>OY998258.1:55616879-57101879 GCA_963922045.1 Persicaria maculosa | reverse complement strand
TCCACCGCTTCCACCAGCGCCGCTAACCCGCCTTCCTCCACGATAGCCTCTCTCCCCTCCTTGATCGCTGCCAAGCTATTCAGAACCACCATTGCCTTCTCCGTTCGCCATTCCTGCTCCTTGCTCAACCACCAGCTCAACCAGCGGCTTCACTGCCACCGCGCTCACCGCCCTCTCCTTATTCGGCTTGGCAGAACACAGCTTGTACAGTGTCGTCAGAGCGTCCTTCTTCCCGCGGCTAGATCCGTTGATCAGGAGTGACACCAGCGGTGGAATCGCCCCGCACGCGCCGATCGAAAGCTTGTTGTCCTCCTCCATCGCCAGGCTCATCAGCGCTGCCGCCGCGTTCTGCTTCGATATCTCCGTCCCCGTCTTCCGCACGTAGATTAGGGATTTTGCCGCCCCGGCGCCGGCGAGGCGGAAGGCCTCGGAGGTCATCGTTAGGCTGGATCTGGCGATTCGAGAATGCAGCAGTTGCGAGAGATGATGGAGAAGGAGAAGAGGGACAACTAGGGCTGTTCATGGCCGGGCCTCAATTTTTTATTTTAAATCAGATCCATTTTCACTTTAAGCAAATTTTTCATCTTAAGCCCCTTTTTCACTTTAACCTCACCCTATATATATATATATATATATTTTTAATTTTTAAAATAATTTCATAGCTATGAGTGTAGGATTCTAGAATTGATGTAAAGTCCTCCTTGAGGGTTTCCATTCATTGATAAATATATATATAAAGGTTACAAAGGTATTGGGTCTTAATGGGCTTTGGGCCCACTATACATGAGGAGACCTGTGTAATCTATCAAACCCCCGCAGTCGAAACTGGAGGGGGCCGTACAGTGAGACTGGAACGAAAATCAATGAACAACTGTCTAGGTAAACCCTTGGTGAATATATCAGCGTACTGATAAGAGGACGGGACATGTAGAACGCGGACATGTCCAATGGCAACCTTGTCCCTGACGAAGTGGAGATCAAGCTCAATGTGCTTCGTGCGTTGATGCTGGACCGGGTTGCTAGCTAGATAGACGGCGGAGATGTTGTCAGTGTAGACCAGAGTGGCCTTCATAAGAGGGCAACGGAGCTCAAGCAGGAGATTGTGGAGCCAAGAGCACTCTGAGACAACGTTGGCAACGCCCTTGTATTCGGCCTCAGCGCTGGAGCGAGACACGACAGACTGACGCTTGGCTGACCACGACACAAGGGTGTCGTTGAGGAAGACACAGTAACCAGATGTGGAGTGACGTGTGTCAGGACAACCCCCCCAATCAGCATCAGTGTAAGCAACAAGATCAAGCTTAGAGGAAGGAGTGATCGTGGTGCCGAGCTCAAGAGTGCCGCTGATGTACCGAATGATCCGCTTCAAGGCCTAAAAGTGGGGTTCCTTGGGTGCATGCATGAACAAGCAGACCTGCTGAACGGCGTAACTGATGTCAGGCCTGATGAAAGTGAGATACTGAAGTGCACCAGCGAGGCTCCTGTACAACGTTGGATCATCAACCAAAGGACCAGAATGAGCACTGAGCTTGTTGGACGTATCAACAGGGGTGGCGACAGGATTACAATTACCCATCTCAGCCCGAGCAACAATCTCAGCAGCATACTTACTCTAAGAGAGAAACAAGCCAGATGCATGCCGCTGAACAGCAACTCCCAAGAAGTAAGACAACTGACCCAAATCGGACATGGCGAACTCAACACTCAACTGGGAAATAATCGACGGCCGAAGGGCATCAGAAGAGGCGGTGAGAATGATGTCGTCGACATACAGTAATAGAAATGTCAAGTCTGAGCCTCTGCGATAGATGAACAGGGACGAATCCGAGCGGCTGCCAATGAAACCCAAGCGTAGCAGATGAGAAGCAAAGCGCTGGAACCAAGCTCGCGGAGCCTGTTTCAGACCATACAGAGAGCGCTTCAGGAGACAGACGTGCTTGGGACAATCAGCATCAGCAAACCCCGGCGGCTGAAACATGTAGACCGTCTCATTCAGGTGACCATGCAAAAAAGCGTTCTTGACATCCAGTTGATGAATGGCCCAGTTGCGTGACAAAGCTAAGCTCAACACCAATCGGATAGTGGCAGGCTTGACCACGGGGCTGAAGGTCTCATCACAATCAATACCTACTTGCTGAGATCGATCGTTGACCACAAGACGGGCTTTGTAGCGCTCCAACGTCCCATCAGAGCGGAACTTGTGACGGAAGAGCCACATACAACGAATGACGTTCGCCTCAGGAGGGCGAGGGACAAGAACCCAAGTACCATTCTTCGTAAGGACCCTGTATTCGTCGAGCATAGCCGCCTGCCAATTCGGGTCGAGGAGGGCTGTTTTGTGGGAGGTGGGAATGGGGGAAAGGGAGGTCGGGATGGAGACTGGGGGGAATGGGAGTCGGGAGGGAGGTAGGCAGGGGAGGCAGAAGCGGCGGGTAATGCGGCGGGCGCAACATGCCCGCCGCAGGTTGATTGGCCGCGGCCGCAGCATGATGCTGCGGCCGCCGCCAGTAGCGAGGGCGAGGGTAGGGGGTGGGAATTTGATGGGCTGCGAGCGCAACATCGTGCTGCGCCCGCGGCATGGGTTCTTGGCGAGGGGACGGGGCTGCAAGGTCATGTGTTTGGATGGCGGGGCGATGTGCGGTGATCATGGAGACGATCTGACGGGGTCGGAAGACATCGGAGACACTGCGGGTGTGTGATCTGGTGGTAGGGGGTGGTGGTGGTGGGGGAGGGGGAGAGGCAGGAGCAGCGGGAGAGCTCTGGGGAAAAAGAAAGTGAGGGAATGGTGACTCTGACTCTGACGGAGACACAGGGGGTGTGGGAGACGCAAAGGGGAATCGCGACTCATCAAAGGTGACATGACGTGACACAATAAGCTTATGGGTCTTGACATCGAGGCAAAGGTAACCGCGATGATCAGACGGATAGCCTAGGAAGGCACATGGAGTGGAGCGCGGGTGAAGCTTGTGTGGGGCTGTGGAGGACTGGTTTGGGAAACACAAGCACCCGAAGGTGCGAAGGTGATCATACCTAGGCACGGTGTAATAAAGTGCCTGAGCTGGCGAGCGATGGTATAGGGTAGTGGAAGGGAGAATGTTTAGGAGATAACATGTGGTGGATAAGGCGTGAGGCCAATAGGGAAGGGGAATAGATGCGTGGAAGAGGAGAGAGCGCATCATGTTGGTAATGGTTCTGATGATCCATTCAGCCTTGCCATTCTGCTGAGAAGTATAGGGGCAAGACAAGCGAAAGGAGATCCCCTTTGCGGCAAAGAAAGAGTGAAAGTCTTTGTTGTTAAATTCACGACCATTGTCACATTGGAAACATTTAATAGATATGTGAAACTATGTTTTGATGTAGGTATGGAATCTGGCAAAGACATGAAACACTTGGGACTTGAAATGCAACGGGAAGACCTATAAGTAATGAGTGTAATCATCAAGAAACAAGAGGTAGTACTTGTGACCATCCTTGCTAGGCACATGAGAGGTCCAAATGTCAGTATGAATGATATCAAAGGGAGCAAGGGTAGAGGTCAAAGACCGTTGGAACGGCAGTCTGACATGTTTGCCTAGTTGGCAAGAAGAGCATAAACCAGAGCGTGGGTCTTTAGTACAGGTGACAAGACTCTGGGAACGGAGGACATCTAGAACGGTAGCACTGGGATGGCCCAGACGTGCATGACATAGGCTGGACGACGATGCCGAGAGGGCGACCGAGCACGATTGACTGGACGGAAGAGGTGGTGTGACATGGTAGAGCTCCCCGGTGCTGTTACATCTCATGCAAGTAACTCCCGTAGTGAGATCGTTCACAGAGAAACCATAGGGATCAAACACAAGGGAAACGTTATTGTCAGTAGTGAACCGACAGACAGAGATAAGGTTTTTGACAATCTTTGGGGCAATGAGGATATCGTTGAGGTGTAGTGGGTGGGTTGGGGTCTGTAATTTGGCGTGGCCAATCCCTGAAGTAGCAAGATGACCACCATTTCCGATGATAATAGAGTGTGCAGGGCCCTTAAAAGAAAGAGATGAGAGGTTACCTGATGAGTTTGTCATGTGGGAGGTGGCACCAGTGTCCATGTACCAAGAAGAGTCTGAAGGTGTCGGCTGCATAGAGGAGAGGGCGTGATGCCCATCAAGCGGAACATATCCTTGATCAGACGATGTCAGATAGGCATGAGGACCGACATGTCTCATGGCAAGAGAGACAGAGTGTATCCAATGAGGGTTGAAGCCAGATACCGGGAACCATCGAGGGGCGACGGTCGAAGGAGGAGGGCCGCGAGGCCTCGTATGGGGCGGCCGCCGCGTAGAGCAGCGGCCGCTGCAGGGGTCGATGTCGCGGCCGCAGCCGCGGTCGCAGCTGATGAGGTCCAACGACATTTTTTGTTTTTTTTTTTGTTTTTTTTTTTGCGGAAGGAGACGAGAGCGAGAGGCGAGCAGCGATAGCGAGAGAAGACCGGCGATAGGGAGAGGGTCGGGCTCGAGAGCGAGGGGGAGGTGGGTCGACGGGAGAGAGAGAGAGAGAGAGAGAGAGAGAGAGAGAGAGAGAGAGAGCGGCGGCGAGGAGACGACGCCGGCGACGGTAAGAGGAGGGGTGGGGCGGGAGGATCAAATTAGGGTTCCGTGAGGAAGAAAAGACTGTGATACCATGTACTCCGTAGGATTCTAGAATTGATGTGAAGTCCTCCTTGAGGGTTTCTATTCATTGATAAACATATATATATAAGTTACAAAGGTATTGGGCCTTAATGGACTTTGAGCCCACTATACATGAGGAGACCTATGTAATCTATCAATGAGTAATAAGTATAACTTATTTTAAAAAACTAATAAAAAAATTTAATTTTTAATACAGAGTATAATTTTATTATATTAAAAAATATGCATATATAACAAACAATAGATTTTTCTGAAAGGGAATAATGAGTATACCTTAAGATTAATAGGTCGATAACTGAATTGACTGATAAAATATAATGTTTATTTGCATTAAGTTAATGAGAAATTAATCCACCCAATTCAAATATTTTTCTCGCTTTTTTTTGGTCAAATCGTGGGTTTTATAATATTTAAATCTGACAAAAGACGTTTTGTTTGCATTGTAATGACAAAACGTAGTTTTCGAATTTTTTTTTTCTGAAATATTCATTGGAAAATAAATATTTACACAATTATTCACTATTTCAAACTATTTACATACATATTTAATTTTTATAGGATTGTCAGTAAAACTCGGAACGAAGCCGCGTTTTATTCAGGAAGCCGAAAAAAAATTGGCGCCTGGATGGGAAATTAAATTTTCATATAGAAAACCGCGTTTCTATATGAAAATTTAATTTAATTTAATTTCCCCACCGAAAATGTTGATTGGGCACTAGAAACGCAGTTTGAAACCGCGTTTCTACGGCTGACTGACAAGACCAGAAGAACATGCTGACCGAGATTGAAGAAAACACATAGAGAGACGGTTTCAACTTGCGTTTCTCTATGTGTTTTTAAGAGAAAAAAAAGTCAAAGATTCTATTTAATGAAAAGCAGTTGGGACATTTAACGTTACATGTAATTAAAGCGCGGTTCTAAACCGAGTATTTGTGGCAGATTAAAACCCTAACAAACCGGCCTCCTTCCCACTTCATCGATCATATTCGTACTCTTCAACCTTCGCCCTCGTTCGCCTTCCTCGGTTCCGACCACCCACAACTGTCATCCTTCATCCTCCCTACCTCGTTTGCTTTCTTTTGCCTTCTTCCATTCCGCCCTCGCTCGCCTTCGCCCTTCAAGTCCCAAGTTGCAGGTTAGTTTTTTTTTTTTTTTTTGAGACGATTATATTAGAAATGCGATTGTTCTAATATAGCATGCTTGTGATCGTTGAGTGTTGAAATTGTGTAATAGTTATTTGTTTGTGTTCATTGATTGTTGTAGATCGGGATTGTGAGGATTGATTACCATAGATCCAAAATTGTATAAAAGTTGTATGTGATGGTTGATTGTTAAATATCCGAATGAGTATGACGGTTAAATGTTGAAACAATTAGAAAAAAAAAAAGGAGAATAGACTGTCATATATCCAAGATTATAGGAACATTGGAGGAGAATATATTTTCAGTAGCATGAAAGAATAGGAGACTAGATTTTAATTTTTTTTATTAGGTAAGAATTCGGATACGCCGAGGCGCTATCCGATAGCATCCTTTCGGATGAGGTCAAGGAGACCTGGATCAGTAAGCAATTCCGGATTTCTGGTAGAACGGGCCATTAAGGTAATAAAATCGGCCACTTGATTACTTTTGCGAAGTATGTGAAAGAATCTCACTTCGCGAAACCCACGGAGTAGACAAGATATTTCTGACATTATCATTTCGATTTTCCACGGCCATTTCATCCCCTGTTTAAGATAATTTATAATTATTAAGGAGTCACCTTCAATTATGAGTCTATCAGAGCGCAAATCTATTGCCTTATTTACACCTAAGCGTAATGCACGGGCCTCCGACAACAGGGCTGACTGTTTTCCAATTGTCTCCAGCCCTGCAGCAATAGGGGCTCCCTCCCAATCTCGGATGAAGAAACCAGCTGAGCTGTTGTGATTGTCTAGTGCTGAGCTATCAAAATTGAATTTCAAAAATCCCGGTGGAGGCTTTTTCCACCTCTGATTTGTCCTTGTCCGTTTTCTATTGCCTATTCGTCTTTTCCTATCATCCCCTTTATCTTTTCCTCCTTCGAATTCTGTAGTGGCCCTAGGAGACTAGATTTTAATTGTCTATTATATACTTAAAGGATTAAGAAGTTTAGAGTCAGAACATATTTTTGAAAAATAATAGGAGAAGAGATTGATCATATATCAGAAAAAATAATAGGAGTCTAGAATTAGCATAAAAAAATAGGAGTAGAAACGTTATAGAAAATAGATTTTGATTGTTTAGCAATTATAGGATAAGTGTTTTTTTTATTAGGAAATAATTCGAGACCAGACAAACCTGGACCTCGAAGGTTGACAAGTCGGCAGACGGAAACCGTCAAGAAAAGACAAAATACAACGAGGGTGCAAGAAACAAGCGCAAGAGCTCTACAAAGAGAAACCAAGCCCCACTAATCCGAACGAGCTGCGGACGTAGACGAACGAACGAAGCCAAGTGCTACCAACAGCAACACCGTAGGCTTTCGGTACATCAGGAAGCACATGTGGGCAGTGAAGACGAACCTCTAAGGAAGCAGTATTCCGGGAAAAGGAGACGCCTCGATACACACTGCCACGACCCCAGCCTGACCTGACTCCGAACAGCCAGAACCCCATAAACCCAAGAAGGACAAGTCACAAGCCCGCAAGGACAGATGAGCAAGAGCAACGCACAACTCGAGGAAACCCTTCCGAGCGAGAAAGAAGCGCCGCTCATCCATCAGAGGCCAAAGCAACCCCCGACCATGGGAGACGGGGGAGCGAGGTACCAAGGGAAACGAGGACCTCCGGCGACCGAGCTCCGATCGAAGGAAGAGATGCAGAAGGGGGTAGCAACACCAAGCCCTGACAGGAACAACCGGACCCCCGTGCACCACCACCCAAATCCGGCGATGGGAGAGACGACACAGTCGACCGCCAAGGCCACGGATTCGGGTGGAGCGAGCGCAGACAGGTCCGAGGACCAAAAGGGCAGAAGAGCCTCAAGGAAGCCACGGACCACAGAGTACAAAGAGCGTGAAACGCTTGAGCCAACCCCAACAGATTGAGACCGGAACCAAGGCAGCAACCCATAACGGAGTCAAGGTCGGCAACACCCGGACCGGGCAATGTCAATTTCGACCGAGGAAGAGCCCGAAAACCGAAATACAAAGGCGTAGAGGCTCGAAATCGACGAGGATTGATAGGGGAATGAGATCCGCATCTAAAAATCAACCAAAGCCCCATGAAAATAGAGCTAAAGGATCGATAAAAGAGGGTTGCGAAAAATAGTAGGTTCAAACTCCATGATGGAGAACATCACATCGGGGACTCGAAACAAGGCGGATTGAAAGTTGAAACCCCGAAATGAGTAACAGTCCCCAACCACAATGGCTCCCGAAGAAGATTTGGGCTCCCGGAAGAGATTTAGGCTCCCGGAGGAGGCGGTGTTGCTCCTGTAGGATAAGTGGTTTTGATTAGCATAAAATAATGTAGATTCAGAACTTTTTTTCTCATTTTGTAAAAATTAACTTCTTTGTCTTAGGAAGCTAAAAAAAGGCAATGCAATTGAATCCCGACCCGCTGGTGAATGAGGTGCTTCACAGAACATCTTTATAGGTCAACAGATGTGTGAAATCGCGAGGAATATGTACTGATAATGCATATTTCATATAGGCATTATAGGTATTTCTTATTGTGTTTAGGTAGTGCTTTTGCTTATGTTGGAGTCTAGTTTCGTATATTGCTTGTGAAGTATTCGAGTTCGGAATCTACGTCTTTTTAGTGTTTATTTTGTAGAATTACATTCCGACCTTGAAGGGACTTTGGAAGAGTTTAAGAGACATGTTTTAGAGAATATGGAGGCTGAGGAGGAAGCTATAGAGGAGCAAGGAGACATGACATTGGAGATTATTGAAGTCAATCGAGGGAATCCCGTCACTGTAAGGGCGGCGCCGGCCGCCATTTACACGGCGCCCGCCGTGGGCCGGTTTCCAGCGATTGCGATTTCATATCCGAATACCATATTTTCTATTATTTTATTATTATTTCTATTAGGGTTTTGCCGACTCTTTGAGAGTCTTTCTTAGGTTTATTCAGTTCATTAGGAAAGAGAGACTATTGTGAGACTATGAACATCGTTAGAGAGAATTGGCCTATGAGTTGCTAAACTCATAGTTTCGCCTGTGATTCGAAGACATGGTTGTTTGGATTTTGATTCTATTTAGTTATTCATATTCATAGTTATTATCTTGTGCTTATTGATTATATTTGTGTTCCTTTCTATGATTGATCACCATGTTAGGAATTGCATCTTAGCTATGAATTCGTTGTTGTGTTCTTGATAGCAAACAAAGTATTGAAGTAGTGATATTTCTTTGTCTTTGTAGTGGATGATTTCAATTGATCTATGTTGTGGATATGTCGATTAGGGCTGATTAGGGTTGTTCCGATTTGTCTTAATTGTATTGAATCAATATGTCAATTGGTCTAATTACTTGAGTCCTTAATGTTATTCTTTAGTGATATCGAATAAGGTGATTGTATCCTTGTGGATCTCTCAACTTTAGTCAAGTAGACATGTGTTTATGAATAATTGATAGATCAATCCTAGGACCATGAATTACAACCATTGTCAGAGAATTATAGGTGAAATATCCTAGGATCAATCCTAGGACCATGAATTTCAACAAACTTAAGAAGGAGTTGTCCAGTATTGAGCAATCACCTACGGAGAGTCTTTATGAGTATGTTGATTGAGCGGTTCAAGAAGCTTAGAAGAATTAGAATTATGTAAGGCTCTATAATGTCCCATAGGCATACCTTAGAAGAATTCAACTCAATTCAACACAATTCAGTTGAATCCTGATTGAGTGACTGATAACCAGGAAGGGTTCAGGAGCAAGGCCCTCGACCAGCAGAGGTCCATGGGGTTTTAGGGTGAAGCCCTGACTGCCAGGGTCCAAGGAACTAGCAGTGGTTTAGAGACGGTATTGTATGTTTTCAAGTTCATAGGTTTATCATTTATCAGTTAGTGTGGGTGACACATCTCTCGATGTAGATGTAGCAAATTTGGTGAAACACGATAAATTGTGTGTGTCGATCTTGTTTGTTTGAATTTTGGTTCTTTCGTCAACAACAAACTGGTATCAGAGATATGGTTTCAGAGTTTATGATATGGTGAGAAAGATGTCTAGTTTGAACATCAAGATTGACAAGTTCATATGGAGGAGCAGTTTTAGTCTCTATTAGATCAAGACGCAGAGTTTATTTTAGCAAAAAGGCCTATGCAGGCCGCTGCCGAGGAAGTAGGAATAAATCGCTGAGATGGCCACTTTGGAAGAGAAAGCGGGACAATTTCAATCTTTGACAAATGAAGATGCAGACTATGCAAAGCAACAGGACTTATGGGGGCTGCTAACGGACAAGGGCGAAGTTGTCACTAGTACAAAATGTATATTAAAAGACACCACATAGACAACAATTTCAAGGATAATGTTGTATTTGTTGAAAAAATTTAGAGATTCTTGGGACGGACAACGGTTATAAAATTAAACTGTTGTATTTGGGTGTGTTTATATTTATAAAGGCAGTGATTATTTAAAAAAAGCGTTGTTATATATAAAGAAGACTTCTCAAAGAAACAGTTAATAAAACCGTTGTGTAAGACCGATTAGAATCGTTGTCTATTACGTTATAAAAACAATGAATATTTAAAGAACCATTATTATATATATATATATATAGAAAACATCTCAAAGAAAATGGTTATTAAAACCGTTGTCTAAGGCCAAATAAAATCGGTCATCGGTAAGTTGGAAAGACAGCGGATATTAGTAAAACCGTTCTTATATATATATATATATATATATATATATATATATATATATATATATATATATATATATATATATAAGACATTTCAAAGACAATAGTTAATAAAACCATTATATAAGACTGATAAAAATTGTTATCTATTACAATATAGAGACAATGAGTATAAATAAAACCATTGTTATATATAGAAGGCACATAAAAGAAAACGATTAATAAAATCGTTGTTTAAAACCGATTAAAATTGATGACTAGTAAGCTAAAAAGACAACGATTAATAAAATTAGTCTTCTTGGTGTGGTGTGTTTATGCTTTGTTGTCTGTTTGCTGACCAGGTGTCATCAAAGGAATTTTTCTTGTTCATGTGAATGCTTGTTTAAATACTTTGAAGCTTATAGGGAGATTTTGATTTTTAGATGAACTTTGTTTATTTCGAAGAAGGAGAAAGCAAGCAAGAAAGCTCTAGTGAAATTGGTTGGTTGCAATAGGTTAGAACTTGTGAATTTAGTTGTACTAGTTGTTTCATGCTTGTGCATGAATCCCATCGAGTATCAACTATGTTATTGCATGTCCAAAAATTAATACTTTTCTCTTTTCCATTGTTGATAATTGTTAGTTTGTGACTACTCATTTTATTGTCAGTCGACATCTATATTTTGTGAACAATGTATAGCCAATGATCGAAAGTGTAAAGACCGAAATTTTAAATTGTCAAAAATGGAAAGTTTTCGGAAAATCCGTCCTCGAACGTTTTTCTATTTTGGGAAAGTCTTTTGGAAAACATCCCGACACTCGCTAAAATCCCAATTTGACGGGTCCTAAGCCCTTATCAATCCGATTTCAAGATTTGAATCCTCAAGAGTCGTTTGAAACGAATTTAAACTTTGAGTCGGATTTTCAGAACGTCGGATTTTGGAATAGGATATCGGGACTCGGGGTCGAATGAGCGAAATCACATCTCTTCCTCTCTCTCTCTCTCTCCTCCCTTCCCACACTCTCCCTTAATGGTCTTGTCTTTTTCCTCATAATAACCCTAATGAGCCAAACAACTCTCCTTTTAAATGAGCTACAATCCCTAAAGAGATTTCCATACCTCAAATATATTCCGAACCTCACGAAAACCCTAGCCACTCTCTCCTCAAAAGACATATACAAGATCCTAGAAACCCAAAATCTCCATCTTTCCTTTCCTTTCCTTTCAGTCCATCTCACTCACCCTCCACCCTTCATTCCTTGTTTTCTAGCCATAAAAGTGTAATGACCAGTACCTGAGGGTGCTTGCTAGATAAATAAAGTATGTGGAATATGTGTGTAATTTTCTTGTATAATAAAAAAGAAAAGGGGTTATCTTTGCGTGATTTTCATGTATTAAATATAAGAAACATGTAGTTAACCCCTATAGTTTAGTTCCGCCGAACCCATCCCTATAAGTATTAGTACTAGGAGAGCTAGTGGTGTGTTTCTTTATTTATCATTTTTGATAAATTCTTATAGATAACTATGAGGAATATAGGTTTGATGAGTCATTAAAATAGGTAGGGATGGTAGATTGCTATTTGGCAGGTAAATGGGGGGGATAAAATGGCAAGTGTCATGGTAAAATTAACTAAGTTTAATATCTCTCCACGTTAGCTAGATGGAGTGATTAATCACTCCCTATTCTTTGTTTTAAAAAAAAGGAAAGTAGTGGGTAAATGGAAGTATAAATATATACATAACTTGTAGTGGGGGACCATGATGGGGATAATACAAAAACCAAACTGAACTTTCACCTGCAGCTATTTTTATATACACATACTTTCGTACGAGATAGGGGAGGAGCACGTGATCTCTCCCTCCAACAGGTAAACATTTATGCATGTATTTTTCTTAAAGTAAATGCTAATCTAACCTCGAGAACAAACTTCTAATATGTATCTTATTTCCATTCTTTTCATTTGATTATATTCAGAAGAGAATAACCGGCTTGCGGGGATTAGCGTTCTTTTACCGGGATTTAAAGGCAAGCGGATTTCAATTTAATTTAATTTATTGAGTACGCTTAAGTTATTATTTCGGAAGGTTTAGTATTGGCTTGGAACCTTGATGGGAGAATAATGGCCAGTGTCATTATCGGATAAAAACTGGTGTTGCAAGTTAACATGTGGCAACCATTATTTTGTCCGTGGGATTGAGTGGAATCCTTGGGGTTGGGTCGTCCAATCTCCTTATTCCGGAATAAGTAAAAATATTGGCTACGGCCACCGACTGATATTTGTGGATATCAAGATCGGCCCACTGGTTATCTCGTTTGATAGCAGAAGGGTAGGCAGTAAAGTGGGTCATATATGTTTATGGATGCTATGCTTACGAAATTTCTATTATATCTATTATTTTATCTTGAGATGACCAACCGTATTATTTTACGATTGGCTGATGTTTTAAAAAAAAAACATCAGCCGACTAATTTTTTTTCAGGTTAGAATTATCCGAAGACGACCCCCAGAGGTACCACAATTTGATTGGTAGGATCCCCTCATTTACAAAAAATATAATAATTTATTTCAAATCATAATAAAAATTTTGGCACTACTTGTTAAGGTGTTACAAAAAGAGCCCTAAACATCCTCCTAAAGACCTCCTCTCAAGAATCTAACCCAAAAATAAGAATCAGAAGGCCGTTCTCATCATGAATCGAAGTTTTGTCCCAGGTCGCAACCACGAGATTCACTTTCGTCGCCGCGAAGACGAGCCCAGAAGGAGAAAACCCATCTTCGCGGCCGTGAGTTCATCTTCCCTGTCGCGAGTCGGGAGTCCAGTTCCGGTATTGGCTCGGTAAATCTCCTCGTTCTCCCTCATTTTAGCTCCTTTCTCTTCCCCATTTATTTCCGCTTGTTCCTCACTCCTTCCTCTACCTTTCAAGGTAAAGAAACGTCGGATCTAACTCCTTTTGAAGCGGATTCGATCCCTTTATTTCCTTCTTCCCTGTTTTTGAGCAAGGTAAGCTCCCATCCTTCAATCCTCTCGTTTTGGATCTAAAACCTCGTAAAGGTCCTCTTTTAAGCAAGATCTGTCCCTCCTAGACCGTGTCATAGTAAAACCTCGCTGAATCAGAGCGAAAGGACCTTCCTCTTTCAAGATTTTCGAAGAAGCCTCAAGGAGGCTAGGTAATCCCTATTTCGCTCTCCTCTCTAGTCCTCGTTTGGGTCTTTTGTGTTTCTTTAATGTCGGTTTTGTGTTAGAAATTTTTTGAAACAAGTTTGGATTAAAACGGATTTGAATCGAGGAAAAAACAAGCAAAAAGGTTTCGAATCTTGCCTACTTCCTAGTGCTAGAGGCTGTCCGCAGGTGTTTTGTGGAAGGACGCCTTTGACCGGTGGTCCGTCTACAAGACGGATAGAGCTGAGTTGAGCTATGAGGGTTTTCGTGCCCTGCTTCTCCGTGAGTATTGTTCGCCCGGGACACAGACTTCTCGAGAGGTTACCTTCATGCGTGCTGCTTATGAGCCTTCTCGTTCTGTCTCGGAGATTGTTTGCTAGTTCAAGAGGGAGTTGATTTACTGTGCTCACCTTTGTACAACAGACGATAGTCGTATCCGGATGTTATCCATGAGGCTACCACCAGAGGTCCTTCTGCACTTGTCTAGTTTGGGAGTTATACCATTCGATCGGTTTCTGGAGGTTATTCTTCTCTACGACCAACAGCTCATTGTCCCCACTTCTGACTTATCCCTAGGGGCAGGGGAGGGGCGACGCATCAGCTGGAGACAGGTCCGGAGGACGAGGTAGAGGCTCAGGTAGAGGAGGCCGTAGGCCATCAGGGCCCGGGGTTGGTCTATTCACTAGTTGGATATCAACAATGCCTTTCTCAATGGAGAATTGTCTAAGACAGTCTTTATGGAGCAACCACATGGATTGGTTGATAGCTCTCATCCCTCCCATGTTTGTCTCTTGCAACAGGGTCTTTACGGTCTCAAGCAGGCACCCGGGCTTGGTTCAGTAAGCTGAAATCTTTTCTGCTCTCATCAGGCTTTCGTGGTTGTTAGTTTGATTGCTCACTCTTTATGCATTCTAGTTTTGTTTTCACTATCTATGTTCTTGTTTGCGTCAATGATCTCGATCATAATTACCGGTAGCTTCTATGCTCACATCAATCGCTTCATCCACTAACTTAATCAGCAATTCTCCCTAAAACACCTCTATGATCTTCATTATTTTCTGGACATCAAAGTGACTCATACCTCTGGTCAGTTTCTTTTTTGTCAACAGAAATACATCAGAGATCTATTGACACACTAAAAAATGATGGATGCAATGAGTGACCCTTTTCTTTACAGGAGCATTGTAGGTGCCCTACCATATATTACAATCACTTGTCCTGAGCTCTCTTATTTTTGTCAATCGGGTTTGCCAATACATGCACAATCCAGCAGACCTTCATTGGACAACTGTGAAACGGATCTTACGCTACTTGAAATGCTCTTTGAATCATTAGTTTGTCCTACCACCTGCTTCTATGTTCTCCATTATAGCCTTTTTAGACGTCGGTTGGGCGTCTGACCTGGATGACAGTCGCTCACAATATGGCTTCGCTATCTATTTTGGATCTTCTCTGATCAGTTGGACCCCGCGAAAACAAAAGGTTGTTGCTCGTCCAAGCACTGAAGCTGAGTATCATGTTATTGCCTTTACAGTAGTCAAGATCAATTGGATCAAACTTCTCATGCTTGATCTTCGTCAGCGTCTGGCAACTCTTCAAATTCTTTATTGTGACAACCCAAACACCACCTTTATGAATAGAAATCCCGTCCTCAACAACAGGTCAAAGCATATTCACATCGACTTTCACTTTGTTCGTGAAAAAGTCTACACCCGTTGTTGTCCGTCATATTGGCACCCATGACCAGATTGCAAATATTTTCACCAATGCTCTTAGCCTGCAACGTTTCAATCAGTTAAAGGACAAGTTTCACATTCGTGCACCCCCGTGAGCTTATAGAGGAAAAAAAAACTTTTACATAGTACCTTATAAATGTGAATTTTATTTATATTTTGAGAAAATCTAATTAAAAGATATTTAGATTATATATAACATGTCGAACTAATTTTATTTATATTTATATTATTTTTTGGAGGAAAAACTAATTTATATTTAGATTAACGCATTCTCCGTAAACGGGACGGGATCTACACTAGTATATAATACATAGGATACGCATGGGGCGAGGTAGAAAAAAGTGACTAAAATTATAAACAAATTGAAATTGAAAAATTGTGTAAAATAAAGGTTGAAAGATTATGAAATAATATAAACTCCATATGGGGTATAAAAGAGTTTATTTGTAAAAATGTGGTATTTATTTGGTTATTATTAGGGGTATTATGGTAATTCCAAACCAAATAAACTAAAAACACCAAAAAAAAAAATATCACAAATAGTTTTTTTTAAACAAATTTTAATCAAAAAGCCCTCTTAAATTGCTCTCCATATAATGTTAAAAAAAAAAACTATCTCATTTTAACGGTTAAAATACTATCCATATGTTAAAAAAAGAAGCTTAACATTCCAAAAAGGTAAAAATAAAATAAAAACGAAAACATGGGGCTGAAAAAGGGATATATTCTGCATTGGCTTAGGAACATGTTAACATCAAATCTGTGTACTGAACTAACTTTGAGCCGTGCACCTATGTGCTTTCTTTACTTTGTCCTCTTCCTGGAGTGTAACTCCTCTGTTTTCACCTGTGTCTCTATATAAATATAAAATAAAATTACAAATATAAAATACCAGTAAATCATATGTATATAAGAAACATCAAAAGTCAAGTAACGCCCAATTTTAAAATTTCGACACTCTAAAACAAAATTAATTTAACCGCACAGCTTCTTCACCCCGACGAGGAGGGCGGGGGGAAATTACTGGAATCCAACCAAGACGACGTCGTACTGAAACCCGACTCGTCCCCTTGACCCGGATCCGGTGGCCACGGGATCCCCCACGGCTGGTCTTCCGAAGGTGGAGCCACTGGATTGTATTCCGATGAGGACGACGACGCGGAGAACGAAAACGATGACGAAGGAAGCAGAGGAGCTGAAGAGAACAGAGGAGCCGAGCTGCCACTTGTCGACGTCGAAGAAGCCGAAGGATTGAGGATTTGGTGAAGGAACCCTAAATCTCCGGCGCTGCCCTGGCCCTGCAGGAGCTGTGAATACTCCCAGTAATCCCTCATCTCCAGCTGCTGCTGCTGCTGCTGACGTGGACTTGCAATCGGGCCACCTGGCAGGATGAATGCTGAGCTGGAGGCCGACGGTGCTTGCTGTGGCATTCGTGGAGGAGGCCTTGGGAGGGTGGGGCCCACACCCACCCTGATTGGTTGTTGAGGAGGTGGCGGCATCAGAGCCTCCTCGGGGAAATTGAGCTTGGCACGGTTGCCACGGAACCTGAGGGCGGCCGCGTCGTAGGCCCGGGCTGCGGATTCCGCCGTGTCGAATGTTCCGAGCCAAACCCTAGCGGCCTTGTGCGGGTCTCTGATCTCCGCCGCCCACTTTCCCCACGGGCGTTGCCGGACTCCTCGGTACCGGACCCGCTTCCTCTCGCTCCCCTCTGCCTCGGCAACATCTGACGGAACCGCGGCGGAGGGAAGCGTTTGGGCGGTTGTATCAATTGGACTTGGTTCCTCACTCCCTACACACAAAGACAATGACAAAGCCAAACCAACATATTAGTGTTGATGGATTAACTTAATTAATGAGGCCATGTGGAATACTTATTTCACACGTCAAAAACAACGGATCGGAACATGTCTAACTTTACAACTTCCTTTGTATCATGTTTGACACGAAATGAGATAATTTCAACAAATTATATAAAATATATATAAAAATAATAGGTTTACCACAATCTATATGATAAGAACATAAGACTTCCTTGGCTACAGTTCAATATTGCTTGCGTGATTTCCTTGAATCCATCACATCTCTATCCCGTTCTTATTAAATCAATGGTCACACATCTATTATTGTTTTTCGATTACCCATACTTTATCCATATTGAATCAAAACAACTTTATCAATATTTTTTCATAATAAAGGAATTGGGGCTGAAGGATTAGAGACAACTTTGTCAATATTTTCTTAATAAAGAAACTTTGTCGATATCAAAGTTTGTCTTGTAGTTGATATAAATCGATTTATCTGGTATGTAATTCTTGCAGATTGGTTTATATGCTCAGGATTTGCCATTGAAGAAGGATTCCTCGTCTAAAATGACTTTTGAGGATTAGAGTAGAAAGAAAATGATTCAAACTTTATTTGTAAAATATACATAATCATTCGTGTGTTTTTTATATAAAAAAGAGTTTTTTATATAAAAAAGAGTGAGAAAGTGGATAAATACAATGTCCGGCGGAAATTTGTAGTATTTTTGTTAGAAAAAATTCAAAATTAGGGAAAATAACTGAAACAGAAAATAAAAGTTGTCTAACTAAATTAGAAAAAAGAAAAAGGGAAGCATAAGTAATGAAAGACGTCTTGAGTTCAAACCTCATTGCAGACCTTTTTGAACTACTTTTTATTCCTATCAAAACTTTCATATTTAGATCAAATTTTATATATTTTTTAATACTTTCATAAGATTATTCATTATATTACACATATTTTTAAATATTCATATAATTTTTATTCACTGTCAATGTCATATTTAAACCACAATTTATGAGCTTTTTGTCATACTTTTCAATCCTATAAATTTTTTTCCATTTACAAATGACAAATTCTTTAAAAAATTTATAATTTTCTTGTAATATTTTTAAAAAAAGTCTGTACCATGCTACACATATATAATTTATTAAATTATTATATGAATTTTTATAATAAAATATCATATTTACACCACAATTAATTTATGGTTTCTTTCAATATATATTTATATATTTTAAAAAATTTATATATACCGAGAACAAAATTTCCCAAACAAAAACTTCACCTTTCCCCTCTAACAATTCTTGCGGCCGCCAATCAGAATATTAATCAGTTAATTTTAACTTAATTGGTTAATTTAATCATTATCTTTCCATTAAAAAAACAAAGGACTGGTGAATACTTTCGCGATTTATCAAATTATTTATACTACAAAATTCAAATGTGTTAATTACATCAATATTATTCACATAAATTTTCAACTAACAACATAATTTAATTAAGTTAAAAACTAATCCTACTTTGTGTTGATTTAAGAGTAATCTAAGAAGATAGGAGTACAAATTAATAATAGGTGGACTAACCGGGAGATGCACCGAGTGAAGACGAACCGGCCGGCGAACCGGTGTAAAATCTGAACCGGTCAGGAAGCGGTTGGATCCCAAATTGCTGCAGATCATCACGGCTTCTCTTTTGGCCAACCCAAGAGGTCGAGCCGGCAGCCTCAAACCCTGCCACCGGCACACCACCAACGCCGGCGGGGCACTGCGCCGCCTGGCCTCCCTGGCCGGAGACCACCCGTGTCAGGGCTGTCACCATGACAGACATCTCCTGATTCGACTTCCCGCCGCCATATCCCCCGGCCCCAGCTGGCAGCTCTTCCGTCGTTGCTGGCGGGCGGTTTTCATCACCACCGCCGCCAGCGGCAGGGTAGGTGGCGTAATTATCCCCGGAGTTCGCCACCTTTGATAGTATCAAGCACATGTAAACTCGGGAAATTAAGGAAGTGATGATTAACGTCCTTGATTTTGTGACAAAAATCTCTCTATCTCCCCTGTTCGATCTTGTTCTTGTATTTGTATTTGTATGTGTATCTAAAGGGGTTGATTTGGGGATGGGGTTGCCATGAATTTTAATTTCTTTTTTTTTTTCCAAGTATATATATGATGAAGGGTTGGGCAACCGACTTAAGCAAGAGTTGGATCAATTTTAGTTCCTTGGCCAGCTTTATAGTTCGGTATTTGTTTAATCCAAAGTCCAACTTAAAAAGGCTAATCAAGTAGTGTGTAAATTACTTATTTGATCCCGAAGTTTGATTTTTTTTAAAGAAAGATTATATGTCTCGATTTTTAATTGAGGTATTAAGGTACATAATCTATTAAGCATTAAGGACTTTAGCAGCACAACTGAAAAGCTAGAAACTTATTCGAGACAGAGGTTAAACATTTTACAACACCTTAGGATAAATTGATTTTTTTTCCCGAAATATTCATTGGAAAATAAAGATTTACACAAATAAAAATATTTAATTTTTAAGGTGCGTCAGGGAAACGCGGTCTGAAGACGTGTTTTTTTATCACAATGCTCAAAAAAGAATTTCCGTCCAGATGTGAAATTTAATTTCCCCTCCAAAAGTGCTGATTGGGCACTAGAAATGCGGTTTAAAACCACGTTTCTATAGCCAACTGTAACACGACTAGAAGAAGATGTTGAGTGAGATTGACAACACACAAGAAATGCGGGTTCAAACTGCGTTTCTCTGTGGGATTTTTAGAAGAAGAAAAAAGGTCAAATATTCAATGGAATTGCATAACACGTGCGTAAAATGCGGATTGAATGAGCGTTTTATTCGTATATAGCTTTTTGCAAAGATTCGGCCGGTTAAGTAAGGGGAATATTTACGTCAAAATGATTTGGCTCTTTGAAGAACTTTGTCCACTGCAATCGTCGAACGACGAGTGAATCTACTTGATGAAAATTTTCATGTACGCAGAATCACATGTCGTTCCACGAGTGCAGCGGATAAAGTTCTTCGAAGAGTCAAGGCCTATAAAAGTCCAAACCCATTCTTCATTATCAAAATGACACCAACTTATGTTTATAACAAATCTCGTTGCGGTGTAAAGTAAATCTTCAACTTGTTATTTCATATAAATCATCAACTTATAAGAAAATATTTGGCAAAAATATATATATTCAATTTGTTCCTCCCTCCGGTCGGAAATTTTATGTAAAATAAGGTTTTATTTTTTATGTAATTTGTTACTTCATATAAATGATACTCGCATAATGTAATTTTTTTTATAAAGTAATTTATTTATTTATTTATACATGTATTATTAAATTTATTTATTTATTTATTACTCTAATAAAGTAATGTATTTTTTTTTAAATATTACGTATAAACTACAACGTTCAATCGAGCGTTGTAATTCAAATTACAACGTTCAAATGCACGTTGTAATTTGAATCACAACGTCCAATCGAACGTTGTGATTCAAAACGTTGCCCAACGTCGAATCCGACGTTGTTCTTCTTTTTATATAAAGCATAACATCGGATTTGACGTTGTGAGTCTTCCTCCACACACACGCGAAACAGAGATCGAATCGGCGAGAGAGCGATTCTGGTGAGGGAGTGACACCAGTGCGAGAGAGCGACACCAAG
The DNA here is from genome assembly GCA_963922045.1 of Persicaria maculosa. Classification (NCBI taxonomy): domain Eukaryota; kingdom Viridiplantae; phylum Streptophyta; class Magnoliopsida; order Caryophyllales; family Polygonaceae; genus Persicaria; species Persicaria maculosa. The sequence goes on along the minus strand of OY998258.1, from coordinate 57,081,039 downwards.
GACCAGTGCGACTCTATTTCCGGCGAGAGAGCGATGGTGAGATCTCGAGGACGAGGTAAGGGCGGCGCTGGTGAAGGCGGATCTGGGAGAGGTGGTGGCGATGGTGGTGGGGGCAGGCGAGGCGGTCTTGGGCGAGGAGCTAACGGGGGCGGCGCCGACGAGGTCGGCCTCGGGCGAGGCGGTGGTGATGGTCGTGGGTGCGGGCGAGGAACTGACGGGGGCGGCGACGTCCATGGGAGAGCTGGAAAAGGAGGTGTCGGCCACGGGGGCTTAGGGCGAGGAGGTGGTGGCCGAGGGGTGGGCAGAGGTGGTGCCGAGGCTGGTGGTGGTGGTGGCCGAGGCGCTGGTGGAGGAGGCGCCAGGAGGACGACCGGTGATTGGGGTGGCCGCGGTGGTGGGAGAGCTGGTGCATGCCGGAAGAGGCGTACCCATGAGGTTTCTCCCATGTCGAGTACTCCATCGGTCAGTATGAATTCGTTTTATTTTCATTTTACCTTATTGTTTAATTGTTTAATTTTATATAGAATAAGTTTATTTGTATCAGAGAAGTTTACCTTATTTAATTTTATATAGAATATAGAATAAGTTTACCTTCTTTAATTTTAGATAGAGTAGTTTTATTTGTATCGGTAAAGAAATTATAAAAATTTTAGACGGAGTAGTTTCATCTAAATTTATATATTAATTTCATTTCATTTAGATTAGACATATATGATGATCGATATTGAATTAAATACAAAATGTGAAAAGGAAAATTAAATAGAGATTATATATATATATAAATAAATTGTTACAAAATAAAAAACAAATACAATATATTGAAAGCACAATATATTTAATACAATATAATGTAAGTATAATATAATGTATATCAAAATTGTTCTAAACAAAATGCAAACATACAAAAAAATAAAGTATAGAATTAAATTGTTACAAAATAAGATGTTTAAAAAGAAGGTGTAAGCGGACCGAAAGTTCAATTTTTGGATGAAATAGATAATTTAAATAGAGAGTTGAATATAATATAATGAAAGGAACATTCAACTCAAATAAAATAATATATTTGAATACTAGTTCAAAATTTAATAGGATTCCCGGATGAGGAGGGATGACGGGACCGTTCGCATTGTTCTCGGTCGAGACCACAATGCGCCTTCACATGCCGTAGGGAGCGTCGATCCGGCCGAGGTCATCATCACTGATTCGTATTCGCAGACAGTGTCGGATAGGATGCAGGGCATTATGGACGCTGATAATATGTTCTTCGGCCTTACTACTGGGCTTGAGGATCGCATGGGTGGTTCCAGTACCTCCGGACAGGCGCAAGGCGACGTTGATTGGGCTGAGGTCATCACAGCAGCAAGTGGCTGCCTTACATCTTCTGCGGTAGGGGATGACACGCGGGAGGAGGATGTGGGGGGATCTTCATTTCGACCAAGAGGAGCTCGATAATGAGAGTGATCATGATGTGAGGATCACGAGGAGGGGGAGCATGATCCGGGACAGTAGGTGTCGAGGCAGGTGGCGGGTCAGATGGCTGGTGAGGAGGAGGGGGGAGGACATGTTGAGGTGCATGAGCCGCAGGGGGCGGGGCAGGTGGCGGGTCAGGACCCGCAGGGGCCATCTCAGGAGCTGCAAGGGGCGGTTCAGGAGCCGCAGGGGGCGGTTCAGGAGGAGGGGGAGGCCGAGGAGGAGGAGGAGGCTGATGATGGAGACGATGAGCTCCCCGATGGCGAGTTGCCTCTAGGAGATCTTTTGGTCTCGTATAGGCATCATAGGTCTCACTGGATGTGGACGGACCCTAACTTTCAGCATAAATTGTTGAAGGTTCATCATCAGGCTACACACCTCAATTTGTTCCGGTACTACATATACGAGGGTCCGATGACATAGGTGTAGGATGCAGCTTAACGTGGTCTACTGAGGTTGCTTAATTTGAACAAGGACGGAGTGGATGCCTAGTTGTTGAATGTGTTCATTGAGCACTGGCAGCTGGAGACGAACTTTTTCCACTTCCCATGGGGTGAGATGACCATCACACTCCATGACGTCGCTTGTCTGATGGGGCTGCCGATTGACGGACTGCCTTGCAAGCCTCTCCCTGAATATCTGCCACTAAGCCTCGACTGCAACAGATGTTTGGTTGGAACGCGGCCTAGCTGAAGAAGCACAGGACCGCTTGCGGAGCAATCATCTCGGCGTTGACGGTTGCGTGGGAGGAGAGGCACGACCGCTGTTGGGATCAGTTCGCCGACGACAGCGAAGAAGTAAGAGAGCACCACCACTATCTCGTCGTTTGTTTCTTGGCTACGCTGTTGGGTGTGACGCTCTTCATCGACAAGTCCCAGAGCCGCGTACACTTCTCGTTGTTCGGGCTAGTTTGGGAATTGGCGCACTCTGGGAGACTAGCTTGGGGAGCAGGAGTGCTTGCCTTCCTCTACCTACGATTAGGGCGATTTAGGGGCGACCACAAGAGGCGAGGCTAAGGGTCTACGTGGGTGTGCTGCGCTGCTGCAGGTAAGTGTGAGTTTAATACGGTAAATATGTTGCTCTACTTGCGAGTTACATATAATAAGTGCTCTAATGGTTTATACTGTTTAGGCATAGATCTGGTCGTACTTCCCTTGTTTTACGAGTCCGCTTCGTCCGGACAAGGATGCACTGGCTGATGATCCCTGATACATGGCACGATTCGACTCGTTGAAGGCCGCGGAGAGGGAGAACGACAGGGGCAAGCACAAGCGTGAGAAGGAGCTTCGGGCACAGCTTGAGCGCATGACCATCGATCAGGTAACGTGTTTCTCACTTTCTTTGATTTTAACTACATATGTCGAGTAAGATTGTTTCTCTAATATCATTTTTACAACATAGGTCGAGTGGATGCCTTTTTGGCAAAGACCTGGATTTTGCAGGTCAGTTTTGCTCCTCCACCTATCGAGGCACCATCAGATTCGGTGGCGTCTTTGAGCCGTACATGCCAGATAGGGTGCTCCGACAGTTCGACCGCATGCAGGAGATCCCATTTGGCGTCATCACTCCCACCTTCGCGCAGAGACCGTTTCGCTTGCAGAAGCGTTACATCGTGACGTTCGGCCTGCAGCACCACCGCTGGGCATCACTGGACCATGAGAAATTCTACCCTGCCATTGGTCACCGGAGGACGGATGAGAGATGTCAGGGAGGCCTCTCACCCAGACGACGTCATGTGTGAGCATTTCATGAGCCTACCCACTCAGATGACGTCATCGGACCAGATGAGGATAAGGCTGCTGCGCGCCAGGCCCGAGTCGACGAGATGACCCATATGGTATTCATGCATTAGTCGGGCATCCCCAGCTAGACCAGATGTACGAGCATTTCATGAGCTACATTAGAACTCTGCAGTAGATACATTATATTTTTTTTTGTTTACGACATACATTTCGTATTTGGTGGGTATATTATATTTGTGTAGTTCGTGTTGCTTGCGTTATGGTTTTCGATGGTTTCTACCTATTGACAACAACAAACAATCACATGCAAACGCTTCACTTCATAGATAACGATTAGGTAACGATTAGATTACACATCGAGGCATTACTAAAACTATAACAAATAAACTACGGATAATAACATAAATTTTTTTTTCCAATAGACCAGGCTATACTTAATTCGTCTTCGGAATGAGTTCAATCTTTAACTCGTTGAATGCAAAGCTTCACACCTCCATATTTGCTTCCCTCACAAGTATCCCTACCGTTTGAGCTACGTAAACGTGGTCATGTCTGTTTAAATCGGGGAAGGATGACCGAATACGTTGAAGAAGAAGGTCTCCAACCCTCCACTCATGCGCTCCAGGAATGCCCTGATGAAAACGATTGCAGCACACACACCCAAACTGCAAGGGTGCGGAAATGTGATTCTCATTTTCACACACGACCCAAAAGAGCGTGCAACGATGAATGCCACTGTAGTCTGGACTGCGGGAAGCACAGTCGGACTCTTCCGGGGGCATTGGGTACCGAACCCATTTGATTACAAAATCAATTCGGGGGGTTTGATCCGCGATATTCGGTTGTAACCGGCTTCATGGAAGGAATGAAAATGTGGAATTGTTATCCCCTTTTATAAGGGTTGCTGACTTACCGGGCATACAATGTCCAAATTGACGTTGCAACAACGTTGGATGCAACATTATGCTCACTCCCTTATTTTTTGCCTTGGGAAATTTGGACGTAGTAACAACGTCGAATCCGACGTTGCTAACCCCGATGGAGCCAGCTGGGGTTCCTGGTTGCAACGTCCAATCCGACGTTGTAACAACGTCGGATCCCTTTTCTCTACGGCTAATACACCACCAAATACAACGTCGGATTGGACGTTGCTACAACGTCTAATCCAACGTTGCTACAACGTACAAAACAACGAAGTATATGCGATGTATATAGGGAACGCGTAAAAAATTTGGACATTTAGCAAAAGGCTTATAAAAATGGACATTTCACCAAATTATTTCTACTTTTTACTCCATCCGAATATATATAATTTAACTTTTTAGTAAGCATTTTAAGTAGCTGAAAACTATATAAAACATCAATTTTTTTCTTAATTTTTTTAAAATTTATTACTTATTAGTAATAATTATTAAATTGTTAAAAAAATTAAGAAAAATTGATATTTAATACAATTTTTAGCTCTTTAAAATGTGTTAAAAAAGTCAAACGGCATATATTTTGCATCGAAGAGAGTATTATAATTTTCAAATACAAATTATACCATTAGGATTATTTTAGTTTTCTCTATAACTAGAGCCAACTCTATATATCCACATCTTGCCATATTAGGATTATTTTACTTTGTCACAAATATTTTATTGATAAAATCTTCGCAATAATCCAAATATCATTTTGACCCAATTAAATCTTCTCAATAATCCAAATATTTTTTTTCAATAATGTTGTTAAATTTGTTAATTCTTAGTGCTATTTTTAGCAGTTCTCAATTAATCCAATCTTTTTTCTCTACTATTTTTCATTTTGTGAATTCTCATTTTTGATGTAATACGACATATTATATCAAAGAACATGTGTTTTTATTATTTTTTTTTTATAAAAGTATAAATAAAAAATAATGTACAATAATATATGATGGGGTGTTAAAAAGGAAAAAGGTCTCACCATGGTTGTAGACCAAAAAAAAACCCTTAGAAAAAAAGGTAGATAAAGTGAAAAATAACTTGATAAAAAAACGAGGTGTAAAATTTGTATGAAGATAGACAAATAAAATCCAATTTGGCGTCGAAACCAAATTAAATCATTCAAAACTTCATTCTTCCAACAGTAATTCATAAAGAATTTGACCAAATCAACATAACATTCTTTTGGAACAAGGACCAATCATATAAACTATTGATAGGTTTGATAATGTCAGTAATAGAAATGCGTAAATACGAGCGTAAAGGAGATTCTCGCTATATAAATATAACCTTGCAGATATGATATAGGCATGAAAAATGGGCAGACGCGAGTCGAGTGGTCAAATATGGGAAAATCCACTAACTCGCCATCATAGACACTTGTCCCAATTTGAATTACACGTGTCCCATTCCAAATGACATGTGTTGCTACCTACGAGACAAGTGTCCGGCAAGATGGTCATTGAGCTTGCTATAAATATGGCTCAGAAATGTCATTACAAGGGTCGGTTTTCGGAATCTCTAACGGTTTAGGTCGAGTTCCATAGCTTTGAGAACCCATTTTTCAAGAGGGAGTCATCTCAACTAGTGAGAATCGACACTTTTTGTAGTCCAAGGGAGGAAAATGGTCCGCGAAAAGCCCAAACTCGGATTGGCCCAGGTTATGTGATGCACAAGGAATCCTAATGACTCCGAAGGACGTGAAGGACATGATAAAGATGTCGTTCGATGGTCCGAACACTCAAGCTCGGGCTAAGAGGATCCAAGACGGTACGCACGCCCTCCTTATACGACTAGGAGCCATCGTGGATCAACCCGCGACTCCTCGATGGATAACATTGTTGAAGACTGGAACTGGGACCATTGATGGAGCGCCTTGATGTTCACACCCGTCTTATACGAATAGGATTCGTCCTCGAATCCGGGATGTTATTTGAGCAATATTTGAGATGCGTTTTTTTTTTGTTTTTCTGATTTTTTTATGATGAATGAAAAAGACACAAACAACTTGATGTCGACAATGCAGCTCTATGTTATACAGAGGAAATTGAGCCTAAACAAAAATAAAAATATAAATCCAAACCAAATCCCTAGTCCGCACAAATAAAATTACAAGACTTCCTCCCGCTGTAGTGGTAGGAGTTAGGATCGATCCACAAGAAAGCATGTCAACGCTCGCCGATCTAGTCTCTTAAAACAATCCTCTGCGTCGACCAGAAGCCACTCGATATCGATTGAGATTCAGTCGATGTGGAGTCTAGCAGTTGATTCCTAGTGCTCACCTGCAAAATCATAAACAACAAACTCGATGTCGAGCACAAGACTCAATATCGTGTCAAACCACTCAATATCGACTGAACAGAGTCGATCTCGAGACAATATACAGAAAACAAACAAAAATAAAGGTGTTGGAAACGAACGTCCGAAGAGTGTAAGGATGTATAAGAAGAGTGAACCGAAGTATGCAAAGGGTTGTTGTAATATCAATAAATTAAAGAACTTTCAAAGCCGGGGAATTTACCACAACGACAACCATGCAAGTAATAAGCTCGAATTATGAAAGAAACGTGATTTTCATCAAATAACTTTCATTATTAACAAATAGGAATATAGAGGCTCTCGCATAAACCCTCAGTGTTACTATCCTTTTTCATAATTAATCCAAATTCATAATAAGATCACTTTCGCTTCAATATCATAAATATGGAATTACCAACTACTCTCCTAGAAGAATTATGCATATAGGATAGAAGATGAGAAACACATAAAGATCAATACATTTAAGCATACTTACATGGCTATCGTCGGGCTCACCCCGACCCTAGAAGTAGGACGACTACTCGCTCCTCATCATTTCAAACACCATAGTTGACATAAAAGAAATAACTTGAATTGAAATAAGAACGAAAGAGTGCAACCAAAGCTACAACTTCTCTCTATTGCTCTATGGTAAAACAATTGTTTGTGTGCTTGGATGAATAAAAACCAACCCCCAAGGGCTTTTTATTTAAAGGGTTTAATCCTTGCTAGCCAAGGAAAGAAAATATCTATCTACTTCCTAAAGATAAAACATTCCTAATAAATAAATATAAAAGAAATAAAAGTTTCCTAGGGTAAATGGAAATTAACCCATAAGGATAAATGTTCATATGAGGAGATAAAAGATCTTCAACTTCGTGCTTAAGAAATTCTCCTCGGATCCGGACTCTCCAAAACGCGTTGTAGGGATCTGATGGTTCACTCGATATCGATTGAAGTCACTCGATATCGAGTGGTCTTGTATGTCTCGAGTGCCCTTCACTCGACATCGAGTCAGGCATGTGGCGTCGAGTGGTCTCATTCGATCTCGGCTCTAAGTGTTGCTTAACTTCCCTAGACGTCGGGTGGTTTTTAGTATCTTTTCCCTGCTCCAACACTCAGCCAAATTCTTGCTTCACTCTAGTAGATGTCGAGTCGGTTCAGTAGACATCGAGTGAAAATCCAGCTTCGTTCCTTCTTCTCCGAATTGCTCGAAAAGATCTCCGATTTCTGCAAAATTAAACAGAAATTTATTTAGACCTCCATAACTCACAAGTAAACATAAAATACACAAATCCTGTACTTTTCTAACCCAAAAGTATAAAATATAGACAAAAATCGAAATGAAAATAAGTATAAAACATGGCAAAATAGGCGCACATCACTCTGATATCAATTTGATACGGGGTCAGCTGTAGGATGTCCCAATCTTCGACAACAAGACTCAAAACGAGATAAGAAACAAGAAATGATGCAAGATTCAAGAACAATGCAAGAAGAACAAGCAAAGTGTGTGGTTGCAATGAAGATGGAAGACTTGAAATTTAAAGATGCAAGACACGATAAAGGGTTGAGATGATCTATATGGAACAAGACAGAGACCCTTGACTCTTAGGCCAAGAACCAAAACCAATGACTATATAATCCAATCTCTACAACCTTACACAACCAAGCGGACAACTTTGAGGCACAAAGAGGATGCTCGTGGTTGCTCGATAGCACCGGTCCGACGATGAGAATCGACACACACCAATGCATGATGGATAGCACCAATCCTTCAACCAGGATGACACGCACCAAACATGTGCTAGCACCAACCCTTCAACGAGGAACGACGCACACAAGACAAACCAAGTTATGACTACCCATCGAAACCTATCCCGCAGGGGAACTCGGTTCCTCTCCTAAGAGAACCTTTCAAATCTGATTTTTGTCCAATAATTATATTCCTTATTCATCCACTTAATGGGATATTTATAATAATTGAAACCCTAGAAATCATATAGAGTGGCCAGCCGATATCCTATGCAAAGATAAATTTGGCTGAATAAACTAATATAAATAAGGAATTAAAATCCTATCTAAAAGATATGATAGAAATAAATCTACTTAGGTGAGCAAGGAAACCTAAAAAATAAAAAACTAATTAGATATAATTAGGGGTGGAAATGGGGCGGTTTATGGGTGGATGAAGCCCCTCCATCACCCGCCCCGCGGGTAAAAAACTTCACCCGCAAACCTTTTCACCCGCATCTGACCCACGCGGGTGATGCGAGTGGAGCGGGTACCCAATGGGTGAAACAAAAGAAAAAATCAAATCAACATAAATAGCTAGTAGTCCAATTCTAACTCAAAATTACAAAGGGGTGGGTTTATATATTTATATATTTAGGTCGGCAAAGCACTAAAATGACGAGCTCGTTGAAATTTGAAAGTGAAAGGGTATATATCTCTATACTAATTAATCATATACTAATCAAGTATATCCCTTGCTATAACGTGGAAGAGCAAGCCGAGACCATATCCATTCTAATTGAAATTTGGTGGGCAAAGCATTAATCAAGGATTAGAGTTTGTAAAAGTTAAACTTGAATAAGGTAAAATAGTAAAATCACACACATTATATATGTAAATTTAAGGATTTTATGCGGGTTTGTGGGGCGGGTGTGCGGAGCGGGTTAATGGGGCGGGTTATGGGTGAAAAATCTTCACTCATAATCCATCCATCACCCGCACCCGCTCCACCCGTCACCCACTTTTTTGCGGGTTTTCACCCGCAAAATTAATGCGGATAAAGAGGGTGGAGCGGGTACCCGCGAGTTATTTTTAGCCCTAGATATAATGTCAATTATACTGATGTAACAAAGAAAAAATGGGTAAAGTAAATGAAGAAATGTACACGGATGCACATGGCTTAAACTCATGCAAAAACTCATGGGTTTTCTTTTCTTTTTTTGTTTTTGAAAAGTGGACCCCATTATCTTTTATAATTATTTGATTGGTTGATAATAGGTGGTAAGGTATAAATAAAGTTTAAAAATAAATAATGGGACAAACTTATGGGTATGGATAAAATCTTACAAAAGAGAGGGAAATATTAGAAAATGAGGTGTCAAAATCTTATGAAGAGAGGAAAAAAAAAATAGAAATGGGTTTAACCTATGGATGCTGATGCGCTTATTTTTTGGTTTTCGAATATCTCTCATTTGGTTGAGAGAAACCTCGTTCATTCACTTTCCTAATAAACGTCATTTCCTTGGTGTGTTTTTTATATCCGCTTCCTTGGCGTCAAGACCCCATGTGAGCCTTTTGATTCTTCCGTGTTATCGGTATTCACAATCTATCCACGAGTCTTCTTCGACTTCCACGTAAGCCAATAATTTGTTTTTAATATGTTGAACACGAGTCGTTCCTCTTGGTTTGATTTGCATTTCTTTTCCATGTGATGTATTGTAACAGTAAGTCCATCTATCGAGCCATCATCCTATCGAATTGTCAAACAATGGTTTGTTTAGTGTTTCGAATCCTTGTATCAAAAAGAAATCGCCTTTATATATTCGCTCAATTCAAATAAAAGTTCTTCCAATAGAGGTTTTTGGAAGGACAATGGATCTGAAAACACTCATTTTGCTAGTGACTCCAAGCACAACAGCTCAGCAGCAGCAGTTCTTTCATAAGATAGTACAGGTGGTCTCTTCAGACAATCCGACCAAGTTAATGATACAAAGATGGAATGAGAAGAATGCATATTTAGGTGGCAGCTCAATACAACAATGAGAATGGAAATTTACGCATCCGAGAACCCACATGAATATACAGTCAATCTTCATGCTAGCGCTACGCTTTTCCTGCTTACTTCCGGAGCCTTCGTGCCAAAGATAAGATACAAGTTCAAAGAGAGGGAAGACAATCTATCAATACAGAGGACATGAAAGTCTGATTATGTTGATGGAGGAGAAAAAAATATAGGCTGGGAAGCATTTATTCACTCCAAAGACGAATGCACAGTTGGCTCTTAAATCGCTTGAGACTGCGAAAACGAAATACGGATGACAGACCCACCTAGAGAGGTAGCGTGCTTGCACACAAGAGCTTCGGTTGCCTGCTCCTCGTTTTCAAACAAGACAAGGGCTTGCTTCTTTCCGTTGGTCTCGAACAGTTTAGTGCCCAAGATGGTGCCGTGTTCCTCCAGGTGGGTCACAATCTCCTCCTCCGCAATGTCCTGGGGAAGGGTAGACAGATGAATCATCTTTGTCGGGGAGCAGCAGTAGCGGTAGTTCTTTGCAGCGTTGCGGTTGAAGCGGTTGAGGTTCGAGTTCAAGTATTCGTGGGTTTCAGCACCGAGTGTGATGCTTGGGTACTTTGAAAAGTTGACGTCTAGCTGCTTTCCAAAAAGCATCGCACCCTACATTGATTGCAATTCCAAGCATGTTAAACAGGGTATGGAATAACAGGAATGACTAACAAGAGAATCGCACATCAGCATTTCACTCAACAAACAGCACCTCAGGATGTTTCTAATATTCTATCGAGTGTCTAATAAGAATGCAAGCTTAGTTGATAGACAGCACAAAGAACATATATCCAGAATCCATGATTTGATTAGGTCGCAGATTAGAAGTCGTGTCACAAGGAAAGAGGATCAAGGATGAATTTGTCTAAACTGAATAATTTATAGAAGCCTAGCATCATCCGCAACAGTCGATTCCCTCTTCTCTAAGGTAGATCAATCTATATGTAAGTCAATCAAGTATTCCTGATAATCTCTAGTAGACCAGAACCCAACCAACCCTGAAACTCAAACCCATACTCCAAGAATTATCGAAACTCATCCCCAAATTCACAAAAACTGAAACAACCAGAACTCAAACTAACCAAAACTGAAATATAACTGAAATACAATAAAAAATATATATTATATACATTAATAAGATCCGACCAAATAAAATCCCGATGTAAAAATGATTTGAACTTCAAGTGACAGGGTTTGAGCTCGACAACAACTAGGCCCTAAAAAGATCCAACTTGATAATGACCTGAAATGACATAACCCGAAACAGTCCCAGCTGATCTGATTTCCAACTCGAATATCCTATAGTAAATTACAAAAAGATTAAACTGACGAATAAACTTACGCAACCTCTCAAATCATTGCCAATATAGCTAGGCCCATTATAAATTGGATTTTTTTTTTAATTCAATACCGCAGTATTTGATGCGCCCGTGCTAAATACATCCAGAAAAATTTCTATAGTAATTTTTCCGGGTATAAATAGTATCTCCCATTTGGAATGAAGCATTCAGGAATATGGAATTCATCTTGATGATAGGTTTTGACAAGTGCAAAAGCAAGAGGGAGGAAGTAAAACATGGTGAAAAGACTTGATAATAACCTTCAAAAAGTTTACAGCCAGTTCAGCTTGGAATCCATCACCCATCTGCACGAGTGCATGATCAGGTTTGTTTCGGAGGAGTTTGATTCGCACTATATTTCCATATAAAGAAAACAAATTGAACAGTTTATCCTCATCAATTCTCTGCATATGCACAATAAAAAGGAAAAAAAGGAGCATCAGAAAATGAGAGCAGGATTTACACTTGTGGATAAACATGTCAACGGTCCAAAGTAGGGCTTACATCAGAGTTCAAATTAGATGCAAGGACTGTGCACCTGTCATTCATTCCAGTTATTCCAGGAGGCAAAACCCCTCCAAAGGCAGATGCAATAGAGCCATGATCTGCCAACTGAAAGATTAAAGCATACAAAAATGTTTTGATAAGACAGTGCTAAAGAAATGAACTGAATAAAGTATAAGTATATAATGGAAAGGTACACATAAAACTGTCGCAGCAAAAGTTATATGCACATCACCAACCCCTGAAACCAACCAAGTTTGCAGGAGCATGACATATAACTCCAAGTTTTGTCATGAAGGATGTTGAGAAAATGACTGCACTAGCAACTTTCTCATCCAGCCGAAAATGCAAGAAAAAAAGTAGAGCCTGCTGACTGAAGCTCTGCTAAAACAATTGGCTTCAGAATTCAGACAAGTGGCTCTGGGCCCCAATGCAAGGTAAGTTTGCAGCATTTCTGCTTACAGCTCTAAGTTTAGTTACTCTTCACTATCAATCATAAAATTCAGGAGAAAAGGTAAAAGATGAATGCAAAGACCAATGATTCATCTGCATGGAAGGGAAAGTTCATGTAATCCTGCTAAAGTTATATATAAAAAAAAGCTCGCATCAGAATTTATGATGTAAGCACTTGTGCCTGTTTCTAAAGGTGCCATTATCCACTATAAAACGAAGAAAGAAGTTCCAAAACCCTCTCTTTCAACAACAAGTTTGTTTAACCAAGCATGCCTATTCCACAAGTTCAATAGATACAGAACTAATTATTTAATCACGCACTGACCGATCCAATCATCAGAGAAATTGGTATCTCTACTTAAACCACAGACATAACTACAAGGCAATAAGTTGAATGCTAGCTTACAAAGGGAGAAAGGTCTCTGGATCTTCCAAAATTCTGTAGCTGGCGTATGATTATTTATGCCATATAGTTACAATAACAGCACAAGTGTATGAATTTTGCAGATATATGGTGATTTTATAGGTTAAAGTAATAATATAATTCAGGTACCTAATCTATCTTGATATCTATCTGATATAAAGTTCCACGTCAATCGACTAAATGTTGAGAAAGGAGAAGATTATAAAAGCATAAGCCTAAAAATTATCATCATTGATTATGCATATTGAAACCTGTACCATGATTGATTATAAATGATAACACAAGCACATATGAACATCACCAACAATATAAACAACAGCAGCTCATCAAACTCTTAACATGCCCCAAGACTTATCACCTGTGAGAATGAAACTGAAAAGAAAAAAAACAAGGAAAGATTTATCACCTGTGAGAATGCAGGAGCACCGGTGGTTTGCAGCCCATACATACTTCCAGAGTCTACATATCCTGACTGTTGCATCAACAAAAATTATTATAAGAAATTTTTTAGATAACTAAATGCAGTGAAACTTACCCTCAAAACAAATTATTCTTATGTGGTAAAGTGTAATACCTGAGAAGACCTCCCTTTTGGTTCTCCTGGAAGAGATGGATTAGTAAAATCCCTGAGCAGACAAAATCAATGAAGCAAAATTATCAAAAATTGCAAGGGACAAAATCATAATTTCAGATAAACAGAAAGTAAGATGTCAGAGTAAACTTACCTTGTCCTGTCATTGTTATAATTTACTTGCAACTCATCAAGACTACACCAGCATGAACAAAAAAAAAGGCATAAAAATCACTATCAGGGAAAGAAGTTTATTTTTTAAATATAAAAGGCCACAAAAAAGGCAAATCAAGAGCAAATGATCATACAAGTTTTGAACATACTTTGAGAACTGAATATCAAGCTGACAGCAACCATCATAGATATTACGTCCCTGAAAACATCCTACATTTAGCTTATTTCTTCCATGCTAAATTTAGAGTAAAATAACATATAGATAAATTAAAAACCTGAAGTGCACTTCTTGCAGAAACAGCACTATGCTGTGAACTGTACTGTATCAGGGCTTGGAAACCTGCAAGGCATCAATGCCATGTACTATGTAAAGAAACTCCATTGAATTTCATCTGATTAATAAAAAGCCCTTTTCATCCAAATAAAGGATAGAAGACATGCTCAAACAATGCAAGGACCAACAAGATAAACAGACAAAAAATAAAACATCAATGTCAATTTCAGGGATGCAATCTCATTAGAGTTCGATAGTGAGAGCATATATTTACAAATTTTTAGGTCGACTAAAGATCATAAAATTTAGAAGTTCAAGAAATATAGGTTTCAGATGGGAGAAAAGTGAGAGAGTAGAACTTGAAGAAGCTGACCAGCTGACTTCTGAAATGTGACGATCTTCTCCACCATTCCATGAGAAGAAAAAACTTGGTGCAGCACATCCACGTCTATTCGATAGTGCAGTAGATGAATTGTAACTAAGAGAATTCGGTTAGGCTGTGTATCCAGAGTGTTCCAGAGCAGACCAGCATAGAGATACAGGAAAGAAGTGAAGAGAGAAAGAGAGAGAAGAGAATAAATAGAGAAGAAAATATAGATGATGAAGAAAAAGCAGATACTAAGAAGTAGCAGCATAAAACCATTTAGCAAGTGCACCAAATGCATGCAAAAGATCCGACAGAAACAGAGGACCAAAATACGCAAAACTTTAAGCCAATTGAGAAGCAAAAAGTATTCCATAATTCACTCTAAAAGATAATTCAGTTTGCAGTTGCTTTTAAAAATCCATACTCCTCCAACCCTAATAGACCGCGGAAATGGAAGAGTTGTTGAAACCAACAACCACTTTTATTTACCACTCACAGCTAAGTAATCCACCAACTGTTGCACAATATTCAAAAAAAATTAGTGATCAAGAAACTCAACTGACGAAGAAGATTCAGCCCATGAGTTTGTCTATGCATGTCAAGGGAAACACGTTCCAGAGCAAAGGAGGGGGTGAATGGGACAAGAGAATGAACTACTTCCTAGAAATTAACTACACTAGAAAGAATGTTGAGGATGGAATGCCCGTTGCCGTCACACTACGGTCGGGATTCTTATACATGGAAGAAGTTGTTTTGTGCAAGGATCATCCAGAAAACTAGTTTTGTGTTTTGAACTTTTGTCCATAGGATTGGGCAAGGGTTTCAGTGTTTCACTCTTGCTGTCTTGCAATTAGGCAAGGGTTTATCTGCTTGTCACATCACCGATTGTTCTCTCTTCTACCCACCATTTATCTGTAATCTAGTGATATCACTTATTACTACTCTCTTTTGCTTGTTATCTTCCTGACTCCTAAGTTCTTAACTCAATCACAATCCAAGTTCATAAACCATCTTTCTAAAGTCAACTACTTCCTATCCTCTATTTTAAAATAAAAACAATTGCATTCACATAATTATGTCATTCTTTTATGGTTTAATGGTCAAGGTCTGAGAAACCCCCAAAGGGAAATTTAAATTTTAGCTTACTTTTATATTTTAGGTCATGAACAACACTTATTAGAGAAGCGAGTAAATGTGCAGGGGTTATAAGCTATAAGCTAAACAAAACAAGTCAATGGACTTCATTCAGGATTATAGGAGAACAGCACCCCAAAAGCTAGCTCAAGATATTGGAGAGCCCATATTCCCATATGAATCCAAAAGACCAATACCTTAGACAATTGACCTGTAACACAATCCATATGCTACATCTATGAAAACTACTTACAAAAATCATCTACATGTTCCTTAACGAGCTGTACACATACAATAATTCATTTCTAAAAGCATGGAACCAAAGTACACAAGATGATGTGCTATGTGCATATGGGGCGAAATAAGCAGTTTGAATTGAATAGCAAATAATCTAATTAAGTCATTATATTTACTGTCTTTTAACGGTTTGAGGAGTTGAACGTGTACAATAATGTTGTAAGAAAGGTGTATACTAGCAGTACTGGTGTTGGAATGTTTTCAACTGAAAGTAGGAAGCTTATCAAATTTATTCAGGCAGATATCTCAGCTTGGTTGGAAATATATCATTTGCAAATGTTGTGAAAACAAATGCCAAGTAAAAGAAATAGTATTGAAGAAGAAAAGGATCTGGATACATGGCCTTGTTCTTACCAAAACAATACTCCATTCTTTCTAGTATTCTAAAAGTTGAGAGGTGGATCTAGGCCCTCAGGGTCCCCGTGCCTAGGTGTGCCTCATCGATATATCACTTAATATGAATTATGTTTTATTTTATATGGATTTTTAAGTGAATTTATGGGGAGAGTAGAAGGCTGTGTGAAGAAACGAAGCAGATTAGCAATTGAGCAAAGCATTTTGCAGCCTAAAACGATTTTCTTCAGCTGAAAATCGTTTTCTTCGAGTTTTTTTTTAAGACACGCCTAGCATCCCATGCGCCTAGGATTCACAAGGCGAGGCGATGACCATTTGGCGCCTCACTTAGGTGTAGTCTTTTTTCTTTTCATTTTGTTGTTACAATTAGAACATCGATTAAAAACCAATCACATGACTTAAAGTCTCAAAGACAGGATATAGAGAAACTGACATGCAACAACTTAGAACCAGCAAGACTTGAGGACACTGTCTTCAGAATCTTTCATTGAATGAAAAAAGAAATATACAAACCTCATCTCCACGAGCATGAGTATTCTGATCCATCGTTGTTAACTCCTGATGTGAGGAGAACTGAATATAAACATTCCTTCCCCTACAACAGTGAAGAATACTTCAAAAATTACTTCACGAGACACTAACAGGTGCATTTATGCAAAATTTATTGTATAAAAGCAAAACAGTGAAGGCTTCATGTCGATTCAACAACCACCACCAAAGAATTTCATCCCTCAGCATCTTTCAGTTAGACACTTTATTCTCGATAGGATTTATAAATATATTTCAAACGAAAGATACACAATTTGATGCATCCAAATCAAATAGAACATAATAAAAATCTATAGGAGATTAGCTTCAGTCAAGACACAACAAATAATACATAACTACATATATTGTGATGAGTTAGCTAGCTCTTTCAATTGTCCCCATAACCTCATACAGAAAATGTATCTCTTTGTGTTCCATCTTACGTCCTTTGTTCTAATCCAGAAACTGAATAGCTTCACTAACCGAATGAAAACAAAAAGTATTCATCGACATATGTTTCCACAAGCTCAAACCAGAACACCATCAAACAATCAGAAGATCAGTGAGACGCTGAATTGGCATACAGGGTTCAGGAAAAAAAAACAAAACACTCCACTTATAGTGTTTCTCTCCAAAAAGTATCCAGTCAGTTGGTACGCACTGAATTTTACAGTAATTAATAGAGAATTCAATTATTCATATACCTTATGCTTGGCTGAACACTTGAGAAGAACTGCAACACACTGACAGCTTGGGGAATATCTTGCATTTGAACTAGAGCCTGAAAATTTGCAAAAGGTAAAAATAACTCTTCGCTATAGAAGTAATTACGCAACATAAAAAGGACGGGAATAAAACCTGATTCTTAGCACGCAACATAACGAGTTTAGTAATTGCTCCAAAAGGCTGGAATAGTTGAATCAAATCATTCTGGAAAAACATCAAACTGGTTCAGAAATTAGGATATCAACCTGTATGTATGAATGATTGTCAGACAAAAAGAGGAACGTCGGCTATTACCTCAGCTATTTCTTGCCCCACATTACGCACATGAATAACCTTGGAAGGCTCCGACATTGTCCAAAGACCCTAAAGCAACCATGTAATAATTTTAGCAAATTAAGTCCCTAAAAATTGATCTCATATTGAAGAAACCCCCCATCGGAAACATCAATTCACAAAGATGAGGAATCATAGAATACTTTCGCTAACAAAATTGATCAAGCAAGCAAGTGCAGAGTGAACAAAGAAGTCAAATGCCTAATTTCAACCCCTCCAAAACATCAGAATCAGAGAGAAACATAGAAAGTCTAATTTGCTCTTCAAAATCGAATTCGACTGCGATTACCAATTCAAAGGCTCAACTGGCAAAATAATCCGGGAAAGGTTTATACGGAGAAGGAACGGCGATGAACGGAGTGAGAGGTGAAAGCGTAAAGAGAAGATTGAACTTACGGATAAGATTTGACCTGAGCTGAAAGCAGAGAGAGAGAGAGGGAGGGAGTTTAACAGAGAGATTCAGGCGAGGTGACGAAACCCCCCGAGTCAGAGATTGCCCTATACTTCTGTTTCAGATTTTTCTATTTTATTTTTATAAAATACAGTAAAATTAAATTTCCCTCTTTTTCTCTTTTTTTTTTGGGTCAATTTGCTAAATACGGAGTATACCTTTTAGAAAACCTAATGAGGTAATTAGGTCACTCCGAAATAAAATTAGGCGAAGATGTACCTCATCCAACTAGTGTAATAATGGTCAATGATCAACTATTTGACTGGTGACCGGTCAACAGTTGACCGTTGACTAACTTATTCGGATTTTTTTTAATGATGACATTTATTCTGATGCCACTTTTTTTATGTCACTTTTTACCGTGATGTCATTTTTTCAAAGTAATGTTTTAATGTTATTTTTATAACATTTTATTTTCACTTTGATGCCATTTTTCTAATAAAATGGTTTGATGACACTTTTTTAATGTCCCTTTTTTAAAACCTTGATGACATTTTTTGGATTACTTTGATGCCACTTTTTTTTTCTTTTTTTTTATACAAGGCGAAAGTTTGGGGATGGTCAATCTCGATTGAACCACTACCCAATGGCGTCCTTACGGACTAGATCCTCAATCTCAGTTGGGCACCACTCAACGGAGAAAGAAGAGGTCAAACCTGCAGTGTGCGCCAATCTGTCAGTGACCTGGTTGCCTTCCCGTAATGTGTGAGAGAAAACGATGGTCTCAAAGGATCTACTGCGACCGAGAACATCGGTAATCACCATCTCAATAGTCCACGAGCAAGTACCAATCCCGCTCAGGGCATTGACAACGGTGAGACATTCCCGACCTAAACAAAAAAAAATTAAGAACGAACATAGCAATCTTGATTCTCGGTAAAATTCTAACATCGCGAAAGAGAGAGCGGGAATTGGAAAGCTAACGTCGGAAACTAACTTCGGGACCAACCTCAGGATTTGAGCTCGCAACGTCGGAGCAAGATTTCCCGCCCTCACCTCTCATTGCCCTAGCCGGCTCACCTTACCCCCAAACCCTAACTCTTGGAGCTTGAAGAACCATTTGAATTCAAATGTGGTCAAAGATGCGCTCATGCCTAAATTGGAGAAACACTTTCTTCGCGGCGAGATGCCCCCGAATGATTGGTTTAAAACCCGATTCTCGATGCCTTCGACAACTGTTTTCGCGACTTGTTTTCAATGCTTTTGGGGCTTTTCAAGGACCGACTTAATGGTCTGATTTGGAGTTTTGGGAAACGAATTTCATAAGTGTTTCAAGGTCGAATATTCTAGTTGATTAACTCGGTTTTTGAAACGGTTTTCGGGACTAACTTGGGAATGATGTGATCGATGACTAACTAGCATGATGGTATGATTGACTAACTAATATCATGATTTGTGTGGACTAATGGCATGTATGAATGACTAACGGCATGATGAGATGTTAGAGTTATGTATCGATTAACTTATATCTTATAAGCTACGATAAATATGATGAACTTTTGAGCTATATGACTATGTGGATATATGATTATTGCGGATGTATGAATGTGGCCAGTGGCGGCCGCAGGATCCTCCGAAAGGTGGGGCGAAATTTTCTAGTTTGTACTGAGATATTGGCATTGAATAAACTCCTTTACCTAAGCTATGATTTTTAACTTAGCAGTGGATTATAGAAAAGTAGGCTTACATTTGCTTACATTTGCTTTGTTGCTATGACAGTTGTTTCTCGTCATTCATTGGAAATATATTCAGGCATTTTTCATATTTAGGAGTGTAAACTTATCGAAATTCAATCATGTTAAATTCAAGGATTTTGCATATTAGCTAGGATTGTAAACTCACCAACTTTATAATATCTTTTGGTTCCCAAAGACATGATAGAAATTGTGATTTGAATATGTAGGTTACAAAAATACAAATATTGCATAAAGCTTCACAAATTCAATTCACAAACCCCAAATTTAATTCATAAATTTCATTCTCAAAATCACATACACAATAATTAAAACACCAAATTTATTCTCAAAATCAAAACTCTAATGAAAATTTCACAAAATTTATTCTCATAATCAAATCATAATTTCACCAATTTTATGGGGTTTAATTAGTTTATAGCTAGATAATTTGTATATAGTAGGGAGCTCGAGAAGTGGGAACATAATTAAATAATGGGTAGAAACATAGAGAGTAGGTGCAAGTTGAACAAAGAATAAAAAAAAAACTTTTTTGAGGGAGGCGAAATTTTTATAAAAAAAAAGCGGCTAATTTCACCAATTTTATGGGGTTTAATTAGTTATAGCTAGATAATTTGTACTCCGTATATAATAGGAAAGTCAGGAAGTGGGAATATAATTAAATAAGGGGTAGAAACAAAGAAAGTGGGGTGTAAGTTGAACAAATAATAAAAAAGCTATTTTTAGGGAGGTGAAAGTTGTTTTAAAAAGTGAGGCTAGTGAAACTTGAACCACCAACCTTTGGTCTAACATTAATTTCCTTCCTTCCCACTAACCAACTAAGCAAAGTAGACTAATTGATTCTATTTCCATCCTAGTTTTACTTATTACAAGACTTCTATATATATAAATTATTTTTTATTTTTTTTTCCAAACCCCGGGGCATGTGAGTCGAAGGGTGGGGCGGCCGCGTACGCCCGCCCCACCCTGGGGCCGCCCCTGAATGTGGCTAATTAAATGGAATGATGAGAATGATGTGGTCTTACGGGATGTGGTGATATGATGAATGGTTGAACTGGATGGAATGATGAGTGATTTGAATGACTAAGTGATTAGCTATAGACTTATATATGTGTTATGATATGTATCTAGGTGATACTTTGTTATTATGATTTATGTGTGTCGGATCCTCTATTATATTGTTCTACATAGCCAAGTAAGTCTCTTCAGAGCTTAATCATATTGAATAGACTGCCCTGCTTTACCTGCATGATATACTAGGTGCTTGCATTCATGACCAGCATGTCATGTAGTATCATGCTAAGTTGCATTGACCATTGAGCATTCTATTTCTGTACGCGTATGTAAACCGAACGGTTGTTATATGCGAAGTATCTAGAGTCTCTGCTTGGGTCATAGAATGGACAAGTCTCATCGGGTCTCATCCTGAGTCGTTCGAGTCATGGCAATACCTTTACTACCATACTTTATTTATTATCTGCATTACTCTTATTTTCTCTTTATAAGACCGCATTCATGATAATTGAAAAAAGCATGCTATATGGGATTAGGCACCACAACGGTCTTGACCCTATAAATAGAGCGGAATGCATTCACAACGGTCTCCGCCCTATCAGGAAGGGGGGTGGTAGTTAGGAAGAGGGATATACCATTTGGTATTCTGTGCTAAGGCCTTAATTATTATTATGCACTTGCAAATTAGTAGCATACTAGTGTGTTAATATTCCCGCCTTGCATCTAGAAGCATGATATTAGGCATAGCGTTTGTGTGTACTTATTGTGGGGACAGAGCCAAAGTGGGCATCATCTCATCCCGTCCACTATCAATTTTTTTAGGTATCTGTTATGTTACCACTATTGATGTCAATTTGGCTCCATGACCACGGGGTTTTGACATGGCGAAAAGATAGAGTTGAGACTCTGACTTCATTAAATTAATAACGGTTTGGATTTGAATGTTTGAATCATATTTTGACCCGGCTTCACCGTGGCAACCCTATGTATGATTTTGGAAACCTTCCTAGTTTGTATGATAAATGGATTTTATGACTTAGGCCATAGAGGTACAGGGGGCTTACCCCGGGGATTCCAACGATCCCTCATGGTTATTGGGTGTGAAATCCCACCTTTAAAGCGCAATTGTTGATTTCAAACCTTCAACCTGTACTCGGGGCGCAAGATCTCAACGAGGGGATTCATCCTTCGAAACGTAACTCATGAATCATAATCTCGGGCCGTTACAATTATTACTCTATTTTTTACTTTCTTAAAAACTACAACTAACACAAATCTAATCATTACAAGGGCAATTTTGTAAAATGGATGACAAAATACCTAAAATGACATGTTTTTCTTAACAAGATTTATATTCTAAAACGATATGTTTTAATTAACGGATGGAGTATAATTTTATGGACTAAGTTGTCCAATAACAAAGTGTTGAATTTATTGACTTTCCAAAATTTTTTTTTAATCTAGAAGATCTGAAACTTTTAAATTAATGTCATTATGTGCTAAGAAGCACTCGAAAGTATGAAAACCAACCCACGGATCGTGTCAGACATTAATAGACTCACCATTACCAATTAGCCAGAGCAAGCCTTTTGTAAAATTTATCTCTAATGTTTAGCAGTCTACCAAATTGTATGACATGTTGTGTTTGCTCTTGGTCATCGCGATGTCTCATTGCGGGTATTTTTTTCTTTGACTACCCTAACTCGGATGTTATGCGGATTAGTACTGATTTTCCATAACAGTTTCATTTGGAAGTATATATTAATGTCTTCCGCCTATTTAAATCCAAGTCCACCGTGTACTTTAGAGGTACATAGGTGATCCTAGTGATTAGAGGATGCTATTTTTCATATTCAAATTTGTTCAAACGTTTTGTTGACTTTATCGATTTGTTGTCATACACCCTTTGGGGGAAGAGTTTGCATGAGATAGTTTGTTTTTGAGTTCAAATTTATCTGGATTAGAACCGTTCTTCCTACTTGAGAGAGGGAGGAAGTCTACCATTTGGCAAGTTGTTTTTAATATAGTTTTAAGGCATCATCAAATACACTGGTAAGTCTGATATTAACTCTATCACAAATGATTGAAATTCCAATGTATTATTCCAACTTTTTCGTTAAGGGGATATTCAGCTCATTAGCAATGAAGCAACCTCTAAGAGGGAAATATTGTTAGATACTTGTAAAGTCGAGCTTTTAGTGTAGTTAATAGTAAGACCTAAGAGTTTAGAAAAATCTTGTAGAATTTGTTTGATTTTGTTCAAAGCGTGATGTGAGACTTGCGCAAGAATGAGGGTATCGTCTGCAAAGGTAAGGAAAGGGATCAATGTGCCTCTTGGAGTCTTGGGGCAAGTTTGACACCTAATATTGGTATAGGTAGGTTGGATTCATATCGCAAGGTTCTAGCAAGTAGTTCCAAAACCATCACAAAAATGTAAGGTGTTAGGATCACCCCAGCGGATACCTCAAGTTAGTTGAAAAGTGTCCCTAGGATTGTCATTGACTAGCACAGAAAAAGTGGAAGAAGTGATGTAGGTCATCACCCATCTGACCCATTTAGAGTGGAAACCGAATCTGAGAAGAATTTTCTTAATGAAATTCCAATTGATTTTATCATAAGCATTTTCCATATCAAGTTTCAGTATTTGTCATATCGGTCTTCAAACCCATAAAACATGTGGGATATCGGCCTTGACCCGATAATTATGGTGGTTCTTTGGATTACCTTGCTCCTCCATCGGATCCTCTTCAAGGACATCTTCCTCCTCCAAACTAGAATCTCCTCTGCCTCGATGATTTGTGTCGTCGCCCGCTTGCGACTAGTTGCATGCACCGTCGTTGCCAATGTCACCCTTGTTGCAAGTACCACCCTTTTTATTATTGCCGACAAGCAATGTCTCTAATCGAGTACCCATTCCATTAAGAGTCATGGTAAAGGCAACATAAAGCTCTTGAATGTGCGCCTTGGTAATTAAGATGTTCATCTCTTATCGTACTTAAAATGAAATCAAATGAGAAATCTGCTCCGATAACAATTGACATAGTATGGAGCTATGAAAACACACAAGCGTGAGTTCTCAACAAAGAGTTTCACAAACGACGAAAATCTTAAAATCAATAAACTAGAATGCACTAAAAAGAGAGAGGTATCTGAATAATATGATAATAAAAGGCTAGATGTTATTAAATAGAAGAAATCTAATGAAACACTACTAGCAAAAGGATAAAAGATAAAATAGGAAAATTTGACGAAAAGACCAAAAAAATAAAACCCTAATTTTAGCCATGAAATGGCCTTCAACAGCTCAAAATCGCCTTTGTCAAGACTGCATTCGAAAAGATATCATAATAGGCAATTGAAGACCAGACACCCAAGATCACCTTTGCCGAGACCGCATCTTCCGAAGATTGAGGTCTTCCTCAACATGCGCGCCCAGTCTATTTACATCACGATTTGAGAGTTTAATTTTCAAATATAAAAAAAACTAAAAAAACTTGTCTATAATGATTGTTACAAGTGATTTTCAGTTGATCTGTATATGGTGGTGATTTTCGATTGTTTAGCCGTGTGGTCTGTTGTTTAGTTGCGAATAATCGAGCTATGAGAGGAATCGGAGAGTCGCTAAACATTCACCATGTTATCAATGAGTTACAGTAGTCCTTTATCAATGTTTCACCCCTTTTACTGAGATTTTTGTTGTAGTTCATCTATATCTTTATTCTAGCGTGCTTGTGCAGTGTAGAGTCGAAGAGTCGTCAATGATCGTTCGTGAAACCTGGTGGTTGTTGTGGGCCATTCAACGACCAGGGTGACGGCGATGGAGATGCAAAAGATGGATTGAAAATGTAATGAAAAATTTTCAATCCTCCCGATCCCTACTATATGTTCGACAATAACCCTGTTGGAACCTACGACAAGCAACAAACTTTGATGTAGGGCGTTAGTGGAGGTAGGACGAACTCGTTTATGTGAAGGGGATAGAGCTACAGGGAAGCGTGGTATGGAAGCCACTGAATGAGAAACATATTTGCCCCCCGATAGAGGTGCAGATCATATGCGAGACAACACCCCATGGATTTCACTGGCTTCTCTCATAGCTACAGCCGAGAGAGAAGATGGAACTGGAATAGGTGCTCAGAACGGGAAAGAGGTAGGAGAAAATAGGAGAGGGAGAGAAGCAATTGTTTTCGTTGTGTGTTTAAAACCTTAGCATGCGATCCAAAACCGAAACCGAAAAGATATGCAGGAGAAGGTTTCACTATACTTCAAAGGATCATGACTATCCAAAACCGAAAAGATAAGTTTTCGCAAAAGATATTTTTTCAGTGAAAATAGATATTCGCGGATAAACACTAACAAGTCTACCCGTAATATCTTCGGCCGAGTCGAGTCGACCGGCAAGCACATGTGCAGGGGCCCCATCTCCTCCTCTACCTCTCAATGCAGTTAGTGCTCCTTAAAACCATCTTTAGGATATCCTTAGACTTTTCATCTGAGATGGAGAAGTTCAAGAGAAACCTTAAAACCACCAACTCTAAGCATTATATGATTTATATTCAACCCTACACACTCATCGTACCCAAAAATGGCCATGTACAAGTGGCACGAGATTGACGGTCGAGAAAATTGTATTTTCCAGATAGTCCACTCATCTTAAGACAGGTGACGATTGACGAGTAATAATCAGCAACTCTTTGATCCACATGTGGCTGGCATATTTCAAGAAACATACAGATGATCTGAACTATATACTCCGTATAATATATCACCAATTGGAACCATTTACAGTTGATCTGAATTGGTGACAGTTGCCTTTTTAGTTTTTACTTCTGCATAAAAACTACTTGTTCCATTCAGGCAAGTGATAGCCAGTTGCTGTACATTGCCAATTGGAGTCCAATAAACACATAACTATATGCTCTGAATTTGTACATTATTTATGATTGAACTACGGCAAGTTATCCTGCAATACAAAGTGACCATCTATCTTGTTCTTAAAGGCAAGGAGGGGGGACAACTTTAATTGCGAATTCATCTCATCAAAACTGGAAGCTGGTGCAGGCTTGAATTCATATGGACCTTCTTTTGTTCCCCAGACCTGTTGCAAAAAAACAAGTTTTCACCATCAAAATGCGCCTTTCATAAGCACTGTAAGAAATTTAGGTATGATAACGGGAAACAAACTCAGAAGTTCTCTCATTTTCCTTCGACTTTACTAAGACGAGAAGGATTTCATCCTCTCAAGTTCCCCTAAGCCCTCTTAGGGGAAAATTCCCTAGCAGATCACAAAAAGCATGCAACTTTGGGGAAATTCCTCCCGTTACTTGATAACGATGGCTTACTTGGTTTCCATCATCATCATATCCCCTATCCCAGGCATGTATCACATTATTCTTCAAGACAGCCATCTCAGACGTATAATATGTCGCACCATTCTGTCACAGAACAAATGAGGGTCAGTGGTCAGAACAAGATGTAAAAATAGTTCAGTTTCATGAAATCCATTTCCTGCTGAAAAAGGTGAAATATACCCAAAAATTAGGGAATCCTCCAGGGGGAGTTGAGCCCTCGTACAGACATCTTTTTCCACGATCACAACGTCTTAGGTGAATGGTAGCCAGATGCTCTGCAATGTCCTGTACATTGTATAGCCAAATGAGGATACTAGTCCCATGAAAAATCACACTTGAAAAACATCTATGAGATGCAAAATTTTGAAGCATGCAACAGAGGATTTCATTTTCCCAAGCGAATATACTAGGATCCATTTATACATTATTTTAGGCATTTGCAGATACTAGACACTAAAATAGTGAATTATAGTAGAGACAAGCACATCATTTTGAAACTTGCTTTAGATGTCCTCTTTCTTTTGTTCGTTAAAGTATAAATAAAAAATAACCACTCATGAGTGCAATGGCGGTCTTGAATGAAAGTTAGGCATTTGCAGATACCTGGAGCTAAAAATGGTGAATTAATAGATGCCCATCATTTTGAAACTTGCTTTAGATGTCCTCTTTCTTTTGTTCTTTAAATTATAAATAAAAATAAATACTGATGAGTGCAATGGCAGTCTTGATTGAAAGTCCTTCCTCACATACAAAAATAAAAAAATCAAAGGGCAGAAAAAGGTGATGAAAACAAATTTTTTAAAATGTGAAAAAATTCAACATATTGATCATCAAAAGCAAAACTTTCCACGAGTCTTTCTCCCATAAAACACAGCTACGAAATTTCACGAACATGGGAGGTGGCAAATCCCATAACTATAGGATAGGATATATAGGACAACATGGTGAGGAAAGAATATCTGTTGTTTTCACCTAAACAAGACGCGTAAATATATGAATCATTACAGGGTTATGTGAAACCGGTGACCAAAATATAAATACTAGAACAGAACTCGTAGCTTGCAAGAGTCAACCATTACCATCACTTGCAAAAAAAATATTTATTTTTTCTCGAAGCTTGATTTTTTTATAAAGATTTCATAAATCAGATTTTTTTCCCCAACCCATACAAAGATTTTTCCCTACAAAGTATAAAAATATAGCTTTAGACAAATCTTTTCCGGAAAGTCAATCTATCTATGTATAATGGATCGAGAAATAATTATTTGATTTAAATGATGTTAGATATATAAAGACATTCTAAAAAATGTATAAAAGATTTTACGTAAAAAATATACATTATGTGATAGGAACATGCTTCCAACACTCAAGGGAAAATTCTGCAAAGTGGTAGTTAAGCCTTCCATGTTGTCTGGGGCTGAGTATTGGGCGACCACAAAGGGATAAGACCAAAAGCTCATGGATGAAAAGATGAGGATGATATGGATGAGTGGTTTTACTGGAAATAAGGTTACCCGAGAGAAGGTAGGAGTAAGCTCAAGACTTCGTTGGCTTTGTCATGTGAGAAGAGAGATCCAAGGGTGGTAGTGCGTAGATGCGACAAGTTTGGATATTGAAAGCGTTCGACGTAGCAACGGGAGATCAAAGAAGAGTTGGAGGGAGGTAATTAAATAAGACTTTACCCTTGTGAACCTTAATGAAAACATGGTTAGGGATAAGATGCAGTGGAGGAGCATGTAAGATAGGGATGGATTGGGCATAAGAGGAGTGGCAAAGAGCACATCCTTTCTCCGTCCCCCGTTCTCACACTATTTATCTTTTACCAATCCCCTTTGCTTTGTCATTCATCATACCTATTTATGTGTATGTGTTTTTTTTTTTTTTTTTTGCTTGGGCCACCTGGAAACACACTCTCAATGTAGTCGGGGAAAGGGTGGATACCACTTGGCCCGCCAGACCCTCCCTAAGCGGGATAAAGTGGAAATGTTGTTGTTGTTCTATATCCATTTTGAATGAGAACAAAATGGTTTAAGAAGAGATCCCCATGTGTCACAAGTGCATCTTGCTTTGTTATTATGTATTAGATATAGAAAGATTCAAGTAACTTGCATACTATATAAAAAAAGGATGACTGTCATCTTCTAAGCTTGTCATCTTCTATGCTAGATAGTTCAAGGTTGGATCATTTGGGTTTTGATTAGATTACTACTCCATGTTCAAGTCAAGTTGGGTCTAGACAGATATGAAATCATGCCAACATATGAAATGATGCCAGAAACTGATCCGTGAACAAGTTATGAGGTTTCATTGAATTGTTCAACCAATCAATGTTACTAACACAAGACATTACGAAACAGGTAGACTGACCCCAATTACTTCATCAGGAGGAGGACGTTGATCCTTTGGCCGATCACAGAAGTTCCTATACTCCTCCATGTCTCTGATGGCATATGTACTAACCTGCAAACAAATAAAACGGAAGTTGGTGAAAATGCACAATCTCCAAAACAGGTGAAACATAAGTTCACCAAGCAAATGAACAATGTTTCTACCAAGTCTAATTGCCATGCTATGATGCTGAGAAATCTATCAATTATAGATTTCGGACTGATGATACAAGTTTCCTGAAGATTTGAGGGAAAAGTGGAAGGATAAGATAATAAAATAGATAGTGCTCCCCTATATGTTAATTCCAAGATGCTCCATTTTTATTCAAGATGAAGGAAAATAAAATTGGAAAGTCTTCCACAAACTGTATTCCACTGAAAATATCATTTGATGAGGATATTAATGGCAATCTAATATAGTAACACAACAGCTTCAGTGATGGGAATGCCAACAGCAGAACTACAAAATGTTTCAGTATAGAAAAGAGTCAATGGGATGACTAAGAGGACAGAACAGAGACAACATATTCAAATAAAGCTTATTAAGAACCATTGAGAAGCTCATGAGAATCTAAGAGACCCACCTCCACGTCACAGTTCATCTCCTTTGGGCAAGGTTTCACCATAAAGAATCTCTACAATAATAAAGCAGTTGTATTATAACTATAACAACAACAAAAAAATACTATGCATGATAGTCTTGAAAATGTGGATAAAACCAAATACAACAGAGAAGCTTAATCATGATCATGTACAGTTATATATGCAAGTAAGAGTTTCAACAAAATAGATACAGTCACTCGCAGAAAATTATGATCTTATTCAGTGGATACCTGCCGAAATGGTTTCTGAGGTGTTCTCCAGAATGCCTGACAACAAACAAGGATTTCTTTTACCCTAAATGAGTTTGAAATGAGAAACAAATAAACACATGTTGGGTAACTCCACATACCTGTTCATAATAAAGAACTTTAGAGCCATCGACCATCTCTGCTGCAGGGCATGTAACCATTCTGCAATAGAGAGGTTGCATAAAACAGCAAATCTAAGGAGTAACGGAAACTCTACATCATGCAGGAAGGGAAATCATCAAGAGATCTGCCTCAATCATATTTTCAAGACTTCAGTTCTTCATATTGGAAAAGAACTTGGCAATACCGAGGCCATGAAAAAGAGATAGGCCTCAATCATATTTTGAATACTTCAGTTCTTCATATTAGGAAAGAACTTGGCAATAATGAGGCCATGAAAAGATACTTCAAAATTTTAATGATGTAGGATATAATCTGACACGTCTTTATGTTCAAATAGAACAAGCCCCACAGAAAAGATTAGAAACAACGGTAAAAAGATTGTCACGAACTAAATTCACTCATATGAACACTTTCACTTCAAAATACCTCAAAAAAGTTTGTATGCTCTTCATTTCCCATTAGAGAGATACTATCACCTCATAACGGAGTTAACAAGTTTAGGAAGTCCACTGCTAAGAAATTTAAATCGCAGTGACTACTGGGAACCAAAGAGGATGTTGTATCAACTATTCACAGCATAAATTATTGTGGACTCATTCTCAAGTGTAATTTTACAAATGCAACATAAGGCTCAGCGAAAATCCTGAACTGTTTACATCCAACATTCCAACTATTAATACCAAATGTTAAAAACACCAAGGCTTCCTTACAAACCTAGTTGAATGAAATGGATAAGACATACATAAAGAAACAACCTGCAGATGAAATGAAATAGACCTATTTGAAGCAATTACTAGCACTTATTTTTTAATGGGGTGTGAAAGGGAAATGACTCCAAATGAGAAGCACAAGTTTACATCGTACTATATTTCATTAAGGTCTCTCATTTTAAAAAAAATACAGATAAAGAGTATGAATATGAATACATAATTGAAGCATGAGAGAAGAACTTGTATGACTGAGACACATGTTACTCATTTCCCCCTAACTCATAAGATATGAGTCATATGACAACTTAGACCACTGTCATTCCATTCTCATAGATTGACTATTTATCACACAATAAATGAACCTTCAATGCCAGCAAATGAAATGAAAAGGAAAGCATCAATACCTAAGGTTAAAGTAATTGCTAGGGTCGTTAGCTGCCTGATCTCTAGAATTCTGCACTCCAAAAGCCAAAATACAGTGTAGTCAGAACAATCATCAACCAAACACCACGAGAATCGCCATCAAACAACCATCACCTTCTCGCCGGTAAGGGATTGGGTGACGAAACTAGCATGATCCCACCGGGTGGTGGTCTTGGTAAGTTTCTTAAGGAGGAGAGCTCCCCCAAGTAACAATACAGTCTTGATCACAACCCCTCTTGCACTGACCCATCCATTCGAATCGGCATCCGATTCCTTAGACATTTTTCGACAACCAGGACTTCCTCCGCCACCACCCCGACCCGACTCGTGCCTTCCTAGATCTCCCTAATGTGAGATCGCACTCGTCGCCGCTCCACAATCATCTCAACAGACGCCCCCACCCTGAAACACCCACGCGAAACCCTAGATGCAGAAATTGGGACTATGTAGTGACTATCCAACCAAAGTACGGATCTTTATGGCTCTCACTTCCGCAAATCAAACCCCTCCAGTGAATTACAACGAAAATTACCACCGAAAAGGACAGAGCGTCTGAAGAGGAGAGGCGCCTCTCGGAGGATGGAGGATGGAGGGTGGAGGGTTTGTGGAGAAGAAGAGGTTCGAGCGGGGGGTGTGGTTCAAGTTGGAGGGTGGAGGAAGAAAACGCTAGGCTGTCAGCTGTGCCTGTAGGATGATATCACAAACGGGCCCCACGGCAGACCCACGTTTTTATACAAACTTTTTTTTTACAGGGTACGGAGTAAATAAATAATTAATAATTCGATGTCGAGACAAACTTATAACGAAAAATAAAAACGGTACAAAATAAAACACGATAATCAAACTTCAAGAGCCGTCAAACCTATAACGAAAAATAAAAACGGTGCAAAATAAGACACGATAACCAAATTGTCCAGTCGAACACAAAAAAAATCGCATTGCAAGGGTGTTTGGCTGGAGATTGTGGCGCGCGGGTGATGGAGATTTTGATGATGGCGGGCGATTACTTTCGAGGAAAATCATAATCTTGGGAGCCCCAGATTATAGGTGATTGTGGGCGATATCCCCCAATTTGCCCTATGCCCCAATCTCGACTCTCCTCATCCTCTTCTCCACGACGCTCTCAGCTCGTCTACGCCAGTGCCCGACCGCCAGTCTCCCCTCGCCGTCACC
Source organism: Persicaria maculosa (assembly GCA_963922045.1). Lineage (NCBI taxonomy): Eukaryota > Viridiplantae > Streptophyta > Magnoliopsida > Caryophyllales > Polygonaceae > Persicaria > Persicaria maculosa. The sequence continues at coordinate 57,049,118 of OY998258.1, read as the reverse complement.
CCCTCTTCTCCACGACGCTTTGTCGGTGCTTTCTGCGATGAAATTCTGGACCATCTTGACCAGACAAGCGGTGTTGCTTTGAAATTGGCAGTGGATGCGACTCGGTGTGCTTCGCATCCAATGGCGAACGACTTTCCGGCGGAGGAGACGTGGAGGACGCCTGGGAATTGGCGATGGAAGAGCCGCGCGCAGTCGCGACTTGAACGCCGACTTGGCTGACTCGGCTTCTAGATCTAGTTCTCCCATTGTCGAAGAATCAATCATTTGAATCTTCATCGGGAAAAGCATGATCGGCTTGAGAAGATGAGCTCGGTTTTGCTAGAATCGGTTGAATTTTCATCGTCGTGGGGTGGAGTAGTCTAATGGGAGGGTAGTAGATGAAGGGTATTTTTGTCATTTCTTTATCAAATAATCATTCCACATCTCATACACACCAAACACCATACCGAGGTTATTTACAAAAAAAAGATCTCCATCTCCATAAACTACCTAATCTACAAAAACAATATAACCTCTTGAAAATCTACATCTCTCAAAGTAATCTCAAAAAAAAAATCTACCGCCGAACACGCGCTAAGTTGAGGCTTGAGAGGATGTTTTCAAAACTTAAAAACAACCATAATAAAAGGAAGACAGTACGCGGGAGGAACATATAACCGGTATTCCCAAGTGATTAATTATATTAAGTGTGGTTAAAAAAATTATAAGGTATTTAAAATAATGAAATTTTAAAATAAAATACCTTATAAATTGTGTCAATTAATTATATTAAATTTATAAGGTAATTACAAACTTAACACAATATTTTAGTATTTATTTATACAATCTATATAATATTTTATTTTAAAATTACGTTATTTTAAATACTTTATAATTTTTTTACGTTTCGGCTATATACACCGCAAATCCCCACGTCCTTAAGGACGTGCAAGTGGGGTGAGAGCCACCCGAACCCGGACGTGCAAGCCCGTCTAGTAAAGACGAAGAGGACGTGCCTCTTCGTCTTCGTCTTCATTCACCAGAGAAATCTCGAGAGAGAGAGAGAGAGCGATCGCCGGCAAGAGCTTGACCGAGAGAGAGAGAGAGAGAGAGAGAGAGAGAGACCGAGAGAGATGGAGACAGAAAGAGAGAGAGAGAGAGAGCTCGAGGCGACGGTGGCGGCTTTGGAGGCGGATCTGCTGGCGGCGACGGCGGCGACGGAGGTTGGTGGTGCTGCGACGGCGATGGAGGTGGAGGGTGGTGGAGCATCGGGGGAGGCGGTGGCGGTGGAGCTGGTGGCTGAGGAGAGGGTGGTGCTGGCGGCTTTGGCGGAGGAGGAGGGTGGTGGTGGTGGGGCGGCGTCTGGCGCCGGCGAAGGAGGCCGAGCAGTGGCCGAGGGGGAGAGTGGTGGTGGTGGGGCGGCGTATGGCGGCGGCGATGGAGGCGGAGCAGTGGCGGAGGCAGACGACGGCCTATTACTGTCGCGGAAGCGTCGGACCATTGAGATGTCCCCGATCCCGACTCCACCGGTATGTTATTTGAATTACTTTTTGTTTGATTTATTTTTAGAGTTTTAAAATATAATTTGATAGATTATATTATAGTTTTATAATAGAAGTTTATAGAATATATGATTGATAATATATATAGTTTGATAGAATATAATTGAAAATATATTTTTTGATTTATTTATATATTACAATGTTTTTTTATAGTATATAGTTTGATATAAAAGAATATAGTTGTAATTTGATAGAATATATATAATAGATAGTATATATTCAAATACATAGAAAAAAATTACAACTGAAAGACAATAAAAAACATTAAAATATATTATAATACTTCAAAAGTATTTAATTAACATTAAAATATATTTGAATATATTCAAATATATTCAAATACATAAAAATAAATTTATATTGAAAGATAATAAAAAATATTAAAATACTTCAAAATAATTTAATTAACATTAAAATATATTTGAATATATTCAAATACATAAAAATAAATTAATATTGAATACAATAAAAAAAATTAAAATATAATTGTAATACTTAATTAACATTAAAATATAATAAAAGACAATAAAACATATGAAAATATATTAAAATACATCAAAAGACATTAAAATACATTAAAATACATTAAAATATACTGTACGCCATCCACCCGATCGGCATGGACCCATGGGTGGACCTCCCTCAGCCTCCCGTCATTCGTCCGGCGTTGTTAGCCCGCTTTCGTGAGGTCGAGGGATATTTGAGGGCCCTGGCTAGCAACCCTCGCATTGAGCAGCTAGTGGACGAGGTGATGGAGATTTTGGATCATGTTGTACGCCATCCTGTAGACCAGTGATGTACTTTTGCAGTTTCTATCTTGATATTATACTTTTATATTACGGATTTTGTATCTATCTCTATATTTCTATTTCTATCTCGAGTAGACTCTTCTCATTTCTTCCGAGTCATATTGAACGTAAACATCACGAACGAAAACGTTAATATGATAAGGTTGCCCGATAACGAAAACGTGAAACAAGATTGTGTATGTTGTTTATAATGTTTTCCTGCATATTTTGGTTAGGAACTTCCCTCAGGATTTGTGAAGGAGCACAGAAACAGATTGTCAAAGTAGATCGACACTCTTGCGACTACCTTGGAGATCCATATCCTCATACTTGATACAACTACCTTAAAGACGTGCTAGGGTTTAGGGTTTGGCTAGGGTTTAAGGGTTTGGCTAGGGTTTTAGGGTTTGTCGAAACTGCACGTCCTTAACCACGTGCAGTTTCCTTACCCTAAACCCTAACCTAGCCAAACCCTAAACCCTAGCACGTCTTTAAGGACGTGCTAGGGTTCTGCTTACAATTAACGCAATAGTGCCTATTTGAAGCGAAGGAGGACAGCTTGATTCCGCACTCCAAAACAAAGTCCGACTTCTTTCGATATATTCTTTCGCCGTTAGAATCGTTATGGCCGAGCCGCAAAGCAATCCTCGTCTCCAAGTATCCCAGGTACGGATAGGTTTCGTAGAGTGAACATATTTCGTATTCCTTCTGTTTTGTTCATATTTCCAATTATGTGAATACAGTTTCGAGACTTTACGTCTGAGTTCTCGGACCCAAGGGTTTGGAATGACCGTGACGAAATGGTTACGCATTTCAAGGACTTGGGTCGGAGACACTGCATGATTTTAGTAATCAAGCGGTCTTGGACGGGGGCGTCGAATCGTCCAGGCGGGGTTCTCCTTGCTTGCGAGCAGTTTGGGGAGTACCGACCACGCGGGAGGAAGCTCCGGAGCACGCAGTCGAAGATAAGTGGTTGTCCATTCTCTCTACACGGACACGAAGCTCCGCCGGGTCACTGGGTTATGACGGTGTTCATAACCACGGGCTTTCCACGAGCTTGAAGGGTCACGCCATCGCCGGACAGATGACAGAGGGGGAAAAGAAGATGGCGAGGTGGATGAAGGAAGTTGGCACTCCTCCAAAATCCATTGGGTGCGGATTGAGGCAGTTGGATGAGACCAGCGTCACGTCAAGGAAGAGCCTTACCAACACGCTCGCCATGGTGGTCGCCGAAGAAAGAGGTAGTCGGACGATGACCCAGGATACCTTGCACCATCTGCGGGAAAGAAGGTACTACTACGACTTCAGACAACATCCGGATGACGACAACGTCTTGAGCGACCTCTTCCTCGCGCATCCCGACGGGATACGCCTTCTCCGAAGGTTCCATTACGTCATCATAATGGACAGCACATACAAAACAAATGCGTAAGTTACTTAATTACGATTACATTATTGCACATATAGTCAATTATAAAGTATTTTATATGTAACATATTTACACTTGCAAATATGGGATTCCTTTGTGCGGGGTGGTCGGGTTCACACCCTCAGGCAATACTTACTGCATCGCCTATGCCTTCATGTCGCAAGAGAACGAAGACACATACGCCTGGGTGTTGCGACAGCTTCAGATCTTGCTTGGGACGGTTCAGCCTCAAGCTATCATGACTGATCGAGAGCTAGGTCTCTTGGCGGCGCTGAATGTTGTCTTCCCCGACGTCTAGCATCTCCTTTGTTGGTTACACGTGACGAGTAGATGCGAGGAAGCTGCTCTGAAGATCACGAAGAATTTAAACTACGCTGGCATCTTTAAGGGCAACTGTTGGGGGCTGTTCGAATCGAGGTCGGAGGAATCATTCAACCGACGTCGTCGGGCGCTACACGCTGCATGGCACCCATTCCCAGGTGTGGTGGCGTATTTAGAGTCGGTTTGGCTTCCATAGAGCAGGAGCATCGTACGATGCTACGTAGATAATGTCTTCCATCTCGGCACCCGTACGACAAACAGGTACAACCTTACTTCATATCTCTCATTACAATATGATATAATATCGAATATTTAGTGGTATGCACTTCAATGTGTACAGAGTTGAGGGTCAACACAAGGTTCTGAAGGAGGCACTTCACTCATCGACTGACTTCCGCATCGTGATCGATGCAATTCATAGAGTCAACGATTGTCAAGTGCATGAGCTGCAAACTGCTTTGGAGATCGACCGCTTCAAATGACCAACAACGGCGTATAAAGTCAACCTTTTCGATGAGGTAAAGACTTTAATCTCCAAAAAGTGCTTCGATTATCTGTACAAGATGTGGCAGGACGTCGTGAACCAAAAGGTTCCTCCGGTATGCACAGACCAACATTGGAGGGTTTGTTACGGGATCCCTTGTGTCCATGAGATTCAGGCATACGTCAACTCCGGTACTCCGATACCCGCCGAGGACATCCACCCGTTCTGGATGGATTTGTCATGGACTGACCTCGACGACACCCCACTGCCGTATGAGCTGTCATCTTCATACACGGCTTCCTACGATGTATGTGAGGATGAGTTGCACCCACCCTCATCAGCAAGCGTCCGAAGGAAGGGGAGGCCTCGGGGGTCGAGGAATGCCTGCAGAACCAACCCGTTGCCATACGAGGAGGTAAGGGAAAGGTTTGAGAGAGAAGAAGCGCGTGCTGCTCGAAATGCTGCTCGGCCTCGTCCACAAGCGACCTCAACTCGACGTGGACGTGATGATGTGTTCGGAGGGTTCAACTGGGGTCGAAACAACGTTGATCCCTTCATGCTCGGTCATATTGAGACGGTGAGGGACACTGTTGGAGATGGTCATTGTGGCTACCGTGCTTTGGCGGCTTTGACATCACCGATCGACGAGACTGCTTTCCCGGAACTCAAAACGTTACTATGCAATCACTTGGAGGATCACGCCGATCTGTACGCCGGTTGTTATACGGGAGGGTACCCATTCCAGCAGTTCGTCGGCTACCAGAGATGGGCGGGAACTGTGCATGGTGATAGGAGACGGTGGATAGAGCTACTCATTATGAGTTTAGTATTTGCAACGGTATATCAGATTCCTCTCGTCGTCCTAGCTTGGCATCATCCGTTCACATGTCTCCCCATGATCTCGCCGACACCTGCTAACAACCCTCAATCAACAGCTCTTGGTGTAGCCTGCATCGGAAACCAAGACCATTTTGCCGCGGTACGACTTCAAACGTCTTTTTTATTACCTATTCATGCTTTTCATATATATATGTCAATACTCTAACTCTAATTTTTTGTTCTCATAGATCTGATTGCTTCCTAACGCTCCTCTTCCGCCGCCTCCGCTAGAATGGGTCGAACATCATCATCCGAGCGTCGAAGGATGGGATGCTCCGTTTCAAGCTCAGATTGAGAGATTTCGAGCCTTGCGTGCCGAGTCCGGCCGTCCTTTACTATTTTCCTAGATTGTATTCCACAACTTTATTAAAATTATGAATGTAAACCTTTTTTTCCTTTCCTTGTAACGTTATTCGCATATTATCCGAATGAAAACCTTAACAATTCTTGTGTTCTATTTAATTTGACCCTAAATCCTTCAAATCCACTAGCTAAACACTTCAATTTTATCAATTAACATTACAAAACCGTCGGAAAACCTAAACCCTAACCCTAAACCCTAAACGCAAAACCCTAACTAGGGTTTGCACGCCCTTAACAACGTGCAAGCATTGCACGTCATTAACAACGTACTTGCACGTTGTTAAGAACGTGCAAGGCTTTCCTAGTGGACGTGCACAGTCCCAGACTTGCACGTCCTTAAGGACGTGCAAATCCTTAATCCGGATTTGTGGTGTATATAGTGACACCCTTTTTTTAACTAAACACTTTAAAATTTAAAAGTGATTATGCTTATAATTAGCATAATGCATTGGAAATCCAAACACACCCAACATAATTAATTGACACAATTATATTTTATTTTGAAATTCCATTATTTTAAATACCTTATAATTTTTTTAGCTAAACACTCTTAAGCATAATCACTTGGGAATCCAAACAGACTAGTTAACAAGTAAAACTAGAATGATAAATTTTAAAAAAATGCAACAAAAAGATGCGCATTCAACTACAGTCTACAGAGTAAATAAACTCTTGTGGGAAAGATGACAGTTAAAGTACGGAGTAAATAAACAAATACAGATTTCTCATAACATGAACCAAGATTTCACAAGATACGCATTCAACTACAATCCAGTTTCAACTGTACGACACCATAAATGTTTCAGATTAACATGAGATAGAAAAAGAGTACCCGGTCCAAATACTTCACCACACAACACTAGACATCACTTGCTTTGATTGCCTTATTTTGCCTTTCGATGTACGAAGAGTCGAATAATTACCTGATAGGAACGTGTCAAAAGCAGCTTCGGCGAATTCGAGATCCGAGTATGCCTAAGCTCGCTTCAATACCACTACCATTATCACCATTGATGCCAGTGCGAAAAGGGATCCGTAAACTGTGTTTGAGCTGCGAGACCAATTAGCTGGTCCAGTTGAGGTTTTGACATCTGTATCCCCAAACAATTCTTGGAAGAAAGCAGACATGTTGTCCACCCATCCAGCAACAGCAATTTTTACATTCTCAGCAAAGTCAGTGAAGAAGCTCCCTGAAATTTCAGCACTTGCTACAACACTAGAATCTGCAGAACTGGTAAGAGGCTCTTCTTGCTCCACAACTTCCTTGCCTACATTGGGTGAACTTATTTTAAGGAAAATACAAATAAATGAATGCAATTGGTAACAATTTATATTTTTGAAGATTTACATGACAGAAACTTTAGATTTCAGAAGCTTGGAATCTTTATCTTTATTAACTTTAACATTTTTTAAAAAAAAATTAGTATCAAAATATTTTGTATCTGGACTTTTTATATGCATAAAATAATATTTTCTTACAAAATTAGTAATAACAGCGATACTCGCCCGGTCGCCCCTATATCAACTTATTTAAATAAAGGAATAAAAAATGGTCCATGGTTACAAAAACGTCTTGACACAATACTTACATTTAGTCTCTGATTGCAGAAACTCCTTGAGAGCATCATTTTCCAAGACCGCGTTCCAAACATTGGGGTCAGAAGCAATTGCAGCAACAACATTCTGAAGAAAGTAGGCAAATTAGAACATGGAGAAAATTCAAACGCACATGGTAACAACAGAATTAAAGGAAAAATAAATCAGAAAAATAGAATATAAGGAGTATAAGATCTTAAAATCATCAGATCTGGTTTTATTATGTCTTGCAAGGAATTTTACAAATTCAGTAATTCACAGCTTGAAACACACATGGCATTAAAGGTCCAAAATTCAGTTATACTGAAATAACAGCAATGATCATCTTAAGCCAAACATAAATTTATGTTACGAACACCACCGCATCGGGAATGCTGGAACAAAGAACGCACTGCATTGCATTGCTTATATATTTACTACTTTTTTTTTTTTTTTTTGATTGAGTAAGAATTCGGATGCAAAGACGCTATTCGACAGCATCCTTTCGGATAAGGTCGAGAAGACCTGGGTCATTATGTAGCTGGGGATATGATGCAATCTGGGCAAGGTGTGCAACTTTATCTGCCGCGCAATTGCTGGTACGAAGAACGTGTGAGAACGAAACTTCGTGAAATCCCGTAAGAAGTGTACTTATGTCTGCCATGATGAGTTCGATTTCCCATGGGCAAGTATTCTTGGACTGGAAATGTCTAATTATAATCAAAGAATCTCCTTCGATGATAATTTTAGGTATCTTTAATTCCAAGGCTTTGAGTACACCTTTTCTGAGTGCTAGTGCTTTAGTCATTAGGGGTGTTTGTTGTCCAACCATGTCATTATCCATCGCAATTACCCTTCCTGAGCTGTCACGTATAATATATCCTATTGAGCATTGCCTATTGCCTGAGGCGGATCCATCGAAATTGAGTTTTACTCTTCCGTTAGGCGGTTTCTTCCACTTGGTTGTATTTCTGTTATGCCCTCTGGTTTGGTCGTATTCTGTAGCTCTCAGTTGCCTTCTGTCAGTTTCCCCTTTATATACTTCCGCTTTCACCCATTCGTTGAAATAGGAGTCCACAAGTTTTGCAAAACCCCATTCATTTGGTGGTTGTTGTTGTTGGAAGATGAGTTTGTTGCGCACCATCCAGATAGTCCACCAGTGGAAAACTACCTTTTCTCGTTCTCGTTTGTCTAGTTGGTTTCCTAATTTATTTATTATTTCCTCTACCTTCCTTGACACCTCTATGTTATTTTTGATCTGCCTCATAATTTGGGTGGATAAGATCGAGCAGCATGTCGAGAATCTGCACTCAAAAAGAAGGTGGGTTGCATCTTCTTCATGGTTGTTACACAACGCACAATAGGGAGGTATTGCTATTCCTCTTTTCGCCAGACGAGTCGCCGTTGGGAGACCATTCTGACATACCTTCCACATGAAGTTTTTAATTTTGGGAGGAACGTTCAGGTTCCATATCCATGCGTTGTTGCTATTGTTGAACTCAGTTGATTTTGTGTTCAGTTTATATGCACTTGCCGTTGTAAACCATCCTTTTTTATCTGGCCACCAATACATTCTGTCCTGAATTTTGTTTATTGGTAGCGGAACATTTGCAATTTGTTGCGCTTTATCAGGTGGCATTACAGTTTGAAGTTTATCGATATTCCATCTGTCATTTAGAATATATTGGTCAGCCGTTTCCTCCCAGTTAGTATGTGCCGGATTAAGACATGTATTTTGTATGTCCTTGATGGGGGCCCATCTATCAATCCAAAATTTAACCGTTTTCCCGTCTCCAATTGACCAAGCCAGCCCATCTTTGAAAGGCTCTATGAGTTTTCTCAGTTGAGTCCATTGCCACGAGGCGTTTCCTTTTTTGTCGTATTTAAGAATTGGTGTTTCTTTTAAGTATTTGTGCTTAATGATCTTGACCCAACAATTTTCTGGTTCTGCCATGATTTTCCATATAAGCTTCATTTGTAGTGCCTCATTCATTTCCTTGGTCTTTCTCAAACCCACACCACCTTTTGATTTCGGTTTACATACTCTGTTCCATCCAATCAATGGTTTATACTGTAGGTCTTTGTTCCAAAAGAATTTTCTATTTACTCTATCCAGTTCATCATGAATTGCTGATGGTAGCATGAAACTATGCATTGCAAATAGTGGCTTTGCAGCTAGATTGGCATTAATTAGGACCGTCCTACCATGTTGGGATAGTTCAGGACTATGTGCGTTTTTTTTTTAAATTTAAACAAATTTGATATTAATACTAGTTCAATGAGCTAATTAATTTCTTCAATACGTTTGAATTGTTATGTAATTAACATAGACTTAAAAAAAATATTATAATATATACACACATATTCTTTATTTTATTGAATTTAATAAATTCAGTATTAATACTCATTCTACTAATTCTATGATTCTAAAATAAACCAAACGTTAAACCTTAAATAATATAATTGATTATTTAATTTTTATAGGTATAAACGATTTGATATTTCATTATATATAATATAAACCTTAGATAACTTATTATTTTAACTTTGTGAAATTTTCATATCTCATACAATAGATAATTTTTATATATAAAAGAACACTATTATCTTAATTAAGATGTTGAATTTTTTTTATTGGTTAATATTACTATGTTCAAGAGAATGACATGTGTCCAGACGACTTCTTCTTACCTATAATATAATATATAACCATCAAACCAATATGGAAGAGTCTCGACATTTCATTCCTATTTTTTTTCTTGGAGAGCCCAGAGTTTATACAATTATACCTTCCTTATCCTTTTGGGTTTTTGTTTTCCTAAGGAGTGAAGGGAAGAGAGGAACAATATTGAGTATTGACGCAGATGATTTAAAGAAAAAGTGAAACCTGAGCAGCTGAATTTTCTTTAAATAGCTTGAATGCTTTAAAGGCGTGATTTGGCACTGACGAAACAACTGAATTCTCTGACTCGCACTCTGAAACCACGCTACGCTCGTCAACAGCAGAGGCTGAATGAAAGCTCCCAGTGGGTTTTGATGGATTAAAATACAATCTGCAATTTCAGTTGACAGTGTCATAAACTTACACAAAATAGTTTAATCTGTGAAATGTCTCTCAAGATGTTAAAGCAAAGGCAAATAGTTTCAGATCTATCAAACAAATTATGCTGACTTACTAAGTTATGCTCATTGTTCAAATATTACAAGGCAAGCACAAATTGAATAGACATCATCATTGGCCTATGGGAATGTATCGCATAGACATCATCTTATACTTCCTAAAGCTGCACACAAACCTTCGGGTTTTAAAAAACTCACCAAATGGGAATGTATCGCATTGGCCTATGACACTTTCTCAATCTTACAAGGCAAGCACAGATTGAATAGACATCATCATAGTTGTATCAGTTCATTTGAATTAAGTCAGATCATAGATACACCAAGATGAAGCTCAATACTTCAGTTTGGATCATCTTACATAGTTCTACCAATAAATTGGGGAAATGGTACAATTTTTCTTTGAAAATCCAAGATATTGAACATTTAGGAAACAGAGTTGGCAACTGATATAGCACAGTTAATGAAAATAAAACCATACATTTGTAAATTGAAGCAATTCATGGACTGGGGGAATCTTGATCATCAGCATCAACTCGAAATCAAAGAACAGGAAAAGATGAAAAAAGATGAACTGGAACAGGAATGGATTCATCCACCAAATCAGAGCAACTGACGCGAAAATGTGACACATTTGTAAATTGAGGCAATTCATGGACTAGAATTCTTATCTACAACATCAATTCGAAATTAAGAAACAATCATCCACCGAATCGGATCAAAACAAGAACAGACGAAAATCATACATGTCAAGAGCGTCCCTGAGTTCAGAAGCGGCCTCTTTGGTCTCCTCGAGAGAAGGAGCGGGGCCAAAGACAAGCCGCGGCTTCTCCTCCAGGTCGTAGCCAGCGAGGTCCCAGTCGTCGAGTTCCCAGGCGATCGCCGCATCCGGCTTAGAGGAAGCCGATAGCTCGAGCTTTCTAGAATCGTCCGCGGCCACAGCCGAGGACAGGACAGACGCCGGCGGGCGCACGGCCTTCCGAGTGGCGAAATTCTCCGGCAGCCCCCGGATGCCAGCGTTCTGTAGGCCGACCCCGGCCGCCTTAACCGCCGCCCTCATCGCTCCTCCACCGCCCATTGATTTGATGCCGTCGAGATTTCGATTGAGATGAATCGAAACTGGATTGAAATGAAGAGTGACAGACGAATTCAACCCTCTCTTTTACGGAGTATATTAATAAATTGATCGAATTTAGGGGAATCTTAATGGTTAAGGGAGATGAGAATGCAGCGGGAGAGGGAGTGTCTTACGGTGATGACGTGGAAGATATGTATTTTGCCACGTATGATTTAGCTTATTTTAGGTTCAATTTTTTTATTTTATTTTGATAAATAAGTTTAGAAGGAATTAGGAATTAGGAATATGGATAAGGACAAATTAGATACGGAGTAATCATCCTTTGGCTCATTTCGAAATATGTGCAACTGATTGCTAAAAAAAAAAAAGAAATATGTGCAACTGCCTAATTTTGAATGGTTGAGTTTCTATTCATGTTTGTTTTTGAGCAACAGTTTCTATTCATATTCAAATTCAAACGAAGGAAATATTACTGCTGTAATGATTTATCCATTTTATTGTTCTTGCAACGTAATAGGTCGTATGTTTTAGGGTGAATTACATTTTTGGTCCCTAACCTTTACCACTTGTTTCACTTTAGTCCCCAATCTTTGAAACGTTTCAAAATAGTCCTTAACCTTTCTATTTCGTTTCATTTTAGTCCCTAACCTTTCAAAGGTTGTAAAATAGTCCCCAAGCTTATATTAGTTATTCGTTTTAGTCCCTGATATTAAAATATTATTTGAAATAATTATAAAAAATCACCCTAAGTTATCATAATGTATATAAATGAGTAAATTACCCATATAAAGAATAATTATAAAACAAATATCCAACTTTATGATTTTTTTTTAAAAACGATCTCTTTTATTATTCAAATTCATTATTTTAATGGATTAATAAACATATATTGGATCTATGTATTGGTAAATAAAAAAAATATCCCACAATCTCTCATAGTTAATCACAAGATCTATAAATTTTATGAGAGCTTTTGTGAAAAAAAATATGGATAATTTTATATAATATGCTTTTATGATAAATAGTAAAATAGTTCGAATATTTTTCAAAATTAAAATTATAGAGTTAGATGATTTTATATAATTTTCTTTGTATGAATAATTTTATTTAAATTATGAAAACTTTAGGGTGGTTTTTTTATAATTATTTCAAATAATATTTTAATATTAGGGACTAAAACGAATAAAAATTGTAAGGTTAGGGACTATTTTACAACATTTGAAAGGTTAGGGACTAAAATGAAACGGAATAGAAAGATCAAGGACTATTTTGAAACGTTTCAAAGGTTAAGGACTAAAGTGAAACAAGTGGTAAAGGTTAGGGACCAAAAATGTAATTCACCCTATGTTTTATGTCTTAAGGAAGGAACAAATATTAGGGGTCGTTTGGTAACGATATCTAGATATCAAGATATCGATATCGATATCGGTATCGATATCGGGTGATATCTTTGATATCTAGATATCAAGATATCGGTATCGGTATCAAGATATCGATATCGGGCGATATCGATATCAAGTGATACCTCCCAAAAAATGAGTATATCAAAATAGGCTATATATCTGACTATTACCAAACACTAGATATCAGATATCACTTGATATCAAATGATATATTATGCATACCAAACACTAGATATCGATATCAGTTAAAGTGACATCGATATCTAGCCCTACCAAACACTAGATATCAGATATCGGGGGCTGATATCCGATATCTGATATCTAGATATCAATACCAAACACCACCTTAGTTTTATGTCATTCCTATATTTTAGAATTAGTTAGAAAGTCTATCACCACTAGCACCGTGATTCTCTCTAACAATATGGATTGTATTTGTAATTTAAATATCGTTTGAGTTTAATGAGAATCATCATCTAATTCCCAAATCATATCCTCTCTATATGGTATCAGATTTTTGATCCAAATTCTTCCCTAATTTTTCCTTCAACGATGGCAAATCCTACTCATAATATCCTGGCTAATGTTGCCGACCCATCCAAGCCATTCATCCTCGTTCAATTCCCTAATGCTCAAAAACTAAATGATTCCAACTATCTTACATGGGTCAAGCAAACCAGATCCACTCTTATGGGTCTTGGCCTCCTCTCTTTCGTTGACGGCACCACACCGCCGCCGCCGGCTCCTGTCGATGGGGCTGCTCCGACTCCTGCCTACACCACATGGTCTCGCCAAGATCAACTTATCCTTGGTGCCCTTGTTGGCACCCTAACTGCCGAGGTTGCTCCCCTTGTGACGATGGCTGACATGTCTAGGCAAGCCTGGTCCACTCTTGAATGGACCTTTGCCACACCGTCTCGTGCTCGAGTCCATCTCCTAAAGGACAAGCTCCACTCTCTCCAAAAAGGCTCTAGGTCGATCTCTGCTTATATTTAAGAGGTCACTGGGGTGGCCAACCTGCTGGCTTCATTAGGCAAACCGCAGGACATAGAGGATATCATCGACGCCATCCTCAAGGGTCTCGATTCCTCTTTCCAGCCGGTCATCAATGGTGTCTACGCCCGGAACAACCCCATCACCATCCCGGAGTTACATGAGCGACTTCTCACCAAGGAGAATCACCTTCGCCGAGCAGCCACCAATGCCTCTAACCCCATTCTCATCACTGCCATGACGGCTCAATATCGCCCTTCTAAACCTAAGACCAAACCTGTCAGATCTTCTCCCTCCAATCCAGCCCCTCTCCTCCCCCTTCCCACACCCCCTTCCCCAGGCTCGTCCCCCTCTAGGCCGCCGTACAAACCCTTTCAAGGTAAGTGTCAGTGGTGTCGAGAACAAGACCATGTCGTCGCCTACTGTCCTATCTTTCTCCAACAGGTCCCCTCTGTTCGCCCACCAGCCTACAACCGCTCACCCCAGCCTCAGGCCCATACCTCCACTCACCGACCTTCATCCGAGCCTTGGTTAGTTGACAGTGGTGCATCCCACCACGTTACAAATGATCTTCAAAACCTCCGTCTTCACTATCCTTATGATGGTCTAGATGACCTCGTTGTTGGTAATGGTAATGGTCTCCCTATTTCAAATATGGTCACACTTCTCTAAACTCGGCAACCAAACAATTTCATGTTGATAATGTTTTGTGTGTTCCCGAAATTGCTAGAAATATTCTTTCCGTTTCTAAATTCACTGCACAATATAATGTTTCTATCACTTTCTTACCCGATTGTTTTTATGTAAAGGATCTCCTCACGGGCAAACTCCTTCTTAAAGGACCTCTTACCAATGGCGTCTATTCTTGGCCGGTCTCGCCCAAGCCACTTGTTTTCTCTACTTGTTCTTCTTCAAACACGGAGATGCACCATCGCCTAGGGCATCCTTCGGCATCTGTTCTTTCTCTTTTGCAATCTTTCTTTGCTGTTGGCACTTTTAATTCTCGCTTTGATCATTGTAATGCTTGTGCGATTAACAAAGCTCACAAACTTCCATTTTATCAATCTAGCATTCAATCAAAAGCACCCCTGGATGTTTTATTTTCCGATGTGTGGACTTGCCCTACTACTTCGTTTGATGGCTATAAATATTATGTTATATTTGTTGACCATTTCACCAAATATATATGGTTTTTTCCACTCAAAAATAAATCAGATAAAAAATATACATTCATCATCTTCAAATCCCTGGATGAAAATCAATTCAACACCAAAATTAAAACCTTTTTCTCCGATAATGGTGGCGAATTTATTTCTCTCTGACATTTCTTTGCCTCGAATGGAATTACCCACTTAACTTCTCCTCCTCATACTCCCCAACACAATGGATTCGCTGAACGAAGGCATCGTCACATTGTAGAAACTGGTATCTCTCTGATGTCGTATTCGGGCATGCCACACAAATTTTGGCCCCTTGCTTTTCAAACATCGGTGTACTTGATTAATCGTTTGCCAACCCCCACTCTCAAAAATTCATCTCCATTTCTAGCTCTTTTCAAATTCACGCCTAACTATAAAAAATTAAAATGTTTTGGTTGCCTTTGTTTTCCTTGGCTTAAACCTTACACCAACAATAAGATGGATCCGAAGTCAATGCCTTGTGTATTTGTTGGGTACTCCCTTAATCAAAGTGCTTACCTTTGCCTTGATCCCCAAACCACTAAACTCTACACTTCCAGACATGTCACGTTTGTAGAGTCCCAATTTCCTTTTAAAAACCTCACCCAAACACCACCTTCCCACTCCCCTGCACCTTCTGATAGCCCCCCTCTAATTCTACCCATTCTCCCCTCTAATCCGGGCCCACCCCCACTCAATCCCCCACTACCAGCAATCCCTAATCCCCCTCCTCAATTACCGCCGTCGCCCACCACTCCCCTTGTAACTCCTCCTATTGCCGCACCCACACCCCATCTTCCCTTAACACCTCATCCCCACCAAATAATCACCAGATCAAAAAATAATATCTCCAAACCAATTTCAAAACTCAACCTTCATGTTCACCTTCCTCTCCTCAAAGAACCCCACAACATCACTCAAGCCCTTAAAGATCCGGATTGGCGTGAGGCCATGACGAAGGAATTCAATGCTCTATCGGCGAATGGTACTTGGGATTTGGTTCCGCAGATCCCCAACACCAATGTTGTCGGATGTAAATGGGTTTTCCGCACAAAGCTACGTCCCGACGGCACTCTAGATCGGTATAAAGCTTGGTTAGTCGCCAAGGGCTTTCATCAACGCCCCGGTTGCGACTTTGCAGAGACTTTTAGTCCCGTGGTAAAGCTGGTTACAGTTCGGACAGTCCTATCTTTGGCGGTTCAATCCGGCTGGTCACTTCGGCAAATTGACATCAACAACGCCTTCCTCCAAGGCACCCTCCATGAGCAGGTCTTCATGTCACAACCACCCGGCTTCCATGATAAGTCCAAACCGGATCATGTGTGTCGTCTCAAGAAGGCCATTTACGGCCTCAAACAAGCTCCCCGGGCTTGGTACAACGAGCTCCGCCAGTTCCTCCTTCGCACCGGCTTCATCAATTCTGTCGCAGATGCATCGCTCTTCATTCTCCGCAACCAATCCGGGGTGATCTACCTGCTAGTGTATGTTGATGACATAATAATCACTGGCTCCAATCCGGCAGCCCTAACCTCTGTTATTCAGAATCTCTCCCATCGCTTTTCGCTCAAAGATCTGGGCGATTTGTCATACTTCCTTGGAGTAGAAGTCCAACCTCATCCTGACAGCTTGTTCCTCAACCAACGCAAGTACATCTTAGATCTTCTAATCAAGATGAAGATGCAAGACTGCAACCCTATTTCTACTCCTATGGACACCACATCCGCCCTCACCAAAATAACAGGTACTGTCCTTCCCGATCCCACCGAGTACAGAATGGCAGTGGGCAGCCTCCAATACCTTTCTCTCACGAGGCCGGATGTTAGCTTTTCAGTCAACAAATTGTCTCAGTTTATGCATACCCTGACGTCGGCTCACTTCAGTGCTCTTAAGCGGGTTCTACGGTATCTTCATGAGACAATCAATAAGGGCATCATAATCCACCGGCACATATCTCGTCAACTCCATGGGTTTTCCAATGCTGACTGGGCCGGCAACAAGGATGACTACACCTCCACCACCGGGTATGTCTTCTTCCTTGGTCGGACACCAATTTCTTGGAGCACTAGGAAACAAAAATCAGTTGCAAGATCCTCCACTGAGTCCGAGTATCGTGCCCTCGCTGAATCATGCTCGGAACTACTTTGGATTGAGTCTCTCCTTGGTGAGCTTGGCGTCGAACAACGAGATCAACTGGTTATTTATTGCGACAATTTGGGGGCATTGAGTCTCAGTTCTAATCTGGTCTTTCACTCCAGGATGAAACATGTCGCCCTTGCGTTCCACTTCATCCGACAGCAAGTTCAAGTCAAGAAGCTCCGGGTTGCATATGTTCCGACTGATGATCAACTGGCGGATGTGCTAACCAAACCCCTCAGCCGGCCCAAGTCCTCGAAACTGCTTGACAAGTTTGGTTTAGCCTCCCACACTGCCCAACTTGTGGGGGCATCTTAAGGAACATATATTAGTTTTCTATCATTCCTATATTTTAGGATTAGTTAGAAAGTCTATCACCACTAGCACCACTAGCACCGTGATTCTCTCTAACAATAGGGATTGTATTTGTAATTTAAATACCATTTGGGTTTAATGAGAATCATCATCTAATTCCCAAATCATATCCTCTCTACATTATGTTGGTCTTTTATATTACTCCGTATTAGAACCTTTTCGGGTTTTTTCCCCTCTATGTTATGAAAGATTTGGTTAAATCCCGGTATTTTTTTGGTAAATTTGGTGTTTTGTACTCCTATGCACATTTAATTAGGTAGGTAGTCACCTTATTTTATTTACGGAGTATTAAGGGTGTGTATGGTTGTCAATATAAACAGCTAAAAATTAAGGGAAAACTAATTAAAATACTCCCACTTTTGAAGGTATGGTAAAAATATATCCTCAACTTTCAAATGTAATAAAAATATCATGACTTTTGAGGGTAGTGGTAATATATTACCCTGAGTTTTTTGACAAGGGTTTTCTTGAACGATTTCTATAGGGAAAAAAATAAATATTTTGACCGGGTTCATACCCAACGTCGTTTCCTCTCTCCTATCTTCTTCCGTGACCGCCTCTTGAACTGTCTTCCAAGTCATCACGCAGCTCATGATTCCTCTTCAATGACAGTCTTTCTCTCTTTTGGTCGCCTATCTTAAGTTGTCTCTCTTGCATCTTCTTCCTCTTTGATTCGTTCAAGGACTTGTCTGAGTAAGTTTTATTTTTCTCCTCTTTGTTGTTGTTGTCGTCGTCGTCGTTGTATTCAGTTTAGTTTTGTTATCGATTTGATGTTATGAATAGTCATGTTGTGTTAATTTTAGGCAATTTTGACCGGATTAGTTTCTTGATTGTATCAATTTCGTTTTTCGGGTTTAATTTTGTTGCCGGTTTTTTTTCTGAGGGAAACCGTTCAGAAAAACCCAATTTTAGCGCTATTTTGTAAAAAGGTTTTCACGCAAGCTACCTTGTCAAAAAAAATACACGTAGGCTACTTTATCAGCATTTTAAACCCGTGAGAAAACATATGGTAATATATTACCACTACCGTCAAAGGTCGATGTATTTTTATTACATTTGAAAGTTTAGGATATATTTTTACCATACCCCAAAAGGTAGGGATATTTTAATTAGTTTTCCCAAAAATTAATTATCTATGGGTGTTTAATTTTTAAACAGCTTTTTTGGTTGTTTTGATGACCAAAAGAAACAAAAACGCGTTAAAAAAAAGCTACATAATGAAGGTTCTTTGAGTGTTTATTTTGTACAAGTACTATTTTACCCATTCCCTTTTATCTTATTTGATTTGAAAGTACAACAATACCCCTAATAACAACCAAATAAACTCCACTTTTTACAAATAAATTGTTTTTCGCCCCATACAGAGATTATTTTATTGATTAAATTTTTAACTACTTTTACCAACAGTTTATAAATTTTACCTTGTTTATAATTTTAGTCAGTTTATTAACTCCGTCCCATATGAACACTAGGTTTGTTAGACCCCTTTAATATTTTTTAGCTGCATTAGACCCTTCCTGGCCGCCCGTTGTTCACTCTCTCTCACGGCCTAACCCTCCACCTCGTTCGCTCTCTCTCTCACGCTCTCTCTCTCTCTGTACGCTCGTGGTCGTCACTGCCTTCGTCGTCTTCCTCACCAGCGTCGGATCCGTCCTCATCTCCGCCGTCGTCTACACGCACGGTGCGTTTCGTGTCCCTGATGACCTTTTCCTTGACCAACAGGCTCAGGCTCTGATTTTCGTTTTTCCATGGATATGATTCATCTGAAAGCTTTCGCAACTATGGTGTTTCGATGTCGTTTCAATTTGTTGAGTTTTAGTTGACCTAGATTCCCAATTTTGGTTTTTGTTTGACAAATTTGTGCAATTAATAATTGATGCTTTCTGCCTGAGAGTTCGATAGTTGGAACTCTTCGGAATTCAATTTCACCGTCGAATTTGAATGTGAATCAACATATAAACCTGAAAGTTATGGAGTTTAGTTATTAAGCAACACAAATATTGATTCTTGAATGCTTCTGATTTAGTCCACCTTGACAATTTAGGATTCGTTTGGCTTTTAGGATATACAATATGGAATCTGGAAATAAAAAGAGGTTGTCATTGACAAAGCCTCAACAGGTATAGGCCTTTACTTACCTAGCTGCATTTCTTTTCTTGCATTTGGTGAAAGGTTTCCTATTGGAGATAAAAAGAGGTTGATCTAGAGTTTTTTAGTTTATGTCTTATGAGATGTAGTTGGATCTCATTTGGAACCCACTTCAATGAACGGTGTTGTTGAAGATGAGACTTGTGTTTGTTTTACATTTGTGATTACCTTTGGGGACTGGGCATTAGGTCATGTGTGGAAGCTTGACTTTCATGGTTGAATTAAGCGAGGAAGGCAAGGAGAAAGAGATTTCAGAGAGATAAAGAGGAAGAAGAAGAAGAAGGTAGGAGAAAGATATGTAATTCATTTCATCGATATGTTGGCTAGGGTTTGTTACAAGGTAAGTTACCTGGGGTTCCCTAATCACTACCGTCCAAGGTCCAATCCTAACAAATTAAAACTCCCTAGTTAAATAACATTCATAAATTTCAAACAATATAAAAACAAATTTAATAAGCAAAGAAAAACTATGAAAATATAAATAATTAGAAAATATAAAGAAATCTAATTCAAGTGAGAAAATAGGCATGCAATTAAATTATCCGCCCTCCTAACATAAGATCAGCCACGCTAAAAAATATCTAGCCTCGGACACAATATTTTTCAAAATAAAATCCACCACATTTCCCAAAAAGGTTTTAATGTTGTAAGTAGTGAATTTATCAATCTCACAATCAGAATCCAAAAGGATATGTGTCAAACCATTATCTCATGCCAATAGAAAACCATAAAGGATTATCTTCGTTCCTGTCACTTTCGAGGTATGATTGATCTCATTTGAATAGTTCTCACAATTGTCATCACTAATGCACCCTTAACCCTTCTCGTTTAGAGTAATAATTTCAATATCACGCCCTTTTATGTTTAGAAATTGAGGCATCATAATTGAATTTTATGAATCTTTTAATGGATTTGTGCCATTTGATAACATTTTCCCCCGACATTCAACGATGTTGTATGGTGTGTAATCCCCTTTGGACGATTGAATTTCTAACTTAGCTTTTAAGAACTATGTTTACATGATATATTAAAGCTCATTGTTAACCCATTCGAAAAGATGATAGAAAGATCGAACACCGTGCACACATTAGTAGAGATGAGAACTATGGGTAGCAAATCTTCATATTTTTAGGGCGGTAAGTCATGCATCCGCAAGCACAACTTACGTGCCCCTTATTCATACGCGGGGTGCTTATAAAAGTGGGGAATCTATTTTTTATACACACCCATGGTGCGCATGAGTAAAAACAATAGTCATTGCTTGAAACATCTAGTTTTCTCTCCACTATAAATTCGTAGTGGGAGTTATACCCACAATTATTCACTCCACAATCATTTTCATTGTTTCAAACATTAAAATATGTCTGTTACAGAAGAGAGATCCGATTTACGAAGGAGAGAACGAACGGCTATGTTTATTTCATTTTGTTATTTGAATGCTTTTGAGTTTATTTATATTATACGAAATGATATTCGTTTATATTAAATGATTGTTTTAGTATTTATGTTTAGTATTATACAAAATGATTATTTTCAAAAAAATAGATGAGTTGAAATTGATTATATCTAGTCCATAAATGAAGGACTGGATAATACGATATGATTCGCAACCACAAGAGCACATCCTAAAATGAATTCGGTGAGAAGTTGGGCGTGTAAGAGAGCTTGTAGAAGAAACTTTGTGATTACCATGCATGTTCAAGTCATGGAATAGTTCAAATAGGAGCCTTAGGAGATATGGAAGAATAGTTTTCACTTGTGAGCACTATAAAGGTATCGAAAGGGTTGTCAGCAGTTTGTTAGAAATGAAGATGATGTGGACGACGAAGATACCGTTATCGATACAAGAACGAAAAACGCAAGTGCAAATTTAAGTTGGATTGTCGAGAGTATCCAAGAGGTAGTTGGAAGGTGAAGGTGGTACACCATGTTCACAACCACGAGCATCCTCCTATATTGGTAATGTAACACTCCCTTTTATAATCCAAAAGGGATGTTGCAGCGCTAGTAATTATTCAGACTTGAATGTCTTCATAATTACCTTAGGATTATAGGGACATGCAACCACGCTCCCATAAACAGGGTGATAAATAATATATTATAGCAAAAGACTTAAAGTACGGTTTTTATCATTAAACATGGTGCAAAACTTGTATATATATATATATATATATATATATATATATATATATATATATATATATATATTTTCCGTAATCTTACAAGATAAAGTGAAATTTCATACATAAAGTATAGAAATTTGAAAGACCTTATTATATACCAATACGTTTAAAATCTTTACTTGTACAATTTTGACTGATGTACATCGTATGCAGACGAGGCACACCGCACACCAGCCAACCATTTCACATCATGGTCGGTTAGTTCGGTGAAGAACTAGCAAATGACAGAACGGAATAAATAATAACAACGTAAACCCAGTGTCCATATTATGGTATGAGTTTAAGGAGATATATAATTTACAAAGTTGTAAATTATATAGAATATTTACAATGCACGAATTTCCATTAGTTTACCCATTCTACAATATTTTGTTTGACATACATGACTCGGATAAATCCTAAGTATTTGGTAAGAAAAAACAAATTTAGTTAACACATACCATACTTCGAGTAATATCAAACAATGAATACTTAATTCTCACTACAAGCATTAATGCTTATTTTATGAAATATTTATTTATAACTCACTTATATATATCTTTTTTATTAAACCACAATGAGACAAAGTCGGTTGCCTTGAGTACGAGTACTTGTGAGATTCAAAGAGGATTACCAATTACGATTCTTTAGGAGATCCTACACCTCTTAAGACGTATGTCATCAACACCAACAGATATCCAGGTGCAACCAATCACGTCGTTGTACATAGAAGATAAATAATAATTAAATTAGCTCATGCCCCATAATTTTACCCTTAAATTTCGGCAGAGTCTCCCTTTAAAATAATCCTTAATTAATATGACAAAACTTATATCCTTTACCCTTAAATTTCGATGTTGCATATGTTGTTGATTTGTCTTAATTGACCACTTAGATAGATTGTGAAGAGTCTATAAGGCGATGAATAATACTCTAGAAGGGGGGGATGAATAGAGTATGGACGATTTTCGCAACAATAGAAATTTAGTGCAACTTGTCAAGACCTTGATATAGACTATCAGGACTTGACAAAGTAAAATCGAGTATGATAATGTAAATGCGGAATATAAAAGATGAACACACGAATTGTTAACGAGGTTCGGCACCAACTGGCCTACATCCCCGCTTAGGGTTATCCAACCCGTAGGATTCAAACACTTCTTATTTCATTTCACTTGAGCCTAGAACTTCCTAGAGAAACTTCCCTTTCTCTATACAAAGCCTCACCGCTTCTATTCTAGCTCTCAACCTTACAAGTGAAATAAAAGCTCACACCACACACCAAGTGTGTTTTGATCGAGTATGAAAACTCTAAGTGTGAAATGAATGACTTGTACAATAAGTGCTAGTGTTTCTCTCAACTCTTAAACAATGATCAACAACTAGGATTTAGGAGAATGTAAGAGAAACTTGACGAATGCTTTAGGATGCTTATGATTTCTTCAGTGCTTGCTTAGTTAGTCTTCATCCTTCTTAGCCTTCGTCCTTTTATAGTTGGAACACTTGTAGAACTTCTTGGAGGGAGACCGTTTGAAATTCAAATCCTTTCCAAGGTATTTGAATACTTTCCGAAAATGATCCTTTGTGTGCCTTCCAAGAATGTTCTTCCAACTTTCTTCATGATCAAGTATGATCAACTAAGGATCGGTTCTTTCCTTGTATGAAAAATGAAATCCTGAAAGAACATGCATAATGTATCTAGTACATAAAATGGGTTAGATGAGAAACACATATATAAATCGAGTAAGTCCAAATCACATCTCATAGTCCAATAAGAAGCCCATGATAATTTAGGCCCAACAAGGTTGGCCTCGGATTCTTTCCTGTGAGAGAACAATTCAACTAGAGAAATGTATACGTGATATTCCAAAACATTTTAGTCTGGGTTTCAAGACCTTGAAACCCAGCCTTTTGTCTTTCATCATCCTTTAGATCACCTGCACGTTAGGTCTCAAGATCTTAGAATCAAGGTGGAGTCTTCAATCTCCCCCTTGATGGAAGACAAAACCTGTTTCAATATTCATAATATATTTCCAGCAATCATTATAAGGAGATAAGCATATTATATAATATGAGCAGAAAATGTTTGGATCATCTAAGTTTTAAAAACATCAAGCACTTAACCAACTAGTGCCAAAACGCAGGGCAACCAAAACATTCTCCCCCTTTTTGTCTTCTAACAAAAGGGCAGAGAGGTGAAAATGTCTGAAACATCAACCAAAAAACAACCAAAAGACCAGGAGTTTTTAAAAGACGAGCAACAAAAGATGAGTTTTTAGAAAGTAGAGCAAAGAGGGTGGGAGATCAAGGCCTTGAGTCAGAATCCCCATCTGCAGCCTTCTTCTTCTTGCTCCTTAGAGCCTTCTTGCCTTTCTTAGCAGAGGATGGCTCAGCAGCAGAGGATGTGCCAGGGGCGCCAGGAGCATTAGGATCTTCAGGAGGGGCAATGCCAGCGCCTTCCTCAACCCATTCGCCAAAGGTGGGGTACTGCTTGTTGGGTGGAAGGTATTTCCTTCTGACCTCATCTCTGCACCTCTTCCTCCACCTTGCAAGGGCGTCTCTGGTGACCTTATCTCGTACCATTTCTGCAAGCTGTCTCTGACGCTCCACATCCCTGTACTTCTTGACCACACCATATTGCTCGACTGTGAGGATGGTGGGTTCATGATGAGTGGGGCGCAGAATAGGACGTTTCTTCACTTGATTTTCACAGTTGAGGATGACATTCCCTGTCTTCTCACGCACATGATCAAAAGTTTCTTGCTCCATTGGCATGATAGAGCCTGTATCAGTGTAGGTGAGAGCATTGAGAAGCATCATCTGACCAAGCTTGCAGTTGACCATAGAGAGTAGCTCATGAGTCTGGTCCTGGCGAATCACCACATCTGACCACATTCTGCTCAGATCAAACCTAAGGTCTTGAATCACAGTCTCCACAGCAGCCAATCTGTCCTCATTCATATTAGGTTCAGCAACCTGTTTTCCCTTTGAATCTTTCTTCAAAAACCATTGCCCCCTCAGGTTCTTGACAATACCCAATCTCTCTAGACAACCTTCATCAACAATCCCACTATAGGTTTGCTTTTCTTCTCCTGATGTGTCGATGTCAAAGGCTTCAAAGATTTTGGGCAAGAGGTTTGCATAGGGTAAAGGCATAGGCCGAGAGGAGGTAGAGACATGGGTCATGTAGTCGAGAATGAGTTTGGGCAAATCAGGCTCGTATCCGTTCATGATTAGGAAAAGGATCTCGAGAAGGTTCTCGGTCACCAATTCCCTGGAATGGATGCGTGGGAAGATACAGCGAGCCAGAATGGTGAAGATTAGCTTGGCTTGAAGGTTTATGGCAGTGTGAGTGGGTTTGAGGGTGGATGAAGATCCAGGGCCTTAAGATTTTAGGAAGAATTCATCTCGTGCTCGTGAGAGACACTCAAATCGGCTTGGGAATTCTTTTGTGGGGATCTCAGTTGGAAGATCAAGGATGAGAGCAAGGTTTTCAGGAGAGAGGCGGATTCGGGTGTTCTTGACCTTGGATACTAGGGTTAGGGTTCCATTTACCCGATGAACAGTAAGGTTAGCATAAAAGAGTCGGGTGAGTTGGGGATAGGCAAAATTGCCAGGGTTGAGCAAGGTCTAGAAACAGGTAGATTTGAGGAGGGAAATGCAAGGCAAGGGCATGGATTGGAGGAGGTTGAAATCGACAGCATCACAGAAGCATAAACGACGGTTGCAAAAGTCCTGTTTCCAGGACTCCTCAACATCTTTAGAGCAAAACCAATTAGGGGAAATGCCAGAAGATACCTGGGGAGGCCGAGCAGGAGCAGAAGTGGCTGGAGCTTTGCCTTTGGATTTCCTGATCAGAGGTGGTGGTGATGGTGAGTTCTCGCTGGAATCATCGGAATGTTCTTCAGATTCCTCCATGATTTGCTTCCCCTTGTTGGCCGGCATCTTGTACCTCTTAGCAGAAGGTGCTGGAGACGGAGATGCTGAAGAGCGCTTTGATCCCACCATTTTGATTTCAGAAACAGAGAGGGTTTTTGGAACTCGGAGAGAGAGAGAGAGAATGAACACAGAGAGAGTGAGGGTGGAGTGGATTTAGACCGAAAGGAGGGAGGGATTAAAAAGCAACAACACTGGAAACTGAATCGTTTCTCAATATTTTCAAATGGGCAAGTACAGATTCATTAACTCACATGAATAGTAAGTAATGATGTTCTGATTTTTCTAAACCCAAAGTGTCACATCCACTTGCAAAAATTAAAGAGATTTGGAATAATTTTAAAATGGGAACCAAAATATGTGAAAACCGGTATTTGAAATGGGTAAATAAAATCAAAAGACACTCTTGTTAAATATCCATAAGATACTAACAGAGTTTGATCCAATATAATTTTATTCGGATGATCATCTCGGATCCTTATGAAGTCAAGGCCTCGAGATGTCATTTGAATTCAGAACTTTCATATAGGGAGTAATTACTCCCCCTAAGAAAGTGCTTCCCTATTAAGCATACCCAACTCCAGTCTAATAAAATTGAAACGGTCTTCAGGGAGTGGTTTAGTAAAAATATCAGCTAACTGAAAATCAGTGGATATAAAGGATATTGATACATCACCTTTCTCCACATGATCTCTTATAAAATGATGTCTCACATCAATGTGCTTGGTTCTCGAGTGCTGCACTGGATTTTTTGTGATGGAAATAGCACTAGTATTATCACACAAAATAGGAATACCTTTAAGTTCAATTCCAAGGTCTCTGAGTTGTTGTGCTATCCAAAGAATCTGAGAGCAACATGCACCAGCAGCAATGTACTCAGCTTCTGCAGTTGATAAGGCCACAGAATTTTGTTTCTTAGAGTGCCAACTTATCAAGGAGGATCCTAGAAGTTGACAACAACCAGAAGTGCTTTTTCTATCAACCTTGTAACCTGCAAAATCTGCATCTGAGTAGCCTGTTAAGTGAAAGTTACCCTGTTTGGGATACCAGAGCCCAAGGTCTTAAGATCCATTTAGGTATCTGAAGATTCTTTTTACAGCAATAAAGTGAGACTCTTTGGGGTCACTTTGGAATCGAGCACACATACAGACACTGAACATTATATCAGGTCTACTAGCAGTAAGGTATAGGAGTGAACCAATCATACCTCTGTACTCTTTTTGGTTCACATTCTCACCATTCTTATCTTGATCAAGGGAGAGAGTGGAGCTCATAGGGGTCTTTTCTACCTTTGATTGTTCCATTTTGTATTTCTTTAGTAGATCCCTGGTGTATTTCCCTTGATTCAGAAAGATACCCTTACTTGTTTGAAGAACTTGTAAACGAGGAAGAAGTTTAATTCTCCCATGAGACTCATTTCAAATTCTCTGCACATAATTTCAGAAAACTCCTTGCAGAGGGAATTGTTAGTAGCACCAAATTATATATCATCTACATATATTTGAACAATCAAAAGATCATTTCCACGAGTCTTGATGAAGAGGGTTTTATCAATCAATCCTCTTTGAAAACCATTTTCAAGAAGGTATTTGGACAATCTTTCATACCAAGCTCTTGGGGCTTGATTGAGACCATAGAGAGCTTTGTCCAATTTATACACATGATTAGGAAATTCTTCACTTTCAAAACCTGGTGGTTGAGCAACATAAACCTCTTCTTCTAAGATCCCATTTAGGAATGCACATTTGACATCCATTTGAAATAGCTTGATACCCATGAAAGATGCAAAAGCAAGTAATATTCGTATAGCTTCTAACCTCGCTACGGGAGCAAATGTCTCCTCGTAGTCTATACCTTCTTCTTGATTGTATCCTTGAGCAACAAGTCTTGCTTTGTTTCGAATGATCTTGCCTGCTTCATCCAGTTTATTCCGAAACATCCATCTAGTTCCTATGACTGATTGGTGTTGTGATCTGGGTTGAAGAGTCCATACCTTGTTCCTTTCAAACTCATTTAGCTCATTTTGCATGGCAGTGATCCAGTCCGAGTCTTTGAGAGCTTCAACTGGGGTTTTTGGTTCTACAAGAGAAACAAAAGCATAGAAGGCACAAAGATTCTTTAATCTGGATCGAGTTTGTACCCCAGATGATGGATCTGATATTATATCTTGAGCTGAGTGTGAAGAGGCATGTTTGAACTTTCGTAGCTTTGGACCCTGATCGTTTGAAATAGTAGCAGGTCTCTCTTCAAGGTCTTGAGAGATAATTTGAGTGTTGGATTCTTCAATGACTCAATCCTGATTCTGTAGTCCTTTCTCAAGGTCTTGAGATAGCTCGTTGGTATCTTTGATTCGTTCTTGCATGTTTCTTTCTTGGTCCTGCTTATTTCCAGCCTTTTCCTCTTCTTCTCCATCCGAATCATGATGATTTAGATTGAGATCTACAAAACCTTCACTTAACACGCCATTGTTGCTTTCGTCGAATACCACATGGATACTCTCCTCAACAATTTTGGTGCGCTTGTTATAAACTCTATAAGCTTTGCTAATAGTAGAATAACCAAGGAAGATACCTTCACCACTACGTGCGTCAAATTTCCCAAGGTTATCTTTGCCATTGTTATGAACAAAGCAAGTGCATCCAAAAGGTTTGAAGTAGGAAATGCTAGGCTTTCTTCCTTTGAAAAGTTCATAAGGAGTCTTTTTCAAAATAGGGCGAATCAAGCATCGATTTAAGATGTAATTGGCCGTATTAACAGCCTCAGCCCAGTAGAACTTTGGCAAACCATTTTCCAAAAGCATTGTCCTAGACATGTCCTCCAAAGTGCGGTTCTTTCGTTCTACAACTCCGTTTTGTTGAGGAGTTCTAGGTGCTGAAAAGTTGTGTGAAATTTCGTATTTAGCACAGAACAAATCAAATTTTAGTTGATCAAATTCTCTACCATGATCACTCCTAATGGAGACAATAGGTATGTTTTTCAAGGTCTGCAACTCTTTGCAAAGTTTAGAAAACTCGAGCAAAGCCTCTGATTTTTCTCTTAAAAAGGAGATCCATGTAAAACGAGAGAAATCATCAATAATAACCAAAATGTATTGTTTACCCTTTGGAGATTTGACACGCATAGGTCCACACAAATCCATATGTAATAACTCAAGAGGGCGAGAGGAACTTACAACCTTTTTAGGTTTAAAGGAACTGCGTGTCTGTTTGCCTCTTGTGCATGCATTGCATAGATCTTCTTTCTTGAAGTTCAGATCGGGTAATCCTCTAACAAGATCTCTTGTTTTAAGTTTATTGAGGGTGTGCATGCTTACATGACCTAGTCTTCTATGCCATAGGCTGGGGTCTTCTGTCAAGACCTTGAGACACTTGAGTTTTGTACCTGTAATATGGTTAGCATTTACAGCATAAGTGTTGTTGTGCCTGTGAGCAGTGAGGATTAGATCATCAGTCTCTTCATTCCTGACTTCACACTTGTGTCTATCAAAGCCAACTTTGTTTCCTTTGTCGCACAACTGAGAGACACTTAAGAGGTTATACTTTAATCCATCAACAAGATAAACATCCTTAATGCAACTTTCTGAATTACCAATATTACCAATACCAATAATGTTGCACTTCCCTTTATCACCAAGAGTAATTGTTCCAGTGGCTTGTTCCTTAAGATCTTGGAATAGAGATTTCTTTCCACTCATGTGTCGTGAGCATCCACTGTCCATTATCCATTTTGGCTCTTTGCTCTTGATGATATCCTACAATACCAACATCAACCTTTCCGGCTAGACCAATACATAGTTTTGGTTTCATAATGAGGATAGACCATGTTGGGTAGTCTTGTCCCCTTAGGAACCCAAACTTGTTTTATCTGTTCACTAAGTCGAACTGAAAATGTATTTCTAATGATGTAAGGATCCTTTCGCCTATATGGACAGGTTTCTTTAACATGCCCTTTCTTACAACAGTGGAAGCAAGTAGGTGAACGCCAATAGCCTTTAGCTTTAACAAAAGTGGTACTGGGTTTCTTTGGAAAATTCTTGTTGTATCCAATACCACTTCTATTAATAGAGAGTTGTTGTTCACCCAACATCTTATCAAGATTAGCTTTAGATCTGGTGAATTGAATGAGTGAAGTCTGCTGGTCTTGACACTTATCGGTTAGCTTTGCTTTCTCTTTCTCTAAATCCTCATTACGATTCTTTAGAGAGGAGAGGCTTTGCCTGAGATCAGAATTTTCTGAGCTCAAGGTCTTGACTTTAATGTCAAGGGCCGACCGAGAAGTTTCAAGATTTTTCATTTCCAGCGACAAGTCACTAATACATTTCTGTTGATCTATCAGCTTTTCCTTTAAGGTGTTGATTTCACTGTTGTAAGCATCTTCATTAGAAATCATATTTCTTAGGACTTCAGAAAGAACATCGGAGAGACTAGACATTAGATTTCTTACCACTTGTTCAAGGTCTTGAGTCTGTGATCCTTCGTGATCAGCCATAAGACAGAGATTTGCCTGTTCTTTTTCAGTGTCTGAGTCACATGATGAATCTGAGTCACTCCAGGTTGCAAGCATAGCCTTTTTCTTTTGTTCGTATTTTTTGAACTTATTTCTTTTCTTCATAGGACACTCCTTTACGAGATGGTCTGTCTCGCCACACTCAAAACATGTTAGCACTTTTGGCTTCTTTGACATGTTGGGAGACTTGCTTTTGAATCTAGATGAATCAGTGTTTTCACGGTTGGAAAATTGTTTTTTCATCTTCAGAATTCGAGCTAATCCCCGTGTAATGAGAGCAAAGGGATCATCTTCATCGTCTGATTCATCACTCTCAGATTGTGAGTGATCTTTCTTAGCTTTGAGAGCAAGGTTCTTTGCTGTTGAGGGTACTTCTCCATCTTCCTCGTTTAATATCATCGTAATAAGGCACGGCAAAAAGTAAGGGAACCGGGGGTCATGAGTAATAAGTTTTCCGAGAAGCTCATCTAATGGTAGTGTAGAGAGATCTTGAGCTTCCTCAATTGCAGTAACCTTGGGACCCCACTTGATTTTTGGGAGGCTCCTTAGAACCTTTCGAACCTTTTCTGGGTTGGAGAAGGTTTTTCCAAGTGAGTCGAGGTTGTTTACAATTTGAGTGAATCTCGTAAACATCTCCTTTACTGTCTCATCAGGATTCATCTTGAAAAGTTCGTATTGCCTGAGAAAGATATTAATCTTACTCTCTTTGACTTGACTTGTGCCCTCATAAGTAACTATAAGCTTGTCCCAAATTTCCTTGGCACTTTTGCAAGCTGAGACACGGTTAAACTCATTAGCATCGAGAGCGCAATATAGTAGATTCATAGCTTTGTAGTTCTTAGCAATGTTCTCAAGACCAGTCTGATCGTAATCAGATTCAGTTTTATCAACTTGCTTTCCATCGACAGTCTTTTTAGGAACGTGTGGTCCATTCTTGACCAGGCCCCATAGCTCAAGGTCTTGATCAATGATGAACATTTGCATCAGTGATCTCCAGTGGACAAAGTTATTGCCACAGAAAAGTGGAGGTCTATTGGTTGACCTTCCTTGAGCAAAGCCTCCATCACCTATGGTAGACATGCTGAAAACTCACAAGATTGTTAAATCAAAACAGTGAGCCAAGCTCTGATACCAATTGAAGAGTCTATAAGGCGATGAATAATACTCTAGAAGGGGGGGGGGGGGGATGAATAGAGTATGGACGATTTTCGCAACAATAGAAATTTAGTGCAACTTGTCAAGACCTTGATATAGACTATCAGGACTTGACAAAGTAAAATCGAGTATGATAATGTAAATGCGGAATATAAAAGATGAACACACGAATTGTTAACGAGGTTCGGCACCAACTGGCCTACGTCCCCGCCTAGGGTTATCCAACCCGTAGGATTCAAACACTTCTTATTTCACTTCACTTGAGCCTAGAACTTCCTAGAGAAACTTCCCTTTCTCTATACAAAGCCTCACCGCTTCTATTCTAGCTCTCAACCTTACAAGTGAAATAAAAGCTCACACCACACACCAAGTGTGTTTTGATCGAGTATGAAAACTCTAAGTGTGAAATGAATGACTTGTACAATAAGTGCTAGTGTTTCTCTCAACTCTTAAACAATGATCAACAACTAGGATTTAGGAGAATGTAAGAGAAACTTGACGAATGCTTTAGGATGCTTATGATTTCTTCAGTGCTTGCTTAGTTAGTCTTCATCCTTCTTAGCCTTCGTCTTTTTATAGTTGGAACACTTGTAGAACTTCTTGGAGGGAGACCGTTTGAAATTCAAATCCTTTCCAAGGTATTTGAATTCTTTTCGAAAATGATCCTTTGTGTGCCTTCCAAGAATGTTCTTCCAACTTTCTTCATGATCAAGTATGATCAACTAAGGATCGGTTCTTTCCTTGTATGAAAAATGAAATCCTGAAAGAACATGCATAATGTATCTAGTACATGAAATGGGTTAAATGAGAAACACATATATAAATCGAGTAAGTCCAAATCACATCTCATAGTCCAATAAGAAGCCTATGATAATTTAGGCCCAACAAGGTTGGCCTCGGATTCTTTCATGTGAGAGAACAATTCAACTAGAGAAATGTATACGTGATATTCCAAAACATTTTAGTCTGGGTTTCAAGACCTTGAAACCCAGCCTTTTGTCTTTCATCATCCTTTAGATCACCTGCACGTTAGGTCTCAAGATCTTACAATCAAGGTGGAGTCTTCAGATTGCATTGCGCTAAGGTTTATAACTTCATTACGCTATTACAAGCTTTAATCCATATAGTAGCCATCATGTCTTACAGGAGAGGTTCGGAAAACATGATATAATAGGAGGATTGACAGGTAAATATTGTCTCTTTTAGTGGAAGCGATGGTCGGGTTGACAACTAGTTGAACAGTCAATAATACGGGAGAGATGATGTTTATGTGCTAGGCGTTCAAGACCCATTGCTACTCACCCCATGCTAGAGTAAAGAAGTTAGATGGTGATCGACAAGGACGACCTATCAATTTTCTACACAAACCAAACCCTAGAGTGAAACTATATTTCATTACTATTGCTTTCATACAATCAAGTATTGTTACTTTTTTCATTCGTTGGTTTCATACAATTGCATCTTGCTACTTGTTTAATCCTTGCAATCACATTTATAAAGTCGCACGCGCTCCCTGTGAGATCGACCTCTACTCACAACCAATACTAGTTGTTTGAGTTTGAGATTTACTTTTGGGGAATTGAACAACGACATTCACGTCCAACATCAGGTATACATTAATTTGAAAAAAGTTCAACTACTTGTATTTTTTTCAAATTGGAATCAAGTATCGTCAAATATTGTGTACTCTCTTTGGCGAGATAGAGATGCTTGTATCCGACACTCTATGCGCCCTGTATAAGTTCTCTGAATTTGAGATCTCTCATGTCTTTAGGGAAAGCAATCTAGCTGCTGACCGTCTGTCTCACCTTGGGATTGATTTCACCGGCTTGACCTGCCCCTCAGACGCAGTTCTAATTACCATCATCTGTAAGGATGCTCTTGGCTAGTTGGTGTCCCAACTGTCAAATTCTTTCTTGTTCAAAAATAAATAAATTGTGTACTCTCTATCGGGTCGAGAACGGAAGAAACATACAAGTACAACCGACAATTAGCTGCAATGAGAGACGAGTGGGAAACTCAATACAATGGGTTGAAGGAGTACCTCGAAAAGACATGGCTTATGCATAGGGAGAAGTTGATTTACTATTGGATGGACACCTACCTTTATTTTGGACAGAATAGCTCCGAAAGTTAATATATTGATTTCAGTATATTTAGATTATACATTTCTTTATAAATCGAATAGTGTAAGAAAATGTTGATTTTTGTTTTATAGGGTTGGATCAGTAGGGTGCGTATATGGATGCGCTTCGAAGACCCGTAATTTTAATTACTTTTGTTGAATGCTGATTATTTTCATTTAGCAATCGCAGAAAGATCATAGCCTAAATTAGCCAAAGGAGGCCAACTAATTGAACCTAAATAAAAATGTTGTATAAATCTTAGGGGCTAACTTAAAATGTAAAATATATATTTTTTAAAATATTTTTTAATGCAAGCTATCAGAAAAATTCTTTAGTGAAGTACAATAACTATCAAATTTGTAAAAAATTTATAATAAAATAATAGACCGGTTTAAAATCAATTATGAAATTATAAAAAATATCATATCTAAGGCTTTCTTTAATTAAAAATCTGCTGTTGAGACATGAATAGATAAAATAAATATCATATCTATAACTTGAACTATAAAAAAAAGATCAAAAGCATGAATAACATCAGACGATGGGCTTCTTCTAGCACAGTTTCAATAATACAATATCGGTGAATTGATTTTGGAATAAACCAATAGGATTAAATTCTTTCCTTAATTTTCATTACAAAAACTCTTTTCCAAGTACCGTAGAGAGCTACAAGACCCTTCCAACCTATGATTTTCTCTTTGTCAAGAAATGTTCCAGAGGAATAAGGATAGAATCACAAAAAGGCTGATGAATATCAATACAAAATGCATTCAAGTTACAACAAGGGCAGAACTAGTTCTTTGCAGGGTGCCACATTGGAACCCAAATAATATTTCGCCTCTTTATAATTTAGGACACAAGGAAGGTTGATTCTTCACTGTGTTATATCAGCTTTCACCCTCATTTAGAGGTCAGATTTCACGGTGCTACAAAATTGAATCGGCGTGGATACAAAGATCCAGGTTATCCAGATGACGACTTCCAAGTGCTAAGCGAACAGTATATCCTCCTTTTCCAAATGCATCTTCCCTCTGTCTCTTCTCTTGTTTCTCTGTGTTTGATCTGGTTGGCCCTTCTGAACAAGCAAACGGAAAATGAAAGATATTTGGCAGTAGAAGCAGAGAAATATGGCAAAAGGGGAACCGATTCATCTTGTGAGCTTACCTTTCTCAAGACGAACGCAAGATACAAATATGCTACTTCCCATTCATCTTGTGAGATTGTGCCTACAAACGAGATAGTTCAGTAAACTGCTAATAACACAAAAATACGGCAAAGAATACATACTAGCCAAGTAAAATCCCCCCCAAAAATAGTTATTGAAGTGACTGGCCTCGAATTGATCACAAAGGTAGACTTACCTTGGTCTTGATTTCCATCGCCCAACGCACCAAGGCGCCGCATAAGGTCCACAAATTCTGGTTTCTTCATATACTCATCAACAAACGTGTGATTATTTTTCACAAAGACCAACTCCAAATCATTCTGCAAAATTGTCCCAAAATGAGGTGCAATCTTTCCACCAAATAAGATTAAAAACATGAAAGATTATATATACTTCTTATTAAGATACAAAACTTGACCTTTTGTAGTTATACATTTCAACTGTTTATACGAGAAATTGTTGCGAAGTTTTGTAGCCTTACTTTAACACCTTGCCTCTTAAAGACCAAACTTCAACCCTAGGATTTTAAGTTTTTAAAATCCCAATTTTTATATCCGTGTTTTGTAGAGTTGAAACTCTATTGGGTGAGCTTACATTGACTTCAACCCCACTCCAAAAATAATTCTATTTTGTTCAAGGGATGTCCTCAGTTCTCTTTCAAAATGTAATTTGTAGATTTGCTCCAAATGAATTTGTTGAAAAAGCCTTCTTTATTTATTCATTTTTGCTGCTGATTTCCCCTCATGCATCAACCCTACATATTCTAACCATGCTCCTCAGTACATTTCATCCGGCTATTTATTAGTAGGCATTTATCTCACCTTGGGAGGATGAAGAAGTATAAATTTAGAATTGTCAATTGCTAAAAAAATTTGCCCTCCAAGAAAGGCTGAAATAGAATTAAAGAAACCTACTGACCAAATGACTGCTTCGTAATCTTAAAACTCTTAACCCTTGCTTATCAGTTAAGTGTAATCCCACTTAAAGCGGGGAATATCAGTGCATTTTCAAGGACAGAAGTAGATCATATATCCTAGGAATTTCCACTCTACTGGAAACTATTCATGTAAATTCCAAAGACTGATTATAAAACATGTCTTGTTTCACATGCTTAGAAAACATACATCAGTTACATTACCAATTTACAGACAAGAATACAAGATTGCTTCATACAACTGAAAAAAAATTCCCCGTCATTTAGACATTCTCACAGGAAGAAACGTAATACAAATAGATTAAGGAAAGATATCTATAAGAGAGAAATCCTTACCTCTTCAGCAATTGTCTTAAAAAGGGGGAAAGACACAATCCACTCAGGGCAATCAACAGCATCCTACAAAAGAAAAATGTGGGTTTCAACTTGGTGGCAATATTGACCACTGTAAAAGAATGAACACGTGAATTTTGAAAAGCATCAACAGTACAGGACTACAATAAGAACAGAGAAGAGTGCATTTATTGTCTTGCGTGGTTTTAACACAGAACACTTATGTGCTGTGTAACAAGACATAATAAGTATCGGTGTTATCTGCAAGAGGTTTTGGGAAGACACATACCTCTAAGTGGAACTTGTACTTGATACCAAAAGGCCGTGATGCACTGAATTTCTGAATCAAATGATACATGATCAGTGACATAAGCGTGACTCTGAGATTACCAGATGTATGAAGAGAGAATGTAATTGTACAAGAAGGAAGATAACACCTTTTCAGTAAAGTCATCGTCAAACTGTATCCAGAACACACTATTACCAAATTCAAGACCTTCAGCTGCAATAAAATTCAAATTGTAAAGAAGCAGCCTGCCATCAACAAGAAAACAGTTGATTTACCATATCCAACATTTAAAATGCTAACACAAAGCAGAGCTGATTATGATGAAATAATTCGTATTAGATCTAACTAGACTATAAGTGCATTTTCAAGGACAGAAGTAGATCATATATCTTAGGAATGTCTATTATACTGGATACTACTCGCATAAGTTCCAAAGACTGATCAGGTGCTTGGCTACAAAACAGGTCTACTTTATTCCAATGATTAATGAACAACCAACATATAGAGAGATGACAACTTTTTTGTTGAATACTGTCCCTTTAAACTTCAGACTCCTTATAAGCAGAAGACCACCCATTAAATCACGGCATTTAAGAATGAGCAACCTTATCCTGGAATAAGGTTATTACTTAATAATAAATTGTCAGTAAGAAGAACACCTAATTGAAATCTATCTGATCACTGCAAAGGAAACAACAGAACACTGCAGCCCATTAACAAGAGATTACTCATGAATCAGGACTTATTCAAGAAAGCAAACTATAAACTGTCTAAAAAAAAGTTTTGAGCACCATAGCATTTGTTCATCAAGTTTCCTTTCTCAGAGGTTCTGCACCTGAACCTGTAGTAAAGGTGTCAAGGAGTGGTTGGGTGAGGAGGTGCACTAGAAACTGAAGGAGGCAAGTTTGTCAAGAAAGAGGGCTGCTGCATAGATTAAGGTTGTTTATGTATTTGGAAAGCAAGCAATAGAGTCAATTTTGTGAAAGATTCATAAAGATGAACGAGGACTATGTTTGGCACAACCCACAAAAAACCCCAACTACTGTCTATCACGAAGACTGGATGTGTGGGTTTTAACCTTGCAATAACATTGGCATCCCTAGATATATGTTTAAAGTGATGACTGTGGTTAATGAGGATCAAGATCAACTTTTGCGCATAAAGATCGTACTTAAGAACTTTTTTTATATAAACATAGAACCCTTGCAATGCAAACAGCAGTCTCAAGAGTTCCCAACTACAATCTGATCCCATATAACTTAGCATTACAGCCCGGACAAAATGCTCAAAACAACTAAATAGAAGAGCTATGTCATAAGGTGTGTGAATCACAACATAAACCATTGGAAATCTCCAATCCGTTTAGATATGTCATAAGGTGTATGAATCACAACACAAACATAACTGTTGAATAATCAAGAAGTAAGAACAACAGATGATTAAGTTCTAGAGCACACCTTGTCTCAACTTTTTAATGATGACATTAGCGTCTGGCATTGTCCCAATAAACACCCCACCAGGACGCAGTAATGCTGAAACATTAGCCAGAGCTCGTCGAGCACGTGCCTCGGTGGACCATGAGTAATGCATGGCAAACTGAAATTACATAGGACAAATAAATAAACATAAAATTCTGGCATATAGCCTTTCCAGTATAAAAGTGAAAGTTTACATATATTCTATTTAGTACACTCTCCTAAAAGAAAGGGAATTCAAATATATCATATAGAATATGGATTTGATTGATATGGAGGCCAATAAGCATCTAAAATGACCATGAAGTTTATATTGCTACATCAAGTACGGAAAGATTCAAAAAGAAGAAGAAGAAGAAAAAGCATTCCTCCTTTAAGAAAACAACCTGGCAACTAACAATGTCAAAAGGTGCATCGTCTGCCAATACTTTATCTAGACGAACCTGCACATTTTTAACATGTCACAACAACCAAGTCAATACCACAATGGAGGATGAGGATAAAAGATGCAGCAAATCTATCAGAAAAGAGGCTAATCACTAAACTAATTTTGAAATTACAAACAATAGTTACAGAAGCATTTTACTCTCTTAACATACCTCAAAGCAATCTCCACATAAAAGGCGGGCAGGAAAGGAGAACTTCTTACGACGTTGATGTTGGTCTCCATCCCCATTATAACGTGTACGACAGTCCTCTATCTGCAAATAATTGCTAAGATTCAGATGTAGGGATATTGAAGCGATATATCATATATGCCTCATAAACAGAATTGACATATGAACCAATTACCCATGATATGCTACACATATATCAATTTTCTGATTATAAATCATGGGGTTATCATATGGTCCCTTCTACAAAAAGGAAGGAAACAATGTCTCTGTCCATTTTCAGACAGTTTACTTAATCAAAGTAGAAGCTATTGGTAATTCAAAGTGACATGATGCATAATTTGTACCCAATTTCAAACTTTCAAATTAGATAATGGTCAAAGCAAAGACAACATAAACAAAATAAAAAGATAATTGAACAATACTGATCCTTCGGCAATGTCAATGCCAACGTAATATCCAATCTTTGCCTTATCCCACTTTATTAGATCCCCACCCTGACATTAGAAACAAAAAAGATAAGTTTCAATGCCTCACAAACATAATACATGAATTAACTCATCATTTAAAAACATTAACCTTTCCACATGCAAGATCAAGAACAACATGTCCTGAACGAGCATAAAGCTGAATTAAAACACTTTTAATCTGCCAAAAAAGAGTTTATTATAAAACCAACTCAAATTCATTAATCAAAATAAATCTAGCAAATTTCATATGTTTGACAAGGTTTACCCAATTATTTAGTTTCTTCAAATGGATGATTGGACTTGCTTCACGCTCTTCCAAACTCTGATTTGTCCTAGCACTGTAATGGTCTGCCACTTTCTGAACAAACATCTTTGTATTCTCATCTTTCAAAACTTGAGCATCACCTTGACGCACATTAAGAAACCATAGAAATCAGACAGCATATCAGCTCAAGTTTTGCTTGACATTACTATAGAAGAATTTCAGGCTTCAGCATATTGGATTGCATAATTAACACTGTCAAATCCAAATTTTGCCTGCCAAATCGCAAATTCAGCAAACCCTACCGGTTTCTTACTGAATTCAATCGTTGTTAATTCCTCTATTAATCCAATAAACATGAGGGGAAAAAAAACCCTACGACTCAAAGCATCAAAAGAGGAATTTGAGGTAACTAACTCCAATTCTCAAGAATTTCGTGGAAGAAATCAAATAGTTCAGAAAGGCAAACACATACCCTCTGTGTTGTACTTGAATTTGGATTTAGGAGGGCCGGAAGAGCTGGACGGTGATTCCTGGTACCCACGCTTCATGACTAAGAAAACTGAATCCGAATATCTCTTATCGCCTAGCGATTCGAAAAAAGAATCGAGTTTGCAAACTCTCTCGGTGGCGGAGATGAGGTTTAATGCACTTGGACGAGAGAGAAAGATACAAGGAAAAGGGATGGCGTAACGGTGACAGAAGGTTGAGGAGATAGCGTCGGCGGTGGAGATGAAGATGGCGGCGAGGACGACGGTGGCGATGGTCGCCAGGAAGGAACGACAACAATAAGAGTTGATTGGTTCGACTTCGACTTGTGGTTGTGGAACTCTCAACTTCGGTCACACCCGAACGACACATACCAGATTCATCCGACTTAAGTTTAGAATTTAGAATTAGAAAGAAAAAAGAAAAGAATTTTTTTTTTGCTTCATGAAATCGCTCACCGGACGCCGTTCGCCCCCGACTCTACGGAGTAGGGCTGTTATATTAACTGAACAGTTCGAGCTTGGCTCGAGATCGGGTCGAAAAAATTCGACTCGAGCTCGCTCATTTATTTAAACAAGCCGAGCTTGAACAAAATTTTAAGCTCGGCTCGTCCGAATAACGCTTGAATAACTCGAATTCTATGGAATTTCTAAAATTTCCTTTAAGTTTACATGTTATTAAAGCTCGAAAAAAACTCGGCTCGGGCTCGAGCTCGTTCATTTCCTATACAAGCCGAGCTTGAACAAAATAAAAAGCTCATTTAAAAATCAGGCTCGGCTCGACTCGAGCTCGTTTAACAAATGAACAAGCTTAAACATGTCAAGCTCGGCTCGGCTCGAATAACACCCCTACTACGGAGATTGTGAGAAGAGGTAAATCAGGATGACTCAACCAGTAACTAGGGTATGTGCTCACTGCGTTTAAGGAGCCTCAAATGTCACCCCTGTGATCGATTGAGTTAAGCCCATGCAGACAAAACTTTGGTAGGGTAAACTTTTTAGAGTGACTTTCTCACCGCTTTGCGACCCCATACCCTAGAAGCCCCTTGAAGGGTTTTTTGAGGATGCTCAATACCGTTTTCGCAAAGTGTGATCCGCGGACGCAACCACCTAACTACACGCGAACCAACTCCACAGAGGTCCACCACTTCGATGTGACCCTATGGATTAGTATATATCGTTTGGTCGTACGCACTTGAGGGGAACTCCACACCCTTCGCATTGACCCTACGAATTAGTATACACCGTTCGACCGTACGCGCTTACGGGAATTAAATATGACCCAAATGCACCAGGTGAGATTCGAACCCGGGACTTCTCCAATGGGGTACTTTTTTTTGGGGTTGGGGGGAGGGGAGATGTGCATAAATCACCCGTAAAATATATGCATTTACACTTAATCACTTGTTTAATATGAAATTACAAAATATCACCTATAAATCGTTTTTGTTAACAATTCACCACCCACCAAATATTTCCATTAGAATTTCATTAAATATAGTATATTTTAATATTTTATACTTAAAATTTAAAGTTTAAACTTGAATATATTTAAAAAAATTTAATTTATAACCATTTTTAGGAATAAAATAGGACGATTTGTTCATATATATACATTAAGTTTTTTTAAAACATTTTTTAAAATTTAGTAAAATATATTTTTAAATATATTTGAGATTCTAATTTAAATATAAGGCTTGAAATATTATAATATAATATTTATTTAACAAACCCCTAATAGAATAGACAACTAGTGGTGATTTGTAAACAAAAATCATTTAATAGGTGGTTTTCTGTAATTTTGTATTTAACAGATGGTTAAGTGTAAAAGTCTATGTTTAACAGGTAGTTTTTTTATAAATTATTTTTTACAAGTCAAGGATTTGAAATAACATAGAGCACTAGTATCTATAAATAAAAATGTCAAAAAAATCAACAAATGGACTCACCATCATGATACAGAAAAGAAGAAAAGCCCACAAAATAAAAAAACTAAAGACAAAGATTGAAACATTAGTTTAGCATAACAACAATCAGACAAGCAAACGAAGAAATGGAAAAGCGAGAAATCAATAAGCTTTCGCACCATTTCGTTGTCGGGGAGACGAAGCATAGACCCACCACTAAAAAAGTGATATCTCTTGAGGTAATGCAGACAACGATATTCCTCCACTTGGATAAGGGATTTTTAGATTCACAACTCAGTTACCCCTAAAACAATGACTCCGCCAAACAGAATAGATCAAGCTTTAAGTAAAAAGATGGATCAAATATTCAAACATGATCTGAATTCTTGAAAACCTTCCATGGGGAAAGAGTTTGTATCAAGGCAAGGTGGGCCAGTGTGACAATTGCTGGTAGATTACAATTTTTAAAATTTTAAAATTTCTTTTTCTTATAATCTTTTAATATAATTTATTTTCAATCTTCCCTATTTTCATTTTTTATGCTTTGTTTTTTATTCTAATTTTCTTCTTTTTTGTTTTTTTAAACATTAATATGGATTAAAGTACAATGATACATACATTTGGGGAAAGAAATTACAGTATGAAAAAATTTCTAGAGAGTGGGGCTCTACCCTCTCTCTAGAATCCGGCCCCAAACCCCCACCGCCACACCCATCGCACCACCGCCACCGCACCACCGCCGCCACCCCACCACAGCACCACCCTCTCCCTAAAAAACCCGAACCCAAAAATCCCTCAATCCTTCCACCCCGCCTACCCAACGCCACCGCCGCCACTTCTCAGGCCACCACCGTCAACCGCGCCATCCCCCTTTCTTAACCCAATCGGCTTGATCCTCGGGCGTTTCGGGCCACCCTTCCTCCGTTTCGGCCGGCTGGGGTGTTTTTTCCCCTCGGCGACTCGAGGTCGCCGCTGCGTTGTTCGCCCGACGTTGCCTCCTCTTCGACCTCCGGTGGTTGGGCCGTGGTGTGTGTCGGTCGGTGCTTGGATGTCGGCGTTGGTCCGGCTGTCCTCTCCGGTGTCGACGCAGCCGCCCCTCCTCCGGCCATGACGAGATCCCCCTGCTCCTCCTTGGTCCTTGGGGCCCAAGCTTCGGGTCCTTGGGGCCCAAGCTTCGGGTCCTTTGGGCCCAAGCTTTGGGTCCTTTGGGCTCAAGTTTGGTTCCTCCGGGCCCAAGCTTCGGGTCCTTCGGGCCCAAGGCTTTGGGGTAAAAAAAAAATAAATAAAAAATAAATAAATACACGAAAGGGTTGAAACATTCCCGTAAGGGCTTGAAAATCCCGTTAGGGTTGAATAAATTCTCTTTCGTATGAAAGAGATTAAAGGTGCGCGTCTTCAAATTGGTTCTTGGTTGTCATCCCTGTTGCTTGGCGTTCCTCTTCCGTGCTGGAGCTCTGGCAACCGGTGTCGGGATTGGCTGGGGTCGTGGTGGTGTGTATCGAGGCGACTCCGCGTCAGGCTATTCCTTGGAGGATCGTCTTCACTGCCCACAGGACTGGCTCCTGATTTACCGCTGGCCAACGGTGTCGCCGCCTGGGGATGCTTGACACCGGATTTTAGTCTACATTGTCTCCAGCATGTACGGGTTTGGCGCACTTGCTCGTCCGGGATACGCCTCCCACTTTGTAGTTGTTGCACCTTTTTATATATGTATAGACGGTTTCACCGTCTGCCGACTTCGTCGGCCTCTCGAGTTGTCAGGTTTGCCTGGCTCTCGAATTATTTCCTAATAAAAAAAAAATGATACATACATTTGGGTATCACAAATGTTGTAAGCATATACTATTCACTTCTTCTTCTTTTTTTTCTTTTTTTTTCCTACCAACAATTTAGCTCTACGACCAAGTTGTCGGTCGGGAAAGGGATCCTCCATCGAAGCACGAGTTGTCAACTAAGAGAATCAACCAAAAGATCGTCATGTATGAGCAACAAAGCACCATCAACCCAAAACTGACAACACTTGCTTGGTTGACTAGAAAGACATATCTAGTTAGCTACTTGGGTCTGACGTTTTGGGTACTAGATTTAGTTGGTTGATAGTTCAAATCGGTATTGATTATGTTAAA
Organism: Persicaria maculosa; assembly: GCA_963922045.1. Classification (NCBI taxonomy): domain Eukaryota; kingdom Viridiplantae; phylum Streptophyta; class Magnoliopsida; order Caryophyllales; family Polygonaceae; genus Persicaria; species Persicaria maculosa. The sequence goes on along the minus strand of OY998258.1, from coordinate 57,005,365 downwards.
GATTCAATTGATATACGAAGACATGATATTAAATCAAATATTAAAAAGAAAAGGGGCATTGATGAATATCAATAAATGTACATATCTACTAAATGAAAAAGGGATAACTGTTCGAGATAATTTGATAATAAAGCAAGAAATAATTGATAAGGAAGGGGGTCAAACAAAGATGTAGAGATTTCACCATCTACGTTGATCATTGTGAAGCCAAAAAATTAGGTGTTACATCTGGCATCGTTTGTGGGGATCGAACCCATGACCCCGTGATACTCTTTTTCCTCACCGTGTGTTTTTTTCCCAAGAGGTTTTCCTATGGAGAGTGATAGTGCATATTTCATATAGGCATGTATTTCTTATTGCTATTAGATAGTTGTTTTGCTATGTTTTGATTCTAGTTCCGAATATTGCTTGCGAAGTATTCGAGTTCGGAATCTATGCATTTTTAGTGTTTATTCTGCAGAATTACATTTCGACCGTGGATGGACTTTGGGAAGAGCTTAAGAAGCATGTTTTGAGCATGTGGAGGCTAAGGAGGAGCTAGAGAGGAGCAAAGAAGCACGACATTGGAATTTATTGAAGACAATTGAGGAACGACGGACACTGCATAGGCGGCGCCCGTCGTGGCCCAGTTTTCCGGATACACGGCTTTGGATCCGAAGACATTATTTTATATTATTCTATTCTATTTCCTACTAGGGTTTTTCCGACTTTAGGGAGGCTTTATTAGTTGTTTTTCAGTTCTATTGTGTGTGGTTGATTATTTTGAGACGATGAACACAATTAGAGAGAGGGAATTGGCATATGAGTTGCTAAATTCATAGTTTCGCTTGTGATTCGAATACATGATTTTTTGGATTATGAGGGTTTGATTCTATTTGATTATTCATGTTCTTAGTTATCATCTTGTGCTTAATTTATATTTGTGTTCCTTTCTATGCCTGATCAACATGTTAGGAATTGCATCTTAGTTATGAATTCGTTGTTGTTTTCTCGATAGCAAACAAAGGTATTGATGATAGTGATGTCTCTTTGTCTTTGTAGTGGATGATTTCAATTGATCTATGTTGTGTAGATTCGATTAGGGCCGAGTTCGGTATGCGCCTATTAGTCTAAATTGAGTTGAGTCAATGTGCCAATTGGTCTTGATTACTTGAGTCCTTAATGCTATTCTTTAGTGATATTGAATAAGATGAGTGAATCTCTGCGGATCTCTCAACTTTTTTCAAGTAGACCTAGGAATATGATATAGATCAATCTGAGGACCATGAATTCCAACCATTGTCAGAGAATTGCAGGTGAAATGTTCTTTCTACTTTGATATCAATTTACTTTGCGATCATAAATCTGGTTACTTTTACATCTTTACTTGTTACAAATCATTGCTTTGCTATAAGAGTTTTTGCTTAGAGTTATTGAATAGGAAATCGCTTCTCCATGTGGGTACGACACCGGACTTCATCGCTATACTAGTAGTTATTTGGTTTATCAAGTGATTGATTGCATAATCTATTGGTTGTGTGTTTAAGTTTGGATATTAATACTATTTGGAAAAGGGCGAAAGTGTCAACGATGTTCGTCCCGCACCAGAGAGGTTTTAATAAGACCCAAGTTGTTTTTATTTCTAGCTTTCGTCAATTCATTAAGGATTGTTTTTGGCAAGACTGGTCCATTTTTTATGTAATAGGCCAACGCGCTGCTATTTGTGGCCATAACATCACCACTTATTGCCATATGAACGCCACTTAAGGCCGAATTTTTACCGCTTATGGCCAAATGAAGCCGATTTCAGGAATAAGAATGCCACTTAAAGCCAAATTTTCGCCACTTAAGGCTAAAGGAAGCCGATTTCAAGCAGTAAGAATGTCATTTAAGGCCGAATTTTTGCCGCTTATAATCTTTTAATATAATTTATTTTCAGTCTTATCTATTTTCATTTGTTATGCTCTATTTTTTAATCTAATTTTCTTTTATTTTTTCCTTTTCTAACATTAATATGGATTAAAGTACATTGATACATTTGGGTATCACAAATGCTGTAAGGATATGCTATTCACTTATTATTCTTTTCTTTTTATTTTCTTACCAATAATTTAACTCTATGACCAAGTCGTCGGTTGAAAGAGGGATCTTCCATCGAAACACGAGTTGTCAACAAAGAGAATCAGCCAAAATATCGTCATATATGAGCAACAAAGCACCACCAAGCCAGAACTGACAATACTTGCTTGGTTGACCCGAAAGACATATCTAGTTAAATACTTGAGTCCGGCGTTTTGGGTACTAGATATAGTTGGTTGATTGTTCAAACCGTTATTGATTATATCAAAGATTCAATTGATATATGGAGGTATGTTATTACATAAAATATTAAAAAGAAAAGGCCATGGATGAATCAGATTTTCTATCATGTGCTATTGGGGCATAGGATATGAGGTCAAATTGGAAAATATTTTTCCTAAATACACCTTGTTTAGCCATTTTTAAATTAGTTTATGGGGGTTCACCCATTTTCTTTTAGAGTTTTCTTTCTCAATAAAGTATTCTTATCATATCCCCTTGGGGCACACAATAAAGTATTCTTATCAATAAATGTACATATCTACTAAATGAAATGGGGATAATTGTTTATAAAGGAAGGGTATAATTTGATAATAAGTGAAGGAAATAATTAATAAGGAGGGGAGATTGAACAAAGAGGGAGGGATTTCACCATCTACGTTGATCACAGTGACGCCAAAAATTAGGTGTTATATCTGGCTTCATCCATGGGGATTGAACCCACGACCATGTGATCCTCTTTTTCCTCTCTATGTGTTTTTTTCCCAAGAGGTTTTTCTACGGAGAGGTGTTAAATAACGAGGCCCTAGTTGTTTTATTTCTAGCTTTCGTCAATCCATTAAGGGTTGTTTTTGGGTAAGACTGGTCCATTTTTCGATGTAACGGGCCAATGCACTACCATCCATGGCCATAGCATCGCCACTTATGGCCATAGGGACGCCACTTAAGGCCGAATTTTTGCTGCTAATGGCCAAATTTTCGCCATTTAAGACCAAAGGAAGCCAATTTCATGTCATAAGAATGCCACTTAAGGCTAAATTTTCGTCACTTAAGGCCTAAGGAAGTTGATTTCAAGCCATAAGAATGCCACTTAAGGCCGAATTTTTGCCGCTTATGGCCAAAATTTTGCCACTTAAGGCCAAAGGAAGCCAATTTCAGGCCATAAGAACGTTACTTAAGGCCTAATGAAGCCAATTTCAGGCAACAAGAATGCCACTTAAGGCCAAAGGAAGTCGATTATGGGCCATATGAACACTACTTGAGGCAAAAGGAAGCCAATATTAGGTCGTAAGAATGACACTTAAGGCCAAAGGAAGCCGATTTCAAGTCGTAAGAACGTCAATTAAGCCCAAAGGAAGTCGATTTCAAGCCATAAGAATGTCACTTTAGGCCAAAGGAAGCCAATGTCAGGCCACAAAAATGCCACTTAAGGCCAAAAGAAGCCAATTTCAGGTTGTGAGTATGTCACTCACGGTGGAAGTTTAGCTACTTATAAACTAAGGTTAGCTCTTGTAACATGGGTAGGGCGTCTTTATTACATCTGATATGAGACATAGTATTATAGTCTCCCCCACTTAAAGCATTGACGACCCCGTCATGCTCAAGCGATCGCCCTTCATTTAGAGCTTACTCGAACCTACTATTAGAGCACTTTTGAGCCCAGAGTTGACTTTGATACCATTTGTAAGACTCGAGTCTTAAGAGGTATTAGTCCTCCATGCCACCAATCTCTTTCATGCTCATTGTCCTCATTTGTAGCTTAAAAGGAAAGAGGTCTTGTAACATATGGGTATATCCGATTTGAGATAAAAACTAACACGAGAAAACTGTCGATGTTCCTGTCAAACAAACTCAAACCTATAAACTATTATAGTTGATAAGACAGAGATCGATCCCACATAGAATTCTTCTTAACTTAGGTATACTTTAATTACCAAATTAGTAACCATAGGGTATCTATAGTGCAAAAGATCCGCCATTTATCAAAGTGGAATAATAAAAACAATAATAAAAGAAACTGATGTAGACAATGAAGAGAAATAGTTCCACCTACAACTATCCACATTATTCAGTTAAATTGATCCTTGTTGCTTCCTCTTGTTCTTCTAGTTTTTCCTATGAATGTCCTACTCTCGACCTAATTTAGTTACTAGTCCAATCAATCCTAAAAACCCTTATTTATTGAGTAGTGCTCAAAGAAAGATTTAGCCCAATCAATAGTTTTAACTTTAGAGATTAATTAGCCAAGGTATCTGCAACATTTATAGACGAAGGATTTCACACACATTCAACTTCCTACCTATCCAATTAGTTAAATCAACGTTAAAGGGATAAGTTTGCCACTTGGGTCAATGTTCGCAATCAGGAATCTAAAAAACCCTAACAATTGAATTAATTCTAACTAGTTGGCCAGACAAGATAGAATAAAACAATCAAATCTTTAAGCGCAAAGAAGTTGAAAAAAACAAACGTTGAGAGTTTAGTTACACATGATGAACGACACACTAAAAATAAACTAAATTGTCTCTTGGTGGTTGAAAACCCTATGCTAGATCTCCTTAAATAGGCCTCAAACAACCGTGTCTAATGATAAAAGATAGACAAAACTAAATTAGGATAGAATCTTTTTGTTTCTAAATAGAATTAAAATGCGTTTCGCTGACGCCTATCTACCGCGATCGTGGCAAGGTTGTCGCAGTCGCGACCAATCTCTTATGGGCTCATGTTTGCCACGGTCGCGGCCAGGCTGTTGCGGTCACGACCGTTCCTCCTGTGCTCGCGACAACTCAGCATAATCTGCATTTTCTTCTTTACTCTCTTCACTTATTCTTCCAGCTTGGTCCTCCTCATACTTTGTCATTCTTCAACTTCATAGTTCAACGACCTCTTTCTGTCGGATCTTCAATACTCCTAAAATCACCATAAACATACCAAATCCGACTTTCCACCATAATGCGACTCCTAGCTATAATGAATGCAATATGCAATTGATCTAGGCTAAATATGCACTATTAACACTACCTATATGCAAGTTATCAAAAACCCCCATTGAATTTATGTGTGTTTATGTCTCCCGTATCTGGGCCCACACACGACCCACACCTCTAGTGTCTCTTAGCCCCACCGAACCCAAACTTTAATACTTAAATATTATCATCCATATAAATAATTAAAAATTTAAGAACATGTTAGTAGGTAAAGGGGTAGCTCAAATGGATGCAATGACTCTATCCGAACGAATTTAACACGAAAGAAAGAAAAACCAAAGAAAATATACCATAATTGATGAATCATCCAACACATGTCAAAAATGTGCATTGTGGTTCTTGTTAAGTGTCACACGATCAAATCGTACGTTGACAAAAAAAAAAAGGTGGTCGAAGTAACAGGGTTGTCGTAAATAACAAGCAAACCCCTTCTTCTTGTATATATATCCAAGCTTATCATTACTTATATTTAGTGTCTTCTAGACAACAAAGTAGAAAACATCCCTAACTTTTAATAAATGAAGGGTCAATATGGCGTCGTAATGCATGTTGAAGAATCCATGTGTGAATACAAGGAGATGTCGATCCTGCCCGAAATTGATAATGCAGTTGTCTCTTTCTGTAGTTAAGGCGTTGCTTGTGTGTCGTATTTAGATATGTTTCTTCGTGCTTTGTTGCTTATGTGTTGCATTTCCGATTTCGTGCCAATTTGGATTTCATTTACATACGTTTTCCGAATGGAATACTTTTTTCATGTATCCACATGTGGATACAAAACAACAACGATAATCACAGTGTGTTCTGCTACAAGTAAGGTTTACAGGTATAATTGTACACATCATTTTCCCGACTATATCAAGAGGGTGTGTTCGAGGGACCTAGAAGTAGGAAAAAAAATAAATAAAAATGTATATATGAACACAAGTAAGAACACCCAAACAACAACTTGAATAGGGTTGTAGAGAAAAAACTCTCTCCTGGAGGGAGGAAAGAAACCCCTTTTGGGGCTCCAACCTTTCCGTCGGAAATCAACCCTCACCGGGCCGCCGCACCACTTGCTTTTCGGAGTTAGCTAGTTCTATAAGCCAACTCTACAAGCCAACCCTCTCCTCTATCTAGTATCTAGAGAGAGGGAGCTCTAAATCCCGTTTGGATTCTTACCTTTGCCGGACGGTTGACAACCACCATCTCCGCTACTCCGCGGCGTCGCCGGCACCACCTCCATAAATCCTCGTCCTCTCCAAAAGTCCCCAATTTTGGGCGGTGCTTCTCCAGCCTGCGTCTTCGCCTCTTTCTTCGGGCGTCTTCGCTCGTTTTAGCCATCTTCCTCATCAGACTGTTGTGGTGGTCTCGGACTCGTCATCTCGTCAGATTCGCATCATCGCCGGTCCTACTTTGGTTGTGCTCGGTGGCGCTGCCCTGATGTCGGTTGTCCTTCTCGCTGCCTCCCTCCTTCCGGCTTAATCAAGGGTTTTAAACCCTAATCCACCCCTCCCTCTCCGATCAACCTCTCAGAGTGGTTGGCCGGCGGCTCGAACTCAGGGTCCGGTGCTTTGTCGTGCCAGAAAACCCTCTTAATGGAAACCCTGCTTGGATCCCATCTTCTTAGGAGACTTGCATCCTGCTTCGGCTCTCCATTCCCTCTCCGATTGTCCTCTCAGTGGTGGCTTGAGCCGAGCCGGCAACGCCTCTTCTGGGGCCTCATCGTTTTCAACACCGGTTGCCACCTTGCCTCTACTCGATTTGGCCACCTCATATTGCCTACTTCGTTGGGTCTCTTTGGGCTCAAAGGAGGCCCGCGTGCTTGAGAAATGTGCTCTCTCTTGTGCTTTGGACCCAAGTCTTTTGGCTTGGGCCCAAAGCAGTTCGATTGGAATTAAAAATATTAATAATTAAATAAATAAATAAAAATAAATTAAGTATGTTTATATATATAGTTGGTATATATATATAATTTATAAAATCTCTTAAGGGCTTCAAACCCCGCTCGTAAGGGTGTGTAAGAAATCCTGTTAAGGTCTTGAAAATATTTTATATTTATGAAATAATAAAGCTCCCCGAATCGTCCTGTTTGGCTCCAAGAGCTCCGTTCACAATTCTGACGGTTGATAGATCTTCCCTTTTAGCCTATATTTGCCCCGTCTTCTGGCTTCAGGCTGGTGCTTTGATGTGGTTGTGGTTGTTTTATGTTGGGTTGCAGTATCGAGCACCTTGATTGATCGACAATGGATCGTGGTTGTGTTCGTGGTCTTCGAAGATCCTTCATTTAGGTGGAGACAACGTCGGCGATCCACACTTCCTCAAGAGTCGCCCTTTCCGACTAAGGTACTGTCGTGAGTCTTTTCACTCTCTCACATCATTGGCACTCGTGGCGCGTCTTGATCTCCATCGACTTCTCTGCTAGTTGACGTCTTGTATGGGTTGATTGGGTGTTTATTTCCTCTCTGTTGTTTTGTGTTACTGTGTATTGCTTGTATTAACGGTCTTCCGTCTGTCGACTTGTTCGACCATCGAGTTTCAGGTATATCTGAAGTCGAATTTTAACTTAATAAAAAAAAACATCCAAACAACACTAGACATATAGGATTGCAAGGGAGGAAGAAAGAGAGGAGCAGGAAGGAATCATGGATACAAGGTACGCCTCTACACACTCCAATGTCACACTTAATTAGCTAGCTCTCTTAAACACAAATATCACTTCTCCATTGTATCCTATCACACGTCATCTCCTCGATAAGTCCCAAAATAGCAAGGTCATGTCTAATCACTTCATTCAAGTTCTTTTTTTGGTCACCCTCTTCCCTGTCGAACATCCTCAATAGTCAAGTTATCGCACCAATGGACCGGTGGACCCGATTAATCTTTCCTCTTCACATGACCAAAGCATCAAATCCTCATGCTATCATATCTTCTCTCTTGTACTGATTATCCTTATCTTCTCGTGGATAGTTTCATTGCCGATCATATCGAGTCTAGTGTACCCGCGCATCCATCTGATTGTCCTCATCTCTGGGACCATAACTCTCTGCTCCTGTGCTTTCTTAATCGTCCAACACTCCGCGCTATACAACAAACTGGGTCTCACTGCGACTCCAAAGAATTGAGGTGGAGGGTAACAACTTGGCCATCATAAACGATGTGATTGGGCGGTGTAGATGTCCCTGAAATATTGAAATGCTACTCTTAGTTTAAATATACTCTTCATGATGCATGGTGGAATGTCCCCACATATTTTGAAAAGTCAACATGATTGTGGATTGTGTAGTTTTCATATGACATTTTTTGGATCTTGGATTAGTAAGTGTTCTCATCTTTCCGAAAGGCCTAAATATCATAAAAAAAAAAAACACTAGATGCCAATTTTTTTCCTTAGTTCATGCCAATCTATATACATATACTAAAACCGATGCATTGGGGCCTATGTGGCGGCACGTGAGTGAATCTGCCTACGTGGCGGCGCGAGAGTGCGTCTCGCAAAGCTTTCTCCCGTAAAAAAGGAAATCTAATAAAAATAATTATTTTATTTTACCATTAACACATATAATTGGATAGATGGAATATCTTATAAAAGAGTAAATATTATATAAGGAAAAAACTATATCAATATAATTAAACATAGTAGTAGTAATAATAAAAATAATTAATAAAACTAATTTTCATAGTCATACTTACCAAAAATATTAATAGATAAATATGTAATATTTGATAGGTGCTATTTTATTTATATTTAGATTATTTTTGGTGGAAATAATTATTTATATCAAAATCAATCATTTAATAATTGTTATTTTATATCTATCTATATTATTTTTTGAGGCCAAAATAAATAATTAAAATATTATATAGCTATATATGTAGCCAGAATCCATCCGTACATATATATTTTAGTAAACTAATGTAATAAATATGTAGTACATATTTAATAAAAAAGAATATTAAAATATTTTTAAAAATCAACTATCTAATTAAATTACATGAGATTTAATTAACCATAGATTAGAAAAAAACTTTTACGTAGTACCTTATAAATGTGAATTTTATTTATATTTTGAGAGAATCTAATTAAAAGATATTTATATAACCTTTCGAACTAATTTTATTTATATTTATATTATTTTTTGGAGGAAAAAATAATTTATAGTTAGATTAACGCATCCCCGTACACGGGACGGGATCTACACTAGTTTGATTGATAAAATGTTTTACATTTGAATCGAATCGAGTATGGTATATATAACATGGATATTGAAGTCAGGCCCGTATCTAAAGGTGGACCAATAAAATAGGGCCCCCAAATTTTTATGGTCCAGTAATTCAGGAGTACCCATAATTTAATTATAAAAAAATTTCTTTCCTAAAATATACCGATGATTCACAATAGCCTAGTATGCATGTGGCCCTTTGATCCGAAGTTCGACTCCTCCCCACAGGCCAATGTTGATTTTGTTACTTTTTTTTTAACGTTATTTTCCCTTATATCTTTATTTTTCATACGAGTGAGAATAAACTAAGAGCCAAACGGGGCCTTTACTCTTTGTTTGGGCTATTTGGCAATTTTGTTGCTTTTGATATGGATTATTTATTTAACATTATCTATATAAACTCTTAATTTAGAAGAGTTTAAGATGATGTGTCAATCTTAGAGACATTTTAGGAGTCTTGATCAATCATATATTTTTTTCCATTTTTCTTTGAATTTTTTTAATTCTCCTTTTTCCTTCTTTTCCCTTTAATTCTCTTTTTTTCTTTAATTTTACTAACTATCTATCTATATATCTATATATATCTATTTAAACTCTTAATTTAGAAGAGTTTAGGATGATGTGTCAATCTTAGAGGCATTTTAGGAGTCTTGACCAATCATATTTTTTTCCCATTTTTCTTTGAATTTTTTTAATTCTCCTTTTTTCTTCTTTTCCTTTTACTTCTCTTTTTTCTTTAATTTTACTAACTATCTATATCTATATAAACTCTTAATTTATAAGAGTTTAGGATGATGTGTCAATCTTAGAGGCCTTTTAGGAGTCTTGACCAATCATATTTTTTTTCCATTTTTCTTTGAATTTTTTTAATTCTCCTTTTTTCTTCTTTTCCCTTTAATTCTCATTTTTCTTTAATTTTACTAATTATCTATATCTATATAAACTCTTAATTTAGAAGAGTTTAGGATGATGTGTCAATCTTAGAGGCATTTTAGGAGTATTGACCAATCATATTTTTTTTCCATTTTTCTTTGAATTTTTTTAATTCTCCTTTTTTCTTCTTTTCCCTTTAATTCTCATTTTTCTTTAATTTTACTAATTACTAGTTTTATTACCCGCGATCTTCGCGGTTTTTTTAATATAACTATTTTATTTTTATTTTTATATGAGTATTATTATTCATGCACAAATTGTGTAAGATTATAAAATATTATTTTTTAACCTTTTAATTTCCTACTTATTATCAATTTATTATTTTAATCACTAAAATATTATAAAATACACACTTTCTCTTTTCCACTTCATATGTACACACACATATTAATATATAAACAATCATTCAATATAATTATATCTTCATTTTTCTATAGCAATAATTTAATTTTATAGAAGCGTGTGATAATCTATAGGCTGGATTAAGGACATTTAATTTTAAATTTTTATGATATAATTTCATTATTCTTTTCCTAATATTTTTTCATAAAATAAATTATTTTGTCGTTAAACAAAGCAATATGTATAATGGATCTAATTGTATATGATCATTTTTGAATTGACAACATATTATAGTTTATTAAAATTAATGTCAGTGAAAAAAAAAATGTAGAGAGCTAGATTTGATCAAACAATAAATTAAATCAAATTGGTCTATATATATGTTCATTATAAATTTGCAAATATACGTACTTCCCCTAATCCAAGATTTTAAACTTATGAGCTATATTATTTTTTTGATAATTTTTGAAGTTAGATTGATTTGATCTCTTTTTTCTTTGAAAATTAACATATTGTAGTAGCATAGAATAGTATTTAAAAGCGTACAACTACATATAATATACTAATATCATATCTCATGAAGAAAATAAATATTATACTAATATTAATACCGAATATTTATCAATTAATTAATCAAAGAAACTCAAAAAATCGTTATCATAATCAATATATTTTGATAGCCTTTTGTGATTTATTTACATTAATCTAATTGAACTTGATAAAATACATAATATTCAAAACATACTGTAAACCAAAAAATTTAGTCAATGGTTGTTAATATTTTGTGACCCATAGGCCGGTGGGCATGTATAGGTTAAGTTTATAGATAAACATTGGCGTTATTTACTTTGGTTAATACTTGCTAGAAATTAATATAAATATTTTAGTTATAAGATTTTATTTTTCAATAGATAATTAATTAATAATGAAATCTTATTATTAGATATAATGAAATAAAATAATCAATCTTAATCACTAAAGATAAAATAATTCAAGGTAAAATATTTATAAAATAACTCATGGTAAAATGATAGATTTTGTAACCGCTTAAGATATGAAAATGACATATAGGATGACATGTGGATAAAGATACGGGGTCATCATCTAACATGGCTTAAATTTATTGGACCATCATTAATTGACGTGTCAAAAAATCCAAGCCAGATTGAACCAGAGAACGACACGTAAGCAAATTGCGCTAGAGCCCGCCACATCAGATTTCAACGCCTCTGTTTTAGTATTATATATTGATTGGGCTTAATTCAAAACATTGATAAATTCAATATAATATAACTATTGGGTTTAACTCAAATTTATTTACTAACTATTGGACTTAATTAAAAACATTCAATATAACTATTGATTATGACACATCACATTTAAACAATGTTATAATGATAATGATAATGATATTATTATTATTATTATTGAGTAATTTAAAATATCTATATTTATGTATTATACTTTACATAAGGGTTTTAAAAAATAATTTTCTGAGATAATTATAAGATACATTTGTTGTAAATTTTTTTATGATTTTTATCTTAATATTTATTAATATTTTATAGTATTTTTATATATAATATTTTAGTTTTAAGAAATCGCGCCATGGCGCAGGAATCAGACTAGTTTATATTGTATTTAAAATAGTTTGAATCTTTGCTTAAATACCATATAATTTGTGTTAATCCTATTTGGACTATTATGTAGAGTTTATAATTATATTTTAAGCTTAATAAAATTAAATAACATATGTTACAAAGTATTTTATTTTAAATACATTATAAATTATGCTTATAAAACACTTTAAAAGTGTTTATATTTATAAATATAATTGATTTGGAATTCAAACAAAACCCATGATCTACCTTAAAGTGAATTAAAGTAGTTTTTATCTTTAAATTTTAAAACTTGTTGTGAGTGTATTTTTATCAAGAAGATAAATAATTCTCCAAATAAACTCGGGTTATTTTCCCCATACAATAATATTTTTTAAACTTACATCCCTTAAAAATTAATTGAATGTTTAAAATGTAAAAAGTAAAGTTAAAGAAAAATACATAAAACTATATATATGTATTTACTTTTAACTGTTTTAAGAATCACCCAAATTATCATTAGGTAAAAAAAAAGTGTTTAAAAACAATTAATTTCCATTTTATTCTTAAAAAATTGATAAATTTAATCTAAAATTTTATAAATATAGTATTATTTTATTGAAATAAAAATAATTATAAATTTAGTAAAAAAATATAATAATTAATTAATATGATCAATTTTAATTTCGAACAGGCCCTCAAAATGATTGGCACGACCTTAATTGAAGTGATAAATCTTTTTTCTTTATAACAAATCCTCTTATTTTCAAGTTGGCCCATGTTAGAGTTAAAATATCTTTTGTGACTCTACCATTATTATTAATTATATAAAGTTGTGATTGGACAATTCTATATAGGTTGACATTTGAAAAAATAAAGAAAAGGAAAATCGTTCATCATCAACATTATATTTCAAGTCAATCCTAAAACAATTCAACTTCTTTTCGAATGAATTTAATTAAACCAATCTTGATGATAAATCTAAACAAATACTTCGTAAGTACATATAATGTGGAATGAGTTGGTTAGTTTTTATTTTTATAGTTGGTAAGAAATATGAAGTGTTTGTCTAAGTAAAGATCAATCTTCAATTCATCGTCATAAAACAAAACACCAAATGATATTACAAAAACTTCTATTCAATGGTAGTTGGTTAGATTCTTATTTTATTCTAATTTCTAACCAACTAGTTCAGTGCGGGTGTGCATGTTTTTTTTAGTTTAAATAAATTTGATATTAATACCCGTTTAATTAACTAATTAATTTTCTTCAATACTTCTTAATTGTTACATAATTAAAATATAATTAAAAGAAAATATTATACTATATACATATATATTCTTTAAAAAATTGAATTAAAAAAATTATTATTAATATCCATTCATCTTCTAATTATACATATGATTATAAAATAAGCCAAAGGTTAAATCTTAGATAATAAAATTGGTTATTTAATTTTTTTTTAAGTATAAACGAATTGATTATTTAATGAAATTGATTAAGTGGAGACATGTCTCAGAGCCGAAAGAATCGAAGCCAAAGGTTTATTGGGTGGGAAGGGTGGGAAAATTTTTTGGGAAACGCACTCTGATGTTTGGGGAGCGAATGAGCGGGATGAAGGGGATGAAAATCAGGGGATGGAGGGGATGCAACAGGGTGGATTTTTTATCCTCCTCTAGGGAGGTGGAGTGGATTAGCATTCAATTCATCACCCAGATTTCATCCGATATTTTTAGTAAATGACAATGTGATGAAATGGGTCTCAAAGATCTACAAAAACTGATTGGTAAATTTCATTCGATCTGTAAAAACTGATTGGTAAATTTGATCTGTGTAATCGTGTTCGTATATGATACTGTGATGAAATTGATGTTCATCAGAGGGGGATCTCTCTTGAATTCAGAGAGCAAAGCAGGGTCCCTAAACCCAACACCAGCCAGAGGCTTCTCCCTCCCCCCTTGCTCTGCCGACGCCAACATTGTCCGAAATAGGAAGGGGCCTCGAGAGGTGTGCACCAGTCGGGGTAGATGATTTGGGAGACATCGTCGACGGTAGCGAGGTCGAGGGCGGCGTAGTTTATCGCAAAATTATCAAATCATGATTTTTTTAATTTAAAAAAGAAAAAATTGACAAACTTGAAATCGAATCGAATGACCCAAAACCCGGATATACCCGGGACCCGTTTTACCCGAGACTGGTTTTACCCGGGACCCGAAGTAACTCGACCTGAATGACCCGTTTGATAGGTCTAATACCGATGTAGCTTTTCAGAGCTTTCGATTTTAATATTCTATAGTTTTAAATAAGTTAAATATAAAACTAATTCAGTACCCGCACCGTGTGCGATTTTTTACAATTTAAATAAATTTGATATACGTTCAGAGATCTAATTAATTTATTTCAACACTTTTGAATTGTTACACAATTAAAATAAAATTACCATTAAATATTATCAAACTTTTATATAATTATTATCGAAATCTTATAAAATTGGGTAAATTTTTTCCAAAATATATCTATGTCTTAAAACTTATGAAAACTACTATCTTAAGATTGATGAAGGTGGAGATAATTTTTTTTTGATTGGTCATTACTGTTAAGATATAAGGAGAAGATGTCATATAATATATTCTAAAAATATATCCATATCTAGTCAAATTTTATCTTAAGAATATATAGATATATTGATTAAATAGAGTTAGAATAAAATTTTATCTTATAAATATATTGATTATTAAATCTTATATTAAATAATAGTATTTAAATTTGGTCAATATCTTCTAAAAATATATCCATATCTAATCAAATTAGGTCAAAATTTATCTTTTAGATATATAGATATATTGATTAAATAGAGTTAGAATAAATGCATATATTCATTAATTATATTGGGTCTAATTTTATCTTATGCATATATAGATATATTGATTAAATACAGTTAGAATAAAATTTTATCCAATAATATATCCATATCTAATCAAATTGAGTCTAATTTTATCTTATAAATATATTAATTATTTCTTTCAAAAAAATTCAAAAATATGTGATTGTTTCGTACGACTACTTTAAGGAGAAGCCGTCATATGTCTCAGCCGACTTCTCCTTTATTATATGTAACTAGTGTATGCCCCGTCCCTTGCACGGGAATATGTTAACATAATTTTATAAAATTACATTTATTATCTGTAAAAAAATCCTATCATAAATATGAAAATAAATAAATAAATATGAATTACATTATGATAATTAAACTAATAACTGAAAATATAACATTAAAATTAATGTAGATCTAAATAACTCAATCTCCTGAAAAATAATATAGATATAAATAAAATAACTATGAAATAATTAATTTTGATATAAATAAGTATTTCCACCAAAAATAATCGATAACACCTATCAAATATTTACTACTATGTATCTATTAATATTTTTGGTAATTATGATCATTGTTCTAAAAAAAATCCTTCAAGGTCCGCCTAGACTCCCGCCTAAACCCCTTACCTCACTCCTCCCCCAAGGCCTTCAAGGTCACCAAGACCCGCCTAAACCCCAAAGACCCGCCATAAAATTCGTCTATATGGAAATTGGGTGAACCTAATGTCTTTTTTAGGTCCCGTCCATATGGTGTAATTTATATATAAATCGTCCATTGGATAGATTTTTTTTTTATATAATCCAGATGGAGATACATTTATATAGCAATTTGTATATCTGTATATGCCAAATTTATTACTATTATTGCGTTTAATTATATTGATATAGTTATTTCCTTATATAATATTTACTCTTTTATAAGATATTCCATCTATTCAATTATATGAGTTAATGGTAAAATAAAATCATTATTTTTAATTATATAGATTAGAACTATCTTATTATTTTCATTAGATTTTCTTTTTGACGGGAGAAAGTTTTGCGAGTTGCACTCACGTGACGCCACGTAAGCAGATTCACTCACACGCCGCCACGCAGGCAACAATGCATCGGTTTTAGTATATGTACTAGCACAGTCCCGTGCGTTATGCACGGAATTTGTAAAATATATTATATTGTTGTAATGACACATAATTACTAACGACTAAACAACTTAAATTTTAATTATTTTGATTGTACTATGTGTCATTCATCCAACTAAAGGAATATCAGTCATCATAAAAAAAAATTAAATCCAAACATCCAAATGATAAATATACTAAACTGGTTTCACTCACTCGATCCACATCTTCGATGAATAATTAAAAGTGTGATGTATAAATCACGACTACTTTAATAATCCATCACCTTGAAGAATTCAAGGCGTCGATGCACAATTTTGATTTTGGATGTACATTTTTTTTAAAACCGGTAAAATAAATGTATTACATATTAAGAAACTCTTGCAAGAGCCAAAAGGTCAATGGTTCAAATAATCAAATCCCATTTTTTACACACTATGTGTAATTAGTGGGTGCTCAAGCCTTCATTGGCTTATAATTATACGAGCATGCCTGGTGGTTGTTGGACCAAAAATATATAGAGTTTTTTTTTTTCAAATTTAGGAAATGATCTCTATTTTTTCTCCAATATTCTCCAAAAACTTAAGATGAAGAATCAGTTGTGATTGCTACCTTTGTTAAGATTATTAGAAAATACTAACAAAAAATGAAGCTTTTATTATATAATTTGTAGATTGTTGATATGACCATTTTTGTAAATTTATTAAAAGAAAAAAAACATGTGCACATGTATATTGTTTGCAATATAACTTTTAAAAATATATGGTTTATTTATTTATTTTTCAAAGGCATCAATTAAGAACATAAATTTGAAAATAATTTCCCAAATTTAATTATTTTAGATTTCATAATATTTTTTAATTCTTTAATTTATCCATTTATAGCAGAGAACCTTCTGAAATCAAGGTTCTTAACAACCTATTCTTTAAGGATATAGGTTAGAAATTAATATTGTTAAATATAAACTAAATAAAAATGGTAAGTAAAAATAATTTTAAATGTCGAGTGTAAATTTATTGTTGGTTTGTGCAAAATAATTGTTAAAGAAATAAATTTTTAGTTAATAACTTGATAAATAAAGGTAATAAAAAAGAATTATATTATTGCATTTACAATTTGATAAATAAACGACATATGAAAAAGATAATGGCATAAAAGATTAAAATATCAATGAATGATCAAAATGCAATAGTTATTTCAATTACAACTGATTAAATATTGGTCCGAAATTAATAGGAATATTAGATAGCCTACCATGTACTCAAATGTGCTAGTACAGTATCCTTATATATAAATAGTCATCAACTATATATTATTGCTATGTTATCTATAATAACCAAAATATTTTTTTTTTCAAAAGTCTGAATTAATTAAGTGCTAATAAAAATTAAATTAATAAAGTAAAAATTTGTCTGTTAGAAAATTATAATAATAATATCAAAACATGGAAAAGAAAATACATTAATTGAAAAATAAATAAATTAAAATTAGAAGCATTAATTAATTTTTGTTTAAATTGAAGGTGGGGTCAGGTTTAATATGAAATCGCCACATAAGCCTATAGTTAAGGAAAATTTGCCACGTGGCTTGAGAAGCAGCTGTTTTAGTATTATATTAGATATAGATAGATAGATAGATAGATAATTATTTTAAGGAGAAGCCGTCATGTGTCTCAGCCGACTTCTCTTTTATTATATATAATAATTATTTCTTTCAAAAAAATTCAAAAAATGTGATTGGTTCATACGACTACTTTTAAGGAGAAACCGTCACAGACGACTTCTCCTTTATTATATATAACTAGTATGATCCCCGCGCCATGGCGCACTTTTTTATAAATAAAATCTTACTAATATATTAAATTAATATTATAACATAATTGTAAAAGTTCACATAATTAAATATTTTGAATTAAACTCATGGGTTGAGAAAACGATAAAAGTAGTATATATAGATATATATATAGATATAGATGTAGATTACTAATATTAATTTTAAATTTTCTTATTATTAATTTTATGTTTTGAATTAATCCCATCGTTTTTTTAGAGAAAAAAACTACTAAAATTATAATTTAGGCTAAGATCAATATTTTGAATTCAGCCCAATAGTTAGTAAAATTAAAGAAAAAAGAGAATTAAAGGAAAAAGAAGAAAAAAAAATTAAAATTAAAGAAGATCAAAGAAAAATGGCAAAAATAATTGAAGGTTCGATAATGTAAAACAATGTAATATAAAGATACTCTAGAAGGGGGGTTGAATAGAGTATGCCGGTTTTTCGCAGATAGTCTCAAGACTTTTGAAGCTCGTGCAAAACCCTTTGAGATTAGACTTAATCTTTTCTCTGAAAACCTGAATCACAAATAAGTTATACAATTCGAACAAGTGCGGAAATATGGTAAAGCAATAAGTAAAGGACGTAACGAATTGTTAACGAGGTTCGGCACGAACTTGGCCTACGTCCCCGCCTAGGGTTCTTCCACAACCCTAGGATTCAATAGGCTTTATTGATTC
Source organism: Persicaria maculosa (assembly GCA_963922045.1). NCBI lineage: Eukaryota > Viridiplantae > Streptophyta > Magnoliopsida > Caryophyllales > Polygonaceae > Persicaria > Persicaria maculosa. The sequence goes on along the minus strand of OY998258.1, from coordinate 56,986,734 downwards.
ACAAAGCTTAGGATCCTAATAGCTCACCGAGAAGCCTCTCTCCTATACAATTACCATTCTCATCTAACTTGTTTCGAAATACCCATCGTGTGCCAATGACTGATTGATGCTTTGGCCTAGGCTTCAAGGTCCAGACTTTGTTCCTTTCAAATTCGTTAAGCTCACTTTGCATAGCAATGATCCAATCTGGCTCTTGAAGGGCCTCATCTACCTTCTTTGGTTCAATAAGAGAAACAAACGCGTGAAAAGCACAAAGATCTTTAAGTTTAGAATGAGTTTGAACAATAGAAGTAGGGTCAGAAATGATATCCTTTAATGAGTGTGATGAGGAGAATTTGAATTTCCTTTTGCTAGTCTCAGCTCCTTGATTCGTCACACCAGTAGGATTGGCTTGTGGTACATATGACTCCGTGGTCCTGTTAGGTTCAGTTACAGCAGTTTCTGACGCTTCAACACTGTTGGATTGGACACCAAGGGCTTTGGACGAATCTTCAACACCTTGGGCCAATTCTTCAGTGTTGAGAATCTGTTCCTGCATGTTCCTCTTCTCTGTGTTCTTGGTAGCAGCATCATCACCTTCCTCGTTCTCTGCATGGATGTTAAGATCTATATCTGCAACACTTTCACTCAAAGAACCGTCATTGCATTCATCAAATATAACATGTATACTTTCTTCAACTAACTGGGTCCTTTTATTGAAGATTCTATAAGCTTTGCTACTTGTGGAGTAGCCAAGAAATATACCTTCATCACTACGCGCATCAAATTTCCCAAGGTTATCTTTTCCATTGTTATGAACAAAACAAGTACAGCCAAAGGGTTTAAAATAAGATATAAGTGGTTTGCGTCCTTTGAAAAGTTCATAAGGAGTTTTCTTTAAGATGGAACGAATAAGACAACGATTCAAAATGTAGTTAGCTGTGTTAACAGCTTCAACCCAATAGGTTTTAGGTAATGCATTTTCTAAAAGCATAGTCCTGGCCATATCCTCTAAGGTGCGGTTCTTGCGTTCCACAACCCCGTTTTGTTGAGGTGTCCTAGGAGCAGAAAAGTTATGGGAGATGCCATATTTAGCACAAAACAAATCAAACTGAAGTTGATCAAACTCCCTACCATGATCACTCCAAATTGACACTATGGGCTCATTTCTTAAAGTTTGCAACTCCTTACAAAGTTTTGAAAACTCAAATAAGGCCTCTGATTTTTCTTTTAAAAATGCAACCCAAGTATATCTAGAAAAATCATCAACAACGACTAGCATGTACTTTTTACCATTGGGAGATTTGACTCGCATAGGACCACATAAATCCATATGTAAAAGTTCAAGGGGTCTAGAAGAACTTACAACCTTTTTGGGTTTGAAAGAGCTACGTGTTTGTTTACCTCGTGTGCATGCATTGCACATATCAATACCTTTGAAGTCCATCTCAGGTAGCCCTCTTACAAGCCCTTTGGACACAAGCTTCTGTAGTGTATGTGGACTCACATGACCGAGTCTCCTGTATCTTCTCTGCACATGTTGTGAGGAGGAAATCAAGTATGAAATATAACAAAATAGATCAAACCAGATTTAGGCCCACGCAAATAATTACAAGACTCCTCCAATGCAGTAATGGGAAGTCAGGATCGAATCCACGAGGAAGCGTGTCAGCGGATCCTAGGCAGCTGTAAATCTCACAGAAAAGCAAGCAGAAAAGACAGAAGCAAAGAAACAAAGAAAGAAAGACAAACAAAAGCAAGAAATAAAACAAAGGCAGCAACTAACTCGATCTCGACAACAGCAACTCGAGATCGACAAAGGACAGCAGAAACAGAAAGCAAATTCAGAATCGACGACAGAAGCAGAATCTCAACTCGATCTAGACTAAAGCCAACTCGAGATCGACAAAGGGTCTACTCGATCTCGACAAGCACTTCTCTATCTCGACTAAAAACTCAGAAACTTGTAAATTGCAACTTCGAACACAGAATCTCAGATTTCGACAGAAATAATTCAAATTATGAAAGAACTTCCAAAGCCAGGGTATCAACACCACAACGATAACCATGCAAAATAACACATAAAGGCATAAAAGATCATGCTTTCCATCAAAATAACTTTCGTTATTAACAAATAGGCATATAGAGGCTTTCGCATTAACCCTAATTGTTACTAACCCTTTTCACATAATTAACCCAAGTTGCATTAAGATCACTTTCGCTTCAATAACACAAACATGGATCACCTTTAACTTTCACAAAAGAATCATGCTCATAGGGATAGAAGATGAATTGCATAAAAAGATCTGACCTTTACCGCATCACCTCACATGGCCACCGTCGGGCTCATCCCAGCCCCAGAAGTGGGTGGACTACTCGCTCTTCATCATCAAGAAAGACATCAAATAACAAAAGAAACTAAATTGCATTGAATTAAATAAAGAAAGCTTGCAACCAACAAGACAAATCCGCTTTCGCCTTTCCACCTTGCTTGCCACAAACTCCCTCTCTCTCTACTCCTACTTACTTGAATGGAATTGAATTGGAATAAGATGCCTAATGCTCAGCCCCTAGGGCTTTATTTATAGCCTTCTATTGCTTGCTATTCAAGGATAGAATATATCTATCTATATCTAGAAAGCTTAAAAGATAAATAAAAACACTTTAGGAATTAAATCAATAAATGGGAAATAATATCTAAATAGGTAAATATCTTCTTGTTGATAGATCTTCTCTTCCAAGGACAGAACTTGATGTATCTCGGCAATCTCGGATTCCTTCGGCTCCAAAGACTCCCACAGTGCATAGGACAACCCAAACCGCGTAACGCGGCTTCGGGACGCGGCTCGTCGATCTCGACCAAGCCTCCTCGAGATCGACTAGGGATGACGTCGACTTGGGCTGGCTGGCTTCTCGGGTGGTTCTGCTCGATCAAGGCTCAGATAGGTGCAATTTGGCTCCTCGATCTCGACAAACCTCCTCGAGATCGAGTTGGGTGTAGTCGAGGATGGCTTGCTGGTGATGTCGGGCAACTTCTTCCTCGACAGGCTCGGAAGGACGCGGTTCTGGTCCTCGATCTCGACAAGCCTCCTCGAGATCGAGTAAGGTTGGCTCGGCATCTCCGTCCCTGACTTCTCGTCTTGGCACAGCTCATCGACTTCGGACTTGGCGTTGAGGTGTTGTCGATCTCGACAAGATGTACTCGAGATCGAGTAGGGTTTCCGGAGCCGGGTTGCCTCTGGCTCAGTTTCTCGATCAGTGCTTAGTCGACAAGGTCTGTGCTCGGACATGTTCATCGAGATCGAGTTGAGTGTACTCTAGATCGAGTAAGCATGGGCTCCTAGCTTGATTCGACTGGTTCCGTTGCATCTTGACCTTGGACTTCTGTAGTTAATTTCCGAGCTTTTTCGATCTTTCTCAGAACTACTGTAATTTGCCTCGAATTCTGCGAAATTAAACAGAAACTGGTGTAGATTCCATAATTTGGCAAATAAACATAAACTACATAGATTATGTACTATCTTAGCCCAAATGCATGAAATGTATGCAGAAAACGATATAAAAAGTTACTGTAAAACATGGCAGATTCAGCTCACAACAAACACCCCATACTTAAGCTTGCTTGTCCTCAAGCAATACTTTTATTTGTCATTCAAGGGAAGAAATCAAAACTCTCAACATATTAGATTCATTCTCATATGTCCCTGCAGTCAATTACCATCCTCGAAAAGGTACTAGTGTCACAGATCCATGCATGTGCAAAATTTAAAAAGCAACATCTACTCACAAAAGGAGGGTTATGCAAAAACAATTCATGTGACAAAGCATTAATAATCAAGAGGACTTTAATTTAAGCTCAATAGGGAGTAGATTGGTAAAAGGCTAAAGGTGGGCAAATTTTTGGCAATGTGGTGCTAATGATCCGGGGAAATGGAGTATTTCCAAACTGAATTTCATACCACATTCTTTCTCCATAAGATTCATCACCTTTCATAATGCTTTTATCCATAATAGTGCTTTTACCTCTCTAACCTCAGCACTGCCTTCTCGCGAGTCGCAAACATGGGTGTCATGAATGACCCCAGATACTTAGTGCTTTGGACTCCTCACATGGTGTCCCATCTCGCCAAACTATTATCTCATCGAGCAGGGTCGATCTTTGATCGGATTTTCTTTCACTCGTTAAATTTTCCATATATTTCAAACAATTCCGCCAAACTCCAAATAATAATAACAACAACACAACAACCATATAACCATCTCCATAATGTAACATCATTCTCAACATAATCCCCGGATAAGAAATAAGGTAAAGAATGGGCAAATATTTAGATCATGTGGAGCAAATATGAAATAAGGCATAGTATGACTTTTGTGATGCATAAGCATAGGTATGGCTAGGAATTTAAACATATGAGCATATATGGAAATATAAAGTCCTCCATCCTCTTATCATGCAAAATGTCAAAAGCAACTTCAAATTTTACCTCCTTTCATGGTTTTCAATAAAATAATGCACTTCATTGTGACTTCCCTTTACTAGGCAATTTCATGCTATATCTCTAATGAATCCAATTTTGCCTCGTCGAGTTCAATATTAGCTTCCATGACATTTATCAAAATTTTCAATGGGGGTCATTTTTCTTCAAATTTTGGAAAACATGCATATAAGCACAAATCAATAATGCATTTTCAATGGGGGTCATTTTTCTTCAAATTTTGGAAAACATGCATATAAGCACAAATCAATAATGCATTCCAAAATAGTCATGTAGCAATTCAAGAAATAAACCTTAAAAATGCACACATAATGTCAAATATGGCAAATATGCATAAAGTAAGCCCTTTCCCCACCCCATACTTAAACATTACAGTGTCCTCACTGTATAAAAACAAGGGTAAAGAAAGAAACTCACTAGACAGGTGTGCAGTTCCTCTTAATTTCGAATGAAAAGAACCGCCTGGGCCGAGTCTGAATAAAGCTTATCCATGGACCTGAAAAGTGCAGAAGACATATACCTATAATAGAAAAACTAAAAGTGTTCAAAACCAAAAACAAACAAAACAATGTCCAAAAAGTCCCAAAAATAAATGTCTATATACAAGCTCTAGATTTTATAGTCGCTAGGCCGACTTCTCTTTTATGCTCAAGGTGGCATCTGCAGAGCCCATGTAGCTTGGGCTTCAAATAGGATTCCATTCTTGTCCATCAGCTGCAATCCTCCAGAATGGATCTTGTTCACCACAAAAGGTCCCATCCTCTTCTTGTTGAATTTGTTAGGGAACCAATGATCTTTTGATTTAGAGACATAGAGCTTGTCTCCAACTTCATATTCCTTGGGCTCATCATTGGATATCCTACATAAGCGCACATACCAAGGCAAACCTCTCCCATGTATAGATAGATCTTTAATGGAAAATGGGAGAAGAAAGATCCATACCTTGGCTTACCTTTGCAGAGACGGAATCGGGGACCACGGTGTTTGGTCGATCTCGAGTAGGGTTACTCAATCTCGACGACTTGTCAGGTTCTGGTGGTGAGCTGCTCGAGGATGCAGGAGCTGGGGAAGCTTGGTCGATCTCGACCACCGTGGTCGATCTCGAGTAGCTTGGCCCGTCTGGTTGGGTACTGGTCGAGGATGCAGATGCCGGGGAAGCTTGGTCGATCTCGACTATACTGGTCGATCTCGAGTAGGGTTCAGCTTCTGGTGGCTTCAGCGTCGAGGAAGGCGAAGTAGAGGCAGCAGAGTGGTGGTCGATCTCGAGTACCCTACTCGATCTCGAGGAGTCTGGTGTTTCATTGTTGCTGCTCGATGACGCTGGTGCTGGTGGGGGCTCCTGGTGTTGGTCGAGATCGACTAGAGTCCTCGATGTCAAGGAATCTTAGTCGATTTTGACCCCATACTTGGTTCCTGTCAAGGCATCCGAAAAATAGTTAGTCCATAACGACGTACCTTGGTCTGTGTCGATTGGATTCTCTGTTTCCTCTTTTAGGATGGCCATGATCTCCTCCACTCGGGCTTCCATATCCCTCTTTTCCAACTCCTTAGGGGTCATATTTCTTACCTTGGGTTCCCCGCAAGTGATGTAGCCAGTTGAGATAGATTTTACCTCTTCCATTGGACCTGTATGCCTTTCAGTTTTATTAAAGGAATACTCAATTACCTCATCGCTGATGTTGAAAGTGAGCACTCCTTTCCTTACGCTTATGTTGGCATCCACCGTCGCCAAGAAGGGTCTTCCTAGAATAATTGGACAAGCAGGGTCCTCTTGCATATCAACAACTAAGAAATCAGCAGGGACAAAGAATTTACCTACTTGTACTGGGACATTGTCCACCATGCCTGTTGGAATGACCACCGTGTTGTTGGCCATGTAAAGTCTAGCATCCACAGGCTCTAGGGCACCTATCTTAATCTTGGACCAAATTGTTAAAGGCATTATGCTCACACTAGCTCCAAGATCACATAAGGCATTAATTTTGTATGGACCAAATCCAATAGATATAGCAAACTTACCTGGATCTGGCCTCTTCTCAAGTATGTCCAAGTGGCTGCACTCCTCTGTAATTTCAGCCATTGACCGCTTTTTGCTCAGAATCTCTTTCAGGAACTTGACATAGGATGGCATTTCATTGAGAGCTTCTGTGAAGGGGATGGTGACGTTGAGCTTCTGAAGCATCTTGATGAAGCGTTGAAATTTCTTCTCTGCTGGGTCCTTTGGAGATTTTGTGGGGAAAGGCAGCTTCTTTTTCTGATTCGGAGCCAGAACAGATGTCGGAGGTGCTGCAGCTAGATCAATATCGACGGGGCCTTTCTCGATATCGACTTCTTGTTCCTTGATCTCGAGTTGACTCTGCTCGAGATCGACTAGATCCTTGTCGAGATCGACTTGTCTCTCAGCTTCTCCGCTCTGCTGCTTTCCGACCTCTGGCTCTTGCGATTGATGGCCGCTTATAAGTTTTACAACAGCGATGTGTCCAGTCTTCCCCTTGGGATTTGGTTCTGAAGATCCTGGGAGTGACCCTGTCTATCTAGGGACTCCTGCTGCTAGCTGACCAATTTGTGTATCAACTATTTTCCACCATATATCAATCTCCCCAAGCCTAGAGTTGACGCCCTGAATCTGAGTATAGACTGAGTTGAAGGATTGCCTGGTTTCTGTATGATTTCTCCTTATTTCCTCCAAAACTGTCTGTATATCATCCCTTTTCTGGTCTTTTTCCAGATGTCCTGGAGCTATGTAGGGCGGGGGGTTCCTAGGGGCACCTTGGTTCCATTGTGGTTGCTGAAACCTTTGGTCCCCCATGTAGCGATTGGGACCCCCTGCGTAAGCAGCCTCTTTGTGGTGCTCTGCCAGCCTGACTTGCTCTGTGTGTGGGCACTCAGTAGTGGTGTGCCGCTGCGATCCGCATTCAATGCAAGGCTGGTTGACAGAAAGATACTTTACTTGCTTAAGGAGCTTCTTGTTCTGATCTCTGTAGTACTGCTCCCTAACATCTGGATCAATTTCTTTAGGAGGCTCATAGAGGGGCATGGATGGTGCTGGCCTGGCGTAAGGGTTCTCTTCATAGGTTGCAGTAGACCCATACTTGTTGTCATAGTTAGTGAGCTTATCGAGCACTCCCCATGCGTCAATTGGTGGCATCGTCAGATACTCATAGCGAGTATACTGGTTGATCCTGTCCTTAGTGACTTGATCAAGAGAGTTGAAGAAGATCTCCTGAATGACGTAGGGTGGCTGTCCATGAGTAGGGCAAGATCGCAACAGTTTCTTATAGCGTTCCCATGCCCTTGCTAGCGGCTCCCCAGGCTTCTGTTTGAAGGCGGTGATTTTCTGGCGGAGGAGTGCTGTCTTTGCAGGAGGGAAGAATTTGTTCAGAAACTCTTGCTCTACTTGGGCCCATGTTGTGAGTGATCTTGGTTTCAGCCCTTCAAGCCACTTCAGTGCAGGTCCAGCGAGAGATCAGCGAAAAGCCTTCATCTTGACATATTCCAAAGTTGTACCTTCAGCAAGAGTACGGCACATGTCAGAAAAACTGGTAATATGTTCAAGAGGACACTCATTAAATCTACCAAAAAAGGCATTATTTTTAAGCTCTATAAGAAATTGAGTGCGAATTTCAAAAGAGTTTTCAGAGATAAGAATCGCCGATTCAGGCACGACGAGAGTGGGGTGCATATAATCCTCTGCCGTGGTTGGGTACTGGGCGAGCTCAGCCTCCGCTTGTTCCCTTGCTGCTTTCTCAGTGGCGATAACAGCATCTTTAGCGGCCTATTCCCTTGTAAGCCTTGCAATCAGCTGCTCCTGTGTTTCAGCGGCTGCCATGGCTCTTTGTAGTTTAGCTCGGATATGTAGGAGGCGTTCCGGTTCGTCTAAGCCGTCAAACTCAGGTGGTTGACCAGAACGGCGCATACACCTGTAAAGTAACTCAAAGAAAAAAAGTGAGATCTGACTACCTAAGACGCGAATGATAGCTTCCCCGGCAACGGCGCCAGTTTGTTGTGAGGAGGAAATCAAGTATGAAATATAACAAAATAGATCAAACCAGATTTAGGCCCACGCAAATAATTACAAGACTCCTCCAATGCAGTAATGGGAAGTCAGGATCGAATCCACGAGGAAGCGTGTCAGCGGATCCTAGGCAGCTGTAAATCTCACAGAAAAGCAAGCAGAAAAGACAGAAGCAAAGAAACAAAGAAAGAAAGACAAACAAAAGCAAGAAATAAAACAAAGGCAACAACTAACTCGATCTCGACAACAGCAACTCGAGATCGACAAAGGACAGCAGAAACAGAAAGCAAATTCAGAATCGACGACAGAAGCAGAATCTCAACTCGATCTAGACTAAAGCCAACTCGAGATCGACAAAGGGTCTACTCGATCTCGACAAGCACTTCTCTATCTCGACTAAAAACTCAGAAACTTGTAAATTGCAACTTCGAACACAGAATCTCAGATTTCGACAGAAATAATTCAAATTATGAAAGAACTTCCAAAGCCAGGGTATCAACACCACAACGATAACCATGCAAAATAACACATAAAGGCATAAAAGATCATGCTTTCCATCAAAATAACTTTCGTTATTAACAAATAGGCATATAGAGGCTTTCGCATTAACCCTAATTGTTACTAACCCTTTTCACATAATTAACCCAAGTTGCATTAAGATCACTTTCGCTTCAATAACACAAACATGGATCACCTTTAACTTTCGCAAAAGAATCATGCTCATAGGGATAGAAGATGAATTGCATAAAAAGATCTGACCTTTACCGCATCACATCACATGGCCACCGTCGGGCTCATCCCAGCCCCAGAAGTGGGTGGACTACTCTGTAAAGACCGGGATATTTTAGAATATTAAATTATTAAAATAGTGATTCATAATCATTCCGATTTCTAAGATTCAGGAGATTTGAAATTTCTGTCCGTGAGCTATTGGATTTATTCTAAACTTTCGAAACAAGTTCCGGCATTAATTAATTGAAAAATTAAAATATGTTATACTATGCTTTTATATAGCGAAAATTGAAAAATAATGTTCGAATTTCACTTATTAAATTCGGATTTGGAAAATTGAAGAGTATTTTAAACGTGTCGGGATAAGGTCGAGTGAGCGGGTTTCAGATTTATTTTCCGGGTATTTAACGCTTAGAGTTTTAGGACAGTTGTATTCTTTTTCCCTTTCTACCTTCAATTTGTACAACAGTCAAACCTCACCCTTTTGTCCCCTTGCCTGCAATGTCCAACTTAAAATTTTTGTTGTTATGTGGTCAATTCACCATGAACCCAGAGGAATCTTTCCCCTCTCTTCCAATTACACTCTGTGTAAACCCATGCCACCCCCCTCCTTTCCTGCTCTCTGCCCAGAAGTAAAACAAATCAGCTCTCCCCCATTTCAATTTTTAAAACATCAATTTCCTTGGTTCCCAAAACCCACAAATCAATCCTCTCTCTCCTGTTCCATTATGTGAAAAATCAGTGAGCCACCTCCTTGCTTTCACCTCCGATTGGGCAAGCCACCAGAGCTTCCCTGAGCCGCATCCGAGCACCGGCCAAACGCAGCTCCCGAGCCACACCAGCAGCCCCTTCCTTCGAGTCCGAGCAACAGCAACTCATCCGATGTCCGTCTGAGCCGCCCAGGAGCACCACCGCACCACCGCCGAGCCACACCCTCCCACCGGAGCCCAGTGACTCTGCCGGGGCCGCCGGAGCCGTTCTTTCCCCTTCATTTCCATGTTCTTATTCGATCGACGCGGTAAGCTTTCGATCTCCGTATTCCGACTCAAAACCTATTAAAGGCCCGCCTTTAAGCCCTTTCTCGCGTCCCAGGTCAGGACGGCGTGAACCGCCTTCAACCGAGCCAGATCGAGCCCGACGAGCGTTTTCCGGAGAAGCCCTTCGGATCTCGGTGAGAACTCGGATCTCCTCTCTTTTCTTGTTCGGCTTTGTCTTCTTCTTCTATTGTTCGGGTTGTCTGGGAGTGAACTTGAGGAGAACGGAATGGGAGCTATGTCGCCGGCGGAGCCCTGTCTTCCTCCCTCTCCTCCGCTTCTTTCCGTCGGAATGAACAGAGCTCTGTTCAGGGTACATGGGAGAGATGGTTCCTCATCCTTTTCATTTTTGGGCTTGGGCCTAATGATAGAGTATATTTTAGTCATATTATTAGTGTGAAATTGCATATTAGTTTAGATCATTCTTACATATTTTATAGCTTAATTTAGATTATTTGGTTTTCGGAGTCTACACTAGTGTTTTTATATATTTCAGGTATTTTCAAGCTGGATCGTTTGAATTCGGAGATCGATCATAATTGATGGGATTATTTCACAAATTGGAGACGAGGTGACCGGCTTGAACCAACACTTGGGCAAATGAATGGGAATACGACGCCGATTTGCACTCACTCGTTATACTCCGTATATTTTATTAGACATATTAGTTACATAATACGGAGTGTAGAATTAGATGAATTAGATTTTATAATATTATATTTTAGGTTAGTTTAGAAATAGATAGATTAGGATTTTCATAATATCTACTATATATACATTCTCACGGAAGTATACAAAGGGGAGGCCGATAGGTGTTAAGGCCGAACGTGACAGTGGTGTATACGGCCGACTGGTTTTGTTTCTTAACCCTAATTATGTTTTGTTTTATTTTTATGGAGATCTAAACTCTCCCGTTCTATTTACAATTTGAAGCTTTGTTTGGATTGATTGTGAGTTTCTAATTCTTATTCCTTATTTCCTATATTGAATGTTTCGACTTCTTTGTGCTTGAATGTTTGATTGTTTTATTCTATCTCGACTGATCAACTTGGTAGAATTAATTCAATTGCTAGGGTTCTGTAGATTCCTGATTGTGAACCTTAACCCAAGTGGCAAACTTATCCCTTTAGGGCTGATTGAACTAATTGGATGGGTAGGAAGTTGGATGTGTTGTTAAATCCTTCTTTAGGGACTGCAAATACCTTGGCTAATCTCTGAACTTAAAGCTATCAATTGGGTTAAATCCTTCTTTAGGGACTGTTCGATTGATAAGGGTTTCTAGGACTGATTGGACTAGTAACTATATTAGGTCGGGACAAGGGCATTCATAGGAATCATAAAAGGACAAGAGGAAGTTACAATATCAATTCAACCAAATAAAGTGGATAGTTGTAGGTAGAACGATTTTCTCTAAATTGTTTTGCATTAATTTATTTATAGTTTATTTTGTTTTCTTTCTTATTTTCAATCAATCAAAACCCCCCGTTTCCTATTAATTGGTAAATAAACTTAACTTAGGAATAACTTGATTCTCTGTGGGATCGACTCGTGCTTACCACACTACATTAGTTAGTAAGTTCGAAATTATTTCGATACGGTTTAGGCGACTAAAAACCGTCCATCAAATTGGCGCCGTTGCCGGGGAATCAAAGTTTATTTCTTTGTTTGTGTGTTTGCCAATTATTGTATATAATTAACTTTGTTGTGAACCTATCTTACGGTTCATAACACCCGTGCTACTAACTATTTGTGTTTGTGTCTAGGTGGTTCCCTCTAAAGATGACTCAGGGTTTATTTTGTGATTTTTGTGGAGTTTCTAATCATATATTTAAAGATTGTCCAGTATTTAGGGTTCCGATTGAAAAGGTTATGGAAGTACATCATTTGTGCAAAACTCAACTTTCTCGTGAGATGGATATCCTACATGAGATTGCACAATTAGAGCTCCAAATCGGACAACTAGAGCCTCCATGTCTGGCTCCACAATCATCACAAGAATCGTCCATGTTGCCCCGTATGGAAGAGCACTTTGCTGCAATGGAGTCCCAACTTATAATGATCCAAACTGATTTCAATAATGAGATGAGGCGGATCCAAGTGGCTCAACAAATTACAATTCCAATTATTTCAGAGATTTTTCCTAGGCAGACGGAGGTGATGGTTAGTGACGACTACGCTATCATCTCTCTTGACGAGGAGATCTTAGGAGATTGGATAGATGAGCAAGATGGGGAAAATTTGACAAAGAGGATTCTGTTGTTTGAATTTGATGAGGGTGCAAACGGACACAGAGCTAAGAGATGGCAAAAGAGGAGCGAATATTTCGAGAAGCCACCAATGGAACTAAATTGGTGGTATTACATATCCTCTGCAGAAAGCCATGCTCGTTTATGTGGAATATATGCTCAAGAGTTTGACAAGTTATTAAGGGCGTTAACAATGTCTAATCTTAGAGAGGTTGGGAAGAACCCCAAAGTATGTTTTTTTTTTATTCGTTTTATTTTAAGTTAGGATTAATTTTTATATTTATTTATTTATTTCTGTAAAAAAAAAAAAAAAAAAACCTTTTCAAGTTTTCCCGTCTCCCTCTTCCTCTCCTCTCTGCCCATCCCCGCTTGAGCCGCCGCCCACCATCGTCCCCTTCGCCCTCCACCAGATCTTCTCGTCAACCCGCACCTCGACCGCCGTCGGGCCAGCCACCATCTCCGACATCACCATCTACCTCCAGCCATCTGAGACCGCCCGCTCCTCACCACCGAAACCCTGAACCGCGTCTTCCCTCTCAGAGTCTGCCAGCCACCACTGCAAATCCTTCCGCTGGGCCTCCTTCCGACCACCGCTGGTTTTCCAGGGCCGCCTTCATCACCACGAGCTCCAGCTATTGTCGTTCCGTGCCCTGCGTTTTTGCTCGACGAGGATAGCCGCTGCTGACACCCTAGCTGCCGGACCACCAGAGGAGACATCAACTTGGATTTCAATCGGAACCGCTGGAATTTCTCGTCCCATCCAGGATTGCCCAGCACCAGCCCGTCTCGGAATTTCTACTGCCAGTCGCCGCTGCTGCTCCCAATCGATCGCGCGACTCCTTATTTCGGCCCAGACGCTACTCCTGGAGGCCCTTTCCTTCAACTTCAGTTTCAATTCGGTAAGTGTAGCATTTTCTTCCCATCTTCACTAGTTATATTAGGGTTGGCATGGTACGGTAACCACAAAAAAATGATGATTACCACATACCAACCACAAACTGGTGGTACGCAAATTTTCATACCACGTACCAACCACAAGTCGTGGTTACCGCATATGTGGTAACCACGACGTGTGGTTACCATCGGTACATTACCATGGTTACCAAGCTGTAATTTTATTTGTATTTTTTTGAAACCCCTTGCCTACTTTTCGGTAGTCATTAAAGTTATCGAACGAAAAAATATGGTTATAAAAAATAATATGGTTACCAGCTATTAAAAAATTTAAATAAAGCAAGTTCACAACCTAAATTACAAACCAATTCAAACCAACCAAGTTCAAAGTCTTGAAACAAACCAAGTTCAATTGTTCAAACATTCAAAATGTTCCTACAAGTTCAAACAAAAAAAGTTCAAAGTTTTCAAACATTCAAAATGTTCCTATTGTTTCTAGTAGAAAACGTAGAAATGACCAATTTAGGTCAAAATCAAAACACAAAATATAAATTAAAAACTTAAAACTTCAAGGTAATAACAATCAAACATTAAATAAAAAAAATAATATATATACTTGGTAACCCTGGTAACCATGGGATTCAGATTTCATTACCATTACCGTACCACCTTCACGTGGTTACCAACAAGATGGTTACCACCATGTTGGTTACCACAAGTGTGGTTACCAACATAGTCGGTTTGTGGTTGGTACGTGGTTGGTATGGTAATTTTCGTACCATTTGCCAGCCCTAAGTTATATGATCTTGGAAATTTTTGAAGAAAAGAAAGCATGATACTCAATTACATATCTAGTTTAGGTGAATTTCAGTTTTTGGAATTGCTAGCCTGAATTGCGATTATTGAATTTGCTATGGCGGGATTGTTGTAGGATCGCTAATATTATACTAGAATTTTGCATTTTTATTGTGCTGAACTTGTGCTTGAGAGCTCCTGGATCGTAGCTTCCGCGGAATGATCCTGTTTGTTACTTCTTTGCTGATTTTGGCTAGGTAATGTGAAAAATCCAAGTGTGAATTAAAGTGAGTTTGATAGTTGGTTCTCATTCTGTCAGTACTTGTCCTAGGGATACTTCCTTGATTTTACTTATCTTTGATTTTCCTCTGCTGATTTCAGAATTGCTTGTGGTTTTGTTGGAATTTCAAGGAAGTTATTTTAATGAGACCATATGTTGAATTTTGTAGCCTGTTGAAGCTCCTCACTGTAGCTGATTGATGTCTTCTTTCTATATTTGAAATCAGCCGAGTAGTTTTATTTATTCTTCAGTGCTAATATCAGTTTAAGCCTATATACTTTGAGACGGTGCACATGCTTAAATTTTTGCTTACTAAGTTCTTGCTCCCTGAAATCACTTGAATTCCATGTTTCTAAATTGTCATAAGTGATTGAGTAGGTACTAATAAGCTGATTTTTGATATACTGGGTTTGTTATTTCTTTTACTTGGATGATATTATTAAGCTTGGAAAGTTGGACTGCTTTGCTGTGTTGTGTTTTCTTTGCCTTGTGTCTTGGCCAGGACCTTTGGTAAAGGAGATGTTGCCTATATTTATCCAACTCCGAAAAGGTTCATATACGCCAATTGCATCCAAGTTGCTGGTGAAAGTTTCTGCTGAACACTAGGGCCGTAATTTCTACTCTTTTCTCTTGTATTAAGGGTGTTAGTACTTAGGAATAGTCACCTATCTTGCTGAATTTTCTGCTTTTGATATTCCTTTGTTACTAAATTGAATCTGCTGCTAATTTCTATTCTAGTTTTGCTTGTTTTTATGCTGTTTGTGGTGTTGAACGGGTCCTATCACTTTGAGAAGTTGCTGAATTTTATGATCTGATCAGAGGCGACATCACTCCCTCTTCTTGAGCTTCAAGCTTGTTTCAGAATGCCTGAGTATATTGTGAGTTTCCTCTACCTTTCTTTCTTTCTTTTTCTTTACTTTGAGGATAAAGTAAGATTTTAAGCATGGGGTGGGGAATTCATGTGTAGCTCCGTCTTTATATATATGTTAGTTTTCTGTTTTTTTTTTTTTTTGTTTTTTTCAATTTTTGTTATGCATTTCATTGCATTTAGGTGTTATTAACGATACCCATCTTGGTTTAGTTTGTCGTCTAATTCATTTTATGATCTAATTGCATAAATCCCATGATTTGATTGAATTGCTTGAAAATGATTTTTGGAGCATGATTTGATAATATAATTGAGCAAGTATGGTTCATAGTTGAGGTTTAATTGAAATCTAAAAAATATAACCCTTGTGAGTTTGATTTTGGCCTTATAGGGACTATTCATTATTATTTCCCTTTTGCTTTTATTGTGTGATTATACTCTTCAAATGCTTCTTATTTCAATACTGTATTGCACATGTTTGTTGCTTGTGAATTTCAAATGATTGAGGCGTGTTTTCTTTAGCCATATTATACCCTATCTACCTTACATATTATCCTTTGCTTGAAGCCTATCTGAGCCTTAAAGCCTATTCTTGTTGATAGCTCCACGTACAAAAATATATCCTAGCCAATGATTAGCCTGACCCCATCCGGGAATTAGGAGGAGAAATAGTGAAAAATCTATATGTTGGAGTTGCTTTGAGGGGAGATGATGTATGTATGGTTGTGCATTGTAAGAGGCATAGCCGAAATAAGGTAACCCTTCTTGCATAATACAGATGACTCATTACTAGGGGCCTAAGGAGGATAAAATTCACTTAGGAGTAAAAGTCTAGTAAGCTTGGACCTAGGGAGGATAAAATTCACCTAGGGGCAAAAGTAAGCATAAAAGAAAAGAAGTCATCATCCAAATGGAAAAATCGCATGAGTTGTATGGTTATTGAAATCGAAAAGTGCTTATTGATGTGTATTGGAGTTTATGTTATTGGAATGGTTTGCGAAATATGGAAGTTTTGGTGTTCTTCTGGTTGATTGTTGTTCCTTTTTCCCGGATTATTAGCACCACGAGCCTAAATATTTCCCATGCCTTATGTTCCTACCAAAGCCCCATTACAACCCTATAAAAGTCCTCATGATGTTATTTGCAAGTAATGACTTTCACGGTGTATAGAGCATTTTGGATTGAGTTGAGAGTTGGATTTAAAGCCTAAACACATGAGAGCTTGAGTGAAACACATTATCCCGGTGAGGTTGGATTAAATTTGCCTTTACTATTGAATCACTCATATATTTGCTAGGATATTTGTTATCTTATTCATGGCTCCTAATGCTTGATCTTGCTTTTATAAAATTAAAGCATGAAGATCTTATTTGTGGGATGATTAATTCTATATTTGTTTTTCATTGCTTGAGGACAAGCAAAAGTCTAAGCATGGGGTAGTTTGATAGAGTATATTTTAGTCATATTATTAGTGTGAAATTGCATATTAGTTTAGATCATTCTTACATATTTTATAGCTTAATTTAGATTATTTGGTTTTCGGAGTCTACACTAGTGTTTTTATATATTTCAGGTATTTTCAAGCTGGATCGTTTGAATTCGGAGATCGATCATAATTGATGGGATTATTTCACAAATTGGAGACGAGGTGACCGGCTTGAACCAACACTTGGGCAAATGAATGGGAATACGACGCCGATTTGCACTCACTCGTTATACTCCGTATATTTTATTAGACATATTAGTTACATAATACGGAGTGTAGAATTAGATGAATTAGATTTTATAATATTATATTTTAGGTTAGTTTAGAAATAGATAGATTAGGATTTTCATAATATCTACTATATATACATTCTCACGGAAGTATACAAAGGGGAGGCCGATAGGTGTTAAGGCCGAACGTGACAGTGGTGTATACGGCCGACTGGTTTTGTTTCTTAACCCTAATTATGTTTTGTTTTATTTTTATGGAGATCTAAACTCTCCCGTTCTATTTACAATTTGAAGCTTTGTTTGGATTGATTGTGAGTTTCTAATTCTTATTCCTTATTTCCTATATTGAATGTTTCGACTTCTTTGTGCTTGAATGTTTGATTGTTTTATTCTATCTCGACTGATCAACTTGGTAGAATTAATTCAATTGCTAGGGTTCTGTAGATTCCTGATTGTGAACCTTAACCCAAGTGGCAAACTTATCCCTTTAGGGCTGATTGAACTAATTGGATGGGTAGGAAGTTGGATGTGTTGTTAAATCCTTCTTTAGGGACTGCAAATACCTTGGCTAATCTCTGAACTTAAAGCTATCAATTGGGTTAAATCCTTCTTTAGGGACTGTTCGATTGATAAGGGTTTCTAGGACTGATTGGACTAGTAACTATATTAGGTCGGGACAAGGGCATTCATAGGAATCATAAAAGGACAAGAGGAAGTTACAATATCAATTCAACCAAATAAAGTGGATAGTTGTAGGTAGAACGATTTTCTCTAAATTGTTTTGCATTAATTTGTTTATAGTTTATTTTGTTTTCTTTCTTATTTTCAATCAATCAAAACCCCCCGTTTCCTATTAATTGGTAAATAAACTTAACTTAGTAATAACTTGATTCTCTGTGGGATCGACTCGTGCTTACCACACTACATTAGTTAGTAAGTTCGAAATTATTTCGATACCGTTTAGGCGACTAAAAACCGTCCATCACCTAATTATAGTCCGGATCCGGATCCGGTTCCTCCTTTCTTTTCTGTGAATCGGGTTGGGCAGCTGGGTGTTGGGCTTCTTCCGGGTTATTCCTGTGGGCTATAGGTTGTGTTTCATGTGTTATTGTTATCATGTTATGATGAGTTATATAGTTATATGTCATGCTATTTTATGATTACATTTTTATTCCTGATTTAATAAAAGATATACTTTCTGAAATTTTACATTTTATGAAAATTACCTTTTGGAAGGGATATTATTAAGATATGTACTTGTGATGCTTTAAGTATAAAATTTTAGGAATTTGAATTGAAATATGGGTTTTGATTTATAGATATGGTTGTGAAAATAGAATTATTTTGTGACTAAATGCCGGACCTTATTCTATAATGATTTCGAAATAAGAAGCATGTCGGAATTATTTTAATGGTATAAATTTACAAGTTGATTAAAGATTTAATGCTTATAAGTGGGTTTTGGCCAATCATGATTTGAGAATTGTTTTGAATATGAGTCGACTTAATTTGGAATTAAGAGTTTGGAAAATATGGTTGGTACGATTTTATCGATGGGTTTTGATTGGAAATGAAATGATTTTGGTTGATGTTGATCATATCGGAAAGGTTTTGGAAAACGGTTTCACTATCGGTTGGTTTTGAGTATGTTGGGAACTTGGGTTTCGTATGTATGAATATCGGTCTGGTAGCTTATGGAATTGACTTGATGATAGGTGTGTATTGCTTTGGACTTGCATTGGGCCCTTGCTTGTATTATCCTGCTGTTCTGCATCTTCAGGTAAGTTCCCTAGGGGGCTTACTCAGGTTGGACATTCATGCCTGTTGTTGCATTTTATGTTAGGTGTTGCATATGCATAAAAGCATGCCATGTAGTATCCTGTTTGGGTTGCACTAATTGAATGAGCATCTGCTTACTTTATGCGTTTGAAACAGAACGGCCGTTATCTGTGATAGTCCTAGAGAGTCTTTGCTAGGGTCATAGGGTAGCTCAGCCTCATCGAGTACCCTGAGTCAATCGAGTCCTGAACTTCCTTACATTATGAGATGCCTGCGGGCTTTATTGTGGAGCGGGTTAGGCATGCGTGCCCCCCGATTATGATGGAATGCATTCACGAGCTGGCCAGTCTCCGCCCTATCGGAAGGGGGTGGAGGTAGGAGAGGGATATGCCACTTGGCATTGTCTTGGGCCCTTTACCGTATTTTTACACATTATTATGAACTAGGAGCATGCTAGTGTGTTTGACTTTCGTACTGCATTAGAGCATCTTTATTAGGTATAGCACATACTATGTGGCCTCAGCGAGGACTGCCGGTCCCGCATGAGTGGCTCGATCTGACTCCTTTCCCCGTTATTTTTTTAAGGTATTTTCTGCAGATTTTGAGTGCTCGATGTCTGTATGACGGGGTTCCCTTTTTTTGGCGAATCGAAGAATCTGGCTAGTATCCTAACTTAGAAAAATGGTAATTACCCACTCATGATTTGGTTTTGACCGGCTCTGCCGTGACACTTGTATCTTTACCTTGCTTCCGCTTTACTTCCATTTGAAATAGATTCCGCGACATAGTCTTAGGACAGGTTAAGGGTACCCTACGGCCCTTCGAGGTTTTTAGGGTTCGAAATCCCTCTTTCTACTAATCTTAAAATGAGTTTGAAACCTCGACTCGTACCTGAATTGCAAGATCCGAACAAGGGGTTTTATCCCTTGAAACGTAACCCGGAAATCATAATTTTGGGCCGTTACATACTCGCTCTTCATCATCAAGAAAGACATCAAATAACAAAAGAAACTAAATTGCATTGAATTAAATAAAGAAAGCTTACAACCAACAAGACAAATCCGCTTTCGCCTTTCCACCTTGCTTGCCACAAACTCTCTCTCTCTCTACTCCTACTTACTTGAATGGAATTGAATTGGAATAAGATGCCTAATGCTCAGCCCCTAGGGCTTTATTTATAGCCTTCTATTCCTTGCTATTCAAGGATAGAATATATCTATCTATATCTAGAAAGCTTAAAAGATAAATAAAAACACTTTAGGAATTAAATCAATAAAGGGGAAATAATATCTAAATAGGTAAATATCTTCTTGTTGATAGATCTTCTCTTCCAAGGGTAGAACTTGATGTATCTCGGCAATCTCGGATTCCTTCGGCTCCAAGGACTCCCACAACGCGTAGGACAACTCAAACCGCGTAACGCGGCTTCGGGACGCGGCTCGTCGATCTCGACCAAGCCTCCTCGAGATCGACTAGGGATGACGTCGACTTGGGCTGGCTGGCTTCTCGGGTGGTTCTGCTCGATCAAGGCTCGGATAGGTGCAATTTGGCTCCTCGATCTCGACAAACCTCCTCGAGATCGAGTTGGGTGTAGTCGAGGATGGCTTGCTGGTGATGTCGAGCAACTTGTTCCTCGACAGGCTCGAAAGGACGCGGTGCTGGTCCTCGATCTCGACAAGCCTCCTCGAGATCGAGTAAGGTTGGCTCGGCGTCTCCGTCCTCGACTTCTCGTCTTGGCACAGCTCGTCGACTCCGGACTTGGCATTGAGGTGTTGTCGATCTCAACAAGATGTACTCGAGATCGAGTAAGGTTTCCGGAGTCGGGTTTCCTCTGGCTCAGTTTCTCGATCAGTGCTTAGTCGACAAGGTCTGTACTCGGGCATGTTCGTCGAGATCGAGTTGAGTGTACTCTAGATCGAGTAAGCATGGGCTCCTAGCTTGATTCGACTGGTTCCGCTACATCTTGACCTTGGACTTCTGTAGTTGATTTCCGAGCTTTTCCGATCTTTCTCAGAATTGCTGTAATTTGCCTCGAATTCTGCGAAATCAAACAGAAACTGGTGTAGATTCCATAATTTGGCAAATAAACGTAAACTACATAGATTCTGTACTATCTTAGCCCAAATGCATGAAATGTATGCAGAAAACGATATAAAAAGTTACTGTAAAACATGGCAGATTCAGCTCACAACAGCACACTAGACATCTTTTCTTGTTAAATCTGACATTGTTGCCACTATCACATAATTGAGAAACGCTAAGCAAATTATACTTTAAACCATCAACAAGATAGACATTTTTAATACTATGGTTGGAATCACTTCCAACACTACCAATACCAACGATGTCACATTTTCCTTTGTCACCAAGAGTGATTGTTCTTGTGGATTGCTCCTTTAGATCATGAAAGAGAGAACTCTTCCCACTCATATGCCTCGAGCATCCACTATCAATAATCCATTTGTGCTCCTTCACCTTGGTGATCTCCTGCAAGACAAACATCAACCTTTGTGGCTAGACCAGTAAGCAAATTTGGATCCATTGTTGGGGTAAACCATATTTGGTAAAATAGTGCCTTTTGGAACCCAAACTTGTGTTATCCGTTCTTTTCTCAAATGAACAGGAAAAGTATTGCGAATGATATAAGGATCCTTTCTTCTATAGAGGCAGGTCTCTTTTACATGTCCCTTTCTAGCACAGTGGTGACATATAGGAAAGGTTCTGCTTCCTTTTGCCTTTACAAAGGTGGTAATGTGCTGCTTCTTTAAAAATCTTGGATTGTAACCAATACCACTTTTGTTTAGAGAACTTTGTTGCTCACCCAACATCCTATCAAGAGTGCCTTTGGATTTGGTAAAACTTATGAGGGATGTCTGTTGGTCTTGAATCTTATTATTCAGGAAGATCTTCTCGTTCTCTAAGTCATAATGCTCATTTCTTAAAGAGGAGAGATCTTGCTTGAGTTCAGATTTCTCTGAGTCAAGCGTCTTGACTTTAATGTCAAGACCTGAATAAGAAGTTTCAAGACTTTTAACCCTCATAGACAGATCCTCAATAGTTCTTTCCTGATCCACAGTTCTCTTAATGAGAATGTTAGTTTGGGCAATAAGTTTCTCTTCATTGACAATCATATTGGAAAGGAATTCCGATAATACCTCTTTTGGACTTGCCATAAGTTCTCTTACAGTAGCTTCAAGCTTTTCATCGTGGGATTCATCTTCTGAGGCCATAAGACAAATATTGGCCTTCTCATCATCGGTGTCAGAGTCAGAATCGCTCTAAGTTGCCACCATGGCTTTCTTCTTCCATTTGTCACCCTTCTTGGACTAGCTCTTTGTCTTTTGAGGGCAGTCCTTCACAAGATGATCTGTTTCACCACATTCAAAACAAGACAACGGTTTAGTCTTCTTTTCATACTTGTTGTATTGAGGCTTACCTCGAAATTTTGAAGACTCTGATCCATCCTTGTTGTTGAATTGCTTCTTCATTTTGAGAATTCGAGCAAGGCCTCTTGTGATAAGAGCAAAAGGATCATCCTCATCGTCATCCTCATCTTCGGAATCAGATCTATCTTTAGGCTCATCCTTCTTAGACTTGAGTGCCAAGTTCTTAGTGCTCGCTGAAAGTTCTCCATTGTCTTCATTAAGGATCATCTCATGCATGATCAGCTTCCCAAGCAGGTCATCAAGGGGTAGATTGGTGAGGTCCTGTGCTTCCTCTATAGCTGTTACTTTTGGACCCCATTTTTCTTTTGGGAGGCACCTCAATATCTTCCTCACTTTCTCCACGTTGGTAAAGCTCTTGCCGAGAGAGTCAAGGTTGTTGGTGATTTCTGTGAATCGTGTGAACATGGCCTTGATTGACTCATCAGACTTCATTTTGAAGAGCTCATACTTTCGAAGGAAGATGCTGATCTTGGTGTCTTTCACTTGGCTCGTTCCTTCATAGGTGACGACCAGTTTGTCCCAAATCTCTTTAGCTGACCTACAAGATGAAATACGGTTAAACTCATCAGTGCTAAGACCACAATAAAGTAAGTTAATGGCCATGTAGTTTTTGGAGACGAGTTCAAGATCCGCTTGGATGTATTCAGACTCCTTCTTTGCGACTTTGGTTCCATTTGGTCCGTCTTTCTCTGGAATCTTCGGACCATTCTCTATAATGTTC
Organism: Persicaria maculosa; assembly: GCA_963922045.1. NCBI lineage: Eukaryota > Viridiplantae > Streptophyta > Magnoliopsida > Caryophyllales > Polygonaceae > Persicaria > Persicaria maculosa. Next base: position 56,963,730 of record OY998258.1, on the reverse strand, counting down.
CAAAGTTCCAGATCTTGATCTATAATGAACATTTTCATCAAGGATCTCCAGTGGACAAAGTTGTTTCCTACAAAGAGTGGTGGTCTGCTCGTGGACCTTTCCTGTGCAAATCCTCCGCTTGCTTCACTAGACATGATCGAAAACTCACAAGATTGTTAGATCAAAAGCAGTGAGTAAAGCTCTGATACCAATTGAAGGTTCGATAATGTAAAACAATGTAATATAAAGATACTATAGAAGGGGGGTTGAATAGAGTATGCCGGTTTTTCGCAGATAGTCTCAAGACTTTTGAAGCTCGTGCAAAACCCTTTGAGATTAGACTTAATCTTTTCTCTGGAAACCTGAATCACAAATAAGTTATACAATTCGAACAAGTGCGGAAATATGGTAAAGCAATAAGTAAAGGACGCAACGAATTGTTAACGAGGTTCGGCACGAACTTAGCCTACGTCCCCGCCTAGGGTTCTTCCACAACCCTAGGATTCAATAGGCTTTATTGATTCACAAAGCTTAGGATCCGAATAGCTCACCGAGAAGCCTCTCTCCCATACAATTGCAATCTAGTCAACTCACGTTCCCTTGGAGTCCTAGACCAATCTAGAAGAGCTCCACCTCTCTCAGCTATCTAGTACAATCCTCTTACTCTCGAGAATCAATAGCCTAGTGTTCACTTCCTGAGTTACAAACTCTCGAGTATAACACTATAACTGAATATATCCTATAAGCTCACTGTGTAACTCTCAAAGGCTTTGAAATAAAATAACAAACTCTTGAGCGCTAGCAGAGAGTACACTTGGAAGACAGATCTCGCTTGAATGAATGAAAGCTTGTGTTCAACCAGTGTCTTCTGTCTTCTTCTTCCTTTCCTTTATATAGAAGCAACATGGCGCCTAAGGATCTTCAACAAAGGCTAGTTCGGATCATGGCGCGCCCAAGGATCTTCTATTTTTGGACACTTCGAAGACATGATCTCTCCAATTTGGATCTCCTCAATATGCACCATAAGGAAAGAAGTAATTCGAATAATACTTCCTGAAAGGTTAGTTAGGCATATAATATAATAGAAGTATATAATATTAAATAATATTCGGACATAATAATATATAGAATAGATTTTGTATTTCATCAATACTGTTAAAGCTCCAAGACCTTTGACACAAACAAACTGTCAAGGCCTTTGAAACTTTATTCTGATTTTCATCAAGGGAGGGAGTTATCAATAATGATTGGTCGAGACTCCTAAAATTCTTCTAAGCTTGACATATCATCACAAACTCTTCTAAATGAAGAGTTTATATAGATATAGATAGTTAGTAAGATTAAAGAAAAAAGAGAATTAAAGAAAAAGGAAGAGAAAAAAAAATAAAATTTAAGAAAATCAAAGAAAAATGGCAAAAATAATGATTGGTCGAGACTCCTAAAATTTCTCTAAGCTTGACACATCATCCTAAACTCTTCTAAATTAAAAGTTTATATAGATGTAGATTGTTTTTTTAGAGAAAAAAACTACTAAAATTATAATTTAGGCTAAGATCAATATTTTGAATTAAGCCCAATAGTTAGTAAAATTAAAGAAAAAAGAGAATTAAAAGAAAAAAAATTAAAATTAAAGAAGATCAAAGAAAAATGGCAAAAATAATGATTGGTCGAGACTCCTGAAATTCCTCTAAGCTTGACACATCATCCAAAACTCTTCTAAATTAAGTGTTTATATAGATTAAAGGAAAAAGAAGAAAAAAAAATTAAAATTAAAGAAGATCAAAGAAAAATGGCAAAAATAATGATTGGTCGAGACTCCTGAAATTCCTCTGAGCTTGACACATCATCAAAAACTCTTCTAAATTAAGAGTTTATATAGATATAGATAGTTAGTAAAATTAAAGAAAAAGGAGAATTAAAGAAAAAAGAAGAAAAAAAAATTAAAATTAAAGAAAATCAAAGAAAAATGGCAAAAATAATGATTGGTCGAGACTCCTAAAATTCCTCTAAGCTTGACACATCATCCAAAACTCTTCTAAATTAAGAGTTTATATATATATATATATATATATATATATATAGATAGTTAGTAAAATTAAAGAAAAAAGAGAATTAAAGGAAAAAGAAGAAAAAAAATTAAAATTAAAGAAGATCAAAGAAAAATGGCAAAAATAATGATTGGTCGAGACTCCTGAAATTCCTCTAAGCTTGACACATCATCCAAAACTCTTCTAAATTAAGAGTTTATATAGATATAGATAGTTGGTAAAATTAAAGAAAAAAAAGAATTAAAGAAAAAAGAAGAAAAAAAATTAAAATCAAAGAAAATCAAAGAAAAATGGCAAAAATAATGATTGGTCGAGACTCCTAAAATTCCTCTAAGCTTGACACATCATCCTAACCTCTTCTAAATTAAGAGTTTATATAGATATAGATATAGATATAGATATAGATTTACTGATTGATTTTAGTTTAACTAGCTTTTGAAATTGGATTTTCAACGCCTATCCACTCCAAACTTTTTAGAACTCTTTTTATATTATAAAATCTATTTATTTTCTCCTATCTTATCCGCTATTTTTTATCAACTAATTTTTATCAACTACACTATAAGTTGAGTTATCAAACATTTTACTAAACTTATAAACACTCTATTTACCAAAGAGACTCTTATTCTAACAGGGTATTCTCGTAATAAATTACAAAACGGGGGCCATTGCAGCAGGCCGAAGGATAACGACAAGTTCTCCAATCTCTATCAAACAAACGAACATACAAAATTGCGCATCCTTCCTCACGCCTATAAAAATCACCGCTGAGATCCGCCATTGACAAACCTCCGAAGAAGATCGAGCAACGGTCTCTGGAATCTCACTCTCCTTCGTCTCCTACGCGCCGCTAAACATTAAATTATGAGGTTCCTTCTCGAATGCGTCAGCTGCTATGGTACCGCCACGCCGGATCCGTCGCTCAAGGACTCATCTAGGTCGGCACCGGAGGCGTTGGAGGAGTCGCCTTACCTGTCCTCGCCGCGATCGCTGACGAGTTCTGCGGAGGACTCTGTCTCCACTCCCCGCGGTGCCCTGCGCCGGCGGAGTCGATCCCTGTCGAGGCTGGGCCCCGGCGATTGGAAGCCTTCGCTTCACGCGATCTCCGAGGATAATGTGGTTGCTCAGGCGAAGGAGCCGGAGCAGATGACTCGGGCGGCGAGCACGCGGACGAGCGGCAGGCGCTGCGCTTCGTCGTCGCCTCGGGTTCGCTCCCGCGGACGCAGCAATAGCTACGGGTGAGCTTTAATTTCTCCTCTTTGCTTTCTACTTCGGTTGATGTTTTCTGTTACTGTGCTGAATTAATAAAGATAGAATACGAGTGATTGATCACTGAAGGTGATATGTAGAAACTTGCGGTTCGTGAAATCATGATTTTGGTGTGATTTACAAGTTTCAATGAGGTTAGAAATTGAATTTTGACTTACGAGAACAACCAATTTCCTGGATGCTTGAAGAATAAAGTAAATGTCCCATTGGCTTGTTTTTGAGCAATTTGCCTACAATCATAAACAACCAATACAACTATCAGATTGCAACTTTTAAACGTTTTTCATGTCCTGCTCTACATTTGCAAGGAGCATTTATGTTTCAGCCAATTGGCATATAGCCATACAACCCCTATACCAACTTGTGAATTGGATTTTGCTGTAGTTCTGTAACTCCTTAGCTTTTATCAAGCATACAGTGTTTCTTTTTCAAGATGAATAGGGTGATTTTGAGATGTGAATTGTCTTATGACTTATGAAGCCATTTGCATATGTGATAGCAAGATTGGACGGAGAAAATCAAACAACCCATAACATAACCATGAAGGAAGTAGTTCTGGACTTCTAGTAATTGATGAGCAGAAATTCACAGAATGCGACTAAGTAATAAAACTTCTTCCTGCGGATTTGGCACTTTTTGAATGATAGGGTATATATAAACTGGTTTAACCGTAGCCAAAATTGAAGTATAAGATACCCCCCCCCCCCCCCCCCCCCCAAAAAAAAGCAACCACCTATTTCAGGGTATTGAGGGGGTGGTTCTATGTAGTTTACCCCCTTTGGAAGGACTCCCTTAATATGACTTTGAAGAAGTAAAAGGTTAGTTGGTTGTAGTATAGCTAGCTAGATTGTCAACTGCCTTGTTATGTCTATATGCTACCATCAGCTTCATAAATCATAAATCCATGACGAAACCAGAGGCAAAAAAAAAAAGTCGTTTAGAGAACTTTCTGTACACTAATGACAGAGATGTATATCCTAAGAATGTGTAGTAGGTGATTTAGGTTTTCCAATTGTTAATTATTTACTGCTACCATCCAAGTGCCGAAGATGTTGTGTCTTATCATTTTTCTATTGATACTTAGACCGTTTCTTCACCACCTTTCATGATCAATTCTTTGTGCCAGCTTGCTACGTGATAGGGTCGCTTCCATTATTTTATCTCATGTTTTCGGTAGGTATGGACGTTGATTGTTCAATTTCTGTTCATATCATTGTTAAGGTTCTGACAATGTCAAATTGGGAGTTTTAGTGTGTGTGTGTGTGTGTGTTTTTTTTTAACTGATGTTGAATCAATCTCCTTGTTCTATGACAAAGTTTGCTCAATTAGGGTGTAGCTTATAGCCTATTGCTAAGATTGCACCAAGCTGAGAGTCAATTGTTCTTGTTTATAGATAGTTGCCTTTCCTTTTCCAACTTATTGATCTGATTCAGAACTTTCATGGTTTCCTTTCGACAGTCGTGATGCTTTGCCAATGATAATCCCTGCTTTCTCTCCAACTCCATTCATGTTTTGAAGAAGATATCTACGGGTTCCTAATTGACTCAAGCTGTAAGGGGCAAATTTTATGGATGACAAGACAATTAGGCGAATGTAGATGCAACCTTGCTGATTGTGTTGCCATCCATGCAACAGTGTGCATATTTTGTTTGAACACAACTGATTTTTCCATAGAAGATGAAAACCTTCGGCCTATCGCGCACTTGAGTTAACAGCTACAAATCTTAGGAACTATGATTCTGGTTGTTAATGGTTCGGTTCTTGTGTAAATTTCCGAGTTGCAACATACAGGATGGCTAAAGCGAATGACATCTTTGTTGTAAATATCGCGCGACTTGTGCATTCGCGAGTGGCTTGTTTCATCAACATTTGTACTGGTGTTTTCATGATCTGTAAAGGCAGTTAGTTTCATAATATTCAGTGTCGCCATTCTGTAGGCAGCACGAGAAATCGACAATGGAGATTCTCAAGGGTTTGGTGCTTGTGATCAAAGGAAACGAATCGTTAAAAGGTAGAGATTGAAAATGCCATGAAACCAAGACGACTAAATCATGTCATGTGGTCATAAAATTCATGCGTTGAGATTAGGGCCCTTCTCAACTTAACTATCAGGGAAATAGTACAGTGATGTACCAGAACAGAATTGATCTTTATTCTGAATATGAGCCATGACCAGCAAAGTTTCGCTCTTTCTCGTGATGCTGACCTAATCAAGATGGTTAAAATTAGACCCGTCAAAACATGACCGATCCGAAATATCCGACCTGAACGCCTGCTAATTTTTTGGATTTGAACCTAGTGTTCTAGACATGGATCCGGAATCGACCCGAATCCGAATGACCCAGAAATTTTAGGGTCATAACCCGATGACCCGTTGGATCAAAATTGATCAGGTGAGTTGGCATCATCTAGACGCCACACAAGCATAAAACACCACACATAGACCTCAGAACATCTCCCATGGTAAGCTAAAAAATGAGTTTTGGCCTAATTTTGTTCCCACCCTAGACCAAAACTCATTTTAGCCTTTTTGTTTTTGGCATATTTCCAAAACAAAGGCTAAATTTGACTGCCTCTGTTGGAATGTTAAATGCTATTTATTTGTTTATTTATTTATTTTTAAGTGTTTAATATTTATGTAAATCGATAAATAATACAATTATAAATCTATATATAATATAGTTATGATTTTTAATTCAAAATAAAAGTTGTAGTATTGTAAAGATATTCAAGAGTTTTTCGATATGAATATAATATTTGACATATTTAAATTATCATTACATAAATAATATTTTTAGAAAATGACATTAATCTTTTTTTTTATAGATTCATCAAAAGTATAATAAAAAATAAATACCATGTTCCTTAATGTACTACAGATAGAATTGAGTGACGGAAATGAGATGTGAAAGTTCTAAATTATATTAGTATTTATAGGAAATTTAGCCTGTCATAACTGGCCTACGGTGGGAACAACAAAACTGTATAATAGGCTAAAAGAAAATATTTTATAGAATATTCTCTTTTGATAGGCTATTTTCCCTAGCCATTATGGCTTACGGGGGAAGATGCTCTCACACATACAAATTTGTTAATCAATTGTGCTCATTAATGTCACTCGTAAGTTAAATAACATATATATTTTATAATTATAGTATGTTTAGAGCACTTATTTGTTAAATTAGATATTTTTTATGCTTAAAATATTTAATTATACTATAATATTATTACGAGGTTAGGTCATGTGTTTATAGCTCTTATGGTGTTAAGTGTTAACAATTATAAGCCATTGGATAATTAGAAATGGAGGGCCTAGATTCATTCCCGAAATTACATTTTTTAATTTGGAAAATTAAAAACCCACCCCATTTCCTCCTTTCATGCGCGTGCAATCCGACCCAAAAGATCTGATTTTTATGGATAAAACACAAAGAGCATCTTTATTATCAGGATCCTCGGGACCCTACCGCACGAACGAAACCCACCTCGCAAAAGCTCTCTGAAACCGTCGGAACTGCAACTCCGAGCAACACCAGATATCGTCGGCACCTGAAGTGGAAGGAGGCGCGCCACCAGATCTCGCCACCACCACATCTCTTTCGGCGCACGCAGGGGGAGCCACCGCCTCTCTTCCGGTGTTCAACGATTTGCTGCAGAATCGTCCGAAGGTGTTCGAATAAGCAAAATTAACATCGAGATGGGTAAGTTCCGGTGCTTTGTTACTCCTTTCTGAATCAGTAGTTCAAAATCGTTGGGTGTTGTGTGTTTCGATTGAACATCGATTGATTTTAGTACCGTGTAGGTCGGATAGGGTTTTTGTGAATTTTTGTTAAATCCCGCTCCCTATCGGTTGATTGAAGATCAAATTGGATGAATGAATTGGTTATTCTGATGAATATAGTTGAAATTTTTTGGATTGAGTCGAATGGGGTTTGGAGTTATAAAATTGCATAAATAACTAGATGAATATTTGACAACAGATGGTGCATATGTGTGAGAACTAGATGAACATACTGCATAAGTAAGAATCTTTTATAAAACTGGATGAATATGTGATGAAATTAGATGAGTAGATTGTTGATTGTGATGAATGTAGTTGAAATTTGTTTGCTTTTGTCGAATGGGTTGTCGAATGGTGAACAATTGTTGACTTTTAAGAAGGTTGTAAAGTATGGTTGATTCGTATGCGTTGATGATGTGAATCTTTTATGAATAATTGTTGAATACATTTGAGATATAAGTGAATCGTTTAAGAAATCTTGATAATAATTATAAGATCTATAGGAAGATTGGATGAATATTTGACAACAACTGATGAACATTTGTTATAACTAGATGAATCCTGAAGGGATGGATGTATTGGAAATGGGAATGAATATTTAAGGCATGTGTATGAATCTTTTGTAAAACCTGATGAATATGAGATTAATACTTGATGATTAGTTGAGGACAAATTTTGAGATATGGATGAATCTTTGAAACTATTAGATGAATAGTTGAGATAACTTGGTGAATACTGACTACATGTGCTGATGTAAGTGAATATTTGACAAAACTTGGTGAATATGTGATGACTAGTTGCTGAATTTTTGGTGTAAATCAATGCATTTTAACATTTTATTGCATGTTTAGTGGAGGTACCGATGGTTGTAATGTATATTGGTGATTATTGGTTAAAATGCGCAGTTGCAATAACGTGATGAACATCATGGAGAAAATGAAAAGTTGAGAAAGATAGGTTATGCATGTGAATGAGATCTTTACCGATACTTGATTATTATGTTTGATATCTTGATGAATTCGCTAGGAAATGTTGATGTGTAATTGTGAGATCTCACTCATGTGTCTAACAGGGAAGAAGATGATGGCTAGACGAGGTAGAAAGACAAGCGATGCCGGAGGGAACAAAGCTTTTTCCAACAAGTCAACGGGAAAACGGGTCGTGTATCAAGAAGGCAGCGGTGACCACTTTGAAGAACAGCCAGTGCGAGCTTTAATTGCTCAGAAAAAAACAGCTACCAAGACCTACAGTTGTCATAGCAAACGAGCAAGATTGTAAAGTATGGTTGATTCGTATGCGTTGATGATGGGAATGTTTTATGAATAATTGTTGAATACCTTTGAGATATAAGTGAATCGTTTAAGAAATCTTGATAATAATTAGTATAAGATCTATAGGAAGATTGAACGAATATTTGACAAAAGTTGATGAACATTTGTTACAAACACATTGATCTTGATCTGTTTGATATCATATTTTTTTATACAAGGAAATTGATAAAATTTAGAACAATAAAAATAGGGGTCTACTTTTTAGAACAGGTAAAATTCTGTTTAGAGCATACCAAAAATACCCTTACCATTACAACAAATTACATCCCTACCCCACTACCCTACTCCACCCCAATCTCTCTCTCCCATTCCCACGGCTCAGGCTACCCTAAATTTCAATTGAACAACAATTACTACTGTCTTCAACCTCTATTAATGTCAAATTCCAATTGTTGTAATTTAGGCAGATTGAACAACATCAACTACTACTACTCCTACCCTAAATTTGGATGTACATACAAATCAATCAATTAATTAAGAAAACACTAATTGGGAAAAAATTGATGTTCACTGGAAGATTGAAAAGGGTTGTTCAATGTTGAAAACGGTTGTTCAATGGAAGATTGATGTCCACTCATTTTCCTTTTCTCTCCAACTATGGGTTGTTGTTTAAGGAAGACAGATCAATCTTGTCCATCTTAGTCACCACCTGTCAAATCCCCAAATCTTTTGACCCAATTAAAGTCCGAGCTCAAGAAATTAGAGGAAGATGAACAAGAGGAGAAATGAGGGCTCGAAGATAAGGAGTTGTTGGGAACCCAAGACAGCAAGAACCCTAATCCAATAGTGGGTTCGTCTTCGTCTTCAGATTCAAACCGGTTGACACGACCCACCACCAACTCATCGGATCCGGCAACCAAAAACGTACCTGAATCCGTTTTCAAAGATGGGGCCTTGGTGAGGATATCTAACTGTTCTAAGGAGAAGGTCAATGCCATACTCATCCAGTGCGGCCGCCTCAGCCGCACCTCCTTCGAAAATGGTTGTTCAATGGAAGATTGAAAACGGCGGAAACGGCGGAGCCACGGAGAAGAAGAGCTATTTGCCTTTTCTCCCTTTTTAAATTTTAGCCCGGTTCTTTAATGAACCGATCTAAAAATATATATACTTTAGCCCGGTTGTTAAATGAACCGAGGTAAAAAAGATTTTGCAAAAAAAGTATAGATGGTCATTGCGACCAAATTACTATATGGTCATTGCGACCAATTGACAATCTGGTCGTTGCGACCATACTGTATTTGGTCGTTGCGACCATGTGTGATTCTGCAAAAAAAGAATTGGTCGCAACGACCAATTGACATTTGGTCGTTGCGACCACTTAGTCATGCGCTAAACGGAAATTTCACCCTGCGCTAAACGGAAATCGTGTAAAAATAACAAAAGAAAATCCAAGTGGTCCCCAATTTACTCAATCCCAGTTCGTAACCGTTTTTTAGATATAATATATTTTATAGAAGGAAATTGATTAAATTTGGAAGGGAAAAAAGACCCAAGTGGGGCCCACGGATTCTCCACACCAAGATTTCAATCTTTCCCCCAACTTGATTGCGAGACACACGCTTCTTCACGCGTCTTGTATTGAAAACCGAGTGGGGCCTAGGGATTTAATTAAAAAAAAACAAATCAAGGATTAATCACAACCTTCTATTTGGATTTGATCAACGGCCTATATTTGTTAACATTTAACACTGTAAGGCTTGTTAACATTTGAATCACATTCATATTATTACTATTATAATACTTACAAATTTAATTATAATATTATTATTATATAGTTTAATTTGACATATTTATATTGTAATATAATTTTGATAAAATTTTAATATTCTCAACAAGTCTTTAAAAAGTTCGAGTTTTTTTTTACCCGTTGCTCAACTTGAAACCAGGACAAATCCGGTTTTCGACCCGAAATAACCCGTAATCCGATTTATCCGGAATCAACATGATCCGATTGACATGTCTACATTTATTCTCGTGATCTTTGACCACTTTTTCATTTTTCAAAATTTCCTATAAAAACCAAAAAATAATAAATTGTAGTCAAGTATATGTTTTTAAAATGGGCATTTGCATCCTTAGATCTTGTCACTTTAGTTATATACTAGTCACATGACTCACATTAACCAAACCTTATGCGGGCCTTTTTTCATTTAATATGTTGATATTTATGAAATGATTATTAATACACAATATATTATTTTGAGATCATATGAATCAACTCATCTAAATGTTATTTTAATTGAAACTCAATTCAATTGATCGCTAGTTAAACAAATGCTTGACTCAACCAAATCGATCATCAATCAAAATTAATCTCAATTAAATTTCTCAACCAAAACTTAAGTCAATCAATAGAAATTTGGTTCAAACAAAATCAATTTATTGTGATTTTATGACATTAAAAATGAAAAAAGAAGCAAATATATGATCGATTCGTCCATCTTTTCCCATGCCTTTCTGGTTGGACCAACTGGCGATTTGAATTGGTAGAGCAAGAAGAAGTCTCTCTTTTGAGAGAGCAGAGCATTCAAAGAATGGACCCTAGCTTTATTGCGAGCCAAAACCTTGTCTGATCTACGACCACCCTTGACTAGCAACCTAACTTGGAAGAAGTTCTCGGGGTCATAATTTGTATCGATTAAACAAATCATTGGAATTCCCAAAGTAATACATTCTCGAAAGGTTGTATATTCTTATTGCTGATCAACGATGATTACAATATCTAGTAACCCTGTCATATATTTAATTCCACCTAAATATGTTTGCAAATAAGATAATTGTCTCTTCAACACGGCTGCATCTCTCCTCGGAAGAAAGTCCAGTCTTCCCGCCTCTTTACTTAAGATTCAAGTAAAGAGAGAGGACGGGTGGGCGGTGAAGGCGCATTTAGTAGACTGCGAGCGGCAGCGAGCACCTACTCTTATCCTATCAAAATGAAAAGCATCAAGCTCCGCAACAAAAAGTGGAACATGTTCAATTGGAATATGAAAGCATGACTAAATTGGTCCTAGTTACTCTTTGAGCCGGAGTGGAAGAAGAGAGGGTTTAGGATGTAAATGATGGATCCTTTTGGTTTTGATTATATCCCTTTTGGGTACTGTCATAACGGTTATATTGTAGGTTCGAGCCCTACTAAGCCTATCACTCTCTTTTCTTCACCCGATACAAGGCAGTCGAAGTCCCCACCACTCTGCCTCAATCTAGTGGTAGCACTTGGAATCACATTGCAGACGCCAGCTAGGTCAGATTGGAGCAACAATGTATGAGAACATATTACCCATATTTGGGTACAAGGGGCGGAACGACCTCTCGATCTACTTACTGCAGCCCAGGAAGAAGAAAAATCGTCTAAGTCTTCTCTGTTACTCCGATCTCCTCTACACCTAGGACGTTGTTTGGGCCAAGAGCCATAGTTAGTTGTTGTTTCTATTCGGACTTTTATGAGCCTCCAAAATATCTTTTAGACCATGACAAATAGCCCAGTTGGTCTAAAAAGGTGATCATCAGTCAGCTTGGACCCTTTCCTATTTTTGTCGTCTATTAAGAGAATAAGTTCCATTCAAGCAGCCCGCTTTTATTCATCTATACCAGCAGCCGCGCACGATTCAATAGGAACAATTTTAGTGCCCCTCTTTAGATAAAAAGCAGCATGCGCTATCATCTACAACCCTTTCCTCTGTCGGGGACTTCCATGAAATGAAAATGGACGACATCATCGACTCAATCAAGTACTTCTTTAGAATGCTAAAAAAATATTCAAGATTGCTAATGTAATGGCCCATGATTATGATTCCCGGGTTACGTTTCGAGGGATGAAACCCCTCGTTGGGATCTTGCGCCCCGAGTACAGGTTGAAGGTTTGAAAGCCTAATCTAACATTTTCAAAGTGGGATTTCATACCCAAATTCGAAGGGATCATTGGAATCCCCGGGGAAGTCCCCTGTACCTGTCGTAACTCTAAGCGTGGAAATTCATAGTCATGCAACTAACGAAAGGAAAGTGTAATACAAGGGGAGTGCCACGGCAGAGCCGGGTCAAAACGGAGTCTAAAAACATAAGTCTAAAAGCATAGTCAAAGTCTGGTGAAGTTAGGAACTCCAGCGCTCGCTCTCCGCCGAACAAAAGGACCCGCGCAATAAACAAGCAGCACCAATAGGACAACATAATAATACCTAAAAACATTAATGGTGAGCAGGATCAGATGACGCCCACTTGCTCTTTCCGCTGCCCAATGAACACACATACGCTATACCTAATAAAGATGCTTCTAGATGCAAGGCGGAACATTAAAACACTAACATGCTCCTAAGATCAAGTGCATAATAATAATAAAGCCTTAACACAGAATACCAAGTGGTATATCCCGCTACCTAACCACCGCCCCCCTTCCCGATAGGGCGGAGATTGGTCAGCTCGCGAATGCATTCCAATTTATAAATGGGACGAGGCCCGTTGTGGTACCCGACACCATGTTTGCATGCTTTTATCAAATCATGAATGTGGGCTAAAAAGAGAAAATGAATAATATAATGTGAAAGATAAAATAAATCAGAGCGGAAGTAAAGTGGTAATTAAGATTCGAACGACTCAGGACAACCCGATGAGACAGGGCCATCCTATGGCCCTAATACTTCACAGGTAATGACCGTTCTGTTTACAAACGCATAAAGAAATAGAATGCTCAATGGTCAATGCAACCTAGCATGGTACTACATGACATGCTGATTATGAATGCAAACACCTAGTATATCATGCACATAAAACAGGGAAGACTCTCTGTCGATCTGAATAAGCTCCGAAGAGACTTAGCTGGTAAGCAGGACAACAAAAGTACGATCCCAGCAAGGCAGCAAGTAGCATGAACAATCAGATAGTATCACTTAGATCATAGCAAACATCCATATAAGTCTACTTCTAATCATCAAATCACACACAAGTGCACATCATTGAATAACGTAAAATCACATCATAACATTATCAAGTTCAACCACTCATCACACTTGCCACATTCCACAATACCATATCATCCTTATCATACCATTCAGCCACATTCATGTATGCATAATCAAGTATCAACATATCGCATAACTCGAGTTCATCATAATCATCATATCTTAAAAGCATAAGTTAACGATACATAATCTTAACATTTCATCATGCTATTAATCAACCAAAGCATGCCATTAGTCCACACAAATCATAATACTAGACAACCATTCACATCAATCATGCTAGTTAGTCATCGAGCACATAAATCCCGAGTTACTCCCGAAAACCAATTCAAAACCAAGTAATCCAATTAAAACGTTTGACCTTAGAAGCTCATGAAGTTCATTTCTCAAAACTCCCCAAATTAGACCCTTAAATCAATCCTTGAAATTCGCCCAAAGCGTTGAAAACAAGTCACAAAAACAGTCATTGAAAACGTCAGAAAACGGAGTTAAAACGTTTGGATCAGGGAGTCGGTCGCAGCCACAAGTCAGCCTCTCGCGCCCGCGAGACTCAGCGTCTGAGAGGAGCCTCTCACGGTCGCGAGCAACTCGTGCCCGCGAGACCCTCGAGTCGCGGCTGTGAGTCCAGGGTCCCTTCCTAGGGTACCCGGACTCCACCTCGCCGCTGCGAGTCACACATGTCGCGACCGCGAGCAAGAACCCTAGTTGGGCTGTTCTTCCTAGCGGCCACGAGCTCCCTCTCGCCGCGGCAAATACGTCCCTGAATCCTTGATTCAAGGGACGTGTGTGGCCTAATGAGAAGTTGTTTGGAGCTCCCCTTTTTTCCAATTTTTTTCAAGGTACCCAGGTACATGTTAGTACAAAAATGGCTCGAAAAACATGAAGATATGAAGAGATTTCTCACCCAACACTTCCTTGGTCCACTAATTCTTCTTCTTCCGGGTGGCTTTTGAGGTGATTTGAGGCCGATCCGCTTGTTGGGTGAGTGAGAGGAGTTAGTTTAGAAATAAAGGAGAGAACTTGGAGGGTTGAGAAGTGAAAGGAAGAGAAAAGGTGCCAACTTACCCTTCCTAGACCCAAAACCAAGCAAACGAACTCCGAGGCTTCGATCCTTGACTTCTGGGCTGAGATGTGGCTCTAATGGACCTCCTTGTCTCCTTGGAAGGTGGTGAGGGCTACTGGACTCCTTGGATCTTGAGGAAGAGAGAGAAAACAAGGTGAGGTGGTGTTTGGAGGGTGATGCCGAGAGGAAGAGGGGGAAGAGGAAGGCTCCTCCTTGGTGTTTTGGGTGGTGGTTTGAGGGGAGAGAGGGTGGTTGAGTTGGTGGTTGTGAGTGTGGGTTGGGCCGGCACAAGGAGAGAGCAAGAGAGTGTTTAGGGTTTTTGGGTTTGTGAAATGTGAAGCTTCCAACCTCTCCTCTCTTTTTAAGACACAATGACATGCTTAGGTTTGTCATGTTATGGAGTTTGAATTTAGATGATGTCATATACTTATCTTCATGAGTGATTTATTGTGAGATTGGAAGGAAAGGAAGTGTGCTTGTCTCTTTTCAAATTTGAGGGGAGCAAGGGTGTGAGAAGGGAAAAGGAGGATGTGAGTATTCTTCCAAAAAGGAGTGTTATCTTTGACCTTGCATGCTCTTCCTTCACATGGGATGGGGCTTGGGTTTAGGGCATCTCGACTAGGGTTAGATAAATAGGAGTCCGAGCCTTGGTTCCGACGTTACACTCTTGAATCCCGAGGGGCGTCCCGAAATTAGTCCTCAATGTTTGTTTCCCAATTCCCGCTCTCTCTTTCACGAAATTAGATTTTAAAAATCAAGAATCGAGGTTGTCATGTTAGTTCTCAAAATTTTAGTTAGGCCGGAAATTCGCGTTATGAGGTCAAAGTCCGAGCTAGAGAGTTTTTTTCGCTAAATTCCGTTGTAAAATTTATTTTGATTTTCTTTTTCTGAGAAATTAGGATTTAAAAATTCGAGCCTTTACAACTAACTTTTTTTTCTTAAATGGGTGCGCCCAAAAACAGTATTGGTGTATATGTTCATGTATTCCTTTTCCGAAAATCTTTGAATGATTTTTATAATATCACTATTTTTTTAAATCTCGACGATTAAAGAGAAATAGGGTATTATATATTATGATTTCAAACAAGCCAGAAGATAGATTATTACGAGCTATACTTGGCATTCATGTATCTACTTCAAAGGAAACTTGTCTAAAACTTCATATAGGTGGTAGGGGTCGAGTTATTGATGTAAGATGGATTCAGAAAGGGGGGGGGGGGGGGTCTAATCTAGAAACAATTCCTCGGTGGATAACTAGGCACCCAGAGACGAGGAAGGGCGTCGTAAGCGACGAAATGCTTCGGGGAGTTGAAAATAAGCATAGATCCGGATATTCCCGAATAGGTCAACCTTTCGAACTGCTGCTCACAATTTTTTGAGAGAAACACCAATCGCAAAGTCTAAGACGACCCAAAAAGCATTTGAGCATGATCAACTTTGTAAGCCTACTTGGGGATTGAGCATTGATCTGGAAGAACAGAATTCCTTGTCAGTAATGGGTAATTGCATCATTGGAAAGGGGAATCTAGTCAAACCAAAGACCAATGCACCAATTGCGGTACAATAGAGTTGTAATTCACTAGTTATTCCAGAAGCTCGCCAAAGTGCCTATTTGTATCTATTTAGTGATCAGTCCGCTAGTTTCTTTGATCCCACTCGGTCTTCCTTTTCCATTTTCTTCTAATAGTTCGACTTATCCAAAAAAATTGTTGGCCTAGGACCGATAAGGGGTAGTATATGAATATTCACCTGTTGTCCATCAACTACGCCTTTTAGCCTGATCTTAGGCCCTGAATCACCCTCCGTGGACGAACCTTGTGGAGGAAGCCTTAGGTTTCCGGGGCATTGGATTCTCACCAATGTTTTCGTTCCCTTAACCAAGCCACTGCCTATGAGTCACCGACTCATTTTTCAACTCGAATAAGTACATTAAGAAGGTACGTATTAGATCGAATAATCAATCGAATATAAAAATTTTGCCGTATCCAGACGAATATGAAGCCAACACATTTCATGAGTAATTTTTCTTACATCTCCCCCTGGAGCCTAGATATCATATACGCCCCCAAAATAAAGAGTTCGATAATAGGTACTGTAGTCGGCATTTTTGTGATCGGTTTAGTAGGCATTTTCTTTTATGTTTTATATTCCGGATTGAGTTCATCCCTATAGTAATCGGATGAATTACGATATAGATATGAGACAAGGGTATATAGCTCGGAGACGTAGAAAACAAATGCGTTTATTTATATCAATCTTTTGAGAACATCAAGAAATGGAATGATCGGGAACCCCGAGTAACCGGCCGTTAGCACCATTTTTAGTACTCCTTGAGCTAATCCCTCATTGTTTTCGATCCTTTTAGGAAAAAACACACAAAGAGTCGTATGAATTAAAATTAAACCATCATTAAACATGTATCAAACACATAGTTTTGGAATAAAATCGATGCTAATGGAAATAGTTTTGGAATAAAATCGATGCTAATGGAAATTCAATGAATAATGAAGACTTCGGTCAGAGGAGAAAGGCAAGTTTATAAGATTATTAGAGCATCTCTAACTCTCTAACAAGGATCTAAATCCTCTGTCCCCAGTTACGTCCCATTTCCCTGTCACCCCTCACAAAAACTCTTTTTCTTTTTTCTTTTTAATCTATTTTTGTTTATTTATTTTATTTTAGTTTTTTTTTTAATTAGGACTTGAGAGGGGAAGGGGTTGGGGGAGAGGAGGGGGGACATTTTTTAGGACAGGGGATTTCATTCCAACATCCCTCTAACAAGTTCCCTATTTTGGAGATTTTTGAATTTTTGGAGAACTTGAAGCCATTTTTTTTACTCTCGCATATTTTCTATCTCATTATCTAAAAATGGGTAACAAAAGAAAAAATTAAGAAGCTTTTCAAATAAAAAATGCATCTCAAAATCTTTGAAATGGAAAAGCTTTTGGAATTGAAGTAAAAATAATTTGGAAAACATGTGTGTTGTTTCCCGATTTTAGAGAAATTTTAGAAAAGGTGTTAGAGATACTTATTTCTTTTATAAAAATATTTTTTTATGTTTGTCTATAATGAATATCGAGGAATAGATCATAGTTGCTCTAAAAAAATATTAAGGTGATAATTAAAATTATGTGTTTTTTTTCATAATATTTATTAATTTAAAATAATTAATAAATTATTTACCGACTGAAACTATATATTTAGCAAAACATCCAAAACTGTCAAAGGGGCCAGTAATAAAATTGCAAAAAAGTAATAAAATAAAATAAAATAAGGAGAATCGCGGCTCTCTATTTAACAAAAACAAATATAATTGGGAGTCATCGATTAAACCCACCTTTCCAAATCATCACATCTACCACTACATGAGCCCACAACCATCGACCAGAAACCCCTCTGACGAGAGTGTGATGGCTTCTCGATCATGGAAGCTTTGCATGGAAAGGGTAAGAATATAGAGGAAATGAGAGAGCCCGAACCCAAACAAAATGTAAAAAATTTAAAGGCACCCCGAAATTAAAAATTGAAAGGATTCAATTAGAGAGTGAGTTGGCCATGAGACCATAAGGATTAAGGAAGAAGATGAATCTGAAGGAGATGACCAGATCAAAGATCTAAAACAATAATGAGAGAAATATAAGATCCAGATCCATAAGTAAAAGAAGAGAAAATCAAGCATTGGATGAGACACCAACTTTAAGGAAACGACGCAGAGAGATGAAGTTGTGAATGTCCATTTATCGTCGATTCAAGATTTCGTGGATTGTCATAGGTTGTTGTTGAGTTACTCAAGACAATATCAATTTCAATTTGGTGAATGAAACACCGACTTTAAGGATCGAATATCAGGTGATGAGATGTGCGCTTGGTTTTCTTGAATTGATTACGAATTTGGATTGATATTGAATTAGGTCTAATTTGAATTTAGATTGAATTCAGATGAATTTCAATTTCAATTTAGTGTGTGCTCACTCCCCATTTTTTTTTATCAAGGTAAGAATTCAAAATCTCAAACACCACCAATGTCTAAGATATCGAGAGGTCAAACAGTAAATAGCTAACGGAAAATTCGCTAAGATACAACCAAGAATTAAACATTGCCTCACAGTCACACACAATAGGAAGGATTCTGACATCGTTCAAAAGGCACAAGGCATGTCAATCCACGAGGAAGAATGGGACGATAAAGGGGCGGAAAGTGAATGTCGAGAATACGTGTGAGTCTCGAGACTGACGTTGCGCTTCTCGACGCCGAGATACATGAGCGGAAGCTCGCTACGGGAAAAGACGTCTCTGGAGAAGTGTGGATTAGCGACGTTCTCCCACCTAAACGAGGGATCTTCGAAAATAAAATAAAAAAGTAAGCGCGCTCCCCATTCTATATGACATGAAGTACTCCGTACTTAATTAAAAAAATAAAAGCAAAAAAAATAAGTTTTTTTTGTTACAAGTCCCAATGAACTCCGACATATTCAAATGATGGCACCAAATCACCCGTCCTTAAAGTATCCCCCTCATATGTCTCAACTTGCTCCCCTTTACAAATCTTAAATTTAAAAATAAAAATAAATAAAACAAAAAAAAAGATTAAAAAGATTAAAATTTTAAGTTTCTTTGTGGGTGGGAATTCTCTGTCCAAAATTATTCCCCACAGAGAATTCATACTCAAAATGATTCATGGTTTTGGTCTTAGACGAGTAATTTTTATAAAGTGAAAAATGATTGATGTGTAATTTAAAGAAAATCAACTTTGTAATTGATAGGCTTAAAAACTACCCGCAAGTATATGAGATCGATTATAGTATCAAACAATAAAATTATTGTTCTTTCCAGAGGACCTAAGACTCAATATCAATGTGTTTAATTAAACTAAACCAGTAATTAAATAAAAATATATAATAAAAATTAACTAATGACACAAACAAATATAAAATTGAGATAAAAGACATCTAAGGATCCGGGTATTAGCTTAATATCATGTCAAGTATTAAATTTGTCTGGTTATTCGTATTCATCTAAAAGGTACACTCTTGTTATTCAATTTAGACTATTAACTAGTAAACTAGTGTTATTCACTCTCAAATCAAAGCTAGTAAATTCACTCTCAATCCAAGACTATTGTATTCACTTTCAATGGAAAGTTATTAAACATGTGAATACTTTTCACTTTAAATCAAAAGCTAGTGAGTTCACTTCACGGAAAAAAAAGCTATTGAATTCACTTTGGTTTAGAGCTATTAAACATACTATATATGTTATTCACCTTGAGTCATCGCTATTAAGCTAGCTTGTTACCTTATTCACACCAATTCAGGCTATTAAACAAATCAATATTTGGCTACATATTAAACTTAACAACTCATCAACTTAGACCAGAGGATTAGTCAAGCATAACCGAATACATAATAAAAGCAATTAAATCAATAACAACAATAATGAATTAAATTAGAAGAGAAAGAGCAATTAAGAATACTTATCCTCAATCTTGTATATAATTCAAAAGTTGAAACTCAATTAAAGCTCAAATCGTTTATCACACCAGACCAAATGCTTGTTGTCTTGTTTAACGGTGGAAAAATATGTTCAAAATTAAACCCTAATCTAAACATAAATTAAAAACTAAAACATATAACGGTTGAAGCCACTGTGCGGCTCAGTCCTTGCCACCACCAAGTCCGAACAGAAACCCCCATTTGACGTCACATACGTGAGTGAGTGTGTGTGTGTGTGCGCGTGCGCACATACTTGATCACGAGGTAACCCCGTGGTTAGACTTAATTTGCATGATAAACAAATGTTTTTAAATTTTCACCGAGTAACCTTGAGCTTTTGAAACAGTTTACTTTGTATCTAAAACTTGTGTTTTGGTTGAAAAGTGTGGGTTTAAACTTTTATAGGGGTTTATACTGTAATATTGATAAACTATGTGGTGGTTTTTAATAAATAAAACAAATTATTATATAGGAACCGAACTACATTTCAGTAGCATCATAAGGGCGAAAGAAAGAAGGGTGAAAGAGAGAAGAAGAAGAAGAAGAAGAAGAACCAGTCCGGTCGGGGACGACAGTGGTGGTGGTGGTTCCGGCATTGACGGCGGCGACGACGGTGTGTTAAGTTGTATGAGGGGTGGAGAACAATTTCAAGGTGAGATGCAAGTTCGAAATACTTTGAAAGCTATGAAATTTTCACTTAATTTCCTAAATTTGTTCATATTGATTAGGATGAATCACCCAAGGTGTGAAATTGGGGCCAAATCTTGGATGAATGTTTTAAATTTGGAAATTTAGAGTTTAGGGTTTCGAAAATTGGAGTGCGAATTAAGCAAAGATCTACTTTAACAAGTAATATCTTAATTAAGACTGAATGCGACTTATTAAGAGAAGGATTTACAACCTTCATTGTATCATCTCTCAAAGATCTACTTTAACAAACCATAGACATATCAAAGTCAACCCCTTAGTATCTTGCTCACATCGAAGGCGGAACCTAGAATATACATAGTCTCTAATTCAAGATCTATGACAATGCTCAAGACCTAGAAATGTACTACAAAGATGGAGATCTCGAAGCCAACATGGGAGATGAATGGTCTACAATCTCGGGGCTCGTTTGGTTCATTGCGGGAAGTATGATTTATGGGAAATTACTTCTCAAGAATTGAATTCTCATGAAATGTACTTCCAGAGAATTTTTTTTTAAAAAAAAGTTATTTGGTTGAATTTTACTGTTTTAAAATATAAATAGGAAAATTAAAAAAAAAATACATGAAAAAATTGTGAAAGTTGAACTTACCTAGTCCCCTCTAACTCCCATAAGTAAATGATCTTCCTCCAATTTGGAGGAATTGAAATTCATGAGAAGTAGAATTTCTGTGTCTTTCTGTTAACCAAACACAAGGACTTAATAATTGCTACACACTAATCTTTACCGCTGTTGTTGTCTTTTTTCTTTGTTTTTACTTTTGGCAATGTTGTCATGTGATTGCATTTGAATTGTTGCTTTTATCATGTGAGTGACTTTTGGCCCGATCACCATTTGTGAAGAGTTGTTGTAGAGCAAGTTGCTCTACAACAATGCTCCCAAATATACCATATATATAGCATTCTTCAAGGCTCCAGAAGGCATCAAATTCTAGAAGAGAAATTTATCCAATAGAGAGAGTCTTATAAGAAACAAAAAATGAAAGAGAAGTGTTTTGAAACTCAAGTAAGATTGGCAGTCCATCACTCTAACTTCAAATCCCTTTGATGAATCTTTATGACATGAGTGTATTAAGTCTTGAGTGTTATAATATTTCAAAATTCCATAAAGTTTGTGTTTAAATAAGGAAATCAATTTAATCAAAAAGATATGTTTTATTTTCTAAATAGTTTGTTTTCTTGATTCCAATTCATTCTCCCTCAAACAAAACCAAAACTAAGATTAGTGTATGAAGTGGAAAACTAAATAGTTCTCTACTAAGTTTGGACTAAGGGAGATCTAGTTCAGGACCGTGTTCTAAATATCGGTCGATATATTGGCGATATATCGGGGATATTTAGAACACGATACGATATCGGGGTATCGGTTGGATAATATCGGTCAACGATATTTATCGGGTCAACGACCGATATATCGGTCAATATCAGGTTGACCGATTAATCGTTTCTAGTGTACGACGTCGTTTTGCTTTATTTATTTTTACTTTATTTTTTTTTCAGAAAAATTGAAAAAAAAAAGGTTGAGAATTAGATCTGAGGATTCATGAAATCGATCTAAACACAAAAGGGAATCATGAAAGCGAAGTTGCGAGAGGCGATTTGGAGAATCAGTGTCTCTGGCTGCCCCTGGCCTACTCACTGGCTTCTTCTCCGGTCAGCGGTCACCTTATTTCTTCTCCGGCGTGGCCTTGCTTCTTCTCCGGCGCGGCGACCTCAGTTTCTGGTCAAGTTAGGTCTTCTCCGGTCACCCCTCTTTCTTCTCCGGCCTCCTCTGATCTTCTCCGGTCGCCTCTGCAGTTCGACTCCGGCACATACAAAGTCTGTCGATGTTCTTCTCCGGACTTCTTTTTATATTGAATACATTTTGCATACATTGTATTTGGGAATGATTAGTTGAATTTGAGACTGATTTGGGAGCAAATATTAAATTTGGAACCGATATGGATAATTGGGGGAAAGGATTAGTTGAATACATTTTGCATTTATTTTTTCAAGTTCATTTGGTAATTTAACAATTTAAATATTAATTTTTCAGGTGTATTTTCAAATTTTAAAGTATAAATATAATATTTATATGTAAAAATTAGCGAATCTGATAAATCCAATATATCCCGATATATCCCCGATATATCATTTTTACCCCCAACCGATAAGACTCCAATACACGATATTTAGACCGTTGGTTGAGGATTAGTTACCCCTAAAAAGTCTGAACCTCCAGGAACACCGACGAGACTTCCTTTTTCAAGGTCTAAAGAAATTTGGCTTCTGCGTGCACCAAATTCTGTAAATGGATTGAGCAATGCGTGACAACTGTCTCCTTTTCAATCCTAGTTAATGACGGACCCACAAAACCTTTCAACCCAGAAACATGCCTACGACAAGGGGACCCACTATCTCCACTCCTATTTATTTTAGGAACGGAAATACTAGCCCGAAAATGACAAATAGAAAGCAACCAAGTAGACCAAGAAATAGGATTCCAACATTACCAGACTGGGACCCCGAATTTCATTTCTATCATTCGCAGGTGACATGATGATCTTTACCAAAGATAGTTGCTCATCTGCGATTAAAATTAAAGGAATTATTGATGAATACTCCTCGCTCTCAGGTCAGCTTGTTAACTTCCACAAGTCGTCTTTCCAAACGACACTAAAGGTACCAAAATCTCTAAAACAAGAAATCCAACGTCTGATAAATATCACAAACCAGAAGAACAAATTGGACAAATATCTTGGTTGTCCAATAATAAATGGTAGAGTAAATAAAACAACCTTCGAAGAAACGATCTGCAAGACAAAATCACAACTATCAAAATGGCGAGCAAGCGCACTATCCCGAGAAGGGAGAGCCACCCTTATCAAAACGACCCTAGCGGTAAAACCAATTAAGTTTTGTCATGCAAAACTTCATGCTCCCAAACTCGATGCACAAAGATCTTGATCAAATAAATAGAATGTTTTTTCTGGAATAAAGACCTGTCATATAAATCGTTAATCAGATGGGACAAAGTCTGCAAAAGAAAAGAAAATGGTAGCGTAGGAATCCATAAAACAAAAGATATGAACTCAGCTTTACAAATGAAGCTGTTATGGAAAATACTTGCGGAGCGAGAAAATCTATGGGTCTGAACCATCTCACATAAGTACTTAAATGATGAATACATTTTAAGCTACGAAAGGAAAGGAAAATCATCTTGGAAATGGACAAAATTAATGGAGATAAAAGAGGAATTATGTAAAGGCCGTATACGGCAAATAAGAAATGAAAAAACGATCAACTTTTGGATTGATAGATGGCTTGACGATGATACACTAGAAAATAGAAGCTTAATGCCCGATAGAATCAACAAAAGCGACAAAGTAGAAAAATACATAAACGGAAACGGAAGATGGAACCCTATCGATCTCAAACACATGCTACCAACATCGATCATTGAGAAGATCGAAACAACATTCATCCCAGAAAACCAAATAGAGGATAGACTATACTGGATAAAAGACAAATTCGACTGGTTCAACACAACTAGTACACTTCGACATATCACAGAATACAATAGAATCACACCACCCAAAATGGCATGGATCTGGACAATAGATATAGCCCCCGAAAACTAAGAATTTCCTATGGAAATTGTATAACAATGGGATCCCAACAAAGACTAGACTAATCGCCAAAGAAGTGGCCCTTCCTTCCGCTTGCGAACTATGTGATGCGAGCGATGAATCTCCAACTCATTTATTCACTCAATGCTATATTAGTAGAAACCTCATACGGAAAATTGACCCCGTAATAGAAAATCAACTAGAAGAATTAAACAGAAATGAACAAGATATAAAAAAGAATTATGTCAACAATGTTTGAAACAATGGCTCCAGAACAAAATAAAAAATTGGCAACTGTTTAGTGGTGTCTTTGGACATCTAGAAATAGGAAAATCTTCGACAATGTAAACACCGTCACATACAATCCAAAACATGGAAAATATGACAAGACAAACAATCACAAATTGGGAGAAAACAAAACATTTAGATGAACCAAACATTAATGCTTCCACCAAAAGAACAGAAACCAGAAAGAAACGACATTTGCGGTGGAATAAACCACCTGAAGGTACATTCAAAATAAATTTCGACGGTAGTTACAAATACGTTGGCTCTTCTGGTGCAGGTTTCATCATCCACGACCACACAGGTTCGCTGATTGCATGCGGTGGCAGGCAACTTACTCTCAGGTCGCCGCTTATGACTGAGGCTATGGGACTTTTTTTTAATTAGATTTTTAGGGTTGCTTGCCTTTTTTTTTGTAGGGAATCTTTCTCAATTTAGTGTCTTATCTTATACCATTGGGGCATCTAATAGAAAAATAGTTTTATAAATAAATAAAAAAACAACACAAAATACTTTGGGTGTGTATGGGCTGTTTAGAAAAGTTTATAAACTGCTAAAATTGGATGTTAAAAATAAAAAAACTGTATGAGGGTTGTTTAGTATTGGGTTTTTTTTATTAAAATTGGGGTTAAAAAAAAAACTTGTTTTGGAAGCTTCTTTTTTTGGTTTCTGGAGTTCATTTGAATTGAAAAGACAAGTATACCCCTAATAACAATCAAATAAACTACACTTTTTATAAATATTCTACACTTTTTACAAATAAACTCTTTTTTTCCCATACAGTATTTATATTATTCCATAATCTTTCAACCTTTATTTTACAAAATTTTACAGTTTCAACCGTTTTTAAATTTTAGTCACTTTTTTAACTCCGTCCCATACAGACCATTTGGCTCAAGTAGTAAATTTTACTATATGTACCACACCTACGCCTCTTGAATCAGATCTCTGCTTCTCTTGAGTCACACACCTGCCCCTCAAGAGGCGCAAAGTATTTTTATGTAAAATATCATGCGCCTCTTGAGGGACAGGCGTGTGACTCGAGAGGGACAGGATGTATTTAAAAAAAATTATAAAAAGTGGGATATGTGGTGTAAATAGTAAATTTTGTTGTGTAAATAACATTGGCTATTTTTTTTTTATAAAGAGAATGAATAATTTGATACAGTATAATTCTATACCTTTATAAAACAAACACAAAATTATACAGTAAATAACCCATAACTAAAATACTCCGTCTGGCAGTCAACTTACACCCTCCTCTTGCAGACACTAAGATCTGAGATTGGACCCCCCTTTTACAGCTTTTGATTTCCTCTCAAACAGAGCCAGAGTGAGGGGAGGGGAGGACATTTCAAACTTGTGCTTGTGCATCTGGGTTGTTGTGTGTTCCCAAACCCAAGAAGCATCAAACGAGGGGGATTCCAAAAACATAAAAACAAAAACCAGAAACCCCCAAAACACTGAGACATTGAGAGGAGACAGAGAGAGAAAACAGAAAATTACTCTTAATAGAACTAGAAGCCAACAACAGTGCAATCCACACCACAGCAATGGGTATCCATAGTGCTTCTCACTTGGCACTCACCCCATCCATGGCTTCCAAGCTCTCTCTCCTCCTCCTCCTCCTCCTCACCCAACAAGCCTTGTCCTCCCCCACAACCAGCAAATCAGAGCTGGAGGCCCTCCTTGAGCTCAAATCCAGCCTTGACCCAACCAACACACACCTGTCTTCCTGGTCAGCTGATGGTGACCCTTGTGGAGACGCCTCTTTCCAAGGCGTTGGCTGCAATGAAAGGGGCCAGGTTGCTAACATCTCCCTTCAGGGTAAAGGCCTCCATGGCCGCCTCTCCCCCGCCATTGGAGCTCTCACCCACCTCACTGGTCTCTACCTCCATTACAACTCCCTCACTGGGGAGATTCCTACTCAGATTGCTGGGCTCACCCACCTCTCGGATCTCTACCTCAATGTCAACAACTTCTTGGGTCCGATCCCATCTCAGATTGGGTCTATGGAATCTCTTCAAGGTTACATTCTTGCTCTCTTTCTTTACTTTTTTTACCCCCCAAATGTCAGCACTTTAGGTTACCTTTTTTGAAGCTGTGGCTGGAAAGCAAATTACAAAGTAAAGATGGATTCTTTTTAACCCAAAAGTTTAGTCTTTTCTTGTTTATGTGTGTTTGGAAGATAAAGGGGAAAGATTGTTAGTTTATCTTCAAGATTTTATCTTCCTTCTTTATTTGGTATTTGGGTTTCGTTCAAAAATCTCTATTTCCAGCCAGGTGAGTGTATATTAACTGCATTTAATGAATTTCAAAACTTTTGCAAGTATTAACTGCATGATTTAATGGTGTGTGAATGTGTGGAGGCGGAAAGCGAATAAAAAGTAAAGATGGATTTTTCCACCCAAAAGATCCGTTTTTTGTTGTGTTTTTGTAGTAAGATCTAAGAATTTGGGTTTCTTCTCTTCTTACATTTTTATCATTTTACGTTGTTTGTTTCAATTTACAAGTACGAGAGTGTAGGTAATTTTTTCCTTAAAAAATTACAGAAGATATTTTTTTTTCATTTTTTAATTGCAATAGAGGGTAGGCTAAGGCCAAAGGCATTTATGAATTTCAAAATTTTTTGAAATATGAATTAATGTTGTTTGGTGCTTTTATTGTTCTTGTCTTTATGTCTCCTGCTGAAAAAAAAAACCCAAGCAACCACTCATCCTTTCTTTTCAAATTTCAATTTCAAACAAACAGCACCTAGCAAAAGCCAAGAGTTTGTATCCAAAGATTTCATATATCTATGAAATTTATAGAGTTTGCATTACAAAAATTAGATTCCAGTTGTTGTTGTAAATTTAGGTTTTGTTAGGTTTGGTTGTTGATTTGTGGTTGTTTGCAGTATTGCAGCTTTGCTACAACCAGCTGACAGGAAGCATACCCACACAGTTGGGTTCTCTAAAGAAGCTCAGTGTTGTTGCTCTTCAGTCCAACCAACTCTCTGGTGCTGTCCCTGCCAGTTTAGGGGGTTTGGACAGCTTGGTTCGGCTCGATTTGAGCTTCAACCGCCTCTTCGGCTCCATCCCCAGCCGCTTGGCTGACCCTCCTTTGCTTGTTTCTCTCGACATTCGAAACAACTCTCTTTCTGGGAGTGTTCCTCCCGGTAATCGCCTTGGCATATATGCTCTTATGATATTGCATTTGAATGGATTTGAATATGAAATCTGAATTGTTTTTTTTTTGTTCCTGAAGCTTTGAAGCGATTAAACGAAGGATTTCAGTACAAAAACAACCGTGGACTCTGTGGAGCTGGGTTCCTTTATTTGGCATTATGTTCTGCAACCGATCACCAAGACGAACCCATGCCTGAAGGCGCGGCTACCCTTCCAAGGAAGAACATTCCTGAGACGGCAAATGTCCTCCCGGGCTGCAACAGCGAGTCTCAATGCACCTCAGATGCTGTGCCGAAGAAGAGAAAGGTGCGCGCTTCTGTTGCAGTCGGTGTATGTGTACTGATCACTGCGTTCTCTGCCATAGGCATTGTGTCCTTGACACAATACCGAAGAAGGAAGCAAAGACTTGGAAGCTCATTCGACATGTCTGATCGGCGTCTTAGCACTGATCACGTGCCTATGAAATCGCCTAGGAAAGCCGGATCTCCATTGATCAGCTTAGAGTATCCTAGTGGTTGGGACCCTCTAGCTCTAGCCCACCACGATGGCGAGCTCTCTCAGGAGATTATGCAGAGCTTCCGGTTCAACTTGGAGGAGATTGAGTCGGCGACTCAGCACTTGTCCCCAGCTAATCTTCTTGGTAAAAACGGCTTCTCGGCTGTCTATAGGGGGATGCTGAGAGACGGGTCCATGGTTGCAATCAAGAGGATTAGCAAGAGTAGTTGCAAGTCCGAGGAGGCCGAGTTCTTGAAGGGCTTGAACACTTTAACCTCACTCAGGCATGATAATCTTGTTAGGCTGAGAGGCTTCTGCACTTCGCGAGGAAGAGGGGAATGTTTCCTCGTCTATGATTTTGTTCCGAATGGAAATTTGTCGCGGTATCTTGATGTTAAGGATGGAGACTCTAACGTCCTCGAGTGGGCTACCAGGGTTTCTGTCATCAAGGGCATCGCGAAAGGTATGACTTCCTTGCAGTTGTATTGTAATTTGTAAGTAATGTTTCGGTTTCTTTTTGTGCTTATCGATCTTGTGGTTTGTTGTTTCGTATTTCAGGGATTCAGTACTTGCATTCTTACAAAGTGAACAAACCTCCTTTGGTCCATGAAAACATATCAGCCGAGAAGGTCCTAGTCGACAAGAAAGCGAACCCTCTCCTTTCCGAGTCTGGCCTGAACCGGCTGCTCACCAATGACACCGTGTTCTCCACACTCAAATCCCGCGCTGCAATGGGGTATCTTGCTCCAGAGTACACCACAACTGGAAAGTTCACCGACAAGAGTGACGTCTATGCTTTCGGCATCCTAGTTCTGCAAATCCTCTCCGGAAAGAGAAGGATATCCCACCGCCTAGGAACAGCTGAAACTCCCAGGGTCCATGAGCTCATCGACCCGGCTCTCCATGGAAGGTTCTCGGAGAAAGAGGCAGCCAAGATTGCTAGGATCACGATCATGTGCACCCACGAGTCCCCTTCCGAGAGGCCTTCCATGGATGTGGTTGCTCTTGAGCTAGGCAGCTGTAGTGGCACTTGTTCTTACCTGTCTCCTTAGTTTTTGGGTAGGATCAATTTGGGGGTGTTTTACGACATTCGATTCGGACTTTTGTATGCTCTTGTTCATGTACTGTTTTTCCCTAGGATGGATTAGGGCCAAATTGACTCCCATTGCAAATGCATTGTACTGATCTGATCTGATCATCAATCAACAACTGATGTAAAGAAATGTAAGAACTAGCGTAGCTGTTTTTCCTGATTGTCTTGTTTCACTGTTTGGTTCTCAGGTTTTCAGTATCAGCTAACCATCAACACTTGCCAAAATGTAACCAAAATCTCAGTTGTTATCTTAAGTACTGTTTTTAACAAGACTAGAGGAGCATCTTCAATCCAACTAAAACATTTTCCTTTTTCTAATCTGATGTGATTCTTTTAGCATGAAAAGCATAAATTGGCGTGCTTTACATAATTATTATAATAACAGTAGTTGCAAGAAACAGCATAATCTTTCTATATGAAAAGGAACAAGTCTTGTGGGTAATGCTGTAAGTTATCTGGAGTAGTCAGATATGTCCGAATCTTTTTTTTTTGGTCACTGAAAAGGGGAAGAAAAAAGGTTGCACACAAAGAAAAAAACAAATTGAAACCGAAAATGGATGCTACTCCAATAGAATTTTTAGTAGGTTTAACTAGAGTCGGTGATGATCATTTCAATCTCTCAAGGGTATATAGTTGGAAATCTGCCCCGATCCGATCCACCCGAACTCAGACCCGATCAGAATTTGAAAATTTAGTGTCATGCATAACATAAACTCAAATCCGAGCCCGAACCATTTTGACTCGATGCCCGAATGAACACAAACATAGACAAAATCTTAGTCATGCCCTAGGCGCAACACCCTGATGCCTGCGAAGTTCCCGAGGGCCCGAGCATCAGGCCCGACATTCCCGAGCATGAGCTGACATCAACTTTGGCTTCAACATCAAAGGGAGTTTAAGGAAGAACGTTTAAGGGAACGAGATGAAATCTACGAAGAAATATTCCTTCGATGGATAGAGGAAGAGCTTCGACTTTTGGCTGAAATAGAATGCCAAAGAAAGTCGGAGGAAGACCGGCGCAAGAGGAAAACCACCTTCCCACTCTAGTGACCATACCTTCTTCGATACCCGTTATCGTCCTTCCCCCATGTTCCGACATGATTGATGAGCCTCTGGAAGATTATAAAGTTGTACGTAGATGTTGAAGTTCAAGGGATCGTTGAACTTACTCATATTGAAGATCATCTTCATTCAACGATCGTGCCTAAAGGTGTTGTTTTTTTGGGTTTCTGCCCATCCTTCTCATGGGTCCCATGATAGCGGTTGGTCCCCTTGTGCTCCTCAACAACTTGATTCGATGATGAATCGAAGATAAAGGGGGAAAATGATGTATTCAAGGTGAGCAGTCTCTAGGTCAAATTAACAATGACCTTGACTCAGGCCACAAATCAAGATCGGTTCAAAGGATATTGGAGAAGGATGATGTGCTCCTTAAGGATAAAACGAGGCTCCACCTTGGAAGTTCATAGAAAAATAATTAGACTATACCTTATTTAGTAATTTTATTAGTTTTTATTTTTAGTAACTCTATGTTAGTTGGAGTCTAATTGTGAAATCATTTATTTGAACATTTCTTAGTTAGGATAAATAAGGTGGTCGGGATGTTTATCTGTACAGCTTCTTTCACCGTCAAGTTGATTTCTTTCTATCATATTTTCTAATTAGGATTTTATTTAAATATAATATGATATTTGAGGATAGCCAAATGCCCAAATCTATCATTTGTATAAGATAGGGTCATACTTCATAACATCTTTTAAAGGTTTTCTTTCTATCATATTAGCTCTTTAACTCTCTTGCAATCCCAAACAAATCGCCTCTAAAAAAAATCATACAAATTGTCACTGAAACCCTATTCCCTAAAACACAAAACCCTAGTCGTGCCCTAGGCGCAACACCCCAGCACTTGAAGTTCATGCATACCCGAGCATCCGGCCTGACATTCCCGAGCATCAACAGTGCAGTACCTGAGCAATGATCGAGCACTCGAGAGGCATCGTCGAGCATGACTGAGCACCTATCAGAATTCGCCGACCATCCGTGAGCCATTCCCGAGCACTTTGGTATTTTATGTTGGGGTGGCCTAGCCTCGAGTCGATTTGACGATTTGGACAAGGTGCTTCCGCTTCCGCATCCTTAGTTGTTTTGCCTTGTTGCATCTAGGACTGTTATTCGAGCCAAACGAGCCGAGTATTGTTTGTTCATATTCTGTTCATTTAGGATATGAACGATCTCGAGTCGAGTCTTAATTTTAACTCGAGCTTTAAAATGTGCTTATACTCAGCTTGTTTAGGAAATGAACGAGCTCGGACCGAGCTTTTTTCGAGCTTTAAGCAGTTCTACTTGCTCATTATATAGTAACTTAAGGAAATTTTAGAATTTTCATAAAATTCGAGCTTAATTATAATAAACCGAGTTTTGGACCGAGTTTAAAAATGTGCTCATACTCGGATCGTTTAGAAAATGAATGAGTTCGACCCGAGTTTTATCGAGCCGAATTCAAGCTACTCGTGTTCACATAACACCCCTTTGCACCAGTGTGTACCAAGAGCTAAACCTCAAGAACACAAGAACTAACGCAAGATTGGGCACCCTCTCAACATAATTGGTTTCGATTCGAGCTCCCAGCCGAAGGATCGAGATTGCAACGTATATATATATTCAAGCTCCCAGCCGAAGGATCACAAGATGTGGGGTCGGTTGGTTTCCTCCAAATCAGAAGCTTGTGGAATAATCTAGAAAACTCTCGAACACAACACAACACCAAAATTTGAAAGGGCGCTCGAAGACTCTCGAACGCCGCCCCTTGTAAGTGGTAAACTAGAACATTCTAGCAAGGCAATAAATAGCCCATCAAGGTTCAGCCAATGGAGTGAGTTGAAACTCATTCAACAATTCAGTTACAAAGAGCGAGTGAGCCACAAAAGTTAGTTTTGGATCATACGGATTGGGATGGAGACTGAAGGTAACATGTTCAAGCTCACGGAGAACAACTGCACTTATTGGAAGTTGATGATGGAGGATTATCTCTACTGCGTGGATTTGTACGAAGCCATCATCAATAAAGATAAGCCTGAAGGAAAGAGTGCGAAGGAGTGGGAGCTTTTAAATCGAAAAACGGTGGCCATA
This sequence comes from Persicaria maculosa, assembly GCA_963922045.1. NCBI lineage: Eukaryota > Viridiplantae > Streptophyta > Magnoliopsida > Caryophyllales > Polygonaceae > Persicaria > Persicaria maculosa. The sequence goes on along the minus strand of OY998258.1, from coordinate 56,931,330 downwards.
ATTCGTAAGTACATCGATGAATCTCTATTTAGACATCTCTTTACTTATACAAATGCTTTTGAGTTATGGGAAAAGATTGAGTCCATAATTAAGAAGCAGCAGCCTCGCAACAAAATTCTCCTTGTTCGAAAGTTGGTAAAGTTGAAGTACAAGGAGGGCGAGAGCATGCTCGAGCACTTGAACAATTTCAAGGGGCTTGTAAATCAACTAGCATATAATGATTTGAAGATCGATGACGAATTTCAAGCCTTCCTACTCCTCGGTTCTCTACCGGAGAGTTGGGATTCGCTTGTAGTTACTCTCACTAACTTGGCCCCGCAAGGGACGAAGATCAACATTGATACTGTCAGTGACATCCTTCTCAAAGAGGAATTCATAAGAAGGCACAGCCACCCACTCGTAAGTGAACGACATTGTAAATCAAAGAAAAATTGATGCTCGTCAACTAAATAAGAATCGAGCTTCAGTGTAATGCTCTACTATTATGCAATCAACTCAAGTAGAACAGGCATGGTTGTATGTTGTATGGTTGGTTGTGATTTAAAGCTTTCATGAATGCATGATCTTCAATGGTGGGAAGATGGGTTCACTTGCCTCATCGAAAAAGATGTAATAGAAGGCATCACGAGGTTATGAATATGACATCGATTTTGAATTGCAAGCATTCTCAATGGACCAAGATGCATAGTTTGCGATTATGAAATGAAAAAACGAAAGTCTATTATTCTGATATGATCTAGACAAGGTGATAAATCACAGGTCAGAATTTGAACTACGGACTAAACAACAAAGGGAATGTATCATTTGCTATATAGACTAAGGAACATTTTCACCATTGTTTAAACATTACGTACCTTTACGTTGTGAGCGAATGTAGGATCAGTGCCAAGCCGAAGCTGAAACAAGCATTCTGTTCTTCCAACCCAACAGCATAGCTTCGTCCTTCTCCACTAGCGTATAGTGGTCTGAGTAACATTTGAGCAGCCCACTGATGACGTTGTTCACATAAGAGCTGAGAGGGTACGGCCTGAACCCAGCCATCATAAATCTTGATTTCCACTTTCCAAGCAGCTCGTGCCGCTCCTCCCTCTCCTTTCCCTCACAAGCTATTATGTTAACAATTTCCTTTGCCAGGCAGTGTTGTTCCACGTTGATCCTCTCCTTTCGGTCTCTAGCCATTGTGACGTCGATTGACTCGAACATTGCAGAGTAGTAGTCAAGGGCCTCAACAAACCTCGTCAAGAAGGGTGTGGTGTTAATGTTCGCCTCCTGCTCTACCAAAGTGGTGACCTTAGGAGAAAGCGATTTGATCAACCGAAGAAGTCCATCCCTTGGGTTCTGCACATCGACGCTCTCATCTGGGGTGTGGTGGAGCTGAAGAGGGAAGTTCACAGCCAGAGCCTCCCCGGATCTCAACTGGAGCATATCTGGAGTCAGCTGTGGGGCAAAGACAGGCACTGCATGGAACTCCACTGGGATGTTGAATTTCTGGGAGATCATTGCTAAACGCTTTCCAATAGCATCCAAATTGTCCCCACGAGCATACTTAGAGACAGGATCATCGATTCCAGTGATCCGCACATGAGGGGGGCCACCAGGTCTAGCAGCAAGTGCTTGCAAAAGGGTCATCCACTGGGTGCCTTGAGCTATCTGGAAGTCTACAATGTGTATACGGCTCTCATTCCTGCACGCTTCAGCAATGGCTCCATTTGCTGCCATATAACCAAACTTAAGATACGGGCATATCTCGTAGAGGATGTGCATGAACGAGAGCAGGTCCTTCCCCAAGGGCTCTTTACACCTGAGAGCACGGTATATGTTTGTGCCTGAAGACTCCTTCCTTGCTACAAGCCCTTCAATCATGTAAGCACCAAGCCTCTGAACTGGGTCGCCAGATATTGAGACAACACTTCGAGCTTTTTCAACCAGTTTCTCAAAATCATCCAACCTGTTTTCAGATAGCGCCTTAGCACAGTCAACCAGCAGTTGTTTCAAATTTCCAGAAGGACTACCGTCGAACATTCTTTCTATTTTGACTTCCTGACATTGCTCGGTAGGAACCTCACTGCCCCTTGAAGAAGTAGACAATCGCCCAGGCCTTATAACTATCTGTGGCTGCCGTGGATTCGGACTAAAAATCCTTGATCTTTGACTGGGGATATGAGCTATTCTGCTTTTGCTCAAGGACGAGGCGGGTGCAGTTACTTCATCGTCCCCATTATCAGGCTCCATTAGAGCAGCCTCAAGTTGCATCAAGGCATGTTCCATACTCTGGCTCCCATTCGCATTTTGTAAGATGTACTCCCCGCCCGAGGAGGCAAGTGAAGTTTCTTGTAAGGTATCCGACGAAGAGCTTGATGGATAATAGTAGCCCCTGGTCTCAGCAGAGGAGCTGCAAGAGGGGCTCAACCCCGATATACTCTCGGTAGAACCCTGCTGATCTAGGCTGTCAATATGTGTAGTTGCAGCCTCAGAGTCACCAGGTATAGAGAAAGGGGATGTAGGAGAGTTTCTTAAACCGAATTTCTTGGATACAAATAACGTTTCTGGAACTGCTGCAGGGGTTAGCTGGGATGACGTGTATGATATGCCTGCACTAGTCACACCGAATCTATGAAACTCGTGCGAGTCCATGCTACAGAAACAACATCAGCTATCCTGATACGAAGGAAGTTGCTTCTTCCCAACTGATACAATCGTACCTTCAATGACCACCAAGATATAATACTGAATCAGTTGACCTGCAACGATAACAAGAAATAAATTATCTGATATGTAGACATCCAATTGTTACCAACACAACAGTAATATTTTACTGCATCATTTTGAGGCACAAGGAAATCATAAAGAGGCGCTAGGATCCGGTGTAAGTAACTTGTTAAGTTATACTGTAAGGAAATGCAAGACATGGTCAATTGATTGTTACTGGAGGATAATCAACAAGCACGAACAGGTGATGACCATATTCAGACAAGAAAGGTAAATCAATGACAAATAAAAGCAGAATTACCCTGCAGAGCATGAGTGATTCTAAACAGTAAGGTTCCCCTAGATGTAACTTTGCATTGGTTCTTCAACATAACATCGAGGAAATTGAAAAAGACCCAATGATTGGATTTAAAAGGGAAAAAATCATTAGAAAAAACAAGTCCTCATCATGTATGGACTACGGAATGAGTTACAAAAGGTCACCAAACTTCATACCTTACACTGCAAATCTTTACCAACCGACGAGAGACTCAATAAAAGTGTATTGGTGAACTTCCATTTAGAGATCTCCATTTAACATCAAAAGTTGGAGGGGAAAGGAAAAGTAAATGTGGAATCCACTTGTAGTTTGTAGGTTTGAACTGAAAATTCAATGGTCAAATTTCAATTTATAAGATTTGAACAGGAGAAGGAAAATTACGTTTCTCCTCCTTCCCAATATGCAAAAGCAAATCCTTTCCAACTTTATAATAGAAATTTATTAAGATTTAGGAAAAACACTCATCCAAATTGTGTACATGATTCACGTCCACACGAGGGCAGAAACATCAAGATTAAAATTTTCCCTTCAAAATTGACATCAATGAACCATCAAAACCTAGAAGGTTTGATCAACTTTTTCATGAACAGTCGCGAGTGTGAGCTAAGGAAGAAAAATCAGCGCATGCAAAGTTCACCGAACTACCAAAAAAAGGAAAGAGGAAGAAAATTTACCTCAAAACAACAAATTAGAGACAAATCCAGATGCCGAAACAAATTCACAACTCATAAAATTCCATGAATCTTTCTAATTCACATCAATTTCTGAGCGCCCGAAAATGAAAAGATGAGCTAAAATTGAAAACCGAAACCTAAACCTAACTACTTCCCTTGCTCCAACCTTTCCTTTTATAAAACCAGATTTATATACAAATAACAAATAATAAAGAAATCAAACGTACCTGAGAGGAATCGGAATGGTCCAAATCTGGTTAGAAAAACCTACAAGAGTCAAACCCCGGAGGTCGCTTAGTTGACTCGGTAAATTGTAGTTGAAGAGACGGAAGGGGTTAGGGGTGGGTGGAGGAGTTGAACGGGGAGCGTAGCATATGGGTGGCCATTTATACAATGGAGCGAGAGGGTTGATGACGGAGGTGACCGGACCAAGAGGTGACTATAACGGTGACGTTGACGGTAACGGCTGGATGGGCTTATCTTGGATTGGTCTCCGTGGTTGACGGAGTTTGATTTAAGCGAGTTGACGGACGTGTCCTCCCCGCCGTCCACACGGCTATCCAAATTCCAAACCCAAGCCTTAATGCATTTTAGGTACAACTTTTTTTGTTTATTTATTTATACATAATTTATTACTTTTTCTAAGAACATACCTTTGTGCTTCCTAAAAGTGCTAGATGTAGTGTTTTATGACACGAGAAAATTATAAATGCATATTAAACTGGATCAGATCTATATCTACATCTAAAAGAAAAATACCACTTGGCCACCGAGGTTTGAGAACCTTCACCTAAGTATTACTTTTCAGATTTTCAACCATTTGTTCATTTTTAATAGAAAAGATAAAGTCTTAATAGAGGATTAGAGGTGCAGGTAAAGACAAGGGTAAAAGGTAAAAGCAATTCAAATTAAATAAAAATAAGGGAACACCAAGTTTCCACAATCGGATATTCTGTTAGGTCTTTCTTTCTTTTCTAATGTTGATATTCGTCATGTTTTCAGGGAGTTTAATATTGTAGCGGACCATATTGCTCGTTTTGCTTACACTAGCCCTGCCGACGGTGGTTTGGAAGATGATCCAGAACTGCTTGTTCTTTTCTGTAAGGATGCGCTAGGGAGGAATTTGTCTGCTGGCGACCCTCCTAATTTTTATCTTACGTCCAAAAAATAAATAAATAAAAATTATTATTATTATTATATTAAAAAAATTATGGTGTATCTAACTTAACTTTTAAAAGCATAGGTTAAGACTCTGTATAAAATAAAGTTAAAAATAATGCTAAATAATTAAATATAGATTCCAACTCGGAGTTTCTAATACTTGCTTCAAGGAAAAAAAATATGTAGTTAAAACCGAGATTCAAAAGAGAACGAAAACGATTTGAGTGGAAGCGAACAAAAAGAAGTAAAACATAATGATCATGTAAGATCGAACATCGGAGATTTTACGAGGTTTGACAATAATGCCTACATCTTCGGGGCCTCAAGAATCGGCAGAATTCACTAAGTAAAAGTTCGTAGAGGGTACAATCAAGTAACAGATACAACGAAGAACCCTAGATATATATAGCATGCATGTGAGTTAGAGATAGGGAAGATGAAAATCCCCCTGTGTGGGAAACCGGAGATCAAAGAAGTTTTCGATCTTCCAAAACCCTAGATCTTCAAACGAGGAGGAAGTGGTCACCCAAGCTGAAAGCTCTCGCTACGCCAACACCAGAAGACCTCGAGATCAACCACCTTCTTCGTCTCAACACCGCCAGGAATGGAGAACAATGGAATGAAAGCAAACCCTATAAAACTCAAAAACCCTGTAAGAGTGTTTTAGAGAGAGAGAGAGAGAGAGAGAGAGATGAATATGAAGAACCAAGCAACGCTGAGGAGAGCTTTTATAATTAAGTCACACGACGAAGCGCGCAAGTTAGCAAAGCGCTTCACATATGGGACTTGGGCTGCTAAGCTCAACACATTTGCTGAAGATCATGAGCTTGGTTTGGGCCAAAGCCCACACACAGATTACATCTCCACTCTTATCATACATATTTACTTCATGAGAATTGAATTCCCGGAAAGTTCAATTGATGGGAATTGTGAAAATGTGTTTGGTTGATTTTTTTATTTTAGATGATTAAAAGGGGAATTGAAAATTTCCAAATACAAAATGATGGAAGTTGTCTTAATAATTCATTATTCTTTTAAAACTCTTTTAGCCATAAAATTAGTAACAACTATATTAAAAAAAATTGCAAAAAAAAAATATTTTTTTCCTCAGTTTTTCTTTCGGGTTAGGAGGGGCTATATTTTGCCAGACCTTATACATTTATATTATAAGTAAACCATTAGGTAAAAGCATGTCGATTTTGTAAATGACATATAAAATGATTTGCATCTATTTAATATTCAAATGTTAATAACTATTTGTCGGACTGTCAAATTTAAGGTTATAAGATATTAAATCAAATCTATGGAGGAGATCGAGAAACATATACACACAATTTTAGAACACCATGGCATGTTAGGAAAAACAGCTAGTAGAAAGGGAGATAGAGGTGAGAGCCTCTCTCTCTAAAAACCCTAACCTCCAAATCCAAACACCACCGCTAGGCCTGATACATGAGCTGAGTAGCTCGGGATCGACTCGGGCTCGGCTCGGTAAAAACTCGACTCGGGATCGCTTGAATGTATATATGAGTCGAGTTTAAGCCTATTCCTGAGCTCGAGCTCGGCTCGAGCTCGAATCAAGTAGCTCGCGAGCTCGAAGACCCCTAAATCCCTAGGTATAAAACCTAATTACCCTAAACCCAACCCAGCCGCTCCCATCCTTCTTTTTATTTTAGGAACGCTCCCACCCCTAATCTCTCTTAATCTCTCATCATCTCTTGCTCGTTGCGGCTGATAGATTACATAGGTCTTAATATTGTATAGTGGGCTAAAAGTCCATTAAGGCCCAATACCTTTGTAACCTATATATATGTTATATCAATGAATGGAAACCCTCGATAAGGACTTTACATCAATTCTACAATCTTACATGGTATCACAGCGTTTTTCTTCCTAACGGAACCTTAATTTGATCCTCCCGCCTCAACTCTTTTGCCCGATTTCGACCTAGTACACCCGAACACCACAACCGCCTCCTTCCTTTTTCCTCGCCTCTCCTGTCTCGCTCCCGCTGTTCCCCACGCCGGCCACCACACCCACGGCTCTCGCCGACCACCACACCCACGGCTCTCGCCGGCCACAACCTCGCTCGCTACCCCGAGCCCAGTCCGAGCCAAGTCCGAGCCTGCACCTTCGCTTTCGCCGTCATCATCCATCGCTCTCAGATCTGAACCCGCCAACACCACTAGCCATAGCCAGATCCGGCAACCTACGACCCGGATCCAACCTCCGAGCACCACCGGTGTCGCTCCGAGCCCTGTTCTCATCCTCCTCTGCCTTCGCATCAAGACGCCTCGCCCTCGCCTGTGTCTCCTTCTTCCTCTGTACGCAAGTTCCTGGGAGAAATAGTGATTTTGATTTCTTTTATCGAAATTACATAAACCTTCCCCTGATTTTATAGAAATTACAGAAACCTCCCCCTTATTTTTCTAATAAAAAAAAATGCCTGGATATCCTACCCCTCGACATGCCGGTCCTCATGCCTCTCTGACATCGCCTGACCCAAGCTATGTTCCGTCAGCTCTGCATCATGCCTTCTCCTCTACGCAACCGACATCTTCAGACCCTTCTTGGTACATGGACACTGGTGCCACCTCCCACATGACGAACTCCTCAGGTAACCTCTCATCTATTTCTTTTAAGGGTCCTGCCCACTCTATTATCGTCGGAAATGGTGGTCGTCTTGCTACTTCGGGAATTGGCCACGCCAAATTACAGACCCCAACCCACCCACTACACCTCAACAATGTCCTTATTGCCCCAAAGATTGTCAAAAATCTTATCTCTGTCCGTCGGTTCACTACTGACAACAACGTTTCCCTTACGTTTGATCCCTATGGTTTCTCTGTGAACGATCTTACTACGGGGGTTACTCGCATGAGATGTAACAGCACCGGGGAGCTCTACCCTGTCACACCACCTTCTGCGTCCAGTCAGTCGTGTCCGGTCGCCCTCTCAACATCATCGTCCAGCCTCTGGCATGCACGCCTGGGCCATCCCAGCGCTGCCATTCTAGATGTCCTCCGTTCCCAGAACCTTGTCACCTGTACTAAAGACCCGCGCTCTGGTTTATGCTCTTCCTGCCAACTAGGCAAACATGCCAGACTGCCGTTCCAACGGTCTTTGACCTCTACCCTTGCTCCCTTTGATATCATTCACAACGACATTTGGACCTCTCCCGTGCCTAGCAAGGAGGGTCACAAGTACTACCTTTTGTTTCTTGATGATTACACTCATTACTTATGGGTCTTCCCGTTGCATTTCAAGTCCCAAGTGTTTCCTATCTTTGTCAGATTCCATACCTACATCAAAACACAGTTTCACATGTCCATCAAATGTTTCCAATGTGACAATGGCCGTGAATTTGACAACAAAGACTTTCACTCCTTCTTTGCCGCAAATGGGATCTCCTATCGCTTGTCTTGCCCCTATACTTCTCAGCAGAATGGCAAGGCAGAAAGAATCATCAGAACCATTACCAACATGATGTGCTCTCTCCTCTTCCACGCATCTATTCCCATTCCCTATTGGCCTCACCAGTGGCGGCCGCAGGATCCTCCGAAAGGTGGGGCAAAATTTTCTAGTGTGTACTAAGATATTGGCCTTAAATAAACTTCTTTACCTAAGCTATGATTTTCAACTTAGCATTGGATTATAGAAAAGTAGGCTTACATTTGCTTTGTTGCTATGATAGTTGTTTCTCGTCATTCATTGAAAATTCAGGCATTTGTCATATTTAGGAGTGTAAACTTATCGAAATTCAATCATGTTAAATTCAAAGCTTTTGCATATTAGCTAGGATTGTAAACTCACCAACTTTATAATATCTTTTGGTTCCCAAAGACATGATAGAAATTGTGATTTGAATATGTAGGTTACGAAGATACAAATATTGCATAAAGCTTCACAGATTCAATTCATAAATTTCATTCTCAAAATCACATACACAATAATTAAAACACAAAATTTATTCTCAAAATCAAAACTCTAATGAAAATTTCACAAAATTTATTCTCATAATCAAATCATAATTTCACCAATTTTATGGGGTTTAATTAGTTTATAGCTAGATAATTTGTATATAGTATGCAGCTCGAGAAGTGGGAACATAATTAAATAAGGGGGTAGAAACATAGAGAGTAGGTGCAAGTTGAACAAAGAATTAAAAAAAACTTTTTTGAGGGAGACGAATTTTTTTTTAAAAAAAAGAGGCTAATTTCACCAATTTTATGGGGTTTAATTAGTTATAGCTAGATAATTTGTATATAATAGGAAAGTCGGGAAGTGGGAATATAATTAAATAAGGGGTAGAAACAACGAAAGTGGGATGTAAGTTGAACAAATAATAAAAAAGTTATTTTTAGGGAGGTGAAATTTGTTTTAAAAAATGAGGCTACTGGGACTTGAACCCCCAACCTTCGGTTTAATGTTAGTTTCCTTCCTTCCCATCAACCAACTAAGCTAAGTAGACTAATTGATTCTATATTCATCATAGTTTTACTTATTACAATACTTCTATATATATATAAATTATTTTTTATTTTTTTTTTCCAAACCCCGAGACACGTGGGTCGAAGGGTGGGGCGGCCGCGTACACCCACCCCACCCTGTGGCCGCCCCTGGGCCTCACGCCTTATCCACCACATGTTATCTCCTAAACATTCTCCCTTCCACTACCCTACACCATCGCTCGCCAGCTCAGACACTTTATTACGCCGAGCCTAGGTATGATCACCTTCGCACCTTCGGGTGCTTGTGTTTCCCAAACCAGTCCTCCACAGCCCCGCACAAGCTTCACCCGCGCTCCACTCCATGTGTCTTCCTAGGCTATCCGCCTGATCATCGAGGTTACATTTGCCTTGATATCAAGACCCACAAGATCATTCTCTCACGTCATGTCACCTTTGATGAGTCGCGATTTCCCTTTGCGTCTCCCACACCCCCTGTGTCTCCGTCAGAGCCTGAGTCACCATTCCCTCACTTCCTTTTTCCCCAGAGCTCTCCCGGTGCTCCTGCTTCTCCCCCAACACCACCGCCACCACCACCCCCACCACCAGACCACACACCCGCAGCGTCTCCGGTGTCTTCCGACCCCGTCAGATCGTCTCCATGACCACCGCTCATCACCCCGCTATCCACCTCCCATCACCTCGCCAAACAACCTCGCCTCACCTACGTGCGGCGGCCGCCGCATGTCATGCGGCGCCCGCTGCAACCCCAAATACTGCAACCCTCGCCGCATTTGATCCGCCCGCCGCCTCTTCCCCTTGCTTAGCCCCTCTTACCCCCGTCCTTCCCGACTCCCATTCACCCTCTGCCTCCACCCAGACCTCCCTCTCCCCCGTTCCCACCTCCCACAACACAGCCCTCCTCGACCCGAATTGGCAGGCGGCTATGCTCGACGAATACAGGGCCCTTACGAAGAATGGTACTTGGGTTCTTGTTCCTCGCCCTCCTGAGGCGAACGTCATTCGATGTATGTGGCTTTTTCGTCACAAGTTTCGCTCTGATGGGACGTTGGAGCGCTACAAGGCCCGTCTTGTGGTGAACGGTAGATCTCAGCAAGCAGGTATTGATTGTGATGAGACCTTCAGCCCTGTGGTCAAGCCTGCCACTATCCGAGTGGTCCTGAGTCTGGCTCTGTCGCGCAACTGGGCCATCCATCAGTTAGATGTCAAGAACGCCTTTCTGCATGGTCATCTGAACGAGACAGTTTACATGTTTCAGCCGCCGGGGTTTACTGATGCTGAGCGTCCAAAGCATGTCTGTCTCCTCAAGCGCTCTCTATATGGTCTCAAACAGGCTCCGCGGGCGTGGTTCCAGCGTTTTGCCTCTCATCTGCTCCATTTGGGTTTCACTGGCAGCCGTTCGGATACGTCTCTGTTTATCTATCGCAGAGGCTCAGACTTGGCATTCCTGCTGCTATATGTCGACGACATCATTCTCACCGCCTCTTCTGATGCTCTTCGGACGTCGATAATCTCGCAGTTGAGTGCGGAATTCGCCATGTCTGATCTGGGTCAGCTGTCTTACTTCTTGGGAGTTGCTGTTCAGCGGCATGCGTCTGGTCTGTTTCTCTCACAAAGTAAGTATGCTGCAGAGATTGTTGCTCGGGCTAAGATGGTCAACTGTAATCCCGTCGCGACCCCAGTCGATACATCCAACAAGCTCAGTGCTCATTCTGGTCCTTTGGTTGACGATCCCACACTGTACAGGAGCCTCGCTGGTGCTCTTCAGTATCTCACTTTTACCAGGCCTAATATCAGTTACGCCGTTCAGCAGATCTGCTTGTTCATGCATGCCCCTAGGGAACCTCACTTTCAGGCTATGAAGCGAATCATTCGGTACATCAGCGGCACCCTCGAGCTCGGCACCACCATCACTCCTTCCTCTAAGCTTGATCTTGTGGCTTACACTGATGCGGATTGGGGTGGTTGTCCAGATACACGTCGCTCCACGTCTGGTTACTGTGTCTTCCTCAATGACACTCTTGTTTCTTGGTCAGCCAAGCGTCAGTCCGTCGTGTCTCGCTCCAGCGCTGAAGCCGAATACAGGGGTGTTGCCAACGTTGTCTCCGAGTGCTCTTGGCTCCGCAATCTCCTGCTTGAGCTACGATGCCCCTTGCAGAAGGCCACTCTAGTCTACACTGACAACGTCTCCACCGTCTACCTGGCTAGCAACCCAGTCCAGCATCAACGCACGAAGCACATTGAGCTTGATCTCCACTTCGTCAGGGACAAGGTTGCCATTGGACATGTCCGCGTTCTACATGTCCCGTCCTCTTATCAGTACGCTGATATATTCACCAAGGGTTTACCTAGACAGTTGTTCATTGATTTTCGTTCCAGTCTCACTGTACGGACCCCTCCCGTTTCGACTGCGGGGGTTTGATAGATTACATAGGTCTTAATATTGTATAGTGGGCTAAAAGCCCATTAAGGCTCAATACCTTTGTAACCTATATATATGTTATATCAATGAATGGAAACCCTCGATGAGGACTTTACATCAATTCTACAATCTTACAGCGGCTTCCCACCGTCCTCGTCATCATCAGATATGGATTGTGATATTGTAATCGAACAAATGTGCTTAAATCGAGCTTGGCTTTGTTGGACTGTGTTGTTTATATATTGTGGGTCATTGATTGTGAAATTGTGTATTATTGGCTAAGATTGAATCAAAACCGAGCTTAAATCGAGCTAAAATAACTCAAAACTTGTAACCGAACAAACGAGCTCACGAGCTCGAGCTCGAGCTTGAGTACTCTTCCCAGCTCGCGAGCCGAGTACGAGCACCTGTTTAGGCTCATTTTCATATGGAGCTCGAGCTCGAGCTCGGCTCGTTTATGAACGAGCCGAGCTTGAACACAAGGTACTCGAGCTCGTGAGCTCGTATATCACCCCTACCACCGCCATCACCCACCCGCCACCGCCTTCATCACCTTTCCTCTAATCCAAACACCACCACTACCAAATCCCCAAATCCAAACACCATCCCCACCACCTCAACCTTCATCCATAGGTATTGATTTCATCCGTCTTTCACTCCCGTTGTCACCACCACCACCATTCTCGCCGTCCACCACCACCACCACCCTTGCCGTCCGGCCTAAACCTCGGCTTCTCTCCACCACCATCTACCTTTGGTGGTTTGGATTTCGTTTCGGATCGCTTCCCCTTGCCAATCCCTTCAATCCGCCGCCGCCTCACCAAAACGAGATATGTCCGTCTAGGTCACGAGTCCACCGGCGCCTCCTCGGCTTCCGTCGCTCTGCGGTGGCCGTCTTCGCCGCCGTTCGCATGGGCTTCAATGGCTGAAACCATCCCTCTCCTCCTTGGTCCTTGGGGCCCAAGCTTCGGGTCCTTGGGGCCCAAGGTTTGGGGTAGGGAAAATAATAAAATAAATAAAATAAAAATAAAAATTACCCGAAAGGGTTTAAACCTTCCCGAAAAGGCATAAATCCCGTAAGGGCTTGAAAATCCCGTTAGGGTTTAAATAAATTCTCATTCGTATGAATGGGAATAAAGGTGCGCGTCTTCATGGGTGGTTTTGGGGTGTGATCCCTGTTGCTTGGCGTTCCTCTTCCGTGCTGGAGCTCTGGCAACCGGTGTCGGGATTGGCTGGGGTCGTGGTGGTGTGTATCGAGGTGACTCCGCGTTAGGCTATTCCTTGGAGGATCGTCTTCACTGCCCACAGGACTGGATCCTGATATACAGCTGGCCAACGGTGTCGCCGCATGGGGATGCAATGCTTGGCACCGGATCTTAGTCTACGTTGACTCCAGCTTGTACGGGGTTGGCTCGCTTGCTCGTCCGGGATTACGCCTCCCACTCTGTAGTTGTTGCACCTTTTTATATGTAGAGACGGTTTCACCGTCTGCCGACTTCGTCGGCCTCTCGAGTTGTCAGGTATGCCTGACTCTCGAATTATTTCCTAATCAAAAAAAAAATATACACACAATTTTATTTTTTGTTTTGGGGAAGAGGGGTTGTCATTGTCACTTACTATTCACATGTTTTTTTAGGATGAAAGAAATTATCTAAAATATCAACTTTTTAAATATTTTTTTTAATAATTTCATATTTATTAGTAATAATATGAAGTCATAAAAAAATTAATAAAAATGTGATATTTTATATAGTGTTTGGCTCATTAGACAATGTGTATAAATAGTAAAACAACATGTTATGTTTTAAATGGATGTAGTACATAAAATGATATACCATTTCACCGTGTGTGCGATAATATATAGATGATTGGATAGCTGAAGCTAATATTAGGATAGTTAAAAGTTGATTGATTCAATATGTTAAATTAAACTGTTTATAAGTTAGTGCAGTGACGGCCACAGAACTTCCCGAAAGGTGGGGCGGAATTCCAAGCTACGAAAGTGTTGCAAAAGATGGCATCAGTAGATACATTGTACTCTAACCATATCCATTCCTTGAACCACTTCCCCAAAAAAGCTCTTTTTGACCTATCTCGAGGAAAGTTGTGCGATAAAGGTTGGCAAGGACCTTTAGTCGCATACTCTCTCCTTACAACACCCCTAGTTGAAGGTTCATACTCCATTAAAGGCTTCCGCAATGCAGGATCACTAAGAATATTCAGATTATCAATTCTGGCTTTTTTCTGAATTTGACTATCGACATCATCTCTCACACTTTGGTCGGCTTGGAACCTCCTCACTACCATCAACAACATCATCTCCATTGTCAAGCTCTACATCATGTCCATCAACAACCTCAACATTATCAATCAAAGGACTAGGAGTTGAATTATCCACATTAGCATCATCAACATTTGCAACTATATTGCGAGGGGTGGATGATCCAACACTTTGTACTTTGTTGATTCGAGCAAAATATCTATCCATACCGGAATCCCTATTCAAAATTCATAAGCAATAACAATGAAAAAAAAGCCTCAATTTTCACACTTCAAATCACTTAAAATCTCAAACCCTAAAACCTAACAAAGAACAACAATTTCAATTCTCCAAATCTCTAATCCTAATTCATTCATAAACAATAACATAAACAATTTATAATAATCAAAATCCCCAATTTTCACACTTCAAATCTCAAACCCCAAAACCTAACAAAATTTCAATTCTCCAAATCAATTCACATTTCAAACCTTTCAATTGCAAACAAATCAATAGGAACAAACACCAACTCAATTCAAGATTTAAGTAACTAAGAATAACAAAATAGGAGCAAACTTACCGATTTCGCCCAAAGTCCTGATTTTTCGAGTCGAAACTGCAGTGAGAGCCGAGAGTCGCAGGCAGATAGCTTTGGTGCAGGCGGAGGGGCCGGTGGAATAGTGGTCACTGGTCGGAATGGTGGAGGCGGTCGGGGCAGACGGTCAGGCAGCCAGCCCTTCGCTCGCATCTCGCCCTTCGGCGTTCGCTCTTCACTTCGCTCGCGACCTCGCGTCTCGCCTTCGCTTCCCTCTCTCCTGCGCGTCTCTCTGCTGGGAAAATTAATTCCCAGTCAAAACGACGTCGTTTTGACATAATATTTTTTTTAAAAAAAACACAGGGTACCCGCGGCTCGAAAGGTGGGGCGGGAGCGTACGCCCGCCCCACCCCAGGGCCGCCCCTGAGTTAGTGAAATATTTTGCAATACTCTGTGGTATAGTGTAACTCAGGTTGTAAATAAGGGTTTCAACTTTTTCACCCGATAACCCTGAAGTTTTGAATTTTTTTTCTCACGCCCAAAAGTTTAGTTTTGGTTGGAAGATGAGAGTTTCAACCTCTATTGGGATAGTTTATATAATTTTGATAAATTATTCAGGGTTTTTAAGCAATAAGTGAGTATTATATATAAATGTTAGGGGTGATCGAAGAAGAGACGAAAAACCAGGTAGACGTGACCACGGGTCGAACCCACAGGGTCGAAGGTCAGGGTTGGCTGACCCGAACCCTAATTTGAGAAAGCCACGGTTGGCGGGGTCGACCCAGCGGGTTGACCACATGGTTCTGTGCAGATTTTTACCCGGAATAGAGCATAAATCTAAAAGAATGAAAGAGAAGAGTCAATCGCGACTCGACGGGTCGACCACATTAGTCGTAAAAATAAACATTTCCCCTCCAAAGAATAAAAGATATGGAAAGAGAAACTTATCAATGCACATGAGAATATATATCTTTTAAAAGAATTGATAAGTTTCTCTTTCCATATCTTTTATTCTTTCTCACTTTATTAAAAAATTTATTGATAAATTTAAACATGCATGAATGTGAAATTTATGTCTCCTATTCATATGAATATTGGGCTATTGTTATGATGAATATGAGAAAAATATTCAGGATAATATTATTCAAATAAATATAAGGTAACATATTCATATGAATATTCAGATGAATATTCAAATGAATACGTAGTATAAGGTAACATATTATTTAAATTGGGTCTTGCTAGATACACCGCAAATGATACTTAAGGAGTTGCACGTCGTTATTAACGTGCATGTGAGGTGGGTGGAAAAAATATGCACGTCGGCCTACACGTCATTAACAACGTACAATAGTGCACGTCCGAACTGACGTGCAACACTGCACGTCATTAACAACGTGCATCAGTGCACGTCTTTAGTGACGTGCAAACCCTACTTAGGGTTTAGGGTTTATGGAATAAAAAAGGGTGGGGTTAGGAAGGGGGGTTTAGGGTTTAGAGTTTAAGTTATTCCGAGCCTTGGTGAGTTTTATTGGTCAATGATAATTAAATGACAAGCAATAATTGTTAAGGTTTTCATTCGGATAATATGCGAATAATGTTACAATGCACGGAAAAAAAAAGGTTTACATCCATAATTGTAATAGAGCGGTGGAATAAAATCTAGACAAAGTGTAAAGGGCGACCGGACTCGACACGTAAGGCTCGGAATCGGTCAAACTGAGCTTGAAAAGGAGCATCCCATCCTTCGACGCTCGGTTGATGATGTGCAACCCATTCTGGCGTAGGCGGCGGAATAGGAGCGTTAGGACGCAACCAGATCTATGAGAACGGAAAATTAGAGTTAGAGTATTGACATATGGATGAAAAGCAATAATAGGTAATAATATAAGACGTTTGAGGTCGTACCGCGGCAAAATGGTCTTGGTTTCCGATGCAAGGCAAATCGAGGGTTGCCGATTGAGGGTTGTTACCAGGTGTCGATGAGGACATGGGGAGACATGTGAACGGATGATGCCAAGCTAGGACGACGAGAGAAATCTGATATACCGTTGCAAATACTAAAACCATGATGAGTAGCTCTATCCAATGTCTCCTATCACCATGCACAGGTCCCGCCCATCTCTGGTTGTCGACGAACTGCTGGAATGAGTACCCTCCCATATAACAATTGGCGTAGAGATCGGTGTGATCCTCCAAGTGATTGCATAATAACGTTTTTAGTTCCGGGAAAGCAGACTCGCCAATCGGTGATGTCAATGACACCAAAGCACGATAGCCACAATGACCATCTCCAATAGTGTCCCTCACACCCTCAATACGTCTGAGCATGAAGAGATCAACGTTGTTTCGACCCCAGTTGAACCCTCTGAACACATCATCACGTCCACGTCGAGCTGAGGTCACTTGTGGACGATGTCGAGCAGCATGTCGAGCACCACGTGCTTCTTCTCTCTCAAAATTTCCCCTGAACTCCTCGTATGGCAACGAATTGATTCTACATGCATTCCTCGACCCCTGAGGCCTCTCTTTCGATCGGTCGCTTGCAGATGAGGGTGAGTGGAGTTCATCGTCGCATAAATTGTTGAAAGACGTGTATGAAGATGATAGCTCATACGGGAGCGGGGTGTCATCGATGTCAGTCCATGAAAAATCCATCCAGAACGGGTGGATGTCCTCCGCGAGTATCGGAGTACCAGAACTGACGTACGCCTGAATCTCATGGACACAAGGAATCCCGTAACAAACCCTCCAATGTCGGTCCGTGCATTCCGGAGGAATGTTTTGTTTTCCGACATCCTCCCATAACTTGTACAGATAGTCGAAGCACTTTTTGGAGATTAAAGTATTTACCTCATAAAAAAGGTTGACTTTATACGCCATCGTTGGCCATTTGAAGCGGTCGATCTCCAAGAAGTTTGCATCTCATGCAGTTGGCAATCATCGACTCTATGGATTGCATCTATGACGACGCAGAAGTCACCAGTCGATGAGTGAAGTGCCTCATTGAAACCTTGTGTTGACCATCAACTCTGTACACAGTTTCAAGTCAATACTGAAGTTCATACCACTAAATGTTTTATAACATATCATATTGTAAGGGGAGATAGGAAGTATGGTGTACCTGTTTGTTGTACGAGTGCCGAAATGTAGAACATTATCTCTGTAGCATCGTACGATGTTCCTTCTCTACGGAAGCCACATCACCTCTAAATACGCCATTACACTTGGGAATGGGTGCCATCTCTCGTGTGGCGCCCGACGACGTCGGTTGAATGATTCCTCTGACTTCGATTGGAACAACCCCCAACCGTTGCCCTTGAAGATGCCAGTGTGTTGTAGGAGGAAATCGAGTTCAATAATATAAATCAAACAAGATTCGTCCCCATGCAAATAATTACAAGACTTCCTCCCGATGTAGAAAAAGGAAGTCATGATCGATCCTCGAGGAAGCGTGTCAGTGGATCTCAGGTAGCAGGCAAATCTCACGAACGGTGATCGACCACATGGAGATAACTCGATATCGACCAAAGGTTAGTCGATATCGACCAATTTCATTCGATTTCTGGTTTCTGCAGCGTCAGTCGATTTCGGCCAAGTTACTCGATATCAACCAATGGTAGGTCGATATCGACCAATCCTCGTCAATTTCTTCATGTAGCTCAGAGACAAAAACAAGCAAAAGTCGATATCGACCAAGTGCAACTCGATATCGACCAAGTTAGTACCCAATATCGACCGGCTCAAAAGACTGTCGGTCAACCAGAAGACTCGATTTCGACCTGTGTAAGTTGATATCGAGTAAAACGCATAAACCTAATGAAAACTAAAGTTCGCAGATTTCGAGATAAACAAATATATGAAAGAAAACTTCCAAGACCGGGGTTTGCAACAACGATAACCAAACATGCATAAGGCAAGATAAAGAGAAATAATCATGCAATCACATCAAAGGATCAAACTTTCGTCTTTTCCAACAATTAGACAACTCTTTCAAGAAACCCTAATTGTATCTACCAATTATATGTTTATAATCCAAGTTGATAACCTGAATCTCTATTAATTAGGTAATAAACATATAAAATGCAGTGAATGATCAAAACATAACAAGGGTTGAATCTTTACCTCAAACATGCATGGCTATCGTCGGGCTCACTCCGACCCTAGAAGTAGGTGGACTACTCGCTTCTCATCATAGGGAAAGACATCAATAGTAAAAGGAAACTAAATTGCATTAATAAAATAAAATAAAGCTTACAACCGATCGAAGCCAATTCCACTCTCGCCAAATACAACTTCTCTCGACTCCAAGCTCTCTCTCCTAACTCTCCTACTCTTGTGTTCTCTCTGAATTTTAATGAATGAAAAACTAGCCCTATGGGCTTTATTTATAGGCCTTTATCCTTGCTAGTCAAGGTAAGGAAATCTAGTTATTCCTAAAGATATAATTCTACTTGGAAATAAATAAATCTAATTTGGAACCAAGATAAATCCTATAGGGTAATTAAATGTTCCACCCTTAGGATAGATAAAAAGATATAAAAAAAAATACAAAATGTCTCTCAAAACTTCATGAGCAAGATATCTCCACTCGGAATCTTCAATGGGCTCGGAATCGACTTCGTACTCGAACTGGAAAGTTGGTCGATATCGACTAACGTTGGTCGATATCGAGTTATGTTGCTCGGCTTCGGCTCTGATCACTCGATATTGACTCTGGCAAGGGATATCGAGTTGATCTTTGGTCGATATCGAATTATGTAAGTCGATATACGTCTTCGTGTCTGCTGGTCCATGTCGAGTATGTCTGGGAATATCGACTGACTCTTAGTCGATATCGACCAAGTATGGTCGAAATCGACCAATCTTCAACTTTCAGCATTCTGCTCCGTCTTGAAACGCACTTTCCCGAGTCCTCAATCGTTTGATTGACGCATATGAATATGCGTTGGAAAGCTCTTTTCAAGGGCTACAACTCTCATGAAGACATCAGAACTTGATTCAGAATGATGAATGGCGAAAAGTAGGCTTTCCTCCAGCTGCATCATCCTTAGCTTCTTCATGAGTTTCCTTTAAGCTCCAAAGTGCGTCCGATTTCTGCGAAATTAAACAGAAACTAGTGTACACTCCATAATTTGGCAAATAAACATAAACTACATAGATTATTTACTATTCTAACCCAAATGCATGAAATGTATACATAAATCGATATAAAAGTCAATGTAAAACATGGCACAAAACATGGACATCACAGCGTGACTTAAATTCTTTGTAATCTTTAGTGCAGCTTCCTTGCATCTTCTCATAACATGTACCTAGCAAAGGAGATGTTGAACGTTGGGGAAGACAACATTCAGCGCCGCCAAGAGACCTAGCTCTCGATCTGTCATAATAGCTTGAGGTTGAACATTCACAAGCAAGATTTGAAGCTGACGCAACACCCAAGCGTACGTGTATTCATTCTCGTGAGACATGAAAGCATAGGCGATGCAGTAATTATGGTCTGAGGGTGTGAACCCGACCACCTCGCACAATGGAATCCCATATCTGCAAGTGTAAATATGTTACATGTGCAGTACTTTATAATTGGCTAGATGTGTAATAATGTAATCGTAATTGATTGACTTACGCATTTGTTTTGTACGTGCTGTCCAATATGATGACGTAATGGAACCTTCGGAGTAGCCGTATCCCATTAGGGTGCACTAGGAAGAGGTCGCTCAAGACGTAGTTGTCATCTGGATGTCGTCTGAACTCGTAGTAGTAACCCCTTTCCCGCAGACGATGCAGAGTATCTTGAGTCATCGTCCGATTACCCCTTTCTTCAGCGGCCATCTTGTTGAGCGTGTTGGTAATTGAACGCGATGGCGTGACGCTTGTGTCATCCAACTGTCTCAATCCGTATCCAATAACTTTTGGAGGAGTACCAATTTCCTTCATCCACCTAGCCATCTTCTTTTCCCCCTCTGTCATATGTCCGGGGATGGCATGACCCTTCAAGCTGAGTACATCGTCGGACGGCAACGAAGGCTGCTGCCCATCCATCGGATCGCCGGAGGCGCGGAAATCAGGCAGACCCTGCCAGAAGCTGTCATCCTCGTTGTACGGGGGGCTCCCCATGGTCTGCTGGGTGCCCTCTACAAACAGCATCAGATCATCTACGGTATGAGTTGGCATCTCCTCTCTAACCGCAGGTACCGTCACCCCCTCCTCTCCCCCACCCTCTACCCTAAGCTGACTGACCGCTGCCCGGTTGTCGACCTTAACAACCCGTAGGGTACCAACAGTCCTCAAGAGTCGCGACGCCTGTTATTATGAAATGTTTCAAAGTATATTACTTCCTGTATTACTTATGCTAATTCATTTGACACAGTTGACTTTTAATGTCTTTTCAATGTGTTATAATGTCTTTTAATGGCTCTGAATTTATTTTAGGCCCCGTTTGTTATAAATGCAGTAATGGGAATCGGAATGGGAATGAGAATCAAAATTCGAAATAAACCATTACCAAGACAAGTTGTTTGGTACGCTATCGGAATGAGGAATTCACAAATTCAATCTAAACCTCCAAAAATTCAAACTACAAAATTCAAGAGCAAACCAATTCAATCTCTAAAATTAGGAATGAAAATACACAAAATCAACTTTCGATTTCACAAATTCATCACAAAAATAAACCAATTTTAACAAATTATAGCCTGGAACTAGATGGTGATTAAGGGAGGAAACCCTAATCCAACAGAGAAAGAGACTGGCGGCCAGGGGACGGGGACAACGGAGGCCGATGATGCCGAGGCCTAGATCTGGTCAGGCGGAGATAGGGAGAGCGAGAGAGAGAGAGAGAGAGAGAGGGTGGCTGCCGAGGCCTAGATTTACTGCATCTCGATGGGGTCTGGCTTCTAGTAGGTCGGCGACGGAGGGTGGCTGACGGCGACGGAGGGATGACGCCGGCAATGGAGGCGGCCGCCGGTGATGGCGCCCGGAGGTTGGAGGGAGGGAGGGCGCCGGATCTGGATTCGACAGGGCTGGAGGACCTTGGCTGCTGGTAGGTCGGTGACGGAGGGTGGATGTCGGCGAAGGAGGGGCGACGGTCGTCGAAGGTGGAGGAGCCGCGGTGGAGGAGCAGCGGCGGCCGTCGAAGATGGTGCAGGACGGAGATGGGAAACTATTGAATCTAGGTGGGTGGAAGTTGGGAATGGGTTGATCCCCCTCCTTTTGTTGGGGAATGAAATGTGATAGAAATGGGGGATGATTTGATTACCGATAATCAATTCAATTCCGGGTTTTATCATACCAAACACTAAAACGGTAATCATCCATTCCGATTACCGATTTTTCATTCCCGAGAATCCATACCAAACAGGCTCTTAATGTCTTGTAATGATTTTCAATGTCTGTTAATGGCTTTTACTATCTTTTAATGGCTTTTAATGTATTTTAATGGCGGTAATAGGGGCTGCGTCGCCACCTTCGGCACCACCGCCTGATCTCCGGCCGCCACCTCCATCGCCACCGCCTCCGGCGCCTCCTCCACCACCTCCGTCTGCGCCTCCTCCACCACCACCGCCACCTCCGCCATAGCTCCACCATCACCACCACCCTCCACCTTCTCCATCTCCATCTCCGCCACCGCCCCACCACCACCCTCCACAGTCTCCATCTCCGCCACCGCCCCACCACCCTCCACTAACGGCGCCGCCAAACCCTCCACCGTCTCCATCTCCGTGTCTCTCTCCATGGACGCCACCTCCAATGTCGGCACCACCACCTCCGTCTCCATCTCTCTCTCTCTCGGAAACTCTCTCTCTCTCAACTCCTCTCGTCGTCGGCGGCCCTCTCTCTCTCTCGATCTGGGAATGTGGAGACGAAGGGCCACGTTTTCGTGGTTTTTAGAAAACGTGTTTGCACATCGAAAATTACGTGCAACATTGCACGTCATTTTGGACGTGCAGTTTTGCACGTTATTTCGAACATGCATTATTGCACGTCATTTCCGACGTGCATACACTTTTTTAAAAATAAAAAATAAAAACGTATCTGCACGTCTTGGCACGCTACGTTAATTGTGACGTGCAACTTCTTAAGTATCATTTGCGGTGTATATAGTTTCCGCGTTTAAATTTTAAAATTACACCTACCGTATACAGAAACTATACTAGTAAACGATATAAATAACTCAAAACCACATGGTTCTAAAAAAAAATCCAATCCAATAAATGTAAATAACGCAAATCAACACGCAACAATAACTCTTTGAGAGTGCAATATTACAAACACTTGAAAACTGAGTTTGCAAAGGCAACATCTTCATGGAGATTTAAAAAGGTTAATGATAGTTCTATCTAATTTGTTGTGAAAGGGTGATTGGTGAAACAAATGTTATAGTAGAACATCAACATATTTGGCATACTGGAAATGCAACCATATAACTACCCACCTACCCTAAACTCTTCCTTTTCGGTTTCCTTCCCACCAAAACTAAAATCATACATGTAAATACAACTGATTAAAAAAAAAAAGAGGGAGAGTTGCAGTCTTAAGAAGCTTAAAGGGCTGACAGTTCAACCTCACGATTACAGGGGCGATACGCCACGAATGTGCTGTCATTCGAGAACGAGCCTGGATTGAAGCATGTCACTCCTCCGTAAGTGAATGTCTTCTGCTCACTGTTGTCTCCTAAAATTATCTGCATACACCCAAGATTCAAAAAATATTCAGCTACTAATGCTCGTATTTCTGTCTGTCAAAACATGTTCTGATTCGAGAATGTGCAATTGTTTCGGGGGCGGTGGGACTCAAGGTAACCCGAAGTCAAAATGACATGAACTGAAACACTATAAAACCTCGCATGACCTGTACCACAATTTTAAATTATTGACAATGATTTGTAAATGAAGATTGAGGTTACCCTTAGAAACGCCACCTATCCACTCCATGCTTGAAAAAGCTTATACTCTTTTTTTTTTAAATTTGGAATTCAAATTAAGTTTTCCAAATATGTCAATGTTGCAGAAAACCATAAGAATTAGATAGCTAATTCTGAACTGGATGCTTATGCAGCTCTACCATCCATCCCAAAAGCCAGCCACGCCAACAACTATCCCTCTTTCTCTCGCTCTTTCAAGCAGCACAGGCAGAGCTAACTACATAGGCTTAGCAGAGCAATGACAGATTTTAACAGAGGTATGCTGATGCTCATCATGGCTTGCGGCCTTGCAGTGCTAACAACAGCTAGGCGGACCAGCATTTAAAAATAAAAATAAAAAAGGAGTGACATCAAAAACACTAATTATAGGCCCACTTCATATGAAATTAGTAATTACCCATTACTAAATAAAAGGGTTGAATTTAGCTATCCAGTGCTTATCCTTTGTCGCCCATCTATTTCAACCTTAAATTTTCAGAAAAATGTAGAAATGTCCAAAATTCCTTCATTTATGCATAAAGAAAAACTAAATATGCATGAAAATAGGTAATTCAGACATTTCTTTTATTCTTCATAGTATTTTACCAATAGCAACCGTTGTGCTAACAGCTTAAAATATGGCTGCAGTTGGTCTAGAACAAGCAGATCGTTACTGGGCCGTTACGTGTTTGCGTGAACCGTGAAGCACTATTAAGATAAAGCAATGGTTCCTAATTATGGTTATTGAGGTAGGTAACACTATCATGATATCACCACAAGGACCACAACTACTCCATTTCATTGCCATTGATGAGTCAATGAACTTCCATTAATCCCCAGGAAACTCCCACCGCCAGTGAATTCATGTACGGATTTGGGGTCATAAATCCCATTTAAATTCAATCGGGTTAGAGGACAATAAATAATTTTTTGGTTATATAAGGGAATTAGATCAACTCCAACGGCTCTTGTAAAATAGAGAAAGTTGCAAAATTTAGAAAAAATAACTTATAATAGAGAAAGTTGTTAAATTCAATAGGAGTTTTCGTTAAAAATAACTTAAATTGGATGTTTTGTTACATAACTTAAAACGTTAGTTTAAGTTATGTTAAACTTAAATGTCTTACTTAAACTTCTTTACATTTTAAGTTATGTTAAGCTTAAATGTTAAACTTCATCTTTAACTTAAATTTCTTTACGTTTTTTTAATATTTTAACTTAAAACTCATGTTCATCAAGTTGTATTAAATTGTTTCACAATTTGCAAAAAGCTTAAGGATAGGATAACTAAAATTAAATTTGCTTTAAATAGAGAGTGTTTTTGGTATGTAATAAATTAAGAAATTTCTAAAATAGAGAAGTTGTTGGAGTTGAAGCATAAAAAATTTAGAGATTTTGATATTTTTTCTCCATTTTAGAAATTTTTTTATTTGATCAGAAAAAAAAATCTAAAATGGAGAAAAAAATTCAGAATTTTTTTTTATCATAATTTTTTTAGAGATTTTGATATTTTTTTCTCCATTTTAGAATTTTTTTAGGAGCTGTTGAAGATGCCCTTACAGGAGAAACATGTATTACCAAACTCATCCCCAAATAATGTAGGGAGAGCCGTTCCTGATAACCCATATCCACCAAACAGATGCACACAATGAGGAAGATGGCAGTGACAGAAGCAGCAATGGGCAGTGAGCATTGAGTTGGACTGATTTGGGGCTTAGGAATTGTAAGGTTAGGTTACACCCACATTAAAGAATCAAACACTGAAAATTGCCTTCAACTTCCATTTTATTTTAGAACCAACTCAATGGACACATTACTCTTTCAGCTTTGGGGGAAACACACCCTCAGGCTCAACACAACTAGGTGTCACAGAACTCATAATATTCCAATTAGCAAGTTATACTGATGAATTATTTGAAATGTGAGAAGAGTGTACCGTGTGTGGCGTTGGATAGAGTTGGAGACAGTGATCATAATTCCAGATCATAGGTTGGACAGTAAGGGGAGGAGGGCAGAGATGACTCTGATGTATCATGGTAGCAACCAGCTGCACAGAACCAGGATGTTAGTTTCTTGACAATATTTTAAAGGCTGAAAGAGTGAAAGCCCAACCTTTGTATTTGATCAAAGAAAACCTCCAACTCATTAACTTACATGCCCAAGAGGATCACTGGTTTCATCAGTTGAAGGTGTCAACAAACATGATCTACGCATTTTGTATAACAAGTCTTGACGAAATATAACTATCTCTTGGCTGTAGAACTTTATTCTGGACATAAAACAAAAGGTTACATGATGACGGTTCCTTCTGTATCCTTAAATGATGAAAGTGCTAGGTGATTGAAACAAACCTGCACGGGTTACTCAAGAAAAGGGCATTAGGGATATGCTTTTGCAGTTCTTCAGAAAAATATTTTGGCAAAGGACACCTTGGCAGAGCTGTTGAAGGGCCTGAGATCAACAGGAGAGCAAATATATAAATAACTCGAACTATTTAATGCTAAGGTAACTATAGTTAAGCAAATATGATGCACCTGCATCACCAGGACCAGGAACAAAGAGAAACCGACAATTCTCCTTCAATCGAGGATGACCTGCAATCAATTCCCCCAGCTTCCCGAACTGCATTCTGAATTAAGAAAATCTTAACATTGTAAATGGAATCTTGAGCAATGTAAGAAGGCAAACTGTCCAATCAAGTTCTTATCAGCAATCACCTAAGATCAGAGAAAGAATGGAATGAAAGGTTGCATGGCCGAGAACAAAAGTTGCCCATAAGGACAAACAAGGAAGGAACCACCTCCATACTCTCATATCCGTCTAGAACAGTTGCTATCTTTGCCATAGTCTTCTCTATCCATGAAGGCATAAAATTTGTTAGAATCACTTGCAATACACTGTAAGATTAATATTGGCTAGTTAAAAAGCAAACTCTTGTCTTACTTCTTCATCATCCAGCCATACGTCTGAAAGGACAATAAACATGTCATTTACTGCTTTCTTTTCCATTTCAGCAAGTCTTATCTAACAGGATAATGTAAGAAAATTTGGGACACAAAACTGGAATATAGGGATCCAAACTAGTGATACAGATTGCAATGTAAAGGCAAGAGTAGATAGTGGAGGATACTGTTTCTTCCTTTGTCGTTGTACCACAACCAAAAAAGTCAAGCCCTGAAATGAAAGATAGGGATTCTTCCCGGTCCTCTAATGGAGGGAACCCACAAGTATTCACCTGCATGATTTTTTGCAAGGTATTTATGGGAAAGAGTAAAACAGAACAAGCTTATAAATGAAATACTTTTCTGCTAAACGAATTCTTAAGTATTTATCGGTCTAAAAAGAATTATAGAAATTACTTTTCACGCAAGAGGTTATAAAACTCGGCCAGTATTCTACTTTAACTTGCGCATGACATTACTTCTTTTCCTTGTTTGTTGTAATATTTTTCCTTTTTCTCCATTATAGAAGAGAATCGCTCTCCAGAAAGTGTACATATTTAGCATCATCACCTCCTTTGAGGTTTACCAATTGATCTAGCTCTAAGTGATAAGCCATGACACATACGGCAAACCTAACACTAGGAGTGGAGTACATGATTTGATTAGTGTGCAAGTGAGATGCAACTTAAGGTAATGTGTAATATATGAACTCTGAATACAAATTCCACAAGAGACTGATTTTCTTAATATGCTAGTTCATGACACAGTACAATGAAGATTGGAACAAAGATATACACAGAAAGAGAGAGGATAAAACAACCATGAGGATAATTCAAATGGTAAAAGAACAACACTGACCTTGAATATACCGTTTGGAAGTCTCTCCCCTTCAGCCACAACTATGGTGTTCTCTGTAAAAAATCCTGTAGTAATCTTGTAAGAATGGTTAAGGAAACTACATCTAACTATCACAATCAGCAAAGTAATTGACTAACACAGTTTAGCATAAAGAAAACAAAACAAAAAAACACATCCTAGGTTGAGGATATTGCATTTGATAAATCAATTTCAACTGAGGCTGAGAGATCTTCAAGGTAGAAATGGCCATCTTCAAGCTGTGATATTACCCCCATTATCCATCTTCGTCCAGTTTGCCAGTTCAAGTTTTGAATTGGAACAATCTGCATAACACAGCATAATAGATCTTAGCTACATTAAACATTTTATCCAGCATCAAAAAGTTCATCGACATTGCAGCACCTCACAGCATCCAATGTTTGACATCACAGTCTCAAATGCAGGTTTAGAGAAATGTGGGTCGCGAGAAAGCCTCTGGAACAATAATTGAAATCTGTTTCTGTATAGTCCAGCTTTCGCAGATCCATCTCCGTGAATCGGGAGCTTAGCATTACACCTGGCATGCCATATATCAAATCCCTATTAATAATCCTGGCTGCAAACTTTGGAGCAAAGCAATAAAAGAAAAGGAAAGATGATATCATGTGGGTTGAAACATGGTGATTGGGATCCTTTCTTCCCCCAGACTATGCAAACTAGACAAAGCACTCACTCATCATTTAATGCTGGATTGCCCTGGACACAATCTAAAGATAAAAGGGATGAGAGAGTGAGAGAGAGATTGCATATTATAAAAATAACATTCAAGATAGTATCTCTAAGCATCTGACTGAAAAGGAAAGCTTAATTTAATAATTATTTGCTCAAAAAAAATGCATTATAATTATAATGCACTTGTAAATATAAACATCTTAATAGTGTTTGGTTAACACAACACATTTTACAATGTCTTTAAAATAACATAAATTCTAAATAAAATAAATTGTAAATTGTATCAGTCAAAAACCCAATATTGCATAAAGTTTATAATTACATTATAAACTTGATCTATTTAATTGATACAATTTACAATGTATTTTATTAAAAATTTAGTTATTTTAAAGACATTGTAAAATGTGTTAACCAAACACTATTCAAGTGTTTATATTTATAAGTACATTATAATTACAATGCATTGGAATCCAAACACGTCCTTGGCACGCCAGCAAAAAATAAAACTTTCAAGATAGTATGTTTTGGTCTATGGGACAAAACAAAGCCTATTTCATGCCTTGTTGAAGTTGTAGCTTTGATACCACTTGTTGACATTTTATGGTGAAACCTTTAGTTTGGCTGAACCCATTTTGTCACTATTCTTCACGTTAGAGCAATATATTAACCATTTCAGAACATTTTTTAAAAAGCCTATTTTACTGCTATAAGCAAACATATTGAGAACTGGACAAGTATATGCTTAAACATGGGCTACCATATTCAAAATGTTCTATAATTCCCAAAAAGAACTTCTATCTAAGGCCCACGTCCAAGTAAGGTTGATGTCATCCTTGTTATCATTTCCATGATATATTAGAGGGGAAAAATCATGCCAAAGATTTGTTAGCTTACTTAAGGACATGCCATTTAGTTGACCAATACTAGAAGCTCAACAGGCCAGGGTGTTTGACTCCAATAAAGGCAGATGCATTGTTTGACCTCATGAATATAATGTTATTTAGATCATGATAAACAAGAAAACTCATCATCGTCCTACTTAATGGTAAACTGTTGAAGATGTGATTTCAATTCAAGAATAATTAACCGTTGCCCCTAGGAGAGTGTTAAATGACTAATAAGAACCCGAAAATAAAATAAAAAATAAAATAAAAAAGAAAGGGAAGTCACAGCTTACTCATAGAAAAGCTTCCGAATGGGATCATATTGGAACTTTGGAATGATAAAGACGTCCGTAAAGCATAGTCCAGAGAGGCTGGAGAGAGTAGATGAAGCTGAAACAGTAGTTTCCTCACCCAGTGATTCAGCCTCTAACAATCGACTTACTACACGATGCACAGGCTCCTTGTCCAGTATTGATGATTTTACTGCATAAGTACCAACGGTCTAGGAATTAATAGATTATCAAATTTCACTTGAAAACATGTAAAAAAAACATATACTTTTGGTGTTTACAATTTTCTTCATCAAGTTCATCCAGGAGAAGATCAATGGCTTCATCCTCCGCGTCTAGGAAGCGGTTAACAAATGAAATCGCCTCTTCCAAGGCATCAACTTTGAGTGTGTATCCCCTGATTTTGAACTGCTTCTGTACCTTCTTCCTTATTGTTGGTCCCATGTCTCTGTCCCACTATCCACCTCTCCTTGGCTATGTGCAGTGTTTTTGGCTCATTTCTTCAATGTTGCTGATCATAACATATAGTAATCACTATGGGAAATTAACACATATGGTCAACCTTCTAACAGCAAGACAGGAACTTTTATATATCCTTCTCGATAGAGAAGACTACAATAAACAAAGATAAAATACAGCAAAAATGTCACAGGAAAAGGAAATTCATAAGAAGTATTATACGTGCATCTTCAATTCAAGTTGACCTTTAATATATTTGGCAACATTAAAGACAGATATGATCTAGTGAGGGGAATGGATATGATTCATTTCATCTCAAATAACTCTAATCACCGTACAATAACAAGTAGAAGTTCAAAATTCAAAACAACTTACGGGAGAAAATCCAAAATCCCTCTCAGGTTCTCAAAAGATGCTCATACTGTTGAATCTAGGTATATAATAGTATTGACACTGCTGAATCATAGAGCATTTGGTTTGAGGTGGTGGAATGGAAACAACATTATTGAGTTTATGGAAGGGAAAAAACATTATTGAGGGTATGGAAGGGAAACTGCTATGACCTAAGTTTGTTTGTGTCATTCGATAAACGGAATGACTGACCTTTGCATTACCTACACTCAGAGTTCAACTCAACAACAAAGGGGGGTAAATTCATTACAATAACATACCCTAAATCATTTCAATATCAAATTCAAACACAAGTCACAGAAGTCCACATACCACATGATTGAAAGATATCGAACAACAAGACTACAAAAGCAAACAAACATGTCAAATATTCGTTTCAAATTCAAATTCAATATCAATTTCAACTCCGCAATTTCTTACCCTTAATGGCTAAATCCCTAATCTTAACCAACATTTCAATTTCTTACCCTTAATGGACTCCACGACCACAGTAAAAAAGCAACTCAATACAAGAATAATTCAAAATTTCAAGACCTATAACATTAGGCAACAGGCGGAAAGTCAAGAGAGACTCACTGACAGTCTGACAGAGCACCGAGCAGGCACAAATTCGACTCTTCAAGGGTTCGAGGACTGCCAGAAGGCCGATATTGCCGAGGGCTGCTGGCTGCCGCACTGGAGAGGGCCGATATTCGAGAAGGCTGATGACTGCTGCAGGCTGCCACCAGAGAAGGCCGAGAAGAAGCCTTCGAGAAGAACAAGAGACTGCGAAACTCAGACAAGTCCGGCGGGCGACGACGGGATTCCGGAGAGTGAGATCTGAGAAGGAGAGAGAAGGGAACTGTCAACGACGGGAGTTGAGGGCTTGCGGCTAATTTCACTGTCTTACGCAGTCTCTCCTTCACTGCGTAAGACAGTGAAGAAGGAGATTAGGGAGGAGGAGATTCGATAGGAGATAGGTGAACTTCGACGAAGGGAAAAAACCTAATTCCTAAATCGGAACTGACAGAAAAAAAGATAGATTGCAAAAATTAAACCCAGGGGGGGACAGAAAGAGATAAACCTACAATGAGCGTAGTGACGACGGAGGCGTGGTCCGGCGAAGGTGGGAGGAACGGGGAACCAGAGGCTTCGGCGTCAGCGTCGGCGACTGACGTACGAGAGAGAGAGAGAGTACGCGCCTCTGGAGGAAAGTGGCAGGATATTAGGAGATTAGGCGGGATTTGGCGGGAAAATATATTTCTTTTAAGGAAATTTACAGAAAACCACCTGTTAAATATAGTTTTTTACACTTAACTACGCGTTAAATATGAAATTACAGAAAATCACCAATTAAATGGTTTTTGACTTTTTGTTAACAAATCACCAACTGTTGTCTATTTATATTAGGGTTTTGTCAAATATATATGATATTACAATATTTTAATCTTTATATTTAAATTAAAATCTCAAATAGATTTAAAAATATTTTTTACTTAAATTTTTGAAAAAACTTGATGTGTGTATATATATATATGAACAAATGCTCCTAATTTATTCCTAAAAATGGTTATAAATTTTAAAAATATTTTATAGACTACTTTTTAATCAAAAATAAAATAATTTATAAGTCATTAGAGCATTGCTTAAATTTAATAATATTTTTTATACTTATAATTAATGTCTCATTTTCTTTCATTTGTAAACACCTCCACTATACACTAAAAATGAAAAAATATCAAAATATTTTTAGAGGTAATGGCAATAAATAACCCCCTATCTATTCTACTTTGTACAGCTAGCACAACAAAAATAACGTTGCAAAAAGTTAACCCTACAACCAGTGAAAATTGAAGCCCAACCTGGTGCTGCTATTAATGAGGAGAGAGAGAGAGTGATGTGAGTTATGGGAGAGAGAAAGAAAGCTAGAGATGGTCGTTAGAAAAAAAATACAATTAAGTATAAAAATTAATGTTGATGTGAGATATAAGAGAGAGAAAGAGAGAAATAACAATTTGAAGAAAAAAAATGCGTCCAATCAACCGCCATCTCACACGAGGGTTCTTAAAAGAGAGAAATAAAGGCAAAAACCATATCTGACCATAGCATGAAGAAGAAGATGACAACAAAGAAGAAAAAGAGAAGGAAGAAGAACACACATGAAGGATGGGAGAGGAATAAGCCACAAAAAGTGACATGAAGGAAGAAGAACACATAGACATCGGCATTTGGTTTTCAAGTAAGTAACCCCTACATGTAATGCTCAATTAAAGATGTTAATGGGTTCGAAGGGGAGGAACTAATTTTAGAAATTGATTTATGTTTGGCATTGTGTGAACTATATACGGGAATGTGGTGCTCCGTCCCAAAGCACTAACAACCTTCTCATCCCACTCTCATGTCGAACCACGGACCTTCCTTCAAGCAACTAAAGACCCCAACAGGCAATCTGCCATACAGGATGAATATCATGCTCTTATGCAAAATAAAACATGGTCACTTGTTCCTCGACGCGTGCTACTAACATTGTTGGTTGTAAATGAGTCTACAGGTTAAAGGAGAATGCTGATGGAACCATCTAGCGCTACAAGGCTCGCTTAGTCGCCAAAGGATTTCATCAAGAGGAGGGCGTCGACTATTTCCACACATTCAGTCCAGTGGTTAAACCAGCCACCATTCGTCTAGTGCTCTCTCTCGCTCTGAGTCGGAAATGGCATATTTCATCAACTCGATGTCAACAATGCATTCTTAAACATGATTTGAATGAGACAGTCTAAATGGACCAACCACCCGGATTCATTGATCCCAGCCGCCCTATTCATAAATGTCGCCTTCACAAGGCACTTTATGGCCTTAAGCAGGCTCAATGGGATCATACAGTTCTTACTTGCCCAACGGTCTCATGCATGCATTTCTAACACGTCTCTATTTGTTTATCACCGTGCTCATGCCACTATATATGTTCTTGCATATGTTGATGATCTTATAGTTACAGGGAGCAACTCTCCCCTCATTGAGGAGTTTACTCGTGCTTTGCATCACACTTTCTCATTGAAAGAGATCTTGGCCCTCGACACTTCTTTCTTGGAGTTAAAGTGCACCGTCTGCCATATGGTCTTCATCTGAGTTAGAGCAAGTACATCATCGACATTCTGCGCCAGGCCAAGATGAGTGAAGGTCATTCTATTGGGTCCCCTACTTAACCGAACTCCAAGCTACTTCCCACAGGTGATCCCTTTCTTGACCCTCGGCTATATCGTCAAACTGTCGGGGTTCTCCAATATGCCACCATCACTCGACTAGAGATTGTTTATGATGTCAATCGAGTGTGTCAGTCTATGCACTCCCATGCCGATTCGCACTTGCAAGTTGTCAAACGCATCCTGCGATACCTAAAGAGGACCCCCACTCACGACATGCTCCTTCAACCGGCTCCCAATCCCTCTCTTGTGGCTTATGTTGATGTCGAATGAGCTTCAGACCCGGGTGACTATCGCTCTCAGTATGGCTTCGCCATCTTCCATGGTCCCAATCTCATCGGTTGGACTTCTCGTAAATAGAAAGTAGTCGCTTGCTCTAGTACCAAAGCACAGTTTCGTGCATTAGCTTATACCGCTGCCGAGCTCACTTGGTTGCGCCATCTCTCGCATGAACTGCACTTCATGGCTCCCACTCTTGTGATTCTCTGTGACAACATGGGATCGAGCCGCCTGATGACGCATAATCCAACCTTCGGCTCTCGCTCTAAGCACGTTGTCGTTGACTATTTCTTTGTGCGAGAACAAATTGAGTATCGCCAGCTTGTCGTTCATCATGTTTAATCAGCTCCTCAGTACGCTGATATCTTCACAAATGCCCTAAGACCTACCCAATTTGCCCACTTGCGATACAAGCTTCAAGCATGCGAGTGTCCTTGAGCTTGCGGGGGGTATTATCCTGATATATATTGTATAGAAAATGTATTTGTAAGGCTATCAAGTTGTAACTATATATTCCCATTTTATCAATGAGAAGAAGCACAACCTAAAACCTAATTCATCACATATAATATAATAAACGCTTAGCCAGTGCACACGACATCTCCCAATCGATTCATAGTTTCACAAGATTTCACAACTCACAAACGCTCTGCTGCGAATATATAAACATCAATAATTCCCCATCGACAAAACTTCCTCTGCAATAACTTCTGCTCTTTTTTTTTTTGATGTTCAATTTGACTCCAAATTACATAAAACCACCCTTAAATTATGTGGTTTTTCACAAAACCACCCGTAAAAATGAAAATAACAGAAAACCAACCACCCATTTCCCTTCTCTGGTAACTTGTAGTCGACTTTGACAGTAAAAGACGCATATAACCCTTTGCTTAAAGGAGCAGGGATGCAGGGGCATTCCGCATTTGGATGTTCCAACCTCCAATCGAGGCCTTCCTTCACCATCGAGAACATTCTCGTCTTTCGCCAGTACTCACCGTTGCCGCCGCTAGCATCTCATCACCAACTTCACATTCACTGGGGAGAAAGGATCACCTACAACCTTGTTTGTGACCTTAGATGCAACACAAAATTAATTAGGCTAAATATTTACGATAAAAAAATTCAAAAAATTACTTTTATGTTATAAATAACCAATCATGCATATTTGTATAATTTTCTCATGAAAAAAAAATATTTTGAAAAATATTAAAATTGAAAAAAATGATTATTTGATGATAATAATTTTAGTATTTTTCAAAATATACTTTTTTCATGAGAAAACTATACAAATATGCATGATTGATTATTTATAACATAAAAATAATTTTTTGAATTTTTTTTATCATAAATATTTAGCATAATTAATTTCGTGTTGCACCTAAGGTCACACACAAGATTATAGGTGATCCTTACTCTTCACTGGATGGTAGGCTCACAGCACACCTCGTCATTCTTCACTTCCATTATTGTAGATCTGGACTGATAGAAGATGGTTTGAAATTATTTTTTTTGTGAACTTTGATTCAATTTTGGCACAAAATTGGCTAGCAAGGCTACGATTTTTATGCTCGTGATCATTCAAGTGTGATTTTCTGCTTTCGAATTTGGTGTCATGTGGACTGTTTTTAAGACTTGAAAATTAGAGTTCTTAACTAAAACCCCAAATTCAGAAATTAGGTTTTTTATTTATTCAATTTCGGAATTGGAACTAATAGAATCAAGATCTTTCACCTTCAATCAATATAAGCCCTATGTTAATGAGATATTTCAATTAACAGTGGCCCTGCTCACGTCTCCGACCTCGATGTCGACTCATCACATCCTGGGAATGGTTCATTGAAAATGTTTAAGATTTATGGGTGGTTTTCTGTTATTTTCATTTTTACGGGTGGTTTTATGAAAAACCACACAATTTATGGTGGTTTTATGTAATTTACTCTAAATTTGATTATGATCAGTATTGTTTAGGGAATATTATGCAAATCTTAATCAAATTAATTAAGTTCATCACGACCCTAAGTTTCGTAAATTACATTTCGATCAATTATTATACCAGCCAACTAGCTTAGTATCCCGTGCATTGCACGGATCTTTGTTTTAAAATATATGTTTATACAATGTCGTTCATTATTTTTGACATAAATATTATAAGTATCACAATGTAATAAAAAAAATAAACACATTGAATACTAAAATAAATAAATATGCTAAATAATAAGAAACTTTAAGCATTAGAATAAAGTATAAGCATAAAGTTATGCAATATTGGTAAAACTTGTAAATATTATTAGTATCAATATAATGCTAATAATATTAGAATAATAATGAAACTAAATAAATAATGCAATTTAAAAAAAATAAACCTAAACAATAAGTTTGAGATACAGTTGAGCTAATTAAAAAAATTAAATCTTCCAAATGGATCAAAGTACATAATGGTGATAATGTTTTGTCATGTAGATGATGTTTTGGTAATCAAGAATGGTGGAATGATTTTTCTTCATGAATCACGCTGATATAGAAATAATTATATGAAGAAATTAAATCCATTCCACCGGGGCCGACCCTAGGGATTTTATTTTTTGATCAATAAATATATTGATATTGATGGTATAATTAAAAACATAAACATCAAAAGTTATAAAAATTAAAATTAGATGGAAAATGTAATGCATTTCTTCATGAAGAAATTAAATCTATTCCACCTGGGCCGGCCCTAGGGATTTTATTTTTTGATCAATAATATATCGATCTTGATGGTACAATTAGCAACATAAACAACAAAAGTTATCAAAATTAAAATTAGATGGAAAATGTAATGCATGACAGGAAAATCTTTGATTTTAATCAACCGAGAAGATAAAAAATCATCAAAAATTTGTTAAGATATGTGTGTGAAAATAAAAGATTTGTTATTACCAAAAATAAAATCAAAGATTTATTAAGATAAATATGATTTAATTTTTATCTTATCCGGAGAATATCTAAACCAACTAACAAAAATATCGAGAATATCTAAACTGATTTTATATTTAAAGGAATTAAAAGAAAATGCAAAAAATGGAGAAAATGAGATGTATGATTTTAAATTTAAATTAATGAATAATTTAAATTTAAAATCCTACATTAAATGAGAAGGCGCCCAATACTCAATTTCAATAAATCGAAACTAATTAAAAGATAGACAACATAAAGTACGAATGAATCATTAATTGATATGCCTAAAGAATAATTCGCTTAAGCACACTAATGATATAAAGGATGAAAAAAAACTAACAAAAAGTGATCTATTTATTAGATGAAGTGTGTACAGATATGATGATGATGATTTTTATATATTTTTTATTTCGTAGTCTAGGACTTTCCGAACGGTAGTCACCGAAGTTGAAATATAACAAACCTAAAGACAAACAGTAAACACACTAATCAATCTCACTGCCAAAAAAAAAATAATAATCAATCTTTAAACACAAATACCTTTTCATCTATCAAAATAATGTCAATCAAATGAACTGTTGCAGAATCAGTGTAGCTTAGGGTTTTCGACATTCTTAAAACACGAACAATTATATTCCATCGAATTCTTGAGGTGTTTTCTTGCTGTGGTAGTAACTCGTCTAGGTAATGAAATTGTCTATCGCCTAAATTAAGTACTTAACGATAATAGATGATAGGGATATAATATTTAACGTACCTCTCCTTTTCACATTACCGTTGTTCGTCTTGCCTTTCCGCATCAAAGAATTAACTGTGTTTACAACAATTAAAGCAATTAAAACAATTAAAACAAATGACTTAAAAATGGTCACGAACGAAACGAATGAAGAGCACAACATACGCCAAATGTTTCCACACAAAACAACTTACAAAGAACCATTCCATCCCCGTAGAAAACACGATCGTCGCTACTGATGTTGCGTGCAGAAAGGATGCATCTATGACCCGACACACTCAAAGCACTTCAAAGTTGAGCAGAGATATCATGTGTGTTGCGAAGAGATACTTACTAAGCAGTATTAACTGCAAGAGGCTTTCCCCTGCCCATTGAAAATCCTCTTGTACCGTCGGGCATGCGAGGACCGGGAGGGGGGCGTGCTAGGGCTGGATGCTTGGGGCTGTGAAGTGCAAGGCTTGTAGGAGGGTTGCCTATGTGGTGGGCGACGCGACTGTTTTGGTGGTTTTGATCGACCACGTCCACGACCCTTGCCTCTGCCACGATTACGACCCTTCTTTTGTCCGCCTTCCTTTTCAGTGCCTTGCTTCTCTCCCTGTGCAAAAATTCAATCACATTAACTTCCAAAACATGGATTCTGAATACACCTTCTTCGATACCTAACATAGTCAAGTTTATAAGCTATAGTCAAGTTTATAAGCTTTCTCGATACCTCACACCAAGGTGGTTAGGATCTCAACTAAATTAGATAAGCTTTAATTTAACAAACAATTAAAACAAATTAATTAAAAATTAACAAAAAATTAAAACAAATAAATTAATCTTCAAAATAAAAAAAAGCTACGCCCGATGAGGGATTTAGGGGATCCAAATCATTAATCATAAATACCAAGATCTCAACTAAATTAGATAAGTGTTAATTTAACAAACAATTAAAACAAATCAATTAAAAATATTTAAAAAAATCGATTAATAAAAAAAAGGGCTACATTAAAGGAGAAGCTGCCACATGTCGTAGGCGACTTCTCCTTTAGTATTATAACTAGTCTAGTACCCGCACTTTTGTGCGGTCTTTTTTTTAAATTAATGCATTTAATATTAAAAATATATAAAAAAAGATTTTGTAAAAGTGATTTTATTCACATCTAAACATGGTTAATTATTATATATATAGTTAACGATAAAAAGGAATTTTGAATATTTGCAATTAGAGACAAAATTTTATCCCATTGTTAATTAATATGCACCAAATACATATGTATGTAAAAATAATCATAAATTATATATGCAATGTACTGTTATTTAGAGTTGAAATTGCTTGTCCTTTATTTAAATTTTACGTTATTTTCAATACAATGTAAATACTATTAATATGTACGAAATACACATGCGTCTTTCTAGAATAAATTAATCATTTGTATTTTTAGCATAGCAGGACTTTATCAACATTTACCTTCTTCCATTCATAGAGATATACAGTACTCTCGAGCACACTTTTTCATTCAACAAAAGATATCTTACCTTTTTTTCATTTAACAAAAATATGAATTCCACTTAAACTCTCCAAATCTCAAATCTTAGGCAGAAATCCATATCATGCAAAATCATCACGATGGTGAGCAGACAATTAATAATGCATGCATTTTTCAACCCAATTTCCGTAGAGCAAATTGGTTAATTACTTAATCAAGATGATTGACGAATTCAATCTGATCAAAGCAAAAGTAGGTTTAATGATTTACCTTGACTATAAATTACCTCTTAGCGTTCCAACAAACGGTGCCAATGGCGAAGCTCGATCACCCGGAGTCTCTCGCATTCTACTCGATCCCGGAAACCGCAACCACGATATATATATATATATATATATCGCAGATTGCAATTCAACCCAATATATAATATCTTAAGTGAATTAGATTTGCTTAATTAATTGCAGATAAATATTAAGGAATAAATCCTATTGATGATTTATCCAAATCTGTTTGTTACATTTGGATAATTATTACGATTTTTTTATTAAGAATGTATTTAAAATCAAAATCAAAATATATATAATATAATCCGTTCATTTTTTTTTAATTAATAAATTAATTAAATTGATGAATTGGTTAATTGGATTTTTCAACCAAATTTCCGTAGAGCAAATTGGTTAATCAAGATAATTGACTAATTCAATCTGATCAAAGCAAAAATAGGTTTAGTGATTTACCTTGATTATAAATTACCTCTTAGTGTGAGAATATTCCCACAGACGGCGCCAATGACGAAGATCGATCACCCGAAGTCTCCCGCACTCTACTCAATCCCAGAAACCGCAACCATGAGATTCTCAAAACGGACTTCGTCTTTTATATATATATATATATATATATATATATATAACATATTGCAATTCAACCCAATATATAATATCTTGAGTGAATTAGATTTGCTTAATTAGTTAATTAACTAATTGAAGATAAATATTGAAAAACAAATCTATTGATGATTTATCCAAATCTGTTTGTTACATTTGGATAATTATTGTGATTTTTTTATTACGAATGTATTTAAAAACAAAATTAAAATATAGTACATTCATTTATTTTTTGTTTTTTAATTCATAAATTAATTAAATTGATGAATTGGTTAATTGGATTTGTAAATTTAAATTAAATTGGGTTAATAATTTAAAATGCCTACTTTAAAGGAGAAGTCGCCACATGTCGTAAACGACTTCTCCTTTAGTATTATAACTAGCTTAGTACCCCGTGCATTGAACAGATCTTTTTTTAAAATATGTGTTTATATAATTTCATTTATCATTTCTTAATCGATACCAAAACTTGTAAGCATTACTTGTAACCATCCAACATACATATGGAGATAATAATCTTGCATACAAAAATGAATAGGGATTTGAATTCTTGTATATAGCACGTGGTGGAAAATATCCGTATAAAAAAGAGTCGCAAATGTATTTTCTCTAGCAAAATGATAAGAAGAAGAAATAAATAAAAATAATTAAAGATACATTACCTAAACAATCGAACCTATGAGATTTGGTTTTATCTTTTAATTAACATACATATGGTTCAAAATTAAATGAATGAATCAATTTTGAGTTATTTATCTAAAAAAATAGAAATTAAAACTAAAACCGAAATATTCTATAGTAATTTGTGGAATAAAAAATATAACAAAAAAATAGAATCAAATATTTTCTTGAACAAATGGCAAGTTATAATGTAATCAAATTTGATTTTTTGAGATAAATATGATTTTATTTGATCTTATCCAGTGAATATCTAAACTAACAAACAAATCATATCTTAAGTGATTTGTTTAGCAAAATCTTCCATAAATTTAATTATATAACCATGAATAAATTATAATTGAAAATCTAAAATTTATTGATTAAAAAGTGGTTTAAAAGATTAATTAGCAAAATCTTCCATAAATTTAATTATATAACCATGAGAATATACGGAGTATGTCTGAACGAATGCAGCTAACTAAAACCATAAATAAAATAAATGAAATATGCATTAGCTTGCCCCTATATTTATAAGATGAAACCAAAAGATTAATTAGATGACTTCAAATCAAATCGAATTGGAAGTATTTAGTGTTACGTTGAATGATTTCACGTACATCTTGACTAAGGATCTTCCACGTAGCAACACAAAGTCGATCGATTTCACATCAATTTTTCGAGTAGTTAAGCACAACTGGACATAATTCCAAGTAGAATCAATGGAATCGTAATTAATCGGATAAACTGAGAAGGACAATAAGAGAGGGAAGTTGGGGTGGGATTAAAATCAAGTAAATTAGGGTAGAATCAATAACCTGCATCTGCAAATATGATTATGTTAGATTAAGATATAAAAGCAACACAACAGCACACAAAAGCAAATGAATATACTCCGTAAAAATGTGAACAATTGCATCAGGAAGAGTTAGGGTAGTATTTATAACAGTAGCAGTGTAGTACTACGATTTTGGTGATGTGAATATTTTTTTTTTAAATTTCAAAATTCAAAATTGTAACCAAATCAGATTAGTTGATCTAAAGAATTGGAAAAACAAAAACTGATTTCAAAATTCAAAATTTTAACCAAATCAGAGATCATTGATTTTAGATATCTACTTTGAATTAATAAATAATTGTAAATAAAAATAAAAATTGACTAATCTGATTATGAAACTTGGAATGGACTAATTTGATTTTTTTTAAAATTATTTTAGTGATAAGATTGCAATAGATCCAGTAACAGATTTCATTACAAAATGATAAGATTGGTGATTAAAAAAAACAAAGTGATAAGATCTGCGTAAGTTTATAGATTCTGGATTTGCATATATCATCATGCAAACAATAAGATTACGTTTTGGTTAGTTATTTATTTTAGATATGGCATATCAATTAGGTTAATTAGTACTTTAATTTTTAAATCTAATTCTTTTTTATTATTAATTTTAAATAAAAAAAAGCTAACAAATCCTACTAATTAAAAAATCTATAAAAAAATAACTAACAAATCCTACTTTAAAGGAGAAGTCGCCACATGTCGTAGGCGACTTCTCCTTTAGTATTATAATAATATAGATATAGATATAGAAATATAGATGTAGGTTTTTACAATCAATTTTAGAAGAATGAAACAAGTTACTTTCTTAGCACAAAGGGTCAAACCATCATTTACAAGCTTGCTGTGTGGAAGTGCAAGTAACTTCCCACAAATATACAAATGTTTCACAGGAAGCATCAGATCAGGCATCCAACTAACAACCCCAAAAAAAATTAAAAAAAAATTAAAAAAAATCAAAGATTATAAGTTCAGAATATCTTCAAACTAATGTAAAAAAAGAAGGAAAAGAAAAAAGAGGGAGTGCTTGTTTCTCATCTCCTGCACACACAAAGCAAAGGCCTCTACTGCAACCAAATTCACAATCAATAGCTAATCATATTTCATGCCGGTACCCTTGTCTTCTTGCACCAATACCAGTAATTCTCATATGTATATGCTTCGAAGCAATTAGTTTCCATGCTGCAAATTGATGCTCCAGGCGGATGCCAAATGCAGCATCAGCTGCTCTGGTGTTGCACCTTCCCAGTCTTCCGGGAGTTCAATGTTTGGAGATACGTGATGGAAGTTGAACAGCAGTTCACGCCTT
Source organism: Persicaria maculosa (assembly GCA_963922045.1). NCBI lineage: Eukaryota > Viridiplantae > Streptophyta > Magnoliopsida > Caryophyllales > Polygonaceae > Persicaria > Persicaria maculosa. The sequence continues at coordinate 56,889,030 of OY998258.1, read as the reverse complement.
ATCTCCTTTGGGATACCGAATACCTCAGGTCCATTTTCCATAACGAAATCAACCAACTGGGAAGGGAAGATAGCCTCATTAGATTTACAACCATGTTAGAATTAAATAAAAACCTGCTTAATTGGATTCAATATACTCTCCCATCTTGCTTATATATTACCAGTAACATTCGATTATCCAATATATTACAGATATAAAAATCGGTACTGATTCTTTGCTTCATAAGAAAAGCCATTGTGCTGCAAAGTTACTTCCAAAATTTCTCCAAAAGTATTTCACAAGGAATACATCATCTTGAACTTTTTGTTTTGATACTAGTTAAAGTCTCAACCCATATTTCATATCTTATGCCATAACGGGAAATATTAATCCAAAAGATAGTGATAGTGTTTTGGTTAAGAAACTGGATATCCTGATAGCAGTACACGAGTCTATTTCACAACCTACTATACTAGAGTGCCAAAATGCACAGGATCAACCAAGCAATTCCAATGCATCTAATTCACACCAAGCAATTCCAATGCATCTAATTCTTAATGCCTCATTTACTGGGTGCAATTAATGAGTTAGTCTAGTAAGTAGTAACACAGTTATGATATGAAAATTAGAATGGCAGTAAGTATTCCAATGCATCTAATTCACACCTTTAGTGACACAAGATTCTGAATACCTCATTTGTTGGGTATAATTAATGAGTTAGTCTTGTAACACAGTTATGATATGAAAACTAGAATGGCAGTAAGTAATCAAGAGGCCAAAACATTGAAAATTATAACAAGATTCATACCTGCTGAATCCAAGACAGGCACAGGTCAAATAAGTTCTGCTCCATCAGAAGCTGTGAAATTGAATTTAGAGCTTCAACAGCAATTTCATTCGAGAGTTGGTCAAGAACAGGGCCAGATCTGTCCATCAGTTTGACAAGCAAAAAATCATCTCCTATTGACAACACCTCAGCATAAGCAGAATCCATATCGCCCGCATGAACAGCATCCATAGCATTACTCCATGCTGTCCAGACTGGGTCATGCTGCTCATTGTTGTCATTGCCTATTGCTTCAGTCATTTCAGCAATAGCAACTCTGGGAGCTCGTGTTGTTCCATTATCCTCCCCAGCAACTCGAATTGCTGCTAGGGTAGCTTCATCCTTTGACGCCTGCCAAACACTTCTAGCAGAGGGCCCTTCACCAAGCCTAACAGGTCCAACCCCTTTATCCCAAGCTCTGCGGCCACCAATGTGGTCAGTCTCTGATTCAGATCTAGGAGATCTTCCATCCAGATGATTGATAGAACCCGCTGTTCCAGCTCGAGGGGCACCATATGAATTAAATTCCCAAGAGTCAGGATGCTCAGATCTCCTAGATGGGTTCCTTCCCCTCATTCCAGAAGAAATTCCATTGCTAAAATGGAACTTTCCATCCCCACCCCTTCCAAACTTGCCATTATAGTCATAAAAGCCGCCATACCTACCTGGGTTCCTACTAGAAGATCCCTCGTGTCCAGACATGAAGCTATTTCCTCTCCTGCCTGATGATAACGACAGATCTTGCACCATGTCTTCAACCACTCTTTCTAAACCGCGTACTCTGCTCTCTAAGGAAACCATGCTGTCATGAGAACCCCCCATGAAATCCTGTTACAGAAAAACAACCTATTAGAAGACCATACCAAAATTCTAATCATTTAGCGGAAGTAAACAAACCAACCTGCAACATATTCATAAGATGAGTTTGCTGTCTCTCCAAGTGTAATAGCTGCCTTTGAATAGCTACCCAATTTCCTTTGTTACTAACAAAAGATCCATCGGACTGAGCATCTGATTTAGTGAAACCTGCATTCTTGTCATCAATTTCCAATGCTCTAGTTCTTGAATCTTTCCCATTTATCATACCATCAGGGAATCTATTCTTTGCCAAAACATCAAAATCTTGACTGGAGTGATTACCGGAATCCCCTTTATCTGCTTTGCCCTTATTATCTGCATCAGTCTGCCCTGGCTCATCCTCATTGGTGTTTGATGAGTTAGGACACTTTCGCGAGACCACGACTTCAACAGGACAATCATTTGAACCCCTTTTCTCAAGTTTCTGAAAGAATTCAGGGTTTAATTCCTTGTCATTTAAGGCAGGAACCTTTTTCTTCAGTAGCCCAACAGTTCTGTCTGAAATGTTTCCACTCTTTTTGGCAGCAGAATCAGAGATAGAGCTATCACCATCAGACGAGTCCTTCAAAACTTTGTGCTCACTCAGCTCCATGGTTTTCTGTTTACTTTTGTCCGACAACACTGATAATCCAGATTTCTCTGAAACAGCAGCAATAATTAATCATTGGTGAGGGAAGTTGTTTTTTCTAAATGAGGAAATCTCAAATGTCAATCAATTAATTATTATTATTACCATGAGATGATGTTTTTGGTTCATCAGCAGATTCATCCCCAGCTTTTCCTGCAATCTTCCTCCAATATTGCAATGCTTCAACCATAGTATTTCTAACAGGCTTAATCTGGCATCATAATGTGTGGCTCAAATTGGTGAATACCAGTGCCTTAAGCATCAAGCTAAATCTCTCAAGTCTCAATCAACTAAGTATGAACTCTAAGTAAGTGTCATTTATACACTGAAACCAAATAAGTGTGAATTCTTAGTGTCATTCATGCAGCTACAACAACCAAGCATGGACAACTTCAGTATTCAACTATGTTCACCTATGAATGTCATAGGTGTTGTTGCACCTTTCTGCAAATTTGCCCAACTTCCAGGGACAAATTACAAATTCAAGCCTAACTTGTAAAATTGGCACATATATTATTATATTATTGCAATCATATCTTAGTACTTAGATTTGGATGGATCCTTAGCACTTCCATATGGTAAACTAAAGTGGAACAATGTGCTCTTGTATTCCAAAATTTACTCTAATGAATGTGTATGTAGAGAATGTGGGTGAGGTATGTAGAGCTGCACAAGAAGGGATAAACAACCCACTTCATTTGTTCCTATAGGAAGTTAAGGTGGGTAGAGGGAGTTGCAATGAACTCATATCTCTTGCAAGTACATTCAACCTTCTACACCACAGAGGGGAGGGGATCATTCTTCTCTTCCCTTCTCCCCTTCATCCAAATCCACAATCAAATGCATAAGAAATGTCACATTTGTAAAAAGGGGTACAGATTAGTAAATATGTCTCCCTATGCTAGCTTATGTACTAGTAGAGGCAAGCAGCAATTCTCCACCCACTTAGACTACAAACTGAAAACTGTGAAATGATATATGCACTACAAATACTCACACTACAGAGTAGAGTATAGATACTGATACATAGCATTACAGGTTAAAAGTTTCAAAGCTGTTTCCCAAGCAAACCAACTGTTCTCAAAGTCTGTATAGAATGAAGTGAGAGTTGGAAAATGATATCCATTAGAAAAAAAATCACATTATAAAGTCTGGACACTGATATACAAAACAGTCATGCTGTTAAGGTTCCAATGTTGCCATACCTTGTCGAACCGACAATTTTCCAGAGCTGTCAAGGTAGGTGTAGCATTCTCCTTGACCAAGTGGCTCGAATGCATTGCCAAAGAACTCAAGGTTTCAGCGGCAGCCTTGCGAGTGGCCCAATCAGAGCTTCCAAGGCACTCGTGGATGCTTTGAAGCAAGGACTCCAAGCTCTGAGGCGCAATGGCTCCCATCTATCATTAAAAAAAATACAATCACTGTCAAGAACAAAATCGTAGGAAAATCTCCATCCAATATCACACATTGCATAATTAGCAGATCACCTGAGACATGATTGAAATCACAGGCAACAAGGCCGATTTGGCGAAGAAATTAGGACTGTGAAGGTACTTGCAAACCCTAGATCCAAGCTTGTGAAAAGCCAAAACAGGAGGGTTCTTGGCACACTCTACCACCCTCCCCAAGCACATTGCCGCCCCAACCTGAACCCCCTTATCGTTCTCCCCCAGAGCCTCCAACAGCGGCTTCATGAACAGCGAAACGACGCCGTTCTCTGCTGCACTACCCCCGCCGCCGTCGATGTAAATGGAAGAGAGAGCCCCAACGGCGTCACGGCACGCGTCACGAACCCCTGAATCAGGGTCGCGGAGCCGCTTGGCAATGTGAGAAACGATCTTAACAAGGTGAGTGGCGGTGGCGTCGGGGTGGGCGGCGCAGAGGGAGGCAATGAGGCGAACGGAATGCTTCTTCACGGCGGGCTTGGGGTCAGAGGAGGAGGCATCAAAGAGAGTGTTCAGGAGCATAGGAACAGCCTCGGTCTGGAGAGAGGCGATGGTGGATTCGAGTTCGTCGAGGGCGATCTGGTGAGTGTCGCGATCGGAGAGCTTCGAGAGGGAGGTGAGAATGCGCTGCTTCAGCTCCACCATAGCCAAATGTGTGGAGAGAGACGAGGAGGAAGACCGAGGGACACTCGAACTGGTGTTGGTCGAGGGTTTTGAGGGTTTTGAAGAGGAAGATTTGGGGCCCTGGGAGCCCATTGCTTCGACTCCGATGATCGGAGAATTGGAGATCGGCTCGCGGAGTGGAAATGGAGAAGGAGAAAGGGGGTGAAAGATGAGATCTGCGAGAGCGAGAGAGAGAGAGAGAGAGAGAGAGAGAGAGGTGTAAAGGTTAAGGAAACATGAAAAATAAAAGTTTTGGGCTCGTTCAGGGGATTTTTATTTTTATTTTTACTTCTTTAGGAAATTGGAGTTTATGGGCTCGTTAATTTGAATTTTAAAAGTTTGTAACTTTGTATGGTTAGTCAAGCTGTTCGGTTACTTGGACATGTAATGTAATGTACCCAGTAATTAATACTCCGAATACAATTTTGTAGTACTCGGTATAATAATACCTGAAAAAAAATTATTTTTGTTGTGGGTAGGAGGGTGAATTATTCTTCTATACGTATTATCTTATTCTTTATTTTATGAATGAACAGTATGTAAAATCTCCTATAAATAGGAACATGTCTACCATGAAAAAATCAATCAGATTCAACAAGAGGTAATTATAAAGGCTTTCATCTGATCTCATAAATCCACAAATATCTAACAATTTTAATTATTTTTCAATAATAAGAATTTTAAATATAAGAAGATTGATTTATTTTTTTGGAATAAAATATTACTCCCTCTGTCTCAAAATTTAGGTCGTTTGATTTTTTGGCACGCTTTTTAATGTGTTAAAAACTCTATGAAATATTAATTTTTTTCATTAAAAAATTTTGAAAAAAATTTAATATTTTATAGCGTTTTTAACACATTAAAAAGCGTGCCAAAAAGTCAAACGACCTAAATTTTGAGACAGATGGAGTATTTAATATTTGAAACCGGAAAGCCCGAAATATATAGTAAAAAAATATTTAATAAGAAAAAATGTTTCATTTTGTAATATTAAGCCTTATTTAGTTTATAATTAATTTAATAATAAAATTTTAATAATAAAATTGAATATAATAATACAATAAAAAAGAGGGGTATATTACAAATTAAAAGAGGGGTATACAATCGAGAATGAAAATAATTATTGAAGAGGGCTATATCAGTAAATTGAATTGGTAGAAAAATATGAGTTTTGGATGCTAGATGTGATATTAATAAGGGGAGAAAAGTAAGAATGAGATGCTAGGGTGATGTGGCGGAAAGAGTAGAATAAAATATTAATATTTCTAGTATCTCTAGTATCCCTTGATAAACATAGACTTAGCTTAAACTGTGTGATTCAGAAGCCCGGTGACAATTGATCCTGTGTTGTTGCACAATCCAGAAGATTGATCAATATTGCGGAGTAGTATCACATGAACTCCGACCTTAAGATTAAGAGAATGATTCGGAATGCATGATAGCTTGATGGTGTTGAGATATTTGATCGAATATAGATCTTCATTACCTTGGGCATTGCAAATATAATCTGAGCTCATATACACCTTTTCATCGCCAAGAAGCAGTGACATAACATATTCATTAATATTGTTAACAATTTCATGACTAGGAGCAAGTATCGTTTTGTTATGATAATAGGTTTCATCCGATAATCATTCTGTTATGATAATAGGTTTCTTCAACAATACTTCTAACTTGATTATTGGTTGATTTTATCAATAAATCATATGGTATTTCAATCATTGTTTCTCCATCATTAGACTCACTTAGGTTACCATCTCCGGCTCTTAGTATCCAATTTGAAAATTGTTGAAGACGTTGTGAATGGGGATCGTGAGAACCAATTTGAAGTCTCATGTTTTTTGTCAAACAAAGCACCTTACAATATTTCCATAGATATGACGAATTGATTGTCGCTGATACAATATATTGTGGAGTTCCCTTTAGTCACAACCAATAATATCTGCCTGAAGTCTCTATCAAATACAATGACCTTACCACCAAATGGTTGTTGTGATCGAACTAAATGCTGAAGAACATCTCTTAAACTTTGATCTAATGCCTCAAAATAGTGTTTGCTAGTCATTGGAGCTTCATCTCAAATAATAAGTTTTGATTTAGCAATAAGTTCGGCTAATGGCGTGCCTGGTCTGATTTCACATGATGAATGGTCAGTCATATTCCGAGGTATGAAAAACCTTGAATGTGTTATCCTTCCTTCGGGTATTAGAAATGATGTTATTCTGCTTGAAGCTACAATGAGTACATTTCCTACTTCAGATTGTATTGCAGCATAAAGGGGTCTACAAATAAAGGTTTTCCCCGTTCTTCCATATCCATATAAGAAGAAGATTCCACCTCCACTTGAAACTGCACTTAATATTTGATCATATATTTGTTTTTGTTCATTGGTGAAGGTAGACATCAGCCTCTTGTGTCCGTGTTGTAGTTCTTTTTTTTCCATAGAGGAATTCATCCTATATGAGCTTGTTAAGGCCTTCTGCTATATATATTTCATCAAGAGGAGACATTGACTTAAATATGCAAATATTACTCCCATTTCGTTGCAAGAAAACGTGTATCTTTGCAAGTATGTACTGTTTTAACTGCTCCTCGTTTAATTGAAGATTTGTTGTTTGTTTATTTGGAGGAAAAGGCTAGATTAATAATAAATCAAACTTCATATTATTAATGATATTTGAACATAGTAATTATAACAGGACATCATAAACAGATGTTATTTATGAACGTAGAAAGGGAAAATATACCTTTATTACATAATTTAGCTCTTTGTTTATTAAGGATATCCACTTACAGAGCATGCCATGTTTTCTCCCATACAAATTCTGGTCTTGATAATTTGGTTTAAGTCTTAATAAAATCCTTTAAAAAAATTGTAGATCTATTTTAATTTTTATGAGATATCGTTACATCTAATTGTTAATGACACCTATTATGGTATAATTAATGTTGTAGTTTGGTAATTTATACTTGCATGAAATTTATTTCACAATTTTATTTATTAATATTTTATGTGTTTATTATTCATAACCTTTTTAAATTGTAAAAAAATAAAAATTCTATCTTGATTAGTTATATCCTCTTTAAATTGTAAATTTAAACCTATTTTTATAAATTGAATTAAGTCGCCAGCATTGTTTTCACTTCAAAATTAAAATATAAAATTTGTTGGTTATATATCATATATGTATACAATATTTGGACATAAATTACTTAGAGGATACACAAAAACTATAAAATAACTCATTCACCATTATATATGTACGTCTATACTATATCAAGTTAATTAGCTAGGTACTTAATGTTGTTTCGATGTATTTGACTTCAAAGCTCTAATAATTAGATTTTCATTAATTTTTCATCGGAAAAATACCATACTTATGTTTACTATGACTATTAAATAATTGAGAAAATAGTCAACATAAATATTGTGAATATTTGATGAAAAAATCAGACAAAAAGGCATTCCAACTATATACATAAATTAAAAAATGATTTTTCATAGAAAGAAGAAGAAGAAGATATCATAGTTCCAAAAGAACAACCGACAAAATAGAGAGCAAATTCGCTCTCACAACAAGGTCGTACAATCTGTATTAACTCAAACCTGACGTCTAAACCCTTATACATTATGGAAAGTTTCACGCTACCAACCAACATACATAAAGGACTTGACCAAATCAACAAAACTTTTTTTTTCCTGGAACAAAGATATGCAATACATACCACTAATTATTTGGGACATAATAAAGGCGGATTGGGAATCAGAAAAACAAAAGGCATGAACAAAGCCCTTCAGATGAAACTTCTTTGGAAAACTCTAGCTGAACTAGAAAATTATTGGGTTAAAATAACATAAATACCTGAAAGAAATAAACATTCTCCAATACAGAAGACGCGGAAACGCATCTTATCAATGGAGAAAAGTCAGTACACTAATAGACAAAGTCAAAACGGACCTAATATGATCCGTAGGAGATGATAAATCAATAAAATTTTGGGAAGACAATTGAGTATCAACCACACCTCACATTGAAAGAGTTAGGCCAGTTATACATTGTACTAGAAAAACTATGTTAGTGATTACATTATAGGGGGGAGATGGTAGAAGGAGAAGTTGAATGAACAAGTAGATCAGGATATAGTGGATATAGATCTACTCACTCAGAGAGAGAGAGAGAGAGAGAGAGAGAGGAAAAAATGTTATAGGAAGAACACCTCACTTGCTCGTTCTCCTTCTCTAAATTAGAGATTTGCAAACTCCTCCTTTGCCCAAAAAATCCCTAGCTTTCGAGGGTTCTTAAATCCAAATCCAAGCTTATCCCCTTATGTCCACCAACTCAATTCACATGCATTGATTGTTGTACTGGGTTCCGTCTTCGTTTCACAATCGGGATTCTCAAATTTGTAGGGGCGACACTTAGATGAACCTTCAACCAAATTAAATTGTGACTTTTAATGTTGAAACAAACCTAAGCATAACCCGTACGAACTGGGTTGCTAATTGCTGGTTTAGTTGATAATTTAAGGGTGGCAAGATTGATTAGAATGAGGCATCCCCAGTGAGCTATAGAATCGATCGTTGATCTCCCAAAAATATATAATTTCAAACTCAATAACCTAGTATAGTGGTAGAGTAGAGGTCAATCCCACAGGAAGTGTGTGCGACTTTATGAATGTTTGTAGCAAATAGAGAAGAACTTAAGTAAAGAACTAACAAAAGCAATAGATAACAAAAGTAGCAATGATGATTGATTGGGATAAAGCAATAGTATGAAATGTATTTCCACTCACATTAGCAATAATAGTGATTTCATGATCCTTGGGATTTGCTTTGGTTAAGTCGGTTTCTATTAATTACTCTAGGGTTTAGTTTGTGTACAGAATTAGGTAGGCCACCTATTCGATCACCACCTAATCCTTACTCTGGCATGTGGAGAAAGTATCAATAGGTCCCAAACACCTAGCACATAGACATCATCTCTCTCGTATTGCCAATCTTCTCACTTGGTTGTCAGCCCAACCATCACTCTTCCACTAAAAGAGACAATATCTACTTGTCAATCCTCCTACAAGACGTGATGGCTACTAACGAATTAAGGCTCGTAATAGCACGGAATGAAGCTAAACCCTAACGCAATGTGAATCCATCTTAGTGGCAAATTAAGACAAATCAACAACATAAGCATTATCAAAACAAAGAGAATTGAAATAACTTAATAGAATTAGCCTTAGATCAACTCTCACATTCCATCAACCATGTCTTGAAATGCAAGCAAAATTAACAAAAGAGATTAGCTGCTCATGGCTTACCTCGAAACCTCAAAGTGTTTGACGAATATTGTAAAGAGTTGTCTGTAAAATGTGGTGTGTAAAACCCAGGAAACTAGGTTACTTATAGGGTTAGGATTGACCTAAAACCCTAGAAATGCCGGTCAAATACTGATAAGAATGTATCTCTAATGGATAGACTCTCGAAAAATTACGCGGATCCGACCTTATCCATCCATCCATCGGCAGGCGCCGACCCCCATCGGCGAGTGCCGATCCTCAGTAAGCCCAGCGACGGGCGCCAATCTTCATCCGTGGCCGCCGATTCTTTGTTCATCGGATTCCTGGTCCCTTCCTTTGTGCACTTGGTTCACTTCTTGTCTTGGCTTCCTTTGTGCTTCTCTTTGGACTTGATTGTTCTTCTCCCCAACCATCTTAAGTAGCTCTAGCAACTCCAGGGCTCCAGGGCTCCAACATCGTCCTCTCAATCCTCTCTTCGAGTCTGGATAAGCAAATCTGCACATTGAACCATAAAAATAGTAGATTTCGAACTTCGACCACCAAATGACAAAGGTGTGAAATAAGTAGAAAACATATGCTTATGCAACCTAAAACTACATAGAACGCATATACAAAATATGCATTATCCGTCCTCCTCCTTGGTCATATCCTAGCTTGTGGAGTGATGTTATCTTGTTGATGGGATGGCTTATTATGTCCCTCAATGATCTGGGCGCAACAAAAGAGAGATACTGCAACAAGAAATTTGGATGGAGGTATGGTGTGTTTCCTCCTCTCGATCTTCCTCCTCTCTCCTTTGTTCTTCTCTTTGTAAGGGATTGGTTGGTTGGGATGAGAATTCGCACCTCTCATCCCACTCTCTTCCAATCTCCTATTTCTCTTCCTTCACCAGTTAACTAATAAGTGCATTTACCCTGTGTTTGAAATGAACTCGGCCGGTGAAGACAAAGGCAAACAATCCATGGGTTCAGCGCCTCATGCTAACCCATTGAATACCCACCCTCGCTCTGGAGGATTGCATGATTCCGAGGGGAGTAATGTCCCAAGGATAGTCAATATAAATACTACTAGCCGAATTTTTACCTTATCAAAAAATACATGGGTTCATGCATTGAAATTATGAAAAAAAATCTAAAAGGAATATCTTGCTTTTAGTTGTTTAATGTGTGCATCGTGAGTAATTACTCGAACTTTAATATCTTCGTAACCATCTTAAGTTTATAAGGACATCCAATCATACTTTGATTAATTTTTCTTTAGGATAAAATTCGAGATCAAACAAAACTGAACCTCGAAGGCCGACAAGTCGGCAGACGGGTAACCGTCTAAACAAACATAAAAATACATAGAGGTGCAAAATAAAGGCCAGAACTCTACAAAGATAAAACAAAACACAACTAAACCGAACAAGACGAGGACGTAGACGAAAGACGAAGCCAAGCACAACCATGAAGCAATACTGTAGGCCAGCGGCATATCAAGAGTCACCTGTGGGCAGTGAAGACGAATCTCCAAGGAATCATTCTTCCGGAGAAGGGAGACGCCTCGATACAAACTACCACGACCCCATCCTATCCCGACTTCGACTGCCAGAACCCCATCAAACAGAGAAGAAAGTCTCGTCACGCCAAACGTAGAGCCCCACAACACCTGAATCGAACGCACCAGAAACCCAAGCGGAAAAAAACGCAAACCCGAACCGGGATTTAATTATTTATAGTTATTTTTATGTTTTATTATTTTATTTTTATTTTTATTTGACTCTTCTTTTTTGAAGGGCTAGCTTTGGGCCCAAGGCAAAAGCCTTTGGCCCAAAGAACACAACCCGTGCCCAAGCAAGGGCTACACGGTCACCAAAAGACAGAAAGCACAGGAAGCCAGCTAAACAGAGCCCGTTGCACCAGGTGATGAAGGAGATCCGCCGCCGGCAACCACCACCCAACACCCGGAAATGGGCAGAGGAAAGGGACACCGGTGAAGGGCTGGGAGTCGATAAGCGACCAGGATCGGGCCCAACCCCCATCGACAGAAAGGAGAGGAGAGGAAAACCGGCGAGGCAACCCCTCCTCCCCACTGACAAAGAGAACTCCGAGGTGGCCGTCAAATTCGAAACAAGCCCAGGTGGAATCTGTCGCCAACAAGAGAACACAAAGGGTTGAATCCAGGCGCAACCGGAGATAGAGAAAGGAAGGACGCCGAGCTACCCACATAGAGGAGATAGCGAAGGAGGTGAACCCGCCACCGAGGATGCCGATTGCAAACAATATGAGGTAGAGGAAGAGGGGGAGACAGAGGAACTAAAGGCGGAACCGATCGAAGCCCCAAATCCAAGTCCCTACAGCCGAAAACCCCATAAGAGGTGAATGAAAAAAGGGGAGCAGATAAGAAGCCAAAATCCCAAAATTGAAAAGGGAATCTGGATGGGAGGGAGGAGAAGACCCGATTGCAACAACGACCAGGGTACATAGGTACTAGGTGACGACAATGAGGCGACGAAACCGGTACCAGGGGCACCCACGGTGGCAACAGGGTGGCCCGGGGAAGAGAGGGGTACAAAACTCGGAAGAGGCGGTCGGAGCCGAGGTTTATCAATCATCCGCAACGGGTTGATGCTCCCAAAAGAGATTTGGGCCTCCATGAGGAGGGGCTTAGGGACTCATTAAATTTTCATCGGAAAAATATCAAACTTATGTTTACTATACTATGATTATTACATAATTCAAAAAATAATCAATATAAATACTGTGAATATTTTAATTAAAATAAAACTAAAAGTCATCCCAACTATATACATAAATTAAAAAATGGCATATACAATTGTGATCATGGACAATTTGGTATAACAACACTAGATTACAGAAAACGCTCTCTTTGGAGCCCCAAAGCCCTCCTTCGGGAGCCACCAATCCGCCTCCTCAGGGTGAATAGGCCCGACTGCTCGCCACCACCTGCACCACTCCGTCCGGACCGTTCGATATGCACCCTTTTGGAGCCCTAAACTCCCTCCTTCGGGGGATCCCCAAATTCTTCTCCGGAAGCCACCAACCCGCCTCGACGTGAATAGTTGCGGTAGCAGTTGCTCGCCACCACCTGCTCCTCTTCGGTCGTCATGTTAATGTGCGTCGAACAAATTGGTGTGAGGCTTTTGTTGATTTTGGGTCCTTGGCCCCGGATCGGTTCAAGCCTTGGCCAATTTGGTGCGAAATCCTTCTAGATCCCTAACGTGGTATGATTGGCCGGTGGTTGTGGTGTCGTCATCGCCGCCTTCCTAGCTCGGCTCCCACCTTTAACCCTTTTGACCCTCTCATCCGGCGGCCTTTTCCTTATCCCCGTCGTCTACTCCTTCCTTCCATTTCTCCTCCACTCCATTCTCGCCACCCATGTCCTTTGTGTCTTGGTTTGGTCTTGGTCTTTCCTTCAAGCCCAGTCGGCGTCCGCTGGCCTTCCTCCTCCTTCTTTGGCTTGTCCCCCGTTGTGGTGGGGTGGTGTCTTGGTGAAGCTTCCTCTGCCGACCTTTCCTCACCCTCCCCACTCGGCCCTTTTCGTCCGCCCTGATTATCATTTCCTGCTTCCTTGGTTTCAAGGGTCCCGTGCCTGTTTGTTGTTTCTTTGGGCCCAACCTTTCCCTTTTATATATATATATATATATATATATATATATATATATATATATATATATATAACTTGGGGTCGTGGTAGTGTGCTAAGGTTGACTCCGTATCCGGGAGATTGCTCCTTGGAGTTTCGTCTTCACTACCCACATGAGTTAGTGTCTTGCTGTATCGCTGACCTGCGGTGCATCCCTTTGATTGTGTTTGGCTTCGTTTTTCGTCAGCGTCCTCAACGTTACGGTTGAAATTATGCTTAGTTTCGTTCTTTTGAGAGTGCATGTTACGCGTTGATGGCGCCTTTTTCCCCTTATTTTCGATTTATATTGTATGCTCGACAGTTCACCGTTCACCCGTCTGTCATCTTGTTGGCCTTTCGAGTTTCAGTTTCAGGTATGTATAAGCTCGAATTATTACTTAATAAAAAAATTAAAAAAATGGTTTTTCATAGAAATCCAAAAAAAAAAAGATATCATAGTTTAAATGAATTAACCATATGGGTTAATATATTGAAATTATGGGGAAAAAACATTTTTTCTAAAAGGAATATCTTGGTTTGAGTTGTCTAATGTGTACAGCATCAGTGATTACTCGAACTTTAATGTCTTCGTTCGTAACTACCTTAAGTTTATAAGGACATGCAATCATGCCCTCAGAAACAATATTATAATCAAATAAATAACATATAAAATAAAATTAAACCACAAAAGACTTGAAATATAAAACAACATTTTATTAAACTCTCTTTTAAAATGGGGGATTGAAATTATAATATTTGATAACTTGTTACAATTAAAATAATATACTAAAAGACTTTTAGAAATAAAAATAAATAATTAACTCCTATTCAATGTAATCATTGCTCATAGACATGATAGCACTACGTGGTAGCGAACGCTCTATCACACAAGTGTATCCCCCTAAACCATTGTGAAGCACACATTTTGGGGTTTGCTATAATTAACTTCATGCTCATGCTAGTTCTTTTAAGAACATCTACGCTAAATGTGTGTCAAAAGGTGAAGCCGACTCTTATTTTATTGATAATGGGTATTTATTTAAGTCGGGCAAATTTTGTATCCTATCGTCTATTAAGAGACTTATCACGCAGGAAATTCATGAATGAATAAGACATGGGGTTCGTATGGGACGGGGTTAATAAACTGACTAAAATTATAAACAGGGTAAAATTTATAAATTGTTGGAAAAAGTAGTAAAAAATTTAAACAATAAGATAATCTCCGTATGGGGTGAAAAACAATTTATTTGTAAAAAGTAAAGTTTATTTGGTTAATATTAGGGGTATTAAGGTACTTTCAAATCAAATAAGATAAAAGGAAAGGGGTAAAACAGTACTTTTGGAAAATAAACTCCAAAATAACCTTCCCTTTCTAGCTTTTTTTTAAGGGAAAACTAATTGAAATACCCCCACCTTTAGGGGTATGGTAAAAATATATCCTCAACTTTCAAATGTAATTAAAATATCCCGACCTTTGAGGGTGGTGGTAATATATTACCCTGTGTTTTCTCACGGGTCAAAAATGCAAGCAAGACAACCTACATGTTATTTTTTTAACAAGACAACATGCGTGAAAGCCTTTTTTTTTTACAAATTAGCATTAAAATTGGGTTTTCTTGAATGCTTTCCTTAAGAAAAAAATAAAACGATGACAAATTAAACCCGAAAAACGAAATTGATTCAACCACGCAACTAATCCAGTCAAAATTGCCTCAAATTACCACAACACGATTATTCTTAACACCAAATCGACAACAAAACTAAACTGACAACAACAACAATGAGGGGAAATAATAAAACTAATTACCCATCCAAGTCCGTGAACGAATCAAAGAGGAAGAAGATGTGAGAGAGACAGCTCAAGATACACCACGAGGGAGGAAGACTGACATTGAAAAGAAACCATAAGCTATCTAGAATACCTGGAAGACAATTCAAAAGGCGACCACGGAATAAGATATGAGGGAGGAAAAGACGTTGGGTATGAACCCGATCCAACTCTTTATTATTTTTTTCCTAAGGACACTGTTAAATAAAACTCTTGTAAAAAAAATCCACGTAGGCTACTTTGTCAGCATTTATGACTCGTGAAAAAACTTATGGTAATATATTACCACTACTCTCACATGTCGGGATATTTTTATTACATTTGAAAGTTGAGGATATATTTTTACCATACCCCCAAAGGTGGGGGTATTTTAATTAGTTTTTCCTTTTTTTAAACACAATTTTTAACTTATTTTAGTTCATTTTGGGTGTCCAAACAACCAATAACCTTGTTTAAAAAATAAACAGCACTAGCTACTTATATTTTTAGCAGTTAATAAACATTACCATACACACCCATGGAAGTTTAGAAAAGATCCTACCTAGACTGAAAGAACATTACTTTTGGCCTAAGATGACTAACTTTGTTCTGTGTTTTGTCAAAAGTTGTGTTGCATGTGCTAGGGCTAAATCAAAATCACACCCCCCACATTTTATATTCCCCATTGTCGACACCCTAGCCCTTAGGGAAGATGTTTATATGGATTTTATTGTTGGATTTCCTAGGACATTTATGGGACATGATTCTATATTTGTTGTGGTGGATATATAGATTCTTTAAAATGACTCACTTTATACCTTGTCACAAAACCGATAATGTTATACATGTTGCTAGCTTGTTCTTTAAGGATATTGTTAGGTTACATGGTGTTCCATTGGCTATTGTGTCGAATTGTGATCCTAAAATTTTGAGTTGTTTTTAGAAAACTTTATTGTCTAATTAGTTGGGTACTAAACTTTTATTCTTTATTTCTTATCACTCTCAAACTGATGACCAAACTGAAGTTACAAATAGAATTCATGGGGATCTCCTAAGATTCATATTGCGCACTAACCTTCGGACGTGGGAAAACTATCTACCATTTGTTGAGTTTGCTTATAACAGGTTCGTGCATTATGTAACAAATAAGACTCCTTTTGAGGTTATTTATGGGCGTAATCCCCTCATTCATGTAGATATGATGCCTATACCCATGAAGGAGAAGGAGAGTGTGGATGCAACCGATCAGATTGATTTCATCTGCAAGCTTCATAAGCGGACTTGGGTGTAGTTGGAGAGGAAGAGTGCTCAATACAAGGCGGTCAAGGACAAGCATCGTAGGAATGTGTAGTTCAACATTGGTGACCTTGTCTGGTTGCATTTGAGGAAGGAGAGATTTCCGCAAAAATGGAAGTCCAAGCTTGCCTCTAGGCGAGATGGACCATTTTTTGTGGTTCAAAAGATAGGGTCAAATGCTTACAAGCTTGATCTCCCCGTTGACAAGTATGGTGTCCATTTTATCTTCAATGTAGCTAATCTGTCATTGTTTGTCCCTAATGATGCCTTCGGCGATGATTCGAGGACAAATCGTGATCAAGTGGAGAAGAATGATGCCATGCAGAGTCCGATTACTCTGCATGACATTGAGGACAAGATGAATGTGTCATTTGATTGTCTTATTACTCGTGCATTCACCAAGATGATTCAAGACGCTACTAAGGCGATTCTCATATGCTACAGAGCCACCATGAGGTTGATTCTAATACTTCATACACAGCTCATGAGAACTCGACCATTTCCATCAACATCGTCAAAGGCTGATTGCTTCACAGGAGTGACGCGATAGTGCATGTCCATTATGTGTGCTTAGGAGGGTTGGCGACATCAGACTTCATTTACCCTAGCTTTTGTGTTATTTTAATAATTAAAAACTTATTATTATTACTTTTATGATAAATAAGTTGTTAGTGAAGTTTTTATATTTTATGCTTTCTTAATGATGTAACTTTAGAAGTTTATCCTATGTTAGGTAGATTTTATCCAGAGAAGATTTCATATTATCTTTACATAGACTTAAATAGAATAAAATGCTAAAACTCTATTGTTTGGACAAGATATGACCACCCTTAAGCTTTCTAGGGTTTATTCTTCCTATATATACATTACAATACCTATGGAAAAAAAACAGGTTGAAATTAAATTGTGGGACACTTGGTTAAGTGTTCTACAATATTCATCCAAAACTCTAACTTTCATATCTACTTGTGGAACTGTAAGACTCGGCGTCGTAAGAGGTGTCAGCCGATGCGTATAGCCCTCTCAACCCTCAAGTCCGTTGTACTCACTTGGAGTCTAAAAATAAAGAGCTCTTGTAACATGGGTAAAATTTGAATTACTTATAAACCACTCCCAACATCCTTAGTATATTCGACGTGGGTGTTATAATCTCCCCTACTTATAGCATTGATGACCCTAAGGTCCAAAGAACTGCCATCCAGGTGGAGCGTACCCGAGCACACATTTAGAATACTTTGAGATTCATTAATATTTTATTGAAATATATACAACGCTCCTCAGTCCTCTCGATTTCTCTCTTGCTCAGCCTTAAGACTAGCCAACCCTCATCGCTTCAATCACTATCAATTGCCCCCGCCTATCAAAGACGACCACCCCACCCAAAGTCTTGAGTCAAGGTTGGTCAACACTCTCATTTCTTATTCTTCACTCTCTTCCTTTGACTCAATTCATATATGAAATTTTTAGATTTGATGTAGATTGACTTGACTATCGCTTCTTGCAACCTTCGGCATAGGTGCC
The DNA here is from genome assembly GCA_963922045.1 of Persicaria maculosa. Classification (NCBI taxonomy): domain Eukaryota; kingdom Viridiplantae; phylum Streptophyta; class Magnoliopsida; order Caryophyllales; family Polygonaceae; genus Persicaria; species Persicaria maculosa. The sequence goes on along the minus strand of OY998258.1, from coordinate 56,871,088 downwards.
GACAAGAGAGGAGTCAAACGATCGTCAAACACAACTTTCCCTCAACTCTTCACTGGGAACATTCACCAACCGAGGTTTGTCTCTCCTCGGTCTCATGTGTTTAATTCTTTTAAATTGATCGTGGTTGTTTGTTTCTCAAATTCTCAGGTTGTTAAATTCTCATGTGAAAAGGTTATGCCTCAACAAACTTGTGAAATGAGCAAATTAGAGAATGAGTATTTGGGAAGAGTGGAGAATAAAGCTCCGAAGAGTGCAAATTAGAGAATAAGGCTCACATGATATTAAACACTTAGTTTTAATGTAGCTTCCTTCCTACTATGTTTTTAATGATCTATACTCCCTCCAGTCAAGATTGTAGGATGTTTTAGAGAGTGACACATAAATTAAGGAGAATTTAGAGCCAAATAATTAGAATAATTATTTGTTAGTGATGAGACTCTTAGCCTTCCATATTGAATTATGTTCAGGAATGCCACCATTTAAAAATTTACTACAATTAGAGTACGGAGTAACAATTTTTTTGGAGCACCGTTTTCAAAGGGGTAACAATTTTTTTGGAGCACCATTTTCAAAGAGGTCAGCACAATTACCAAGGAAAAGGTCTATTCCTAATTAATGGGACAATTTCTTGAAAAAATAAAATGTCCTATAGAATCTTACATTTGTGATCAAAACACAAACCATAAAACATCATACAAACTTGACCGGAGGGAATATCTATTATTTATGCTTAGACCTTTAAAACAACATATTATTCATGTTGTCATATCCTTGTCGTATCGTATCCTACATTTTTAATTATCGTATACCCATGTCTGTATCGTATTCTTGTATTCATACCCGTGTCCGTGTACCCGGACACGACACTCAGCTATTATATCGCATATTCGATATGCTTAGAAACACTGATATAATGAGAATCACGAGATATAAATCAACTATGCCTATCAAAGTCTCCAATACGGTAAAATCGCAGCTACAGAGATTTCGCCCCCCCCCCCCAAAAGAGAGAGAGAGAGAGAGAGAGAGAGATGAACGTAGCAAGAGAGCGTGATCAGGACAAGGACCGAAACGGCAAGACCAGCCAGGGGAGCACTACTCAGACGACCCCAGGGGTAGGGAACTCGTCTCAGGGGAATCCTCCTCCGACTGTGCCTGGTTACATGCAACTCTATCGTAGATTAACTCAGAAATGGGGTCTGAGTGCCCCGTTTAACTTGATTGACATCGGGAACGAGTACTACATCGCAAGGTTCTCCAACATGGCTGACTACAATCACGTCGTAATGGAGGGTCCATGGATGATCGGAGATAACTATCTTACAATTAGGAAGTGGGTCCCAAGATTCGACTCGAGCTCTGCGAAGATATCAACCCTCACGGTTTTGGTGCGCATCCCATGCCTGCATATAGAATACTTTGATCGAAGGTTTCTGAGCATGATTGGGAGGCGGATAGGGAAGGTCCTAAGGATAGACAACACGACTGCAGCGGCGGACAGAGGGCAGTTTGCGAGGCTGAGTGTTGAAGTTGATATTACTAAGCCCCTGCTGTCGATGTTTAAGTTGGATAGGAAGGTGTGGCATATCCAGTATGAGGGTCTGCGGATGCTGTGCTTCAAATGTGGTACAGTGGGACATTCGACGGACAAGTGTGGGAAGCAGGATGAGCAGCCCCAGGAGGAAACGAAGAAGCATGAGGAAACCAACGGAAATATCTACGGGGGTTGGATGCAAGCTAAGAAGAGTCGAAGACAACCTCCGAAGAACGGAAACCAGGACCGAAATGGGGTGAGCAAGGATGCCGGAAGACAAGTTGTGTCGGAAGTGGTCGCCGGCGGCGAGATGGACGGCGCAAAACGAACGTCTAAGCCGAATCCCGGGATTCACGCTACAAGGGAGATTGGGAAATCTTCAAGATTTAGCGCGCTAGAAAATCTGGGAGAAAATCAAGGAGTGGTTATGGATGACCAGAATCAAATCAACGTCAATTCGGATAGAATTTCGCCCAAGGATAACGCTGTTCAGAATGGAAATTGTGAGACGTATGAGAATATTTCTAAAAGATACGGAAAGAATGTCAAAGGGGGGATCTCTGATAATGGTAAAAAATGGTTGAAAAAGAAACTAGCAATTAAAAAGACTTTTACCACAAAGAAAAAAAACCCAAGCCTCCAACTCCCAACCCTTGGTAGCCCGAGTGGATGAAGATTGTTTCATGACCTCCCTAACAGACCTCACAATCACACCCAGGACTGTTGAAGTTGCCACCAAGACTACCTCCAAAAGCAATCGAAAGACCCCTATTGCCAACTCCCAATCGCCAACAAACGACACCAAAGGTTACTATGCCGAGCAGTCAAAGCCTCAACAGATCATATGTGATGAAATCGGCCCACAACCTAAGGGTAGAGGTAATTCCGGTACGGATCAGAGCCAGTTTCCTGATGACGAACCACCGGACATGGCCCTTCTATGTGTTTCTCCCTCCGATAGCAACCCATATGATGGTGGAGTTCCAGTTTCTGGAGACAGAGCAGAGTCCGATTCTATGCAGGGCGTTAATGCCCGAAACGATCAACAGAGCGATGGGTTTGCTTGACGACGCAACCCACGCCTTTGCAGAAGCCATGAATTTCCCAAGCAGAACCGTTCATAGGGCTCTAAACACAACATTGTTATCAATGAATAGCTTGAGTATTCTTACATGGAACACTGGTGGGGCTGCCAACAACACTTTTCTGGCAGCTATAAGAGATATGATTCGAACCTATGACCCTAAGGTCATAGCGCTGGTGGAGCCCCGCATCAGCGGGGACTCCGCTGATCGGGTCTGTCGGCAAATAGGCTTCGATAGTTGGACTAAAGTGGATGTTGTTGGTTTCTCCGGGGGCATTTGGATACTTTGGAGGTCCTCAGAAGTAGAAGTAACGGAGAGAATGCTATGTCCGCAGCACCTCACGGTGGAAATTCGTAGACGAGGGGAAGAGCCTTGGATTCTCTCGGCAGTCTACGCTGCTCCGGAGAGATCGAGAAGGCTTGATCTTTGGAGAGACCTGATGGAATTCGCAGAAACGGTCCACCAACCTTGGTTGCTAGCCGGTGATTTTAACGCCACTATGCACCCGGAGGAACGCTCACCGGCTTCTTCAGTGGGTTCAACCAGATCTGCTACAGAGTTCAGGGAGTTGGCCGAGACTATGCAGTTGATCGATATGGGTTATTCCGGCCCTCCATTCACTTGGTGGAGAGGCAATAGCGCGGAAAATCGGAGATCAGCTAGGCTTGATAGGGCCTTATGCTGCCCGGACTGGCGTACAAAATACCAAGATGCGACGGTGACCCATCTCACGGTTGCCTACTCGGATCATGCACCTTTGTTAATACAGCTCGATCCTGGTGGAAGGTTGAATCCTTCTAATCGTCCTTTCAGATTCCAGGCAGCCTGGCTACTCCATGAGGCATACCCGGAGCTGTTGGATGCCGAGTGGAGAAGGGAAGAGGACACGATCGAAGCGTTAGATGGTTTCGCAGCCCAGCTGAGACTATGGAATAACGAGGTCTTTGGTAACATTTTCAAGAAGAAACGGGAGCTCACCAAGAGATTGGAAGGTGTGAGGCGCAAACTTGCGGAGAGGAGAACGCAGCATTATATTAGCCTGGAATGGAAGTTGTGCAAGGAATTGGAGGAGGTGCTTAACCGTGAGCAACTCTTATGGTTCCAAAAGTCCCGAGCGAACTTCTTACTGGATGGAGAAAGGAATACAAGGTTCTTCCATTTGGCGACGATTGTTAGACGTCGGGCTAACAGGGTCCGAAGCTTGCAGTTACCGAATGGAGATTGGGTTGAGGAGGAGAGTGACATCAAGAGAATGGTAATTGATTTCTTTAAGAATTTGTACAGTGGAGAAATGGATCAGCAACTTTTGAATGTGGGGGAAACGTCACATACTTTCCCACCTATTCCGGAAGCTGAGCGAAGGAACCTGGAGGCGCCTTTTCGGAGGGATGAAGTTTGGGATGCAGTACGTCAAATCGGACCGTACAAGGCACCGGGGCCCAATGGATTTCCCGCCGTCTTTTATCAAAAGGGTTAGAATGTCGTTGGGGACCAGGTGACAAACACAGTACTTCAATTGCTTAATGAGTCCAAGTTCCCGCGGAATTTGGGTGATTCGCTGATGGCTTTATTGCCTAAGATTGCCAATCCTTCGGTGCCAGGCAATTTCAGACCCATCTCTTTGCTAAACGTGATATTTAAAGTGGCCTCAAAGATGATTGTCGCCCGCTTGAAGAAGGTGTTGCCAAATATGATCTCCCCAGCTCAGTCGAGCTTTATCCCAGGACGCCAAATAACCGATAACATTGTGATTGTGCAAGAGGTGCTGCATTCGATGGCCGAGCGAAGAAGGCGCCAATGGATGATTTTCAAAATCGATCTTGAGAAGGCGTACGATCGTGTTAAGTGGGACTTTCTACGTCTAATGCTAGAGAAAACACAGCTGCCGACGAGACTTATCGATGTCATAATGAAGTGTCAAATGGAGGGTAGGACTGAAATTCTTTGGAATGGTGAGAAGATCGGAGGATTTAACTCTTCGCGCGGCATCCGACAGGGGGATCCGCTATCGCCCTACCTGTTCGTGTTTTGTATGGAGCATCTCTCTCATATTATTCAAGATGCTGTGGCGGAAGGGAGATGGAAACCGGTGTGCATCGGCGGAGTACAGTTGTCACATTTGTTCTTCGCGGATGACCTGGTCTTGCTCGGAGAAGCGACGACTGAACAAGCAAGGGTCGTGAAGGGCTGCCTGGATAAATTTTGTGCAGACTCAGGGGAACGGGTGAACTTCCAGAAAAGCACATTGCTCTTCTCTCGGAACGTCTCGGCTTTGGCAAAAGCTGAAATCAGCATAGAAATCGACATCCCGGTGACGACAGACTTTGGCACCTATCTTGGAGTGTCTACTTCTTGTGGGAGGTTGACGGCGGAAAGGTACCAATTCCTGTTAAGCAAAGTCACAGCTAGACTGAATGGTTGGAAGGCTCGCACGCTGTCTCTCGCGGGAAGTGTCACACTTGCAAAATCGGTTCTCACAAGCCTTCCGGTATATGCGATGCAATCGGCCTTTGTTCCGATGAGAGTGTGTGACGGCATTGATTCTGCAGTTCGGAGTTTCATATGGGGCTCGACGCCAGGCCATAGGCGTATACACCTACTGAAGAAAGACGTCCTGTACGCTCCGATTGAAGAGGGTGGATTGGGAGTTCGATCCATGAGGGAAACGAACCAAGCTCTCCTGGCAAAGCTTGGATGGCGATTATTAAAGAGCCCAACGTCACTTTGGAGTAGGCTCCTTAGAGGGAAGTACTGTGAGGGGAGATGTGATATTGATATGTTCACGAGAAGGTCAGGCTGCTCACGGCAATGGAAAGGGTTATTACATGGGACTCAAGCCTTACTCCCCGGGTTGAGGACGGACATTGGTAACGGAAATAAGACACTTTTCTGGGCCCATTCTTGGCTCACCGAGACCCCACTTGAGGATGTAGCCACATCCCAAGTACCGAAGGAGAAACTGGGAGCGACAGTGGCTGACGTGTGGGCGGGGAACGAGTGGGACTGGGCGTCGATCTCGCAGTATCTGCCAAGCGATGTCCTCCTGAGACTACAGGCCATCCAAGTTAGCATGAATCCGGAGGAGGATGACCAGCTGGTGTGGGGTTGGAACTCGTCGGGTAAGTTCTCGACGGCTTCTGCTATGCAATTCCTACGGTGCGATAGGCGGCAGGAGATTTCTCCGGTTTGGAAGAAGATTTGGAGATTGAATGTTCAGCAAAGAGTACGCACTTTTACTCACCTAATCACCCACGATGCGGTATTATGCAATGCTAACCGAGTGCGGAGACACCTATCCAATTTCGCGGCATGTCCGAGATGTTCTGCAGATGAAACAGAAATCCATATGCTTCGAGATTGCCCTGCAATTAGCCGAATCTGGCGTCAGCTAGGGGGATCAAGTATCACCCATTCTTTCTTTGAGATTGCGAACGTCAAGACATGGGTCGCAATGAACATTGACAAGGGGGATAGATGGAGTTCGATCTTCGCGACGATGCTATGGCTCACCTGGAAGGTTAGAAATGGATTAGTGTTCGAAGGAGCGGATGGACTGAATGGCATGCCGCACAGAGTTTGGAGGCAAGTCTCTACTTACCTCCACGCGAAGTCGAAGCTATACGAGATCGGGGTGAGAGTTATGGAACCGCAGACCCAGGTTGCTTGGGAGCCACCTGATCAAGGTTGGCTTAAACTTAACGTTGATGGGGTTTCTCGAGGAAACCCGGGACCTGCAGGGGGCGGTGGGGTCTTCTTGGACCCGGCTGGAATGTTGGTGGGGGCGTTCACCTTCAAATGTGGCGTCTGCTCAGCTCGGACGGCGGAAGCTTGGGCGTTGTTCCATGGCCTCTCGATTGCAAGGGAGATGGGGATTGATAAGCTCATCGCGGAAACTGATTGCACTGCAATAGCGGAAGAGCTTAATGGACGTGGAGAGGATGCACTTGCTGACTATAACCTCATCTGTCGAAGCCGACAGATCTTCAAGGATACGAGCTGGGATGTTCAAGTTAGGCACGTCAGACGTCAGGCAAACAGGGTGGCGGATGCAATCGCAAATTGGGCTATGTTCCTTGATGGATTGCTCACCATTCACCCGTCGCTGCCACCCTCTATTAGCAATCTACTGTCTTCTGTTACTTCATCTATGATGTAGCTACTTTTTATTCAATAAAGAGGGCTCTGCCCAACCTTAAGAATCAAAAAAAAAAAAAAAAAGTCGCCAATACGGTCAACATATCGTTGATCACTCCAAAGGCATATCGGATACCGATGGGATACAAATTTGGAACATTGGTTACAGGGGACATTTGGAACAAAATTTTGATGGGATACAATTTTTTTTTTTTTTAAAAAAAACCCCTAAATAACAAACGCTCCTCGCCCTCAGAAGACAGAAGCTCTCATCGCCTCTCTCTCTCTGTGTTCTCTCGCTCGCTGCCAGTGCCAGGAGCCACCGCCCACCGGAGACGGCCGCCTGAAGTCTGATCAGGTTTGTCTCTCGTTTCTTGTTCTTCTCTTCCTTCGGCTTCGACTGTCCACTGATTCACTATTTGTGGTTCAGATCTAAAATTATGCAATTTTCGATTTGATATAGATCGACTGAGGTTATTCTCTCCGGCCACCTTGCCCTCAGCCCCTCACCGGTCCGGTCACCACTCACCAACTGAGGTTCGTCAATTTTCCAATTTTTTGGCCCGAACTGGCTGTTGATTTCTCAAATTTTCGGTTGTGAAATTTGCGATCTTCTCAGTTTATGTCTACTTCTAAATCTGATTCGTCCATCGGTCCTGAAATTGAATACTTCTTAAGCTATGATGTGTGTCATCTAAATGTGGCTTGATAGATGGCCAGTTATGAATATGAATACTAAACAGGCAACAATTATAGCATAATGGAAATGTAAGCTGATCTAGGAAACCTATGGACCAAATTGCAGGTTGCAACAGACATTAAGCTTGACAAATTAACACCCCGAAACCTAAACAATAAAACTGTTCCATTTGCTTTGTTTGGTTGGTTGCAATATCATAGTATTGTAAACTTGTAATTGCTGTCGTGGAAATGAATGATTTGTCCCAATGTGTATCTTGATGAGCCGGGGTTGGAGGAAGAGTTCTTAGTTGAAGAATGATGTCTTATGCCATGTTGTTGTTGAAGTTGCTTGAATTTTTTATTTGGTAGACCTGTTGAAGTTGCTTGATTATGTGTCCCTTTTGAACTTGCTTTATCTTGTTGTTGTTGAACTTGCTTGATTATGATTCTCTTTTGAACTTTGAGTTGGTCATTCTCTTTTTTTTCCTGGACTCGGTATTAAACACTAGTTAATTTTAATGTAGTTTCCTTTATATATGTTTTGATGATATATATCTATAATTTATGCTTAGACCTTTAAAACAATATATAATTCACGTTGCTGAATCCTTATCATATCGTATCGTAAATGTTTTGGATTGCCGTATTCCTGGATCCACGCCCATGTAACATAGCTGTCAACATATGTATCGAAAGGAAAAATGATTCTTGGAACTTGTAATAACTATGCCACTTGACTTTTTAAGAGACTAGGAGTATAAAAGCACACTATGGTGACTAATTGCAGTTAGAAATCTTGCACTGTTGCATGGACTGCCACTACATTCTGATCTTTGAACCCATTTCTGTTGCATGTTATCACTGCCCATTCTCACTATCATGTGAATAGAATTTTAGACTATTTATCGACCACTCGTAAATTAGAACATACGCAATTTGTATTTGCTTCTTTCCTGGACTGCTTGTACATGGTTGGTAACCTGGTATGTAGGTAATGCATCTATGTTAATTAGTATCAACATAGCACAATAAATGAAATCTGGCTTCCAGACACAAGGTGTAATGTGTTAACATCTCTCTCCTGGTTTCTAAACCCTACAGGGCCTCTCTCATAAGGTGAAATATGTAATGCCTTCTACTTGTATTTGGGGTATTGAGCATTTTTGTTAGCGCACACTGTAGTTTAGGGAGAAAGCATTTGATTCTAAACTGTTTCCTGATGTGGCTGGATCATCTTCCCGACTCTTGTTCAGGTCATATCTTTTGGAATAGGATGGGTGAACGCTTCACAATTCAGATCAGTAGTGAACTCATCAACCGTCTTGCAGAAGATGGTGAAAAGAAAAAAGCAAGGAGATCCAAACCAAAAGCGCCAAAAAAGCCTCATCAGCCTGATTCAAAAGTGCATGAAAAGAAGGCATTTGATGCTGTAGAGACCCACAAGGTCCCTGCCCCGGCTTCTGCCCCAGGATGGCCTGCTTATCTGCCACTAGCCCCACCACCTCCTCAACCTGCGAATCCAGAGCTGGAAGGGATCCGAGCCATTTTAAGAGAGAGTGAGAGGGTAGTAGAGAGGCTGGAGAAGCACGAGCAGGATATGCTGAAACAAGTGACAGAAAGAGCGAAAGAGCTCCACGAGAAGGAGTTCAAGCTCCCATATCAGAAACCTATGCCGTGCTTGGACGAGAAAGATGCATGCGTGTCATGTTACAAGGAGCATCTCAAGGATCCACTAAAATGTGCTGATGCTGTCAAAAACTTTGAAGATTGTGCCCGCAGAGTTAGACAGCAGACGCAGTCATAAGAGAACACGTAAAACACTCATACTGATGATTTTTGTGTGGAAATAAGGGGAAAATACTGAAGCGAGAATGGCATTATATGTCAAAGGATATGCCTGATTAAACCCTGCTATGGGTTAGCATCCTGATAACCTTTTAAATGACCCAAACTGAATGAGTGTTGATTTTGAAGAGGTACTTGTTCTGAAGTTTCGAATTGAAAATGCTGGCGGGTACAAAAATTCCTTTGCCTTTTTCTTCTGGTTTGATCTCTTGTTTTTAAGGAGTCATTGACGACAATTGGATGCATTATGTGGGCGACTATTGGAGACCCTCTTGCAAACTGGGTTGGTTATCGTACATTGGATACCATCATGACGGTGATGGTACATAACTGGTCTTGTATCTGCACTCCTGGAATTATGCAAACACAGACATAACTTATGCACACAGACATGATCCTTTCATCAAAAGCTTTGATAGAAATCGGTAAACAGACAGGGATGACACTCGCCTCATGTTCGCTTCTTAGTTCTTGCTGACCTTTAAATGGTTTAAAGTTTCAGAGATGCCATTCCACTCCAACTTTTCTTAATGATTTAAGGTTCAAACAAAACTGGAAGGCGCCGCGGGCACCATTCTCCTAAGGAGCCTCTGCGCAAATGGAATGGTATAGATGGGCCATCAATGCCAGATCCCGTGAGATTAGTAAGGTTCACAAAGCGGGCGTCGGATACAAAAATTCTAAAAAGAAGAAAGACAATCAAGAGTGCGTATATCTTGACCCCCCAGACCCTACTTTTGCGGGATATATTGGGTTGTTGTTGTTGTTTAAGTAAGATAATCAAGAATACATACTTACATAAAAAAACTCAATATCCCATTTCTATGCTCTAACAAAAGGAAATCTCCTGTAAGGACCACAACAAGCAGGGTTGAATCGCTCTGTGTCGCTTTGGTTTATGTAATTTCCATACTCTTTTGGATAGCTACTTACTATTTTTATATACCCCATCACTGCTAGACCCACCTTATCACCATTCACTGGCCATGGATGATCTGATACTCTTCTCTCGCAAACGGCCACCGCTTGTCTTTGTTTCCAATTCTGGATAAGCCATGTTGATTTATCTAATCCAACTTCCCAGCAGCTCCAGAATGCCACTTCAAGGCTTCGCCTGCAAGAGGGAATTGAGCTCAATGGGTTAGACTGAAGCCAGATTCGAAAGTGGAAGAAAGCGCATCAATGGGAAAAATATAGACTGCAGCTTCATCAGGTAATTTGTTTCTTCTTTTGATGTTAATCTCGCATTGTTTTAATATGATGTAAATCTTGAGCCCTGGGTTACAGAATGGAAATTTACCAGTAGCATGAAAAAGATGTGAAAACACTAGTTTTGGTTGATGACCATCTTATTCATTGATAAAGAGGAGAGTTACCTGGGAGTATAAGAAGGTTCCGAGGAGGGCAATGGCAGCTCCAAGCGCATTGATTGGCTGGACCGGAGTATGGAATATGATGATGGAGGAGACAATCACTGATATGCGCTTCATTGTGTTACCGATGCTGAATGTCAACGGCGTGATTTGATCAAGTGACATGTATGACACTTGATTGTAGAGGTGATAGAATACACTCTGGGCCACAACCCACCTACAACAAAAATTTTCGCAGACCCACAAGTTTGTTAGTAGAAATGTGAGGTAATAGCAAGAAAGTTCTCTTAAAAGCGCACAAAATGGACGGTAAACTCAGAAGAGAAAGAAAGTTCAATGATAACTTATTCTAAAACGTAACAATTCACATTTTTTCATACAATCATTGAAGGGGCACAAACTCAATTCCCAAAGAGACTGGTGTATAGTTCAAGCTGAATTAGATATCAAAAGAATCCAAATACACACACAAACACATGGTACAGACATAAACATTTTACGATGATACATTATTTACGATGATACATTATCTTATGGAAATCTTCACTACCTTATCCAGCAATAAGGATTCATAGTTTCATAAGTATAATGAAATAAAGGTTATGCGTCTGTATGCACTATATGATGCTATTATTTCAATGATGGTACACTATTCTAGAAACCTTCTTTGTGCTATCTTTTCAAGCCACAAGGAGTCATACAATCAATGGGATGTAGAGTACGCTCTACACAAAGTACAACAACCTGGTGTCTTTATCGTAGTTGAAAACTGACCCTGAACTAGTGTGCTTTCAATCCTCTCATCCCAAATTAATTCAAAATCAAAATCTACAAGCCGATAATGGTCACAATTAGGGTACGTAGCTTAAAAAATGCCTCTCGTCCTTTATGATGAAATCCACATCAGCATCATGACTAGAATGAAGAAAGAGACTGGTGTTACACCAGCACCGTGCACTGATGATCAACATGATCATTCTTTTGAACATAAATTGCATCAGTGAAAAGCCTTAGATGTCAAGTTAGCCATATTAATGAACAAGGGTCGTCAAATAATCAATGAAAATCATATCAGACAAAAGAAGAAAGCAGCCAAATGTAGGAATAAGCAGGAACGGCCCAGAAACAATCTAGTATTACCAAACAAAATTGGGTCCGATGTCGGAAAGAGCCTTCTGCCATCCAGCTGCCCACATCTGGGGCCCCTCCATGGCAATTGCAAACGGTGTGAGAATCAACAGAGACAGTATAGAAAGGCAGGCATAGTAGTTCATTCCACTGACAGACTTTCCTTTCATTCCCCTCTTTGAAAAAATGTTGCGGAGCACAAATGCCAAATTCGATATCATAGCACCCATGAATCCTGAAAAGGAAAATGACGAAGCTCAGGGTCCCAGAAAGTAACTCTAAAAGCATAGAAAATTACCCAGTAAACGTCATTTGGTGAGATAACTACAAGTTCAGGATACGGAAACAAGGTGGTGACAGTAAGTCTAATTCAAGTTTTTCCCTTTTTGGTCAGAGAAAGTTGATGAATGATTCTTATAAATTCCTGTCTAATATGCTGCGAGTCCTGAGACTAGGCAAGCTAAATGGCTACTCTTTCCCTTCCACTTGGATTTCCATTCTACAATAAACTACAACATAAGGATGATAGAGAAACATTTCCCATCTCTTAGTCTTACCAGTCATGTTAAAGTTGAGCTCGGTCACAGCAGCAAGACCACAACCACCAATGATTGGGAGAAGGGACCAATAAACTCCGGCTGGAAATGTCTCACCCAACAAGAACCTCGACACCAACACACTAAATGCTGGTTCCCCACTCTTGATTATGTGGGTGAATGACACTGCAACCTTCGACATACTCACTGTGGCAGCCACATGTCCTATGGTATGTGCCAAAGCAACCTGCAAAGAAACATATAATGCTAACAGAAATACCACATGATGAAATTCAATAGGATAATTTACCACCACATTGAAACATTCAGAAGAAACATCTTGAATTTTTCAACTGGGCTGATCACTTCACATGCCTATGCAATAAAAAAAAATTGTTTTAGGAGACCATGTACCTCTTTTATCACATTTTGGTACATCTAAACTTGCACAAACGGTCAGACAAGTAGAGTGCAGGTCACATAAACATTTTATGGAAATTAATTATAGCTCAAGTCATTTCACCTCGCATATTATCAGTAAACTGCAGTATTTCGGTATAGTTTTCAACCTGATTTTCTTAAGCACCCTAACGCCATTACCTAAAATCACGTGTCTTTTGTTTTGAACATGGAAAGATTTGGATGTGATTAACCCCTACTAGATCGTCATCCAATGGCATCCTATCCGATGCAAACGGGAAGATCCCTATCCTTGAGAGGCACCAACATAGAAGCAGTTTGAAAAAGACACGCAATGCGATCCGCGCACTTGTTGACTTCACAGAGAAATTCCTATCACATTGAATTGCTGCAGATTGAGCCGAATATCGGTGCAATGTGCTGATTTGTAATTAGAATTAATAAGTACTTATTTGAGCTCAAAAGTAGTTATTTAGGTACATAAGGTCCTTATACAACATAAAGACCTTTGCGCCAAAAGAACCTAAGGTGCCGTTTGAGATAAAATTTAGAAGGTAAACAAAAACGAAATAAATGTAGTCCATTTAAGATACATTGTTAGAAATTTTAATCAGTATTCCCTTTTCCCGACTTTTCATACAAAATTTGTTTTGTTTCCTACCTTTCAATCACCCTTTTGAACGAAGGGTAACCATATCTCACGTTCTTCTCTAATCATTACCCTCTTATCTTATTTTTCATACAAAAATGAGCATTCTTCTCACATCTAGACTCACAAAACTTCTCTACAATATATTTTTCCATAAGATTTGTTTCCATTCCGTTAGAGCTAGTCTTTTGCCACTGCACCGTCCAATCAAGGTTTCGACATTGTTTAGGCATGGACCATGGACTAAAAAACCCTTCTACATCTTACGACAGTCATTTTATAAAGGGTAGATGGTATTCCAATTAGGCATGCCACCAACCTCACTACCCACCCAACCCTACCACCCAAAATTGAAAACCAATTCACACAAAGGGAAAACACAGATTGAGGCTAAAACAATTCATTCCCAATAAAAAAAAAAACACAAGTTCAAACAACAAAACATAAAAAGGGAATGAATATTAATCTGAACTTACAGGGAAAAGGGTCTTCCAGAAATCAAAATTAGTATTTGGGGGATCAGCAATCCTAATTGCCCATGAAACCAGCATCATCAAGGATCCAGTTGCAAGTGACAAGGTGGAGGTCAACCAAGGGTAAGGGAAAGCATTCAAAACCTTCTTAATGTATATATTGAAAACCGCATTCAAAGCCCACCAAGTAGCAAAGTAAACCCCAATTTTGACCCTGTTTGCAACCTCCAAAGAGCCCACCTCCATCAATGGATCACTTTGCTCCGAGCGATCCGCCTCATAGGCCTCGCACTTGATCAGGGACTCCCTCTCTCTCAGCCGAAAACCCTTGGGTTCTAAAATGTACATCGGCTTTGAGAGTTGGGGTTTGGGGTTTTCGGGGGAGGTGAAAGCTGGGATTTGGAAACCGGGTGTTAGAAATTTTTGCCGGAGAATGTTGGAATTGGGGAAAGAGATTGTGGGTTGCTTCAAACTGGTGATCATCATTTTGAATAAAGATCAGAGAGGATGGAATTTCGTTTGGGGTTTTCTTTGAATTTTGCGGGGGAGAAATGTGAGATTTTAATGCTTGGGAGTTTGATGGATCGGAAAAGGGCGATCCTACCGGCGTTTATATAGAGATGCTTTCAGCTTAAACCCTATGGTTGGTTTCTCCCTGAACTGAAGCACCCACAGATAACAAACACTGAACAGAGGCAAACAAAACAAGTTAAGTTTTTAAATTTAAATAAAAAAAAAAAGATTAGTGCCCAAATTTTTAAAGTAAAATTTGTATCAAATATCCCAATTATCTTACTTTTTTAATGCAAACTACTGAAGTTCAATTTATGTCCATTAAATCTAATAAGGGAAAAAAATGTTTATTCACAATCACAAATTTTTTACAGGTGAAGTAACATTCTCAATGAATTACTTTTTGATGAATTGCCCTTTTAGAAAATTGATAAAAAGATGTTTGATATATTTAGGTATTTAGAAATAGAAATAGGGAAAGGAAAAAAATGGGGCTAGTATATTTCCCGTGCTAATGACGCGTAATATAATGATAAAATACTCAAATTTGAAAAACATTATAACAATCATAATTTATTATTTGATTTGTATTGATAATAATTTCTTATTTGTAGATGATTGTCTATATCTTACTATACGTATATCAATTCATTTCACACACATATATATATATATGTGTGCGCGGGTAATGACATTTCGTGTGAGATGCATATAAAAATTGAAATTATTAAATTGTGAAATTTATTTCCTTCTCAAAACGTCCTATTTTTATAAACTGTAAGATAACAATGACTGATAAGGAATATTTTGATCTTAGGTATATTAGAATTCACATCAACATTTGTAAATGTTTTTGCAAATAATATTTAAAATATGTGTACATGTGTTCAAAGCATATTACATTTAATAAATATAAATATCTTATTGGAAGCAGAGAATGATATATATGGATATAAATTATAGATGCAATTAGAAAGTGTAAAATAATTTAATAGATTTAGAGCTTTGAATTGAAAAAATAATAAAAGTAA
Organism: Persicaria maculosa; assembly: GCA_963922045.1. NCBI lineage: Eukaryota > Viridiplantae > Streptophyta > Magnoliopsida > Caryophyllales > Polygonaceae > Persicaria > Persicaria maculosa. Next base: position 56,855,686 of record OY998258.1, on the reverse strand, counting down.
TAAATATGAAATTTTATAAGATGAAGTAAGGAGAATGTGACATGTTGGCATCTTTTTTACTTCTTTAATAATAGTTAGGTATATATTATAGATTGGGGCCGGGAATAGTCTCCTTAGCGTCAAAGATTGTATTGTTTAAAAAATGAAAAGAAATTGTATATTGTATTGATTTTAAAAAATTGTATATTGTATTATTTTAATTAAGAGTGTGAAAAATTAAGGCTGGAATTTAGTAATTCTAATTTTTATATGCTTCTCTTTTAATAGTTAGTTATAGAATATTATAAATTATTAGAAAATGTGTAATATACTAAGGAATAAATTATACTCTAATTTAATGCTTTAAATTGAACCAATTGATTAGAAAATAAAAAATATATTTTAATTTGATTGGTTGAAAATCTTATAATTATGGAGGTGATGACATTTCATAAAAAATGTTTCTATTTTATTAATAGTTAAAAGATATAGATCCACATCGAAGGGGATTGCATGAGCGTCATCAACAATCTACAACATGACCGAGACTGCCATTGAGAAATTGAATGTGTCTATTTTTGTGATGCAATTGGAGGACGTTCAAATCGCTCTTGGTGCTAGGAATTTCAATTTTACGCTGAGCTAAACAGAATTAGTGTTTTCTCAATTATTAAAGCAATAGTATTAATTTTATGATTTTGTAGGGCTTATTAATTGCTTTCATTTTTTTAAAGGATCAAGATGATTTATGTTGGATTAGTCAGGAACATTTGAAGTTTTATTTGCTTTATTTATTTAGATGTGTAAATGAATACGATGTATACATTGTCACCCGTTTATTTTTGTGTAAAGAAATGTAAATGATTACCTTTATAAATATAGTTCATATTTAAATTAAGATTCATTAATCACTATTCTAATCATTCCTCTCATTCTTCCATTTTTCACACAGAATTTGTTATTTTTTTCCACATCTTCTCTAATACCTCTATCAAGGAGGGTAACTAGCTAATACCTCTACGATGGTCTAATCATTTCTCCACCATCTTCTCTAATTAAACTCACAAAAAATGACGATCATATATATTTTATATGTAAAATTTAATACGTTTTGTTTCCATTTTCCTCTTATGTAAACAAACAGACCTGAGACATTCCCCTCTTATATAAACAAACAGACCTGCGTTCGAACAATCAAGAATAAAGAACGTAGATTTTACGTATTCTTTTGATATGAGTTGTATTGCAGAGATAATTTTGTAGTAAATTGTTTTCACACCTCCACGATTATTCTTGATTGGATCAATTAAAAATGTAACGGTGTATCTTTCACGAATCATTGTGGGATATGTGAGCTTTATGAGACTTTAGTTGTGACTATGCAGTGGTATTTGGAGACCGGTGGTTTCCTTTTGATACACCATTTGGAAGTATCTTTTGATAGATCGATCAATTGGAAATGTAGAGCTTAAATTCATTTTTGCGTGCAAGAAGTGAAGAGATGAGATCCATTCTTTTTTTTTTAAAAAAAAAAATGCATCGATCAGTAATACGGAGTATATCTTAGAGCATCTTTTTACTGAAAATCTGTAAGTGTAGATCTGTACTGAAATTGAGGATTGTGGTTGTATCGACCAGAAAAATCATTGTAAACTTTTAATTTCCCTAAGATGTGACGAATATGAACGATTTGAAAACGAGAAAGGTTTTGAGAGAGAAGGAGAAGTGATCATTTCAACTTCTAAAGGACATTTCTAATTGCATTTAAGTTCATTAATAATGCAAACTATTTCGATGTTTTTTTTATATTTAGTTATAATGTTTTACGATTTCCCTTACACAAAATTGTAGCATTGTCAAGGGGTTCGAGGCGTTGCTTGACTTGACAGAGACCTGTTTTACGTACTCGGTAATCTGTCTTGGCCAAGAGGTTGTGGATTTCTGAAGGTTTTTGGGGCGGCGAAATGGAGGAAGAGGGAGTAGCTGTTAGCGGCGACAATCGCTCACCAGTTAAATCACCCGACAAATGATACATGCACACCAAAACCTTCGTCGTTTCCTAAATCCGTCAATGATAATCAAATTGAAGATATGTGTGCTGAATATCTGAATTGTGAACTACTATGATTTTTAGGTCAATTTGAAGTAAACAAAAAATGATACAACACAAACTGGAAAACCAAAAGCCCAGTGCATGTTGGGCCGATAGTACTACTAAGTCTACTAATGAAATCAAAGGTCAAACTAAACAAGCTTTTGTCAAAAAGTCGACGAAAAACCAAGTCAAGCACTATGACAACAGCACCGTTGGACGATAATACAGTAGGACTTAAAATTATATGAAAAGTGAAGACGAATATTCGAAGAAGCATCATGAAAAGCAAGATCGAGTCTAAAAGTTTTCGTAAGAACAACACAAACATGCAAGATCAAAAGATAGAGGAAGAACACGAGATTTTTACGAGGTTCGGATCCGCGATCCTACATCCCCGGGGCCTCAAGAGTCAGCCCTAATCCACTATCAAATAAGGGAGAAAGTACAGATCAGGCAATCCAAGAGTACAAATATAGATCTAAGCATAAACCAAAACGAAAGACACGAAAACAAGCAAGAAGAAGAAGAACTTCTTCGACAATCTCAGATCTGAGGATACAGACTCAGATCCGAGAACTAGAACCCAACACCGAGCTATTGCCGGCCGCCAAGAGAACTCTGAACACCGGGGAGTCATCGGAGAAGAAGAGCTTCACCGATCGGAGGTGGGAAGAGCTTGAATAGCAAACCCTAACCCTAGCTTCGCCGCGCTCTCTCTCTCTCTCTTTCTTTCTTCTGGGGAAAAGGATCAGTGAAGGAGCTCTCTGTCGCCAGATGAGAGCTTCGCCTTATATTAGGGGTGGGCACGGGATGGGACGGGACGGGATTGAGCCGGGACGGGACTCGTCCCGCGAAATTTTTACGGGACGGGATCGGAACGGGATTGACACTTTTTTTTCGGGACGGGATCAAGACGGGATGGTGTCTGGACGAGACGGGATCGGGACGGGACGGGCCTTGTCCCGCATATAAAAATAATAAAATATTATATAAATTTGCAAAGTGAAAAATGCTTTCATAATTCATTATTTTGTATAATATGTTGAATACAGAATTCTTCTCAATTATATTATTCAATAATAATAATAATAATAATAATAATATTATTATTATTATTATTATAATACTATTATTAATTCATACAATGATTGTATAATTAATTATAATGTTCAACATATTTGGCTACATTATCTTACTAGATCAGGACGGAAAGGAATTGAGACGAGATTCACCAGATATTGTCTCATTATCGATTGATAGTTGAAAAGAACACCGTATTTAGCTATTTGCCTCTTGTAACTCTAAATGAATATAATAATAATAATAATAATAATAATAATAATAATAATAATAATAATAATAATAATAATAATAATAACAATAATAACAATAATAATCCCACGTTATAATTAAAAATACAATAAAATAACATTACTTGTTTTTATTGTTATTATTATAAAATAATTATACTTTACAAGAAAAAAATATAATATGATATAATAATAATAATATAATAATATAATATAATAATACTAATAATACTAATAATTTTATTATAAATTAATATTAATATTAAATTATATTATAATATTATATAATAATAATATTATTATTATTATAAATTGAAAATTATTATTATAGTTATAAATAATATTTGCTCAAATAATAATAATATTACTATTATAAACAAATATTATTATTATAAATGGAAGATTATGATTATAATTATAATATTTGCTCAAAATAATAATAATAATATATTATTATTATTATTCTATAATATTATAATATTATTATTATTATAAAAAATATTATTATTATTATTATTATATGCGGGACGGGACGGGATTTGCGGGATCCCACCGGGATCGTCCCGTGTTTCGTCCCGCATAATTTTTGCGGGACGGGATCGGGACAGGATTCGCTATTTTGTCATAAATCCCACCGGGATCGGGACGGGACCGGGACGGGATCGGGATTTGCGGGATTTGTGCCCACCCCTACCTTATATAGACAAACCCTAGTGGCAACCGGGAGAAATCCACAAGGCTTCCAGGAAACCGGGCTCAAGGTGATGGGCCGTGTCACATGACCTGGGCTTCAGGCCCAAAGCTTGGCAGCTCTCCCATGTTGGAGATCAAGCCACTCGGCTCAATCCGATCCATCTAGGCTCGAGCTAACACCCAAAGCTTGGTCCATGTCCTTAGTCATGTTACACTTAGTTTTCATATATGCCACATACATAATACAATTATTACATACATATAACAAGGTAAAAACACTTAGGAAAAATATACAAGTTCTCAACAATTGCCCCCTATATTTTTCTAAGTCCTCTCCAGGCAGACCATGCCTATGCGTGGATTAGGTCACTGGGTCCGTCCTCATCCCTCATACATACCTGTTGAACCATCAGCCTCCTTCACCTAAGTGAAGGAAATCCCTGCAAAACAAAAATTTGTCTCTAGGTACAGTTTTAGTACCAAAGTCAGCAGGGATAAGATTACCATCAATCTTTATAACATGTATCACATTATCATCAACCTTCTCACGTATAAAATGATATCTAACATCGATATGTTTAGTTCTCTCATGATACATGGGATCTCTACATAAATATAAAGCATATTGATTATCTATATGCAACACAGAAGTATAAGTTTTTCCTTCAATCTCATGCAGTATACCTGCAACCAAATGGCTTCCTTGCAAGCCTCAGTTGCAGCAATATACTCAGCCTCAGCCGAAGAGAGAGCAATTATAGGCTGTTGCTGAGATTTCCAAGATATGCAATTACCAGCCCAAGTGTAGACATAAGAAGTGATAGATTTTCTAGTGTCCTTAATACTAGCAAAGTCAGAATCCACATATCCAAATAACTCATCAGAAGAGGTATGATTAGAATAACATAATCTCAAATTAGCAGATCCAAGCAAATACCTTAACAAATACTTCATAGCAAGCCAATGCTTTTCACCTGGCTCAGACATGTATCTACTTAAGGCACTGATAGAGAAAGCAAGATCAGGTCTGGTGCATATCATACAATACATCACAGAACCCACAACATCATCATATGGAATGTTTTTCATATTCTTAGCTTCAGAAACATATAAAGGAGCATGATTCTTAGATAAATCAAGATGAGAACCCAAAGGAATATCATTTGGTTTCACATTCTTAACATGAAATCTTTCCAATACCTTTAGCACATAGTCTGTCTGGTCAAGCCAGAGCTTACCTTTCTTCATGTCTCTCTCTATCTTAATGCCAAGTATCTTCTTGGCAGGGCCAAGATCCTTCATGTCAAAATGCTCTGAAAGCTCCTTCTTAATAGTGACCACATCAGTAGATGATTTAGAAATCAAAAGAATATCATCAACATAAAGGAGAACATAAAGTACAGGACTAGACTTGGGTTTCTTAAAATATAAGCAAGTATCATATTTACTTCTTTTAAAACCCAACTGTCTTCTCATATAGGTATCAAACTTGATGTTCCATTGCTTGGGTGATTGTTTTAAACCATAAATGGACTTTTTAAGCAAACATGCAAAATCAGATTTAGATTTATCAATAAAACCTTTTGGTTGCCTCATATATATGGTTTCATTTAAATCTCCATGCAAGAAGGTTGTCTTCACATCCATCTGTTCAAGTTCATAATCATAAACAGCAGACATGGCAAGTAATAATCTCATAGTTTTGTATTTCACCACAGGGGCAAAAATCTCATTATAATCCTCATCTTCTCTTTGAGTGAAACCCTTGGCAACAAGCCTAGCTTTGTACCTTGGGGGATCACCCTTAGAGTTACCTTCTTTAAGTTTGAACACCCACTTACTGTCAATAAACCTAGGAGTCTCAGGTTTCTTCACAAGAGTCCAGGTCTTGTTGGCCATCATGGACTCAATTTCTTCAGACATTGCTCTCTGCCAGTCATCAGAGTGTGCACATCTAATAGCATGTTCATAAGTCTCGGGAGTATAGTTGTTCACCACAGTAGAGACAACACAAGCAAACTCAACAATGCTATTGATGAGCCTTTTATTTGGAATTTTAGTTCTAGGTGATCTATCTCTGGTTAACTGTCAAGTTGTTAAGTCATGCCTTTCATGAGATGAAGTGCTAGAAGAGCCAGCACCATGCTCATCAGACAAAGACACATTAGCAGGATCTAAAGACTCGGAATGGGGGGAGGGAGCATTAGAACTAGCAGAGATAGAATCATTATCAACTTCATTCTCATCATTAGTAGGTTCATCATGAGCTTCCCCACCCAATTGGTGAGGTTGCACATCATCAGTATTAGTGTCTGAGGGGTCCTCTGGAGTACCTTGGGCATCCTCATCAGGATCATTGCCATCCTCATCTTCACCATCAGGCACATAGAAGTGGGTTGCATATGATCCTGTGGGCACCTGCAAAGTTTTCTCAACGGAAGGAGTGAACACATTTTTAAAAGTGAAATTCATCCTCAACAAAGACAACATCCCTGCTGATTATAGTTTTATAAGCTCCAGGTTGGATATAGTAAGAAGTTTATAACCTTTAACACCTTCAGAATATCCTAACAAAACACATTTTTGAGACCTGGGATTGAGTTTACCATCACTCTTGTGAGCATAGGCAACACAACCAAAAGGTCTAAGATAGCTCAAGTCAGGTTTCTTATTATACCACATTTCATAAGGAGTTTTAAAACCAATGGCAGAGGATGGAGATCTATTTATGAGATGAGCAGTTGTGATAACAGCTTCACCCCACACAAAATGCCTCATGCCTGTAGAGATCAACATGCTCCTTGCCTTCTCCAGGAGGGTCCTGTTCATCCTCTCAGCAGTGTCATTCTGCTAAGGGGTGCTAGGAATGGTAAGGTGTCTCTTGATCCCTGCATCTTTACAATAAGAGTTAAATATGGAATTACAAAATTCCAAACCATTATCAGTTTTTAAGCATTTAACAGAGAGACCAGTTTCAACATGAACACTTGTTACCCATTGTTTGAAAACATCAAAGGCCTCATCCTTTGTCTTCAGCAAGTAAACCCAAACCTTCCTGCTATAATGGTCAACCAGGGACATAAAGTACCTTCTGCCCCCAGAAGATTCAACCTGTCCAGGGCCCCAGAGATCTGAATGAACATACTCAAGAGGTTTGTTAGCAATATAGGAAGATTTGTTAAAACTCTTCCTGGTTTGTTTACCCATCAAGCAATTATCGGACAGATCAATAGAAGCAGGTTTGGAGTTTAAAATGCCATGCTTATAAAGATAATGCAAACTCTTATTTCCTATATGCCCTAATCTATTATGCCAAGTAACAGATTCAACAATGAACATACAAGCATCAGAGGCAATCAACATAGAGGAAAAATTCATCTCAGGGGTGGCTTGAACCTCATAGAGGCCTTTCTTTTTAATGCACTTAATAAGAACATTGCCATCCCTTGAGACATTTATAATCCCATTGCTACTGTGGACATCACAGCCTAGGGATTCCAGTGTGCTCTCACTAGTACAAAAGTACTCATTAAGAGCGGTTTTTTATAGGGAAGGACAGCGCTTATTGATGTGATGTTAATCAAAGCGCTATTAGTACCGGTAAGAGCGGAAAATCAAAAGCGCTGTTAAAATGGGAAGGACAACGGTTTTTAGTGAAAAGCGCTGTTAAACTTGTTTTTTTATTTTTTTTTAAAAAAAATATAGAAGACAACGGTTTTCTAAAAAACCGCTGTTATAATTACAAGGATAGCGGTTTTTTTGTAAAAAACCGCTATCATTTTTCTTTTTTTTTTAATTAATTTTTCGCTAACAGACATCGGTTTTTCTAAAAAACCGCTGTCTATGCATAAATTTTTTTTCCCACGCCAGCTAAAATTAATATATGAATCCATAAATCCCTGTTAATAATGTGAACAATCGACCATATCCATATTCAAAAGCACAAATTAACCAACAATATCATTTCACACACAGAGTACCAAATACTTGAATTGTCATAACAATGTCAAAAATATTAAATTCATGCATCAAAATGAAAACGAAATGTCTAATATGTTTAAGTACAAAAAAGTATTTCCTAGATAATCAAACTAATTTCTCGATAATCAAAATGATTCCCATCTACCCTACCCACGAGTCGCTTCCTACTATCGTTAGTCGAAACAGACCTAAATATTCACATTCAGTCGAAGAAACGGTTCCAGAAATTCAAGCCATTCTTCCTTTACCTCATTGATTTGACCTTCTGTAAATGAGGAGCCTGAACTTGGAAAGTACTACAAAAGAGTTTGTTAAACCAAAATCAGTCAGTTTATATTCATGCATTTAATATTTAATATATAAAGAGAAGAACGCTAAACATTTAGACATACCGATTTGGGGATAAAGTCGGCACATTGTTCTATGATGTCTCTCATGTATCGACATATGTAAAACCCACATTGCTCATCATTTGGTTGAAGAGGACACTAGTTAGAAAAAAATAAGAGTTGAGCATCGTATTGGAGATCATTTCATCATTATATACATACAACAAAAATAAATGAATGAATGCAACTTATATTATACATAAAAATGCAATATTTAAATAAGGATATAAATGATATTATTGAACAAAAGAGAGTTGTATTACAGAATGACATTAATTGCACAGGAAAAATCAAGTCTCCAACAAACATGGAGAAATTCAAATATGTCTGTGCTACCTGTATGACGTACAAATGCAGAGAATAAAGAAATTATATAAGGATTGACAATGCTAACCTTGATTTTTTTCCAGCAAGGTTTTGGTGGTCGTTCAGTTTTCCCCATTTTATGAAAATCACACAATGCACTGCATATGAGATTTCAAGGGTTATAATCAAGATTAAAGGTGGTAGATAGAACCAATATATAGATAATCAAAGGATGACATAATTTAATAAAACCAAATTCATAACCATCTGATCGACAGCCAATATAACAACGTACCTACGTAATTCATTACTCCGTATATACTAAATCTTCTATATAACCTATTTTTTGCGCCATGACGCAGTTTTTTAAACTAAAATCTTGAAAAAAACAGCAAATGAAATAGTAATATCAATCTTTACACCTCTAGGCCTCTAGGGAAACATACAGTAGAAGACTAGAAGGGGATGTAAACATACAGTAGAAGGGAAACATACGGTAGAAGGGGACCAAGTTCTGGCTGCTTAAAGGTTAAGCACTGCTTGTTCTTGTTTACACCGAAACTGATGGAAATCGAGCACGGCTGTTCACCTGAGATGTCGGAATTGATAATCAGGATTCAGGACTCCCGTGGTTCTGAAACTGGAAAAAATAAGGAAGGGAAACAATGAAGTACAAACGCCACAAGTCAGAAAAACGAGCATCGGGAGGAAGATGAGGAAGGGAAGGAGAAATCAAGAAAAGAAAAGGAGAGCAAAGAGCAAGATCGAGATGCAGCAGGCATGAAAAAGCAGCATGACTCCTATTTCCTTGTCTGTATTAGAGACAAAACCATTCTTATTTTGGGGTTAGGACTGCTATTTTCAATTATATGCAATATACACATTGCGTAATGCCTTTAATGATATTCCTTTATAATGGGAACCACGCTCAAAGAAGGATTCAAAGGAAATGGTATGTGTCATAGGATGCATGTCAATTTAGCCGCCATCTTTACCCTTAAATCCATGATCAATATCAGTCAAAGCTTGATGAAATAATAAGGCAAAAATTCAACTGAAAATAGGAAAGGAAATTACAGATCCTAAGTCAACTCAACTTGAAATTACAGATCCTAAGTCAATTTAGCCGCCAATTCAGTTGGACAGCTCCAGTGATTTTGTACAGATCCTAAGGAAATTACTGAATTGAAATTACAGATCGAACAGTGATTTGTGGCGTGATTTACCCTTAAACTCTCAAAACCATAAATCGATCAATCACGCCACAAATCCTAAGTCAACTCAACTGAAAATAGGAAAGGAAAGGCGCATGGAAGAAGCAAGAAAGTAAACAATGGCACGAGAACACAGCTCAAATCAAAACACTAAGCCACTAAGGTAAAAAAATGAAAAGAGCAGAAGAGATAAAATTCTAACAGTCAACTACATTCAATGAACAATGCTTAAAAACATTACAATCACAAGTGTAAGAAGGTTGGGTTTGTTGTAAGCTGTAACCTACATATCATTTGCCTCAAATGGTCAGTAAAGTGATTGTAAGGGTAGTTTAGAAATTCCAAAGTTGCATAATGCAGAACAACCATTAACTTATTCCCATTATTCCACCTTCCAACTATATCCATCAGTCCATAGGCAGCCAAACTAACAAACACAATCTTAGAAACAAATGTTGAAAACCTAAAAAATATAGAAACATAGCCAATCACAAGTCTCTGTTTCATCAATCCCATTAAGTTGTTGATCACCATATATACCAATAGCAATTGCCTTGACATTAAAAAAGCATATCCTCGATGTTTTTAGCACATTTAAATTCCAATAAACTTGCAATCATTAAAACCTGCCTAGAACACCACACTACAAGAGAAACACATCCTGTGGAAGCAAACATAGAATAGATTCTAAATTCACCAATCCAAATGCAGTGGCAAAAACCCATGACTAAACAGTTTACCTTGCCACTGAACTTCTTCTCAAGCTCTCTCACTAATCGTACATGGATCTTGCGATAAGCCTTCCTCAATCTAAAAGGAACATGAATAACTATGGCCTTGCGATTACTAGATACATCAATGTCAAAATCAAACTCAAATACTCAAATAAAACTCAAATTCCGCTCAATCTAGTGCTTACCTTGAAGCGTTTGATCGATGACAAAAAAACTAAATACAATCTCAGCGCTTTTTCCAAAAAAGCGATGTGCTTCCCATATATTAATAGCGCTTGTTTTATACAACCGGTATACTTGACAAAATATATTTAAAAAAAAATAAACTAAATGTTATAATATTAGTGTTATAATATTAGCTACTTATTATATGTGATGTAACACCTCTCCATAACTCCCACCATTATTCCTTTTCATAACACCCACATGGTGGAAAACCAAAGGTCCATCTTTATCGCCCTCTTATCTTGTAACCTTCCTCATCTATGCCTATATAAGGCCTTGTAGTTCTCATTGAGAGACACACCAATACAATACAATCTCTCATCTCTACATATTTCTTGTCTTATTTTATCACGTTATCAGCACGATTGCTCGGTAAGGTTTCACCGATATATATACACTGCGCATGCCGTACCCATGTACTCATATGCCTGCAGTTTGTTTTCTTATATTGTCTTCAGTTTGTTTTCTTAATCTCTCACGGCACTAATCATACAGTTTTATTAATTTTAATTCCCACCCATATATAGTCTCGGCCACTGTATTTTTTTTGTTTCTTATATATTCATGTGCCTGCAATTTGATTTTGGTGTTAACCGGTATTGAAATTTGATTAATAGCAATGATTAAGTGATATGCAGTAGTATTGACATATGTGTGTTTGTTAATCTGTGTGCATATATGCATGAGTAATTAGTAATATGTGATCGTATATATCACTTTTGATTTTGCATGCAATTATGTTAATTTGCTCATGTGCAGAAGGTCAAATATATCTCACATTTTGTTTAGCCGATTAAATTTGTATAACATGATCTTGTTTAATTTGTTTAGTTCCTTTATATTGTCCCATGCCGTATATGATGATCCATATAATGTTGTTGTTTTTGTTATATCTCTTGAAGAGATTAACTAGTATTGAGTTATCCCCCGAAGAGGATATACTATATATATTGTCCTTGAAGAGACAAAATATGTATCATCCCCCGAAGTGGATATACATGTAATATTAAGCATCCTCGTAGAGATGATCGATTACCTCCCCTGAAGTGGACGGTTGATAGAAATTATAATTTGTTTCAATGATGATTAATCCCTAGAAGCGGATGGTTCATCTTGTTATTATCTCCTGAAGTAGATAATCATGGTGTTGATTTCATTTTATATGTTTTTTTATAGAAATGTCAAACCTTTCACGGTTGGAGTTCACCGCCCTTGATGTTTCCGGAAGAAACTATCTCACATGGGTGCAGGATGCGGAACTCCACTTGATTAGCCAGAATTTGGGAGAGACTATCATACCAAGCAATAGCGCATCCAAGCAGGATTGTGCTAAGGCGATGATCATGCTGCGTCATCACCTTCACGAGAGCCTGAAAGCTCAATACTTGACCGTGAAGAGTCCCTCAGAGCTCTGGACAAGTCTCAAAGAGCGTTATGAGCACCAAAAGACCGTTCTCTTGCCTCGTGCGAGGTATGAGTGGATGCACTTGAGGTTGCAAGATTTCAAGAAGGTTTTGGACTACAACTCTGAAATACATCGCATTGCATCTAAGCTGAAATTATGTGGAGAGAACATACAAGATGCGGATATGTTGGAGAAAACATTCTCAACTTTCCATGCATCAAACCTTGTGCTCCAGCAGCAGTACAGGGAACGTGGGTTCAAAACATTTTCTGAACTCATCTCAAGCTTGCTTTTAGCGGAAGAGAACAATCAGTTGCTCATGAACAACCATGAGAAACGACCTACAGGTTCCGCGCCACTTCCTGATAACAATCAAGGCACGCCTGAAGCGAATGCTACATCCTCCCGAAGAGGACGTGGACGTGGTGGTCGTGGACGTGGTCACGGCCGTGGACGTGGTCGTGGATATGACCAAGGTCGTAATCCCACATGGGTAAACCCCGATATCCAGAAGAATAACAGGAACAAGTCCAAGAAACAGCATGACAAACCTGCCCCGAAGGCGGAAAGCCTTTGCCATAGATGCGGAGCACCTGGCCATTGGGTCCGTACTTGTCGTACGTCACCCCACCTTGTGAAATTATATCAAGATTTCGTGAAATCCAAGGGTAAAGGTGTTGTCACTAATTTTGTCGAAGGAGAGGGCCCTGATGACTCTTTCTTTGATGGACTTGAGGATGCATATCTTGAGACATCTGATTTCCTTCCACGAGATGGAAATGACAAGATCTCACCCATGCTTGAGAAAGATCTCCCAAATGATGCCGCCAATCTCCCAAATGATCGCACCACCCTCTTTGATTAAATCTTGAACTATTTGGCTATTTTCATATTTTCAATTTTGCATCCTATCTTTACCTAAAGTTTGCTTGCTTGCTATTTCCTTCTTTTTTTTTCAATGTAGTGGACTTATTTCCATTTTAAATTAAGTTTTGAGCAATATCGGTTTTATTTATATATATTTTATTTATTTATATAGAATGGATCACCCAAGTGGAAAGTTCAATGGTGGGGAGCTTTGTCTCATAGATAGTGCCACGACTCATACTATTTTGAAAAACCCGAAGTTTTTCATGAACCTGCAAATGGCGAAGACCAGTGTCAATACCATATCTGGAACAAGTAATCTTATAGAAGGTTCCGGAAGAGCCTCTATCTTGTTACCCGAAGGAACAAGAATATATGTCAAAGATGCTTTGTATTCCAGTAACTCACAACGGAATTTGTTGAGTTTCAAAGATATAAGATTCAATGGTTATCACATGGAAACCATGAATGAGAATGATACGGAATATCTATTTCTCACATCTTTTAAGACGGGCCAGAAGCAAGTCTTGGAAAAGATGAGAACATTAACACCTGGTTTATATGGCACAGTTATATACCCCATTGAGAGTTACAATGTCACAAACCAGAAGTTAGTTGACAATGCAAAATTTTCTTTGTGGCATGATAGACTCGGTCACCCAGGTGATACAATGATGCGCAGGATCATTGAAAGTTCACACGGACACCCGATAAAGGACCTGAAGTTCCTATCAAGGGGTGACTTGACATGTACGGCTTGTTCTCTTGGCAAATTAATAACAAGGCCGTCAATGACAAAGGTCAACGCAGAATCTCCTATGTTCCTTGACCGGATTCAAGGTGACATATGCGGACCGATTACACCGCCATGTGGACCATTTAGATATTTTATGGTGTTGATAGATGCTTCAACACGATGGTCACATGTAAGCCTGCTATCAACACGGAATGTTGCATTTGCAAGGCTCTTAGCCCAGATTATCAAATTAAGGGCTCATTTTCCTGATTATTCGATTAAAAGAATCAGGTTAGACAATGCGGGAGAATTTACATCGAAGTCTTTTAATGACTATTGTCAATCAATTGGTATTGTGGTTGAGCACCCAGTGGCTCATGTTCATACCCAAAACGGCCTTGCAGTGTCGTTAATCAAGCGGTTACAGATAATAGCTAGATCGATGTTAATGAGGGCTAGATTACCTTCATCGGCTTGGGGCCATGCAATTTTGCATGCTGCAGCTTTGATTCGTCTTAGACCGACCGCTAATAATAAGTTCTCCCCATTACAGCTTGTCTTCGGAAGAGAACCCGATATTTCATATTTGAAAATTTTCGGATGCGCGGTGTATGTCCCTATTCCTCCCCCTCAACGGACTAAAATGGGACCACAAAGAAGGTTGAGAATATACATGGGGTTTGAGTCCCCATCAATTATAAAATACCTAGAGCCTATGACTGGTGATCTATTTACAGCTCGGTATTTAGATTGTCACTTTGATGAAACAAAATTTCCAACTCTAGGGGGAGAAGATAAGGAGATAATTAAGAAAGAGATTTCGTGGAATTCCACTTCTCTATCATTTCTAGATCCAAGAACAAATGAAAGTGAACTTGAAGTTCAAAGGATCATACATTTGCAAAGTGTTGCAAATAGATTACCAGATGTGTTTACAGATGCCAAGAAGGTGACGATGTCACATATACCAGCTGAAAATGCACCAGCTCGATTGAAGATTCCTGTAGTAACTCCAAACCAACAAATAGCTAGTGATTCTCAAGCACGCCGGAAGCGTGGGAGACCACTAGGCTCTAAGGATACAATTCCCCGGAAGAGGAAAGAGACAATAACAACACATAAAGGTGTTGATACTCCTATCACTAACATCCATAAAGATATAATCCCAGAAGAGATATTATCTAAGGACCCCGAAAGCAAAGAAAAGGATGTCGAGGATAATTTTGAGATGTCAATTAACTATGCAACTACCGGTTTGGGGTGGCATCGAAATGACATAGTCCTAGATGACATATTTGCTTATACGGTGGCAATAGAAGTCATGGATGAAGATGACGATGATCCTCAAACAATGATGGAATGTCAAAATCGAAATGATTGGGAGAGTTGGAAAGGTGCAATCAAAGTAGAGCTGGATTCATTAAACAAACGCGGTATTTTTGGACCAGTAGCTCCAACACCAAAAGGCGTTAAACCAGTCGGCTTTAAATGGGTGTTCGTACGAAAACGCAATGAGCGTAATGAAGTAGTAAGATATAAAGCCAGACTCGTTGCACAAGGCTTTTCACAAAAGCCAGGAGTGGATTATATAGAAACGTATTCACCTGTAGTGGATGCAACAACACTTAGATTCCTAGTTGGTTTGGCGGTTGTTGAACAACTTCAAATGCAACTTATGGATGTAGTAACTGCTTACCTGTATGGATCATTAGATACAGATATATACATGAAAATCCCCGAAGGATTAGAAATGCCTGAAGCATTAAGATCAAAACCTCGTCACATGTACTCCATCAAGTTAAAGAGGTCCTTATATGGGTTGAAGCAATCAGGTCGCATGTGGTATAACCGCCTTAGTGAATTCCTACTAAGACATGGTTTTGTAAATAACCAAGTAAGCCCTTGCGTTTTTATAAAGAGGACAAAGTCGGGTTATGTAATTATAGCAGTTTATGTTGATGACCTAAATATTATTGGGACTCCTGAAGAGATTCAACAAACAGCTAATTACATGAAAAAGGAATTTGAAATGAAAGATCTTGGAACAACCAAGTATTGCCTCGGCCTGCAGTTCGAGCATACAAGAAATGGAATTTTCATCCATCAGTCAACTTATGTTGAAAAGGTCCTAAAACGCTTTAACATGGACAAAGCATATCCATTAAGTACACCTATGGTTGTACGATCACTTGATGTAGACAAGGACCCTTTTCGTCCTCGACTAAACAATGAAGAGATATTAGGTCCTGAAGTACCATATCTCAGTGCAGTTGGTGCACTTATGTATCTTGCTATGAATACCCGACCAGATATAGCTTTTGCAGTTAATCTGCTAGCAAGATATAGTTCAATGCCAACAAAAAGACATTGGAATGGTGTCAAGCACATTCTACGTTATTTACGTGGAACAAGTGATATGGGGTTATATTTTGAAAGATCTAAAGGAGTACATGGTGCAAAATTGGTTGGCTATTCAGATGCAGGTTATTTGTCAGATCCTCACAAGGCCATCTCGCAAACGGGGTACTTATTCATGTATGGTGGAACTGCCATTTCTTGGCGTTCAACAAAGCAGTCTCTTGTAGCTACATCATCAAATCATGCAGAGCTTATCGCATTGTATGAGACAGGAAGAGAAAGTGTGTGGATCAGATCACTCATCCAACATGTCCAGGAATCTTGCGGGTTGGAGTCCATTGTAAAACACCCGACAGTGTTGTATGAAGATAATGCAGCTTGCATCGTCCAAATCAAGGAAGGTTACATTAAAGGTGACAAGACCAAGCATATATCGCCGAAATTATTCTCCACTCATGAACTCCAGGTTGAAGGCAAAGTTGATGTCCAGAAGATTGCATCAAGTGAAAATCTGGCAGATTTGTTCACTAAAGCATTGCCTACAAGGGTATTTAAGCAACTGGTACAAAATATGGGAATGCGACGCTTGAAGGACGTGTGCAAAGTTGAGGAGGAGTAGTTTGCTCTAGTATTGTACTCTTTTTCCCTTGATCTTGGTTTTTATCCCAATGGGTTTTTCCAGACAAGGTTTTTAACGAGGCAATACGCAAACTACGTACGAGGTGCACATCAAGGGGGAGTGTTATAATATTAGTGTTATAATATTAGCTACTTATTATATGTGATGTAACACCTCTCCATAACTCCCACCATTATTCCTTTTCATAACACCCACATGGTGGAAAACCAAAGGTCCATCTTTATCGCCCTCTTATCTTGTAACCTTCCTCATCTATGCCTATATAAGGCCTTGTAGTTCTCATTGAGAGACACACCAATACAATACAATCTCTCATCTCTACATATTTCTTGTCTTATTTTATCACTAAATATATTATCAGCGCTTGTTTAGAAAAAGCGCTATGCTTCCCATACATTAATAGCGGTTTTGAATAAGCGTTTTTAAATTTTCGCTATTAATGACTAAATTTGTACTAGTGTCTCAAACATGAGATTTCTTCTAAGCTGTGGAACTCATCTAACATTTTTAATGACCCTAATCACACCATCATGCATTTTCATAGCAACAGAACCAACACATTTGATTTTCAAGACAGAATGATCACCAAGGATAACATCACCACCATCAGTTAATCTCAAATCAGAAAACCAAGACTTATGATGTGTAGCATGCATAGTACATCCAGAATCAAGAATCCAACAATCAGAGACATCATTCACAAGTAAAGCAAGCACTTCATGGGTATAATAGGGATGGGTTTCACACACAGCAGACACAACAGGTTGTTTAGCAGCCTTTTCCTAATCTCTTTTCTTCTTATAGCAATCCTTTTCAAAATGGCCAATTTTAGAACAATAATGACACTTCAAGGTAGACTTATCAATGCCATTAGTCTTATCAATACCATTTTCAGACTTAGGTTGCCCTTGCTTATCATTTTTCTTGTTATTATTCCTTTTGTTACCCTTACCTTTAGACTTAGCCATAAGGACTTCATCCTTGGCTTCAGTCTTAGGCTCAGATTTAACACCAGTAGCAGTTTTAAAAACCTTCAGAGATTCATTCTTCTGGATCAGAGACTCAATGATATCCTTTTTAACCAAAGAGGTATTTCCATATTGAATAACATCCTTAAAAGTATCAAACTGACTAGGCAAGGAATTCAACAGAAGCACACATAACTGAGTTTCATCCAATTTATCACCACATCTTACCAAATCTTGTGTTATAGTCAAGAAACGATCAAGATTATCAGCTAGAGTGCAAGCAGTGTTCATCTTAAAGCTAAAAAGCTTGTTAAACAGATTCACACGAGATGGGAGAGACTTTACCAAATACAAACCTTCTAGAGCATCCCATAAATGGTGTGCTCAACTAGAGTGCAAGCAGTGGTGTGCTCTAGTACCTGTGGTGCCACTTCATGAGAGAGACGAAGCATGATCTCACTGTGAGCCCGAAGATCAGTCTCCATGATCTTTTCTTTGCTAGTTCCATCTGGAAACTTGTTCGTTATAGCCACATGACACTTCTCTTTGATGAGGATGGCTTTCATCTTCACCTGCCACATAGCAAAGTCAGTGGTGCCATTGAAGGATTTTAAACGAATAGAATCAGACATTTTGCAGAATAACAACAAGAACACAAAGGAAAAACTCAAGCAAAGATTATTATAGCACAAACACAAATACGGAAGCGAATTTTTTCAAGAACAAGCAGTAATTGAAAAACAATAAATAACAAATCATGTTGCGTCGCGTAGGGGGGAATGGCACCAGGCGATACACCCTATTTAGGCCCACCCGCTTCCTACGCCAGTTCCCGCTCTCTGAGATCTATAAAGACTCAGCTAGGTTGGGAAGAGGACACTCAAGCGCTAGCAACAGAACACATGCTCTGATACCACATTGAAAAGCAAGATCGAGTCTAAACGTTTTCGTAAGAACAACACAAACATGCAAGCTCAAAAGATATAGGAAGAACACGAGATTTTTACGAGGTTCGGATCCGCGATCCTACATCCCCGGGGTCTCAAGAGTCAGCCCTAATCCACTATCAAATAAGGGAGAAAGTACATATCAGGCAATCCAAGAGTACAAATATAGATCTAAGCATAAACCAAAACGAAAGACACGAAAACAAGCAAGAAGAAGAAGAACTTCTTCGACAATCTCAGATATGAGGATACAGACTCAGATCCAAGATCTAGAACCCAACACCAAGCTATTGCCGGCCGCCAAGGGAACTCTGAACACCGGGGAGTCGTCGAAGAAGAAGAGCTTCACCGATCGGAGGTGGGAAGAGCTTGAATAGCAAACCCTAACCCTAGCTTCGCCGCGATCTCTCTCTTTCTTTCTTTCTTCTGGAGAAAAAGAACAGTCAAGGAGCTCTCTGACGCCAGATGAGAGCTTCGCCCTATATAGACAAACCCTAGTGGCAACCGGGAGAGATCCACAAGGCTTCCAGGCAACCGGGCTCAAGGTGATGGGCCATGTCACATGACCTAGGCTTCAGGCCCAAAGCTTGACAGCTCTCCCATGTTGGAGATCAAGCCACTCGGCTCAATCCGATCCATCTAGGCTCGAGCTAACCCCCAAAGCTTGGTCCATATCCTTAGTCATGTTACATTTAGTTTTCATGCCACATATACATGATACAATTATTACATACATATAACAAGGTAAAAACACATAGGAAAAATATACAAGTTCTCGACACATCCAAATACTGAATTATCACGACTACACTTCAACAACTCTAATCAGTCTCGACTCAGACCGTCGCACCTTCGACTCACCAAAACGAATTTACAAATCTTATAGAAAGGAAACCAAGTTTTGGGACAAATACCCTACCCTTCGGACCAGAGCTCTTCGCCTCCTGTCTCTCGTTGCGCGTCCCTTTCTCCTCCCAAACCCAAACCCCTCAATCCGTACTTCCCCCGACGTACGTTCCGGCGTCCGAAGTATGTGAATTCGCCCCCGTCCCCTTTTTTTCTGTGTGTAATCGTCAGAGTTTTTCACATTTCTGGTGTCCGATTCACTGTTTTTTGCTTGCATAGATGGAGCTCGGTATAAAGATCTGAAAGTGCTTCTTAGGTCTTCTTTTGTTCAGGGAGAGAGTGGTATATTGATTGAATTGAGGTTCTCGTTGTGTTGAAAAATGAGTTTACGACTTCACGGTGTGGTGTTGAAACCCTAATTTTCGACAATTTGAGCAATTATTTGGATTTAGTTTCTAATCTAGCGATTTTACAGTGATGGTGGCGGCTTAGGGTTTTAGTAAGATGTCTTGGTGTTGTGACAAACATTGAGTATCCTTGGCCTTTGATTACTCAAATTTGCTTTTGTGGTTCACACTGTGTCAGTAGGGATTGGTTTGTATTGTGTAGTAGTTGGGTGAAGTTGGATTTCTTTTGTGGTTGTAGTGTTTCCATTTTACTACTATATGGGAATTCTTTGTTGTGCATCTAGAATATCTTGCCCGGTATAGTTTCTTGAGACTCAAAGAGTGATGGATTCAATTATAAAGTAGTACCTTGCAGTGTTGTTAATTGTTGTCAATTTTTGAAAATTTTCTAAGCTCCTCTGATATTTTATTTATCTCTTATTAGCTTGAATATTTGAGTTTCATATAAGCCAATTGCCATTTTTGTTTGTGTTTCTAATCTTTGCACTAGGTTACTCTATTTCAATAATTCTAATATCTCCGTTGTCCTTGTGGATAATGGAATAGCCCAATAAAGTTCTTATAGCATATAGAAATGTATAATATTGAATATTGATGGGTTGGTTGGGATTCCAAAACAAAACAAAAATAAAAGAGCCCTTGATATAGTGTTGTCCTCAAATATTGGGAAAAGTGTATTTAGAGAATGGAACTAATGATTTAGCTTTGCAGTCGGGCCATTAATCCAATTGTGGTACCTGGGAATGGAGGTTTAAGAAACTATATGGATGTCCTTTATCAAGTTCTGATCGTTTCTTGTTTACCGGTGGTTATTGAGTTGCATTGAATTAATGAGAGGGTCTTTAAGGCAATTGTTCATCCTGCTTTCAGGATCAAAGAAACTAGATTTTCGGGGTTTCAAGTAGTGGCTGTAATATTTCTTTCCTCTTTTGCAATTTGCAGGCTTAGGTTTTTGTTCTGTCATTTGGTTTTGCTGTCTTTAAAAAAATGAATGGTTGTAGTTCAGGAATCTGAGGATGAAATAATCATCTTGGTAGGCATTTTTGTATATGAACATTTGTACAACATCCTTTTTCCTTGCATTGTTAATTTTATGCTTAAAAGTATTAATATGTTGTTCCATACAAGAGACTGAGAGAATCACTGTTAAATTTTCTTAATGTAAAAGTGAATGGGGTTTCTCTGAATCGAAATGAAGATACATCTGGTAGACTCATTAAGTGGATATTTAATATACTTGAGATTGAGGCAAAATGAGCACCATGCTTTGGTCTTCTTCTCACTTAGTTGGTGATGATTTCATATTTTCATTCATATAGTTATTGATTCATGATAGCCTATTGATGTTTTCGCAGATACCATGATGCTAGCCACTGCTAATGACAGTGAAAATGCATTGTCTGTGCCTGGTCCTCGTCCAATGGAATGGTCCACTGTTCCATTTACAGCTCCCCAAGCACCTGGGCCAAATGGAAGAGCTCGGACCTCGAGTTTGGAATCACCAATCATGTTGTTGACAGGCCACCAAAGTGCAATCTACACATTGAAGTTTAATCCAGCAGGGACTGTTATTGCATCTGGGTCTCATGACAAAGAAATCTTCTTGTGGAACGTGCATGGCGAGTGTAAAAACTTCATGGTTTTAAAGGGCCACAAGAATGCAGTTCTCGACCTCCAGTGGACCACTGATGGAAGCCAGATCATCTCGGCTAGTCCTGACAAGACGCTCAGAGCTTGGGATGTTGAGACGGGAAAACAGATAAAAAAGATGGCTGAACACTCCTCCTTTGTGAACTCTTGCTGTCCTGCTCGGAGGGGTCCTCCACTTATCGTGAGCGGCTCAGATGATGGTACGGCAAAACTCTGGGATATGCGTCAACGAGGTGCCATCCAGACGTTCCCACACAACTACCAAATAACTGCTGTAAGCTTCTCTGATGCATCGGATAAGGTTTACACTGGTTGCATAGACAATGACGTGAAGGTATGGGATATCCGCAGAAACGAAGTCACCATGACACTACAGGGCCACCAAGATATGATAACGGGTATGTCGCTGAGCCCTGATGGGTCTTATCTTCTAACTAACGGAATGGACTGCAAGCTTTGCATCTGGGATATGCGACCATATGCCCCCCAGAACCGCTGTGTTAAAGTGTTTGAGGGGCACCAGCACAACTTTGAAAAGAACCTCCTGAAATGTGCCTGGTCTCCTGATGGAAGCAAGGTAACCGCTGGTAGCGCAGATAGGATGGTTTACATATGGGACACAACTTCCCGCCGCATCCTGTACAAGCTGCCAGGCCACAATGGATCTGTGAACGAATGCGTGTTCCACCCATCTGAACCCATTGTTGGCTCCTGCGGTAGCGACAAACAGATATATCTGGGTGAGCTGTAAACATTAGTTCCTTGAGTGAGTTTGTTTAGTTTGACATATGCAGATTTCTGCCGCCAGACTTTCTAATCTGTGGTGGTACCTCCTATTCAAATCTGTCATTTTGCAGTGTAATGGTTTTAAACTTTTAATAGACATGTATGAGTTAGATATGATGTCTGCTGTGAAGACAATCAAGACATCTATGAATTTTCAGTGATATTGATTGTTGTATTGTTCGGCTGGTTTGGGTTTTCCGTAGTATTCATTCGCTAGACTTCGATAATGTCGCTTTTTGAAGTCCCAAGGTGATTGATGAGCCAGGGGCATTACCCAAAAATCCTAACACGAAAACCAAAAATCAGGAATTTTCTCGAAGTTGATTACTGAATTTTTGAACTTACAGATTGGATCTATAAAAATCGATTGAATCAGACAAGAACATTGAACGGTGATTGCCCTAAAGTCGAAGATTGAAGACCAAAGATCAAATCTTGAACCCGGCTGGAGCGTTTGATTAGGATTTCTTGTTGGAAAATGGCATTGGTTATAAAGGGCACCAAACTGAGAATGATTCAAGTTTATGTGATCTAATTTGTTTACATACTGCAAAACTCTCTTAAAATGAAAGAACAAACTAAAGCATAAGTGGATATATTGATTCCCAACTCTTCCAAACTGAACAAACAATAACAAAAACCTTTGGGGATAATCCAATCAAGTTCAATCAAGTAATAAAAGCAAATCAAGGGGACTGATTTCCCTCAATCCAAACCAAAATGACTAATGTGTATTCATCTAGTTTTCACCCAACCCCTTTTATTTTCTCCCAACACAAGCCTGTACACCTGCAAACCTGCAACGGCGTAACATTACATAGTAAGATAAAACAAACATTATATCACACCAGCGTCCGAGACTTGAAAACCATTGTATTCCATGCCCTGCCGCTCATCCAAAAATCTCCACATGATTTCACAAGATGGCTTCATCTTTCCTCATGGACAAGTGACATTATTTCCTTTTATGAGAAGTAGATACTTGTGAGCAAATACCTACCTTAATGCATAAATATTATATAGCTCATGCTTCATTGCTTCCCTTTTTTCTTTTATTTCATTTTTTCTAAGGGGGCGTGATTGCTAACTCTACTGCCTCTGTTGTGTTGATGCCCGTTAGTCCCCATCATTCTATTTTTTTTTTGGTTAAAAGGAAAGACGGTGCTCTCTGCGCATCTTCCCTGTCATTCCTGAAGAAACATAGACACAATCTATAGCAAACGTCAAAGAGACAACTAGTAGAGCATGAATTGGAAGTTTAGCAACAAATGGTTAAGAACAGAAAATTCCAGCTTTAGGAGAGACTTACATCTGGGGTGATTCCACAATGCTTTTTTAGCAAGTTTAATGTTCAAGGTTGACATAATACAATCTCACATCTACTTGATCTGCTAGAAAGCTCCCGGAATTTTTCTACAACATCAGTGAATCCTTCTGGGCGAGAATACGGGACCAAAGAAAATTTCAGCCTTTTCAAAACAAGAGCATTCTGAAGGAGATACCCGACTACTTTCATATCTCCTTCGTCCCGAGTTAAGTGGTGAACAGTGATTTCTTGCAAGGTAAACACTAAACAGTTGGGCACTGAAGGAAGTGGATTCCACTCAGTCCGAGAACCATAGGAATACTGGAAAAATTGGAAGATTTTAGTGCCTTGAAAAATATGCGAATTGAAAGGATGGGAAGGGTAGGAATAGAGAAATATGAAACCTTTAAAAGATCAAAAGCTGCATGACTCACATTGTATAGGATCAGAGATGTGAGATTAGGGGCACATTCGAGCATCTGTAGAATAATAGACCAATTTCCAACAGCCAATTCCAGGCAGACCAAGTCATGAAACACAGGTAACTTGAAGCCCTGAAATGCTGGCAGCATACTGTGCAGAAGATCGTGAAGAACCTGCAAGGGGAAGGATCAAAATATGTTTACAGAAATTACAGAGGTTCAATGCAGGATTTGGGTGGATTTGTTGCTATAAGAAAGCAAATCATACTCACATCTGTGGTTACTCTTCCTAACTTCAAAAATTTTAAGCTGCAAATTCCCCTCAGAAGCTCAACCAATTTTTCTCTGTGATTAACTCCTCGGTCATGAACAGTAAGCACAACTTTATCTACGGAGAGACCGGAGAAGTCATATTTGTCTGCTAGATCTGAAAGGTAAAGGATTTCTAGATTTGGTGCTTCTATATTGAGAACAGGATTCGCATTCCCACTTAAGCTGTCTTTTATTTCCAATGTCTTGAGGGATGAAAAGGAAATGCATAACCTCGATATTCCCCTGCAACTATCAATAGCAAGTTCTTTAAGAGCAGGGCATCCAGATATGAGATTCTTCATAGACTTTTCATTAGAGAAACGGCCATGAATAACATGGAGATACTCAAGGCTTGGCCAATGCAATGAATTAGGCACATCTAGTAAAAAACTTTTTAGCTTCAAAACAACAAGTTTCTCCCTGTTGAAAAATGTTGTGGGAAGCTTCACTGAAGGACAGTGGCATGTGAGGTCAATCTCCTGAATATCCCGCCTCATTACATCACAGAGCCAACTATTTGCACGCCGTGCATGGAGACCATTGAAAAGATGAAGACGTAAGATCTTGATGGATGACATGTCATTTTTAGTTAGGACGTTATCCACAAAGTTGTTGAACAGTTCTTCTCGTGGCCCCAAGAAGCAGCATGATCCGAGATGTGGCATTTCAGTAAAGTCTAGCTTGGGAACTTTGGTCCAGACAGTCTTCCATCTTTTGGACAATAGGCACGTTGCTACAGCAGATTTTGTAGGAATATATGACAGAATGTAGCAGAGAAGAGGGTCAGGTAGACTACTAATGTAATCAGAATTTCCAGCACTCTGACATTTAAAAAGCCTGAAATTTGTCTGATGCTTGAAATCCTTGGAGTCCATTACTGATTATTTGCAAATACCTACAGACCGAGAAAGATATTAAGGTAAACAAGGACAGTGTCATTGCACGTACAGTAAACATAGTGATTCAAGAGGGTAAACTTCAAGCATATTGCACTGCTAAGCTGCAGGTATTAGGGCAAACAAGCAATTTCACTGACAAGGCTCATCGTTCAAAACAAGTGCTTCAGAAATATAACAAAATATATTAAAATGGGTAGTCAAACAAACAAATTCTAGTTATTGGCACCCTTAAATTATCATTGAGGAAACAAATCATTCTTTCTTTGATCAAATAATATGTGCATATCACGAATAGCTAGATGTATCCTTTTTAATCTCCAAATGTATGCATGGAAAACCAAAAAGGGTTCATCTGCAGCTTCCTAAAGAGTGATATATATTTATGGATAGAAAAAATTATATTCATGGCGCGATATATACACCATCAAACCCTGTATAGCTACTGTCAGCATTCCAGAAAGAATGGAATACAAAAGCACCAACAAATAACAAAAACAGAAAATTTAGTTACTTAACTGAGGGGATACCAATGATTTGTCTAGTTATTTTTTATCTGAAATTAAATTTATCCATCTAAATAAACAGGGCACTTGGCTCATGCTGAAAAAAAAAAACCAATTTATTCTTCTCGACAGTCATAAAAAACTGCCTTAAAAGCTACTCCGTAATGGTTTTCCCCAGGGCACAAGTACTTCATTGCCAATGATATGTTTGCTTTCTTCCACAGTTAATGTCGACTCCCCCAGTTCATACAGTCCCTAGATCAAGCTACTAATCTACAATCCTCCTATACAAAATTCCTTCCATATTATAACCAAATAGGAACATCCAGAACACAAATCTTCATGTTTTTTCACCATCCTCTTTCCATAAGCAGATAGGCTGCATAGCCTGACATGATTCCCCAATTGAGTTGCAACATCAGAGGGTATAACACAATTTCTTTCACATAAGAAGTGATTGTACATTTGTACTTCGGGAGTCTTCAACAAGACAACCTCCCTCTTCAGCTAAGATTCCAGAAAAGGGTCATAGATAGGTAGGATTTTTTTTTTAATTTTTTGGGGAGAAATAAATCCTATACGCTATTACAACTTCTGTATAGTACGAAGAAAGCACCCCCTCTCCCTCCATAGCCATTCAAAATGGTGCTAGATCTCTACAAGTCACTCAATTCACTCCTCTCTTCGTTTTATCACCAGCTGGTAGCCGATTCCAACATAAAAATCTAGAATTCGCTCACTTATCTTCCTGAAACTTGATCGATGCTGTAGAGAGGAACAAGTCCAGATGCTGCAACTTTTCCCCCCTTTAACAGATCTGCTTCTAATCATCCAGATCCTACTCAAACAATCAACAGAAAAACTATCACCAACCTCGAAATTATGTGAACTTGGCTTTTATTAAGAAATTTGAACTCGGCTTGAAGGGAAGCTTACCACAAACAGACACATGTAGCCCAACTTTGTGAGCCCCCATAGAGGAATCGCAAACGAGCAACCCAAATCTAATTGAGAGTTCAAATCCGACCGATCAAAAATCGGATGAATACAGTAGGTAACAAAAAAGATGAGAAATTTACGCTCAATCACACACCTGTGAGGCAAAAATCAGTCTGAATCGGAAATCAAGCAGGTGAAGCGTGACCAGAGAACTACCGATTGGAAAAAAGTTATCACGCGAACGATGAAACATTGAAAAAGAAACTGAAACGTCTGTGACGCCGAAAATAGAGAGAAAGCGGCCTAACGTGTGACGTGACGCATTAAACCAAGAGCATTTACAAAATTTACCCTTACAAAAGGAAATCAACACAAAACCACCCAATTTTTTTTTTTTTTTTTTGAATCGGTAAATAAAGAGCAGTCATTTTGTTCTTTTTTCCATTATAACACATTAACATCTCAGTGCCGTAGCGCAAACGGGCCGGCCCAAACGCTTCGTGCTTGAACCGACTGCTCGAAAATTTTGAAGTATCAGACCGAGACTCGAATCGAAAACCGAAACATACCTTGGCTTGGGCGAGGGCAGGGCTGGGCTGCGGGAGCGGAGCTAGGCGAGGGCGGGGAGTCCGGCGACGACGGGGCTGGGTGAGGCAGGTGCGGCTGGGTGGCGACGGACGGGGGTGTATTCACTACCTTGAGCGAGGGCGGCGAGTCCGACGACGGCGGGGCTGGTGTGGCTGAGCGGCGATGGGGGTGCGCTCACTGTGAATTGCGAACGCCTGAACGGTAAGGGCCGAATAAACTAGGAAGGGGAAACTGGAAACTGGGAAAGTGAACGAAGAAAGAATGAGACCTACCTCCTAAAGCCACAGTGGTCCCACATACTTTACAAGTTTACAGTACTGTGTAGTTTAAAAAAAAAAACGGTTTCGGTCCGGAACCGAAAATTTTGATTTTTTTGGACCGAAATTGAAAATTTGAATTTCTAGACCCAAAGCCCGAACTGTATATTATCCGGATGGGTCCGAAATCGAGTTTTCGGGTCGGGCTAATCAGCACATATGTTGGCGGTGGCTTTAATGATGGTCAACGAGGCCATCACCGTAGGTGGCGGTGGATCCCATTGGCCACCGACATACATAGCGGTGGGGCAATGGGTATACGAGCCCACCGCTTTACTAAACAGTGGGATACTCTGTTCCGTTTGAACCCCACCGCCAACGTATGCGGTGGGCATTGGGTCACTCATAATCAGGAGTTGAATTGTGAACCGGACCGGTAGCAGCACCCACCGCCAACATATGCGGTGAGTCAAAAAAAAAGTGAAACTTCTTGAAAGTTATCAGGGATGAGATATCAAGGTTAAGTCGGAAATGAGGGTTAGGGTTGCTCAAAATCTGGCCCGGCCCGAAAACCGAGCCGAAATCGAACCGAAAAAGTCAGTTTCGGGCCGGCCCGACATTTCTCGGTTCGGGCTTCGGTCCTACAAAATCCTAAATTTGGTTTCGGGCCAAAACCCGTAACCGAACCGAAAAAATCGATTTTGGCCCGAAAAACCGATTTTTTTTAAAAAAATTACCCTAAATCAAAGACACTGCTAAAAGCCTAAAATGCCTAAATACGTACTACCAGCGCCTCCTAGACTCCTATTCTCCTCACTCTCCTCTACTCCTCTTTTCCTCTCCCGAGTCCAGAGTGCCCAGTCCCGCCGGATCCTCTCCTCCTCGGCGGCTCCTCTCCTCCTCCCGAGTCCACTCGCATTCGCAACCGCCGGATCTTGCAGCCAGCCTCACACAGTCCCCCTCTGGCCCTCCCACAGCAGTATCGCAGTAGCACAGGAGCACTCAGTCCATGGCCAGACCCTCTACTCCTCGGCTCTCTCGAATCCACTCGCAACCGCCGGATCTGATCTCACACAGCCCCCTCCGGGCGGATCTGCTCACACAGTCCCCCTCCGGCCCACCCACAGCAGCATCGCAGTAGCACAGGATGACAGGAGCACATCGACACTCGGGGAGGAGAGCGACTGAACAACGATTTTTTTATATAAAAAAACAGCTTTTCCTTGGTTAATCTACATCTATTATCATTTAAATTGTTATATTGTAGTTGTAATTTCATGATACCAATTTTCGATTGTTGTGAGATTTGTGAATTGGGAGAAATTTAGGGTTTGTTTTTAGGGGAAGAAGGATACATCGTTACAATTTTTTTTGGGACAAATAAACACTTTAGCCCTATTCGGGTTTTTCGGTTTTTTCGGGCCGAAACCGAAAAAACCGTAACTGAAAATTCGGTTCTCGGTTCGGGCTTCGGGCCATGCTTCCAAAAAAATCGGGACGTCAGTTTCGGCCCGACCCGTTTGGGTCGGTTCGGATCGGGCCGTTTGAGCCACCCTAATGAGGGTTGTCACACTAGGACCTCCATGGGAGTCGGCGCTCTTCCGCTCCTACGCGGTGAGCCCGTACAACTCCGCAACCCGAGCCTTCCCCACGAGCAAATCCTCCACGGCCGAACACTCCTCCCCGTCCATCCCATACCCAAGTATAAAAAAGACATCGTGCAGGGTGACGGTGACCTCTCTCCATGCGAAGTGAAAGTTGTTTGTCTCCGGATGCCAGTGCTCAATGAATGCACTGATGAGATTGTGATCCACAAACTCCCACTGGAAGTCTCGCAGCTCCCATAGGCTGATGTCCTGCACTGTAGTTAGAATTGGGCTTCCGGTCTAGATCGAATTGGACCGGAACGGAATTTTCGGTCTGGTCCAAGACCAATAGACCGAAAACTCTGGGAACATGGACCGCGAATCGAACCGGGACAGGAATTTATGATCCCGGGTTTTTCGGTCCGCGGACCATTTGGACAATTTGGACCTTCACTTCCTTTGTTTGCACTTGAATTAAATTTTTTTTGCAGCACAACCCTATTTCAAGTGAAAATACATGGTCCCCGCATTCATCATTTCATCCATGAATTCATTCATCCCTTTTGAAGAAAATGGTTCAACTTAGAACAAAGAAGAGTGATTTTAAAGATAAAATAAAATTGTTCAACTTAGATATGAAAATCCATAAAGTACAAAATCGAAACTAGATCTGAAAATTTTCTAAATTTCCCTAAAATCGAAACTAGATCTGAAAATTTTAAACTACAAATTGAAAAAATTTCTCTAACCTAGATCTGAAATTGGGACGAGATAAACTAAAATCGTCCTTACAGAGTTACAAATAGGGACGAGATAGATAAAAAAAGGGGAGAGAGAACGGAATATCGGATGCCTACTGGCGATGGATGAACAAGGGCGAGGGCGGTGGTGAAGCCGCGAAGGGCGATGACTGATACTGATGAGTGGGGGCAAAGGGCAGTGGAGAACTGGCGATGGACGGCGGCGACGGGCGACGACGACTAGGCGTGAGTGAGCGGCTGGTGCGAGGATTACTGCGACTCTGCGAGCACCGAGCAGCGAGAAGACCGAAGAGAAGAGAGATCGAGAGAGTACTCGGAGGAGAGAAAGAGAGGGGGGGGAGGGTTGCGTGAGTTACTGGAAAGAGGATGCGTGAGAGTACGTACGGAGAAGAGAGATTGAGAGAGAGGCTGCGTGAGAGTAGTCGGAGGAGAGAGCACCTAATATATATATATATATATATATATATATATATATATATATATATAAACCCGGTCCAATTCCGGTCCGACCCGGAAATTCCGGTCTCGTCCTGGGTTTGGACCGGAAACCGGAAATGAAAAATCTTTGGACCATGGACCAGACCGTAATGCTTCCGGTCCGATCCAAGACCGTAAATTCCAGTTTAGTCCCGGTTCGATCCAATTTATGCCCAGCCCTAACTGCAGTAAACCATGTATCCTGTCCGTCTACCTCCAGCAACGCCTCAACACGCCCCAACCACTGTCCCCGTCTCTGCACATGCAATACCCTCCTCGAGGCGACCTCCTCCCGTCTCCAAACGGCCTATGCAATGTGTGCCAGGTAATCTCTCAGCAGTGACAATGTAGAAGCCCCCCCGACCATTCGGGGCCAGCTGCCCCTGAGCCGCTCGCCTGATCATCCTGCCCAGCATGCCCTGAACTGCTAGCTTCGTCTTGCTGGCATCGGCCCGTCTTTGCACGATGCACCGGGGCAAGTCCCGTCCGGTCTCCTCCCATCTCTTGATGATGGGCACTGCCAGGCTCCACAAAAGGATCGTACAACTCATGCGCTCCTGCATCAACTCCTGCCCTAGGTCCTTGTACATCCACCTGCGCCGCCGAATGAACCGCCGGTTGACTTCCCTCAACGTCATGATCAACTGGCGGTGTCAACAAGGAAAAATCAATGTCTCCGACCCAGGCGTTGTGGTCGCTCATGGCCCTATGACTGGTCCCCTGATCTCCCTCCCTAGCATGGCTGGTCCCAACACCCCCATCTCCGGCAAACGGTGCCATGTCGTCGTATGAGTTCAGCTGCTCGCTTTCAAACCCGGTCCCTAAGTATGCGTCGTTCCCATGGGGTTGAGTCTGCGACCGATCATCCAAACGCTCTCCTCCCGGCCCCATCAGCTCTTGCAACATCTGCTCAGTCTCCTCTCGGGAAGACCCATCCGCCATCTGCACCACTACGTCATTAGTGTGGTTCGTCATCAGGCCGGCCTCTATCTGCGCCAAAGTGATGGTCTTCGTAGATGGCTGCGACGCTTGGTCTCGTACGTCACTGAGGTCGACAACTCCGATATATGAGTCGACAACTGACAAACTAGAAGACTCAATCCCACTATCAACACCTATCGAACTATCCCTATCCATATGATCCTCTACATCCAGCAAACGTAAAGGAATAGACTCAATCTCAGCACGTGGCTCTCGCAACGCTTGTCTCTCCCTCTCAGCGGCTCTCCGGGCGGATTGCAGCCCCACCCTATCTGCTAATCTCCGCGATAATATGGGTTGTATATACCATAATTTTTTTTCTAAATCTTATCGATTATAGTTGTTACTCTATAATTGCCACGCACACTTCTATACGATTTCCCTACAAATAATTATTGTTTCCATAATATTATTTTCGTTTCATATGAAATAAATAACCCTATCTAATTGATTTCAACATACCTGTTGTGTGCTGGATGTCGCCCTCCTGGAAGTCCCCATACGACCGCTACCACGTATCTGAATCGTCCGAGCTGGCTACAATTTATAAAGCAATAATATATTAACGCTAGGTTGTACTGAATTTTTAAAAATTGATTCGAATTTAATATTTTTTAAGTTTTTACTAGCAAAGGATCTCTCTGAACATGACCAGCACCACGAGCCTGATCTCCATCACGACTACTCTTCCTCACCATTGCAGAACTCACGAAGAAATATGAAAAGAGGAAAAAAGTCGAGAAAAAGAAGGGACAAGAAGGAAAGAAGCGACCAAAAAAAGCGAGAAGGGACGAAAAGAGAGGGATTGGAAGGCGGAGGAGAGTCGAAAAGTGTGCAGAGAAATGGGGCCCGTGCGCCTATTTAAGGGCCTCAGAACCCACCGCATGGGGATACAGTGGGTTTCAAAGTTCAAAAGCCACCGCATGTGTATGCGGTGGTTTTTGAAAATTTAAAAAACCCACCGTATGTGTATGCGGTGGGTTTTCAAAAACAAAGCAACCTTATTATTTTTTGGGGGAAAAAATAAGGTTGCTTAGTATATGAATAATAATCTATATCTATTGATCCCCCCACTTGGGTGGAAACTAAAAAAAAACATATGGCTCCCCAAAATTTTGAGGGCCCTGTTTAGTAGAGCCTTTTGCACATTCCCATTAACGGGCCTGCAATCGAGTCTTAAACATCTTGAGATTGACGTTTGACCGTGGCAAAATTTCATGTCATTAGAGGTTCGATTGACCCTATTGGCATCAAACAAATGCTTCGATGTGTTCTCTTCCAGTTTTTGTCATGGCGGTCGAGGTTCTATAGGTATAAGTATGCAAGCGGGAGGAAGAGAAGAAGAGAGTGACGGTTAAAATTGAGATGAGTTAGGATTTGTGAGAGTGTGAGATTCACCTCCCACGCGGAGGCAATATAATTACTTTTTATGTGGTTCCATCTATTACTAATAAAAATTAATTAAAATTTTGGGCAAATCTTATCCATTCATTTCAATTAATCCAATGATAAATATTTGCTCCTCAAACTCATTGGGGCCCACTTTTTCAGATCTACAAATTATATGGTAAGCCTTGATCATTCTTTTGTTTTTCCTTAATGAAAGGCCTATATTTGTTAACTTGATCATTCTTCTGTTTTCCCTTAATGAAAGGCTCATATTTGTGTTTTTAGTATGTTGTATGTTGTTTGTTGACGGCTAGTCCGTTTGTCGATTCGTCGATCTATTGAGTTTTAGGTTTGTCTGAGATCAAATTCTTACCTCATTAAAAAAAACGAAAAAAATATAGCTCGATCTACTTGTGCTCCAAGTTTTGAAGAGTGCAGTAAATTAAAATACACAAAACGTGTCTATTACTTGTTCATGTTTTGTGACTTGTTCCTTTTTCTTGAATGATACCCTTAATTAAGGGTATGGAAGATCTCGGCCAATCTTTTTTTCCCCCTAGAAGATAATGATTTCCCACTATTTTAAATGGGACAATTTCATACCCTTAACTCTCTTGACCTCTCGATATGTCAATATCAATTTCTGATGTATATATATTTCTAACCCTTTCTAGTTGGGTATACATCAAATCTCTCCTTATGACCTCAAGCAACCACTAATTTTAGCCACATGGAATGATTTGCAGCAATCCAAGTATCCAATTGTATTTTAATAATCCAAAATTATAGTAAGATAGTTACGTACATTATATACTATATCTGTTTAGAAATATAAATCCTTTTAGGTAATCATAAACTTATTACATTTATACCCCTCATCAATTATCTACAACTCTCATCAACCAAGAAAATTTGAGAAAAAAATAAAAAAAGTAACAATGCACATATCCCAACACACCCAGAAAACTTAAAAAGACTTATATTTTCAAACAAAAATCTAAGCCTAAAAATACTTATATTTTTTAACGAGGGAGTATGTGTGTGTATTAGATTATTTATAAACAACTCTTATGGTAATTTGTGAAAATGTTGGATTAAAAAGACCAACAACTACGATTTAACAGAAAATTTTAAAAGCAAAATTATTTGTCTAAAATAACATGATTATGCGTGCATAACTCATAAAACTGATTGAGATTTTCACATTCACAAGTCGATCATTGATTCGCATCCAGACCCAACGAATGATCCAATTATCATTAGAAGACTGGTGTTAGGCTCATTTCTCTTAACCTTGTGTAATTCTGAGTTGTTACATTGAATGTTTATATTGTAAGGTTGATTGTATTGGTTTTGGGCCAATCCGGCCCATAAATGATCTCAACTATCCATGGGCTTTTAGCCCACTCGGATATCTTGTGTCTCTCCTGAGAGCTTGAGCAACGACGTCGTTCAGCTTATGCTCTCCCTTATATGGGTTATGAAACCTTAATCTGAGAGGTGAGAGAGGTGCTTGCTTGCTGTAGCTCTGTTCTTGACTCTGAAGGCGATTTCTAGGGTTCCATTCCTAGCCGGCCTTTGTGAGCATAGATCGAACTCCCTTCCATCCAAATACACTTAGTGACATTGTGTCGAGATAGATTTGTAGCCTCTTTGCCCTTTAGGTTCTGAGCTTGGTGGCTGGTGTCCTCGTTGAGGCTAATCGTTGCTACAAAATCTCTTCTGTTTCTTTTGCTCTGGTTTTGATTTGGTTGTAACTTCCTTTCATTATCAATGCATTAGTTTCTATTTATATTTATAGGTGTTTTGGAACGATTCTCTTCAGCTGGAGGTGGATTCGGTTGATGATTCTCTTTGGTCATGTATATGTTCGTATAATAGCATGCCCGACGCCTTTGGAAATGTTGTTGAATATCTCCTCATTGCTAACCATGAAGTGCTAGATAATCAAAATCCATATGTGGAGAAGTTCGATGATCTACGAGATAAGCTATTTGAGAAAAAATTGGGGAAGACAATTAACCTCAACACCGAGGAGCTAGCAAAAACCCTTGTCCTTGTGGTGATGACAAAATTTGTGTGTTCAAATAGTGGGAAGCATTTAATGGTGATTATATGAGCAAGATTTTTATTTCAAAATATTCACTTATTTATCAAAATATTCATAAGTTTAAAATATTTATTAAAATATTTATTTTTTTTTACAGGTTTTTTAGATAAATGCGGTTTCACACCGCGTTTATTGTATAAATTAGATTGACGCCAAAGGAGAAATTAAATGTTACTATAGAAATGCGGTTTGAACCCACGTGGCTGCATTTCTATAGTAAAATTTAATTTCCACATAACAAAATATTATTGGGATTAAATTTAAACTAAAAACGCAACCGCTTTTTTTTTTTACAATTTTATTTAGTGATTAAATATATATATATATATATATATATATATATATATATATATATATATATATATATATATATATATATATATATATATATATATATATATATATATATATATATATATATATTTACATGAGAAATACGGTTTAGATCTAGATCTGCATCTCTCCGGAAAAATTTGCATGTGCTAGGTTTGGGAAGGTGGAGACTCTCTGAATGAATTTGCAAGGGCGGCGACATTCGATTATGTGTTCGGAGGCAAGGTTGGATGCAAGGGTGACGGAGGCGGCGAGACAACATCTGATTTCGTGTTCGGAATCGTTTTTTTTTTTTCATTTTCATTGCTTATGAATTATGATTTGGGATCCGGTATGGATAAATATTTTGCTCGAATCTACAAAGTATCAAGTGTTGGTTCATCCACTCATCGTAATATAGTTGCAAATGTTGATAATGTTAATGTGGAGGCAAGTGTGGATAATTCAATTCCTACTTCTTTGATTGATGATGTTGAGGTTGTTGATGGAGATGATGTTGATTTTGATAATGGATATGATGTTGTTAATGGTAATGAGGAGATTCTAAGCGGACCGAGTGTGAGAGATAATGCCATAGTCAAATTCGGAAAAAAAGCTAGAATTGATAATCTGAAAGATTGTCAGTGATCCTGCACTGCGGAAGCCTATACAAGACTATAAACCATCAATTAGGGATGTTGTAAGGAGAGAGTATGCTACTAAAGGTCCTTGCCAACCTTTATCACATAACTTCCCTCAAGATAGGTCAAAAAGAGCTTTTTTAATGCTATTTTGTTAATGAATTGATGATGCAACGTACACTTTCGTAGTGTGGAATTTCGCCCCACATTTCGCGGGGTCCTACGACCGCTACTGATCCAGTTCCATGTTCGGAGGCAAGGTCGGCGACGTCCAATTTTGTGTTCGAGCATTGCGCCATGGATCTCATCAATTTGATTTCTAAAGAGCATATGTGAATTCCTCTATCCTTGCAAATTCTTATGTAACCGCCCTTGCAATTCCTCTCTTCTCCTTCCAGATCGAGTACCTGCAAATTCATATGGAGAGACGCGGTTCTAAACCCCGTTTCTCATGAAAAAAAGTAAAAATAAAAATTTAATCCTAAAATAAAATTAGAAGAAACGTGGTTTTAAACCGTGTTTTTAGTTCAAATTTTATCCTCATGATAATTTGTTTTAGGAAAATTAAATGTTACTATAGAAATATGCGATTTCAAACTAGTAATATTTAATTTTTCCTCTAGTGCTACGTTCATATTACTAAGGATTAAATGTTGGGGCATTTAATTTGTTTTAGGAAAATTAAATGTTGGAGCTCTGGAGCTGTTGGGGCTATGAGGATGACTGAGATAAAGAGTAACCGTGTCCAATAAGGGAGCCAAAAGAGCTAAGACAAGAACAAGCCGAAGCTGAAAGAACGGAGGAAAAGACACGGATCTAGGAAGCCTTAAAGATCGTCGCCCGTCGATATGGATATGTCTAGATCCACACCAAATCATCCGAAGTTTATCCGTGGAGATTTATTTCCATCTTATAAAGATTTGAACTTATCACTTAAGGCCGGTTTTACCATGAGCGTTTAGGGTTTTTACCTAAGGTTTTGGCCTAACCCTAAAACTATAAATACGCTAGTTCATTTAGGGTTTCAGACACAGCTTCACAACAACAACCTCTTTACAGTTTCTTCATTTCATTCTAGGTTTTTGAGGTAAGCCATGAATGACTAAACCTTTCTTTAGTTTTGTTCACATATTTCAAGATATGATTGAGGAATTATGAGGGTTGATTTAAGCCATGAATGGCTAGGTTTTTTTAGGCCAGCTCCATGGAAGGAAAGAAAATGTGGAATTGTTGTGTTGCATTTTCAAACAAGGTCCTCATCTCTTTTTATGGGGGTTGCTGACATTACTGGGCATACAACGTCCAAATTGACGTTGTAACAACGTCGAATCGTCCATATGGACGTTGCTAAGCTCGACGGAGCCCGCCAACGTTGAATTCGATGTTGGTACAACGTTGGATCTGACGAAGTATTTGCGGTGTATATAGAAAACGCTTTTTTGTTTAGATAATTTCACACTTATTATTAATAAGTATAAATATATATTAAAAAAGTAATGAAAAATTAATATTTTATATAGTTTTTTATCTCATTAAAGACGTGTAAAAAAATCAAATGATATTTATTGTTAAATGGAGGGATTATTTTATTTTGGTGATAAGTAAACCATATATAGTGATCGAACTGGTTGTCGATTTGAAAATTCCTATCTCCCTGTTAATAATTTTATTTTAAATAAAATTAAAAAAAGAATGGGTTTGGCATAAATATACCCAGGCTTTCAATTTGTTCCCAAACAACTTGTTTTCCATGTGGAAAAGGTGAAAGTACTTTGTCATTGTTTAGGAAGATTATCTTTTGATTGTTTGAAAACCAAGTTATAACTGAACCAATCCAACAACAAATAGGTGGATATTAAATACAAAGCGTCATTGTTATATTGATTTCTTTTATGGTGTTGATACAGATCAATATATTTGATTTTTCTATTAATTTAATCATCTTTAATTTTTAATATATTATTCTTGAAGAACTTTTCCCCATTGAAAGTTTTAACTTGTTAACATGTATGTTTTTTTTTTAATAAAAGAAATCAGTTTTTCAACATATGTCAAGGAATATTTTATACAAGGTTTAAGTGAGTCGTAGTGTTTGAATGTCAATCTGAGCATTTAGAAAAATATAATTTGAAAATTGGCAAGATAATTAAAAATGGAAAAGAAATCACATGGTCTAGAAAGAGTATCATGCCCCGCCAATCACCAAACAATTTCTGTTGCTTTGAGTGCAATTTTAAATACTGAATAATCGATTTGAGGTTGAAGTGATAAGATGCGTTCTGATCATCTAAGCATTTATAAACCATTGATTCCATTTTGAAGTCAATAAATCATGCTCGATCACCTTGAAGGTTCTTATCCTGTACTTAATTTTCTTACTTGAATCAGCTTGAAGATGCTGAAACCAAAATACATACTCAATATTTTTTTATTAGAGCATAAGTTTTATACATGATTCATATCGATTGCAACATATATAGGAAAAAAGATATATATATATATATATATATATATATATATATATATATATATATATATATATATATATATATATATATATATATATATATATATATATATATATATAAGCGTAAGAATCCATGATTTGAGTCTTTTATTCGATCAGAAAATTGGTTTGCTAAATTTATAGTATACAGTTATACTGATCAATTCGATGTATGTATGGTACGTGATTTCACCAACTTTCGATATCGATAAACTAATTTTATTTGAAAAATGCTTATCGACACCGAATTCCGTATCGGTAAAATGGTTTACTACGGAGTATTAGAAAGCCCTTAGCGGCCGGAAAAGAATTGTTGGGTCAAATCCAAAATGGATGATGCTGTGACGTCTGACCTGATGCTTTTTGTTATTGTTGTGATGAATTCAGGAGACCACGTCTGCAAATATTTTATGCAGAATTAACAAATAATTGAGAGGTGGGGGGGTCATCTAGAAGAAGGCTCAACACCGCCGGCAGAAACTAATGGGAGTATATAATGTTTATTGTTTTTTCATCCTGAAGAACAAATTAATTAATATGCTACAGTTGTGGCTCATATATATGAGTCATATTTGGAGTTAAGCAGCTGTTTTTTGTGACTGTAATGTTGGACTTGTGCTAGACAAGTCATAATTTTTTTGTAAGTTTTTTTTTTTTTTAAAAAACTTGTTGTATAGCTTGAAATGATTGAGAAATAGCTTGAAATTACATGCACACTTCAACTATATATATCAAGAGAGTTCTGGTTGACATGAGTTGGAGTTCTAGGTCGTTTGAATAGCTATACATTATGCCTTATAATGCATAATATTGCATTATAATATATTATAATGCAATATTATGTTATGGCCAACAGAACTTCTTGGTTACTTGAATACCAAACTCGGCAAGAACAGATGGTAGTTGGATAGAGTGAAGAACAAGGTGAGAGTTAGAAGAGTGTAAGGTGAGAGTTTTAGAGGGAAAATATCAATTTCATTAATACCCATCCTCTTGGTTACATGAGTCTATTTATAGACTAAAGTCATGGGCACATTACATTGCTCCACCCATTGAGAGCCTTGTCTCAAGGCTTTACATCTAAGACATTACATTGCTCCACCCATTGAGAGCCTTGTCTCAAGGCTTTACATCTAAGACATAAGCTGGAATTGAGGAAACTGGGAGAGTATGTGTGCAGCAGTTCCCAGGTGGCATTACTGGCATCTAAGTTCTTCCACTTGATCAACCACTCGGTGACAGGATCTCCATTTGAAAGGTGATGGACACGACTGTCTAATATGGCTTCTGGTTCTGCAAGGATTTGTCCTTCCTCATCTGTCTCAGGAGCTGGCAGGGGTGGCTCTCCAAGTGGACCTTTCTTCAACTTTAGTTGAGAAACATGGAATACAGGATGGATGCGAGCTGATGCTGGTAATTGCAGTTTGTATGCAACCGATCCCCACCCTGGATAGGACCTTGTAAGGGCCAAAATACTTAGCACTCAGCTTCAGGTTTCTTCTGATGGCTGCTGATGACTGTCTGTATGGTTGGAGTTTGAGGAACACCCAATCCCCAACTTGCAGTTCCCTATCAGACCTTTTGGAGTCAACAAATTGCTTCATACGGACCTGAGCTTGCTGGAGGTGATGCTTCAATTGCTGAATCAAGTTCTGTCTGTTGCGTAGCCACTCATCTGTAGGTGACTTAGCAGCAGAGATTGTAGGAAACCCCAGCTGTGATGGTGGGCAACCATATAATGCTTCAAATGGAGTCATCTTGATAGTAGAGTGAAAGGTGGTGTTGTACCACCACTCTGCTAAGAACAA
Source organism: Persicaria maculosa (assembly GCA_963922045.1). Lineage (NCBI taxonomy): Eukaryota > Viridiplantae > Streptophyta > Magnoliopsida > Caryophyllales > Polygonaceae > Persicaria > Persicaria maculosa. The sequence continues at coordinate 56,815,353 of OY998258.1, read as the reverse complement.
CCACTGCACCCACTTCTTTGGATAGTCAGATGTCATACACCTCAAGTAAGTTTCAAGGCAACGATTGACTGTTTCTGTTTGGCCATCTGATTGAGGATGGTAAGCTGAGCTCATATCCAGACTAGTATGCAATGCTTTGAACAACTGTTGCCAAAATTGACTGATGAAGATCTTGTCTCTATCAGATACAATGCTGCAAGGTAACCCATGGAGCTTATAAATGTTATCCATAAAGACTGAGGCCACTTTTGTAGCTGTGTATGGATGAGAGAGAGGGATGAAGTGAGCGTATTTGGTAAGCCTATCCACCACTACTAGGATTGTAACTCTGCCTTGTGACTTAGGCAAGCCCTCCACAAAATCAAGGCTAATATGGCTCCATGGTCTGTCAGGAATAGGGAGAGGTTGAAGGAGTCCAGGAGTGGCCACATGCTCAGATTTGCATCTTTGACATACCTCACAAGAGTTAATGAACTCCTAGGTATCTGTCTTCATTCTCTGCCAATAAAACAAGCTTTTAAGTCTGTGATAAGTGGCATGGGTTCCTGAATGGCCTCCCATAGCATCCTCATGAAAGGCTGTGATCAGTTTGCTCCTTAAATCTGAATTGGCACCCACCAGTAATCTGCCTTTGTATCTAATCAGCCCTTCTACCACTGTGAAATGGCCAGGGTTGTTGGATAAAGCAGTGAGCAACACCTTTTGGACCACTTGATCACCCTTATAACTGTTGCATATTTCAGTAATCCATGCTGGTTGGATCACTGTTATAGCTGCACAGTTACTAGACTGATCTTCAAACATCCTAGATAGCCCATTAGCTGCTCTATTTTCCACTCCTTTTTTGTAAGCAATCTCATAGTTCAACCCCAGTAATTTTCGGACTGCCTTCCTTTGAACTTGAGTAGATAATCTTTGGTCTAAGAGATGTTTGAGAGGCTGGTGATCAGTTTTAATGACAAATTTCCTGCCTTCCAAGTAATGCCTCCACTTATCTATTGCAAACAATATAGCAAGAAGCTCCTTTTCATAGACAGCCAAGAGGAGGTGTCTCCCATGGAGAGCTTGACTGATGAAAGCTATAGGCCTGCCCTCTTGCATTAGGACTGCACCAATGCCAGAGTCACATGCATCAGTTTCTACTGTGAAGGGTAAGGCCAAATTAGGCATGGCTAAAACAGGAGGAGAGGTCAGTATGTGTTTCAGCTCATTAAAGGCCTTCTTAGCTCCAGGGGACCACACAAAATTGTCTTTCTTCAAAAGCTCTGTAAGAGGCTTGGCAATACTCCCATATCCTTTGATAAATCGCCTATAGTAACTTGTGAGCCCCAGAAAACCCCTTAGTGCTTTCACATTCTTGGGCACAGGCCATCTGAGCATTGAATCCACCTTTTTTGGATCAGTTGAGACTCCTTTTCCAGAAATGATATGTCCCAAGTATTCTACTTCCAGCTGTGCAAATTCACACTTGGACCTTTTTGCAAATAATATGTGATTTCTCATGACAACTAGGACTTCTTGAAGGTGAATAACATGCTGCTCAACTGATTTGCTATACACCAATATGTCATCAAAGAAAACTAACACAGATTTTCTTAAAAATCTCCCAAAAACATCATTCATTAGGCATTGAAAAGTAGCTGGAGCATTAGTTAGGCCAAAGGGCATGACCTTGAACTCATAATGTCCATGATGAGTTCTAAATGCTGTCTTAGCAATGTCATCTTCTACCATTCTTACTTGATGATATCATGCCCTTAAATCCAGCTTAGAGAAGATGCTAGCACCAGCAAGTTCATCTAAAAGATCTTCAATGTGTGGAATGGGAAACTTATCTTTGACAGTAAGCTCATTCAACCTTCTATAGTCCACACAAAACCTCCAAGAACCATCTTTCTTTTTGACTAGTAATGTTGGGCTTGCAAAAGGGTTGTGGCTTGGCCTAATAATCCCATTACTCAACATTTCTGACACTTGCTTTTCAATCTCAGTCTTTTGGAAGTATGGATACATGTATGGCCTTGAAGCAATTGGCACTGCTCCCACCTTCAAGCTGATTGAGTGTTCATGGTTCCTTACAGGTGGTAACTCTGTGGGTTCCTGGAAGGCATCCTCAAACTCCTTGAGAACAGTGTCTATTTCAGGTGGTAGTTCCTTCTCAGCTACTCTCAAGCTGCAAACCTGTGCTATTTGAAAAAACAACACCTGTTCAGGCATTTTACAAAGCTTGTGTAACTGCTTGCCAGTGAGCATTTTGACACAAGCCTGAGCTCCATCTGTGTCATCCTTAAAGCCCTTGATAACCACCTGTTTTCCCAGCTTCTGAAATGAGATTTGCACTTCCACAAAATCAAAGAGAACTGGGTTAAAGCCAACTAACCAGTTAGTTCCCAAAATCATATCACTCCCTTCCATTTTAAGCAATCGGATTTCATGTTCATACTGTGATCCCTGTATCTCCCAAACAAAGCTTTTACATACTTTCCCACTGAGCATCATCCCATTGATAGTATTGACCTGCATCACATTAGCCTTACTGATATCAAATCCGGCCTCTCTAGCTACTCTTGAGTCAAGGAAGCTATGCGTGGCGCCACTGTCAATCAGTATGGTAATTGGCCTCCCCTTCACTGACCCTCTTACCCTGATAGTGCTACCAGATTCCCCACCAGTTAGGGCATGAACATAGACATCTGTCTCTTCTTGATCCTCTTCCTGGCTCATATCCAAGAGGGCATTGTCTGGTTCCTGCTGCTGATTCTGTACTTCTTGTGCAATTAAGCTGAAAAGGGATTGGGTTTTACATTTGTGGCCATGAAAGAATTTATCACCACACTTATAACACAGTCCTTTTCTTGCTTCAATGGAACGCCCAGTGCTTGTTTCTGAAGTTGCAGATGAAGGTCCTTTAACACTCGACACAGGAGTTCTTGAATCACTTCTCTCCCCAAGCTGAACCTTGGTACCAACATCTTTAGACCAAGAATTTCTAAACCCCGAGTTGAAGGAGTTGAAAGAACTCGATGGCTGTTGTCTCCAATGAGGTTTAGATACCCGAATTAAGGCCTGAACTGCCTTGTAATGCAATCTTGCTTGTTCAATCACTTCTGCCATGGAAGTTGGCCGACCCAACTTGACTAGTGATTGAATTTCCGCCTTCAATCCACTAATATAGCTGGATACAAAATAGGATTCCGACAATTGAGGGTTGAATGCTAGCATACCCGCGCGCAGATCTTCAAATTTTTCGTTGTAGTCCTCCAAATCGTCTTGCTATTCCAACTTGTTGAATTCGCCTACTATCTCGGCCTCCATGCGATCTCCAAATCTCAAGCATAGATCGTCGCAAAATCCCGTCCAAGTCACCCTCGGATTCTGCATCAGGTATCCTTGAAGCCATGTATCTGCCTTATCCGTTAGATACATTGTTGCAATCTCGACTTGTTGAGGCTCTGGAATTGGAAAGATCGCGAAGTACTTCTCGCACTTGCGTATCCAATTCCGTGGTTTCTTTCCATCGAAGCTTGGAAAGTCAAGTTTCGGCAGACGGTGGAAACGATTGTCTGGAATCCCTGGATTCGCATTGAACTGCCCTTGATTTGTATGCGATTGACCTTGGGATGAGCTTGACTGACCTCCATTGAAGCTCGGGTGCCATCGGGATCCTGGAATTTCCCGATTCACCGGTCCTGATCCCCTTATCGAATCTCTGTCGTTTCTTGATTGCTGTTGCCCGTCTCTAGCTCCTTCGCTTTGCCTTTCCCTCCCACCTCCGGGATCGGGTGGATTCCTGATGAACTCAGTGAGCTGCTCCATTCTCTGATTGTTGATTATTTTGAACTCCTCCCATTGTCGTATTTGCTCTTCCTGTATTTTTTGCAAATCCGCCAGTGATTTGGCGGTAGAAGCCATGAATGACCTGGTGTCGTCTCGGAGTTCTTGAAACTGAGGATCGGTTGTTGCTGTCTTGGACCTCGTCCCTTCTGCCATGGATCTGGATGTGAATTGCTGTAGCGGAAAGCGTCGATCGTCACAAGGCTCTGATACCAATTTCTGTTATGGCCAATAGAACTTTTTGGTACTTGAATACCAAACTCGGCAAGAACAGATGGTAGTTGGATAGAGTGAAGAGCAAGGTGAGGATAGAGTGACGACCAAGGTGAGAGTTAGAAGTGTAAGGTGAGAGTTTTAGAGGGAAAATATCAATTTCATTAATACCCATCCTCTTGGTTACATGAGTCTATTTATAAACTAAAGTCATGGGCACATTACATATTATGCATTATAAGTCATAATATATAATATATGGCTATGCATATTAATGGAGCCCTAGTTAACCAACATCACCCATTCGTGTCTATATATATTCCGGTTAATTTGCAATATTGAAAAAGATGTTTTTTTTATAGCAGAAAGATACATTGAAAAAAGGAACACGATCCAAATATAGCCGGAAATATAATTAGCAATGTGATACACTTGTAAAATCTCTTGATACCCTTCATGCCAAATTAACCACAAGGTATAATATGGCATATCTCTCTTGGTCTTGATCACCTATTTCACATAAACCTAGAGCTGGCACCCAAACTCGATATATCGAAAATCCGACCCAACCCATTTGAACCCGAATGACCCAACAATAACATGGGATCGGATTGTCAGTCCAACCTCGAGGAGAGAGCCAGGTAATGACCCGAGATCTGAAAGTTTAAAAACTCTTTATCCGAAATCTAACCTAAACCTAATTAAATAAACTAAAATCGAAATGGCCAAAATATCAAATTGGTATTTAAAACGGGCAATGTTGGACAAATTGGTATTTAAAAAAACTCCGGCGCCAAATTGGTATTTAAAAGTGCATCGATGGACAAATTGGTATTTTTTGTAGCCGGAAATTCGGTTTGACCGATTTTCATGCACCGAACACTTTTTTATTTAGTTTGGTCGGTTTTCAACCCTTTTTTAATTTAATTTTGTTAGTTTTCATACACTGAACCCTTTTTTATTTATTTATTTTCACACATATAACTCTCCTAATTCAACAATATAACAGCACATATAAAATTGAATAGTGGATTTACCATCATTAAACACTATATATATAATATTCATTAGCCAAAAAACATTTAGTCATAGAATTTGTCATCCTAAATTACTAGAACCATATACAAGGCATTCACCCAAACCATACATGAACCCCAACAACTAAAACCCAAAAAAAATCCAAATCAGAAATAACTAAAACTCAAAACATATTTTTTCAATTTAAAAGGAGATCGAGTGGTACTCTTCGCACTATAGCCCATCCGAAACTCAAAAGTCAAAACATATATATCACATTTAAGTGAAAATAATTTATTTAAGATTTGAACTATCCGAAATTCGAAATATCGCTACATACCCATAGTTAGGGCTTCATCAGTTCAAAACCAAGCCGCATCAGCCCAAACTGAATCGAATCTAAAACCGAATTTTTAGAAATTGTAAACCGAAAATCGAATGTAACACCTTAGGTTCGGTTTGATTTAGGTTCAGTTTATTTAGTTTCGGTTCAAGTTTCGAACCTAAATGAATCAAATTGACAACTAATTATAAAAAAATTAAAATGCTTAACTAAAAAAAAATATTTTATAAAAATTTATTCAAAATACACACACAATATTATGTTTTATTTAATTTAACAAAAGTTATATTTGAATCGAACCAAATCTAAAACCAAATTTTTAAAAATTGTGAACCAAAAACCGATTAGCTAGTTTCGGTTTAGTTCCGGTTCAATTAGCACAGTTGGGTCCAAAATTTCAATTTTAACCGAATTTTGACCAGCCCTTCTCTCTCCACCGCCTTTTCATTTGTTTATAAAGATTCTTAAGCTGCTAGTGGCCCCACACTTCTTGGATTCCAAGAAATCATTCTTCATGGCCCCCATTTCTTTAATTTGGCCAGTTCTCATTATCCTCTATTCAGCTAGCTATATATATACATGAGTTCTAGCTTGCTGCCTTATTCCACAAGTTTGAAGTTTCTTCTTGGCTTCTAAAATATTAATTGTGAAATCCAAACACCCCCCAAAACACTTCAAAGACCCTAGCCTGTATTACAGATGGAGGAGTCTATGATCTCAACCAACTACATGAGCAAAGCTCCATGTTCTTCTGACGATGAGAGCAGCTGGACCTTCTACATTGATCAAGACTTGAAGGACTACCCTAATTGTGGCACAGAAGACGAATACGAAAGCGAACCCGATTCCTTGCTGCTTTCTGGGTATGAAAGTGGCTCTTCCATCGACTCTGATCCCACTTGTTCGGCTCTCAAGAAGCACCGCCACGATAACAATGTTCATCATCTTGAAGTACCCTCCCAAAGAATTGGTAAGAGGAGAAAACTCATAGCTGCTTGTGTTGATGATGACGATGATGAATTGAAGGACACTGCTAGCTCACCTGATAATAGCCCAAAGGTATGTGTTTTTATTCATGTTTTTTACTTCTCTTATTGTTCTAAAATTAAATATATTATTTACAAAAATCTATTCAAAATATGTCAATATATTGCAAAAAAATATATTCAAAATATGGCATTATAATTAGGATTTATAAATCCTAATTATATGATATAGAAATTACACAAATAATGATCAATAGATCTATCTAATGATATAGAATTGATGAATGTTTACTATTTATGTTGACATTTTATTTATCATATGATTATATATATAATATATAGCTTTTTTAAGTTGTTAGAATTATTATTTTAAAAAATTTAACAAATTGAACTGTAACTTTTTTTTTATTAACAATTATCCTTAATCTTTTAGAGGTTTTAATTATTTACTTTTTTTTTTGTTATGAAAATTTATTTTCATTTAATTACTATATATATATATATTGTTTTATTTTTTGCCGGAAGAAAATTTTCTATAATCAACCACATGTCCACATGACCCCACACAGATTTCTATGTATCGATTTTAGTATATATATGCACTTCTTTAATCTTTTTTTTTCCCTAGTAAGGCATTTTTAATTCTTTAATCTTTAATTAACTCCTTTAATTTGTAATCCAAAGCAGGTGATGGATTTTAACCAGTTCTATAAGAACTCAAAGGAGATGATTATTCATCCTAGAGGCTTTTTCAAGGTAAATAATCAAAGGACCCTAAATTTACTTGAGAAATACAGTATTTTGTTTTTCCTTGCTTCTTGATGGAAGTTTTCTCCATTTATTTTATATAATAAACCAAATAATGTAAATGGTGAAGAAGGTTCTTTATATCTTCTTATTATTTTTCTTGTTCAGGAGGACAATTTTTTGCAAAAGTTAAACAATCAACAAGATGATGTTGTGTGCAGTGGTGATTCTAAGGTAAAAATATAAGAAATTACCAAATTATTTATTTATTTACATACATGCATTAATTTCTTCAACAGCTACGTACACAGTACACACATACAGAATATGCACGTACTCATTTTTATTTTCGGTTAACCGACATTTGTCGAACCAGGAAACCGAAGGGATCGCTTTCGTGGGGAAAGAAAGCTACTACAGTAGAGCAGTGCTGAGGAGAAAAGGACTTTGCTTGGCTCCTGTCTCCATGTTGTTCAACCGTACTGTCTCTTAGTTGCAAATTTGCAATATATATTTTAGATCATATATAGTTGAATTGTTAGCTAGTTTATGATCATCAAGTGTAAGTATATCAGATCGATGTCTCCAAAAAGATAGTTTGTATATCGTATTAATTCCTCCAACGAGATCGATAGTGTACATCGGATGTCTCCGGAGAGAGAGTTTATCATTAACTGTATATCGTATGTCTCAAATAGATAGTTTTTCATCAATTGTATATTGGATGTGTCTATATATTTGAATTAGGTAAGGGTTAGTCCCTCCCAATGAAGAGATTGTTTATCAATATTATATGTTAAATCGTATGTATGTCTCTGAATTAATTAAGAGATGGTTTATAATCTCGTACTTTTGTACGTTTACACCCAATGCCTCTCTAGCAATCCATGACAGTTTCCACTTCTTTTTTTTCTTCTTCTTCTTCTTCTTTTTTTTTCTTTTTTTTTTTAAATTTATGGATTTTTTTTTTAATTATGTGAGTGGTTTTATTAATTTAAAATGTTTATTCATCACAATAGACAAAATAACTAACTCCTTCTGCGTGGTACGCTGACTTGACTGAGAACTCCCCATCCTTTGTGTAAACCCACATCATCTCGTCCCGGATATCATGGCTCGTAAGATGCAAGTTTAGCACCACCTCCGCATCGCATGGAAGCAACAATGAACTAACCTCATTCTCCCTCCAACACCTCCTATCCCATTCGATCAAGTCCAACGTACACCCGCAAGTTAAAAACGGACTCGGCCCAGGCAATTCTTACACTCGAAAATTGAGAGGCCCTGCACACCTGTCTAGTGAGTTTCTTTCTTTACCCTTGTTTTTATACAGTGAGGACACTGTAATGTTTAAGTATGGGGTGGGGGAAGGGCTTACTTTGTGCATATTTGATCATATTTGACATTATTTGTGCATATTTAGAACTTATTTTTTTGAATTGCTACATGGCTATTTTGGAATGTATTATTGATTTATGTGCTTATATGCATGATTTCCAAAAATGAGAAAAATGACCCCCATTGAAAATTTTGATTAATGTCATGGAAGCTTATATTGAACTCGACGATGCAAAATTGGATTCATTAGAGATATAGCATGAAATTGCCTAGTAAAGGGAAGTCACAATGAAGTGCATTATTTTATTGAAAACCATGAAAGGAGGTAAAATTTGAAGTTGCTTTTGACATGTTGCATGATAAGATGATGGAGGACTTTATATTTCCCTATAATGCTCATATTTTGAAATCCTAGCCTTACCTATGCTTATGCATCACAAAAGCCATAAAATGCCTTATTTCAAATATTGCTCCACATGATCTAAATATTTGCCCATTCTTTACCCTATCCGGGGATTATGTTGAGAATGATGTTACATTATGGAGATTGTTATATGGTGTTTGTGTTATTATTATCATTATTGGAGTTCGGCGGAATTGTTTGAAATATATGGAAAATTTAATGAGTGAAAGAAAATCCGATCAAAGATCGACCCTGCTCGCTGAGATAATAGTTTGGCGAGATGGGACACCAGGTGAGGAGTCCGACGCACTAAGTATCCGGGGCCATTCATGACACCCATGTTTGCGACTCGCGAGAAGGCAGTGCTGAGGTTAGAGAGGTAAAAGCATTATTATTGAGAAAAGCAATATGAAAGGTGATGAATCATATGAGAAAGTATGTGGTATGAAATTCAATTTGGAAAGTACTCCATTTCCCCGGATCAAAAGCACCACATTACCAGAAATTGCCCACCTTTAACCTTTTACCAATCTACTCCCTCATGAGCTTAATTAAAGTCCTCTTGATTATTGTTGCTTTGTCACATAAAAATTATTTGTGCATAACCCTCCTTTTGTGAGTAGATGTTGCTCTTATATATTTGCACATGCATGGATCTGTGACACTAGTACCTTTTCGAGGATGGTAATTGATTGCAGGGACATATGAGAATGAATCTATAATGTTGAGAGTTTTGATTTCTTCCCCTGAATGACAATTAAAAGTATTGCTTGAGGACAAGCAAGCTTAAGTATGGGGTGTTTGTTGTGAACTGATTCTGCCATGTTTTACAGTAACTTTTATATCGATTTCTGCATACATTGCATTCATTTGGGCTTAGATAGTACATAATCTATGTAGTTTATGTTTATTTGCCAAATTATGGAATCTACACCAGTTTCTGTTTATTTCGCAAAAATCGAGGCATTTTACAGCAATTCTACAGAAGGTCAGAAAAGCTCGGAAAACAGCTACAGAAGTCCAAGGTCAAAGCAGCAACGGAACCAATCGAATCAGTCTGAGAGTCAAGGTTACTCGATCTCGAGTAGACCTTACTCGACCTCGACGAGCATGTCCGAGCAACCTTGGTCGAGCAAGCCTGATCGAGAGAGCTGAGTCAACCCGACTTCCGGAGCCAACTCGATCTCGACAAGACCTTGGTCGATATCGACGAAGCTCGGCACCACACTCGGAGTCGAGAAGTGTTGATCGAGAAGCCGAGGACGAGAAGCCGAGCAACCTTACTCGATCTCGACAAAGCAGTGGTCGAGATCGACAAGCCATCCAGAGCCAGTCCGAGGAGGATTCCTCGACACCACCACAGAGGCCAACCCTAGTCGATCTCGAGGAGTCCTAGTCGAGATCGACGACGCCCAGAGTCCAGATCCAGGCTTGTCGAGCACACCTACCCGAGGAGGCACAGTCGGCAAGACCACCCTGGTCGAGATCGACTAGGGATTGTCGAGGTCGACGAGCGTCAGGAGCCAAGACCGAGCCACATCGAGCAGAGCTAGCCGGGAAGTCCAGTCGACGATGAATCCTACTCGAGGTCGACGAGCCCTTGTCGAGGTCGAGTAGCCCAGTTTCCAGAAACACGTCGACGAAGTGCTGTCCGAGTAGAATTGGGAATCCTTGGGCACGAAGGAAGTCGAGTTGGCCGAAGATCTATCCGATTCCATCAAGTTCTATCTATGGGAGACAAGATCTATCAACACATGAAGACCTACCTAAATTAGATTTATCTTTTCCTTATTGATTTATTTCCTTAAAGCATTTTATTTATCTTTTAAGCTTTTAGATATAATTTTAGATAAAGATAGGAGATTCTATCCTTGACTAGCAAGGACTAGAAGGCTATAAATAAAGCCCTAGGGGCTGGTTTTTCATTCATTCCAATTCCAATTCAGAGACACAATCAATTCAAGTAAGTAGGATAGAGAGAGAGAGTTTGTAGCAAGCAAGGTGGAGAGGCGAAAGCGGATTTGTCTTGTCGGTTGTAAGCTTTCTTTATTTAATTTAATGCAATTTAGTTCCTTTTGTTATTTAATGTCTTTCTTGATGATGAAGAGCGAGTAGTCCACCCACTTCTGGGGCTGGGGTGAGCCCGACGGTGGCCATGTGAGATAACGCGGTAAAGGTCAGATCTTTTTGTGCAATTCATCTTCTATCCCTATGAGCATGATTCTTTTGCGAGAGTTGAAGGTGATCCTTGTTTGTGTTATTGAAGCGAAAGTGATCTTAATGCAACTTGGATTAATTATGTGAAAAGGGTTAGTAACAATTAGGGTTTATGCGAAAGTCTCTATATGCCTATTTGTTAATGACGAAAGTTATTTGATGGAAAGCATGATCTTTTGTGCCTTTATGTGTTATTTTGCATGGTTATCGTTGTGGTGTTGATACCCTAGCCTTGGAAGTCTTTTATTATATTGATTTATTTTCATCAATCTGAGTTTGGGTTCGAAAAGTTGCAATTTAAATTTCTGAGTTTTCTAATTCCAGTCGACATAGAGGAGAGTTTGGTCGAGATCGAGTACTGCCTTGGTCGATCTCGAGTAGGACTTGTCTAGGTCGAGTTGAGTTTCTGCTTTCTGTTGTCGATTTTCACTTTCTGTTGTCGACTGCTGTGGTCGATCTCGAGTAGCTGTTTGTCGAGATCGACGAGCCCTTTGCTTTGCCTTTATTTGCTGCTTTGCTTTGTCTTTTCTGTCTTAGTTTAGTTTATTGCTTTTGTTTGTTATTTTCTGTTTTATTTCTGTTTCTTTTCTGTGTTTCTGTCTTTCTGCTGCTTGTCTGTGAGAATTTACAGCTACCTGAGAACTACTGACGTGCTTCCTCGTGGATTTGATCCTGATTTTCTCTTACTACAACGGGAGGAAGTCTTGTATTCATTTGCTGAGACAGGGAAGTCAGTCTGATCTTTATTCTATATTTATTTCATACTTGACCATCCTCCTGCAACAACAAATATAGAATAAATATAGAATAAAGATCAGACTGACTTCCCTGTCTCAGCAAATGAATACAAGACTTCCTCCCGTTGTAGTAAGAAATATGACCCCTGAGCTGAGATAGATTCGATCTAGGAATCCACTTATCCCGCCACACATATATATATCCTGACCGACTTGCGCTAAATGGAAAGTCGGCCTAGCGACTATAAAATCTAGAGCTTGTACATAGACTTTTTTAGGACATTTGAAACTTTGTTTTTGTTTTTTGGTTTTGAACATTTCTTTGGTCAACGACGCCAATTTGTTGTTGCAGGAGGATGGTCAAGTATGAAATAAATATAGAATAAAGATCAGACTGACTTCCCTGTCTCAGCAAATGAATACAAGACTTCCTCCTGTTGTAGTAAGAGAAAATCAGGATCGAATCCACGAGGAAGCACGTCAGCAGTTCTCAGGTAGCTGTAAATTCTCACAGACAAGCAGCAGAAAGACAGAAACACAGAAAAGAAACAAAAATAAAACAGAAAATAACAAACAAAAGCAATAAACTAAACTAAGACAGAAAAGACAAAGCAAAGCAGCAAATAAAGGCAAAGCAAAGGGCTCGTCGATCTCGACAGCAGCTACTCGAGATCGACCACAGCAGTCGACAGAAACAGAAAATCGACAACAGAAGCAGAAGTTTAAATCGACCTAGACCAGTCCCTACTCGAGATCGACAAGGGCAGTACTCGATCTCGACCAAACTCTCCTCTATGTCGACAAGAAACAGAAACTTTAAATTGCAAATTCAAATGCAGAATTCAGATTTTCGACAGAAATAAACTCAATATGCTAAAAGCCTTCCAAAGCCAGAGTTTCAACACCACAACGATAACCATGCAAAATAACCTCAGCACTGCCTTCTCGCGAGTCGCAAACATGGGTGTCATGAATGGCCCCGGATACTTAGTGCGTCGGACTCCTCACCTGGTGTCCCATCTCGCCAAACTATTATCTCAGCGAGCAGGGTCGATCTTTGATCGGATTTTCTTTCACTCATTAAATTTTCCATATATTTCAAACAATTCCGCCGAACTCCAATAATGATAATAATAACACAAACACCATATAACAATCTCCATAATATAACATCATTCTCAACATAATCCCCGGATAGGGTAAAGAATGGGCAAATATTTAGATCATGTGGAGCAATATTTGAAATAAGGCATTTTATGGCTTTTGTGATGCATAAGCATAGGTAAGGCTAGGATTTCAAAATATGAGCATTATAGGGAAATATAAAGTCCTCCATCATCTTATCATGCAACATGTCAAAAGCAACTTCAAATTTTACCTCCTTTCATGGTTTTCAATAAAATAATGCACTTCATTGTGACTTCCCTTTACTAGGCAATTTCATGCTATATCTCTAATGAATCCAATTTTGCATCGTCGAGTTCAATATAAGCTTCCATGACATTAATCAAAATTTTCAATGGGGGTCATTTTTCTCATTTTTGGAAATCATGCATATAAGCACATAAATCAATAATACATTCCAAAATAGCCATGTAGCAATTCAAAAAAATAAGTTCTAAATATGCACAAATAATGTCAAATATGATCAAATGTGCACAAAGTAAGCCCTTCCCCCACCCCATACTTAAACATTACAGTGTCCTCACTGTATAAAAACAAGGGTAAAGAAAGAAACTCACTAGACAGGTGTGCAGGGCCTCTCAATTTTCGAGTGTAAGAATTGTCTGGGCCGAGTCCGTTTTTAGCTTGCATCTATCCATGGACCTGTAGAAGACATATACCAACAATAGAAACAACAAAAACCAAAGAAATGTTCAAAACCAAAAAACAAAAACAAAGTTTCAAATGTCCTAAAAAAGTCTATGTACAAGCTCTAGATTTTATAGTCGCTAGGCCGACTTTCCATTTAGCTCAAGGTGGCATTTGCAGGGCCCATGTAGCTTGGGCCTCAAATAGAACTCCATTCTTGTCCCTCAGCTGCAATCCTCCAGAATGGATCTTGTTCACCACAAAAGGTCCCATCCGCTTCTTGTTGAATTTGTTGGGAAACCAATGATCCTTTGATTTAGAGACATAGAGCTTGTCTCCAACTTCATACTCCTTAGGCTCATCATTGGAAATCCTACATAAGCACACATACCAAGGCAAACCTCTCCCATGTATAGATAGATCTTTAATGGAAATAGGAGAAGAAAGATCCATACCTTGGCTTACCTTTGCAGAGACGGAATCGGGGACAATGGTATTTGGTCGATCTCGACTAGGGTTAGTCGATCTCGACGAGGTTTCAGGTCCTGATGGTGGCCTACTCGGAGATCCAGAAGTCGATGAAGAAGATGGCTCGTCGACCTCGAGTAGACTACTCGACATCGACAAGGATTCTGCTCCTGGTGGCTTGCTCATCAAGGAAGGTGGATCTGGTGGAGTCGAGTGGTGGTCGACCTCGACAAGGGTGGTCGAGATCGACGAAGACTGGCCGTCTGGTGGAGTCTGTGTCGAGGGAGGTGAAGCCGAGTCAGCAGCGGGCTTGTCGATCTCGACAAGGGTGGTCGATGTCGACGAGGATCCTGGCTCTGGTGTCGTCAGCGTCGAGGAAAGCCGAGTCGAGTTGCCCGAGGGGTAGTCGATCTCGACGAGCCTACTCGAGATCGAGTAGGGTTCTGCTTCCGTCTGGCTGCTCGACGATGCTGGTGCTGGTGGAGGCTCCGCGGTCTGGTCGAGGTCGACTAGGGTCCTCGATGTCGAGGAGCCTTGGTCGATCTTGACCCCATACTTAGTCCCTGTCAAGGCATCCGAAAAATAATTAATCCACAACGACTTACCTTGGTCTGTGTCGATTGGATTCTCTGTGTTTTCTTTGAGGATTGCCATGATCTCCTCCACCTGAGCCTCCATGTCCCTCTTTTCCAGCTCCTCAGGGGTCATATTTCTGACCTTGGGTTCTCCGCAGGTGATGTAGCCAGCTGAGATAGATTAAAGATCAAGTATGAAATCAATAACGGGAGGAAATCGAGAATGCAACGGGAGGGCCTATACCCGACACTAGCATCCATGAAAGACCCATTGGGCAAGTATCTTGCCTTAAGCATTCGGGCCACCATAGAGTCTGTGTCCTGACTAATTCTCCATCCTTGTTAAGACCTTTACTAACTATCTATATATCGATATATGTATTCTTAAAATAGAACACTTATTGCCTACATGTCAGCATCATCTTCATTTTTTTTTATTAGGAAATATTTCGGGTGAGCAAGCTCTACCTGATGGCATCCTTTCGGATGAGGTCTAGAAGACCGAAATTGTTATGAATATCAGTACCCCAGGCAGAGTGGCAAAGGTGTGCAACCTTATCAGCCACTTTATTGCCTATCCGGGGTACATGAAGAAAAGATACTCTTTCCGGCCAGTTTTGTCAACATAATTTTAATATCCGACATAATGAGTTCGATCTCCCAAGGACATTTAGCTTTTTTGTTGAGGTGATCAATAATTATGCTGGAATCACCTTCAATGTGAAGATTATCAATATGTAGATTTAAAGCGTGTTGTACACCAATCCTCAAGGCGAGAGCTTATGCTTTTAGTGGAGTTTGTATACCAAGATTTTTGTATCCTATGTTGATTGGGCAACCATCCCAATCTCGAATAATAGCGCGCACCTGCTGTACTATTCCTATCTGTAAGGGTGGAACCATCAAAATTTAATTTAAATGTCCCTCTGGGTGGTTTTCGCCACTTAGTGTTAGTTTTCCGCTTTTTTTGTTGTCTTTGAAAGCTGGGTTTTGGCTGTATATTGGATTCCTCATCAAAGCATTCATCAAAGCGAGAAGTCTTGCTCCAGTTTATTTCATGGGTTTTAATGATGTGGAGAGTTGTGTCTCTATCAGGGATAGGAGTCGATCTGAAGATATGTTGATTTCGAGTATACCAAGTGGTCCACCAAGAAAACGCTAACTTTACTTTGGAAGAGCTCTTAATGTTGTTGCCAATATAGGACATAATCGGTTTTATGTCTCTTAACTGCCTCAGCATATATTTGAACTGATGTGGTTTGGGAATTGGAAGAGAGAGGTTGTATACTGGCATTCCAGAAAAAGGTGAGCATCATCTTCCTTTGCGCAATTGCACAAACAACAGGTGGAGGGCACGGAAACACTCCTTTGTGTTAGTCGTAGAGCCATCGGAAGACCGTCTTGACAAAGTTTCCATAGGAAGTTTTTAACCTTTGGTGGAATGTCTATGTTCCAGATCCAGGAGTTAGAATCTGGACACCGGGAGGGAAGACCGGAGATTAGTTTGTATGCACTTGCTGTAGTGAACCAACCCTCCCTATCAGGCCACTAGTATAACCGGTCTTTAAAGGGGGCAGCGGGTAACGGAATGTTCGCTATTTCCTTGACAATATTATTTGGCAACACCTGGCAGAGTTTCTCCGTCCACCATCCATCGCCCAGAATATAGTTACTGGCGAATTTCTCTAAATTAGAGCTTGGAGGGTATTCACCCCTTTTTTGCAGGGAGAGAGAGGAGACCCAGTTGTCTGTCCAAAATTTAATCGACTTTCCATTTCCAACTGACCAAATCAGCCCTGTTTTAAATTTTTCAATGAGAGTTATTAACTTGGCCCATTGCCAAGATGAAACCCCCCTATTCTTATATTCCATAATATTTGAAGACTGAAGATACTTGTGTTTGATAATGGAAACCCAAACGTTCTGTGGTTCAGCTAATATTTTCCACAACAGTTTCATCTGGAGGGCTTCATTCATGCCTTTTGATTTCCGTAGTCCAAGACCACCATACTCTTTCGGTCTGTCTATCCTGTCCCAACTAATAAGGGGGTGGTGTTGTAGATCTTTATTCCAGAAAAACATTCTGTTTACTTGATCTAACTCTTTATGTATAGAAGTTGGTATCAGAAAATTTTACATCGCATATAGGGGTTTGGCTGCTAGATTTGTGTTAATAAGGGTGGCACGACCTTCCTGAGACAAAGCAGTAGCACACCATTTACTTAGTTGCTCTTTTGATTTGCAGATTATGTCTTCAAATGTGACTTTGGTTACTCTACCATTGATAATAGGGCATCCCAGGTATTTTTCAAGGGAGGTGACATGTGAAATATTTAAGCAGGTACTCAGCCCTGAGATCTTTGCGTTCGAGATTCCTTTGGTTGCTTGGAAGCTAGATTTCTGATAGTTAACTTTTTGGCCAGAAACTTTACAGTAGGCATCAATTATTTCTCTAACTTTGTGTCTAGCCTCAGTAGTGCCTTTACTAAAGATGATTATGTTGTCGGCAAAGGAAAGGAAAGGAACCCGAGAGGACCATCCCTGCCAAAGGAAAAGCCAATTTGATTTCTTTCCACGCTCGATTCAGCTGATAGACTGCGTGCGAGGATCTCCGCACCGAGGATAAACAAAAAAGGTGAGAGGGGATCCCCTTGACGAATGCCCCGAGAGGGGGAGAACAATTCCGTTGGGCCATTGTTAACGAGCACCGAGAAGGAAACACTCATAACACATTCCATAATCCAGGATATGAAGATAGGGTGGAAACCAAATTTTTGGAGGACTTTTTTGGTGAAATTCCAGTCCACTCTATCATATGCTTTTTCCATGTCTAGTTTTATTGCCAACCAACCAACACAGCCCTTGCAAGATCTGAACGAGTGGAAGATTTCGTGGGCTATTAGTACATTATCTTGTATGGCTCTATCTAACACAAACGCACCTTGAAGTGGGTGGATTAATTTTCCAATAACAACCTTAATCCTTTCAGTGAGGATTTTAAAAATAATCTTATATATTGTGGAACATAAGCTAATTGGGCGGTAGTGGTTTGTAGCAGTTGGGTTATCTATTTTTGGTAGAAGCGAAATGAACGTGTGGTTGATTTGCTTAAGGATTTTACCGGAGAGGAAAAAACCCTTAACAGCCCTAGTGATAGATGTGCCAACGATATCCCAATATTTTTTTTGTAGAATTCCGCCGTAAACCCATCGGGACCAGGGGATTTATTTTTCCCAAGGTTAAACACTGCAGTTTTTATTTCATTGTTGGAAGGGTGTCGAATAAGGAAATTGTTTTCCTTAGACGAGATCAATGGTTGAATTAGGCTAAACATTTCGTCTACTATTCTTTCATCGGTTGATTTCCTTTTAAAACGATTTTCAAAGTCCTTTTTTATTTCATTCCTGACACAGTCGTCCCCAATGATTAAGGTGTCGTCGACAGAAAGAATGTTACGGATTTGTTTTTGGTGTCTTCTCCCCAAGGCCACTCGGTGGAAATAAGAAGTATTCGTATCTGATAGCTTGAGGTGCTTTGTCTTCTCCCCACACTAGGAGACCAGATCCCCTCATCAAAGCCAATATTCTTCCAATTTTTGATATCCGGATTGGTTTTTGTTTTTGTTTCTACAGGCGCCAAAACTTGGAAGTGTTCATTTTTGCATAAAGCATCAACTTCTATCCAGAATGTATTCCTTCCAATGCCTCTACCATTCCAGTAACTAAATCTCATTAATAACCATTTTTGTGATAAGTTTGGGGCGAAAATTTACTGACCCCAACCACTTGGTAGTTGGTACCAATCTGAATTGTGCTTGTCAATTTGATTAACTAGCCAAGGTAGGAGTTTCAAGATCGATATTAGAGCAAACCAGGACCATATAAGATCAGTTAAAGGGGATCTACCACCAAAGGAACAACCAAACCTAGTGGTCATACCCAAAGTGATAGAATGAATGATCAAGGGAGACCGAACAAAAGTTGATATATTAGGGGGGTTTAAGTGGAGACTAAACCTTACCAGTTAGGGGTGAATAGTCTCACCACTTTGAAATGATTCCTTGAACACACCACTACGTACTCTAGCAATAGAATGCATAAACTAATATAAAACACAAATTTTAATTTGACCAAAGTAGCAAGCCACTGTATGTATGATGAAACAAAACCAGGACAGGTTATGAAACCCCCCCTCTTTATTCACGTTAACCAGTTGATACAATAGCCACAAGCCAAGTTTATCATTCATCAAAAACAGATTTTTTATTGATTCACTAACTACACAAGCCAAACAACATGACAGTGAAACAATCTTAGTCTTCTCGCGGTTAATTTGGTATCGAACTTGCAGACAGCAATTAGAGAAAGTTGGTGAAAATATCGTTGCCAGAAAGGCGAGGCTGTCAACCATAACAACCCAAACCTCAAGTTCTAGCCAAATTACAAACATCAATTGATAATCGTGATTGTTTCCTACCACCTTATAGAAGCAATGGGTGTTTTTCATGATGCAGTGCATCTCCGACCCAAACTTGTTGGGTTGAACTGGAGCAAGTAGATTTGATGCTTAATTTTACCATGCTTTACTGACCAAAACACACAAAGGAATAATAGTCTTGGCCAATATGGGATGGCAATTTTACACCTAATAAACGTATGAGTTGGAATTTTTCCAAAATAAGTTCTAGTGTGTAATACAACCTTAAATACACAGGTAACAAGTTCACACTTGATTTTAATAAACACCAGCTCACAACCAAACGTATCTATGATCCAAACCACAAAGATGATCGACCGAAAACAGTTCAGTAAATAGCACATATACCCAATACATTTTAAGTTACCATAGATCAAGAAGCCACCACAGAGCGCTAATCCAAGATGACAGATGAGCCATATGAGACTGAGAACGGCAGAAATCACTTGGACCAAACCAGTGAGAGTATTGAGGTCTTCTGTATCAGTGGTTCTTTGCTTGCCATTCCTGCCAGCATTGCACTGGAGAGATAGAACAACACCAACCTTGAGGAGTATAAACCCCTCAGAGGATGGCACTCCGCCGGAGCGGGATTTGGGGCCCTTTCGGGGGGTGTTTAATGGGTTGCCGATAGTTGCGGCATCCATGGGTTGTTTACCTTCTTCATCTTCGGTCGAGCTCAACTCAGACCAAAAACAGAAAGCTTTGATATCCGATTTTTTTATGAAAGAGAGAAAGGAGAGAGAAGGAAAGGGATGAGAGGTGTGAAATCTCAACCCAACCAACCAAACCCTTGAAAGAAACTGAGAAAGGGAGAGAGAAAGAAGAGGATTTTGAGATGGAATCGCACCATACCTTCATCCCGGGCTGAGCGAAACGCCAACGACGAAAGGCCTCCATTGAGAACACAACAACACTGATCCACACCACCCCCACAACCAGCTCGTTTCTTTTTTTCCTCTTTCTGAAATCTTTCCCCACCAAACCAAATCGACAGCAACCGGAATCAAGAGTTTCAGGAAGACGGCCACCAATTTCGCAAACCACGGGAGTCACCCGAAAAGCCAAAGTGAGAGGAGAAGAAAATGGTTTCAGAAGCATGGGGACGATGGGATTGAGACTCGATTTCACCACGAGATGAGATTTGAGGCTTGGAACGGATTGAAACCCGTCTGATTTCGGCATAGCTTAAGGGATTTAGGTTTCAGAAGACGATATTGGGGGCGCGTGAAAACTTGGATCACAGCGCGTTGTTGGGCCCAGAAAAGGGTTTTTTCTTTTTTTGCGACACCACGTCAGCATCATCTTCATCCTCTCATTTCCACCCTTCATTTTTTTTAATTATTTTTTTTTCTTTTATCTCTTTAAATCAATAATTTTTCTTTTATTTCTAATACCAATTATTGGGCGTAATTCAAAATTATGAAATTATTTCTAAGACACTTTGATGGTATTGATTTTTATGATTTTATCATGACTGTTATTAAAATTTATAATATTAATTTGTTATATTATTAAGATTAGATTTGAAACAACCGCGCCATGGCGTGGGAATCTGTACTAGTTTAAATTTAATATTTAGAAATTAGAATTTTAAAATAATTAATATTTTGTAAAATAATTCTAGAGTTAAATATATTCTCAATTATTTGACCGGGTAACATACTAACAATATATGACCTCAATAGAGCTGAACTTCATGATATTCTATCTATACTCCCAGGATTAAGTTGAGTAATTAATCAAAGTAATCTCTATCAAGTAAAACAATTTGTAAATAGAACAATTTGTAAATAGAGAAGGAAAAGATCGAAAGTCTACTTTCTTTGCCTTTTTTATGCTATTCATAATGGATCAAAAACATCATGACAAGTTGCCAAATATATATAAAATTTGGCGAAATTTCATCCCTCTATGGCTCTATATATGAATTCTTATATAATTCTTATGGTTTTATATAATACTTGATAATAACAAGGTCTTATTGCTATTAAAAAAAGGTCTTAGGCTTCGTTTGACATCATTTATTAGTTTTTTTTAAGCTTTTGATTTTGATATTCTATAATTTTAAACGAAATAAATATAATATTTTAATTTACTTGACTTTTGAAATCGGTACTTTTCAACAGCTCCATACCAAAGCTCTTTAGAGTTTTTGATTTTTCATTCATAAATTTTCATAAACTACTATAATAATCTATCAGTTTCAGTTATCATAGCATCTACTCTTTCATTAAATAAAGTCTTAAACTCAATATGCCTTAGGGTCATCCAAATCCTTTTTTTTTTAATATTAATTATGCTTATGCTGATAAATTATTTTGCTATGCCAAATTGATGATACGGCCATAATTAACAACTAATTTTCAATGTCCAAATGGCCGAAAATCAGCCATGGGAATAAGCCACGTCAAAATTTCAAATCCAAATTAAAAAGAAAGGTTGGGGAAGAACATCATCGTATCATATAAAAAGTTAATTAATATAAACGAATTTCAATCTAAAATCTCAAATGTCGATCATATATATACTTTATAAATATAAGGTAGTTTAATGAGTTGATTAATAATATATTATCCTATAAATGATGATAATCTATTTTATAGGTGGATAAGAACTTGTCCAATATGAAATAGGCAAGTTGCTTGCTACCTGAACTATTTTATTCCTTACTTCGTTTAAGAAAATTAATTAAACCTAATAATGAATAAGCTACACAGGGTATTTTTTTTCCACTTAGAAAAAATGGTAAATGGAAAAATTAAAATAAACTTCAGGTTGCATCCACAAGTATTAAAAATTGCCAATATTTAATTTCATATTGGATTGGTTGCAGACTAGCACTAGATTCACATATAGAGGGAAACCACTTGGATAGGGGAGTTTTAAAATCAATTTGATGGCTCAAGACTCCTTTCTGATGAAATTTTGATAAGTTTCGTCATTTGGAGTCAAGTTGGGGAGGTGGTTGATGATGCCCCGAAAAATAACCCTCTTAATTAATAGGGATATAACGTTATGAATGGACCACCCAAACGCAAAAGACATCTTAGACACGATATTATACATCGCGAGTCTTATATCAAATGAAACCATGACCAATGTCTTCTCCCAAATAGAACAATACATAACATCGCGATCAATATCCTGACACTTACAAGCACATCACCAGAGCAAACAGGTCCCGCATGCCCTCTCATCCCACTTGGCAAAGGCAAGTAGCTTGCTGGTCAAGCACCTCTTCGCTAACGCAGGCACATATAAAACACCAAACCCTCTAGCATGAGGGCATGCGTTACACGTGTCTCCTGTCGGCCCACGAGGTCACCAACCAGCTGCTCGCTTAACACCCATATATATACCCCCTTGAGTCTTCAAAGAAGGGATCTGATTGGAGAAGAGGAAAAGAAGAGCTCTGCGATTCTCCTTGACATAAAGCCCTCGGAGTCGAGTTCTTGAAGTCTTTGATCAGAGAAGAACGTATCTGGAGTAAGAACGTCATCTGAAGGACTTCCTCTAAAGATGAAGATTGAAGAGTGATTACCTAAACGCGAGCAAGCAATATCGCGAGGATTGTCTTGACCCTTAAAGCACCAACTAATAAAGAACTTGCATAATCACCCACCCAAGTTGGCTTTACAGGTAATTAAGGAAATCTGTCGTCACCTTGAGGTAATAAGTATAGGTGAAATTCCAGAAACGCTTTATTGGCGCCGTCTGTGGAAACCTTTCACGATGAGAGGTTCCTCGTAGAAATACGCTTTATTTTTTTTATAATTTTTTAAATTTCTGAAAATCATAATTTCCTGCCCCTCGCGATGAATACTAGTTTTATTCTTTGCACTAGCCCTTTACAGGAACCATGAATTTCACACTATTTGGTGAGGAATTCGGAAATCAGCAGCAGGACGAAGGAGCGGACAACGGATTGAACCTTAACGATCCCCCCAACGAGGAGGCACAACCCCACCAAGACAAGAACATTCCCCAACAACCTTTTTGAAATGCGGCTCCACCTCCTCCCTTCGGTCAATATGGAACATGGGGTGGTTACCCCCCTACCAATACTTCGTGGGCGTCTATCCTCAAAATCCATACTACGGGCAACCCGCAAACGGGATGCCACTTGCTTCTTCTTCAATAGCTTCTCTCTCTTTCTTCGGATTTAATTCCCCCAGGTCCCCATTAAATGTGACGTCCATCATTCCTCTGATCTCTCTATATAGATCCCCACATCATTGGTCACCAACCATCCTTCTTCAAATGTCGTCGGCTCTTCTTCTTCCTCAATTTAAAGTTCCCCTGTAGTGCATTAATGTGGCCTAATGATTTGCTGTAAAATTTCTTCAATGTTTATATACTCTCCCCGACCCTCATCCCTCCTCTTTCCCCTTCTTCTGTTTTGGCGCCATCGCTAGACGGGAATTTTGGGCTCCCTCCTTTTACTGTAGTTGTCCTTACAATTGCCCTCTTCCAGCTCTCTCTCTCTCTCTCTCTCTCTCTCTCTTGTCCAATAACCCCTGCAGATTGCGCTCTCTCTTTTCTTCCCTTTTCCATCTCTCCCTCTCACTTGTCTAGCTGTCGATCACAAAATATCCAGTCTCCCCCCTCATGACCTGCTACCGATTGCAACTTCAACCCGGATATCCGACTTTGTGCAATTTTTTTTGGGTATAGATTAAATATACTCTT
Source organism: Persicaria maculosa (assembly GCA_963922045.1). Taxonomy (NCBI): domain Eukaryota; kingdom Viridiplantae; phylum Streptophyta; class Magnoliopsida; order Caryophyllales; family Polygonaceae; genus Persicaria; species Persicaria maculosa. The sequence goes on along the minus strand of OY998258.1, from coordinate 56,791,495 downwards.
ATCTTAGAAATTAGAATATAGGTTACACGAACTGATAGGATAACCTGGAGGGAGATTAAAAAGTTGACTTGTTTGAGGTCAAGGTGTATTTTGTTTTGAATAGATTTGGAGTTCTTGACAAAATTGACAATGGCATGCATGATCTCTCCCCGGCATTGTTGTAGCCAATTACATCAAAAAGAGATACACTCAAGATTTGCAGGTACACAATTAATTAAGTATAGGAAACAAAATTAAGTTTTGTGAATATAAAATAGAAAATCAAATAATACAAAATCTACTTGACAAATGAGTTTACATGGAGAGAATGAATTGATTTGTAATTAACACGTGATTTTCCAATTTGTTTAAGAATTCTTCTCTTCATTTTTTTTAGTGTTGTTTAATAGTCATATATGTTTTTTAATGATAAATTTTTTATAAAATAATTATTTTTTATAATTACTTTTTAATAATTTTATACTTCTATATTACTGAAATTAACTTTTTAAATTTTTTTATTTTATATTATTTTTATTATATATTTTAGAAAATCTACAGAAATAACAAATGGCACTTAAAAAGAAATAAAGGGAGTTTTTTTTTGATAACTTTTTTCGATCTCTCAATTTATAGGGTTGTTTAATATTTTGGTCCATGAAGTTTCTCTGGAATGGCAGAGATGAAAGGCACAAACATCTGGTTGCCTGGGATTGTGTTACAAAGCCCTTTGCAGAAGGAGGGTTAGATTTCAAGGAGATTGTTGCATGGAACAGAAGTGTTCAATTTTTTGATTTTAAGGGTTAATATATTGAATGAAAAGAAAGTATTTACAGAGAGCATAAGTAAGGAACAAGTGAGAAGCCCACTCGTCCATGCCTACCAAAATCACGAAGCAGTTTTGAAGTTGCTCCGGTCTATGGGTGTGTTGAGCGCAAAGCTCGGGGTAACTCCTGTCTCTTCAAGCCACGGCTATCAGAAGTCGGACCCACCCCTACGGATGTGTAAGTATAAATCTCCCTTCGGCTGGGCCATCAAGAGATTTACACCAACACGTCCTTAGCACACCTGAACTATATTCCTACTACTCCATCCAAGTCCATATGAACAAAATTTCATCCAAGGCACAGCCTAGAGGATGACGAGGCTATCAGAAGTTTGAATATACAAAAAGTTACATGATAAAGAACAATGCTTCAAGCTTTCTCGGAGTAGCTGGACTTGTCTTCAGAAATGAATTGTCGTGTCAGCAGTAGTGCCCAATCCATTTTGTAGACTGTCTGATGATGTGAAGTGAAGGGAGAATTCATGTGAGAGGGCCTTGTAGACATGTTGTTTGATAAGGTGGACAATCTGCTCAGCACTCTTGCTTGTTTCATCAAATGCCTTTTCATTTCTTGTCTTCCAAATGAGGTAGATATTAGCAGCAAAGGCAATTCTCTTTGCTTTGGAGCGCCAACCTTTGCCTTTTGCTTCCTTTTTTAACCATTTAAGTCCACTTCTGATTGATCCCATTCCTCTCCATATTCCAAGCCAAGTCTTGACCTGAGACCAAACAGTAGAGGAGAAATTACAAGAGAAGAAAATGTGTTCATGAGATTCATTATTCTGATTGCATAAATGACAGGTTAAATTTACTTCCCTTCCTTTGATTAGATCATTTGTAGCCAATCTTCTTTTAGCTGCCAACCATAGAATGAAGGCATGTTTGGGGCTGATCATTCTATCCCATACCACAGTCGACCATGGAGAAGGATTAGCCCTTCTTCTAAAGTGATTGTAGGCAGCTTCAATGCTGTATTTCCCTCCAAGGTTCCAGCTGTTCAACTTTGCAGTAGCTTCATGTATAGATCCTGTAGAGGTTAGCAAGGCATCTCTAGTGGCAAGAATTTTCTTCAACAAAGGGGAGTCATTTTTATTATGAATTTGCCAACTCCAAACATCCCCTTGTTGTAAGTATTGATGGTGAACCCATTTTATCCATAAACTGTCCTTTTTTCTAACAATGGCCCAAAGCATTCTTGACATGAAAGCATTATTCTAGGTTTTAAGATCCTTCAATCCTAGACCCCCTTCCTTCTTAGGTAAAAAAACATCTTTCCATTTAATACGATGAGATTTCCAAAGGAATTTTGCACATAAGCTATTAACTCTATCTATCAAAGTGGATGGAGAGGGCAGTATAGAAAACCAGAAAGCACTAATACCCTGAAGCACAGTCTTGATGAGTTCAACTTTTCCAGCATATGACAAGGTTTTAGAATTCCAATAGCTTATGTTAGTCAAGATTTTATCCAGAAATGGGGAGAATTGAGAGATAGTAAGCTTCCCTGAAGATATTGGGATACCCAGGTATCTGAAAGGGAAGGATCCCTGTGAGAACCCAGATCTGGAGGCCAGAAAGGCCTTGTCTTCATCTTTGGCACCAGTAATGAAATAGGAAGATTTGGTTGTACTGATTTCAAGACCTGAAACCTCAGTAAAATGATTTAGGGCATCCAGTAAGATATTCATAGAAGATTTATCCCCTCTAGACATTAGAATCAGATCATCTGCATAAGCCAAGTGTGTTATTTTTAGCCTTTCACATTTTGGGTGGAACTTGAAACCTGGTAGCCTTGACCTGCATATGAGAATTATCGAGAGATAATCCACTGAGAGGACAAAAATGAGAGGGGAGATGGGGTCACCCTGTCTCAGACCTCTTTTACCATAGAAGTATCCATTGAGAGACCCATTAATACTGACTGAAAATGTAGGTGTACAAATACATTCAAGAATCCATTGTATGAATTGAGTAGGAAAGTTCAGATTCTTTAACATTTGCTCAATAAACTTCCAGGAGATAGTATCATAGGCCTTTTTAAGATCTAGGTTAAGGATACATCTAGGACTAATTCTCTTTCTAGTGTATTTTCTAATAAGCTCTTGAAGAAGGAAAATGTTTTCATTCATAATTCTTCCTTCAATGAAACCAATTTGGGTGGGAGAAACTAGGGATTTCAGGATAAGAGACAATCTAGCAGAGAGAATTTTGGTTATCACTTTGTAAGAGACATTGCAGCAGGAGATAGGCCTGAAATCACCTACTGCTTTAGCATTGGGATTTTTGGCAATCAAGGCTATGGAGGTGTGATTGGTTTGTTTGAGAAGGTTGCTGGTTCTGAAGAATTCCATCACAGCTCTGATTACTTGGTCTCCTGTTGTAGTCCAAGTATCCTTGAAGAATTTTGAGGTGAACCCATTCGGCCCAGGAGACTTGTCATCCCCAATACTCCATAGGGCACTTTTGATTTCATCTTCTGTAACTGCTCTTGTAAGTTCAGTATGTCTATCTGTACTCAATATAGCACCTCCCTCTCTTATAAATCTCTGATTGACATCCATAGTCTGTTTCTCAGTACCCAAGAGCCCTTTATAAAACTTCACAAATTCATCAGCAACTTCATTAAGTGACAGAGTTTCTAGACCATCCTCCTTGAGTAGGGAACTCACATGGTTTCTCTTCATGTTCTTTTTCATAAGACCATGGAAGTAAGCACTGCATTTGTCTCCCTCAAAAATATGTTTAGTTTTAGCAAGCTGGGAGAGAAATTTGAATTCAGCTTATTTGAGTCTATTAGCTTTTTTCTTAGCATTTTCCATTTCCAGTAGCAGTTCAGGAGATGAAGAATCATTTCTAAGCTCCATAAAGGCCCTCTCATAGTCTACCTCAGCCTGTTTTGCTCTGTCAATGATGTTGGAGTACTGTGTTCTATTCAGGTTCTGCAGGGGCTTCTTAAGATTCTGCAATTTCTTACAGAGGAGATACTACTCAGAGCCTCTACCATAGAAAGTCCAGTGCTCACTGATTAGATCTTGGAAATCTTCAGTCTGACTCCACATATTAAAGTACTTAAAAGGGCCCTTTTTGCTTTTCTGCTGCTCAAGTACTTCTACTACTACCTGGCTGTGATCACAAAAGGATTTAGGAACCAGAAAATGAGCTTTGCAGTATAGATTCAAGGTATCCCAGCACCCATTAACCATGACTCTGTCTATTTTTGTAGATTTAGAGCCTTTGAACCAAGTATGATCAATACCATCACTAATAGCATCATGAAGATCTAATTCAGAGCAAACATTTCACAGATCAGCAATTTCATAAGCAGTTACTGTCGCCCCATTTTTTCTTTCACAAGACCTCATGATAGCATTGAAATCCCCCTGTATTAACCAAGGCATAGGAGTAGGCCCCAATTCATCTGCTAGATTTTTCCACAGTCCTCTTCTCTTCACTATTGTGTGGAGGCCATATACTTGTGCAAACTGGAACTTCCTCCCTGTGATCTTGCATTGTATTTCACCACTAATGAGTTGCTCTGTTATTGTTCTACAAGTAAAGACCACCCTCTGAGGATCCCAAATCACCACTATTCTGCCAGCTGTACTGTATTCAAAGTTGTGGACATAATTCCATTGGCAGAAACTTTTACTCATAATAGATTGTAGCTTTGCAGGCTTTAGTTTAGTTTCAAGTATTCCAAGCAGACCTATATTCCTATCTCTCAAAAAGTTCCTGACAGCCTTGTGTTTGGGGTGCTGTTAAACCCCCTTACATTCCATGAAGTTTTAATCATTTAGTTCTTCTTGGAAGGGTGCTATGCCCTTTTTCCATTACTTGTCCTCCTTCAACATTATGTACAGGCCAGTTATTCAGAGCTACCACCATTTCCTTCTTCTCTCTTTCTTCCATTTCTAGATCTTCTACCTCTTCACTATCATCTGTGTGCACCTCCTGTATCTCATTTTCTGTTATTGATGCCAGTCCTTTTTTGCTCAACCTTCCACTCCTCCTTACCTCAGAAATGTGCTTCTCTTTTTCTGTCTCCTTTACCCCAGGTTTGTCTCTATCTTTTCCCAAGTCTTTCTCCTTTTCCTTGCCTATTTTCCCATCTATTAACAACAACTGATCTGTTTGTTGCACTTCTGTACTCTGATCTTCAGAGGATTCCTCTAGTACATGGAAAGAGTTGTTATCAGCAAATGTTACCTTCTTCCTCTTTCCTTTTTCTTTCTCTTTCAGCATATCATCTTTTTCATGTCTTCTGCCACTTTTTTGGAGCATTCTATATATGTCTGTTGTATTTCTCTTAACTCTTCAGCTCTTGTAGGGGGTGGGGAATTCCTCTTCCTTTGGTAGACTTGGTTAATTTTTTCAATGGAAGAAAAGAGGGAGGATTTGACATTAGTCATTGTGGATTTGAAACTAGTGGGAGAGGTGTTTTTCAATTGTCTGTTTGGAAGACCATGTTTAGGAAGAGCCTTGATGCTATGTTCTGGACCAGGAGTAGGGAGGAGGGGAGGGGGTGAGGAATCAAGTGTGGGAGCAGGAGATTGGGGTGGGCCCAGATCAACAGAACTTTGAGTGAGAGAAGTGGGAGAAGGGGGGGGGGAGGGGGTACTAGTAGCAGTGTTGGAAGGTTGGGGGGGTCAAATGGGGGTTGCTGAGATGTTTGAGAAGGAGGAGGAGGAGGAGGGGGTGGTTGGTCAAAAGAAACAGAGACAGGTAAGGGATTGGCAAAGGAGGAGGAAGAGGGTTGGGAGGGTGGAACCCCTGCAGTAGTGGAAAGAGTTTTTTCTCTGAGAATTCTTTGAGGAGCAGCTTGTTTCTTATGTCTTGTATCCTCTGCTGTACCTCTAGCAGCTGGACATTTTGTAGTTTCATTACCATATGTCAAGCATCTGTTACACCTTGGAGGGAGATTCTCATATTCTATAAAGCAAGTATGATCAGGAGCATCATCAAAATCAATAGTCAACATTTTCTTTAGCTCCTTAGAGCAGTCCGTATCAACCAAAACTCTGGCATACAATTGCTTAGATCTATGCTCTGTGTAGCCATCAGTCATGATTGGATCCCCAATTTTAGAAGCTATTTTTTGCAGCAGAACTGGGGTCCAGAACTCGGATTCTAATCCAAACTGGTAGGCTTGAAAACATTGCTTTATCAAAGGTGAATCTCTCGGGTACACTTTTGAGCAGAAGGGTATATCCAGGTCCTGTGAAAGGACCTTTCATCAGAACAGAGTCTCTATCAGCCTCAGAGAAGAATTTGAACATTACCCATCCTCCTTGGGCATTATAATCATGTTTAGGCCAATTTCTTCTCAAGTTAGCAATGGCCTCTAACCCTGGGAATCTCCCAACAATATAACCCACTAGTGCAAAAGGCTTCTTCTAGAGTCATACATTCATTCTTTGTAGCCTTAACAACATCACCTTCCCCTGACTTCTGGTATGACAGTCTATATCCTTTGAATCTAGAGCTGGTCCCAATCATTGGAGATGGAGTAGCCCATGCTCCTTGAAGATGGTTGAGGGGAGGGTTACCTGATGGGAGGGTTGTAGAAGTGGTTGCTGGGGAGTTAGAGGTTCTATAAGCTTCTGCTGGGGTGGGTTCTTGTAGGTTGGTGGTGGTGTTAGGGGTGACCTTTTGGGGGGGTGGGTTGGGGGTGGTGGATGGAGTGGTTTGAGTGTTGGCTGCCAGATTTCCAGTAGTTACAGTGATCTCAGAAGAAACAGCACCATTATCCTTAATGTTTTCAACATGGTTGTGTTCTATGGACTCACTCTGTTTGGGATCAGAAGAGAGGTGAAAGGTTTCCTTTACAGTGGCCATCATAGGGGTAGGGTTTTGTAAAGCATTATCTAACACAATAGAATCTGATTGTTGTCCCTCCATTGGGATCTTCTGAGTATTAAAATTTGAAGTAAAATTCTCAGTAATAGCAGCTGTGTTATGTTCAATATGTCCCTCCTTTGGGATCTTCTTGACCATAGAACAAGTAGATTGTCCCTCCATTGGGATCTTCTGCACATCAAGGTCTAACCTAGAGGACCCGGCTAGCTCCGGGGGGAGGGAGGCGGAGAGACATACCTGACCATATTGGAATGGTTCGAAGAGAGGGGGAGCTGAAGAACCTGGTATTGTCGAGGGCGTCTCCTTTGTCATCTGATTAGTTTTAGGCTTGGTGATTGGAGAATTCTTCGGCAAGGTGCCTAAAATCGTCATCTTTGTTGGGGTGTCCGTGCCTGATGCTCCAGGGATAGGGGTCGGAGTTAGTTGGATCGCTCTTCTCCCACCTCTTGGAGGTTTCTCCTTCTCCATGTGGTCGTATCAGGAAGTCTCCGTCTTCAGAAACCCTAAGGAATAGAGCTCAGAAGTGTTCAAACCAGGTTGTTGGGTGACCTAGCCCTCAATTCTCAGTGTATGGCACGTGTGCTCAGAACCACCTGAGGGGGGGTTGACATATGGGATGTGACACCCAAGGTTGATGACTGCTGGGTGTGGAAGAGCATTATGGAATCGAGGAACGAGCTGAAGCAGTAATTGTTTCCAGTTGGCTCTTCTTCACCACAGTTTGATCTAGTGCTGAACGCCCGTGGCAGTATCTCTTGTGCCAAAGTCTATGAGCTGATCAGAATCAAGGGGCAGGAGATACCATGGGGTAACATGTTGTGGAAGAAATGACAGTGCAGGAAGTGGGCCTTCATAGTCTGGCTAGCTGCTAGAAATCGCTTACAGACAGGCAGAAAGGTAAAGCACTAGAAGGGTATGGATGTCGCTGAGTGTGTCATGTGCAGAAGAGAAGAGGAGAGTGAGACCCATCTCTGGTTCGGCTGCCCAGCTATTACAGAAGTCCATGAGCTTTTTATGAGATAGGTGGGCGTAGGACGCAGGTTCAACAATATTGTTGAATGGTTGGGTTGGTTCGCCTGTGAGATAGAAGCAAGACAGAGATCCCCTTTGTTCCAAGCGAAGCTACTGTCATTTACTGTAGTCATCTACTTCACCTGGATGGCTACATTGGCTAGGAACAAGGTAATTTTTTGTAATGAAAGCTTTGACTCTAGAATTTGTGCACAACTAATCATTAATAGTTGTAAGACTAGGATATCCGCGAAGTGGAAATGCAAATCACTCGCGGACACTAGTTGGAAACGTAGAATTCTGGATAGTACTTTGTGATTACTGACTACAGATTTAGGTAGGAGTTGATGGTGTATGTTGAGTTGGAGGTTTTTGGGATGTCTTTTGGAGGGCATAGTGGGGCCAGTTGGGGTATATAGTTCCTCTTTTACATGAGACTCTTTGTTTGGTCTCATCTTTTGTACTTAGGTGTTCTCACCCCATCTATATATTTATCTCTTCAAAAAAAAATTATTTTGGCATAGGAATTTTTTTTAACAAGGTTTAGATTTGGGTTGTGCTAAACCCTACTACCGAACACTGAGTTTTGGATGAGATCAGCCTTGAAATATATGTATCTGTATCATAGATGAGGTTGTTATATGAACTTAACAGCTCGAGCTCAGCTCGGAATCGACTAGAAAAAAGATCGACTCGAGCTCGTTCACTTACCTAAGCAAGTCGAGCCTAAATAGGATTTTAAGCTCAATTAAAAGCTTAGCTCGTTCGATTTAGGCTCACATAGCTCGAATTTTTTGAAATTTCTAAAATTTCTTTTAAGTTAATATTTTATAACCAAGTAAATTGCTTAAAACTCGGAAAAAAGCTCGGCTCGAGCTTCTTTATTTACTAAACAAGTCAAGCTTGATCTAAAAATAAAGCTTGTTTAAAAATTGGGCTCGGCTCGGCTCGGCTCGAGCTCGTTTAACAAACGAACCAAGCTTGAACATGTCAAGCTCAGCTCGCTCGACCCCTAATCATAAAAACTTTGGGGAGGGGGTGTTGGGGGGGGGGGGGTGGTTGGGGGTTGGCACAACCAATCAATTGTTCACATGACATCACTGCCTGTATCATAAAATTTGGGGGGAATGTTCCAAAACCACAAAACCTTGCAAGATTTAATCAGATAAAAGTTTGGGATAATTCAAAACCGAGGATCTGGATCAGGGGACAACGCCTGAAATAGTGGATGCTGATAACATGATTTATTTGGCCATTCTTGTAAACTTTCTCCGGAGTTTTGGAGGCATGGTCCATGCAGGGTTGCTGGGGTGATAGCTCAAAGGATCAAACAAACAAGGCGCTAAGTCTAGAAGCCAGCTTTTCAGACTTGAAGTCATCTCGAAGCTGAATGAATCTGTGTCAAGAGCAAAACATGAGCATAAAATGGCATAGACTTATAAAAATACTCCTAAAAGTGTCCCTTTTTCATTCAAAATTTTGCGTGTATCATTCAAAATGGTATAAGTGAGGACTTTGCGAAGACTAGTGGCTTACACAGAAGAGCAATATTTGAGCATAAGGAGAACCTTTGGTAAACTAAGGCTCAATTTGATGCCTGGTAATCCATTTTATACCAATACTGCGTCATTCCAAAACACAAGTATCGTTGCCTAATAATAGCCTAGTATAGATACCAAACAGCCCCTAGAATCACCTTAGCCAAACCATTATTCAGCATTCAGGAGGTTGGGGAAAGGAGGGTTGTAACTCGAAATCAAGCAAGAATATCATGGGAGTTTGTGAGCTTCTATGGGGATTTTTTCTTATGAACTTAAATCACATATCCTGAAAAATAATGATACTATGAACAAACATGTTAGCTCCTAGATAGGGAAGGACTGATCTGGTTCAATAAGATGCTAAAGCAACTATTGATCAATTACATGGTAAAAGAAAATGGTTAAGCATCTTTAGTACCTTTGTGCGTCTTTCCTGATGCCGGGGGTTCCCTCAAACAAAGTGGAGATACTTTCAGGAGCAACTATGAAGACATTTGCCATGCTGAGAGTAAAAAAATCAAAAATTCATTACTTCAGTTGAGATTTTAATGGACAATAAAGCATCTTACAATACTAACAGAAACATGTGCTACTCACATTCCCAGCAGTTCAAATTTCTCATCAACAGAAGGAGTGTTGAAGATGCGAACAAAGTCCGCGTACTCAGTAATGTCACGCTTCAAGCGCAATCCTCCACTGCCAAACAGAATACAGGACTAAAGTATCAGGAATGACAAACAATTCTTATAGAGCATCTATTAACAATGGACAGTGAAACACAAACTGTAATTGCAATGTTTCAAGACAATTAATCAAGGAAACTGGTTGAACTTGAAGTCCTCCAGAACAAGGCTCTGCCATTTCGAGGGTACGGCTGTAATCCTCATGCATAGAGAGAGTAAAGAGCTTCTGCGGAATTCGTGTAGGGGAATAAACAAACCAAGGAAGCCATGTAGAAAACTGAAACGAACAGGTATGACCTGGCATTAAATGTGAACTTCTCCCAGTGGTTAAGAAGCAACTTATGCAAACGGTTTCCCTGAAACAACAGTTCAAGCTGGTTAAAACACTATATATAGTGTACGACAGGCTTAGAAAGCTACCTTAACAATAAGGGTAGGATGGACAATTGAAAATCTTGAACCATGTTAACAGTTATTATCTATCTATATCAATATGGACAATCTCTATGCATACAAAAAAATCAAATTCCAATTTAGTGGTTTTCTGCTTCTGCAAAAGTCATGTAAAGAATTTGCAGGCTGAATCTCTGTCAGATCATTAGTTGTGCATTTGGTTTGGTTCTCATATAACTAAGACAGAACATAGAACCAAGAAATAAACAAGGATAAATCAGATTAAATGTTCGATTAATGCAAGAACATAATCAAAATTGTATATTAGGTTCTGAAATTTTAATGGAGTAAACCAAATACAATGGGTCTGAACTCTGAAGCATTGTAACAAGCAACAGTATGGAGGCATACTTCCGTGGTACTTTATATAAGAAAGGTGAAGATAAAGCAGGATAGTTTGACCAGAGAGGAAATCGATATCTGACCCCATGGAGTAATGGACCCATCAAGATGTATTACCATTTACCCCTTTGGATAGTTCACACATGTAATGGTTTTTTGTGTCTTTGTTGTGCATGGTATCTGGAAGGACAATTACTAACAAGATAGACAACAAAATTAGCCATTTTCAATTCCATCGGAATGAGAATTAGTATTTTGGTGCTATTGAATGTTACAGAGAAGATATTATTGTATCCATAGACTACACTGAGAACAAGCATAGTAGCCACTAAACAAGATGACATATATCAAAGATAAGCTCCCTTACCAATTCTGTAAGAAAGGCCTGCTTATTAAGACCTTCCAAAGCAGTGAATGCAGACTCGAGCACGCGGGAAAGGTATTCCACAACTCTGTCCCAGGAATACGAGTTGTGCAATATTAGTAATTCCAGTAAATTGCCACACACACAAAAGAAGCTACCACTCTACCAGTACTGTTAGAATTAAGATGGAATAATATTTGCTTAGCTAAGTGTTTTATTCAATCTAGAAAATACTTAAATACTATAAGCTGGAAATAAAGATGTACAAATTGCTGGATATCATATGCACAATGCATGCTTGGTTCAAGTGATATTCCAGAGAACCAGTATTATGTCATAAATAGGCAAGCAAAGCATACCTAGTGCATGCACTTGTTGGCCTATGGTCGGGAATAAATCCATCATCTAATGACCGGTAATCAATCGGCTTCTGCTCAGCTGATAGCAATTTCTCAGCCTGTTTATGATTTTTGCTATAGATCAAAATCCAACTCAATGAAGTAACATTTCAAAAGCATAAGTAACAGATGCCAAAAGGGCAAATTCAAATAATTGTTTGATAGGGAAAGTCGAAGATAAAACCAGATACCATGGGGGAAAACATCTAGCTAAATGAATTAATGAGTTATGGAATCCCCAAACGAAGTTATCAAAAGAGGGTACTATTAAGTTTACAAGGTTATTCTACTACAAACCTCTGCCATAACGGTATCAATGCACTGTTTAAGTCCTTTATAAGCAGCAGTCTCTGCACTTGACATTGCTGTTGCCATTTCTTCACAAGAGGAGGCATGTGCACCATCAACAGGCAGTAAAAGCCGAGAGATACTATTTGCAAAATACTACAAGCAAGAGCTGATCATAAGTCCTAGAGCAAATATGATCAGGTAAAATCAATTGCAGTATCCATCTATACTCTGTACATACTTGCTGCACTATAGCTACACTGCTAGCACAACTTTGAACAGCAACCATGAAGGATTTGAAACTGTTTTCACCTGCTTTAGTAGCATCTGCTGCCTGCATATGACCAGTTAATCCCCAATAAGTTTCATAGGACATCAGACAGCATGTATTCTGACTGTATATGTATATGTTTAAAACAGGAGAGTCAAGAAGAAATTACAGCAGTAGCAGCTGCAGCAGCCACTCTTCTGCTAACCATGGTGCCAAGCATATATCTCTCCCTCAAAGCAGAAGCTTCTGTTAGGCCTTCCCTAGCTCGTTCTAATCCCTCAGTTATGTACCGGCTTATCTGCAGAATGGAAAATTTTGTATTTTGTCATTATCAGATAACCCTTGTATCAAATCCAAACAAACAAATTCGGGAAGCCACCAACACTTTGTAACTTACTTGATCGAGGAGGCAAGTAAAAACAGCTTTTACATTGGATGCAAGAACAGGTGGCTGTGAAAAGAAATAGAAATCAAATACATGGATCAAAAAAAGATTTTTTTTCAAGCTTCAAGCAATCATAATCGACATTTGCTTCAAGATATTGCGTTGTGTAGAACCTTTAATCACATGCAAGATTGCAGGAGGTTGTGATTTAGGGAATCCCATAGTATCTAGACCTACGTGAATCTGACGGCAGATAAAATGAAAACAAAATAACAACAACAACAACAACAACAACAACAACTACCCAGTATATCCCGCCAAAGCAGGGTCTGGGGGGTCAGGATGTACGCACTCATTCCCCGAACAAAATGAAAACAAAATAAACCCAAAATATTTTTATTTGCAAGCAATTCTTTCTTGTAACATTGCCAAGTTTTCTACCAAAAACAAAACAAAAGAAAACAAAAATACTCCAAAGATACTCCCAAGGTACTCTGTTAAGTGAATGGACCACTCCCTTCATCAGACTCCTGTTCTAACCACTAGTTATGTCCAGCAGGACCAGCATGTTTAGCCCACCACCCCATCTCTCAATAAAAGAAAAAGAAAACAAAAACCTTTCACTGTTCTATCGGATATGGGAGATAATCCTGCAGCTGCAATATGACAATATGCATTTGAAAATTAAAATTGCTTTTGTACTTATAATAAGCTACTGAGTGTGGTGATCTGCTTAGAAAGAATGAAATGTAGAAGCACTTCTGACCTGAGAAGAAAACAATGTGCATCTGGATATTGCTTCCTCATTCCACCGCACAATCTCAGTAACAACAGTCACAGATATCTGCGGGTGAGAAGACGCAACTGAAGCTCCTTTTGACCGTCCAATAGTCCCACTCCCAGATACCTCAGGCTGGCTGTCAGCACGCAATTCTTCCAACTGGACAGCAAGTTGAATATAAAGAAAATGCTGCCTAGAAATAATGCTACTGATAGGCAGAAGAAGTTGGTGCAAAAACCTTAGCCTTATATAAATGTGTTAGTGAAGCCTGTTCATATTCAGGGTACTCCTCTTTATGGGCAGAAAATAGAGATTCTGTTAGACCTGAGACATCAAGAGAGATATTCTCATTCATTTGGCAAGAAGCATTTGTTAAAAAATCATTTTTACAAACTGTTCGTAATGCAACAACTACACACTTTCTTCTATCTGAAAACACGACACCAGACATGCTCACCCAGGGTTCACAAGAGAAAACTAAGGAGTTAAATCCATATAACAAGAAGCATACAAAGCAGGGCAGCAGAAGGGTCAAATTGAAACAAATAAACTAAAGAATCTAAAATTGACCAGAAACCACTACTTGCCAACGCATATCTCATAAAGTTGGTTATTTGTGCCTAGACATTCTAGGCCGGTATGCTTGGAAATGAGCTTTAACATTCATACAAATTAAAAAGAGAACACAAGGCGAAAAACAAAGCACAATAACAAGAACAGAGTTCAAGACAAAGACAAACAGGAAAAACACAAAAACATATGAACAAGTTATTGCAAATAACAAGTTTAAAATGCTTATAAATCCTCAGGTGGTAGATACATCTTTGCAGGATAAATATACAATACTTCATACAGTTTTGTCATTTCACCATAAGTCTTAATGTATCCCTTGCTGATTTAACTAGTAATGACAATTTTCAGAATCTAATTAGTGGTAGGAACAAAAGATCAACACCTAAAGAGTACAAATAACTAAAGAGAAGGCAATTACCATCAACATCCAAATCACCACAACCCACTGCACGGAGGCCTTTAGCAAGTTCCTGACTCTTCTCATAAGCAACTGCCAGCAATCTGAGATACTGCAGCCAAGATGAAGGGAAGATTCACGTACAGTAAATTAACTAGAAAACAATTATAAGGGTACTTAAGTTGGCAAACTGACTAATAAAATTCCGCCTCCCTCCATTGGATGAGGATTAGAAAGGGATGGTTTCTGTAACAGTTTATCAAGAAGTGCTGTAACTCTCTGCTCTAGAACCCTCTGCACCAAAGTAAACAATTAGTATGCAACACCTCATTTGGTAAGCATTGGCATTAGCTGAGACACAAGAAAGTACAGAAAGAAAGCAGATTGAATCACACAGCATTACCTGTATAAGAATTGACATAACCTCATTCGGACAAGGGAACACAGCCATTATTGTAGAAGACTCTTTCTTTACGGTATCTGTCATTTAAACAATGCATGTAAACATAAGATTCAAGCCTTTACTTTTTCCTTGATTTGGCAAGTCTTTCAGCCTACTGGTCAATCCAGCAAAAGCTGAATGCACCCATAACTAGGGGGCACCTAGGGGGTGGGGGCACAAGGCCTGAATGAAATGGTGGAATCAAATTCTACTCCAAATGAACATCTTATGCAAATTCCAAACTGAGAAAACCACATCATCCTACTGGATAAGCACAGAACTTTTACTGACCTGTGATTTCTTTGTATAATGAAGAAAGTCCGCGTGCAACATCACTAGGAACAGCTTGTGAATCCTGGTCACCAAGAACCAATCTGGTGTCTGCATTCATTATCTCGACATCAATAAACATTGGACGTGTTGCCACGTAATGTTGCATGGCACTGCTGCCCCTGTTAAACTGCCTTGTGGAATGCAAACAAATGAATACTACAAGCAATTTATCAGAATCAATATACAATGCTTATTAAAAAAACAAAAACTATTAGAATATAGTGATAGATGCACATCACCGGATTACAACAAACTTTATATGAGTGGAAATTTGAGATTGGAAGTGTGCATTTTTAACACTTAAATAAGTGACATCGGCATTTCCTTCTATATTAAATGAGAGAATATTATCTTCTCATAAGGGTGAAAAGTAACAAGAAATCAAGAATAAAAAAGATCCAAAGAAATTACTGAGAAGCAACATACGGAGTACAAGTTTTACCATAGTTCATGAGATTGATATTGGCAACTATGAGCCCATTGCAAAACATCCAGAAACCACAGAACACACACTACACAAATATCTACACCTTTAAAACTGAAATTTTGCTCTTAAGACTATGAACAGTGTCAATTCTCAAAGAAGACACATACCAGAGTCAAGACTTGCCCATAAAAGAAAATCAATATTTTTAAGATCTTAGAAATGAATGATCTTCTTGGTGTCATCAGAACTTATACAATACAAAGAAATTTTCAACCTTGCAGGTTTAATGCAGTATTTGGTAACTGCGCTGACAAAATTAAAAGCTTAATTAACACTGAAATTCCAGAACAAACCACAATATAAAATTCTCGAGGCTACATAGACCCCAACGAAATAATCAGAAACATTGAGGGTGGTCATCATCCTGATATTTTTACCTTACATTCCTTACACAAACACATGTTTATCAGTTTATGCATATTATACCAACGGAAACTTGAGATGACTGACAACGGCCCCTCAGAACATAATAACAATGTACAACATATAGATGTACCTAAATGTCAAACTGGGCGTAATAAAGTTAAATAGATTTTTATGCTAGCTCATACAAATATCTATTTACCAAAAAAATAAGTATCCCAATTTTTTTTACCTGAGACAATATTTTTGCACAATCTGCCATGGTAGCCAGTTCTCTTTTTTGTGAGGCGGCATCAAACTTAGACAACAATCTATTCTCTAATTCTGAAGCAAAGAAAAAGTAATAACACAGTTATATTCAAAACCTCAAAAGAGAATGGGAAAATTGCAGTTTGAAAAAAAGTAATAATCAACCCCTGTATAAAGCTTATGAACTTTCTTGTCTAGAACTTAATCCCAATTCCAATTCTTAGATAGATTATATCTTAGTATTCAAAATGCTGGCATCCATTTTCCATATTTTTTTGGTAGGAGCATAGAAGACAATGGGTGTGACTGATCATAGAAACTATTATTTTACCGAATCCGCTAATTATAAAAATCATAACAACTGTGTGTATCCGACTTATCATGTCTAACGCATTTAATTCAGTAACCAAGAAAAAAGAATTTATGATATGAAGTTTATCATGTTTTATATCTGACCCTAACCTACCGTTGCAGTAATCTTGAAGATTGGCAACTGCAACTTCTAATCCTTTGCTAGCAGTAATGTTTCCCTTATCAGTAACAGCTCCTATTCCTTTCCTTCCAACATCATCCTCAGCAAATATTCCTGGAAAATCAACATCGCCAACAGAATAAGTCAATGATACAAGGGTTCAACCAGATTGCTGCACAAATTCAGAAATATTTAAAGTAAATAATACTACCTCCATTTGGCAATAGAAGGCCTTTTACTTTTTTTGCACGTTTTTTAAGAATCTAAAAACTATATAAACTAATATTTTTTTAATTAATTTTTTATACAATTTCATTCTTATTACTAATAAGTATGGGATATTATACTCCCTCCATTCGGCAAAACTTGTCATTTTAGGGTATTATTTTTGTTCAAAAAAACTTGTCATTGTAGGTATTTTGCACTTCACTTTACAAAAATGTCCTTGATATGATTGATTGTTTGTTAGTTGTAGTTTTCAATAAAGTAAAAAATAAGGGTAATAATTTAGGGTAAATTAGTACATTTGTTAATTGCCTTAAAACTTGTGAAAGAGGCTAAAATAACAAGTTTTGCCGAACGGAGGGAGTATTAGATTTCATGTATCCTGATATAAAAGACTACCTTTTGTTCTAAAAAAAAGACTACATTCGGTTGTAGTTTTTTCTTTTTAAATTAATTAAAGTTTTAATCACTATTCTGTAGGGCTCGGAGTGCTGGCCGTTCGTTCAAAGCAATGGGGTATAGACAGGGACATCGATCATCGAATTCAAGCGGGATGGCTAAGATGGAGAAGAGCGTCGGGAGTGTTATGTGACAGAAAAGTTCTGGCAAAACTGAAGGGGAAATTCTACAGGATGGTTGTTAGACCGACCATTCTGTATGGCTCGGAGTGCTGGCCGACAACTAAAGCTCAAGAGCACAAGCTGACAGTGGACACACGAGACTAGACAAAATCAGAAACGAAGACATTAGGAGCAAGGTTGGAGTTGCGAGTATAGTGGACAAGCTGCGGGAGGGTAGATTGCGTTGGTTTGGGCACGTGTGCAGGAGGCCGTCTTCGGCCTCGGTTCGCAGGTGTGAGAGTTTGGATCTTGGAGATATTCGTAGAGGGAGAGGTAGACCACGGAAGAGCTGGTTAGGGGTTATTCGGAAGGATCTCAACCATCTAAACATATCGAAAGATTTGACTTCAGACAGGGACCAATGGAGGCGGTGCATTCGGGCTGCGGTTGGATAGTGTTTTGGGCTTTTATGTTTTGTCCTTTTGCCCTTGCTTGATTGTGCTTCCATTTTGTGTGATGCTCTCTCAGAATTCTAGTATCCTACTATTCAGGGTCTTTCGGAAACACTCTCTCGACTTGTTCGGGGAATGGGTGCGTACATCCTGACCCTGCTCCAGCGGGATATACTGGATAGTTGTTGTTGTAATCACTATTATCACTTAAAAGAACTTCTACAATGGGTAGCATGCGTATGTTAGTCATATATATGTGTGTGTGTGCGCGCGTGTGTGTTTAAAATAACATATAATCTATACTAGCGATTTCGTTCCATGTCCATGCCCTATATTTTTGGAATTTCAGTTTCCCCCGTTTTGTTTCTAATGTTCATGTATGCTTGTAGGGTTTAATTTTAGACACAATCAATTTGTTCTTTCCTCCAAAACTAGTTTAGAGGTTATCATGTACTCCCTCCAATCAACATTAAGTCTCGTTTTAGGTTGTAAAACTTGTTTTTGTTGACTACATATTGCCCATATGTGATAAGATATATGTAGTCATTACAAAATGTAAGTGAATTGATACTTTTCTCAAAATTTATGCTCATGCCTAAAACAACACATGTTGTTGATTGGATGGAATATTACCAATAGCCAAGCATCTATCTATATATATAATAATAATAAATATATAAAAGAAGCTTTTTGCCCACTTAATGCTTTAACTCCATGACTAATTAATTATAACCCCTCAAAAATCAATAACCCTTTAAAAAGAATAAACAAAGATATAAACAAGCAAACAAATAAATAAATAAAAAGAAGCCAATTAAAGCTCCAACCATTGACTATATCTATTTAGATTAACCATTTTAAAATTAATATATCATTTAAATTTTCATAAACATCATTTTTTTATATTAAAAATCAATATCTTAAATTACAAAAATGAACTTATAAAATAAAGGATTTTAGATTAATAATATATCTATTTAAAATAACCATTTGAAAATTAATATTATAAATTATAATATATCATATAAATTTGTATAAACATCATCTCTGTTTATATATTACAAAGTCAATATCTTAAATTTTAAGAATCAATAGAAACAAGAAAAAGTTTGATTGTATAATGTCTGTATATTAAATATAAATATGATCAATGAAGCAATAAAAGATATACATTTAATAATAATTTAGTGGTTAAAGCTAACCATAAATAATCTAAATATATTTGTATAAAAGCTTATTCACCGATAATAAGTTATTTATAATTATAATTGAAAAATAAATTGATATATTATAAAAATTAATTTTATAGTATTATTTTATATATAGACCCGTGCGTAGCACGGGCCAAAACACTAGTCCTTCTATAAGCTAAATCATACCCCAAAAGAGAAGACTTCATTACGGTATTACCATGCCCTAGATGATAAAATAAGGCAAAGGGGGACACTTCATAAAAAAAATATATATTAAAAGTTTAAATGAGCATAGAAAGAGAGACTTCAATAATATTAAAACTGAAATAACATTTGAAATGGAATAATAGATAAACTTAGAAATAAATTAAAAGAAAGAATCACAAGGAAATTAACACAAATTGCATGAGAAAGCTGTATGCCACGTCTATAATATCTTACTCAATTTTTGTGCAGTTGAAGCAGCCTCAGCAACACGGTTATCATCTGAAAACAGCGGTGACAGTTCCATTAGGTCCCCAGGACTGCTATTGAACTCCATCAAGTACTGCATATTTGCAAAGTAATCAGATGATCTTGTGCCATTAGAGCAAAAGATATCCCAAATTCAGGTGGGAGTGCCTACCTTTATCAGATCTGTTGTCTGACTAGCAGTTTCTCGTTGGGTGTCAGCACTCTGAGAATGTGCTCATCAAATGTCAATATGTCAGAAAATGATATAAGATCACCTAGGAAATAATCTGCATCTGATAGGCAAAGTAACAAATTCTAGAAGGGATATGAAGCACTGAATGCATTCTTACATGTAAGAATCGTAATATAGATGCAGTTATTGAAGAAACACAAATAATACCTGCAGATGATCTCCAATCTTTGCTGCAGTCTGTCCGACACTTGAAATACGTGAATCCAGTCTGGAAAAGCTATCAAATAAACCATCTACACCCTTTTCCAACTGAACCAACATAAATAGGAGAAATTAGAACATTATTTTCTCCAAAAAGCAATATTACTAAAAATTTGTCTCCTAGTATAACTGTCCATATATTGAAATGGAATGGGGATTCTTTTATGGAACTCCCAAAGCAAGAAGCAAAGTCTTTTCTCAATCTATTGTTGAATCATGTTAAGGTATAAACTGATGTAAATATGGCGACAGAGCGGAGAGGACTTTACCAAGTCCTATTTAAAGAGGCAGATTCATGCTTTAAGGTTGCTCCAAAGAAAGAGTTTGGAAGTGAGAAGAAGTGAAAATCATATATTTAGACTGTCCGACAGATGCATTGTATTTTGGCTCTATCGGGAGCTACGAATGTCCAATGGAGGCCAATGAGTCCTTGGACAGATGCATTGTATTTTGGCTCTAAATCTGCTCGGAAGAGGCCTGGAGTTATCAATCTATACCACCAGTTCAAAGCCGATGACCAACCCCTCAGAATCCCTCCCTGATTACCCTTTCCACTTCCATTCAATATTTCAATGAACCTTCCAGTTCAATAACTCATAAAACCAGTTCATTAACCTTTGAATTACTCCACAAATGAAACCCACTTCATTGTGCTGTTTCTTTTCATATATAAGTACTGTAGCTTGTATTTTTCATTTCTAGATAGACAAGTTTAAGGTGATAAAAAAAAAAAAAAACAAAAAACAAAAAAAAAAAAAAACTCTTTGTAAGCGCTTTTGTATTTGGAGAGATTCCAAGTGTTTTGTTCTTGTGAATGTATCAAGAACCCCCTTGGTTCGATTTTCCCTTGATGAGTATATATCTGGGAGAAAATCAGCCCTTGTACATTCTCTTTTGGTGAGTTTATCCATGAGAGATTGAATATCTATCCTATTTACAAAGTATCAATTAAAATAGTTCTATTTTTTTAGTATTTTTGAGACTTGCATCAAACTCCTAACAAAGTCAGGTAAGGATTTTCTTGTAAATAACAATTTACACACACACATTAACATTAATTTATTGTACATAGCTGATCTTGGCTACATTTTTTTATGAATTTTCCAGGTGGCTATGAGAAAATTGTATATGGCTATATGTTATAACATCATGAGTTTGTGAAGCTATATCAAGTCACAATGAAAGAAAGATTGATTAATAATGCAGTACAGAAAATTAACGAACAAGATTTTTACTTATTACCAAAACAAACATGCACAGTCTAACCTCAGCCAATGTCTTCCGATGCCTGGAATCTTGTGTTGAAACCTCCGTTTTGAGATCATGAAGTCCTGTATCAATCTTCATTCCAAAAAGTGGCAGAAACACGAGGGGGTAGGAGCAAGAAGACAGAAAAATAGAGGTTGAGTTGTTATCTGATAAATCTGACTCATTGCATTAACAACGCCAGTACCTGTTGCCGGAGATTAGTTAACTCTTTACATGAATGCTGGAACAGTGCCAACAGAGTATCAACTTCAGGAAACAAAGGCATCAAAAGCCCATGTGATGTTACTTCAGTAACACCAGTGCTACCATGGTGTCCATGACCATCTGACCCCTCCCTATCTTCCTCTTTAAAAGATGGTAACCGTTCGTTAACCAAATTTCCAAATAGTTCATCAAATGAAAAATTCCCCTGCACAGAAACACAATGCCATAAACATTCTTGACAGATTATTTGACGCATAACCATATGAGTAAGATACAGCCTGGCAAAAACTTATTTGAAACAAAATAACTATTGACACTGACTATATTACTGACTTCTGAGATCAGTGCAGTGTAAAATCACTACATAGCGCTGTGAACATGCTAAAGGTGTGTAGCGAGGAATAGAGTTGTAACCTGTGTAATAAGATGATAACAGTTGAAAACAAGGGTACTTGTATATAAAAAGGAGCTGTTTCAGAAAAGTTTTAACTTCTAAGCTTACCTTGAACTGATCAATGGTGAGCTTCACTTGATGTGCATTTGCAGATGAGGTCTTGGACATTTTATCACCTTTCTGGCATATAGAATGTGAATCTGTACAGGAAAAGAAAAGGCATACATTAGTTCCAAACCAACAGCAACAGACACAGCTTCACATGCAATTTCTTTTATTTTTTTGCAAAGTAGCCATATCTAAAATCAATCACATTCTGCAAGGTCAACAAAGACCAGTCCACAACTTAAAGAATGGAAAGCAGAACCCAAAAATTTAACAATCTCTGATTGAACTACAAAGCTTCTCTCATTCAAATAAAAACTTGTAACTCCATCTTCGCTACAGTAATCATATATCTAATAAAATCGTCTCGCTTCAATCAAGCACAAATTTGAAGAAAATGTACAATCGCGAGCTGAAAATTCGGAAGGGAGGAAAAAAAAACTACACCTGGGAATCACGATGACAGCGGTCGGAGAAATCTCCGCGCTTCCGAAACCTGCAACATCAAAATGAAAGGCGTTGCAAATTCAGCGCAAAACATGAGAATCACGAGGACAGCGGTCGGAGAAAACAGAAAGAAAAAAAACCCTCGAAATGGAAACGTTTCCCCGTGTGCGCGTTCTGAAACAAGATTGAATAATCAAAGATTGAAGAGGTGTGATAGATTCCGAATACAATTCAATGAAGACTTGTTCGATTCGGCTATGGGAACTGAAAGAGCGAGGATTCGACTTGGCTGAAGTGATCAAACCTCCTGAGTTTCATCGGGCGAATTCCCCGCTCAGGGAAAACTGAAAAAGGAAAAAGAAAAAAGAGGAAATCTCACAATCCCGTTTGATTTTCCGGTTCAAATGAGCGCACCTATTTTTATGTAACCAAAGTTCGTTAAAAATCGGCCAAATTACCATATTTGTATTTAAAACGGGCAAGATTGGACATTTAGGTATTTAAAAAGTCTTGGGTAACAAATTGGTATTTAAAATTGCACCGATGAACAAATTGATATTTTTTTGTCGGAATTTCGGTTTTCATACACGTAACCCTCTGATTCAATAGGGATTCAGATCTTTTATTAGCAGAAAGAAACCGGTCCAAGCTAACCAAAAATGGTTCAGTATACGCGTAGGAGTCATGTGGATGAAAACCGAAATTCCGACCAGAAAAAATATCAATTTGTCCATCGGTGCAGTTTTAAATACCTATTTGACACCGAAGTCTTTTTAAATACTCAAATGTCCCACGTTGTCAGTTTTAAATACCAACTAGTACAATTCCCGCGCCATGGCGCGGTTTTTTAAAACTAAAATATTAATAATATATAAATATATTATAAAATACTAATAAAAGTTAAGATAGAAAAAACTTTACCATAAATGTATCTTATAATTCTGAAATAATTTTTTTTATATCTCGTCTAAAGTATAATACATAAATGTAGATATTTAAAATCACCCAGTAATAATAATATCATTATCATTGTAACTTTTTTAGAAATTTTGAAATCTGAATCATGCATTTAAATGTGATGTGCAGGCCCGGACCTGAGGTGAGGCCAAAGAGGCCGTCGCCTCAGGCCCACTTTCGTTAGGGGGCTCATTGTTCTTATGTATGTATATAATATAGATATATAAAAATGGAAAACACTCTAATACTACATGGGCAGCATGGCTCAGTGGTTAAAGACATTGGATAGAGGAGGGTTGTTCGTTTAAACGCGGGTTTGAATCTTAAATTTTGCATTATTGCCTTACTTTTTTGCTTAACAGAAGCTCTCTTTTTCTTTTTTTTTTCTTTTTTTTTGAGAAACCCAATAACGATTATTATTGCCTTTCTTTTTTGCTTAGCAGAAGCTCTCTTTTTTTTTCTTTTTTTTTTCTTTTTTTTTGAGAAACCCAACAACGATTTTATCTCTTCAAATCATCATTTAATTAACAGAATTTCAAGTTCATTAGTTGATAGTTGCGTACTGAAATCCACAGACATAGTTGATAGTTGCATCATATGCACATTCAAAATTAGATTTGAGAATACATTTTTCTTTAAATATCCAACAAATTAACATGATACAGTATATTACAAGATCATAACATTAATATATTTTTTAAAATATTCAAAATTAGATTTGCGTCATGTTGCTGCACTGGCTTCCTATTTGTTTTTTTTTTATACTTTGATATTTGTTTTGTTAGGGTTGAAAATAATAAAGGGCCCCGTTTTAAAATCTCGCCTCAGGCATTCAAAATCTCAGGTCCGGCCCTGGTGATGTGTCACAACTAATAATTATATTCAATGTTTTGAATTAAGCTCAATAGTACGTTAATACATAAATGTGAGTTAAGCCTAATGGTTATATTAGATTGAATTCAATGTTTTGAATTAAGCCCAATTGCTAGTAAATATGTTAAGAATAAAAGAGAATGGGGGATTTAAAAAAATTAATGGAAAAAAAGAGAAAAGGAGATATAAAAAAAATCAAAGAAAAAAACATAATTGGTCAATATTCCTAAAACTCCTCTAAGATTGACACGTAAGCAAAGTCTTCTAAATTAAGGTTATATATAGATATAGATTTGGTATTTTGGCCGTTAAAAATCTCATCAATTAGTATGTATTTTTTCAAAAATAAATAAATAAATACTCTATTTGTTAGATATGTTACTCCGTATTTTAGCTTGAGTGAAACTAGTTGTCTTGCCAACGAAACGCCTTTTGGTAAAATAATGTCTGAAAAATTGTACAACAAATACTTTTTATAGTTTGATATTCATCTAATTTGAAGACGATCGATCTCCCCCATATAAAATTTACCCTCTACCCTTCTCCATTCCTCCGTCGAAGACGAAGGAGTCGTCATTCACGGTCCTCTCCGACGACGTCATCCTGAAGATCCCCTTCAAGCTCGACTACTCGAGGACCACCACCACTCGCCCGCAAAAATGATTACTTCGTGTCACCATCTACACTCCTCACTAGGTCAAGCTTCAAATCGACGCTTTCAAAATGCGAGTCCAGCCAACTAAGGAGGAGATAACCCTCACAAAGCAGCCCAACGATAGTTTTCTTGTCAATTTAATTATTTACGATCGCTACAAATTGCAATTGCCAAACTGGTGAAT
The DNA here is from genome assembly GCA_963922045.1 of Persicaria maculosa. Lineage (NCBI taxonomy): Eukaryota > Viridiplantae > Streptophyta > Magnoliopsida > Caryophyllales > Polygonaceae > Persicaria > Persicaria maculosa. The sequence continues at coordinate 56,766,576 of OY998258.1, read as the reverse complement.
GATTTTTGCATATCAACATGGTCGCTAATCCTTTTTAAAACGTGTGTTTTGATTATCATGTCGGCCAAATTCCATATAATATAATCATCTTTTAAATACACTTGCACAAAACCATCTCTAAAATTAAAATTTTCAGAAAACTAACCTTAAAAAATTAGATCCTTACAAAAGATCACTCATCTCACAAATTCCTTTAAGATTGATATTAAATGTGTGAAATTACCATTTTTTCCTTATATTAGAATGGTAGGAGGGAGATTGTCCTTCAACAACTTTCATTTTTTATTTGAAGAGAGGCTTGAGAGGTGAAGGATGAAAATATGGGCGAACTTCGAACCAACTAAATTAAGGATGAAACATTATAGAATTATCAAAATATGAACTAGGATATTGGTGATGAAGGGAAAAATAATAATTTTGTATTTTTAACATCAAACTTAACATAAAAGGTGGAATGTGTAGTCTTTTACATCTAGCTTTTAAGGGTTGGTTTCTTGGAATTTTCAATTTAATAGGTGATTTTGTGCAAAATGGTGTATTTAAGGGGTGATTTTATGGAACTTTGGCCTATCATGTATCATGTTATATAAAACATTTATTTAGCATAAATTGTGTGTGGTACATCTAAGGTAAATGGTATTTCGCGTGATGTAATAAAATTTGGCATATTTCATTTGGTACCCCAAGGTTAGATAAAATTTTGCCTATTAGCCTTTCGTTAACTTTAAAACTAGATTTGTTAACTTTAAAAAAGAAAAAGAAAAAAAGGGGAATCAAATTAAAAACGAAGAAGGATACACGACTTTTCTTCTACTGCCTATTGAACCTGAGAGAGAATGATGTTGGGCTTGTTGGAGGTCAGTAACCGAAGGAGGCAGCAATGGGCGTTGGTGGTTGGCTTGAGGGTCAACAAAGATTTTTTTTTGGTGAAAAAACGGAGGAAACCTCCATCCAACAGAAAATAACGGCTACATACAAATAAGTCGGGGAGTAGCCTTTCCCCTACGATCCTCATCTAACAAGACTCTAATCCCATCGGGAGGTTCCCCTAAGACATGAAAGCCTCTCGTGATAGCAAATCCGGCTTTAGCAAGGGAGTCCGCGACGTGATTCGATCGCTTCCCTCAAGACATGATGAAACTGGATCTCCCAGTTCCTGCTGATAAAGCCTTGGCACTAATGTACCAAGCTAGACATCGGGTGATGAGCAGCAACCCTTTTCGTGATCAAAGAGTGGGCTGTCAAGGAATCTGTCTCGATCACCACTGCTCGAAAACCCATCTCCCACGCCAACCAGAGACATTCCAAAACACCCCAGAGCTCCGCCATGACCACCGGTCCTGCTCCTATATTGTGGGAGAACCCCCGAATCCAATTTCCATCACCATCTCTCATAACTCCACCCGCCGCAGCTTCCCCATCTTCATTCCTAGCTCCATCGGCATTGGCTTTGATCCAGTTCCGGCCTGGTTTAACCCAGCACACATGTTTCACCACCCTTTCCATCGACTTTGGATTGCCCAGTCTCCTTCCCCAGGCTTCTTCGTACTCCTTCGTGCAGCTTTCGATCCTCATTGCTTTGTTCATTGTCCCCTTTGCGTTGTTGAAGACACTCTCGTTGCGCCATTTCCAAGCCCACCAAACTGCATTTCCGAAGACGCACGCCCATTGCAGTCCATCGATATATAGTTGATTTTTCTGTCATCAAGTTCCTTCTCCACCATTCTGCAAACGGAATAGAATAGAAGTCAGGGAACTCTCTTGGATTAATCCAATTTTTCCAAACTTCAGATATTAAGTCAAGGAACTCTCTTGAAGTAATATGCATTTGCTTCAATATGGAGATTTTCCAAAACTAGGGTTTATATATTCAGGATTTGAGGATTTTTTTAGTCGAATCAATTTAGAATCCCAAAATTTATGTTTGGCTATGCTACATGAACGAGGAATCAACATCCTCTGTAGTTATGTATCTAACCAAGAGGACAAGTACTACTATATAGATATATGAAGTGATAAATATTTGAATAAATTTTGGTTAAAAAATGCCTTATTTAGTGAGATTAGCCATTGCTTAACACAACTTATTGTTTGCATTTTACTTGGTTTTTTTTGTGTGTTTGATTTTCATTTGGCAAAATATAGAACAAACTTATTGTTTTTGAGTCACATAGCTTCACTTGGACTTTATGATCACTGCTAAAAAGTATGGTTTTGATGTAAAAGTATTGATGGTCGGAGCTTGTAGAGTTTCATCCTCTTGTTATATTGTGAAGAGCCCTACTCGTATGTGTTAGTTCAAATATTGTTGCAGACATACCCATCCAATTGGCACTATAAATACGCCTTGACATGCAAAAAGAAATGCAAGTATTTATGTTTCAAACCAACCACCCTTTATCCTAGTCTATTAGCTCAAATGGTAGATCAATACATTGGTGTATATAAAATACACATCGATATATGTGAATTCAAATCTCACATAAGCTATAAATCATCGATTTCATTTTATAAATGCTAAAACATTCAAGTTAATAAAGTTAACTTACTAAATCCAATTTAGACATGCACTTAGTTTACCATAGGTTTTCTAGCATTTTTTAAGATTAATTAGCTATTCGACTTGATATGTATTCTTAGATGGTTGTTGTTGTAACACAAAATTGAAGCCTATTATGTATAATTAAGATTTTTCAACTAAGAGAACAAGTAGCAAACGCAATGTATATATAGATAGCTTATGTGGGCTTTGAACCTACATCTTCGTACCTATGCACGTTACGTTGCTCTGTCAGTTCAGCTGTTAGGCCGAAATATTCAATAAAAAAAAAAGTACACTAGTTTGAGCAAGCACATTGTGTTAGGTTTAGGAAATTCCCCCTTAGGATTTGCCTTTCATTAGATAGAATATATATATATATATATATATATATATATATATATATATATATATATATATATATATATATATATATATATATATATATAGGGAGTGGTTCCCTTGTGCACACCTCTTAGAGTGTATCTAGTGCACAGATCTTGGCCTTTGATTTAAAGAAATGGAAGGCTAGGATTAAAAAGGATTTTTATTTTTTGTTAATACAATTGTGGGACCCACAGGTCAAAAACCCACCCACCCTCTCCTATGCAATGCGTGCTAATCACCTCCCAATCCCATCCCCGTTCTTTTTTTTTTTTTGCTTTTTTATTTTGTTCTGTTTTTTTAAAACATATAAACTATTTACCAAAAAAAAACTATTTGAGAAAAATAAATGATTATAGTCTCATCCTCTCCTTTGCACTGTGTTAATCACCCCCAACAACCATTCTTTATTTTTTTTAGCTTTTTTTTATTTTGTTTTGTTTTATTTAAACATATAAAATATTTGAGAATTATTATGGGTGATTCGTCGATGGGATCCACCTAATTTCGTTCGTTTTTAAAATTTGACAATTCCACCGAATAATGTTTCACATGCTACCGAATAATATTATACTCTATGTTGCATCACGTTTAGATAAAAATTCACCAATTCAACTGAATAATTTGTCACATCCTACCGAATAATATTAAGTTATCTTTTTCCATCTTGGTCATATCCAAATTTATTAATTCCACTGAATAATTTATCACATTCTACCGAATAATAATTTGATTTTTTGTTCATCAATTTCAGATAAAAAAAACCTCAAATCTCTAAACAATAGTTACAATTTATACTAATAATATTTCATATTTCACAGAATAATGTTTCACCTTGCACCGAATAATGTTTCATAGTCGATGTGTTGAGATCCCAAAAAAAAATGTCTCTATAAACGAATAATTACTACAGATTCACCGAATAATGCTGGTATTCCACTGAATAATATTTCATGTGTACACGAATAATACTATTCATCTCATATTTTCGCAATAAAATTTCCTATATTCTACCTAATAATAAACATATTTAACAAACAACAAATAAATTCACCCACATCCCCTGTAAACTAGAAAGCCTTAAAGATGATATCATCGTGAAGCAGTATAATAATTAAAAAAAAGATATAATTGAAAGGGAGGTCCAACTGTGCAGCCTCATCGTGAAGCCGGCCTTAGAAATGATATCCTCCGCCATTGGAGCAACTGTGCAGCCGAGGTCCAACCAATTCTTCCCCCGTCAAACTAATCCTACAACAAAAACGTTTCCGATCAAAAGGAAATCCCTAAAATTAAAATAATCAATGAAAAGCCTTCTAGTCTCCATAAAGCCCTCTCCGTAAAGTGATGAAGAAAGTCACTCACCGTAAAGCTCTCTCCACCGCATTTCGCCACCACCGACACCGCAACTCCAGGCTCGACTCGCCCATAAAGCAGCACCAAGCACCCCATAGCCGCGCCTCCGCGTCGCCTCGACTCGCCTACGTCTCGCCCCCGTCCGCCTTCACCTTGTTGGTTGCCTCAACGCCTACATACAATGAATTCGCCTCCGCCTCTTCGGACTGAGCCGTCGTTCTCTTCGGCTCCAATGAAGAAGATACAGAATCTGATTTAGGGTTTTTATTTACCCAAAGCTACGCGCTACACGCACCATGGGTAGAGTTTTAAAATACATTTCCACATTTTTTTTGAAAAATGCACAAAACACGTGGCATCATCTTGTCTATTCATTCCATTTAGATCAATGGTCCAAAATGGTGCACAAGGTACACCCTAAGGGGCGTGCACAATTAACCCATACACTATATATATATATATATATATATATAGACATACACACACAAAATACATAGAGCTTGGGTTCCAAGGAAATCAAAGATAACATTAGATTTACATAACTACTATGATTCTATCTATATCTATTAACAAACCCCCGCAGTCGGAGCAGGAGGAGACCGTACGGTCAGACTATCCCGAAAGTCAAGAAACAACTGATGTGGCAAACCCTTTGTGAAGATATCAACGTACTGATACGCAGAGGAAACAATGAAGGACCCGAATAGCACCAATGGCCACCTTCTCCCGAACAAAGTGGATGTCCATTTCTATGTGCTTGGTCCGTTGATGTTGTACTGGATTGTTGGCTAAGTACATGGCGCTGACATTGTCGGTGTAGACGATGGAGGCTCGCGGCAAAGGACAATGCAACTCGAGGAGCATATTGCGCAAGAAGCAGCACTCAGAAACCGCATTGGCGACGCCCCGATACTCGCCCTCTGCACTAGAACGAGACAGCGTAGGCTGTCGTTTGGAAGACCAAGCAATCATTGAGTCGTTGAAGAAAACACAGTAGCCGAAAGTAGAGCGGCGGGTGTCCGGACACCCACCCCAATTTGCATCTATATATGCCACAAGACCAGAAATCGAGGTTGTTGTCATCTGCATGCCAAGATTAAGAGTGCCCTAAAGGTACCTCGGAATACGCTTCAGAGCGTTAAAGTGAGGCTCACGTGGGTCGTGCATGAAAAGGCATATCTGCTGAACCGCATAACCAATGTCAGGGCAAGTGAAAGTGAGGTACTAGAGAGCCCCAGCAAGGCTGCGATACATGGTAGGATCAGCCACTGGGTTGCCTGCAGAGGCACTCAGCTTGGAACTAGTATCCACTAGGGTAGCCACGAGTTTACATTCAGACATGTTCGCCCGGGCGATGATCTCGGCCGCATATTTCGACTGGGAGAGGAAGAGAATAGTCGAAGTTTGTCGGACTGAAATGCCGAGAAAGTAGTGGAGGGGACCCAAATATGTCATAGCGAACTCATAGGAGAGGGATGCAATAAGCTGGTGGCGCAGAGCACTTGTCATTGATGTTGTATTTGTTAGTGTAAAACCTGGTTCGAGGTACCGGACAGGTCAATCATTCAATAGTAAAGGCTCGGATCTAGATTGAACCGAATCCCTATCGAACATAAACGAAAAATGGACACAGAGATTTGTTTACGAGGTTCGGGAAAAATTCCTTACGTCCCTGGCTCAAGAGAGCGTTCCACTGTGCTATAAGGCAATGACAGTAACAAGAGTACAAGATCCTAAAGAGGGCTTTCTAACCAAACGAAGAATACATACAACAAGAAGCTAAACAGCTAATAAGAGTAAACACATGAAGGAAAGATAGATCTAGACAAGAAGAAACTCCCTAAATCTGTGAGACGTCGCTATGGACTCATCGGAGTCAAAGCCGAGTCACCATCCACCTATCTGTCGTCATACGAATTCCTTCGAACTCTATTAGTCACACCAGTTGTGGATCGAGGACAAGATCTCTCGATCTTCCTCAACGTTGCTCTTCGTCGCTTCCTCTTTGATTGGATCTCGTGCCTCGATTGCTACCACCAATCAGGCTTTGTGCTGCCTTCGATCAGGCTTTATGCAACCATGATTCTTCTTCTTCCTTGAAGCTCGCTCAAGAAAGGTCATGTAGATCGCTCGACCCCGAACGATTTCGCTCACCAAACCTTCTCGCTCTCGAGCTCTCCGCGCAGCAGATATGGTGCTTTCTCTCTCTCTCTCTCTCTCTCTCTCTCTCTCTCTCTCTCTCTCTCTCTCTCTCTCTCTCTCTCTCTCTCTCTCTCGTCTTTTCTCACACTAGAGCGCCCATCGCTTTCTCATCACCGGATACGCCATGGGAGAAGCTCTCAAGCTCTCTTGGAGGCGCTTTGGGCCCTCGCAGCAAACCTTAACCTTCGCTCTCTCTCGACGCTACTTCTGTCTTCTCTCTCTGTGCTACAGTGGCTAAGACAAGAAATAAGAAGCCTCATATATGATGCTTACAAGTCATCAAAACGTTGTGCAGAGGCAAGGCTGAAGACACGCATCAGGTGGCTGGGAGTAGGGCTGAAGTTGTCGATGGGCCGGGCAGGAGTTGGGCCATGCTAAACTGATGGGCTGCAAACTCCAATACAATTATGAGGCTACATACATATAATATAATATAAGATGTATATAACAGTAAACAAGAGTTATAATACCTCAACGGTTAGCATAGGAACTCTATATCAGTTAAGTCTTGATATGCTTCTTTACATTTTGGAGAAGAGTTCACTTGTCATGGTGAACTTGACAAGTGCATAAAGAGCCTACAACTTGGAAGTCGTCTCTTCTGTAGTCAATTTCCCCAATGATGCAAGTGGATTAAAAAGAGAAAATGGTCATAGATAACAAAAAAAAACGGAAATTTCGCAAGGGCCCCTGAGTTATTGCAATTTTCGCAAGGTATACAACTCTTTTGCATATTTCGCGTAGTGCCCCTAAGGTTTTGATTCTTTTCGCGGTGCGCCCTCGGGGTTAAATTTTAACAGATATTATGAACTCCGTTACTTTTGGAATTAAAAAAAAAAGAACGAGCGGAGAGAGAGAGAGAGAGAGAGAGAGAGAGAGAGAGAGAGAGAGAGAGAGAGAGAGAGAGAGAGAGAGAGAGAGAGAGCACGACGAGGCAGGTGAGGACGACGAGAGAGCACGCCGGTGAGAACGACGTCAGGTCGAAGCTCTCGCGAGCAGAGAAGTTGGAGGAGATGAATGTCCTACCTAAGTCTCCCTTCTTATTTTCAAAAGTAGGAATTTAGGGTTTTTTGATTTGGGGATTTTTAGGATAACTTACAGTTTTATGATTTTCAAATTGGGTGGAGATGAGCGCCAGAAAACGCCCTCCTGAGCCTCTTGATTTCTTCATATGGACTGTCAAGGTGATCGTTCTTCTTGAAAATTACTTCCGATCAAATTGAATCTAGATCTTGCCAGTGTCTCTCTGTAATCTTTACCTAAAGCGTTTTTTATTGGTGTTCTGATTGCAATTTTGGATCTTATTGGCGTGATTACGGGATAGTTTTGGGAATTTGTTAATTATCCTATTTAAAACCGGGGATTTGGGGAAAATAAATTTTTCCTGGGTGAAATGTAGAAACTTCTTGTGATTACTTCTTCACTAGAGATGTTACAATATACTTAAACATAATACTCCACTAGAGTTTCCTGTTATTAGTTCTTCTGCAGACAACATGGAAAGCTGAGACATTTCAATTCCAAGGTTGTTTAGTCTGGTTGCATTTGTTGTTGGTGATGGACTTTGTCCACAAACAACTCATAAAATTGTTTCTTTTACTGCCGAATTTATATACATTGAGGTGTTTGTTTGTCAAATTTGTACATTTTTAGAAGGTATAGTTGTATTTTTTTCCCCCGAGAAATAGTCGAGAGTCGAGACAATAATATTCATTCACCTTTTCAATTTGTTATGAAAGTTATCTGATAATATACAAAGTTACAAACAACTGAACAAGGGATGCCTAAACGACTGAGTATGATGAAGCTACTCAATTTGCTGTAGGTGTAAAAGGGAAAGTTGTTTTTGAGTTAAAGGTTGCACAATAGGGTAAATATGCATGATCTTTTTCGGTAAGAGGCTGATCTAGATAGTAGGATTAAGTACATATGAAACTTTTGGCCAGGGGCTGATTAATCTGTCAGTACCGGATGCATGTGGGAAACCTTTGTACACTTGAACAGGAGTTGGCTTGGAAATTAGGATTGAACACATGGCAAAATCTTGACCTGGGGCTACTCCAGAAATTAGGAGATATTAAGCATATGTATAATGTTTGGCCATGGCTGATTCAGAAGTTATTTTTAGTGTCCTATTAATAGTAGCAAGTGAAAGTCTTATTATCTACTGGTAGAATAGTCTTCACTTTAGAGATTTACAATATCTCACTATTCATTTTACTTTCATAGTTGGGTTAAACAGGCTAGAATGGTTTTATTTAATGGCAAAGATCTTGAAGCTGGTGGATGGAGTTGGAAGTAAAAAACACCCTGAATCAGTAATTCAATATTCAATATTATTAGAGCATTTATTTTTCAATATGAATTGGGATTTTATGGGTGGAAGTGGAAATGTGTCATTGACTTGTGATTACATTTATATGTTCCATGTTTATTTCCTGACAATGAATCAAACAACCAAAATCTTCCCAGTGGCAGTGATGTAGAATGATATCAAACATCTTTTGCTTTGCACTCTTCTTATTGGAAATAATACACATATATTGCTACCGTGTTTTGGTTTGTTCCTAGTTGAAGGCTTCAAACAAAGTGTTCAATTTTGTTCCTTGGTAAGAAAAATAGGCTTATCTTTTGTCATCAAATAATTTTAGCCTATTAGCTTAAATGGGAGAGCGATGTGCTGAGGCACAAAAATGTGGGTTCGAATCTCACATAGGCTAATTGAATTGAGTTCATTAACCATTACTAAGTAATTTAAGGGTTGTTAACTACTAATAACTTGGGGAGTTAATCATAGCTAGATGTTTGTAACTCAAATTGATGAGGATGTGTGTTTTCTGCTATAGCTTTATGTGTTCTGAATGGATTTAGGCTTTATTTTGTAGCAAAGAAAGGGTTTACAACACACTAATAATTTGCAAGAAGGGGTCTGCTACACAATTAACATCTTATTAGTCCTCAATATTATCTAATAACTCATATTTTCATAACAACCATGTTCTTAGTTAGATAGCCTTTGTGGGATTCGAACCCACATCTTTATGCCTAAGCATATTGCTCTACCATTTGAGTTAAAAGGCTTAAAATAAATGTTCAATAGTTTGACATAGAATTTTGTTTGTCAATTTGAGCAGTAGTTTTTTTTGGTCGAAATTTTGAGTAGTAGTTTGACAAGGGAATTTATTTGCTTTAGCAAATGCTAATAGAATTTCATTTTCAAATAAATGTCCAGTACATGCCTTACAATATTCCTTAATCATGCACTGAGAAGTTCCAACAATTAGCAAAAGCTAATAGATTTTCTTCAAGGGTTCTTCCTACATATATACAAAATCTGAATCCGAATCCGAAGATATGTATACGGCGATAATGATATTGATCTTGAAGCATGTCAATGGAAGACAAAGAGTGAAGTTAGACGAAACATACTAGCAGAAAATGAAAATCAAGGATGTACCTGCAAAGCTCCATTCCATGGAGTAGTTAAAAGAATAAGAAACACAACAAGATGCATGTCACCCCCCCTACTAAATTAGCAGCACTTCCTGCTAACCCTTTGATGTTAATTGGGTATATCTGCATTTTTTCACATTGAGGAGAATTAATGTTGATTGGGTACCTGAACGATCAAAAGATATTTGATTCCTCCCATGCCTATAGGATAAAATATAGCAAACATCAACATTAAAACAATAAATCTTTGGAAACTAAAACCAATTTTACCAAAAAATAAAGAGTGTAATGACAACTTAACATGAACTAGCATACAAATTAAGAATAGAACCAATGCAGTTCAGAATGATCACCAAGAGGCCTATCATTGCCAAATAGGGACTGAATCCTTCAAACAAAACATGATCCTGGTAAATTGCATAATCAAATACGTAAGTGTTGTTGAAAACGGACAACAAACAAGGAAAGAATTCTCCGGAAACCACCTGCGAGACGAATGAAATGCCTAGCAACAGACAAGAACATCAAACCCCACTTGTGGAAACCTGCAATGTAAGCATTCATGGCTTGGGGATGTGTTGGTCATCATTGGTAAAGCCAAGATTTCCGCTAAGGCACAAGGAACTTCTTTGTTTAAATTTCTAATATTCCTTTAGACCCCTTACATTATCATTACAGTGACAAATTTTTTTTTAAAAAATAATTCTCAAAGGGGCTTCATCCACCATGAGTTATATCCCTGTTGATCATCATGCAAAAAAATGGATAAAATCTAGCATCAATCATCAATCAAGAACTCTAAATTCACATCTTACAGTAACCCTAAATCAAATCCCTTAAAGTTTCAACTCAGTGAAGAACTTCTTTGCTAACCTCAATTTTTCATTGAATACAATAAAAAACATCAGGTATCACAAATTACCATAAAATTTATCCAACCCGCAAACTTCAATTGGAAAATCCAACCCCCAAACTTCAATGAGAAGATTATAAAACTACAATCCAACTCAAAAATCCTAAATCGAAAAAACCTAAATCTCTAACCCTAAATTCCTACAATTAAAAGTAAGAACGGAGACTTACCTAGAATAGTCGCCGACGCGATGCCGACCGTCTCCCTCTTCGCGATTGTCCCTCATCGAGATTTTCAGGTGGCGTCCCCTTTCGTCCTCACCGGCGTGCTCTCTCGTCGTCCTCACCTGCCTCATCGTGATCTCTCTCTCTCTCTCTCTCTCTCTCTCTCTCTCTCTCTCTTCGCTCGTTCTTTTTTTTAATTCCAAAAGTAACGGAGTTCACAAACTTTGTTAAAATTTAACCCCGAGGGCGCGACGCGAAAAGAATCAAAACCTTAGGAGCACCACGCAAAATATGCAAAAGATTTGTATACCTCGCGAAAATTGCAATACCTCAGAGGCACCCTGCGAAATTTCCGAAAGAAAAAAAAACTTTGCACTTTTGTCACTAACCCTTGAAATTTAGCACACATGGCCTGATTTGGGGAAAAATTGCACAGGTGTGCATGTAAAGCCTACCGGCTTTAGGGGGTAGGAGGAGGAAGGAAAAAGGAAAAAAAAAAGTGAAGCATTAAATGTTAGGAAAAAAAATAAAAAGGAAAAGTGAAAAGGAAAAAAAGTCTGCTACATTTAATGCATGTCAAATCGAATGAAATGTAGGGGGGAAAGCGGGTGTAAAAAGGAAGGGGAATCTGAGTTCCAGTTTCATTTTGGGTGACATGATGTTTTAATTTAGGTGACACGGTGTTTAAGTTTGGGTGACACGGAAAATCTGGGTTCTAGTTTAAAGATTGAGTTAACATGACATTTAATGCATTCTTTCATGTGACAAGACCATACAAACAGGTGACATGGGTAAATCCTTCAGGTGACACGGCCGAGAGCTTGAGGAAAAAAAAGGAAAGCGGGTGTAAAAAGGAAGGGCAATCTGAGTTCTAATTTAATTTTGGTTGACATGGTGTTTAAGTTTAGATGACATGGTGTTTAAGAAGGTGACACGGGGAATCTGGGTTCCAGTTTAAAGTGACACGAGGAATCTGGATTCCTCTCTCCTCTGCTCACCTTTCACCTTCAACCGGCTGCCCAAGTCACTTTTTTATTTTGCACAAATACACCATATGCTACATTTGCAATTCCCCCAAAAGCGGTGACATTTTTGCAAAGTAAAAAAAAAAATTCTGCAAATGGCCCGGATTAAAAACAATGAAAGATTATGACTTCTGGAATTTGTCTAGGCTAAATTATATGTTTCACTTTCCTAGGGTAACATCTTTTTATCTATTCGGCTCAATAGACCAAAAAAAAAGTTGTACTAGAGTTTCATAGTTCTAAAAGTCAATCTAAACTAGAGTTTCAGAGTTTTATCTTCATTAGTTCCGAAAATCATTTATAAAGTTACATATATAATATTTTTTATTAAGTGTCAACTACCAAAAAAAACTAAATCAAACTGAACTAGAGTTTCATAATATGAAAATCACACATTCATGTAATCTTGTAAAGATATTCAATTGATGATGTTTACCTATAAAACTAAAGTGCAAAAAAAAAAACCCCCTCAACTCCACCTGAAGAAGTAATGACTTTTTCAAATCATGATTTTAAAAAGACTACAATCTAACTGAAAACTCCAAATTCAAAAACTACAAATTTTCAAACCCTCTATTAAAAAACCAGACCTCAAGAGAGAGAGGGGGGTACTGCAAGAGAGGGAGAGGGACACCAACCAAGAGAGATCGAAGGGCCGCCCTGGCGGCAACTCTAGTCATCGTTGGCTAGATTTGGAGGTGGTTCATCGGCGCCAACAACCATCTCCCACTTTTATTGTCAATGCTTGTGTGGCATTCTCTATTTGGGATCATGGTCGGTGGAACCTTCTTACATAAGGTATGAAACTCCATCTTTACTACCCTTCCCAAATATAACCCTAATTTTCTAGGTTTGCTATCCAATTTGGGTGGTTGAATTACAACTCTTGTATTCTTCACCTTGCACAATTATGCCTGTCATCACTTATTGCATGACGTGTATGTATCTTCTTGCACAATTATGGCCGACGTCACTTCAAATGGTTGTGGAAAAAACGGGTTAGAAACGGCCTTAGCAATGGTAAGTGAGACGTGGTGAAATCTACAGTGACAAATTCATGTTAGTCACAACATTAGTCATCGCTAACATGTTAGACATGACAACGGGTGGGCAGGGACACCAATTCTAGCACTCTCATTCTCCTCTTCCTTTTAAGATGCCTTAATTGCTCTAGCTGATCAACCTTAGCCTCCTCTTGCTATTCATACCCTTCTATGACAAATATGTGTGCTCACTTGTGTTTCAAGTGATGTCCTAGGGTAAAAGGTTCATCGCAAAACATACAAAGTCCTTTATTCCTCCTTTCATGCATCTTATTGAGTGAGTTCATTCTGGTAGCTAGGTTCATCTAGTTGGCTTCCACCTGTTTGGATAGATCTATGAGCAACTATTGCCTTGTCTTGTTCACCATGTTTGAGAACCAAGAGATTTGATTCCAGATGAAATTGAGAAACTTTAGTGAAAAGAAATTGAGATAAACCTCGATCTAGAAACCCATAATCGAGTTCAAAGACAAGCGCAACTAACCCTGTAAATCATCTATGAGATTGAGAAGATCCGATTCGAATGAGGAGCAATGAACTTTGAGAGTTTGGAGACTAGAAGTGAATTTTCTACAATTGGGTGATTTTCCCCTTCTGTATAAGGAGGACGAAGACACTTTATGGGCTACATCGCCACTTCAGAAAACACGGTCCAACACATAATCCAAAAACAAACGATTAGGGCTAAGGCCGACACATAATCCAGACTAATGAAAGTTCGAATAACAGAAATACAAATTCAAACTGAAATTTAAACTACCCAGAAGAACCCTCACATCTTCAAAGTACTGCTGCCGTCTCTCAGATTATCAGAACCACATACTAATCAGCCATTTCCGTCTCCTTTTAAGGATTTCATTTGAACTCAACCTTAGAATATTGCATATAATGGATTCATGGATTAGCGAGAAAAAAATCATTTATCTTGATTTGGGCACCTTTATGGCCAAATCAATGAGTCTGTGTAAAAAAAAAATAGAATTAGCTAATAATAAAATATTTAATTTTAGGCAGAATTAAGAGGGGGGAGAGAATGTTGAGAAGGAATGGTGGAAAGAGAGAGATGAGAGCAACCATCCACCTCCATTTTTGATAGGTGATAGACCTCCACCGCCACCACACCTCCCCAATCAAAATTAAAAAGAAAATAAAAGAAATTATTTTGGGAGAAAACATGGGTGATTAATATTCAACACGACACATTACTCTTTGGGATTGAATGTGTTTCTTGGATTTGATTCTTCCATTATCACCTGATATGCGTCCTCTTGATCTTTTCTTCTTCTAGAGCTTGGGGCTGCTGGGAGTGCAAATGAGACCAATTGCTAATTTTGAGTTTTGATATTGTTTTAATTTTTTTTTCTTTTGTTAGTTTTTCGGTGTTTGGTGGAACTCCTTTGGTGCCACCATGATGCTATGGTATAATGCAGGGGAACCTGCAGATTCATATTATGAGGTCCGGGCTGAATGTACTGATGTTCCTAAAAGCACATTCAAGATTAGGGTATGTGAGTCTTCTTTATTTTGCTAGTTTTTAGCTCAAGTTCTCATTTCCCCTCCTCCCCGGGTGTTGGGAGATGTGAATGAGACTAAAATTAAAAGTCTCACGCCGAAATTTGAGCATAACAAACCTTAATATATAAGTCAATAGGCCACTCATCCTTTTTCAATTGGTGTTAGGATGAAACCTCACTCGCTAGCCAATTATATTTTATGATGTGATTCAATTTTCCTTCATTCTGAAATAGAATAATGGTACTTTGATTTTAAGCTAGGTAAAAGGATTTACCCGTGTAAGGATGGGAATGGTAATGTTGGATGCAAAAGTTATCTTTTGATGTGTGTGTCTATATGTTGTTTTCTCTTGCTACAATCCATAGGCCGGTAAAACATTGAGTGTAAGAAGGTGGAAGGCTGCGTTTTCTCCTGAAGGCGATCTTGATATAGGCAAGACTCTTGGTCGGATTCAACGTGGGGTAAGTTATCTTCAACACATACATGTTTCATGTTTGGTTCAAGTGGATAAAGTTTTTGTTTTCTTGGAATGATTGATTGTTGCATCAAAGTCAACAACATGCTCTTCACCCTTCCTTATGAATTGAAATTTCTATCATGACACTTCCTACATAGTATAGATGGATCTTGTTACCTCAAAAGAGTTAATGAAGGCGTGCTTGTTGTTTAGTTTTGATAGAAGACTCTATAAAGTTGAAGATAAGGATTAAGGAAATACATGGAATGCACTATGGTTGACTAAATTATGTTGCCTTTGCATAAATTATTAGTTGAAGGTGCCGTTTATGAAATGCTTTCTTTCTTGAAAAGATTTCTTGAACTTACAAATGAACCACAAATGCCTTTTTCAGGGGATCCATCCAGAAATCAGAGGTGAAGTTTGGGAGTTTCTTCTTGGATGCTATGACCCCCATAGTACATATGAGGAGCGAGAAGAAATAAGGGAAACCAGAAGGTGCTCGAATATATTCATCTTCCTTAAAAATTGCAGGACACGAATAAACCACCTTGCTCTCTCTTTGATCCAATTTAATTGATATGTTATGTAACTTGCAGGACGCAATATGCTCGGTGGAAAGAGGTTTGCAAACAAATGTTTCCTCTCATAGGAAGTGGTAAATATGTAACAGCGCCAGTAATCCAAGAAAATGGAGATCCTACTAATGATCCTTTAGTGCTCCAAGAACTGGGCATTGGAGATGGCACCGATTCAGATGCTACTTCTGCGGCTATAGCAGGAATGGAGAAAGAATCAGATAAGAAAATAATTAATTGGAAGCTTTTGCTACATCAAATAGGTCAGTGTTGTTATATAATCTAGCTTCTAAGAACAAACTGGTTTGATGTTCTTTAGTTAGAAATTAGAATAATGTGTTTTTTTTTACAATTTTGACCTTTGTATAATCGGCAGGTCTTGATGTTCGTCGAACTGACAGGACTTTGGTCTTCTATGAGAGTCAAGAGAACCTGGGCAAACTTTGGGATATCTTATCTATTTATGCTTGGGCAGATGATGATGTTGGTTATTGTCAAGGTTTGTAATTTTGTTTGTATTTGTAAATATTGTTAGCAGATATTTCCCATGCTTTGGGATTTCTTATCTATTGCCTTTGATATATACTCTTCAACTTGTAATTATAATTGTAGTTGGTTCTGGTTTTGACACGCTACATATGAAACATATTGCAGGAATGAGCGATATTTGCTCACCCATGATAATTCTCCTTGAAAACGAAGCAGATGCATTTTGGTGTTTTGAACGCTTAATGCGCAAATTGGTAAAATATCTACTTAATTAGTTTCAACAATGCACCTAACCCTAATCACTATTTAGCCTGCTTCTATCTATAATACTTACATTCAGTTGTTTATCTTTCTTATGTTTTGTTATTTGAAATTTTGAAGCGTGGAAATTTCCGATGCACTGGAGGCATGGTTGGTGTAGAGTCTCAACTTACAAATTTAGCGTCTGTCACTCAAGTTATTGACCCAAAACTTCATGCACATTTAGGTAAATATCATCAATAATAACAACCCAATATATCCCTTTAAGCTATGAAAATTTTAAAAAAAAATTGACTTTGCAGAGCTACAAAAGTGAAAACATATTGTGTACAATTAATTGAGACGAACATAAATACACAATCCAATGCCTGCTGAAAAAATGCTTTTGATGATTTTCTAGGATAAAATATTAATTCATTGTGGTGCCTTAGAGTATAGAACATTTTCAATCAAATATCTCCAATTTCAAATAATAGTGTTCAGCCTCTTGGACCTTTTATATCTTAACAAAAAATAGTAAAAAGATGAAAATCCAACAGTCGTCTAAAATTTTTTATAGTTTGAGGTTTACCTGGATGAGATGAAGATTACTCTTTCATGTTTGAACTTGTGGCATATGCGTCTTTTTTACTTGTAAATTTGAGTTTGTTTTAGCTTTTTTTCTCTTATTTCAAATATTCTCCATAGTTTTGGTGGTAAACGTAGAACATCAAAGCTTATAGAGTTATAGATTCATCAATGAAGTTTCCTCTAGTTTGAAATTATCAATAGTTATGAGCTTACAAGTTACTGGTGAATATCATTCAAAACTTTTGATTTCAGATTCGTTTATCAAATGTTCAACTGAGGCAAAAAGTTAGGATTATTTGAAAATATTGTAGACATGATTTTAAGGATCAAAGGCATACATAACTATTCTGTGAAGAACATAACTTTGTTATTAAGCTACATGTTGATTGTATATTTCAAAAAAAAAAAAAAAGGATACACATCCATCTTGGTTGAATTTTCTTGTTCATACAATGATAATTATTTTTATTATTGGAGAGCAGAAACACTTGGTGGTGGCGACTATCTATTTGCTATACGGATGCTAATGGTTTTATTTCGTCGAGAATTTTCATTTGTGGACTCTCTATACCTTTGGGAGGTACAAAAGTAGTTATATAATTGCGATAGCTTGGCATATAAGAAATTAAGAATTAAGTATAAAGTGATGTTGTTTATGCTTTTTGTTTGAAATGGGTTTAGATGATGTGGGCTTTGGAATATGACCCTGACCTCTACTGGATGTACGAGGAACCACCCGATACATCCGATGACAAGGCTGAGGCAGCTATCACCAGAAGAGCGAAATCAATACGCCAATATGGAAAATACGAGAGGGACAATTTGAAGAATGGTGCTAAAGATAAAGAGGGGCCCCTTCCCATGTCTGTCTTCCTAGTGGCCAGTGTTCTCAAGGAGAAGGGCCCCCAGCTCCTTACACAAGCTCGTGGTATCGACGATGTTGTAAAGGTACATTAATCTTTTGTCCGTTCTTCATTCCTAAATTTATACATCATCTTCGTCTTGTCTTGGTTATTTCTCACTGGTCTTTTGCTTGTTATGTCCAGATCTTGAATGATACGACTGGAAGCTTAGATGCCAAGAAAGCTTGCATTGGCGCAATGAAGCTTCACAAGAAGTATTTGAAGCTTCACAAGACATAATAAATCACGCACTCAAGATAGGTCATTCTTTTACGACATTTATTTTTGTATTGTGTGAAATGAAAAGGTTTTAGTTGTATATTAAGGAAAAAGAAAAGAAAATATGTCAAAAAATATACTTAAATGTAAAGTACTGATGTATTTTGCCACAACTTGTGACATTTGTTACTACTAAAAAAAAGATGACACTTGTAATACAATGTTACAAATTAGGTAACATTAGATAGTGCATGTGCCAACGGTTCTAACTTTATGAGTTTATGCCAGTGATTTCTAAAGTAGTATATCGAGATATAGTCTTTTCATGGAAACTACTTAAGAAAACGAGCATGGGGTTCAAGTCTCCTATCCCTAAATATGTCCCCTTCTCCTGTTCCCTCTCACAAACTCACATATTTTTTAAATTCTTTTAACCTGTTTTTTATTTTATTTTGTTTTGGTATTATTTTTTAATTTGAAGGTTATTAATAGGAGGAGAGACATATTTGAGGACAAGAGAGATTTGTTGTCGATGTTGATACACAATTCTTTGATATCTCCAAATATCTTACTAAATCATCTTATCTCAATTCCCCCAATTCAAACTTTGACTAGTGCCTACCATGTCCATAGAGCCAAATCTTCTGTCTCTCCTCCTTGTCCCCTCCCACATCCCCTCATCACAAACTTCTATTTAAAAATTAAATTAAAATTAAAGAGTTGTTATAATAGTACTATTTATTAGATGGATTGTCCACCCCCCTTACACACCCACCATTAACGGCATTAAGACATATATATATTGGTGATTTGTATTTTTGTCTATATAAAAACATGACAAGCAATAGAGAGCTCCACTTCCTACTTTTGCTCTTTGATTCTAGTTTCTCAAAATTCTTGTGACACGTTATCAGCACGATCGACTCCACGTGAAACATTAAACTAAATGAACTATTAATATTGGTATGTAATTTGACAAGTGTTTTTTTTATATGCAATATTTATTTTTTAAATTTGAAATTTAATTTTAGAGTTGCATATCATATTACCATTGATGTCAAAACTTGATAATTTACCATTACCAACCAATTATATGATTGGTAATGATACAAAATTTATCATTACCGGCTATAATTAATTGGTACGTGGTAACGACGAAAATTAAATGATATTGTATCAATTCCACCCCTAAATTTTTGTTACTAGACCATTAGACTACGGGGAAAGGAGATTCATTGCTTCTACGGTGGACAAGCGGAATAACCCCAATTTATCATATCAAATGTTGGTTATTGCTAAAGATGGCAATTTCTTCCGACTGAGATCCGGACTGAATTTCTTCGGAATATGCCGAATGAAGATAGCTGGATGCAGGACACTGCACAGCATTAGCATATGTGAGTTATCTTATACTGATATGAAATTGAACCATTGCTGAAGAATGGGAGGGTGAGTAAACAACATATGATACAAAAACGATGCCAATTAAGCGCACGTCACTGAAAGTCCGACTTCAACTACATATGGGATTGGCACCGTTATCATTTACCATAACTAAGATGACAACATTTAACCAGCACAGATGATTATATAAACTCCCAAATGTTGAGGTCGAAACCGACAAAACAAGTTTTCTGGGTTACAAAATGACAATTTATTTGGTGATACAAATATGACTGACTGACTGACTCAGAGGGCTTTGAGGATTTCATCAGCACCAGAGACTGTGAACTCGCCACCCGACTCAACATTTGCTACCTTGACCTTGAGATCATCAACCAGGAGTGCAAACCTACGGGAGCGAATCCCAAGGCCTTTATCGGAGAGGTCAAGCTCTAGACCAAGGGCACGGGTGTAGGAAGCAGAGCCATCAGCTAAGAACTTGACATGCTTGTTCTCAGGGTATGTCTTTGCCCAAGCCTTCATCACAAATGGGTCATTCACTGTAAGAACAAAATCAACAAATTCAAGTGAGAACTGAGAAGAATTCTTGAAGATGAGGAGCAAGACTAACTCAAATACCAAATGCAGATCCTAGTATTTATATTTATGGCATTTTGCGAAATTCATGATGATTTGTCACTCAATAATGGCAATTTGATCAAAATTCAAAGCTCAAAACATAACTTATGATTCTATCATTTGCAAAATTCATGACGAGTTATCACTGAAGATGGCCATTCGGACAGATTCAAAGCTCGAACAATAAATCCCAACTAGAGTATTGATATTACGGTGAGTTATTATAAACCAAATGGAGATAGCAGGAAACAGAACACTGAATATTACCGCTGATGCAAAGGATTTCATCGACACCCTTTGCCTTCAGCTCCTCAGCCCTCTCAATGAACCCAGGTACATGCTTCAAACTGCAAGACAAATTGTATATAATTAAGTTTAGTTGTAAACAGTCTGCAAAATTTCATAAGCAAAAAAGGAACACCATCTTCTTAGGAGACCCACTTGGACAATCTGATCTTAAAACGTACGCATTCCATGAATGCACATAATTGCTCAGCCAACCAAATGAAGCAAATAAGAAAACCGAAACTTTTCAGATCCAAAATCCAATGCTAATTCCATTTTTCGTTCTAATTTAGCAAAGACTGTGTGAATCGATATACTTGGTGATAAACAACCAAACAATCCATGTAATGTAACTCATTTTAGCTTGGCTGAAACATTGATTCTTTGGAGTGTGTATATACAGATAAGCAAGAGAGATTACAGCGTTATCATTTACTGTCCTCTAGAAATTGTTTGATAATGCTGTAACTTTTCTTCCCAGTCTCTCTTCAATCACTTTCGCTGCTTTTCTGTGATTAAATGAATATCTCAGATTCTCAAAACCAGTTTTCTGTATAAAAAAAAATATTATAATCGGAAGCATATTATATTACCAAGCGGAAATATTAGTAAACAATTTCAGCCCTTTGACCTGTTCCACTAAGCGAAGCTAAACATGTTTGTAATCAAATCACAGTTCACACGGCAAAAGCGCAGATCACTCCCGCAACAGTAGGGATCCAAAGACAAATACACAAACGAACGAAACAAGATCGGGGAACTTCCAAATTTAAGATTTCAACAGGTAAATTTTCTTTCGAAAAAAAATCTAATAAAAACCCTAAGATAGAGAGGGGAGAAAACCTGCAAGTTGGAGTGAAGGCTCCAGGGACGGCGAAAAGGATGACCTTCTTGCCGGCGGAGAGGGAGTGAATGGAGATGTCATGCTTCTGGTCATTCTCGTCGAAGAAGGAAAGAGTCCCGTCGGGGATGGTGTCTCCGGCGGCGATAGGAGCCATTGGTTTCCTTCCTCGAATCTGACGGTGATGAACTGTGAGAGGCGGAGGTCTTATTTATCGAAGGCGGATTTCAAATCTATTGGGAGTGTTCTCTGAGTTGGATTTAATTGTCCCTATGGATTCCGGTTCGCATTAATTGGAATGGATGTTGTTATGTACAGCAAGATTAGGTGCTATATCTACATGCGCTTAAATTCAATCGGTAAAGACTTGCGGGTAGTATCTAAAGCGTTTCGGTTTGAATTTCGGATGCCGCTCTTTATTTACCAAATTCAAGAAATTGTCCTGATCCGTTTGCTCTATAATTTGATACAGATAAAATAATTATTATGAAGGAGAAAATGGTACCAAATAGACCAAAAAATGGGCCTATTTGCAAAACTAGTCAACTGGCCCAAGAATTTGCAAAACTAACCACCGGTCCAAGAATTTGCAAAAATGTGCAGGTCGTCAGGGGAGATGAGAAGGGCTGTAACCGGTCGATTACAGAGAGAGAAAGAGAGAGTCACTATGTGCGAAAATGGAGGAGCAGTCAGAATACAGTAGATCGAACGGGGAGTCGCTGGAGAGGAAGAAGTCGGCGCCGGCGAAGGAGGATGATTTTGTCAAGGACTCCGACAATCTCCTTGCGGTCGTTAAGGGGCTTCTTTGGTCAATCTTCTGCCCGGAGCCGATCAGCGATATTCCCTTCGTTCAAGATTCGAATTTCTCCCGATGGCAACTGTCAACGGAGGGGACCGGGACAGCGCCCCGACGAAGCAATCCCTTGCTCCCGCCAAGTGCGCCGACGCCCAATCTGTTCTCAAAAGGTACAATCTTTATCTGTCAACTCCTAGTTTCGCCGACGGAACTTCAATTTAGGGTTTCCCGATTTCAAACTTGCGTGTTTTTGATCAGTTTATGTTCGCTGTTGAAATCAGATTGCAATCGGAGCTAATGTCTCTCATGGTAGGAACTTTCAAACTCCCCTTTTAGGTTATAGTTCCCTGGATTAAGTGGATTTGGATCAGAAAATCTTTTGCCTAAATTTTCTTCGAATTTGGGGGTTTTCATATGAGTGCAGATCCAGGGATTTCCCAGAAGAGGATAACATATTGAGTTGGAAAGGCACCATCCATGGAAGCAAATACACTGTTTTTGAAGGCACTGAATACAAGCTTAACCTCAATTTCCCATCCGGTTACCTTTCAAGCCTCCGAAGGTCAGGTTTGAGACTGGGTGTTTCCACCCCAATGTAGATGTATATGGTAACATCTGCTTAGATATCCTTCAGGTGAGTTTCATTGTTGTTTGAAGAAATCAAATTAGAAATCAGGTTGTTTAACTATGAATTTTGGGTTCAATTACTGATATTTGAAGTGTGAATGAATTGAATTTGTTACGATAAATGGTCTTCTGCTTATGATGTGAGGACAATCTTGCTGTCCATTCAGAGCTTGCTTGGAGGTATAACAATAATCAATTTTTGCTGATATGTTCGTTTTATTGGTAGGCTAGTTATGGCCATTTGGCATGATAGGTTCGTTTTGTTGGTAGGATAGGGTTATTAATTTTGGGGCGGATAAGTTTGTTCAGTTGGTAGGATAGGCTTGATCAGTTGGTAGGATAGGGTTATTATCCTGGGAAGCTGTTTTTGTCTCTGTATAAAATTTTGTTCATGTTCATATTCCTTGTTTTTTTGTTGTCTAATTATATTGGACATGGTTTTTATGATCCTTAATCTTTAAGAGCTTGTTTTGTATTCTCTATATTATTTGTTTCTTAATCTATATGATGATAAATAGCCTATTAGCTCAATTGGTAGAGCATTGTGTATGCACACAAAGATGTGAGTTCGACTCTCACATAGGCTAATGCGGAGTATGTGTTTATATATCTCTGAACTTATACGATTATAAACATGGTAGGAAATATATACATTAGTGGCATGACAAATTTGTGAACTTGATAGGACAAATTCATAAATCTCTCCAGGCTTATAAATTATGAATCTGGTAGGAAATATATACACTAGTGGTAGGATAAATTTGTGAAACTGATAGGGATAAATTTATGAATATATGGTAGGATAAATTTGTGAATCTGGTAGGAAATATATACACCAGCGGAAGTGGAAGATTTTTACCTACTTGGTGTTTGTTACATCAAACTTTAGTTGATCTTGGTTGTTGTTTTTTTGGAAATGATTTTGAATAAAACGATCAAGCCTGTTTTGTACATGATTATGTTAGAAAGGAAAGGAATCTGGTTGTGTTTAATTACCAAAATCAAACAGTTCATAGATGAAGTAGAAAGGCCCAAAAAAATCAGCTGGGGCTATGTACTTGTGGTCGTTGAGATAGTTCCTCATTATTGGTCAAACCTTCCAACTTAACTCTTTGTTCTAATGGTCCATGTTTTTTCTTGTGCTTATTTATTAGCTCTTCATAATCTTGTAATAACAAGCATTAACAATTCAAATTTGAAACTTGACATGAAATTTCTTTATCATCCGAATAAAAAATTAATACAAAGAGAAAAACAAATAGCAAGATACTAAAACAATCTTACAAGTTTCAGCAAAGAATATCTTAGTGTATATCTGGTTGGAAATGAAAATCCATGATGTGGTGGAAACTAAATAACTAACTGGAGGAGTTCCCAGATAATCTTTGGGTGGAGTCATATGAATATAAATGCAATAACCCATCGTGAAATATGATCCATCAAAGCACAATATCAATGAATAAAGAGAGCAATTATGCAGAAACCTCAAGTGACAATAAAGAGAAGGAAACAATATAATTAACCCATTAGGAATCCACATAGAAATTGAAAAAGGTCATAAGTTCTAGTCGCAGAAAGACATAGTATAGTAAATTACATTGGCAAGCAGCCTCACCTTGTCATGTGCATTAAGCTCCTCCCTTGACACTTTCACTCTGGATTTATTAGAGTGATTTATGAATTTGTCCTACCAAATTCACAAATGTATCCTACCAGTAGTGTATATATTTTCTACCAGGTTCATAATTGTATAAGTCTGGAGAGATTTATAAATTTGTCTTCCCAGGTTCACAAATTTGTCCTACCACTAGTGTGTATATTTCCTACCAGGTTCATAATTTTATAAGTTCAGAGATATTCATAAATTTGTCCTACCAGATTCACAAATTTGTCCTACCATTAGTGTATATATTTCCTACCAAGTTCATAATCGTATAAGTCAAGAGAGATTTGTGATAGGCTAAAACCTACACCCACAAGTGTATGGGGTTCAGTTGTAGTATATCAAGTGTCGTATCACAAGGACCAATGGAGTATCGATTGTAATTTCGAGCTAGTTCGACCAAGTTCGGAATAAACAAGCAAATTTGAGAGTGTATGTGTGTAAAGTAACCAAGAAAATCAACTAATTATTATGAAATATATATGGGGAAAACGTTCTAGGATTAAGGATATACCAACAATGCATCGTCAATAGGCATAAAATATTTTCTTGCTCGAGTGATTTCAAAATCAAATTGTGGAGGTAGGTTATCTAAGGTAATCGCACATCACCTTTCGAGTTTAGCGCGAATGTGTCTAAATCGGTTAGCAATTCTCCTTTCGGGCTCAAGCAACCGATTTAGGCCCTTTAAGTTCATAGAGTTTTAGGCAATAGTCATACTAACTTCGCCTTTCGGCTCCGAATAATATCAAAATTGCCCAAAACATCCATGATAACCTAGGAATCCTCAAGAAGTTTAGTCTCACTTTCGATCAATAAACTTCGGGTTTAATCATGTAGTTCTGATGGATCCTAATCGCCTTTCGGTCTCAATTCACCATCTAAATTCCAATTTAGGTGTTTTAGTCTTTCAATTTCAAACCCTAAATCGGATCTAATCGACTCACATCAATTAGAATAAGCACAACATGATTAAACCACAACCTAATTCAGGAATCATTCGAGAGATACTAAGAACAAGCCTATTTCCGCATTGTCGGGACAATCCCAACCCTAGAACAAGAAGTCTAGCCACTCATGGAAAAGTACATGCTTGATTCAATCAAATTCGGCAAGACAAACATAGGACAATAGAGATGAAAATAAAATTTACCGAAATTTGATAGATCGAACAAGTTGTCTTCTCCAAAATCCTAGTCTCCAAAGTTCACCAAAAGCTCAACTCCAATCCCCCACAAGTTCGGCCTGAGCTTTCTCAAAACAAAAACGTAACTCCCCAAGAAATCTGGAAATTCCCTTGGTTTTAATTAATCCAAAACAAATTAAAGAAACAGCCGGAAATCCGAAAGGTCTGGCCAAATCTGGCACTGTCACGACTCGTGAAGAGTCTGTCACGGGTCGTGACAGCCTGCAGAAGTCACAAAACACACGGGTTCACTCGTCACGACTCGGCTTGCTTCTTGTCTCATATTTTAGCTCATCTCTCGACCCCTTTAGCTCTTGAATCGGCTCCAAAATCGCTCAAAAGTACCTGAAATCACAACAAACTAGTGGTAGACACCGATTCCTCAAAATGGGACACTAAGGGCTAAGAAATAGGTAGAATACTCTAGTAAAACACCCTAAACTCTACACAAGAGTTCCAAAAAACAATGCTAGAATAGACGCTATCAAAATACCCCATACTTACCCTTGCTTGTCCCCAAGCAAGACTAAGATAATAAACCACAAGATAGCGTCTCCTAAATAGAATTATCCGACGAATGCCGTCCTAGCATATCATTGCCAACAATCAAGTTTGACTAGCACATCAAAACACCAAAATCCTCTAATGCACTTCGCTTAAATCTCAACCTCAATACTCATCATCCACAAAGCTTGAACAATCTCGATAATCTCCACCGCTTGAAAATATGCACACAATAAAATCATGAGGGCTTTATAGGTGATGAGTCAAAGGTGGAAACAGTTGGGTATGGAAAATTTCAGGCCATGTGGTGCTAAAATCCGGGAAAAAGGATCATTCGAGAACAACCGGAAAAACACACACTTTCAAATAATCAAACTCATACCAATCCACCAAACAAACTCCATCACAGCAACTTTTTCATGTTCACTTTTGTCAACCACATCAAATTTTTTTTTTCCACTCTTTTCCTTACATCTCTAGCCTTAACACCGTTTTACACGAATACAAACATTTGTGATGAATGAACCCGGTTACTAAGTGTTTCGGCATCCTCGCTTTGCACTTCTTCCTACTTGTGTGAATTTTATTCTCCACAAGCAGGATCGATTACTAACCGTATTTTTTCTTTTCTTGACTTTTGCATAAGAGTGAATTTTATCCTCCTCTTATCCCAAGATTTTTTTTCAACCACAATCAAGAAAAATCACCCCACACTTGAAGCACATCCACACAACAAAATACACCATCATGACCAAAAATCCCGGATTGGGTTAAGGCAAATAGCGGGCTATTGAAAATCTTGTGGAGCTACCAAAGAAACAAGCTTCTAAGGCTCAGAAGGCTTCAAGAAGATGATCAAATGCAAGGGTAGATAAGGAGAAATGGGCTAACAAAACTGCCTCAATCATATTTCAATTGTGCACATAAACCAAATAATGCGGTCTCACCATAATGTCAAGCTTGAGTATCCAAGTATAAGGCGAGAAACATACATAATCAAGAAAGAGGGTAAACAATCTAGCTAGTCAAACAAGGCAATGACTCAATGCTCAGGTAATCATCAAATATTCAAAAATAAGGATGGGTCAAATAGACACAAAAATCGCAAAAATTGTGAAGTATTCACCCCCACCCCATACTTAAGCAAAGCATTGTCCTCAATGTGCAAAACAATCAAGGAAGAGATGGGAATACTCACAATTTCAACATGTAGAACGAGTGTCATGAAAGTGGCCAAGCCAATGCCATATGTGTCCAAACCTAGGGAAGACAACCAAGACAAACAAGCAACAAACTTGACAAGATAGGGGCTAGTAGATAGGTGTCAAAGCACCTTCAACTCAGCTCAAACATAATCAATATTCTCAATATAGCGCACTATCTACCCCATACTTGCTCATTTGTAAATCAGCTCACATGTATAAAAGAAAAACAAAACTATAAACTAAAAACAAAAACTTTTTTTTTTTAAAAGAAGAAAAGAAAACTTACCTCGGGTTGCCTCCCGAGAAGCGCTAGTTTAAAGTCTGAAGCCGACCCTTATTAACTTCGAGAAGCTTAAATCGACCCGAATGAACGGTCCATAGCTCGCCCCATCCATCTAGCAGAGTATTCTCATAGCGACATGATTTAGATCGCTTTTTGCTCAAACTCCATAGGCATGTGCTCTTCCTCTTCTTAGCCCATCGTCCCTTTGTGCCTTCATTGTCACCTCCATCTTCAAATAATAAGATCACCTCTTGGGACTTGATGGGAGGCGGTATGTCGGCAGGAACTTTAATTGATATCTCCTCCTTATGCCATTTTGCAAGCATTCCGGCTAATGCCCCACATTGTTGATCAACATTCTCTTGAACCATCCCTTCAGAAAACAGTGATGGCACCATGTATGCTTGGTGAACAACCAATCCAGGCTCTTCTTTGGGGTCATCCTCCTCAAAATCAATCTCTGGCTCAATCAACTCATGCACATGCTCTTCAAAACTTTCCTTAATCTCAAAAGAAACACTAGTGCAATTTTCATTGTTACTGACATATGCTTGGATTGGGAAACTCTCCGGAATAGCTAGAGCATCCAATGTGTGTTGCGCTAATTGAGCTTTCAGCTCCGCTATCCTAGTGACTAGCTCATCAATGGATTTATGTGAATAAGGCTCTGGATCATGAGGAGGTTGCGAAGGTTGGCACTGAAGCTCATCTGAATCCCTTTCATAAGTGCGCTCCCACTCGTAATGTCCATCAGGATTGCAAATGCGGTACATGAAATCCGCATCACGAGAGGTGGGAGCTAGAAAAACTGGGCATTCGGTAATTGTGTGTCCAAAACCTCCACAAAACTCGCAATAGGCATATGTCCCATAAATAAAGAACTGATGTTCATGAGTGGCATGACCGAAGGACGCACAAACATCACAATAGGGAATACAACTCATCTTTAAAAGAGCACATCTAAAATAAAAAACAAAACCAAACAAATCAAAGCAACAAAAAGAACTTAGAGAACTAGTCGTCAAAAGGACGATCAATACTAGCACCGGTCCCCGGCAACGGCGCCAAAAACTTGATAGGCTAAAACCTACACCCACAAGTGTATGGGGTTCAGTTGTAGTATATCAAGTGTCGTATCACAAGGACCAATGGAGTATCGATTGTAATTTCGAGCTAGTTCGACCAAGTTCGGAATAAACAAGCAAATTTGAGAGTGTATGTGTGTAAAGTAACCAAGAAAATCAACTAATTATTATGAAATATATATGGGGAAAACGTTCTAGGATTAAGGATATACCAACAATGCATCGTCAATAGGCATAAAATATTTTCTTGCTCGAGTGATTTCAAAATCAAATTGTGGAGGTAGGTTATCTAAGGTAATCGCACATCACCTTTCGAGTTTAGCGCGAATGTGTCTAAATCGGTTAGCAATTCTCCTTTCGGGCTCAAGCAACCGATTTAGGCCCTTTAAGTTCGTAGAGTTTTAGGCAATAGTCATACTAACTTCGCCTTTCGGCTCCGAATAATATCAAAATTGCCCAAAACATCCATGATAACCTAGGAATCCTCAAGAAGTTTAGTCTCACTTTCGATCAATAAACTTCGGGTTTAATCATGTAGTTCTGATGGATCCTAATCGCCTTTCGGTCTCAATTCACCATCTAAATTCCAATTTAGGTGTTTTAGTCTTTCAATTTCAAACCCTAAATCGGATCTAATCGACTCACATCAATTAGAATAAGCACAACATGATTAAACCACAACCTAATTCAGGAATCATTCGAGAGATACTAAGAACAAGCCTATTTCCGCATTGTCGGGACAATCCCAACCCTAGAACAAGAAGTCTAGCCACTCATGGAAAAGTACATGCTTGATTCAATCAAATTCGGCAAGACAAACATAGGACAATAGAGATGAAAATAAAATTTACCGAAATTTGATAGATCGAACAAGTTGTCTTCTCCAAAATCCTAGTCTCCAAAGTTCACCAAAAGCTCAACTCCAATCCCCCACAAGTTCGGCCTGAGCTTTCTCAAAACAAAAACGTAACTCCCCAAGAAATCTGGAAATTCCCTTGGTTTTAATTAATCCAAAACAAATTAAAGAAACAGCCGGAAATCCGAAAGGTCTGGCCGAATCTGGCACTGTCACGACTCGTGACGAGTCTGTCACGGGTCGTGACAGCCTGCAGAAGTCACAAAACACACGGGTTCACTCGTCACGACTCGTGAAGGCCTCCCACAAGTCGTGACAGCTTGCTGTAGCTGAAAATTACACAAACTCTCTTGTCCCGCGAGTCGTGCTACATTGTCTTGAGCTCCTATGAGTGATTCACTTGATATGCTTGCTTCTTGTCTCATATTTTAGCTCATCTCTCGACCCCTTTAGCTCTTGAATCGGCTCCAAAATCGCTCAAAAGTACTTGAAATCACAACAAACTAGCGGTAGACACCGATTCCTCAAAATGGGACACTAAGGGCTAAGAAATAGGTAGAATACTCTAGTAAAACACCCTAAACTCTACACAAGAGTTCTAAAAAACAATGCTAGAATAGACGCTATCAATTTGTGAACACATACTCCGCATTAGCCTATGTGAGAGTCGAACTCACATCTTTGTGTGCAAACACAATGCTTTACCAATTGAGCTAATAGGCTATTTTCAATGTAATTTCCTTCTTTTCTATTTGAAAAACTTGGGAATCATGTTCAACTGTTAGCCATTATGAATCTCCCTTGTCCTTGGATGAATGACAACAACACGTTGCCCCACTTTTAAAGGTTTTCCACAAACTCACTTTTAGAAAACCATGGAAAGTCTATAGCACTATAAAACCACTCAAAACCACACAATCTTCATGCAAACTAAAGTCTACTTGGGCATCAGCACAAAAGCAAATAATATGATGGAGAGGATAACTCTTTCACAATTCAAACAACCTGCATAGATGGCACAGCACAAAAGCAACTCAAATTTCCAATACAACATTCATCCATTGTCTATGCATATGGGAGAACATTTTACCTCATTCTTCTGAATCACGATGACACTAGAGTTGAACTGGGCATCAGATGTTGGCATCTGTTAGGATTTATTGTTTATTAGGCTTGTCTACTAGATTACACTTTGTTTGTCCCTGTTGACTGTTAGGATTTATTGTTTATTGTTTATTAGGCTTCCAATCACTGCCAGAACTTTGGAAACAATAATTCGACTCTCCACTGCTCATGCAAAGCTGAAGTTGGAAACAATAATTCCAATCACAACCTTAACTTCTTTCTGCAAGGGCATTGGATGTTTTGAATTTCACTCAGCTGAATGGGAGACAACACACACTCCATAAACAACTAAATCATCTAATAAGCCATTTTTGTATGCACAAATGAGGTAACAATTCGAAGAAAGAGATTCAAGGCAGCATAATCGCATCCAAGATAGAGAAAATCAATATAAGAAGAAGAATACCAGAATAGTCCAGTTCCAAGAAACATACCAGAATCGTCACTCCTCGGATTGTTGAAGAAGAAAATCGTTCTTCTCCTTCTCTCTCTTTTGCATTTCCAGAAACAACGCTAGGTCATCCTCTTTCTCCTTCTTCGTAGGCTCCTTCAGACTCCCGAGCTGTGAAACTCTCGTCCGAATCTGGCGACAAAATTGGAGGATTCCAGCAATGGCGGCGAGGATGGGAGGGTGTAGTGCTTGCGAATGGCAGGATTCCAGGACTCGCTCCCAAGGCAACGCCAAACTCTAGGACTCTGCCGGCACAGGTGGAGTGAATGAGGGATCAATTTTCTTAGCGGTGCAAACAAATTCGGATCCCCTCTCAACCCTCGCCCAACAACCAGTGGCTGTCACGGTCGACGGCACCGACGATTGACGATTCCTCAGTGCTCTCGATCCTCAACCAAGACGGTGACGGTGACGGCGACGGCGGGATAGGAGTAAGGCGGAGATGAGAAACAGCGCCTCTCTCCCTTTCTTTCCTTTCCCCCTCTCTCTTCCTTTCCTTTCACCTGCAACCCATCCACCCGGTTACCTATTTTATTTGCAAAACTATACACTTTCTAGTTATGCAAATAAACAAGGGACATGGCTAGTTATGCAAAGTTTTTTTTTTTGGTCTAGTTATGCAAAATGGCCTATTATGAAGGTTTTAAAAAATAATAGCACATGAACGGATCTATGATTCATGTTATAATTTTATCACCAAAAAGTTTGAAACTTAAAAAAAAACGGTTATGTATTTTTTTTCAAAAATTTAAAAAGGTGATTTTGGTAGATGCCCTTTTTTGAATGTTCAATTAGGTACTTAGGCCCTAAACCAATTTAATTAATTTTATGTAGACCCCTTCCCAATAGAGTGGAATGGTCAATGGTCAACCGTTTGAACATTGACCGGTCAACGGTTGACCATTGACTGGTCAACGTTGACCAACCCATTTGGATTTATTTATTTATTTTTTATTTTTTTTAGTGATGCCATATTTTACCGTTTTAATGCCAAAATTTTATTATATTTTATTTTCACTTTGATGCCACTTTTCTAATGAAATGATTGGATGACACTTTTTTAATGCCACTTTTTTTAAACCTTGATGACATTTTTTGTTTACTGTAATGTCACGTTGACCATTGATGCCATTTTTTTTACTGTTAACGACTGATGCCACTTTTTTATGTCAATTTTTTGATGATATTTTTTTACCGTGATGCCAAAAATTTTTAAAGTAGTGTTTTGATGACATTGTTTCTTTGATGTGATGTCACTTTTTTTTAAGTAACTCGAATGTAATTATTCGATGCCACTTTTTTAATCAAATCGTTTGATGTCACTTCTGTAATTCAATAAATTCTATATCGATATATTTTCATTGATTCTACTTTTATTCACTGATGAGTGATGACAAACTTGTGATGACATTCTTTGTTGATGATATTTTTATACAATTGATGACATGTGAGCTTAATACGTAGCTACACTTCATTGATGACACATTTGTAAGTATAATTAATTGATCTCAATCATTTGTGATGATATTTTTATAAAATTGGTGACATTGAAGTATGAATTGTGGAATCAAAACAGTGTCACCGAACAGGGCAATACGATCTCGGAAGTTAATGATGACAACAAATTGTTTCTATTTTATTGGCCACTAAAATTTCCATCGCAAAAAGACATATGTAAACAGGGCACACATTGAAGGCAAAAGACATTGGAAGAGACACAAGAGTACAAGACCATAGACCTATATCAACAACAAATCATAACTAGTTGAATCAAGATGAAATGATTGAATGACACTTTTTTAATGCCACTTTTTTAAAACTTTGATGACATTTTTTGTTTACTGTGATGCCACCGTTAAGGTTCGTTTATGATTATACTTCATTGATCTGAATCGGTAAATAGATAGATATATAGGTGGCGGAAGCCAAAGGTATTACAAAAACAAGACCAAACTAAGGGTCTCGCTATAAAATATACGACCCAAATCTTACTACCCACAAAAGTATTGCACTCCACACATAACCTCGGGTATCACCCACCAATTTCCACCCACAAAATATAATAAACTCCTACTACCACCTGAGCAAGTCAAACACCCACCATATTACATTTCTCGGTCAAGCAACAAATAAAAGCTAAAGAAAGAGACAAAAGAAGCCCCTGCAGCTTTATGAAAAGCAGACCACCACACACACGCAAAGCACAGCTCGGCATAACCACACGCGCCACCCAGACCGGAACACACAGCAAACTCCAGCCGCTCGTTCAGCCCTATACAGAAATAATTGAGCCGGATCTCGCCGGAAACAGGGAGGGAAAACCCCTGTGCAAGGCCGGAACTGCCGCCAGCAGCGCTCGTCGCTAAGCAACCCATGAGAACCACCAAACCCCCACCACCAAAACCGCCTTGCGTTCAGCACATATACGGGAGTAGAAGCTCGCAGACCCAAACCGACGACAGCGCATCACCAAGGACGCCGGATGGCGGATGGCAAGAGATTCAGATATGAGATCCTACGACCTCCATGGACGCCGGATCTGAGCAGGAGGAAGACGCCGGATCTGAAGCCAATTGCAGAAGGAACTTCACGATCTTCGCAAATTCCAGCGATGAGATAGCCGATGCGAGCTGCGATGTCGGCGATAAGACCGACGGTGGGTTGGATTTGGAGGAGGCGAGGAGAGTGTCGGAGCAATCGTCTTGGGAAGCGAAGGACGCGTTGGGAACGATTACCTCTATAGTAGATGCTCGGCTAATTAATTTTCAAAGGGGCTTAGGACGGCTAATTAATATTTTAGGAGGTCTGACTACTTAATCATCTTTTCAAAAAGGTTTATTCTACCAAATTCTCTCAATTTAAAACTTGTTTTTTTTTATAAAAAAAACGCATAAATGGATCTATGATCCGTTACTTATACTGAATGAATCTAAGATTCGTTACTTATATTGAACGGATCAAAGATACTGGTGCGGGACGAACGTCGTTGGCACTTTCGTCCTTTGCCAAATAGTAATAAAATCCAAACTCAAACACAAAATCAATAGATTGGCAAATCAATGACTTGATAAACCAAATAACTACTAGTATAGCGATGAAGTCCGGAGTCAAACCCATAGGGAGCAGCGATTTACTATCTAATAACTCTTAACAAGAACTCTTATGACCAAACAATGATTTATGACGAATAACCAAGATGTAAAGTAACCAACTTTGTGTTTGCAAAGTAAATTGATAATAAGGTAGAGAAGATATTTCACCCATAATTCTCTGACAATGGTTGAGATTCATGGTCTTATGATTGATTTATCAATTACTCATAAAAATATGTCTACTTGACTAAAGTTGAGAGATTCGCATGGATACAATCACCTTATTCAATATCACTGAAGAATATCATTAAGGATTCAAGTAATTAGACCAATTGGCATATTGATTCAATGCAATTAAGACAAACCAGAACAACCATAGATCAGCCCTAATCGACACTCCTCAACATAGATCAACTGAAATCATCCACTACAAAGACAAAGAAATATCACTACTTCAATACCTTCGTTTGCTATCAAGAATACAACAACGGATTCATAGCTAAGATACAATTCCTAACATGGTGATCAATCATAGAAAGTAACACAAATATAATCAATAAGCACAAGATGATAAATATGAATATGAATAACTAAATAGAATCAAATCCTCACAATCTAAACAACCATGTCTTCGAATCACAGACGAAACTATGAGTTTAGCAACTCATAGGCCAAAACTCTCTCTCTTTAATTGTGTTCATCCTCTCACAATCCATATGCCACACACGGCTGGAACTAATAGAAATAACATAATAAAGAGTCGTGAAACCCTATAAATTATAATAATATAATAATAGGAAATAGAATCTTCGGATCCGAAATCGCAATCGCTGGAAACCGGCCCACGGCGAGCACCGCCTGAAGCACGGCGGGTGCCGCCATACTCAGTGATGGAATTTCCTCTTTTCCTCGATTGTCTTCAATGTTGTGCTTCCTTACTCCTCTCTAGCCTCTTCCTCATCCTTCATATGCTCCAAAACATGTCTCTTAAGCTCTTCCAAGATCCCTCTAAGGTCGGAATGTAACTCTGCAGAATAAACACTAAAAATGCGTAGATTCCGAACTTGAATACTTCACAAGCAATATATGAAACTAGACTCAAACATATGCAAAACTCCTATCTAAATGCAATAAAAAATACCTATAATGCCTATATGAAATATGCATTATCAAATCCCCCCACACTTGCTTGTTCTTAAGCAACCATAAGACAAAAACATCATCTATGCATCCCACATGAGGTTCTTTCACAATTATACTCATCAAAAGCAACATCATCAATAGTGCAAATATAACCAAGACATATAAACGTCATAACATGTATATATGGGATCAAGTTGTTTGCATGCTCAAAAATCCAACCTTACCAAAGATAATGTGTATCTCTCACTCTTATGTGTTTAGGCTTTAAGCATACACTCACCTCAATTTCATATACAAGCATCAACTCAAATATTGACATTTATATTACAAAATCTCCACCGGATACGTCAATGTAAAAATAACTACATCAATAAGACTTTCGCTCAATGGAAACCTTCATAGAAGATTCCATTTGGCGGGGTTGTAATGGGGTTTGGTAAAGAAACATAAAAATACATAGGAACAAATTCATAAAAATGAGGGAACTAATAAGCACATAACATTTCATCTTCTCAAAACCATAAACCATAAAACTCACACTTTAGCTTATTTCTCCTCAATTCCAAAATAGATTCCATAACCCACTCAAAATCTCAAATTCCACGGAATGAGGGTAAGACTCATCATAGGCTAGGAATAATACAATTTTGTGGAGCTATCAATAAAATAGGCTAAAGGCTCAAATTGGCTTCAAAGAAAGATATAACATAAGGTAGATAGGGATAAAAATGTGGCTAAAAATTTATCTCTATCATTTGAACTTACCAAACAATTAACATGTATATAATCGGTCTTGAAAATAGATAACCATGACAATACTCAATGATAAATGCATACAGCTCCCCAACAATAGCTGAACCTAGTCATTTTGGAAAGGAGCCTTGAGAACTAGCCCTAGCCGAATCCCCTATCCCCAAACCTTAACCCTTGGAGCCTTGAGACCAATTTGAAATGTGGTCAAAGATACCCCTACCCAATTTGGAGAAACATCGCCATCTCTCTTTTCCACTATCCCTCTCTTGCATTCCTCATTTTGAAAAAGAGACAAATCTTACTCTTATCCACATCCTCACATCAATTTCATCCATTCCATTTCTTAAGAAGACAACACTCTCTCTCTCTCTCTCTCTCTCTCTCTCTCTCTCTCTCTCTCTCTCTCTCTCTCTCTCTCTCTCTCATTTCAAACAAAACCCCCTAAACCTTATCTTACCTTGAAAGAGAGAAACGCAAACCCAAGAAACCCTAAAGCCCACTTCACCTCTCTTCCTCTCCTCCTTTTCCACCACCACACACCACCATCTCCAGCCCCCGCCTCCGGCCACCTCCTCCACCACAACCACCACCAACGCCGCCCCCTTTTTCTTTTCCCCTTGTGCTGAGAGCTCCCACAACACCCACACCTCCCTCTTTCATTCTTCTTGCAAGAAAGGACCTTCAACAACTTCCTCATCCTCCCTCGGAGTCAAGGAGATCCATTGGAGCCATCTCGCAGCCCCATAAAGTCAAGATCGAAGCCCCGGAGTCTTCTTTGTCCATTTTCGGTCCAAAAAGGGTAAGAAGTCCATTTCCTCTTCCTTTCGCCTCCAAACTTCTCAAGTTCTCTCCTTTAACCTCCCTAGCATCTTCCCAGCTCACTCAACAAGGAGATCCAGCAGGAACAAGCCAAAAATCGCCCCTCAAACCATCCCGAAGAAGAAAAGAAGAGAAAGAAGAAGTTTTGGGTGAGCAATCCCTTTTTCTGTCGATTTTTACGTGACATGAGGTTACTAACATGTTTCTGTATGTTAGGGTGGGAGTCCGAAAAAGTGGTGAGGGCTAACAACAACAATCGAGGCCAGAAAAGGGCTCAAATAAGTGATTCAAGCCCAGACTCGCCGCCGCGAGAAGGAACTCGTGACCGTGAGTCAGAACAGAACCTAAAGGTTGACTTGTTGTGGCGAGTGGCCTTTTTCGCCGCGGCGAGTGGGATCTCCTGGGATGCCCTATGGCTCCCTTGTCTCTTGGCCACAAAATATGTCCTTCGCGGCGAAGGACATATTTTATATATGTTTAGTAAAAGTTTTATATATGTTTATATAACTTGGAGAAGCATCTAGTGTGGTTTGTTCGGGCTTTTTCGTGTTAATGCTACGAGGCTTCTCAGTGATGCTTTGGACAGTCGAAGGTGTGGCAATCTGAGTCGAGACACACTTCCTTGGAGCACCGTCTTGATAACCCACAAGAGATCGAATCCTGATGTACCGCTGGTTAGTGATGCTATCGTGGTGGTATTTGGAGTGATCCTTGTTTGTTTATTCGAAAAGTTGGTTTTCGTTTGGCTTTGGTTCCACTTGTAGTGTTGCGGGTTTAGCCTGCTCAATGCGCTTTTTCTGTTTGTTTCGTTTGTGGTAGTTATATTTGTTTATGGCGGTGTATCCGTTTGTCGATTTTAGCGACCTCTCGAGAATCAGGTTGTCTGATCTTGAATTTTTACTTTATAAAAAAAATTAAAAGAAATTCCAGGAAAAGAAAAAGAAATTCAAATTTTGATTTTTTGGGTGGCTTCCTCCACAAGCCAGGCCTATACTTTTTTTTTTGATTAAGTAATAATTCGGATGCGAACCGCTATCCGATAGCATCCTTTCGGATGAGGTCGATAAGACTTGGGTCAGTGTATAGAGAAGAGATGGAGGCAATATGAGCAAGGTGTGCAACCTGATCTGCCACATAATTGCCGTTACGAAGAACGTGTGAAAACGAAACTTCGTAAAACCCCGTAATTAGAGTGCTAATATTTGACATAATTAGTTCGATTTCCCATGGACATTGGGTTTTAGACTGTAGATGGCTGATGATGGTCAGTGAGTCTCCTTCAATTATAATTTTTGGGATTTTCATCTCGAGAGCCCTCTGGACGCCCAATCACAAAGCCAAGGCTTCGGCCATTAAAGGGGATTGGTATCCAATAAGTTTGCTTCCCATTGCTACTGAATTTCCTATGCTGTCTCGAATGATGTATCCTATCGAACTTTTCCGTTGGCCGAAGGCGGAACTATCGAAATTTAGTTTTAGTTTCCCTGTTGGTGGTTTTTTCCATTTATCCTTCCTTCTAATCCTCACATTTTTGTTAGGGGTGCTTACTCGATGTTGTATTTTGTTGTTATCCTCTTCGCTTTACTTTCCTGCTTTACTCCATTCATTAATATATGAGTTGACAAGTTTTTCAAATCCTCTTGCATTTGGCACTTTTTGTTGTTGGAAGATCAATTTGTTATAAATATTCCAGATGGTCCACCAATGG
Source organism: Persicaria maculosa (assembly GCA_963922045.1). Classification (NCBI taxonomy): domain Eukaryota; kingdom Viridiplantae; phylum Streptophyta; class Magnoliopsida; order Caryophyllales; family Polygonaceae; genus Persicaria; species Persicaria maculosa. The sequence goes on along the minus strand of OY998258.1, from coordinate 56,728,062 downwards.
AATACCATTTTCTTTTCTTTTTTGTTGTGGATCAAGTAGTCCATCTAATTTTGTCAGTAATGCCTCTACATTTCTGGATAATATGATATTGTCTGAAATAATAGACTTCAATCTTGGAGATAGGCTTGAACAGCAGAGTGAGAATCTACATTCAAAAAGTAGATGAGTAGTGTCTTCTTCGTGGTGATTGCACAAGGCACAATAAGGTGGTATTGCAATTCCTCTTCTGGAGAGACGACCAGCTGTTGGGAGTCCATTGTGACGGACTTTCCTCATGAAATTCTTAATTTTAGGTGGAACATTCAACTTCCAAATCCAAGCATTATTATCATTATTAAGCTCTATTGCTCTTATGTTAAGTTTATACGCACTAGACGTTGTAAACCATCCTTTTCTGTCTGGCTACCAATACATTCTGTCTTGTATTTGATTTATTGGGAGAGGAACCTCTGCTATCTTTTCCGCAATATCATTTGGCATAGTCGTTCTAAGTATTTCCAAATTCCATGCTCCATTACGAATGTACTGATCAACAGTTTCTTCCCAGTTGATTTTTGTCGGATCAAGACAAGCATTATGAATATTCTTAACCGGAGCCCATTTATCAAGCCAGAACTTGATTGTTTTCCCATCGCCGACTGACCATGTTAGGCCTTCCTTTAACGGTTTAATAAGCTTTCTCAGTTGCGTCCATTGCCATGAGGCATTTCCTTTCTTCTCGAATTTAAGTATTGGTGTTGTCTTTAGATACTTATGGTTGACGATTTTGACCCAACAATTATCCGGTTCCGCAATTATTTTCCAAATGAGTTTCATCTGTAGTGCCTCATTCATTTCTTTTGTTTTTCTTAATACCATTCCTCCTTTTGCTTTTGGACTGCACACTTTGTCCCATCCTATAAGGGGTTTGTATTGTAGGTCTTTGTTCCAGAAGAAAGTCCAATTGATTTTGTCTAGTGTAGAGTGAATTGTTACCGGGAGCATGAAGCTCTGCAACGCAAAAAGTGGTTTAGAAGCTAAATTTGAATTTATTAACACAGACCTTCCATGTAGACCTGAGCATGGGCCGGGCCTTTGACATTTTTGTAGCCCATTGTACCGGGCCGGGCTTGGGTTAGGCCCGGTTTTTGGGCCTACTACCTTGCCCAAGCCCGCCCTTGTTGGCGGGCCGGGCCGCCCACCGGGCCTAGCGGGCTTTTTTTTTAAAGAAAGAATTTGGGACGGAGAAATCTTACCCGATAACATAACTGGTTATGTAACTAAATTTTCCATTTAGCTAATATCCAAGAAGCAAAATCAATTAAAGACATAATACATATAAATCTATATATACTTTTTTTACCTATAAACCTAAACACTTTAATATATACCTTAGACATAATACATTGTTTAATACTATATATACTTTTTTTACATAAGACATATACACTGTTTAATATACCTAAACATTGTTTAATATATATATTAATATATATATTAATATACTGTATACATATACACACTAGTGTATTATATATATAAATATACAGTGTAATATATATAAAATTTGTATTACAATAAAAACATATCATTATATTTATATATGTGTATAATTATATGTATAATATTAAAATATTTAAAAATATACCGCTTGGGCTTCATACTCCATCCAAGCCCAGCCCTGTGGGCCTACCGGGCCGGGCCTGTCGGCCCGCTTGGGCCGATTGCTCTACCCAAGCCCGCCTTTTTTACCGGGTGGGCTGGGCGGACCGGGCGGGTTAACCCACGTCTGCTCAGGTCTACTTCCATGTTGGGATAGTGAGTCAGCTCTCCATTTTGATAATTGATTAGTTGTTTTGTTAATAATTTATTCAAAGGTGCTTTTATTTGCTCTCCCATCAACAATTGGACACCCCAGATATTTATCGAGTTTGATGTGCTTTGATATACTCAAACATCCTTCAATGGCTGCTATTCGCGACGCAAGTATCCTTGGAGAATCTTGTAATGCAGATTTGTTGTAGTTTACTTTCTGCCCTGACAACTGACAATAATCATCAACAATTTCCCTTACCTTTTCACATGCTGTCATGTTGCCTTTTGTGAAAATGATGATATCATCCGCAAATGCCAGAAACGGGATTCTTGGTCCTAACGGTCCAAACCTAAAGCCAATGCCAGATTGGTTGAGATTGGATTCTACAATTAGTTTTTTAGCGAGCACTTCTGCACCAAGAATGAATAGAAACGGAGACATGGGGTCGCCTTGTCTTAATCCTCTAGAAGGTTTAAACACCTCCGTAGGGCCATTATTAACCAGTACAGAGAAAGAAACTGATGTTACACATTCCATGATTAGGTTAATGACATAGTTACTAAACCCAAATTTTCTTAATACTGCCTCTGTGAAGGTCCAATCCACCCTGTCGTAGGCTTTCTCCATATCTAATTTAATCGCTAACCGGCCTTCTGGCCCTTTTCTTGTTTTGAAAGAATGGAAGATCTCGTGAGCTATCAATATATTGTCTTGAATTGCTCTGTCAGATACAAATGCTCCTTGAAATGGATGGATTAGCTTACCAATCACCTTCTTGAGTCTCTCTGTTAGAATTCTCGATATTATTTTATATATTGTTGAGTATAGACTAATTGGTCTATAATCTGACGTCTTCGATGGATTGTCGCATTTTGGCAGTAGGGTGATGAAAGTATGATTAATCTGTCGAAGTATTCTGCCAGAATGGAAAAAAGCTTTGACAGCTTTGATGACATCGTTACCAACAATTTCCCAGTAAGACTTATAAAACTCTGCTGTCATTCCATCTGGTCCAGGAGATTTATTGAGACCTAAAGACCAAACCGTATTTTTTATTTCGCTGTTGGATGGTTGTTGTCTTAGAGTCCTATTTTCTTCATCCATTATAGCATGTGGTATTAGTTCTAGGTATTCATTAAGAAGTGTCATGTTAATCTGTTCTTTGGAGAATCTTCTCACAAAGTCATTTTTAACTTCCTCTCTAATATTTTCTTCCCCCCTAATATTTTCTTCCCCCACAATCTGTGTACCATCTGTGTACCAGAACTCATTGTGATATTCCTAATAATTTTCCTATTTCGTCTCCCAGAAGCTACTCTATGAAAGTAAGCTGTGTTTGAATCAGTTAGCTTGAGATGTTTTGATTTTGCTCACTGTCCCAAGTATTCTTTTTGGAATTTTAACAGTTGTTCTTTTTTCCTGATCAATTGTTTTTCGACTAAATAATCCTTACTCGTTCTGGATAAACTATTTGATTGGATACTAATCAGGTCTTTTTCCACAATTTGTATTTGACGGAAAACATTCCCGAAGGAGTTTTTGTTCCACACTTTAGCTTTTCCTTTCAGAAACTTTGTTTTGTACATTAACCTGTACATTGCTGAGCCCGTACATCTGACCCTCCAAGCTTGTTTGACAATGTTCCTGAAGTCCTTTCTTTGTAGCCACATATTTTCGAACTTAAACGGTGGGTCGTAAATTCTCTTCCAGAAGTGAGGCAAATAGAAATAGGACAATGGTCAGACCCTGTAAAGGCACCGTTGAATGTCGATAGATCAGGGTAGGTTTCAAGAAACTCATGTTGGACCAATACTCGATCTAATTTTTCCCATATATTATCCTCCCCTTCTCTTTTTTCCTCCACGTAAATTGATTGCCCCAGGATGGGATCTCGAGCATAGAACATTGATTTTTGAATTGATTTATTCTAAAATATCTTGATTGGCTAGGCACTGCTCCCCCGAGTTTTTCACTGCTACTACTAATTTCATTCATATCTCCTATTACTAAGCATGGCAGGGGTTCACTCGTGACAATATTCGAAAATTCATTCCAAAAGACGTCTTTGTCCGATTCGTGGGGAAGTGCATAAACAAAAAATATTATTCCTGTAAAAATTTTATCCGAGCATGAGTATTTAACCCGGATTACTCTTGGTAGTACCATGTCAACCTCAATTGTTTCATTTTGAAGAACGTTCTCATTCCAAAGGAGTCCTATTCCTCCCGTTCTATCATTCCATACAGACCAGATAGCATTATTGTATCCACTCGATTTCCAATACTTTTCCTGAGGAATTTTATTTATTCTGATCTCAACAATTGCCATAAGCGAAATGTGATCATTGATTCGCATGGCTTTAAGGTCTGTCCAAATATTCGACTTTCCTATACCTCTGATATTCTAGAAACACACTTTGATTATTTGATTATCCGGTCCATCAGAAGTCGAGGGTGCAGTGCTTCTGACAGAGACGAAATATACACATTTTTGTGTGCAGTTGGAAGTTTATTTTTCACAAGAATAATGCTCATTTGCTTATAGTTATCCTGACATTGATCTGTAATCGAATAAATCTTGTGTATTGTAGCCTTTCCTAATGTTTCTCTATTATATTTCACCCAAACGGACACTTGTACAATTCTACTCACCTTTGAGTTATAGGTGATGATAGTCGACCGATAAAACCAAGTAAATGTATAAGCCTTTTGAGAGTGGTCAAGTTGCCTAAATCTCTTACTTGAGTTAATTTTCATTGCTATTATCTCACAAATCCTTTCTATCATACTAGCCAAACTGCCTCCTCCTATCAGATAGTTCCACTCAAACACCCTTCTCACACGGTGTGAGAAGGGTGTGAGTCACACCTGAGCTACTCGTCCTCAAATCGACATAAGAGCATATCTTTATACTTCCTTGTAATAACGTACATGGCCAAGTAACTACAGCAAAATACATTTAAGCATAAGTGGTAAGAAGTTCTTCCATAATTTTTGGTTACACCGTGATTCACACATTCATAATAACATGAGACTTGACATAACCTATCCCTTACAGTCCTTAAGTTACAAATCATAGCAATCAAGAATAGGATCCTATAGATGATGGTAGACGGAACAAACATATAGGCGGATATATAAGGGCCACAATTACACCACCAATTTTTACCCTTAGTAATTATACGATCGTCAACCGAAATTCGTAGACGAGAGGTGTGAATAGAGGTCCCGCCATGCACCATGTTTATCATTAGATTTTCATTTAAGTAATAACCACCATAGATCAAACATTTGTGGTCATGAAAAGTATCCACGTACACATACCATGTACGGTTGATTTTAGATTTAAACAAGTATTTCCATTTCAATAGGTAAAGCATCGAAGCAGTGCACTCACCAATACCCACCAAAGTCCCACAAAAATGAACAATTAAGGATATCCACAGGCAAAGCCAGTTTATAGACAATGATGGTGAGAGGATCATCATCATCATAGAGTACAAAGGTGATCGATTGGTTGACTAGAATAAAATTGAAGAGGATCCAAGGCAAAACTAGCCATTGAAAACATCCCCAAAAAAAGCAGTTGTGGGCTTATTTCCAACTAAAACCAGCCCAAACTTGTATGGTGGTAGCCGAGGGCTCATGCTCTTATAATCAAAATGTTTGCTTGTGATCAAGTGCTCATATAAAGTATAAACTAAATCATCTTCATCAAACAACATGCTTACATACCCACACCTGAACACACAATATGAAAGTATGAAATAGTGAGATAGGTACCTGGAGATTATAAACATTAGATGTTTAATCAAAGCTATTCGATCATAGTCACCAATGATTGTTGCAGAAGAGGCTGACTGAATCAACGCAGTGATGTTCTCTAGATCCCGTCCTTGCAGCCCAAAGAGTTTTCCTCTATTAATGGTTCTTCTTTTGAACATCTTCTCAACGTACCTTAGACTTCCTATAGGCCTCACGAGCCATTTTGGTATGAGGAATCTCCTCATTGAGGTTATAGCCCTTCGGCATATGGGGTTTCTCCAATTGAGGGGTAGGATCTTCTACCCCCACAACGAGTTTTAAGCCCTCTGGCTTCCCCTTTCGGGTGTTGCGCTTTTCAGGTGCAGGATCTTCTACAGCCAACACCTTCTTTCCTTTTTCCATGCTCGTAGAAGCCATACCCAAACAGAAAACCAGCAAGAAGATTGTTAGATTCAGAATTGAGACTATTAAGTTGAAGAGAAAGAGAGGAGAAGTGTGAAGAAACCAGCACCAACCAACCCTCCTCCCGCACGAAGAAGATCAGAGATGAAAGAGGCCCGATCGTACTAACCCTTACAGAGCAGAGCAACAGAACTCCTCCCGCACGCATGAGGCTTCGCTCCACTCCGGATAGCAAGTGCCAACATATCGGGGAGCCAATAGAAGTCTCCCACCATCCAAACTCTTTGCCGACCGTACAAGGAGGATTTGGCCATGGAGGAGGGCGATATGACCAATCTGACGGAATAATCAACCAAATAATACTTAGACACCAACAACAAAGAGTATGGGGGCTTCGATTAGGCCTTAGCCTAAACACAGAAGTTAACCGCAATTTCGGGTTAACCCTAGAAACCAGACAGAAATCGCCAACACAAAGACCACAACATGGGCTAGAATTGAAACTTTGGTGATTCGTAGGGCAATCGATCACACAGAGTAAGGCTATCAGAAGAATAGGTAGGCCGATGTACGGTCGGAGGTTCTTCATCGCAAGATTGAATCAAAGGGGTTGGCACCGAAACGACAGGACGAATAAGGAGTGGGAGGGGAAGCAACTCAGGCGCGCGGAGGCGCGTTCTTTTGCTCAGAAAGGGTTTTCTCTGTTAAGCCAGGCCTATACTTGTAATGCAAGTATGAAAATCTAGAAAGAGGAAAAACAATAATAAAAGAAAAATTGAAAATCATATTAACATGTGTCTTTGGAGCCGAGGTTGATGAAATGAGAAAAAAAAAGAAAAAGAAAAAATAATTATCAAATGAAACAAATTGGAAATTTTGATCCGATCGAGATGGTTTTCTTTCATTCGACTTTTTTGCTTATGGCTCGATTTGCTCTTTTCGGTGAAGTCGATGATTTTCATGTGCATGTGTTTAGTTTCAGAGGAGGTTGTACACTCGTTCGCCCTGTTGATCAAGAGGATCGCAACATTGTTCGTGTCTATCGAAGATCTCTCATCTAGGTGTTTTGTGTTGGGGGTGGGGGGAGGGGAAGGACGTCGTTGGTCCATACTTTCCTAGAAGATGTCAGTTTCACGTGTTTCTGCTCCAGTCTCTTCGTCGGCAAAATGTCATGAAAGGTTATAGGATTCCCCGTGTTCTTGATATTCACAATTTTGTCTCGAAATCTCCCTTGACTTCCTCATTTCTTTGACAATTTGTTGCTTTGTTCGATTTAAATTAGGATATTTATGTTTTAGATTGTTAGAATCATGATAGTTAGTTTGTGTGCTTAGTTTTGACCTCTCGATTACCCGGCACTGATTTATCGGGTATTTCGAATTACAAGGTCAATTTCCGGTGACCCGAATTACAAGGTCAATCCAACTTGATAGTCAACTTCCTTCCAAGCAAATCCACGGAGAAGCTTATAATCAAGCTGAGCTCTCTCTCGTCTCCTCCAATGGCTTCCACCCACCAAAACCTCCAATCCCTCTTCCTCTTTCTCTTGCTCCTCCTCACACTCTCACTCTCTCTCTCCACCAATCCAACACAAATCCTAAAACCCCAAATCCAATTCCCCTGCAGCTCCCCCCACCACACCTCCTACCCCTTCTGCAACACTTCCCTCTCCCCCTCCTCCCGATCCCAATCCCTCCTCTCCTACCTCACCCCGCCGGAGAAAATCTCCGCCCTCTCCACCAACTTCTCCGGCGTCCCTCGATTGGGCATCCCTCCCTACGATTGGTGGTCCGAGTCCCTCCACGGCATCGCCACTAACGGCCCCGGTGTATCCTTCGATGGCCCCATTAAATCGGCCACCATGTTTCCGCAGGTGCTCCTCACCGCCGCTTCCTTCAATTTCACCCTCTGGTCCGGAATTGCTTCCTCCGTCGCCGTTGAGGCACGGGCCATGTTTAATTTGGGTCAAGCTGGGTTGACCTTTTGGGCTCCGGTGGTCAATGTTTTTAGGGATCCTAGATGGGGGAGAGGCCAGGAGACCCCCGGGGAAGACCCCTTGGTTGTTTCGAGGTACGGCGCGGAGTTCGCCAGAGGGTTTCAGTTTCAAAGAAGTGGGTTTGGAGAGGGGAGAAGGGATTTGGAAGAGATTGGGAGAGATGCTGAGTTGATGTTATCAGCTTGCTGTAAGCATTTCACTGCTTATGATTTGGAGGCTTGGGGTGGTTTCAGCAGATACTCTTTCAATGCCATGGTGAGATTTTGGTTTTGATTCTCAGTTTTGTGAAATTTATAATTGAATGTTTCAGGAATTAGGAATCAGGTTGGAATGAAGAATTCTGATTCTTGAACCCTGATGTTTTGATAGGAATCAAAATTCACGAATGTCTCATTTCAGGAATCAAATTGATGTATGATGTTTGGGTTTGGAATCGAATTGGGAGATGAAGCATTGCCATTACCTATCAGGTCCTTAGAGCAACAGAAAACCATTGGATCACTTAATTGAAACCATAGGAATTTAGGAAATCAGGTATGTAAAACAGGAAGAACACTACTTGAAAAGAAGAGGTTTCCACATGGCGTATTATTTGTCTTAATACAAGATATAGTAAAGAGTTAATGGTTTCACAGTTTACATCGTAGATTTTTGCTGGTTTTCAATATGCATATGATCTTATTCACTGAACATTATGTTCATATTTTTGTTTGGAAGTATCATTGAAGCTAAGACAAGGGTAGGCATGGTTTCGTTTGTTGGGAAATCACCCTCAAACCATTTGAGTATTGACACATGGAACAAGCATTTTAGATTTGCTTCTTTTGTTTTTATCAATAGATTTGAATTTGGTGAGAAATTTTAGTTGAAGAACTTTGTGATTTATACTATAATGACAGGTTACGAAGCAGGATTTGGAGGACACTTTTCAACCGCCATTCAAGAGCTGTATCCAGGAAGGTAAAGCCAGTTGTTTGATGTGTTCATACAACAGTGTCAATGGAATACCGGCATGTGCAAGCAAGGATCTCCTTCAGAAAGCCCGAAATGATTGGGGTTTCAATGGGTAAGAATTTCCAACTCCTGCTTACTTCGTAAATAAAGACCTATTATTGATTGTATTTGGTCTTGCTTCCGGTTTAGGTATATTACCTCAGATTGTGATGCAGTTGCAACAATTTTTGAATATCATAACTACACAAAAACCCCAGAAGATGCAGCTGCTATTGCTCTGAAAGCAGGTTTTATAAAGTTTTACACTCGCCCTAGTGTTAGTGGTCAAGTTATTGTGACGCTTATGGTTCCTTAAAGAATCTCTACCGTGTTATATAGTTTTGGTTTATTGTTGACAGGAACGGACATAAACTGTGGTACCTACTTGCTTCGCCACACTGCAGCCGCTATAGAACAAGGAAAGGTGGAAGAGGAAGATGTTAACCGAGCTCTTCTGAATCTCTTCTCCGTTTTGATGCGCCTAGGGCTTTTTGATGGGAATCCTTTGGAGGGGAAATTTGGGAAGTTAGGCACTGTAGATGTGTGCACAGATGAGCATAAGAGACTTGCACTTGAAGCGGCAAGGCAGGGCATTGTGCTTCTTAAGAATGATAAAAACTTCTTGCCGTTCAACAAGAATGGGTTTTCTTCTGTTGCAGTGATTGGGCCCGGAGCAAATGATTCAAGCCAACTTGGCGGCACTTACTCAGGTTTCTGGAATCGTAGTTCTCTCATGATCTGTTGTTTCCATGCATTCATTGATGTTAAAGTCTCTGTTTTTCTGGGCATATGATTCTATTGACTTTTAGCAGCATAAGTTTATCTACTTTTTTATATGCTCAAAATATCATATCTTAAAAAAAGGAGATGGAGAGATCCAGCCGTTTTGGTCTAAGTTAAAACTGACTTTGAACTGACTTTATTTTCCACCTCACTACATTGTACTTGAAAGCTTAAAGGACGAAAAGCTAAGTATGGATTTTAATTTGTGCAGGAGTTCCATGTGATCCTATAAGCTACACTGCAGGAATACAAATGTACGCTCAGAAAACGATTTATGTGCCTGGTTGCGAAGATGTAACCTGTGCTTCTGCTTCTGGATTTGACGATGCTGTTGCTGCCGCCAGGAAAGCAGACCGTGTGATTATGATTGTTGGGATCGACTTGTCCCAGGAAACGGAAGATAGGGATCGAGTCAGTCTTCTTCTGCCTGGTAAACAGATGGATCTTGTAACCTCAGTGGCTGCTGCCTGTAAACATCCTTTAGTTTTGGTTCTTAGGGGCGGTGGCCCTCTTGACATCTCGTTAGCTAAGGAAGATCCTAGAATAGCGAGCATTCTCTGGGTCGGATACCCTGGTGAGGCTGGTGGAAGAGCCCTTGCTGACATCATATTTGGAGAACACAACCCAGGTACTAGAAAACAGTAGAAACTATACACTGATGTAGTTTTATTTGTGTAATTTCTAGGCGATTGGTTATCAGAAAATGACTGATTTTCGCACTTGTTTCAAACAGGTGGGAAGCTACCTGTGACATGGTATCCTGAGGCTTTCATCAAGACGCCAATGAACGACATGAACATGAGACCTGATCCATCCCGTGGATATCCTGGACGAACATATCGGTTTTACACAGGGGAAAGTGTTTATGAGTTCGGGCACGGGCTGAGCTACACCCATTACCATTACAAGCTCCTCTCATCTCCAGAAAGAATAAATTTAGCGGTCAAGGGTCTTATCAGCAGCAAAATCACTCCATACAAAACGCAGGATCACATTTCTATGTCAAATTTTGTTGAGATCGACGGGCTCTCATCTTGTGATTCATTAAAATTCAGCATTGATATATCAGTGATGAATTCTGGGGATAGAGATGGAAGCCACTCTGTGCTTCTCTTCGCAAAAGCATCCAATACTGTTGAAATTGAGGGCGCGCCTCTGAAGCAGCTTGTTGGGTTTAGCCGAGTCCATGTACCAGCTTTCGGGTTAGCACAGGCGCGTATTGTGGTTGATCCCTGCAAGCATCTTAGCTTCGCGGATAAGCACGGAAAAAGGATATTGCCCTTGGGGTATCATACCTTGATGGCAAAAGATTTTGAGCATTCCATTTTCCTGTCATTAGAAGATTAGCTGTTTTTTTCTTTTACCTGTACTTGCATCATTTTTTCCCCTCATTTTTCTTGTATTGATGTTTCAATTTGTAATTAGGCTTCATCTAAATCTAAATTCTTGTACCTGCATAGCTTAATGGTTAAAAGGATACGACGATATTGTCAGACACACCAACAGTTCAAAGGCAGGTAACTCCTCTAAGTAGGCATTATTGGCTCTAATGAGACATATCTCGTGATTTACCTCTACTATGTTGAAGCGATCATTGGTGTGGGCCTGAGATGTGAGAGTTCATCCTTTTTGTTATTGTCATGGTTGCAATTATTTCCTATGGTTGGCCTCATTCTGTGGCCCTCTTGAATGTATGTGTGTGTTTGTGTTTGACATGACATAATTTGCCTTATTCTCAATAAGTGGCCTCATTTTGTGGCCTTTCCTTTTCCCACTCTTATTTATTTGTTTATTTATTTGTATTTGTGAGAATTATTTCAAATTATGCAGATATTATTATTTTCCTCCAAAAATAGTTGCTCTAATTTCTGTAACTAGATAATTTCCTAATTCTTATAGTATATTCTTAGGGAATAAGGAGTACATTAACATATAATATATATTCATTATATAGTATTATTCACAAGGATAAATAGTAATAAATATATTTGTTATATTAGTATCATTTATTGGATAAGAGATGAATTCTCATAATCTTATAAGATAAAGAGAAGAGACGCTTCTCTCGATCAGTTTAAGAATCTGTGGTGGTCGACTGTAATGGTGATAGGGGGATGACGATGTTGGTTGTTGTAACAGAAAGGGAAGAGAGGGAAAGGAAGTTAGAAGATAGAGGGAAACAGAAGGGAGATAGAAGAGAGTAGAGAGGAATAGAGATAGGAGGGAAATGGATTCTTCATGTCTAGCCTCATGGCATTACATCCATCTATATAGATCTTCCTCCTAAGCTCATACATGACATTACATCCCCCATTGAAAGAGCCTTGCCTCAAGGCTTAATCTGAAAATCTGGAAAAAGGTGAATAATGTGGCCAGCAGGCTCCCAAGATGCTTCTTCTGCGTCCAAGTTCGTCCATTTGATCAACCATTCTGAAACTGGATCGCCATTGCTCAAGTATGTTACTATTGTGTCAATGGCCTCTGGCAAAGCAACTAAGTCGCCCTCTTCATCAGCTAATGGAGGCGATGGTGATGGTACCTGGTGTCTCTCAAGTCGGCGTTTCAGCTGAGATACATGGAATACAGGGTGAATTGCAGCCCCTGGAGGTAGCTCAAGCTTGTAAGCCACTGACCCCACCTTTGCTAAGACTTTGAAGGGCCCAAAGAATTTGGAACAGAGCTTGAGATTCTTTGGAATGGCGATGGACAACTGTCTGTATGGTTGCAGTTTCAGGAAGACCATATCTCCCACCTGGAATTCCTTGTCTGAACGATGGCGTTCCGCGAATTGCTTCATTCTCACTTGAGCTTGGAGAAAGTGAAATTTAATCTGTGATAGCATATGTTGCCTCTGCTGGAGCCAGTCTGAAGCATCCGAATGTCTGCCCATGAACACATTAAATCCCAGCATCGAAGGAGGGTGTCCATATAAAGCTTGATAAGGGGTGGTTTGTAATGATTTGTGAAAATTGGTATTGTACCAAAATTCAGCAAGGAAGAGTCATCGAAACCATTGGTGAGGATGGTCTGAACACATACAGCGAAGATAGGTCTCAAGACACCTATTGACTCTCTCTGTCTGGCCATCGGACTGAGGATGGTATGCAGTGCTCATATGCAAGCATGTGCCTAACCCTTTGAACAATTGATGCCAGAAGGAGCTAAGGAAAATCTTATCTCGGTCAGACACAATGCTCTCAGAAAGACCATGAAGTTTGTAAACATGTTCCATGAAAATGGAAGCTACAGAAGCTGCTGTAAAAGAGTGCCTCAGTGCCATAAAATGAGAGTACTTTGTAAGCATGTCAACCACCACAAAAATGCAATTTTTTCTCTGGCTTTGAGGAAGACCCTCAATGAAATCCATGGATATGTGTGACCATGGTGTACTAGGAATAGGTAGTGGTTGAAGGAGCCCAGGTGAAGCCACATTCTCTGCCTTACTTCTTTGACAAACATCACAAGATAACACAAAATTTGTGACTTCCTTCTTAAGGCCAGGCCAATAGAACAGTTGCTTAAGCTTCTGATATGTGCCCTGTGTGCCTGAATGACTCCCTATAGGTTCTTCGTGTAAAGCTTTGAGTAGTCTGAGCCTGAGATCAGTTGTTGCTCCAATGTACAGACAGTGATCAACCCTCAAAATCCCCTTGCAAACTGAGAATTTCCCTGATGTATCTGATATAGCTTCCACCAACAGTTGTTGTGCTTGACTGTTACTTGTATAACTGGTCACAATATCAGTCATCCATGTGGGTTGAATCACAGTGGTGACATATCAGTCCCCATGATGCTCCTCAACTTCCTAGACAAAGCATCAGCTACCTTGTTCTCACACCCTTTCTTGTATGCAATGCTGTAACTCAACCCCAACATTTTCCTCATTGCTTTCCTTTGTAATTGAGTTGTGAGCTTTTGCTCCAACAAATGCTTTAGGGGCTGATGGTCAGTTTTGATGACAAATACTTGTTGCTTCAAGTAATGTCTCCATTTGTCTACTGCTAACAGGATAGCCAATAATTCCTTTTCATAAGTAGACAATAAAAGTGATCTACCATGTAGGGCTTGACTGGTGTAAGCCACTGGTCTCCCTTCCTGTAGGAGTACAACACCAATGCATGTATCACATGCATCAGTCTCCACTTTGAACTGCTTGGAGAAGTCAGGCATGCACAACACAGGAGGTTCAGTAAGGAGGGATTTCAATTGCAAGAAGACAGTGTTAGCAGCATATGACCAGGTAAATGCATCCTTCTTGAGGAGATCAGTTAAGGGTTTAGCAATGCCACCATAACCTTTAATGAATCTCCTATAGTAGCCTGAGAGTCCCAAAAATCCCCTTAAAGCTTTCAAGTATCCAGGCACACGCCAGTTTAGGATGGCTTCAATCTTCTTAGGATCAGTGGCAACTCCTTTTTCTGAGATAATATGGCCTAGATACTCAACCTGAGTTTGCCTAAACTCACACTTAGATTTCTTAGCAAACAGCTTATGCTTCCTTAGCATGTCCAAAACAGAAGTTAAGTGCACCAAATGCAGATCCAAGGAGCTGCTATAGACTAGTATATCATCAAAGAAAACCAGGACATACTTCCTTAATACCTCACTGAAGACATCATTTATAAGAGACTGAAATGTTGCAGGGGCATTAGTGAGGCCAAAGGGCATTACTTTAAACTCATAATGTCCTTGATGAGTCCTAAAGGAAGTCTTTTCCACATCTCTAGCAATCATCCTCACTTGATGATATTCAGACCTTAGGTCTAGCTTGGAAAAAATGTCAGCTCCTTTAAGCTCATCTAACAAATCCTCAATATGAGGAATAGGGAATTTATCCTTGACTGTTGCCTCATTTAGGCGCCTATAGTCAATGCACATCCTCCAAGTACCATTCTTTTTCTTTACTAGCAACACTGGAGCAGCAAAGGGACCGTGGCTAGGTTGGACCACCCCACTCTTTAGCATATCATTGACTTGCTTCTTAATTTCAACCTTCTGAAAATGAGCATACCTATAGGGTCTGGTGGCTATGGGAGATGTGCCCTCTTTGAGGCAAATAACATGCTCATGTCCTCTTATTGGAGGTAAACAAGAATACAAGATGGTTCAGCAAACACATCAGGAAAACGACTTAATACCTTTTCCATGCAACCCTGGACAGTAGTACTCTTGTGGTCCATGTTACAGACTTGTGCAATCTCAGCCAACCAAAATTGCTCCTTATTGTTCACCATAGTGTACAATTCTTTCCCTAAGAGCATCCTGATACTGGCTACTGCAGCTTCCTGGGAATCTTTAATCCCCTTTATCACAATTTTCTTCCCATTTCTTAAAAAAGAAATTTGAACAGCTAAGAAATCAAACAAAACTGGGTTGAATCCTGCCAACCAATCAGCTCCCAATATCATTTCACTATCAGACATGCTAAGCTATCGAATATCAAAGATGTATTTGCTACCCTGCATGTCCCATTCACAATTTTTGCATATCTGATTACTCATCATCTTACCAGCTAAGGTGTTGACCACCATTAATCCACTGCTGCCTATCTCAAATCCAGCCTCTCGAGCAATCTCAACGTCCATGAAGCTATATGTAGCTCCACTGTCGATGAGGATAGTAATCTCCTTACCCTTAATCGATCCTTTCACCCTGATAGTGGTACCTGATTCCCCACCAGATAAGGCATGTACAAAAACTTCAGGGATATCTTCGTTCTCTTCGCTCCATTCTTGAGGAAGTAACTCATCAGGTTGACCGTCAAAGCTTTCTTGAGCCATCAAGCTGTGTAAGGTGTTGGGTTTGCATTTGTGGCCGAAGAAGTACTTATCTCCACAACGGAAACATAAGCCTTTCTTTAGATCTTGAGCCTTCTTGAGACCCAATTCAGTCATTTGATTTGTAACATTCTTCAATGGAGGTGCCAGATCCTTAGTATCCCCTTTAGGAGCACCTACTCGTTGCCAGAAAGGTCTGAAAGCAGCTCCATTACCTGATGAATTCTTGCCTGAAAATTTCGAAAGTCTTAGCAAGGCCTGAACTGATCTATAGTGTAATCTGGATTGCTCAAACACCATTATCATCGAAGAAGGAGACCCCAATTGCACCAAAGATCGAATTTCCTCACGCAATCCGCTAATAAAACTCGATACGAAATAAGATTCCGTCAAGTGTGGGTTGAAAGCTAGCATACAAGCCCTTAGATCCTCGAATTTTTCTATGTAAGCTTCAAGATCTTCGCCCTGAATCAATTTGTTGAACTCGGTGACTATCTCCGGTTCCTTGCGCTCTCCAAACCTTGCGCACAGATCATCGCAAAATTCACTCCACCTCGCACGAGGCTTGTGAATCATGTAACCCTGTAGCCATATGTCTGCTCTCTCGGTCAAGTACATTGTCGCAATTTCGACCTTCTGATGCTCAGGGATTACAAAGATTGAGAAAAATTTCTCTGCCTTTCGAATCCAACTGCGCGGATTCTTGCCTTCAAAGCTCGGAAAGCCCAGTTTTGGTAAACGATTGCTTCTCAGACTATCGTTAGACCAATTTGAACTCGAACCTGATCCACTAGAGTTCCAACCTGAAGTTTGGCCCCGACGACTATGGATCTCCATTTCAGGAGGTCCGGATCCCATCACCGAATGTTCTTTCCCGGCGTGATTGCTCTGATCTCTCTAACCCCGGTTAGCACCCGCATCTGATGGTTCTTGAACTCGGTCTCTGATGGGCGGATTTCTTATCAGCTCCGTCAATTGAGCTAGCTGATGCTCGGTAAACTTCTTGAACTCCTCCAATTGCTTCGCCTGTTGCTCGATCATTCTTGTTTGCTCCTCGCGTCTTGATTGTGAATCTGAAATTGACTGTTATGTTGAACCCGCGAAGGCTCTCATGTCGTCCTTAAGCTCCATGAATTGCGCTTCCAAGTTCTTCGATCGCATGCCTTCAGCCATGGCGGTTTGCGTGCCTCGGAAGGTTGCTCTGATACCAATGTGGTGGTCGGCTATAATGGTGATAGGGGGATGACGATGTTGGTTGTTGTAACAGAAAGGGAAGAGAGGGAAAGGAAGTTAGAAGATAGAGGGAAACAGAAGGGAGATAGAAGAGAGTAGAGAGGAATAGAGATAGGAGGGAAATGGATTCTTCATTACTTGTCTAGCCTCATGGCATTAAATTCCATCTATATAGATCTTCCTCCTAAGCTCATACATGACAGAATCCTAGCAGCTTGATGCTCTTAGACAGAATTCCCACTAAAGAACCCTTCTTCATGGAGAGTTGTTCCTCTCCAAATTTCTACTTTGGTTCATATGTTGTGAACCATAGGTTCTCCCCTAGCGATTTTGATTTCCCAGACGATCGATTTCTATTTACCAAAATCAAGGAACAAAATGGACCATCACTGCAATAATGACATATAAGTGGTAGCTCGCCAAGTTGGTTGAAAGTGACGAGGGGGGCTACTCTTTCACAAATAGTGCCTCAATTTATATGATAAGCAATTGGCAGACAGTTGAGGAAAGCAACAAAGGATTCAAAGCAGAGCCAAAAAAAGAAAGGAAAGGGTGGGTGCATTTAGGATCACATAATCTCCATCCCCACTCTCTTGATATTTTTTCTACTTTATGGCAAAGTGGTCTTTAATTTTATTCCCTCCATCCAAGCAGCAGCACCTAGCTAGCTAGTTAAGCTCAAGCCTCAGCAGTCTCACCGGCCTCAGCTGCAGCCAGCACGAGCTCCGGGTGGAGGGTTCCAACCAGAGTTCCATCGAGGGCGTTGGGCAGCCCCAGCGCCTTCAAGGCCAAGTGGGCTGCCTTCTGCCCGGAGATCATCATCGCCCCGAATGTAGGACCCATTCTGGGAGCCCCATCGATCTCAGCAACCTCCATTCCGGTAACAATCATGCCAGGAACCACCTCCCTGGTGAGGTTAACAATGGCATCCTCTGCAGTGTTCATGTCGAGGGCCTTCATTCCAGGGACAGAGTCGATCATCCCGATGCTCTTCAGCCTCTTGACTCCGGTGGCTCCAAATGGGCCGTCATGCCCGCAAGAGCTGACCACCACCTTCGCCTCCATCACATTGGGGTCCATGCACGACTGGGTGTCGTGGTTCATCGACACCAGCGCCCAGTTGGTGACAACGCCCCCAACCCTGTTGTTCTTGACGATCAGATCCTCGGCTGCCACCGCGTTGAACAGCTTCACGTTGGGGCGGGCTAGGAGCTTCGACATTATGGTTGATGTGAAGAGTGCCGCGTGCTTGATCACCACATAGTGCTCCTGCTCGTCGTACTCTATTTCCAGCTCGTCCAGGAATCTGGACACACAAATGTCCATGAATTTGATGTTATATAATTTTAAATAAAATAAATATAAGATATCGATCATCTACCTTTTTACCTAGGCTAGACACCCTTGTTCACGTATATTCATTTGCACTTGATAGGTGAATTTAATGTTTTCAAGGAAAATGTGGAGCCAAGCATTTGATAATTACAGGCAGGTAAATTTGAAGATGAGATTGTGGGGTGTCCATAAATAACGTCCACACATTTTTGTAAATGTAGACAAATGAATATAGTTGAAATGAAAAGATAATTGCAAATAGCAATCATATATGATTTCAGCTGCATGCGGACATTTGGTTGGTGGATATGGACAAACGTATCTAAGTTTTTTATACATCAACACAAAAGATCTAACACATAATATCAGGTCCAAGCTAGTCACGGGCCGAGGTGACTTTGCCTTAGCTAAAGGGCTTCAAACATGTGAGTGTGCGTTTTATGAGCATCTCTTCCCATAGATTAAACTAACATGGCCATAATATACAGAACCAAACTACAGTAATTCTTATTGGCCCTGACCAGCGCCAATTTCTATCAACGTACAAAATCTAAACATATCCCTAAATCAACCATCTATCAACCAAAATAACGCCACCTCCGAGGCTCCAACGCTTTGAACCAAGTATCACAAAATTATTTTTATATTTATTTAATTTTTTAAAAATTATTATATATTTTAAATAAATACTCCGTATTAAAAAACCTTTATTTCAATATTTTTATAATTATATTTGGGAAAATAATACTATAGTTTTGAAAATTTTACAATTTTTAACATATAGTAATATTTTAAAATAAAAATTCATAAATATATAAATTTGAAATATGAATATAATTTTTATATTCTTTTGAAATTAAATAAATGTAAAAATAATTTAGGAAGGGATAGTGTATTTTGGGAAGGGTCGCACGTAACGTAAGTGATGTTAAACGTTTCTACCGCCACAGAAAACGGCTCTTATGTCAGAAAACATGCATCAAATGAAATTTCCAAGAAATCAATTCAAAATCCAAGACGAAGAGCATATATAAATGAACGAAAACTCAGAGTGGATAGGGAGCGGAAATCAAAGGTACCTATGAGCGGGCTTACGAACGACCATGGCGGAGAAGAGCTGGCCGCCGAGCCAAGCGCCACCGCCGGGGCTAACCGATTGCTCGATGATAGCGACCTGAACGTTAGGGTTCTTGCTGAGCTCATAGGCGCAGGAAAGCCCCGCCGATCCAGCGCCGACGACGATGACGTCGGTGTCAGCGTAGGTGATGACGTCGGTCATGTACCGGCGAGTCATCTCCCTGGAGACGATCGACTCCTTGATCGGCTCGAAGTTGAATTTGTTGAGGTCGTAAGCTGGAGTCGCCGCCGACATCGACACGATCGGAGAAGGCGATGACCTAGCCGGGGCCTGGACGAACCTCGGGGCCAGCGGCTTCCCGTAGAAGGCCGATTGGCGGACGGATACGGCGGCGGGGTTGTAAGCTGTGGAGATCGACGCCATTGGTGATGGTGTTTGGAGATGAGGAGGATCGAGAGGGAGGCGATCGGAGGGTTTAGAGGGAGGCGATGGTAGGTTGGGCGAGGGGAAGAGGTGCGATTTTATAGAGAGGGCCAAGGGGAACTGATCTGAATTGAGAGTGGGAGGACTGAGGAGGGAGTGATGACCCAAAGCCCTATCCTAAACCCCTATCTCAAATTTATTACTCTCTCCGTTCCACAATACATATTATTTTACTTTTGGATACGCTTTTTAATGAGCGAAAAACTCTATAAAATATTAATTTTTTATATATAATTTAATACTTATTACTAATAAGTATCAAATTATATAAAAAAAATTAATTAAAAAAGCAATATTTTATATAGCTTTTCGCTCATTAAAAAGCGTGTTCAAAAGTAAAAGGACATGTATTATAGAACGGATGGAGTATATTTCTAATTACTACCTCCGATCCAAAATATATATATGTCGTTTGACTTTTTAACACATATTTTAAGGAGCTAAAAAATATATAATATATTTTTTTTTACAGTTTAATACTTATTACCAACGAATATTAAGTTATAAAAAAATAATTTAAAATAATTTGATATTTTATATAGTTTTTAGCTTCTTAAAATACGTGTTGAAAAGTCAAACGACATATATTTTGGATCGGATGGAGTAATATTTAAAAAAGTTTAAGAATATATTATTCACACATTTTTATAATAAAAATTATATAAAATATCAAGTTTTTTTAATATAATTATAAAAAAATATTAATAAAAAATTTGATATTTTATACAAAAATTTATCATTCTAAAAAATCATGTGTGAATGGTAAATTAAATGTGTTGAGAGTACATGGTTATTATAACATGTTAATTCTAAAGAAAAAAAAAACTTAAAGGCTAAATGCACCGAGATCAGGTACTATATGCATTCAAACGAAACAGATCCCTTTTCACCATGATCAGTTTGACACATGTTTAGCATTAATTATACGTATGAAAATAAAAAATGTAACAAACGGATCAAAGATCAGTTTAACATATATAAGTACCAAATCTATCATGTGTTTTTTATATTAAAAAATGCAAGCTTAAATTTTTTTTAAAAAAAATACACGAAGGGATCATGGATCCGTTACTTATATTGAGCGGATATTTGATCCGTTCGTTATTTTTTTAATATCAGACGTATTTAATACTAGACACGCGTCAAGCTGATGAGGGTCAAAACAATGCAAAAGTGCCTTGGGAGATCTTAAGAGTAATGGAAAACATCAAAAGATCAAAGCCAGACTTCTCCTTGGTTCAATTTAAACACTGCTTTAGAGAGGTCAACTCAACTGTAGACTATATCGTTAGGAGTAATTCTGATTTTAATCTATGTACTTTCCCTTTGAACATGAATCTTTGTAACATCATCCGCAGGGATGATCTTTCATGGAAGAACCTCCTATTGGTTGCCTACTGTAAAAATTTTTTTAAAAAAAAATACATTACAAATTATCTCAATCAATTATATTAAGTTTATAATATAATTATAAATTTTATACAATAGTGGATGCTTGATTAACATAATTTATAATGTATTTATTTAAATTTTTATGTTATTTTAAATGCTAAGAAATAAAATTAGCATCATTTAAGTACATTATAATTTTTAAAAAAAAATTGGAATACAAACACACCACGAGTAGAAGAAAAAATATCATAGGAGTGACACGTGGCAGATAGTATTAGAGATAACAAATGAAGGGTCTATAAGACTTTGTGGTTTTTTAATTATTTTTTTTGGGAGAAAATTTGCCCAATAGGTATATTTTTAGGCCTCTATTTGGAGAGTGTCTCCCACCCTTGTAAAATTAAAGTTTTGTCCACCTAAAATTTTCTGGACAAAATTACCCCCAATTTCAGATCTCCAAAGCCGTTTCAGCACCCCTTCGTCTCCAGTTCACATCTCTCTCGCCGTCTCCCTCAAGCCCGGATTCCACCCCAGATCCAGACGGTCGCCGAGCCGCTGCCTCCGACCTTTCCTCCGACCTTGCTTTCTTCCTCCGTTACCTACGCCGGCATCGTCGACGGCCATGGAAGCCTCTGCCTCCGACCTTGCCTCCGCTTGTTGAGATCGTTCCAGATCTGGCTGGATCTTCAACATCGCCTCGTTCCAGATCCGGTGACCAGCGGCGACCTCGACGCCGACCTGTGGGCTGCGGCCTGTTCCCCGACCTCGAGGACGACCTACGACCTTGATTGTGTCGGCGATTGAACGAAGGCGAGGATCCTTCTGAAATCTCGATCGGGATTCCAGCAGATTGAGATCAATCGACGACGTCTCCCTCTCGCTCTTGCTATCCCTTGGATCCTGCTGAAATCTCGATCGAAGGCGAGGATCCTGCTGAAATCAATCGACGCTGTTCAAACTGTTTGTGAGATCGAGGTTCCAGCAGATCAGATTTCAGTCGGTGATGGCGATGAGCGATCGAGATTCCAGCAGATCGAGATCAATCGACGGCGCCTCCCTCTCGCTCTCGCTATCCCCTGGATCCTGTTGAAATCTCGATCGAAGGCGAGGATTCTGCCGAGATTGTCCATGGCGAAGGATCCGCACTTCTGATGGTAGTTGCTGCTGGTAAGTGCTATTGCAGTTGAAACAGATGCCATATGTTTCAAGGCGAGATTGTCCATGACGAAGGCGAGGATCCTGCAGGTTTCTTTCACCCAACTCCATCAGTCTTGAATTAATTTCAATAACCAAATGAAGGCGAGGATCCTGCTGGTAAGTGCTTTCAGTCCCTGATTCTGATTGTGTTGAATCTGTCAATTGTGTTGTGTTGGTCAATTCTGCTGGTAAGTGCTTTCTACTGAGCTTGCTGAAATTGAGTTGTTGTCATAATAATTCTTACTGCTGAGTACTTTGCTTTGCTATCGTTGTCCAAATTTTAGTATTGTCATAGATGTGTTGTCATGGTGTACTTCTCAGCTTGTAATTGAACCGGGAGATTCCATTGAAGATCATAAACTTCAGGATATTGTGTTGCTGATGTTTTCTGCTTTTGCTAAATTCTTAATGTCAAATCACAAATGTATTTGTGTTGCTTTGGTCTTTTTTTCATATGCATTCTTGATTTAGAGATTTATAAGCTTCTTTCTCTGGCCATCAAATTATGTAGTTGCTGACATGACTCGTTCCATTTGAAGCAATAGGAAATACTAGACTTGATCCCTTTTTGGTCCTGTAGTAAATGGTAGGTACTTTTGTGAATGTGTGTTTGTTAGTTTTGTGATTATATAGTTGCTGAAATGACTCATATGTATGGTTTATCTCTGGCTCTCTTCTTGTAGTGTATTGTAAGTACATTGCCTGGATTTTAGTGGTAGTTGTATACCATCTTCCTAGTTTCAACAATTGTTGAAATGCGGATTGTAGTTTTAGCAATCGCTGAAATGCGGACTGTAATGAATTTTTGATGTTCATTGCTTTAAATCTCCTTTAAAGCCTCTTAGCTCAATGGTAGAGCGATGTGCTTTGCGCAAATACGTGGGTTCGAATCCCGCATAGGCTAAATTTTATATCCCCTAACACGGTTTCAGCAACAATTTCAGCATCAACAACGTTGTTGAAATCGGGGTTTCAACATCAACAACGTTGCTGAAATCGGGGTTTCAGCATCAACAACGTTGCTGAAATCGGGGTTTCAGAATCAACAACGTTGCTGAAACCGTGGGCTTAGCATCAACAACGTTGCTGAAACCGTGGGCTTAACATCAACAACGTTGCTGAAACCGGGGTTTCAATATCAACAACAGTGCTGAAATCGGGATTTCGGCATCAATAACAGTGTTGAAATCGGGGTTTCAGCAACTCCGGATACGCGGAAAAAAAAGCGAAAAAAAAATTGTTTCAACAACTCTGGAAATGCGGAAAAAAAAACGAAAAAAAAAGCGGAAAAAAAAACTGTTTCAACAACTCTGAAAATGCGGAAAAAAAACGAAAAAAAAGCGGAAAAAAAAACTGCTGAAATAGAGGGTGGCACAGGAGTTTCAGAAACTCTGAAAATGCGAAAAAAAAAAAAAGCGAAAAAAAAATTGCTGAAACAGAGGTTAGCACAAGAGTTTCAGCAACTTTATTTTAGGGGTGGACATTTTGCTAATATGGAGAGGTGGTGGACATTTTCCTAGTAAAGCCCAAAATTATGGACATCGAGATAATCACCCCTTTTTTTGGGTGTGGTAGTGTAGATTTTTTTTATAAAAATTAAATTGGTGCTGGTATTGACAATTTGATATTTTGGATTGATATATAAAAGCATTTCTAAATATTCTATTTTGGAAATTTTAGAGTATTTAAAGAATGTTAAATGTTTTTTTAGCTCAGTAAATTCTGCATCTCATTCTCCAAGATGAGGAAGAATCAAGAAAAATAGAGAAGTTTATAAATTTACAACATTCTCCAAAACTAAATATTTTCTTCAAGTATTCGGAATGGAGAAGTTAGAGTTTCATTAAAAATAATTAGGAGAATTTGTATTTTGTTTTTTTATTTTTTTATAAATTTTGGAAAAACGGTTGAGATGAGACATAATGCCTTTGTTTAAACAAATATACCACTTTACTATTTATGTTTGGTTTTTAAACATCTAAGAACTCTATTGAATATTATATTTTTTTTATGATTTCATATTACTTATTAATAAGTATGAAACTATGAAAAGAAATTAATTAAAAAAAATATTTTATGGTTTTTATCTTCCTAAAAAAAATGTGTGGATAGTAATTAGTGTCATGTTTTTAAAATAGTATTTAGTATTTAATATATCATTATATTTTATGTCATTTGATATTTAATATACTAATTTGAGGTTTTGGGGGCTTTTGATATATTGATTTGAGAGGTATATAAGATATACCCAAATACCGATATCGATATTGATGTATATAATAGGTAGCTATCAATATATTAACACCACTACACCAAATTAAATGAGCCTTAGGAAAATTTCTATTCTATATTTCAAGTTATTTTGAGAATAAATCTAACCAAATCGAGAACAATTGCATAGGGAAAAAAAGGTAAAGAGGCTAACAAATATTGCTATACTCTTATTTATATCTTATTTTTCTCAATTCAAGGAATACAACAACTATGAACAGAAAGGAAAACAACAAACAATTAAGATTGAAAAACAAAAGAGAAAAAAAATCCTCTCATATCATAAAATGTACTGGAGCCAACGAGCGATGATAGCCAAGCACCTCAAGTTGATCGACACAAATTCAGCATATTTTCACAGTATAGCAACAAGGAAAAGAAACATAAAATCAATAAAGGAAATACAAACTTGAGAAGGAACAACAATTAAAGGACAAGAAAATATTAAAAGGGAGATAAAAAAAAAAAAGATTTTGAAGAAAGATTTAGGATCTGTCCAATCAACTAGACGACTAAATGAATATCTCACACTCATTAATACAGAAATCATAGCAGAAGATAACATGAAACTAACAAAACCGATACCGAACCACAAAATAAAAAACGCTTTCTTCTCGATAGGAAAAGATAAAATCACCAGGACATGATGAAATGACAACGGAATTCTACCAGAAATACTAGGACATCGTAGGACCATATGCCATTAAAAGCGATTAAAGGATTCTTCCATTCGAGAAGAATTCTTAAACAAATCAATCACATGTCAATATTGCTCACCCCCAAAAATGAAAACGAACCCAACAACAACAAACCATTTACGACCGATCACTCTGTGCTCTACAATTTATAATGCAATGACCAAGATCATTGTAGAAAGATGAAACCAATTTTAAAGAATATCATTCATCTCTTGCAAGGGGCTTTAGGCAATGTCCTTATTACTTATGAAATTTTTCACTCATTTAAACACAGAATAGGAAAAGAAGAGAGGACCATATTAAACTAGGTTTGAAAGAAATATACAACACGATGGAATGAGAATTTCTCCTTTGAAAAATTTAGCTTCTGCATTCATTAGCTCTTAAAGTTGTAGTTTAATGTTATTGTATATATTAGAATTCATGGGATCCAAAACCATATTAAATATAGTATTGAATTTATCAAATTGTACATATTATTTAAAAAGAAAAGTGCATTTATTAAAATACAAAGAGTACCACGGTCTACTAGACCTCATCCAAGTGACCCAACTAAAATTTTTCCTTTAAAAAAAAAAGAACTCCAACGCAAATCAGTACACATAAGTGTGTACATATAATAAGCACAGGTAAGATACAATATATATTAATGAATGGGGTGTAGCTAGATGGATACCAGAAGATGAGGTAGCTGGGGTGGTGGCGGGAGACGAGACTGGAGGCAACGGGGAAGAAGAGCACATGTTGGGGGAGACGGCGGTGATGTTACAATGGGTGGGAAGAGCGGAAGCCTGAGCAGCAGTGACGCCGAGAGAGTTGAGGAAGGAGGGGTTGTTAAAGATGCTACAAAGACAGACCTTGTCGCTCCGAAACACCTCCTTCAAGGGATCGCAACAGCTTGCTGGTGGGCTGGTCGTCGACTTGAGGTAGTTGGAGCACGGCATTAAGCTGTTTACGCACTCTGTAGATTGCGCTTCTGATGAGCTCATCAGTACTAGTACTGTCATGATCGCCACCACCTTCCTTGCTCTCATCCCGCCCATCTCCATTTCTGGATCTCTACGTTTAGATGTTGTGATCATCCCCTTTATATAATGCTATACATAAGAATTTATTAATTTAGGATCATATGATAAATGATGGGATTAGATTAATCCAAGCTAAGAGATGGAGTCAACGTACTTGGATGTGTATGATCGATTTAGGTGTACGTACGTGTTGGTTTAGGATTCGAAGGAGCTGTTAATTTCCTGAATGAACGTACAAGCATGTGGGAGAGCTTGTCAACGGTTGATTCGCCCTGCCTCAAAGGATATGCCGGCTGCTTCATTAATTCAAAAGATATGGAGTATTATGATTATGATACCTCTCAGATCCAAATATATTAACAGTTGTACTGTACTGACAGCGAGGTTGATGGCATAATCCTCCATCTCTTTGTAGTTGTACAAACCATCATTTTATGAACCTGTGTTGATGTTCAGACTCAAACAGAAAGAATAGATCGAGAGGGAAATGAAGAAGAAACCGAAATTGTATTGCAAAAGTGGTAAACCGGCTTGCGCCTCCCCTTGCTCCTTACCACTAGGCCACCCATATAGTCCAACAGCAGCTACTCCAGATGTTATTATATGCGCCTCAGTCGAAGAATAATTGATTCTTTCATCTCTTTATGAACTAATAGATCCATGATTCATCTCAACTTCGTGGTGAATGTGTTTTTTAAGATTTGGGTTATGGTAGCTTAATGAGATTTTAGATTAGTCTGAAATCCCAGGTACGTACTTGTATTTGTAACGCTAAAGACAATTGATAAAAGAAATAGACATATTTGAAATGCTCTATAGTCGAAACTAGATGGATGGCGGGATTTGTGCCCATCCCTAGTTGTAATTATCGTCCTGATTCTGTACGATTTATACCTCAGGGAGAAGTTCGATCTTGTACTTATCTTTTTTGTCGTACTAACACACCATTTTAGGTCCAACAGGTACAAAACACAATTCAAACATAAATAGTTAAATGAGAAATTGCAAATTAAATCGCAATCTCGAATGTATCTATGATCCTTTCAAAACAAAGTTAAACTTGCAAAGAAAGTTTTAATTTCAAAATTACCCATGAGTATTTTGGGATATGTTTACCAATGGACGAATCGTTGTGTGAAACTGACGGATCCATGATTTATCAGAAGTTTTAAATAAGGTCAAAAATGGATCATAGATATATTACCTTATAGCGTAAATAACACCTACAACCGGAGCATATGGGTGTTCCAAACTCATTTTCTTGCATTACTGTACTTTAGTGAAAAAAGGTTTCATGGCCTAAACTCATTCAGCCTATAATCTAGAATACTTATAGTTTACAATTGCAATTTTGCTTGCAATACTGACTGCACAATCTTGCAATCCATTTTTCACATTTCAACTCCTAAACTCATTCAGCCTATGCTCATCACAAAGCCCCAATAGCACAGACTAACTCACTCAACACACATTTGAAAGGTTGCATAGAGTGATTAGCTTGGTTAAGACGAAATGAAATACTGTATTCACTGGTTACTACAAGGGTCGAAAGTTGCAATTACAAACACATACTCTGTGAATTGTATAGAACAATCTTTCATGATAGTTGACAGACTTAATGTGCTACACAATATATTTCACAAATATCCATTGTTATTTATATTTTATCCCAAACCATGCCAAGGGCATCTAGTATAAGAAAGTAACAATGAAGACTCGGACGAACATCAACAAAAATCAGCCAGCTGCTTGTTAGTTTCATGCAGGTAAAGCGAAACTACTTTCTGTCCAGTTGGGAGGATCCATCACTATGCAGGCATCTTTTTTCTCAAAGTCACCAACCTTTAGCAACAACAAACAAAAAAATGTACATGCATTAGACCTTTTTATGTTGGCTGATTATCTAATACAAGGCCAGGAAACATCAACATTTCACATGATTGTTAAAAAAGTTAGATCCAAATTGTCAAGACTAGCATTCAAGTTACTTCTCTAATTGCATGAAATCTGTGATTTAGTTAAGGTTTTGATCACAACCAAATGGTCTTTCATTATATATGTGCGTGTGAGACTAGTAGAGATTGAGAAATGGAGATGGGCAGAATGAGAGCAAGGAAGGTGGTGGTGATGGTAGTCATGATACTTGTGAGCTGATCCCCTTTATATGTTTTGATGATCCTAGCTCCTCCCCTTCTTTCCGGCCCTCCATGAGACTCTCAACAATTAAGCATTTGGACAAAAACCTATTCACCCTTAACTCCTTAAGATTATGATCAATGAATAGCCATTCAAAGCTGGACTAGATTCGTTTCCATTCCCTAATGATAGATTTTAACATTATCAAGTTCATACAGATGAAAACAAGAAAGTACCTGTTGTCCACAGCTAGGGCAGTAATGATATTTATGCCAGAGGCAGTCCATCGATGGGAGTAGGAAACAAATTCCGAGCATCATAGGCATCATACAGCCGACCACTGCCGCCAGGCTGGGTTTCGACCTAGTTTTCAAATAAATTCAAGATCACAAATTCAGATGGAAACCACACCATAGGAAACTACCACAAGGAAGCAAGAGCACTTTGATCAAACATGTATCAATTAATCCATTCAATGACAGGGAATAGATGATCAATTGGAAGACGTGAATCGGTAAAGGGATTGAACATTTTCAGCAGAGTTGACAATTGTTAGGGTTTGGCACTGGAAGAGGAAATTAATCAGAATCAAAGCCACATCAGTGACGAATTACATCAAAACACAAGATTTCTGAACGAACCTATTTAAATCGGGGATGGAACAATTTCAATTAGCCACAGCACAATTGAAGGAAAAGGAAATCGGGTTAAATAAAGACAGATCCAGCAAATTGAAGGGATCGCGATAGAAAATGCTTCGAGAGTTGGTGAATGATGAAAGAAATCGAAGAAAGAGAAACATACCGGACGGTGGTGAGCGAGGAAGTGCTACAGAAGGCGCAACTGAAAGGGGCAGGAGTATCTCTGAAGAAGGTCTGGTGAATGGGAACTCCTTTGGGATCATCGAATATTGCATTGGGGGGGAGGGTTCCGGCTTGATAGGGATTGACGCCGACGTAGAAGGCCGGAGGAGGCTGGTTGCCGGCGTACGGAATGCCGAGGACTGGTTCGTCTTTCTTCGACATGTTTGATCTTTCAACCAAGCAAGTTGGAGGGCTGTGAGTTTCTCTTTATGTTTCGGTAGGTTAGACTTTAAAAGGGTGGCTGAGTCAACCCGGTCGTATTTGCCGTCTGTCGATGCCTCTGAATAAGAAGATTGTTAAATTTCTAGATTAACACGGTAATTAGCTACAAAAAAACAAAAATTCAAAACTATTTAGGGACTAGCCAAACTTTGAAACTATTTTGAGAAATAGCCAAAACTGATAACTTTTTGATTTTAAATTATATAAAGTTATTTATATTTATGCTAAATTATAAATATTATCTGAAATTTCTTAGGTCGTCTTAAAAATTGGATTTTGGCCTAATTTTGCTCCCATTCTAGGCCAAAACTCAATTTAGCCTTTTTGTTTTTGGCCTATTTTCAAAAGAAATACTAAATTTGGCTTCCTCTTTTAGAAGGCCAAATGCTATTATTTATTTATTTATTTATTTATTTATGTTTAATTGTTTAATATTTATATAAAGATACAATTATAAACCTATATATTATACAATTATCTTTTTTAATTAAAAATAAATGTTGTAGTATTGTAAAGATATTCGAGAGTTCTTTGATATGACTATAATCTTTGATATATTTGAATTATCATTGCATAAATAATATTTTTAGAAAATGACATTAATATTTGTTTTGTTATTATAGATTATCAAAATTATAATAAAAAAATAAAGATATGATCGAGTGAGTAGTGACGAAAATGAGATGTGAAAGTTCATGATTACATTAATATTTATAGAACGTTTAGCTTGCCAAAGTTTGCCTACGGGGGAACCACAAAATTGTATAATAGGCCATTAGGCCAAAAGAGAATATTCCATATAATATTCTCTTTAATATTCTCTTCTGGTAGGCTATTTCCCCTAGCAATTATAACCTACGGGGGGAGATGCCCGAGCATGTGTGTAAAGGCTCGGATTTTTAAATCCTAATTCCTCGGAAAAAGAAAATCAAAATGAATTTTAAAGCGGAATTTAGCGGGGAAAAAAAAAATTTCTCTAGCTCGAACTTTGATTTCGTAAAATGGATTTCCGACATAATTTAAATTTTAAGAACTAACATGGCAACCTCGATGTTCGGATTTCATTATTAAATTGGGATTGAAAAATTTAGAATTTAGTCTGAACGAGTCGGGATAAGATCGAGAGAGCGGGTTCCAGAATTTGATTCCGGTATTTTGAATTGTGATTCGTGGGACCACTTGAGACATTTGTCTCTTTCCTACCTTAGCCGAATAGCAGCACTATTCTCCCTCACTCCATTCATATTTGTACACTCCCTCACTCTTTCTTTATTCCCTTTAAAGCAAAACCAATTCTCCCTTTCTCCTCCTTCATGTACTGTGTGCCATCTTTGGCAAAGAAGTCAAAGAATCCCTCTCCCCTATGCTTGTAGCCACGCCAACCCTCCTCACGGGTTCTGTTCAATTCCAATTCCAGCAGTTGTTGATCCCTCTTTTGATTTGCCTTCAAAACCCCCAATTTCCCCACACTAACACATACACTTTCATCCTTATCTCCCTCTCTTTAAATCAGCAGATTTCACCACTCCATCCTTCATCCTTGGCCCCTACCTTCGTCTGCAGCACGCCGAGCATCACCCGAGCCAAGCTGGGCAGCCCAGAGTCATCGACGCCGTCCTCCTTTCCCCTGTTTCCATTCTAAGCATCCGGTAAGCCTTTCTCTTCCTCTTTTCGATCAGAAACTCGTAAAGCCCCGCCTATATGACCCCCACCTTCAACTCAGGTCCGAGAGGAGCTTCCTCGAGTCACCGGCGAGCCCAATCGAACTCCGACGAAGCGCATCGAATCTCCGGCGAGCCTCGAGCCCTCGGTGAGCTTCGAACCCTCCTTCTTACCTTGTTGCATTTCTTGTGTGCTTCTGTGTTCCTCTTGCCTTGCCTGGTCGGAGAGAGAATGAGTGAGGGCGGGTCGAGGGCGTGAGCGAGCTTGAAGATCTCCGGCGAGACCGAGTGCGAGCGAGCGCGAGCGAGCGGGAGAGCGAGGTGAGGACGAGGGTAGCGTGAGCGCGAGGTGTGCGAGGCGAGCAGAGAAAGGTGAGGGCGAGGAGAATGGAAGCGAGTGAGGGAGCGAGAGCCTGAGCTCCGTCGGAATTCTGGGCGGAACAACCCAAACCAGGAGAACGGGGGAAGGCTGAGGAAGAAGACGACGTGGGTCCCTCGCGTCCACCTCAATCGCCACATCAGCATGGGCCCCAGCTTCTTTCTTCACTCTTCTGTTGGGATTTAATTTGAAGGGAGAAATGAAATGAGAGGTTGGGCTGGGCTTTTGGGGCCGGATCCGGTTTTCTCAAATGAACTTGGGCCTTTATCTTCCTTGGGCCTAATTTTGTTGGGGGTTATGATATAAAATGTGTATTAATACAAGATTTATTTTGGGCTTTTCGGACTTAATACTTAATTATTAAATAATTGGAGTATATATATTATAAAATTATGGATCTTAAAATATGATGGGATTTGAAATATATTATTTGAATTTGAAAAAGAATTTAGAAAGGTTTTAAGGATTTGGAATTGATTGATGAATGAAGAATTGATTTATTAAAATTAAAAGGTGGATTTTGAGAAATATCCTAACTTGTCGGATTTGTTGTGAAATAATAATGAGATAAGTTGATTTAAAGAGTAATGGTTGTGAATGGATTTTTGGATTATTTGAGAAAGCGTTTTAAATGGTGGTTGACCTAACATGGTGAATAAATTTGATGACCTGTGTGTGATATTATATGCTTTAAGTAACATTAGGAGTAGACTTATTTATATTACTTATATATGTTTTAGGTGATCATATGTGACATGTTGGCTTCCTGTATACCTAGTTGTTGCCTTTTGCTGTTCTGCACTTCCAAGTGAGTTCCTATATGAGCTCACTCAGATTCGAAAAGAGATCTCCCTGCTTGTAGCCATGTGCATACTAGGTGCTTGCATTCATAATAAAGCATGTCATGTAGTATCCTTATAGGATTGCACTCATGATTGAGCATTCGTTTACTCATTGCTTTTGTAAACAGAACGGCCGTTATCTGTGAAGTAACTAGAGTCATTGCTAGGGTTATAGGACGACCTAGTCTCATCGGGTCCCGTCCTGAGTCAATCGAGTCATGAACTTCCTTATATTATGAGATGCCTGCGGGCTTTATTGTGGATACGAGTTGGGCATGCGTGCCACCCGATTATATGGAATGCATTCACGAGCTGGCTAGTCTCCGCCCTATCGGAAGGGGGTGGAGGTAGGAGAGGGATATACCACTTGGTATTCGGTGCTAAGGCCTTTTAATATTTATGCACTTGATCTTAGGACCATGCTAGTGTGTTAATATTCCACCTTGCATCTAGAAGCATCTTTATTAGGACTAGCGTGTGTATGTGTCTGCTTGTTTGGGATTATATTGCGTAGGGCTTCCATCTGACACCGCCCCGCATACATCTTTTTTTAGGTTTGTTTGCAGCATGATTGTTCCTTGCTTCTGTAACATGGGAACTCTCTCTTGGGCGATTTTTAACCTTAGATTTCGATAAATACGCTTATTGATTTGGTTTTGACCCGGCTCTGTCGTGGCACCCTCTTGTATTACACCTTGATTCTACTAATTGCATGACTGTTGGTTTTTCACGCTTAGACTTATGACAGGTACAGGGGACTTCCCGGGGATTCCAACGATCCCTTCGAATTTTGGGTATGAAATCCCACTTTAAAATGTTAGGATAGAATTTCAAACCTTCAACCTGTACTCGGGGCGCAAGATCCTAACGAGGGGTTTCATCCCTCGAAACATAACCTGGGAATCATAATCCCGGGCCGTTACAAAGATGGTATCAGAGCTTAGGTTATGCAAACCGAGTATGATAGGTTGAAGTGGTTTTGAAAATGGCCCAAGGTTTTCAAATGGTTTTTCAAAATGTTTTAGAAAGGGCAAAATGAATTTAATATGGCTAAGTCAAATGGACTAAGGGTATGTTTGGCAAAAGCAAGTAGCTTTTCGGAGCTTTTGGTTTTGATATTCTATAGTCTTAAATGAAATAAATATAAGATTTTAGTTTAATTAGCTTTTGAAAGCTTTTGAAATCTAAGCTTTTCAACAACTATTCACCCAAGCTTTTCAGAGCTTTTGGTTTTTTATTCACAAGTTTTTAACAGCTAGGTTTACCAAACACTGTACTAGCTTATTAACATATATTTAACTCAAATAATCCAACAACTTCAGCTACCCAACAACTTCAGCTCCTCCAACAGCTACCATTTTGCCAAACACACCCTAAATATGAACTTGACTCAATAAATCTAGTAATCAAACAAAGGGAAACGAAGGGGTAGTGAAGGCGCTAGACCATCCCTATTGGATGTAGTTGGGAACGGGTAGGCAAAATATAGCTTGTTCTTTACAGATGGGCCTACAAGACTCCAAGGCTTTGCGTCGTAGTGGCTGGAGTGGCGAGTTAGGTAGAGACCGTGAGGTTTTGCCCCTCCGGTTAGTCGCCCCTCGAAGGGCGGCTCATAGGATAACTTGATTGTTGATTGTTCTATGCTGAGTGTTGTTTGCTTAAATTGGAGACCTGTCTGATATTTTGACTATGAAACATGTGTTAAATGCCTATGTGAATGGAATAGCGGGGGATATCTTCTGCCATTATAGAGTCGGGATCCCAATCCTTGTGGGATTGCCTTTGATCTTTTAAGCCTGACTATTTCCTTCTTTGGTCTTCTTTTCCCGACCCCACTAAACGTCTTTATTGAGCTTTTTTTTGCGATGTCGGTATGATCTACTGGAAATTGGGAGGAATAACCACATTTGAGGTTGTATTGGATTACGATGTTTACTTGATCCATTTGCTACCCTACTCGAGAGTCACATGAATAATCCACGGGAAACAAGTTGTGGGGATTCTAGAAGTGAGTCAGAGTCGCCCTTGTAGATCTCTGTCGGGTTATCTTAGTTGCTTCATCTATATGTACTCTCCCCTGGACATGCAGATTCATTGTTAGTGTGAATTTATGCCTACATGTCTGGATGTCCATGTTTAGCCATTGCTTAGGTTCGTGTTACCTTTCATTGCCCATATCATCCCAGCATAATCTACTTAGTATATCGCATTGTCAAACTAGTGCATAAATGTATGTGTCATATTTAGGAAACTGCATGATTGATGTTCCCTCTGCACATAGGCTCATGGTAGTGTGATCATTCCATTTTGATATCTTGATAGAATGAATTCTTTACTTGATGGGTGTGTGTAACAACTTCATGCTCAACCTGATTTATACGATGCCTAATTTCCAATATGCTTACCTAACTGTCATGCCATGATGACCTCCATACTTCTCAAATGTTTTCATGAATATATGACCTGACACGCCGCACGAGCACACACCACGATAATTCCTGGTTTTGTATATGCATGACTCGACATGATGTGTTATTTCCAACATATATTGTGATGATGATCCTTAATGTGAATTTGTGGTTGTATGCCATTATGTATCCCTGCTTGGCCACCTTGTTTAGGTCTTAGGTCATACTTCGTTGTATTCATGTCATACCCCCTATGCATGCACAACCTGATTTCATTGGTTCCTTGCATCATCATATTAATGATTGATTAAACACATATGTCGCAAGTTACGAACTCGCATAATGTTTACTCTCTCTTAGATTAGGTTCATGATAGTGTGACCCTTAGCATGTCAGTCTTACTCTCACCCCTCATCATGACTTTATGACCACTAAACCATAACATGCTCACCTTTTTATTCCCATGATATTTTCTTCTTCTTTGTGGTATCCTCTCGTGTTTCCCTGAATATATGACCTGATATTTTGAGCATGTACCGTTTAGATATTCGCATGGACCTGTAATTGTCTATCATCATATCTATGCCTAGCTATCTTGCTTTAGGCCCATGTTATACTCTGTTATATGTCTATCATGCTTCTAGGTCGTTACGGTGTAGCTTATTTGGCTCTTTGCAAACTGTTGTGCTAATCGAATGAATGTATGTACGAATGAGTTAGTATCACGTTTCCGCATATACAAGACACCTGAATGCTAGGGTGAGTTTAGTCGAAGTAACTTGATTGTAATCATGTTCACTATGTGCTGGTAGTATCCTATAGGGCTTATGAATTCCAATATAACTCGCTGAGTGGAAATTTGTCATGCTTGCTTCATTAAGTGAATATGTTTGTTCCATGATGTGATAGTACTGTACCATTCCATGTACTCCTATGACGGTTCATTAATTCCTAGCATGATTATAATATATCGCCCGTGATGTTATATTGTTCACTCTGTAAAGATACCCATGTCTTACCATGTATCGCTAGCACCATGTAGGATCACAATGTGACTTGATATATCCTTGTGTGAAATACGTGCCCTCGTTGTGAAGTCGTGTACTTGCATGCTTTATATCTATGTGAAGTCGTGCCGCCTTAAGCTCATGTTTCCATTTCCTCCATATTCCCCCCTGTTCTCATATGGTCACGTTACGATTGGTTGACCCCTTAAATGCATCCGTGCTAGTTTCCAAATGAACATGTAACCTATGCTACATAGTCGTGCATCTTATCGTGTTAAGATTTATCTTACAGGACCCATGAATTATAGCTTGTGTGTATTCATGCTCTATCTGCTTTATGACATGTTCTCACGTAGGATAGACTCCGCGAGGTCTTGTATTCTTCCCAACATCTCTGATATGCGATCCTTTAACTGTTTAGGAATTGATAGACCCAGTTATAGAGTGAATGCCTATTTTCGATGCATGTTAAGCATTAGGTGATTATCAATGTGTGCCAATCATCTCATCACTCAATGTTGTTTCTGCATGCCCCTGACCTTTTAAGGCTTCCGTAAATGAATAATCTGGCACCTCGCATGATTATCTTTGCATACATTATGCAGCTTACCGTCCCTTTGAAACATGATACCTTAGGAGCATTCTCTTGTTTCGCACTATGATATGTGCATGACTCCTTCATCAAAACTGCTTATATTCCTTTTATATGTGTTAATGATTGGGTGCAATAGTGGTCCTGCTTAAACTTCTATGACTCGTCCCAGTATTATGTGGAGTTGCTCGATGCATCTTATTCATATACATCTGTGATTGTCCTGTAGTATCTTGTAAAATCTATGCATGTAGAGATATGACTTGTACAATCGCATGCTCAACTTGCACCTCATGTAGCCACTCTTGTCATGGGTTGTGATAGCCTTGCTATACTCTCTCTACATGATCTTTTGACTGTCAAAACATGTTAGATATTGTTAGTCTAGTTAGAATGATATGCCTCCACAGAGTTGTCTCATGCTAAGTATGATTAGTGGTATGCTTATGAGTGTTCTCATTTGAATTGTTGTCTTTATCACATGATGCCCTTTCGATGCTTAATTGGATAAATTCATATTTTGGTGGGATATGTGTTAATTAGCAATTGAGTATCTAG
Organism: Persicaria maculosa; assembly: GCA_963922045.1. Classification (NCBI taxonomy): domain Eukaryota; kingdom Viridiplantae; phylum Streptophyta; class Magnoliopsida; order Caryophyllales; family Polygonaceae; genus Persicaria; species Persicaria maculosa. The sequence continues at coordinate 56,691,169 of OY998258.1, read as the reverse complement.
TTGCGTGTTATACCCTACGACATGGTAGATGCATATATACGTGAAATGTGATTTTGGTGTTAAATTATTCCTCAACGATTATCCTTGATTGCGCTTTTTCTTTAAATATATATTACTAGTATCATGAAGGACTTACTTTCCCCATAGCTCCTTGTGTGATGATATCCCACGCTTACCCTATCATTATGAGAAGTCATTGCTATAAGATGTGATTACTGTACCACTTTTATATGACTTGCCCATGTGTACTTACTACGAGTAATTTACCCTACGTGTAATGCTCTGTGCTGGTTGCTAGATTTTGCATGAGCTTTATGTCGCACAAATATATAGTGCATCCGTGTATACATGTTTCTTACACATATCAAGCTTGTCTAATATATGAAATGAAAAGGTGCTATCTAGTCTCTTATGCCCCATGCAGAACCCGGTCATGTTCTTGGTTGCCCCTATTTGTTAACATCTTTCATCAAGGTAGGTGCATGTTAGTGTTCAGTGATGTGACTAATTTACTCCACGATTGGTATGTGTCTTGCTTGCTGCACTGGTGACCTCGTAGAGTTCCATAAAGGCACCTTACTCCTTCTGGGGTTGGGATCTTGTTTCTTTTTCGTCGTGTCATCATCAGTTGGTCTGTGTTCGGTTCCGTGGGGAGTCCGGGTTGTTCTCCTTGTCTCTCCCCTATCTCCACTAACTTAAAAGTTGCTTGCAATACTTTGACAAATGATGGCGTAGAAAAGAGCACGTTTATCCAAATAGCACGGGAGCGGCGCAGTGGAAGCACGACGAGCCCATAAACCCCAGGTCCCAGAACTGACATATTGATTCTTGGATTGACGAACTGGTAGTGGACGTTACGTGGTCAACTTCTACTTATGATGATGAATTTTAGTGCTTTGGTGTTCCTATGTGACTAACCTTGTGATATGATTGGTGTTCTGTGTTGGTAAGCCTTGCCTGTTTCTTTTACTCGTGGAATGTGAACTATACCTTCTGAGATCCTGACTTGTGTTGGTAATAATGATATTATGTGCCCGATAATATGTGACAATATGATATTGCGATGTTGGCATGATATTACCTTTGCTCGAATTATTATTAGCATGCACTACTACAAAATTGGGCATATAACCCATGAAATATAACCCGGGCGTGTCATTCACGGGATAGAAAGGGGTGAAACTGAAAAAACATAGATTAGGATAGCCTTTATACATCGGGTAGTGCACCGGCCGGTGTATAAAAGAACATTTTTTAAATCAAATAACTCTTAAAATAAATGCCCGGTTTATATTTAAAAATAAAAAAAATAAGAACTCCGGGTTATTTCATTATTTGAAAAAGGTGTTTGAGTCAAACCCTATAACCTCAACCCAGTTCTCCGCCTTCCCTCTTCTCTTAGCACTCGCCGTTGGCCGCCGCTCGCCGGTTGCGTCATCTTCTCGCCGCTCGGCGTTGGATTCCTCTTCCTGCCGCTCGCCTTTCGAGCAGCACGAGTATGGGATTGTAAGGGTAGATGGTGCTACATGAATCCAACTTGTTGGCGTCGAAGATCCTCTGCTCGTCCACCCCTAACAAGGCAGCGATGGTCGAAACGTCGGTGTTCCAGTCGGTGAGGTAGGAGACGATGTTACTGAAGCCCTTTTTGGTCTGATTGTTGGAAGGGCAAACGCAAAACAACGGCGCGACGAGCACATCCCCAACCATGAGACTGTAGCTGTCCTAGGAGTTCTCCGACATCATCGCTTGCTCGGTGGTGAGGCCTTCGTACGTGTCGTTGGTGAAGGTCAGGTAGGCCGGTCTCGAGGTAATGAATCCTATTCTACACACTTTGCTTTTTATTTCCCTAAATGTTTAGTGGTCAAACCCTAATCTCTGGAATTTGATTTTGGATCTAAGAATTGGAGCAAGAAGATATTGGTTGCAATTCTGGATGTCTTGCCCCTTGCAATGCTGGATCTGACCAAATTGGCTTACGGACCCTTACTAGAACTTAAGTTGTAGATTTGGTGCTCCTCTCGTAGATTTGGTGCTCCTCTTGTGATTTTGTTAGATTTGGTGCTTCTCAAGTTGAAACCTAGATCTAAAAAAAAAACTCAATTATCAGCAATTTTTCCGAGTTACAGATCCTGACTTTCTATTTAAACCTCAAAGAACTCAACTTTTCATAATGATTAATTAGTCTTTCTATTTAAACCTCAAACAACTCAACTTTTCATAATGATTAATTAGTCGGAGGTGTGGAATGTTTAGAGGTTGTGAATTTCTCCTTGTGAAATTCACTAACTTTGTACACATTCAAACAGATTTGTAGATGGGAAGTCTGGTAAGCTAAATGGCTCCCTTATTAGAGTTGAGTTTTGCTAAAATTTCTGGTTTTAAGGATGTATATGATTTATAATCATTCTGACGTGAGATATGGATAATGCATGTGAAGGCTTATATCTGTTGTGAAATTGCCATTTGTTTTGTTTGTGCTTGATATTTATTTTCAGATATTTGATGGTCAATATATATCCTTTTTACACTGTTGTAACTGAAATGGAAGGATTTTCTAGAATGCTTTTCATCATTTTAGTAGAACTAAGAAGATAACTTTGTGGTTGTGCCCTTAAAAAGGAATTAGTGTAGTCCTACTATAGTCTTGATCCTCCGAATATCATTTAACAACTTTGCAATCACCCAGTCAATGTTGTGAGATGTTGCTGACTTGAACTTGTCCAACTCATATGGCAAGCTATTTGAGAGATCTTGTGAATGGGTAGTACAAATGGCATATTTTGACTTGAACTTGTCCTCTTTTGCTCCCTAAATTTTGTTTTCTGTTTCAGACTCTTCCTAGGATCGAACAAAGTTATGTAGTTCAGTAGTTCACCAATATGAAATCCTTCTTGCTGAAATTAAGCCTGGAATTTATAAGCTTTCAAATTGTTGCCATTTGTGTGTTGCTTAGTCGAATATCTGCAGTTCACCAAGAAGAAGAACAATTCAACAGCCTGGAATTTATAAGCTTTCAAATTGTTGCCATCTGTGTGCCCTGTAGTTTAACTTTTTTTGTGATTTCTCATTTCTGTATAACCAAACCTGAGTGTTATAATCCTTCGAGCATAAAATTTGTTTCAGTATGTAGAGTATACAATGTGTATGATTGTGCTTGTTTTTTTACGATTTTCATCTCTACCTGCAATTGCTTGGTGTCTTTGATCAATACGGTTATCCTTTATTAATCTGGAAGACAAGTAAAAAACTAAAGAAAAGAAATTATAGGAACCTTCAATTCTTTTTCCTACTGGCTTGTGGTAATCTACACGATTTAGTTATCTCGAGGGCTACAGTGGACAATATCTCTTGAACTTCTTTGCTGGTGTATTGTGAATTTGATGTTTGACGTGTATCTGATTAAACAAATGGTCGTATATCTTTGCTAGTGTTGTCACGTGAAACTGATTGATTCAAGTGTTGCACATGAAACTGTTTTTGTTTTCTGTACTTAACTTTTGGTATTTTTTTTATGCTTATGTAACTCTTCTGTGTGTAATAGTGTTGGACTGCTGCCTTCCACAGTATTGGAATTATTAGTTGCATTCTCATAAGTGCTAATTTGTTTTGCTTCTTTTCAGTTGCCTCATCTTGCTACCACATATGCTGCAGTTAATTCCCTGATTACATTGGGAGGCCACAGATCCTTGTCATCTATTAACAGGTTGTCCGGGCATTTCCTGTTTCCGGCTTTCCCCCCATCCTTTCTCAGTTTCCTGCTGTAGGTTAAGTCATAATTTCCACTCTTGCTCATTTATATTTGATTTGATTGTTGTACAGAGAAAAACTTCGTTCATTCTTAGGGAGAATGAAAGGATCCATGTGGAGGTTTCAGGTAATCACCTGTGCACTTGCAGTTTGGGTGAATATTGCTTCATCTGTAATACTTATTGATTGTCTTTGTCTTCTTTCTTGGAAACGACAATCTTGACTATGAACCTGCTCATTTTCTTACCTTGAAAGACAACTATGGTGTGATGGGATAATGTTAAAATAGTTGTTTAATTGCATGCTGATTGCTGATCTTGGACACCTGGTTACGTGGAATGATCATGAGGATAGTTATACGTTATCAAACCTACTCTTTCTACTCATCTGGCCTTTCCAATACTATGATGGATTGATGGATTTACTGAGTAGATTATTGCTTTTTTTTTTAATTTTCAAGTACTTGAGTTATTTGATAACCAACCAATCAGCCCCTCCCCTATTAGCATTACTTCCCTCCTTGCCACTTCTATTGTGTTGATGCACAATGTAAATCGAAGTTTTGGACCATATTGATTCTTTTTTTAATGGGTGAGAGTCCTTAAGTTGTTTACTATTTCTTTCTTAGGATGCATGACCAAGGAGAAATGGATGTCCGAGCCTGTTACACTGCAATTTCAGTAAGTTGACTAAGTTCAATCAAAGAGCCCTTTCAGTAAGTTCCCTTTTGCTGTAAAATTCTTACATTTTTTTTATGTAAAAGGTTGCTAGTATGCTGAACATCTTGGATGATGAACTGGTTCAAAATGTTGGAAACTACATTAGAAGGTTTGTCTTTTTTGTGTTTGCCTTTTCTTATACAATATGCTATTTCATATAATAACATTTTCCATGCTTTTCTAGCTGTCAAACTTATGAAGGTGGCATTGCGGGTGAGCCTGATTCAGAAGCTCATGGTGGGTATGTTGCAAGTCACCAATATTAGATGTTTTCTTTAGTAGTTTAATATCTTCCATTTCTCATCCAAATATCTAATATCTAATGTAAATAAATTATGGTATTTTTTGCCTTCCACAATAGATAAACCTTGGGATATATGACGACTAGTGTTGTCTAACTAATTTGATATGTTCATGGTGACAAGAAAACTACTTAGTATAAGCTTAAAGGCTTTCTGGTGCAGTATTATGTTGCTTTTGACATTAATTTGTTTCCTCCAATGTTATTACTTGATGGCAAATAGACCTAGATTTTTGTATTAAGTGATTATGTAACTGTAAACGACTCACTTATGTACTATCATTTAGGGATCAAATTTTTTCTTCTATCATCAAGATTTCCTTCAACTTCTTTTTATTGTTCGTATTCTGGGTGAGTGTTGTTTCAGGTTTAGTCTCCTAGCAAAGCTCAACTGCTGAAAAGTGGCAAAGAAGAAAAGCAAGGCTAGCAAGATTTTGATAAAATGGTGAATGTCATGATGTATCTCAAAGATGATTTAACAAGTGAGATGCATAGATATACTTTATGGTGTAAATTTCTTGTGATACATAATTGCTTAGGAACCATGAACCTATTTTGGCATGTAAATGAGCTTCTGAATGTAATATGAGCTTCCAATTGTTTTTTGTTATTTTTTTATATATATGAAAGACTTTCCTAGCTATTTTGTAATTGAGCCAACGTAGAAAATCATAGGGTTCTACCCGGTTCAATATTGAACCGGGTAGAATACCTTTTTTTTAAAAAAAACATTATATAAAATAACCCGGATTTACAAGGTCCGGGTTATAATAAAGGACTATATAACCCGGATGCTCAATAAATCTATAAAATATATTACTAAATAACCCAGATATTTCAACGTCCGGGTTATATTGTAAAATCAAATAACCCGGACTCTTCGGTGTATAAAGTGAGTGGGTAACCGGATTCGACAAATAAAATAACCCGGGTAGTCGGTCCGGGTTATATAGGTGCCCTAACAATATAACCCGCTGACCATTAACCCGGACCATATCTGGGTTATAAAGGGTCAAATATCCGGGTTATATTCCTTTTTCTGTAGTAGTGATGATGTAATGTGATGACTTGATGTGTCAATACTTGATATTCTGCAATACTTGCTAAGCATGATAGTATCTTAGGATTTATGACATGTGACCATTTGGAACAATGAGAGATAATGATGTATAAACTTAGTGTGAAATCATGTTATATTATACTGACGTGAAATACTTGAGGGCTAAGTGACAGTAGCATGTAGGGTCCATAGTGTAAGGTGCATGTTATCCTGATATAATGATATGCAATGTCCTGGTAAGTTAAATGTTGTTGTGATGCTATTTTGTGCTGCTATATTGCTAGACTTTGCTATTGCAGAACCATGAGAGCATGACCGATTCCGTGTTGACAGTTGAACTTGAATTGTTGAAATGTGATTGTGTTGATACCTCTATGCATTGATATTTCAAAAATTGATTTTCATCTAGATCCTTGGCTATGAAAATGGTGAATATCTTGACTTGTTGAATCTTGTTGAAATGGATTTTGTCATGCTGACTTGTTGCCTTTCTATTAGACTGACACCCCTATTATGACAAATTCTGCTGTGTTGGTAGTGGTAAGTAGGAAACCATGCTGTTGTGATCTACTAAGGTTGAAACTTGATGTGTTTGTGTTTCCCTTTAAAAAAATGACATTTTTGCTTGATGCGTTCTTATTTGGTGACACTTGGAACATGAAATGCTAATGTTGTGTGGTAATGTTCCAATATACTGGTTTGCGACAATGTTGGTAATGACTATTCATGTTACGGTTTTGGCATGGCCAATTTCGATGGTTGGTTGGTTATGATGTGACATGTCTGGTTATATCTATTCTGATAATGGCTAAAGATTCGTAGATTGGAATTACTTTTGAGATTGAAACCTAGGAAGATAATATGGGATTAGCCCTTAGAGGTGGATGATTCCACCTCTTAAGTTCTTAATTTGCTTGACCAACTTGGGATTTAAAGAGTTTGGAAACGACTAACTCGGATTTTCAAAAGCTTTAGAATGGTTTTGAAGTTGAGAGAGGTTTGCTTGATTTGAATGGTTTTGAACGATTTTGAAAAAGACTAACTTGGATTTTGAGAGCCCGAACGCGATCGAAATTTCAATGATTTTGAGGCCAATCTTTTCAATTGTGGAATCCCCTTTGAAACTTTTCAAACCCGGGCAACTCTATAATACTTCACGAAGTGGATACAAGCATTTTATGAGGGCGCTTGTAGGATGCTTGCTAAGACCTAATGATGATATTGTAGAACTTTTAGAGTTGTGATACTTCTGAAAAGTCGAAGCGAGGATGTGATAAGGGCGCTTATTGCATACTTGTCAAGGCCAATTGGAGATGTCGCGACCGTGACTAGGATGTTGTGAGAATCCCGAAAGACGCAGCCGAGATGATTACAAGATCCTTGGACATGGTCCTTGGACTCATCAATCTCAAACTTCATCCCCTACTTTGTTTTGGTTTTAGTCTCGAGGACGAGACTAGTTTTTAGAGGTGGATGATGTAAAGACTCGGATTTTTAAATCCTAATTCCTCGGAAAAAGAAAATCAAAATGAATTTTAAAGCGGAATTTAGCGGGGAAAAAAAAAATTTCTCTAGCTCGAACTTTGATTTCGTAAAATGGATTTCCGACATAATTTAAATTTTAAGAACTAACATGGCAACCTCGATGTTCGGATTTCATTATTAAATTGGGATTGAAAAATTTAGAATTTAGTCTGAACGAGTCGGGATAAGATCGAGAGAGCGGGTTCCAGAATTTGATTCCGGTATTTTGAATTGTGATTCGTGGGACCACTTGAGACATTTGTCTCTTTCCTACCTTAGCCGAATAGCAGCACTATTCTCCCTCACTCCATTCATATTTGTACACTCCCTCACTCTTTCTTTATTCCCTTTAAAGCAAAACCAATTCTCCCTTTCTCCTCCTTCATGTACTGTGTGCCATCTTTGGCAAAGAAGTCAAAGAATCCCTCTCCCCTATGCTTGTAGCCACGCCAACCCTCCTCACGGGTTCTGTTCAATTCCAATTCCAGCAGTTGTTGATCCCTCTTTTGATTTGCCTTCAAAACCCCCAATTTCCCCACACTAACACATACACTTTCATCCTTATCTCCCTCTCTTTAAATCAGCAGATTTCACCACTCCATCCTTCATCCTTGGCCCCTACCTTCGTCTGCAGCACGCCGAGCATCACCCGAGCCAAGCTGGGCAGCCCAGAGTCATCGACGCCGTCCTCCTTTCCCCTGTTTCCATTCTAAGCATCCGGTAAGCCTTTCTCTTCCTCTTTTCGATCAGAAACTCGTAAAGCCCCGCCTATATGACCCCCACCTTCAACTCAGATCCGAGAGGAGATTCCTCGAGTCACCAACGAGCCCAATCGAACTCCGAAGAAGCGCATCGAATCTCCGGCGAGCCTCGAGCCCTCGGTGAGCTTCGAAGCCTCCTTCTTACCTTGTTGCATTTCTTGTGTGCTTCTGTGTTCCTCTTGCCTTGCCTGGTCGGAGAGAGAATGAGTGAGGGCGGGTCGAGGGCGTGAGCGAGCTTAAAGATCTCCGGCGAGACCGAGTGCGAGCGAGCGCGAGCGAGCAGGAGAGCGAGGTGAGGACGAGGGTAGCGTGAGCGCGAGGTGTGTGAGGCGAGCAGAGAAAGGTGAGGGCGAGGAGAATGGAAGCGAGTGAGGGAGCGAGAGCCCGAGCTCAGTCGGAATTCTGGGCGGAACAACCCAAACCAGGAGAACGGGGGAAGGCTGAGGAAGAAGACGACGTGGGTCCCCCGCGTCCACCTCAATCGCCACATCAGCATGGGGCCCAGCTTCTTTCTTCACTCTTCTGTTGGGATTTAATTTGAAGGGAGAAATGAAATGAGAGGTTGGGCTGGGCTTTTGGGGCCGGATCCGGTTTTCTCAAATGAACTTGGGCCTTTATCTTCCTTGGGCCTAATTTTGTTGGGGGTTATGATATAAAATGTGTATTAATACAAGATTTATTTTGGGCTTTTCGGACTTAATATTTAATTATTAAATAATTGGAGTATATATATTATAAAATTATGGATCTTAAAATATGATGGGATTTAAAATATATTATTTGAATTTGAAAAAGAATTTAGAAAGGTTTTAAGGATTTGGAATTGATTGATGAATGAAGAATTGATTTATTAAAATTAAAAAGTGGATTTTGAGAAATATCCTAACTTGTCGGATTTGTTGTGAAATAATAATGAGATAAGTTGATTTAAAGAGTAATGGTTGTGAATGGAGTTTTGGATTATTTGAGAAAGCATTTTAAATGGTGGTTGACCTAACATGGTGAATAAATTTGATGACCTGTGTGTGATATTATATGCTTTAAGTAACATTAGGAGTAGATTTATTTATATTACTTATATATGTTTTAGGTGATCATATGTGACATGTTGGCTTCCTGTATACCTAGTTGTTGCCTTTTGCTATTCTGCACTTCCAGGTGAGTTCCTATATGAGCTCACTCAGATTCGAAAAGAGATCTCCCTGCTTGTAGCCATGTGCATACTAGGTGCTTGCATTCATAATAAAGCATGTCATGTAGTATCCTTCTAGGATTGCACTCATGTTTGAGCATTCGTTTACTCATTGCTTTTGTAAACAGAACGGCCGTTATCTGTGAAGTAACTAGAGTCATTGCTAGGGTTATAGGACGACCTAGTCTCATCGGGTCCCGTCCTGAGTCAATCGAGTCATGAACTTCCTTATATTATGAGATGCCTGCGGGCTTTATTGTGGATACGGGTTGGGCATGCGTGCCACCCGATTATATGAAATGCATTCACGAGCTGGCTAGTCTCCGCCCTATCGGAAGGGGGTGGAGGTAGGAGAGGGATATACCGCTTGGTATTCGGTGCTAAGGCCTTTTAATATTTATGCACTTGATCTTAGGACCATGCTAGTGTGTTAATATTCCACCTTGCATCTAGAAGCATCTTTATTAGGACTAGCGTGTGTATGTGTCTGCTTGTTTGGGATTATATTGCGTAGGGCTTCCATCTGACACCGCCCCGCATACATTTTTTTTAGGTTTGTTTGCAGCATGATTGTTCCTTGCTTCTGTAACATGGGAACTCTCTTGGGCGATTTTTAACCTTAGATTTCGATAAATACGCTTATTGATTTGGTTTTGACCCGGCTCTGTCGTGGCACCCTCTTGTATTACACCTTGATTCTACTAATTGCATGACTGTTGGTTTTTCATGCTTAGACTTATGACAGGTACAGGGGACTTCCCGGGGATTCCAACGATCCCTTCGAATTTTGGGTATGAAATCCCACTTTAAAATGTTAGGATAGAATTTCAAACCTTCAACCTGTACTCGGGGCGCAAGATCCTAACGAGGGGTTTCATCCCTCGAAACGTAACCCGGGAATCATAATCCCGGGCCGTTACAATGTGCATTGGGAGTTCCTTAACCAAAAAATGTAGAAACCTATTATTATTATATTACATTTGTAAAAAGTAGTATAAGGAATGATTTGATAGGTTCATTAGTAATAAACCTTTAAACACCCTAGTTGATGTGGTATGCATAGATAGAGAGCCGCCGATGAAATTGTATGTGTGAGCCGAAATAAAAGAGAAGGGTAGAGAAAGATAGAGGTTTGATGGGATTCATTTTATTTTAAATTAATTAATTTGGTAGTAAATTGGGTGGTATGGATGTGGGTATAAATTTGAGTTGGGTTTTTAAAGAATGGAATAAAAAAAAAAGTGGGGTTAAGGAACCCTAGTGGGTTCAAGGGATGCAAATGCTCTTAGACTTTAAAATATTACCACGAGTTTAATAGTGATTCCTTAATCCTTATAAATGACTTTTAGTAGTACTAACTACCATAATCTACTAACTATATTATGGATAATAAGTTTTATGTGGTTTTAAGCCCACCACGCTCTACAACTAAAACTTCAAGCTAAAGAGGTTTGACCCATACCCGAACGTAGTTACTCTGGACCGTCGACGTTTGATACGGGGATTAGCCGTAGGATGGCCCGATATTTCGACACCAATGACTCAACAAGAACAAATAAGACGATATAGTGATAAGACATGATGCAATGGAAATTGAATGACGCAAATAAACCAAATATGTAGATATATAGATAATAATAATAAGGATAACCCAACGAAACAACGACAAGACCCTCGATGCTTTGAAATCGAGAACCAAACCGAATGATCGAAAGGCCAACCTTTACAATCCCACACAATCAAGGACGCAACCTTGAAGCACGAGAAGGAGGCTCATGAATGCTTGATAGCACCAATCCTATGGCGAAGATCGACACACACTAAACAAAGCCGAGCTTAAGACTACCCATCGAAACCTATCCCGCGCAGGGGAACTCGGTCTCTCTCCCAAGAGAATACAAATATGATTTTACAATGAAAAAATGTCTAACTAAAAATCAAGCACCTAAAGCTATTTAAATGGTCTTCCTAAAATGATAATATAAGTAAATAAAAACAAAACTAATAGGCTGGCCCAAAATACATCAAGGCCCAAATACAAGTGTTCAACTATATAAATAAGACTAAAAATAAAATAGATCATTTATTCCAAAATGATGCAAGACACTTGATTGGTGCGGCCCTAGCTCGATCCTTGAAACTCTTTTGATGCCAAATGGAATAGATCGTGTTCCTTAAATGAACTCCCTTATTACTCTTTAAGGACCATGTTTGACCCTTCATCAGCGTTCCTGTAGCTTCTGACTTTCTAGAGGTAGCTAACCTTCAATCAAGCCTCCCTTAGTCCAAACTGAGCATAGATCAGTTTCATTTCCTACCTCAGACAGTAGTCTCTAGCTTTTGGTTTTGATTTTAAGAGAGTGAAAGGATTTGAATCAAGAAAACAGAGTATTCAAAACATAGTGTTCAATTGAGTAACTTTCCCTTTCTTAAAACAAACTTTATTGAATTTGAAAGATTACAACACACAAGCACTCTGAAATATAAACATTCAAATACACTTAACACTCATATCGATCAGAACATAGTGTTTAATTGAGTAACTTTCCCTTTCTTATGGACGTATCCAATCTCATTCACTTGATTATTATCTCTAGTTAAGTTGCAACTCATTTGTTCATTGGCATAACAAATGATTTAGTACTATGAAATTAAGTAGGTAGGCAATGTGTCAAAGAAAACATAAAAGAAAAAATCAGTTTCAAAGTATAGAGGAAGTGTAAGCATCAATTGGTCAATTGGTCCAACTAAACATATACACAAATACAATCTCTATGTACAACATATTTGTAACATGTGTCTTTCCTGATTTGTTACTTCTCTCTTTCCTTAAGCCTTTGCCATCACACGTTTTGGACTCCAAGGAAAGCAATACCAAACAAAACAGCTCCCCTTCATCTGTTTTTTATTATAAACAACACACCTATATTTTAACCTTCTTCAATATTAATCAACCCACATTACACATTTACTCTTTTAGTCATTCCATGAAAAAGCAATCACTCTTTATATACAACGCCCTCCTGTTTTTATACAGTTTGATCTAACTACTACTACAAAAATAGGAGATATTTTTTAGTAGTCCTTAAATAATTTAAAATTTAGTTATAATTTTTAATTATAAATGACGTTTTTTATTTGTGGGTTACCCAGGCCTCTTCCAAGGGTTGACCTCAAGAGCTAACTTACAAGTAAATATTAATGAGTATCTCAAAAGACAAATAAATCAAGGGAAAAAAAAAAGAATTAATTTTTTGTAAATAATGTGAAGTTCAAAAAAGATGACATTATATATTTTTTAAAAGTTTTGTACTTTTGTAAACATTTGACATTAAAAGGACATTGAAAAAAATGAATATATGTGACCTGCATGCTAAGCAATAGAAACGGTAGGTAAATGAAAACAACTTCAAACTAAAACCTCTCAAAGCTAATTTCTCCCTCCAACCTCCTCCTTAACATAAACATGTAGGCCTTTTCCCTCTTATTTCTTTACAATGCAAAAACCAAGCCCTCTTTGAACCCATCAAAGCCTAGCTAGAGTTCTACGTATACCTCGATCGATCTGCCGATTTGCAATGCAACTCTACATATCTCCGAGCTTAAGGCATGTGACTGTGCTGCCGGGGAAAGGGGTAAGGGAGTTCATCAAGGTGAAGGTTGGCGCGAGGAAGGTTTCGTATAGGATGGTGTTGTACTCGCTTCTCTTCTTCACGTTTTTGGTGCGATTCGCGTTTGTTATGACTACCGTCGACACCATTGATGGGCAATCCAAGTGCTCTACATTAGGTATACTTTTGCTCTCAAAACCATCCTTTAGTCTCACTTTCTCTACTCTGCAGGCCTTTCTTTTTTAGATTTACATAGGGATTTTACAAGTATCGCTTATTATTAATAAAGGATCCCAAACAACCACCAACGAGATTCGAAATCGAGATAAATGTACGTGAAGAAGTATATCAAAATTATTATTAAAATTTTCAAAATTATAATAATATTGTATTTGATAATTCATGTCTATTTGTAAAAAAAGATTTTGAAGAATCATAGTGAAAAAATATTTGTTTAATACATATTTTTTTAGAAAAATAGTTTTATGATTTATAAATGTATATGAATTATCAAATAGTACAACATTATTATAATTTATATTTTTTTAATAATAATTTTGACTTAAGTTAATTTTGTGACAAACCGAATACAGTGTGTTGTAGGTGATCTCCATCCATCACCACACTATCCCTTATTGTTGTTTTGTGCAATTTTCTGTATTTTACATGCATTTTTTTTAAAACAATCTTTTCAATTATTTGCTGCCCTAAAATTGAAATATTGACTTATTATTATGGCAGGTTGTCTGGGGAAAAGACTAGTTGGAAAGACTGAACACAACGTAATAGTTTTTTTCTTACCTTCTTATTTGTGATATAAGTTGAGTTTCTTATTGACAGTTTTAAATTTTTAATTAATCCCTAAAACATACATCCAAAATCAAACTCTTGTGATGTCTTAAATGATGAAACAGGTGCCTGAAGTGATGTACCAGGTTTTTGAAGAGCCAAGCAATCCTGAAGATGCAACGAAACCCGACCCGGATCAGCCCCAATCTCTGGAGGACTTTGTGGTTCAAATGAAGCTTGACAGGCCGGATGCTAGAACCTTTGCTTACAAGCTCAAAGCTATGGTAAGTGAAATAGTAGTCACATTTCGCCTGTGAAAAGAAAAATAAAAAAAAATCGACATTCTGAGTGTATCGGTTTCATTATAAACTCAACCAGGTACCCGACAAAAGTTTACATCAGCAACTACAAAATTGTTCATTCGAGTGAGGACAACAAACTTGAAAAAGACTTTATGTGGTTAGAGTCTTAGAGATTTGGAGGCTTTGGTTATGCACTTCAGTTCATTTCCCTCCATCAATAAGCTAAAATTATACAAAACCGTCATTAGTTAGCTAAATTTGAATTAGCAATATGGCTGAAAACTCATGCCTTAAAAAACTTTTACAAAAAATATGAAATATCCATCGTACCCTTCACATTTTCATAAGATACAAGGGGTACTTTGGTCATTCAAACTTGAGGGTGATTTTTTTCATAACAAAGTATGATAAGTATTGCATTTTTTGTCGCTCACGTCTAGAGAGAGCCTTCAGATTGCATTTATATACACGTACTAAATTTGCATAATATTCTATATAGCGTGGATTATAGTGAGAAAAATTTCCACCAAAAAAAATTATTAAAATAATATATTATTATAATTATAGAAAGTTATCATAAGTCACAATCTATCAATATATATTTTATTTAATTTAATTGATAAAAATATAAATCAAAACTATTTCATAGACATACTTACCAAAAATGTAATAGGTAAAAATGTTAGTATTTTATTTATATTAAGATTATTTTTTGGTAGAATGAATTATTTACATTAAAATTAATTATTTGACAACTGTAATTTTATATATATTTATAATTTTTTTGGTAGTATAAATTATTTATATCTAAATTAATTTTTTTAATTTATATTTCCTGTGCATTTTGATCATTATTAGTGTAATTATCACATTGTAATTTAAATTTATTATTTTTTAATAGGTGTTTTTTTAATAGGTAATAGATGTAATTTTATACTATTCTGTTAACATATTTCCGTGAACGGGACAATTTATGATTTTTATCGAGTTGACCACAGACTATGTTATACCAAGGACTCGCTGACAATATGCAAATGCTGAAAATTTCCATGGCCTTGGCAGGTGAATTTTATGGAGCAGAGAACAAGGACAGCAAAGATCCAAGAGTATCTATACCGCCACGTGGCATCCAGCAGCATCCCGAAGCAGCTTCACTGCCTGGCTCTTCGACTGGCCTACGAGCACACCACCAACGCAGCTGCTCGGCTGCAGCTCCCTGACCCGGAACTGGTCCCTTTCTTGGTTGATAACTCCTTGTACCACTTCGTCCTGGCATCCGATAACATCCTTGCAGCATCGGTTGTGGCAGCCTCATTGGTTCAGAACTCGGCTCACCCTGAAAAGATCGTCCTCCATATCATCACAGATGAGAAGACGTACTCGCCTATGCAAGCGTGGTTCTCGTTGCATCCCCTGACCCCTGCCATCATTGAGGTGAAGGCGTTGCACCACTTCGATTGGTTCTCCAAGGGGAAAGTTCCTGTCTTGGAGGCCATGGAGAAGGATCAGAAGGCCAGAGCACAGTTTCGCGGTGGACAATCAGCCATTGTCGCTAATAGTACCGAGAAGCCTCATGTCATTGCAGCTAAGCTGCAGGCTCTTAGCCCCAAGTACAATTCGTTGATGAATCACATCCGAATTCACTTACCGGAGGTAAAGAAGTGAATCCGGTTGAGCCTTATACTGCGAATCCGGTTAGATCTCATGCTAACATATCTGGTGTGTTTTTTAAACTGTCTGCAGTTGTTCCCAAGCCTGAAGAAAGTAGTGTTTCTTGATGATGATATTGTGGTTCAGACTGATATGTTGCGACTTTGGGACATCGAAATGAACGGCAAGGTTAACGGAGCTGTGGAGACTTGCAGGGGTGAAGATAGGTTTGTGATGTCCAAGAAACTAAAGAGCTACTTGAACTTCTCCCACCCTTTGATAGCTAACAACTTCGAAGCGGAGGAATGCGCTTGGGCTTATGGCATGAACATATTCGATCTCGATGCTTGGAGGAAGACAAACATAAGCGCCACCTACCACCATTGGCTTAAACAAGTAAGCTTTCAACATACAGAATGAAGTCCTTTTTGTCTCCCAAAAATGTCATTACACCGCATTCACCTTCACGAGCTATCACTTGTCTAGTTTCAAACTCGACTATGGCAGGCATGATTAGTTCCATGAATGAATCTCATCAAGTATAGAACAGGGGATGCAAAATGTTGAGAAGTTTCTTCTTGTTTCAGAATCTAAAATCAGACCTTAGCTTGTGGCAATTGGGGACACTACCACCAGGACTGATCGCGTTTCATGGCCACGTTCAAATCATCGATCCGTTCTGGCACATGCTTGGTCTCGGTTACCAGGAGACCACAAGCCTGGCAGATGCTGAGAGCGCAGGAGTCATCCACTTCAACGGCAGGGCAAAGCCATGGCTTGAGATTGCATTCCCACAGCTCAGACCCTTGTGGGCTAAGTATGTCAACTTCTCGGATCGCTTCATCAAGGGCTGCAACATCAGAGAAACTTGAAGGGAGGATGTGAGTTCGAGAAGTTAGATGACGACTGGACACACACGTCAGAGTACACGTGAGTTCCCTTGGCGTGAAACGGAGAACGGGAAGCCACACAAGAATCAACATATGTATAGGAGAAAGCTTAGTTTCAAGGTTTTCTGCACAAACTTTTCACATTTAATTGTTTCTGGCTTCACCATTCTCTGACATCTTATAAGATGTGGTTTATTTTGTGAAGATTTCATCTCTGTAAGTTGGTAAAGGTACATAATTCACAAACCCTATTGTGAATTTATGGATTTATTGGTAGGAAAATTTTCACTGTAATAAGCCAAGATGAAAAGATATTAGGAATCTCTCTGGTTGGATAGATGAAGGGATTACCAGAGTACTTCATCAAAAGATCTGTCGACGACAACTTTTCACCAAACAAAATGTGCATGAGAACTGTGATAAACAAGGGTGAATCCCATCATAAGCTCTCAACCTTTAGCCAGTGTCTAATACTTGCATATAAGACTGTAGCCTTCTAAACATCCTAAATTATACTAGATCTGAATCGCTAAATAACAGATAAACAAAAAGAAGGATTGAAAACAAGTTAGATAATATGAGACATGGCCAATGGTTAGGGAATAGGGACTAACAGTAAGACTTGCACTAAAATAAGCTTCTTTATTGTTATACTGGACAAGTCCCTGGGCTGTGGTAATACGAATCACTATGAACTATCTTAATACAGTCAATGCTAAGCAGTACACTTTCAAAGAATTTACAATCTATATATACCAAATAACACATTCAATGAAGATGTTGCTGCAAAAAGATTCCATTTAACCACCAAAAAAGATAGCAGTATTCATAAGAGAAGCAAAAAGAACCTAAAGCTTGTCAATAGCAATTGACATTGTAATCGATTGAATTCCAGGCAGCAGAATTGATGCAAACCTGCAATATGAGTACACAGGTTACCGAATTAGGCAACGGGAGGGCGAAGCACGTGGTCTTGCGACGTATCAACTGCAGCTGGTGGCATGAACTGCCACATGGCTACGCCAGGGTAACTGACAATGGGAACCAACTTGCTGCCCACTGGGGGATGTTGAGGGACGAAGGCTTCCATTGATGGGGGAGGTGGGAAGAACCTAGGCTGAGTGTTTGCGGAGTTCAGTTGCTGTTCCAGCTTCTCCTTCTGTGCCTTCAGCCTTTGCTTTTCATCACGAAGTTCGATCTTCTCAGCCTAAGCAGCCAAGCAGGTATAATGATGTCATATAAACTGCACAGAGATATAGGAGCAATTCCACTTCTGACCTTAAAATCATGCCATCAAATGACAGCATCAATAATAAGATTCAGCATCATACTACCAGGAATTACTTTTTTCCTTTCTTATTTCTTCATGCCTAAATCTTCATTCATCCAACTAATCATCACATTTCTCTGAAATAACTGCAATGAGGATTCCAAAATCGAGTAAAATACTATACTAGGCGAAGTAAAATTCTATGAATGGTGTAAACACATCCATATGAAGCAGACATCTTAATGGTGCTATGAGAAAAGGAGAACAAAAAAAAAAAAAAACTTTCTTCCCATGAGTTAATTAAAATAGAGTTGTGGTATGAAACAAACGTTATAGCAATAATAATTAAATTATAGACCTTCAACTCTTTGATCTTCTCCTGTAAACTTGAGTTTGTGTCCTTCAGCTTTTCAGCTTCAGTCCTTAGTTGAGTTACCATCCTCACCGCATCGATCAAAATGGCAGCTTTATCGGTATTGGGAGGTCTTCCAGGCTCCAAGATAGAGCCCAATTCCGTAAACCTTAATAACATGACAAAGATTTAGCAATTGCCACCCATAAATAGGAGACACACAGAGCACAAAGAAATCACTATGCCATAGGGGAGCATACTTGTCGTTAAGTTTGTCCCTACGTAACTTCTCCCTGCAAGCCTTGGAGCTTGATGGGCTACATGCCTCAGGTCTTGCCCTGCAAGAGATGACAAACTACATATTATAAAAAATAGTTTGAACAATACAGAAACTTCCAGCTGAATGGAGAAATGTAAGCAGAAAAGGAGAGAGAAAAGTGTACATCAGCTTATCAACTCACACAGTCACACTTAACCTTTACTAAAATACTAATGTTTATCGCTTATCATTTATCAACAAAACCGAAATTTTTTAGCCACTGATGAGAGGTGAGCTAAAGATTAGAGACAAATACACTAGAATATTATCTAGGCCTAAGCACGTAAAACATTATGGAGTATGGACCTATCATAAAACTTGAATGTATGGCTAGATTATTCACATCATCACTGCTTTATCTTTGTAAAATATCAGCAAACTAGGTAATATATCAACATTTTCCAAAAGAAGGGGTTGACAGCACAACTTGATGTTAGCCTTTTTTTTTATCAGGAAATGATTCAAAGTACTAGACTACCCTAATACTTCGAGAGGGCGAAGCCTTCTATATGTATGTAATTAATATTCATAAATTTGATTTTTTTTTTTTAACAAAAAAAGGGCAGCACAGCTATTTGTTTGTTAGCCTTTTTTTGGATAAGGAAATGATTCAAAGTACCAAACTAAGCCTTCTATATGTATGTAAATAACAGTCATAAATTTGATTTTAAAAAAATTGTGATCTTTAAAAAAAAAATTGTGATCTACATCCTATTTTTCACTAACATAGCTTTTTTTTGCTAAAACTAGGTTAACGGCACCTAATCATAGACCACCAACTAAAGCCAACAAGACAACCAGATCTATACTTGTTATTCAACTGATAAACAATTTAATAACCATCTTCTAGTTACAGCTTAGAAATTCTGTAAGCCAAAGAGAGCAAATATTGAACAAGATGAACACCTCTTCCTTGATCCATTCTCCTTAGGGGCTTCAGCATCAGCAAGTGCACCATCTCCAATACTGGAAAGAAGATCGCAAGTCAAAAGAAATAGAAACTTCAAACAAGAAAACATCAATAGAATAAAATGGAAAATTTTAAAAAGGGCAATAGAAGAGGATCAGAGAATATCGCATATCAGGTGGCAGGTGCCTATATCCATCATTTTTAAAGTTAAAAACAGATCACTGCAAATGTATAATAAGTATTCAGCACTGAATGACATGATTCTTTTGATGGATCAATGCGGTAAGCGCTCCCATGCTTCCATCTCCAACAACGACAACAAAAACTAGGGGTGGGCATGGGACGGGACGGGACGGGATTGGGGTAATCCCGCGTCCCGTCCCGCGTATTTTTTGCGGGACGGGATTGAATATTTTTTTTCCAAATCCCGCCAGGTCTTATCACTCACGGGACGGGACGGGATCGGGACGGGATTTGTCCCTCGTAAAAAATGAATAAAGCACAAACAAAAAATAACAAAGAAAAATGTGCAAATTAATGTCATGCATTATAACTTAATAGTCCCATTACATACAAAATCAGTAGCTAGTAGCAACAATTGAATCCAAAGAATGAAAATACACAACAGTAGCAAAGAATCAGTAGAAAAGAATGAACATCCCATTACATAAAAAAAAATCAGTAAGTCCTTACCAGTACATTTTTAGTGTTTTTATTATTATTTTAAATTTTAAATTTTGGATTTAAATAAATGTTAAGGTATAATATAAATATATTTTTATATATTTTAATTTTTTGAAAATAAACTTTCCATTAATCAAACTGCTAGATCGTTCAACAGAATGCAAGACAAGTCAGAAGAAAAACAAGATTCTGAAAATGAAAATAAATCCACATCCGGCTTAAGTGCAGCAAGCCAATGCGCCCCGCCATTTCCTTCCCGCCGAACAAAATTCCACCCACACGCATGGAATGACCGCGCCGCCTGTAGAGCCACCTCGACCATGTTTCCAACTGGCGATCTCGGCGCCCTTCGTCGTTGCAGCATCCCGACCACAGCCAAGCTGTCACTCTCCACAATTATGTGCGTCAAGCCTTCCCGTTGTGCTAGCCGAAGAGCCCAAAGCACCGCTTCAGTTTCCGCTTCCTCCGGCGCTATCAGCCCCTCAATGCTCTTTGCTGCGGCGAAACAGTAGGTCCCTGCATCATCTCGGGCGATGACCCCCAGCCCCGCTCTACCTCCTCCCCCCACCGAAGCATCACAATTAAGTTTAATAAAACCTGTCAGCGGTGAGCTCCATCTCGCCAGTCCCCCTCTCGGATCCATCCCCAACTCTCTACCCACAGTTCTGTCCAATTTCTCAAGGTGCTTTACCCGATTTATGCTTGCCTCCCATACCTCCTCCGCACTCCATTCCTTTCCTTCAAAGATGAACTTGTTCCGGGCATGCCAAATCCCACTCACCACCGCAGTCCATATTGCCTTCTGTTCAGTGCTTAACGTATCCATCACCACCTGCAACCTATCCATGAAACTACCTCTCCTGCTCCCCTTGACATTCAGATTCAGCCCTTGGTTCCGACACTCAAAAAGAGCATGACAAATGTCCTCCTCCTTGCCACAAACTTCGCAGCAAGGATTCGACACCGCCTTGCACTTAAATAAATTCAGTTAAAATATATAAATATATATAATTTTATATATATGCGGGACGGGATTTGCGGGATTCGAACTCTCCGTCCCGCGTCCCGTCCCGTGTAATTTTTGCGGGACGGGATCAAATTTTTTTCCTCTAAATCCCACCGGGATCGGAACGGGATGCGGGACGGGACGGGATTTGCGGATTTGTGCCCACCCCTAGTCAAAAACAACCACCCAGCAAATCTACTCAGAGCGGGGCCCAGGGGTCGGGATGTATGCACCCATTCACCGAGCAAATCGGGAGGGTGTTTCCGAAAGATCCAAAGAGAGTAGAACTGAGGCAGTAAACAGGGGCAACACAATCACATAAAAAGCAACATAAACAACCTAAAAGGCAAAACTACAAGACAAAGCACAAAAACAATCAGCCTAGCAAACACACAGGGGTAAGACAATCCTAAACACACACAAGCAAGACAAAGCACACAACAAGCAGCAAACACAAAACCTAACAGGCAAAACTTCGGTGAAAGCATGCTTCCATCTCCATGTAACAATATCTTCAAAACATCAATCAGGCAACGATTATAGATTTATTGACAAATAATTAAGGGCATGGTTTGAGTTCTTATAGATCAATCATCTTCATTCAACTTAAATATACCCCAGAAAATTTGTGTCATTCAAATGAGTTACTAAACCTGACGTTGCCCAAGAAATAAAACTCTATAGGTGATATGTGACTAGATTGCTGAAATTAGTAGCAATAAGGTTTAGGTCCGATCTTCAGGTGATTTGGACCACTCACCACTGTTGTGTGAATTCAACCAGAGATCCAGTATGCGTCTCCTGGCTCCCACCAATACGGTGGTATGGTCTTGTTTATTGATCAAGAAAACCTAGCTATCCCAATTTTACAAAATATTAATTTCAATTAAACTAATTGGAACGAACAATCAGTTCATGGTTCTCAAATAACAGATATAGTATAGATACCCATGAAAAAATGCATGTTTTGGACTCAGTTTAACACTGAGGCGATGGTAATGTTACGTTCAGCAGTTAATCCATCACCAAAACCCCCCAAATTCATGAGCTTTCTCCATAAAGGAACAAACCCTAAAATTCCAGTCGACAACTGGGAGGTTCGCAACCAAAAATCATTCTCCAATTCAGAATAAACCAAACGGTGATGAAACTGAACACCGAACATCAAAATGAAATCCGGCGAGGAAAAAGAAAGCGAAATGTCACCTGGCACAGGACGAGCCGTTAAAAGCCTGCATAGGCCAATTAGGGTTGGAAAATATGCCATCAGGAGCAGGGATATCGTGAATCAGAGCGTCGTAATCAAACAGCCAGCTCCGGTTTTCATGAGGCACCATATCCGGTGGATCGCCGCCGGAAAAACTGAAATTGGGCGCCTAATTTTGTCTCTTTATCAGAAGAGAAAAAAAAAAAAGAAAAAAAGAAAAGAGGAATTAGGGATTACGGACCTCCGATGGTAGCTGAGCCTAAGCCTTGGGAGTGGGAGAACCGGCGAAGTGAAACGGTGAAGAAAGACAGAGGAAAATGACGATATGAGAATATGACGACGGACGATTGATTGGTGGTGGCTCGATGTTACTCCCCTTCGATGTCACCATCAAGGTGTTTGGTGATACGCGATGCAACCAACCTGTTTATAAACTTTTATTTTGAAGAATTATGTTTAAATTTATAAATATAATTTTGTAATATATAAATATCATTTTTTTTTGTAAAATGTAAATATAATTTTAAAATTTTTTAAAGATATATTTCAAACTAAAATAAGTTTGTGTAGGAAGTGATGTAGGGTCCGTTTGGCAACGCAGTTAGCTTTTCGGAACTTTTAGTTTTAATATTTTATAGTTTTAAATTAGTTAAATACTATAAGATTTTAGTTTAATTAACTTTCGAAATTAAATTTTCAACAGGTAATCACCACAAGCTTTTCAGAATTCTATTTATTTTCTCTTATCTGATCAACTAGTTTGTATCGGCTATTCTTTGAGTTGGGTTATACCAAACGCCCTACTAACTCATGAAAACTCTAATATAACATATATTTAACATACTTAATTATCAGCTTCAGCTGCCTTATCAGCTCCGTGTTACCAAACTGACCTTAGGAGAGCTTGGTTGTAATCGATGGAGGTTTTGTCGGTCCCACTTGTCTAGTATGATATTACATGATCATGAAAATGCTATTTTAACACATGCTACAAAATTTCGGGTGCATTTGTTAAGATGCAGCTAATAGGATAACTAAAGCTAATAGAGTAGCTGAAGCTGATGTATTAAGTGTGTTAAATATATGTTCAATTATACTGTTAATAAGTTGTAGTAATTAACATGTTTGGTAACCTTGATCAGCGGTTAAGGTAGCTACAAATTAGCCGATGAGATAGTTAGAAAATGAATAGATTTGTTAGAGGTGTGTTTACAAATCTCTCTGACTGGAGTTTATTCCGGAAGAAGTTCTTATTAATTTGGTCCACTTGTTGTCGGATACCTTTTGACAATAGGAAATTTTGGATAAGGTGGTTTGTTTTGGAGCTCATGTTTGGGAGAGGGTTGAAGCCTTCCAATAAATCTTCTATTAGTTCTTACAAAAAAATACAGAAAAGGAAATTCTCAGCATCCCATATGAAGCACTTTTTATAACAGATTCTCTGTTCTCTCCAATGTATCATAAAATTATTTCGGGTACAAATAAACATTGAAAAAATATAAAAAAATATTTATAGATTCTATATACATATATCAATATATGTTTATAAAAATTTATTATGAAAATTTATGTTTTAAAAATATAGATAATTAAAATATCGATTATTTTAGAAAATAATTTTATTATTTTTTTAAAAACATGATTTTTTTATTTTTATAAACACATCAAAATAAAAGTATAGAATCTAAAAATGTTTTTTCAATAATAATTTATATCCAAAATAATTTTGTGATCCGACCACCGTACATGGATCTATAGTGTTTTTTAGGGGTGGGCACAAATCCCGCAAATCCCAATCCCGTCCCGATCCCGGTGGGATTTAAGACAAAATAGCGAATCCCGTCCCGATCCCATCCCGCAAAAATTATCCGGGACGAAACGCGGGACGATCCCGGTGGGATCCCGCAAATCCCGTCCCGTCCCGCATATTATAATAAGAATAATAAGAATAATAAGAATAATAATAATTTATATAATAATAATATTATAATATTATAGAATAATAATAATATATTATTAGTATTATTAATTTGAGCAAATATTATAATTATAATCATAATCTTCCATTTATAATTATAATAATATTATTATTATAATTTGAGCAAATATTATTTATAATTATAATAATAATTTTCAATTTATAATAATAATTGATTATAATAATAATACTATTATTATATAATATTATAATCTAATTTAATAATAATATTACTTTATAATAAAATTATTATTATTATTATATTATTATTATATCATATTATTATTTTTTTTCTTCTAAAGTATAATTATTTTATAATAATAAAAATAAAATTAAGTATTATTATTATTTTTTTTTAATTTAATGTAGCATTATTATTATTATTATTATCATTATTATTATTATTATTATTATTATTATTATTATTATTATTATTATACCCATTTAGAGCTACAAGAGGCAAATAGCTAAATACGGTATTCTTCCAACTATCAATCGATAATGAGAGAGTATTTGGTGAATCTCGTCTGAATCCTTTTCCGTCCTAATCTAGTAAGATAATGTAGCCAAATATGTTGAACATTATAATTAATTATAAAATCATTGTATGGATTAATAGTAGTATTATAATATTAATATTAATAATAATATTATTATTATTGAATAATATAGTTGAGAAGAATACGGTATTCAACATATTATACAAATTAATGAATTATGAAAGCATTTTTCACTTTGCAAATTTATATAATATTTTATTATTTTTATTTGCGGGACAAGGCCCGTCCCGTCCAGACAACATCCCGTCCCGATCCCGTCCTGAAAAAAAAGTGTCGATCCCGTCCCGTAAAAATTTCGCAGGACGAGTCCCGTCCTGGCTCAATCCCGTCCCGTCCCGTTCCCACCCCTAGTGTTTTTAACCATTTGAAACACGTTAAACATACAAATATACAGTACGGAGGAAAAGTAAATGAAAAGGACTTAAATTTGATTCTTGTTGGATCCCACCAAAAAAAAAATAAAAAATTGAGCTTATAATGGATATCGATTTTACTTGTTGGGGTGTTTGTTGTTGACAATTGAGGCTGTTTCTACTTTGTAGATCAGGTTGGCGTCATTTTCTACATCTCTTCACGCACTATATCTTGTCCCCCGTTAAGTCCATAATTATAGTGTAGTAGTAAAATTTTTGGTAATAAGTTGTCGTTGTTTGTGTTGATTGGTTTCAATTGACTTCACAATTTCACACGACCGACAGATCGAGAGAGAATATGGAAGGAGGGAAAAAGGTGAGTGCAATGGGGAAGTCGCGGCTGGTGCCGAGCGTGCAAGAGCTGGTGTCCAACGTCGACTCTCCGGCCGCGATGACCATCCCTCCGAGATACCTTCTCCCGGAGGCGTTGGTTGATACTGCGCCAGATACCCCGTCCAGCCTTCCCCAACTCCCCATCATCGACATGGAAGCCCTCCTCTCCGGCGATGCCTTGCAGCTCCAACGACTCCACTCCGCCTGCCGAGACTGGGGCTTCTTTCAGGTGGTGAAGCATGGAGTGAGCAGCTCACTGATTGAAAGATTCAAGGCAGGCGTGAAAGACTTCTTCAACCTCCCCATTGAAGAGAAGACAAAGTATTGGCAGACGGAGGACGACATCGAGGGTTTCGGGCAGGCCTTCGTGGTTTCTGAAGAGCAGAAGCTGGATTGGGCTGACATTTTCTTCCTCACAACCCTTCCAAAGGCTCTTCAGAAGCCCCACTTGCTCCCCATGCTTCCTCTCCCTTTCAGGTACCTGCCTACCTACCTACCTACATCCCTTGTCAACTTATATTCAATTCGATTTATTTGTGCAGAGAGGCCCTTGAAGAGTACTCTATTGAAGTGAAAAAACTGGGTGTAGAAATTGTTGATCGGATGGGAAGGGCGCTTGGAATGGAGGGTGGATACTTGAGGGATTTGTTCCAAGATGGGACACAGTTTATGAGGATGAACTACTACCCTCCATGTCCTCAACCACATAAAGTCATAGGTTTATCTCCCCATTCGGATGCGATTGGCCTCACCATTCTGCTTCAGATCAATGAAATGGAAGGCCTCCAGGTTAAAAAGGATGGCAACTGGATCCCCATCAACCCTCTTCCTGATGCTTTTGTTGTCAACATCGGAGATGTGCTTGAGGTAATCCATCTATATATGTCTGTATGTATGTATATATGTATGTATGCAACTTAATAACTGTCACTGGCACTGGCCGGCAGATTGTCACCAACGGGGTGTACCCAAGCATTGAACACAGGGCAATTGTGAATCCGAGCAAGGAGAGGCTATCGGTTGCTACTTTTCATAACCCAGGGATAAATGAAGTGATAGGTCCTGCACCTAGTTTGATCAAACCGGGTACACCGGCTCGGTTTAGAAGAATCAAAATGGGCGATTACATGGAAGAATTGTTTACTCGAGAGCTCCATGGCAAATCTTACCTTGAACACATGAGGATTAATTAATATGTAATTGATCGATCAGTGTACACCATAACCCATATGATATGATCTGATCTGGGAAGATTGATGATTAATTAGTATTAATAATTCAGATTGGTGTACGTATCCAAAAATCTTGTATTACTACGGGGTGGGTTGAGCCAAGTCCGGTGGCATGGATTTTGAGTCAGCTTGTAGAACGGTTATGTCAATGCTTCTGTAGCTCTTGATGGTTTATTGTCTCCTTTGGATGAGTTTGTATATATAAAAAACATAAAAGGCACCACATGAACAATATATTAAATAATTGAACCTCATTTTCTCTCCAGGTAAATAAAGATCGGCCATTTCAGAATTCGAACCGGTGACTTATGGGTACTACCCACCATTCATTTTCTCTCCTTTCACTTGCATCAAGAACAAATTGTTTGAAATGTTTTTATATGGATGAATATTTGGTTGGTTGTTTGAGGAAATTAACGTGGAAACTTGCACAAGATGAGATGGGTGATTTTTCCAAATCTCAGCTACTACACCCCAAAAATTGCAAAGTCAAACTAAGAAACATATAAAATGAGTGAAAAAAAGTAACCTAATATCATTATCCAAATACACCCCCACACTTGTTTATTTATTTGTGGGATTTTCCCCTTCTGAGGCATTTGTTATTTTATTTCTGTCTGTTTGCTCTTCCTTTTCTTTTGATTGTTGGATGTTTTGGAAGAGGCTTTGGGTAGACCCAGGCACGGAATCAGGATTTAAAAGTGGGGTAGGCTGAAATGTAATAAAAAAACGTGTTCGTTATATACACCCCAAATCATGCACGTCCTTAAGGGCGTGCATGGTTAAAATGGGTTAATTAATTTTTTTAAAACGCTAATTAGTCAGAAGGGTTGCACGTCGTTAAGGACGTGTATTTTTTACCTTTGGATTTGCGGTGTATCTATCAACACCCTAAAAAAAATATTGATATTAAATACTTCCTCCGTTCCAAAAGAAGTGTTTTTTTTCATTTAGTGCACGCTTTTCAATGAGATAAAAATACTACAAAATATTATTTTATTTAATCAATTTTTTAAAATAATTTCATACTTGTTAGTCTTAAATATGAACTTATAAAAACAAATTCATTAAAAAAATAATATTTGATAGAGTGTTTACCTCATTAAAACGCGTGCCGAAAATAAAAGTGGCTTTTATTTTGGAACAAAGTGAGTATAAAAAATCATTGATATCAAATAATAATAAAAAATCATTGTATCTTAAATATACCCGAAAGAATATTATGGGTTGATTACTAATTGTTATAACCCATATTACAGCCCAACCCATTAAAACAAATGAGCTTATAAATATAATCTGTAATAAAAAATCACCTTACGTAATAAATGTAAAAATGAGCTCGGTGGAATTCGAACACGGGTCAAATGGGTATATTAACCAAAACTAAAACCATCTGAGCTATTGTGACTTTCTAATATAATACTACCATACCTAATTAAGTTCTAAAATTTTGGGGTGGGCTGCAGCCCAGCCACCCCTAAATCCGTGCTATAATTAATGGACCACATTTGCTTGTCCGGACATTGTACCCCACGAAAACAACACTACTGCATCAACCCTAGCTATAATTAATGGATCTAATGAAGAGAACAACCACTTAATTGACCAAAAAATTCACAACACACTAGTGAGCATGCCCGTGCTACGCGCGGGATTTATTTTAAACAATTTTTTTAATTAATATACTATCATTGTAATTACATTATTAATAATTCGACAAATATATTAACTTGCCCTTATTTATCCTCTTAATCACTTTACATACAATTAAACTATAAGCAAAAAGAAATGATAATTGCTTTAAAAATGCATGTGTTTATGTTTAAAACATATCAAAAAACCAATATTTAATTGTTATAAATTAACTTGTATTTGTAATAAATGTAAATGCTCAAATAAAATTTCTTGTATCTGGTGGGTCTTCAATAGAGCTATAAATTTAATCAAATAATATCAAAAAATATTATAGAATTCACATTGTTTTATTATAATTAATATCGGGTGTGAAAAAATATATGAAGATCGATTCTCATCGTGCACATAACATATGCAAATATGTAATTACAATCATCATGCTAATCAGCTCTACGTTGAAAATATATAGAAGCATTTTAATTTTGGTATAGATTTAGGTAATTAGACCTGGTGAATATTTTAGTTTCACTCCATATTACATATATATGTGTTGATGGATTGTAAAACTACGCTTAATATTTTGTGGTTTCCGAAAAAGAGGAGGACATTATTAATTATGTTCTATGGCATTACCACTCATATTTCATAAACATCAATAATACGTGTTTTTGTGCTCTCTAATCATTTTATTTAACTGAACTTATATCTATTTTTTTATTTCGCTTTTATAAGAAATCGTAAAAATAATATTAAACATAAAAAAATGCTTTTGTGTTTTTTTTTTAAATATTTTTCTTTAATTGCACCATCGATAAATTTTTAATGTAACGACAAATAAAATGGGATGAAGGGAGTAGATAAAAACGCATGAAAACAAAAGTTAAAATGATTTAGTTAAGGAGATTTGATCACTTGACATAAAGGGTTAGAGCTATGCCTAGAAAGCTAGAAGCAATAATCTACATCTAATCTTTTATTTTATTTTATTTTATTGCACTTACATAAGAAACCATTAAATAATATTAAACATAAGAAATACATGATTTCGTGCTTTTGTGTTTTTTTTTTAAAATATTTTTCTTTAATTGCACCATCGATAAATTTTTAATGTAACGACAAATAAAATGGGATGAAGGGAGTAGATAAAAACGCATGAAAACAAAAGTTAAAATGATTTAGTTAAGGAGATTTGATCACTTGACATAAAGGGTTAGAGCTATGCCTAGAAAGCTAGAAGCAATAATCTACATCTAATCTTTTATTTTATTTTATTTTATTGCACTTATATAAGAAACCATTAAATAATATTAAACATAAGAAATACATGATTTCGTGTTCTCTATTATTTTTATCTATTGCACTTATATAAGAAACCGTTAAAAAATGGGACAAAAGGAGTAGATAAAAGACATAAAAAATAATAAAAGTTAAAAAAATGACGTAGTTAGAGGGATTTGAACCCTTGATCTAGAGGATAAAACCTACACCACAAACCAATAAGCTACAACAACATTTTGATACTTTATGCTAATTTTAAATATATATTAGATAGATTTATAAGCATTTAATATGTGCAATAAATTGGGCTTCACCCAACTTTAATTTATATATATAGTATAGACTAGAACAATAACAATGCAATAAAGGAAGATTATCCAACCATAGACGAATCCGGATTATCTCCTTATATTAGGAGACCTAATAGGTTAATCTCCACCGTCTAAAAAATTTAATGGTCAAGATTATCCAACTATTGATTAACAAAATTAAAAAAAAAAAATTGCCCACCATTTTATTCCCCATCCGCAGTTCCCAGCTAACCACCACCATTCCTGTCGCCGCTGGTCTCCCGTCCATCTCCTTGCTGCACCGCCTTCAACGCCGCTCATTCGCCCCTCAGTCGTCACAAACGATCCTCTTCCCTCAACCCCCCTTACTCCTCCGACCCCTCTCTCATCGAAACACAACTTCGTCGGCGGCAGCAGACGCCGGTGAGGCCTACTCAGTTGGTAAATCAAAATTGGGCAATTAGTAATCACTGACAGTTTTTCCCGATCTTTGTTATTGAGTTCCTAGTCCTAAATCAAAATTCAAGATACGTGAGTACTCGGTTGTGTTGAGTTTTGTGGGTTGATTGAATTTGAAAATTGAACAATGGGCTTAAACAAATTTAAAGTTTGATTTTTTATTCCTGCGCTTTTACAAATTTGAAGCTTGATTTTTGCTTCTATTTGAGTACAAAACATGATAAGGAGGCCGGTGGACGGGAGAGCGGCTGCGGATGGGGGAAGAAGATGGTGGGATGTAATTGTTTTTTTTTATATAAATCAAAGAGATTGGATAATCTTAGCCATTGAATTTTTTGGACGGTGGAGATTAACCTATTAAGTCTCCTAATAAAATGAGAGGATCCGGATTCGAAATGGACATGCTTTTCAAAACAAGACATGCATTTAGATTATGACATTTATGGAAACGAAGTCGACAAAAACAACCCTTAATTAGACGAAAAAAATATGGAATAAACCAGGACTAGTGATCGACTTTTGTATTAGTGAATATATACAAATACATTCATATATTAATTCAAATAAAAATAAATTAAAATTAAGAATTAATTAAATTGAAACTTGGTCTAATTTATTTGATTATTTAGACCTTTTCATTTCATATTTTAGTTATTCCTTAAATTAAGTATGCAAGGTTTTAATTTTCCATCTAGATTATACTAAAACTATTTTAGTTTTATTTTTCTATACACTATTTTTTTCTTGTCGGAAACTGAAATTATGGTAGAGCATGCATCTTACCATACAGAATACTTATTTATCCATAAATGAAAATTTTATAGTATTAGATGTTTTAAAATATATTATTGTATATGATAAATAATGTTTATATATTAGGTCTATTTTTAGTAATTTACAATTTAAAAATATTTGGCAAATCTTATGAATATAGTTTAATTTGTTGTTTTCATTGTATATTGTGTTTACTTAAGTGTTGATTTTTTTAATCAAATACTCAAGTGTTGATTTTAAAAATGATAATTAGCTTTCTACTGTCAAAATATTACACAAATAATTGATTAAAAATTTTACTTCACTACCCTGTTTCCTACTAATATTTTATAAAACTTAAAATTTAAATTTATGATGAATTTATATATAATTTAGGACTATTTGCATAGATAGACCACTTTTTCATGGGGTTTGCAAAAATGTCCAGGTTTTGAGAGAATTGCAAAAGTGGGTTATGTGTTTAGTTTTGCAAAAAAAAAAAGTTAACCTCTTGATCCGGTTGCAGGTTGGAGCTGAGAAGGGAACACGAGGAGGGAAGGGGATTTGGGTTTGGCGCCAAAACAAGGTAAAGGGATGGGTGATGTGATGGTTTGATACCTTTTACCAATTGTATGGTATAAAACGGGAGGAGGGGAGAAGCCTTTCATTTTCTCCCTTTTCTCACATCTTCTACAGCCAAAAGAGATGGAGAAAGTTCCACCGGGGAAGACAAGCTCTCGACTTGTAGTTCCAGTTGCAGAGCACTTGTCGCCTTCAAACAAGGAGAGATGGGGCGTGGAGTTCTTACTCTTGGCTTCAATGGGGGAAAGAAGGGAAAGGGTGTTGTTGTTTGGGGCTGTTGGTGACGTTTTGGAGCTGAGGGGAGGGTTTGGAGTTGCTGGGATTTCATGGGAGAAGTAGATAGAAGGAGGGGTGAAGAGAGATAAGGTTTTGGGAGCTTTTGTGGCTAGGATTTGTGTCTACTTTTTGTGGTGTGTTGGAATGAAGCATAATTCAGATTTTAATGGGTCAAAGAGGGCTTGGGGCTGCTTGCATTCGGATGGAATAAGAGGAGGGTTGAAGCTTGTTTTGTCTCCTTGCTTCTTTGGGTGTAGACAAGGCAAAAAGATGGGAGAAAGTAATGTGGGTGTTTAGCCATTTTAGGAAGTGAGGAAGGTGAGGGTGAAGCTTCCTTTGAATTCAAAATCATCTCAAGGAGGGGACCATGGGCTGAGGTTTTCGGATTCATAAGGGAGAAAGAGGACAAGGTTTGTGGTCCCGAAAACACTAGTTTGAATTTCCGACCTTAGTTCCCAAAAGTTAGTTTCCCAAGGTTCCCGCTCTCTGGCTCAATTAGCTTTTCAAAAATCCGAGAATTAGGTTGTTGCCATGTAAAGTTAGCTTTCAAATTTTATTTTAGGTCGGAAATCCGTTCAATGAGTTTTAAAATCCGATTTAGCGAGTTTTTCCTTTAAATTCCAAATTTTAAATTCATTTTAATTTTCCTTTTTTCAAAAATAGGATTTGAAAATCCGAGCCTTTTACGTGCCAAAGTCGAAAAATGGAGGTCATCTGATCATGATAGGTGATGATGACAACCTTGAAGCATTTAAGTTTCAGAACTCGAAGTGTGTGGTTATGCACATATGTCAAACTTTAGGTCTTTTGGGGTTACGCACGCACATATGACAAACTTTTGCTATTAGGAAGCATATATGACAAACTTTAAGTATTTTGGGGTTAAGCACATATGTCAAACTTTTGGTACTTTGGGGTTACGCACATTTGTCAAGCTTTTGTGTATGAACATCTGTTCTTTTATAAATGATGCATGTCAGAAATTGGAATTATACGTTTCACCTAATATATTTTCTCTTGTCACTATGAATAGTTTGACATTATACTTCTTTTGGAAATAATGCATGGCACCTATTTGTATCGCTGTGTCACCTGAAAGGTGTAACTTGTGTCGCTTTCTGTGTTTTCATGGAATCGTTTCACATCCAAGCACTTCCATACAAGACAAACCCATGTTCGACTACATGTAATACTACTTCATGTGTTGCATCAAGTGAACCCAAAACGTCGTCAACCCTCTACGCGACCGCTTTACGTAGAAGGTAGCAGGACTGCTCCATGTGTTGCATGCATCAAGTGAACCCAAATGAAAATCCACTACAAATGCACTGCCTAGTCCAAATGAAAATCAAATACAAATGCAATGAAAACCCCAAACAAATGCACAAACTACATAATCCCCCCAGCTTCGTACATTTGTGGCGAACCAAAATCGAGGCGTTTGGAAGGAGGTGAAGCAGACCTTCATAATCTTCGTGTCGCAGGTTATGTTCCGCTTCTCCACATCCCCACTACACGGATTTAACGTGTCAGTTGTTTG
Organism: Persicaria maculosa; assembly: GCA_963922045.1. Lineage (NCBI taxonomy): Eukaryota > Viridiplantae > Streptophyta > Magnoliopsida > Caryophyllales > Polygonaceae > Persicaria > Persicaria maculosa. Next base: position 56,657,546 of record OY998258.1, on the reverse strand, counting down.
ATTTTGACGTTTCACATTTTTGAGTGTCTGCCAATTTGTTAAGAAAATAACCCATGTCATCTGTTTGTATGGTCGTGTCACCTGAAAGAATTAACGTGTCATAGTTTGGGGTTTCACTTTAAAGTTGTTTTCAAAATGAACCATGTCACCTGTTGGTATGACCGTGTCACTTGAAGGATTTAACGTGTCACTTGTTTGATTTTGACATTTCACATTTTTTTGAGTGTCTGTCAATTTGTTAAGAAAATAACCCCTGTCACCTGTTTGTAAAGTCGTGTCACCTAAAAGAATGAACGTGTCACGGTTTGGGGTTTCACTTTAAATTTGTTTTCGAAATGACCCATCTTACATGTTTGTATGTTCGTGTCACTTGAAGGATTTAACATGTCACTTGTCTGATTCTGTCAGCAATATGAATTTGTTAAGGCAATCAACTCTGTCACCTGCTTGTTTCGCCGTGTCACCTGAAAGAATTACCGTGTCGCACTTCGGAATTTCACATTCAATTTGTTTTCAAAATGAACCATGTCACCTGTTTGTATATCCGTGTCACTTGAATGATTCAACATGTCTGTATTTCCACCGAAACATTTGACAAACATGTACGTTTATAAACAAAGTTTTTAGCATAAAAGACTAACTTCTACTAACGAACCAATATCTTAAAATTCTACAATTCTTGACCAACGGAGATCATAAAGAGAACCCTGAACTGTATAAGATGTTGATAAATGATTACCAATGTCATAAAACCCCAACAAAGTCATAAAATACTATAACTAATGACCAACGGAGATCATAACATCTTACAAGTTTTGAGCATCAAAGTTCAAAAAATGTAACCGCAATAAAGTTCATAACAACATAGTGCAAGCAATAGTACACTCTGATATAAAGATGTTAGTTGTTTATTACAGTCTACCATGGAATATAGCAACAATAAGCATATGCATGTACACCCCGATGAATATGTCGTCTAGTCCGTTAAAAGTGGGGGCGTCCTCCGTGCGGAGCTGCACGTCCTCCGTGAGGAGAAAAACGTGGAGAAGCTCGCCGGGGAAGATGTCCTGGACCTAGATCGGGAGCAAGTGCAGTGGGGGAGGAAGGAAGAGATGGAGCAACCACAAAAGCACTGACTAATTTGGAAATCGGGAAGAAGTGCAGCGAAGGAGGAAGGAAGAGATGGAGCAACTCCAAAAGCAACAACTAATTTGGAAACTGGGAGGAAGTGCAATAGAGAAGGAAGGAAGAGTTGGAGCAACTCCAAAAGTAACAGTGCACACTTGCTATCTGCGTGCACCATCGCTCACATTACATTAGCGACTCTAGGATGTTGTTAGGCACTAAGATCATTGGAAGCCTATAAATAGGTTGTGTAAGGAACAATTGGGGGCATTCATAATCAGATTCATACTTTACTCCCTCTATCTCTCTCTTTCTCTTCTCCTACGTTGATTCTCATCCCCTTCCTCTATATTCCTAACAACCTTTCATGCCCTTTACCATAGGTGTAACGGCCCAGAATTATGATTTCCGGGTTACGTTTCAAGGGATAAAACCCCTTGTTCGGATCTTGCAATCCAGGTACGGGTCGAGGTTTCAAACTCATTTTAATGTTAGTAGAAAGAGGGATTTCAAACCCTAAAAACCTCGAAGGGCCGTTGGGTACCCTTAACTATCTTAAGACTATGACGCGAAATTCAATTCAAATGAAAGTAAAGCGGAAGCTAAGTTAAGATACAAGATGTCACGGCAGAGCCGGGCCAAAACCAAAACGTAAGCGAATGATTACCATTTTACCAAGTTAGAATATTAGCTAGGTTCTTCGATTCGCCAAAGGGTTTCCCGTCACAGAAGCAAGGAGCATACAATATCTGCAGAAAATACCTTAAAAAAAAAAGAACGGGGAAAGGAGTCAGATCGAGCCACTCATGCGGGACCGGCAGTCCTCGCTGAGGCCACATAGTATGTGCTATACCTAATAAAGATGCTCTAATGCAGTACGAAAGTCAAACACACTAGCATGCCCCTAGGTATAATAATGTGCAGAAATACTGTAAAGGGCCCAAGACAATGCCAAGTGGCATATCCCTCTCCTACCTCCACCCCCTTCCGATAGGGCGGAGACTGGCCAGCTCGTGAATGCATTCCATCATAATCGGGCGGCACGCATGCCTAACCCGTTCCACAATAAAGCCCGCAGGCATATCATAATATAAGGAAGTTCATGACTCGATTGACTCAGGGTACCCGATGAGGCTGGGCTACCCTATGACCCTAGCAAAGACTCTAGGACTATCACAGATAACGGCCGTTCTGTTTCAAACGCATAAAGTAAACAGATGCTTAGTCAATTAGTGCAACCTAAACATGATACTACATGGCATGCTTTTATGCATATGCAACACCTAACATAAAATGCAACAACAGGCATGAATGTCCAACCTGAGTAAGCCCCCTAGGGAACTTACCTGAAGATGCAGAACAACAAAATAACGCAAGCAAGGGCCCAAGTGCAAGTCCAAAGCGATCCAAAAGCAATACACACCTAACATCAAGCCATTTCCATAAGCTACCGGACCAACATTCATACACACGATACCCAAGTTCTTAACATCCTCAAAACCAATCGATTGTAAAACCATTTTCCAAAACCTTTTCGCTACGCTCAACATGAACCAAAATCATTTATTTCCAATCAACTCCATTGATAAAATCGTACCAACCATATTTTCCAAACTCTTAAATCCCGAATTAAGTCAACTCATTTTCAAGACAATTTCTCAAATCGTACTTGGTCAAATTCCGACATTAATCATTAAATCCTTAACCAATTTCTCAAATCATATTGTAGAATTAATTCCGGTATTTTATTTCAAAACTTTGACTTTAATGTTTCAAGTAATTTAAGACATCGATAAACATTTCCCAAAATAAATCCATCTTTATAAACCCCTTTTTAAATACTTCCATAATCCATAATATATAACAGTTTCATAAATTTATTTTCATAACTCAGGTTTATCATAACAAAGTATTAATAATCATAATAATTAAATACCATCATATATTTTAACATATACATATAATTATCATCAACCACATATTATAAGCATGTTAGGAATTAAAGAACAAAACCAACAGGCCCAAAATACAACCCGGAAAGAAAAGGCCCAAGGAAATAGGCCCACTCGGATCCAAATAAAGCCCAAACCCATCTCCTACTTTCAAAGACAAAAGCTGAACCGGTTTTGCTTTATTTAAACCCTTGAACCGGACCACACAAAAGAAAGCAGTCAAACCGAACCCAATGTTACTATTCATCATCTCCCCCACCCCTCTGTTCGACAAAATTAGACAGGAAGGAGGAAGCCTGGCCGGCGTCGGCCTACTCCGGCTACCCATTTTATACCCAGACACGCACATGACAAGAAGGAAAGGAAGAAGCGAGAAGGAGGAGCTCACCGAATGGCCTTCGAAGCTTGACGGAAACGCTTCATCGGGGCTCGATTTGGACGGCCGGAGTCAAAATCAAAGGGCTCACGGCCTAGGACGATCGAATGAAGGTTAAAGGTGAACCTTTATGGCTGTTTCGAGCTAAAGGAAGGAGGGAAAGGGCTTACCGCACGGATCGACTCCAAAACAGGGAAGAAGGACGCCTGGGGCTGCTTCCGCTACTGCTGTCGGAACCCAGGGGAAGGAGGTAGCTGCGAGGGCTTCCCATGGCGGCGGCGGGCTCGTGCTTGGCTTTCGGGTGGCTCGGCTTTGTCGAACCTTAGAGGAGGTGCTCGGGTGGCTTGGGGCGTAATGTGTTGGGGTTTGAAGTTGTGGGTTTGGGGAAAGCTCATGACAAGGAATGGAAAGGAGAGTAAGAAGATAAGGTTAGGTGTTTTTGGGTTTAGATGTTTGTTTTAAAGCAAACTGAAGAGGGGAGGTGGGTGCCTGCAAATTGGGTTTGAAATGTGGTCAAGGGCAATTGGCGTGGGCTACAAGGGCTGGGGGTTTCTGATTTCTGAAATTAAAAGGGGAAGCTGCCGCCTGCTAGTGCAATCGGACAGAGGGAGGAAGTGTAGTTGGCTCTTTGCCAAGAATAGAGAAAGCCGAGTGATAGGGGGAGAGAGAAGAGGGGTGTTTGTATGCCCAGATTTGGAAGAGGTGAGCTAGAGACTGAAGGGCTGTAAATGGTAACAACAATTGGGATAGAGGTGGAAGGAAGATGACAAGGCAAGGTGAGCTAGAGACTGAAGGGCTGTAAATGGTAACAACAATTGGGATAGAGGTGGAAGGAAGATGACAAGGCAATGTGATCCAACAATTGAAATTCCATACCCGATAAATAAATCTCTAAACCCGCTCTCTCGCTCTCATCTCGATTCGAAATTTCAAATTAAATTTTCAAAACCGAATTAATTAATCCGATAAAATCTCACTCGTATTCCAAAATCTCAAGTCAAAGCAACGAAATTGAAATCCGTCGGAAAATCAGTTAAAAACATACCAGAACTCATTTTAAGAGACTTTAAATATTCCGATTTAAATTCATTTTTAATTTCTTTTTCCAAAAATTAGGATTTTAAAAATCCGAGCCTTTACAATAGGGCTATCACAAATTGGTATCAGAGCAACCTTCCTGGTCTCGCACACGCACCTCCAATGGCGGAAGGAACTCGTTCCAAGACGATGGAACTGCAATTGCAAGAATTCAAGGAGGAGATGTGCACGTGCAAAGCACATCGTGGATTCGCAGATGCACAGAGAGGATCAGTCGCAAGAGATGGCTGAGTTTCGAAATGCGATAGATCGCTGATTAGAGCAGCTCACTGAGATTGCCCACAATCCACCAAATCAAGATTCAGATCCAGATGGTCAGAAACAGAATCAAGATTACAAGAACAAGAGTGATCATAGTCAGCACGCAGGTTCGGTGAGTGAGTCTGCGAGCTCAAAAGGAGACAGACTCATGGGAACGGGGCCGATCGACAGGGAGATTCATGGCTCTCAGGGATTTCATCGTCGCCTGTTTGATCACGGCCAGCAAGGAGGGGGTGTCTTTGATGGCATTCGAGGTAATCGATTTCCTAAACTCGATTTCCCCAGTTTTGATGGAAAGCGACCCCGAAGTTGGATTAGGAAATGCGAAATTTTTTTTGGAATCTTTGCAATTCCAGAATTGCAGAAGGTAGAAATAGCAGCGATGCATTTGAATGACAAGGCGGATATTTGGTTTCAAGGTTACTCCATTAACAAACCTCGTGTTCGTTGGGGTGAATTCTGTGATGATTTGTGTCTCCGTTTTGGTGAAAGGAGAGAATATGAGATTGTAGCAGAGTTCAATAAAATTGAACAGGGGGAGGATTCGGAGGATTATAATGAGAGATTTGAAGATCTCAGGGCTAGTATGATGTCCTTCAATCATCAGCCGACTGAGTCGTATTTTGTTTCGAGTTATATTAGCGGATTGAAGCAAGAAATCCGTTCTTTGGTACAGTTGGGCCATCCGATGTCAATGTCAATAGTCATGGAGCAGGCTAGATTGCATTATAGTGTTGTTCAGGCATTGGTTAGACTCACTAAAAGGCATGGAAAATCAACTGGAGGAATGGATACCAACCATAGATTTCCACCTTGGAGTAAGACACCTGTCACAAAAGGAGATTCAAAGGAATTTGGAGTATCAGTGAAAAGTGTAGGCCAGCAACTCGTAGAAGTGAGTCTAAAGAAGGGAAGTGATGGAAAAAAGGGATTGTGCTACAGGTGCGGAGATAAGTATTTTTATGGGCACAAGTATAAGCAATCTTCTTTACACAGTTTGATAGCTCAAGAAGTGTGTGAGCATGAAGGAACGGATGAGTTGCTACCGGCTTCTTGGAGGGAGGCTGAGCTGGAAGAACAAGAGGAGCAAGAGATTTATGTGCATGCTCTAACTGGTGGGGAATCAGGCACAATCAGGGTAAAATGTTCGGTTAGGGACAAAGAAATCACTATCTTGATAAACTGCGGGGCCACTCACAATTTCTTGGATTCAAGAGTGGCACAAGAAGCTGGATTTGTGATTTCTAAGGCACCTATCATGGAGGTGAGCACACTCAACGGGACTATGATCAGTAGCAAGGTTTGTAGCCAGTTCGAATGGGAAATGTAGGGGAGCAGATATGTTCATGATATCAGATTATTAAAGATGGGTGGCAGTGATATGATCCTAGGATCGGATTGGCTAGAAGGGTTTAATCCAGTGCTATTTGACTTCTTAGAAGTGCAGATTTCCTTTCTTAAGAATGGAAGAAAGGTGGTCATCAAAGGGATAAGGGACCACAAGGACACGGGGCAAGCTAGCATTCGGATGCTCACAGGCAGCCAGGCCCAGAAGTTGCTCACAAAGGGGGACGAGTAGACCTGTCAAAACGTGACCCGGCCCGACCCGTAAAACGTGGGTTTTGGCGCAAATATTTCAACCTGAAACCCGAAGCAACCCGAACCCGTTCAACCCGCAAATTTCTGGGTCGGGTTGGGTCGACCCGTGGGTCAGTTGTTGGGTCAAGCTTTAAGATAATAAAAACATAAATAAATTATAATTTAACCTAATATTGAAATTTATTACTAATAATAATTAGGATTGAATATTATATTTTTCATCATCAACTTTACTTTATAATTTAACATTACAATTTGTTATGTATATAAAATTACATATTACCATTTTAGCAACATTAATTATTGTTTTTCAATAATATAACTATTATTAGGATAATATAACAATTTTAGATTTAGGAACTATGTAAATATTCATTAAAAATACTCCATCTGTTTACTTTTAAATGTCGTTTACTATTCATGTATGGTTTTAAGGATGATAATAATTATAGAAAATAATTTATATATTATATATAATTTCATACTTCAAAAACTAAAAAAAATGAAAGTATAACAAATAATAAAATTTTATTGATATTTTACATAATTTGATCATTTTAAAATAACATGTATAAATAGTAAATGACATTTAAAAAATTATGGATGAGTAGCGCTCATGACCCGTTGGGTCGACCCGAACCCGTTAAATATGGGGCTGGGTTGAGCATTTCACGACCCGTAACCCGAAATGACCCGACCCGGAATGGACCCGAACCCGAGCTGACCTGACCCAAGCCCGACCCGCCTGACCTATTTGACAGGCCTAGGACGAGGACATTGCAGCTCAGGCGGTCCAAGTTTGTAAAGTAGAGAAGGTCTGTGTAGAGTTGCCTGCAGAAATTAAGGGTGTGTTGGACGAATTCAGTGATGTGTTTGATGAGCCTAAAGGTCTGCCACCCGAAAGGGGTCATGAGCATGCGATTTTTTTTAAAGGAAGACACACCTCCATTAGCTTCAAGACCCTACAGATACCCCCATTTCCAGAAAACTGAAATTGAGAGGCAAGTTGCAGACATGCTGAATAGTGGGGTAATTAAGCCCATTCACAGTCCTTTTGTCTCACCAGTGTTGTTAGTCAAGAAAAAAGATGGGAGTTGGAGAATGTGTGTGGATTATAAGAAATTGAATGATGCTACATTGAAAGATAAATTTCCCATCCCTCACATTGAAGATTTGCTTGATGAATTGTGTGGGGATGCTGTATTCTCTAAGCTAGATTTACGTTCTGGCTATCATCAGGTTCGGATGGTGGAATCTGATATTGAGAAAACTGCATTCAGAACACACCATGGGCACTATGAGTTTCGTTTCATGCCTTTTGGCCTCACTAATGCGCCTGCTACCTTCCAAGCTTTGATGAATGATGTGTTTGCATCTATGTTAAGGAAATTTGTGTTAGTTTTCTTTGATGATATCCTGATTTACAGTAGAAATATTGAGCAACATGTGCAACACTTGAGTATTGGGCACATTGAGGGGGCAACAACTGTTTGTAAAGCAATCCAAGTGTGAGTTCGCGTAACCACAAGTAGAGTATTTGGGTCATTTTATTTCTAAGGAAGGTGTGGCAACATATCCTAGAAAAATTGAGGCTATGTTACATTGGCATGCGCCTGCAAATTTGAAAGCATTAAGGGGGTTTTTGGGGCTGTCAGGTTATTACAGAAGGTTTATTCATGGTTATGGGGCCATAGCTAAACCTTTGACTGATCTCTTGAAGAAGGATGCTTTCTTATGGACTAAAGAGGCAGATGAGGCTTTCAGAAAGCTCAAGGGGTTGCTCATGTCACCTCCTGTATTAGCGTTGCCTGATTTCTCTAAGACTTTTGTGGTGGAGGCCGACGCTTGTGACACTGGTATGGGTGCAGTATTGATGCAGGAAGGACGATCTCTTGCCTATTTGAGCCAAGCATTACATGGCAAGAGTTTGTTATTGTCCACTTATGAGAAGGAATTGTTAGCTATTCTGATGGCAGTGGACAAGTGGAGACACTACTTGGAGCCTCAAGAGTTCATTATCAAAACGGATCACCAGCCACTAAAGCACTTGTTAGAGCAGAAATTGACCACACAGTTGCAAAGAAAAGCCGCTAGGAAGTTGTTGGGGTTGATTTACAGGATTGCCTATAGAAAAGGGTCAGAGAACAAAGCTGCAGATGCTCTCTCACAAAGGGAGACTGAGCAGCAAGGGGAATGCAATGCCATTTTTGTGGTGCAACCAGATTGGGTCAAGGAGGTGCTTGACAGTTACAAGGGAGATGATGTGGTTCAACAACTGATGGTGGCAGCATCTCAAGGCTTTTGTGATGACTTGAAAGTGGTCAAAGGGTTGCTTAGATACAAGGGTAGGTTGTATATTGGCAAAAATGTTCAACTCCAAAGCAAATTGATAGATGTGGTACATGAAGAACCTATAGGTGGTCATTCTGGAATTCAAGGTTCATACCAAAGACTCAAGCATCTCTAATTTATTGGCCTGCAATGAAGATGCAAGTGACTAAATTTGTGAGGGAGTGTGATGTGTGTCAGCGTAGTAAGAGTGACAATATTACACCTGGACTATTGCAACCACTTCCTATACCTGCTACTGCTTGGAGTAATGTGAGCATGGATTTCATTGAGGGGTTACCGAGATCTCAGGGTAAAGATACTATCATGGTGGTGGTTGATCGTTTGACAAAGTATGCACATTTTATGGCTTTAAAGCACCTCTTCACAGCTGAGAAAGTTGCCATTGTGTTTATGGAAAATGTTTACAAACTGCACGGGTTACCAGAGTGCATTGTATCCAAAAGAGACAAGGTATTCCTGAGTACGTTTTGGCAACATTTGTTCAAAAGTTTAGGTACTAAGTTGCATATAAGCACTGCCTATCACCCCCAAACAGATGGACAAATCGAGAGGGTTAATAGATGCTTGGAGACCTTCCTGCGTTGCATGACTTCAGATCATCCAAAGAAGTGGGCAAGTTGGTTATCTCTTGAAGAATTTTGGTATAACACCAATTTTCAAACAACTCTCAAAATGTCACCTTTTATGGCATTATATGGCACTTCTCCTTCACAATTGGGCATTTCACCGGTGATGTCGACCAATTGTGTGGCTGCTGGTTGGATTCAGGAAAGGCAACACATGTTGGGACAGATTCGCTATCAGCTTGCGCAAGCACAAGCACGAATGAAACTGTTTGCTGATAGCAGAGAGAGTATTGCAGGTCAATGATATGGTCTATCTAAAATTGCAGCCTTACATGCAGTCTTCGGTGGCATTGAGAAGAAATCTCAAGCTTAGCTCCAAGTATTATGGCCCATACTGAGTCTTGGCCAAAGTGGGCAAGGTGAGTTAGACCATCAACAACAAAGAGTCACACGAATCAAAACTCATTTCATCCACATCAGCAACTATTCCTGCCACATCAGCTTTCCACTAACTTTTCAGCTTTTTACATTTTTCATCCATAACAAAGAGTCGTGCGAATCAAAACTCACTTTACACTTTTTGTATTTATTAAGCTAAATGTTGATTTATTTTACTGAATTTTTTTTTGTTAATGATATTATAAATATCAATATTAATATTCATACGTATAATTAAAATAAAAAAGGCACTCAATTAAATTTCGAAATATTTTATTAAATTGATAAATTGGGAAACATGGAAACAAAAAAAAAATTACACAACTTAAACTTGCATACAACATATTAAATTTGAAACAACACACACTTGTACAATAAAATTAAACGTCGTCTGCAGTTTTATGTGTGTCTTTTAATATTCCAGATGTAATGGCTTCGCTAAATTTATGTTGAAATATATGTATTTTTTATGGTCTAAGCTTATGTTGAATTAATAAGTTAATGTTGTTCGTGACTATAAATCTTTAACATATCTTAAACTTAGCGAATTTTTTTTTCCACAAATATATGCAAAATGGGTGTCATTGGATAGAGAAAAATAAATCCTATTCAAAAATATTTTTTCTTTTTTTTAAAAAAAAAATATTTAACAAATAAACGAGGGAATGTAATTTAATTAAACCCCTGCCATGTGGCAGGTTCCCATTGCCTGCAAAAAAAAAAGAAGTAAAACCCGGATGATCCGACGCTCTCACTTGCGTCTTTCCCCTCGAATCACCGTTTTCTCTCTCCTCCAAAATGCCGAAAGTGATGAGCTGGAACATATTTTGATTCGGGGGGAGCTCCGTTGAGCCTGGTCTTATAGGTTGGAATTACCTACATCATCTCGCATCCACCATGTGTTTCATGTTTCACAATTGAAGTTAAAGATTGGTGATGACCAGTCGACAACCACAGATCTCCCCAATACAGATGAGGAGGGGGATATTGAGGTGCATCCGGAGTCAATCTTGGACACTCGGGTGTCCTATCTAGCAAATGGCGACCCGTTAACAGAATGGTTGATTAAATGGCGCAATTTGGGTGAGGATCAAGCCACCTGGGAGCCGGCCACTCACATACTGCATCAGTTTCCCGATTTTCATATTCAACCTTGAGACAAGGTAGTCCATTTGGGGGAACCCTTTGTAATGATCAAGTATTGATCAAAACTTGAGTCAAGGCTTTGTGTTAAGGGAGCCTTGTTAGGCACTAAGGTCATTGAAAGCCTATGGATAGGCTGTGTAAGGAACAATTGGAGGCATTCATAATCAGATTCATATTTTACTCCCTCTATCTTTCTCTTTCTCTTCTCCTACGTCTGATTCTCATCCCCTTCCTCTATATTCATAACAACCTTTCCCGCCCTTTACCATAGGGCTATCCACAGATGTGCGGTTGCGAATGCAGCCTTTGCTAGATATTTCGCACGTCCCTTGCAGATCCCATCGGTGCTCTTATGGTGCGCGGTCGAGTATGACTTTCGCGCAGGAATTCAGTTCGTGCAAACATCGAGAAATTGACCGTGTGATTGGCACTTCCCGAAAGAACAAAAATATAGTCCAAACTCCAAACTCAAACACAAACATGGTCAAACTCACGTGGCCACAACAGGTCGATTTCCAAGGGCAAAATCGTCATAAAATATCTAACGCTACGGCGTACGGTGCTTGCTACTGCCGATTGGCGATGGCGGGGTTCTCACTCATTTCTTTACTCCCCGCAGTAGTCGCAGAAGCAAGCAACGACGACTGTGTTCCTTCGAACCCAAAACACTCTAAAAGCAACCTCCACAAATCTCCTCCTCCTGCTTTTTACCTCTCTTTTTGTTCGATCGAAATTTAAATTCCGCGAATCAATTCGAATTGAGGCACTCGAATCCGCCCCCATCATCAACCAAGCAAAGTAGATCGTATCTCGGTTTACTGCCTCCACGGACAAATGTAAAATCCGTTTCTCCGTCTCTTTGATACGAAGCAAGCCAAATTCTTCTTGTTTACTCGATTTGCAACCTTTCGATCTTCCGAATCGATTTTTGTTACTTTTTTTTTTTGGTAAGGATTTTCGTTACTTTGTTACTGAACGCGTTTTTTTTCTTTTCCTGCGATGAAAGAGTTGGATTTGGTGGAGAGCAACAGTAGATCCAGCGCGAAAACTGTCGTGTTTATAATTATAGCTATTGACCTTTAAACTTATTGCAATCTAGATGATGATGAGTGGAAGTAGTTTTTGGTTTTGAAGGTAGTTGGATTCTTATAATAGTCAATTATAGATTAATTATATCTAGAAGAATTCGTCAAAGGGTATATGGAGGAGGTTTTTATCATTGATTGCTATATTGCTTTTTCTCTACGTTCCTGCTTCCAAATCAATGAATCTACTTGTTCAAATGAGGCTTTGCAGAAATCAATTCCATGGAATTTTCCCCTTTTCAGATTTGTCAATGGATCGGATGCATCAGAACAACTAACATAGGGTACAGAGGAAATGGAAGGGTCTTCTGGGCTGATCATTGGGATCTCGATCGGAGTTGTCATTGGGATACTTCTAGCAGGTTTTGGCTTGTTCTGCTTCAGGTATCAGAGGAGGCGCTTGCGGATACAGAGCAGCAGTTCAAGGAGGGCCGCAACTCAACCGATCCGTACCAGTGGTTTAGATGCCTGTACAATTCTGTCGGATTCAACCATTGGTCCTGAATCACCCATTAGTGCTGACAAGAACAGTAGGTCCGTGTGGTTTGATGGATTCAGGAAGAGCAATGTTATTCATGGATCTGGGATACCTGAGTACTGTTACAAGTATGCTTTTCTTGATTCTCATCTTTTTAATGGCTTTCAGGTTATCATTACAAGAGATTAGGGAAAAGGAGTTTGTTGATTTTAGTCATGATTTTAGGGATTACTGGCGGTCAAAATGTTTGTTGGGGTAGTTTTAGGGGTTAGGTAATATGATGAAAGACTAATGGCTTTCCCATAACTTCAAATAAATAAATTAAAAAAAAAATAATCTAAATCTTACTTGCTCTTTTACATTTTCCTTTGAGATGACCAAATTTAATATTTCTCTTTTTGTTGGATAGCAGTATCATGATATCTTGTTTTGGTCTGCCCCATTTTTATCTGCCATATCTTAGTCCTCATAGTGCTTATTATATCATGTTATGATTTTACTGTATGTGCTAATGTATACAATAGAAAGTAAGTGATCATGCAGAAAATGTTCTATATTTACCATACTACAAGAACATGCTGTTTTTGGTGATGAACATGATTTTCCTTTAGTCTGAAAATTAAGTTGCACAATTCATTAGGGACTTGCAGAAAGCAACTCAAAACTTCACAACATTGATAGGCCAAGGGGCTTTTGGTCCTGTATATAAAGCTCAGATGGCAACTGGTGAAATTGTTGCAGTGAAAGTGCTCGCAACTGATTCCAAGCAAGGGGAAAGGGAGTTTCAAATGGAGGTAAGCAGTGACATACATTAAGTTTCCATAAAACTTGATGAATAGCCTTCTGAATCCATAATTCTACGTCATCTTATACTCTATCAGCTTTTTATCTTAATGCCTAAATTTTATTGTTTGTTTCGGGTTCTGCCTGTTTCAGGTTAAATTACTGGGCAGGTTACATCATAGGAATCTTTTGAATTTGGTTGGATACTGTATAGAGAAGGGGAAGACTATGCTGATATATGTGTACATGAGCAACGGCAGTTTAGCTTCTCATTTGTATGGTAAGATGGTTATCAGCACTGCTTTCTTGATATAAGTTACTCCGTAATAACCATGAGAACTAGTATGTGTTGAACCGATGCCTTTTTGGATTGGATTAGTCACATTGAGATCGGTCTTCTGGTTTCTGACTAATGGTGGTTCAAATGGCATACAGTGTCTTCTGTATTTTTTTAAAGATGAATTCATATAGGAATCCTGGTAAAACAATTCCTACTATGTTAAATTGTTAATCAGTGACACTTTTGCTCCATCAACTTCTATAATGGGAGTCCTACAACTTGATTCTGTAAATACTCATCTTAATGTAAAGATTAGATATGGACTGATCTGCTTTCTTATTGTTTGAAAGTTGACTTTTGCAGGCACCAATAGTTTGAAACTGCAAACTGTTAAAATTACATATCTACTCTAAACTAACTTTTCAGTTAGGGAATGAACATGGAAATATAAACAAGGGACTACCCCTTTTATTGATGTATGCCTTTTGAAATATTGGTTGTAATTTGTAAAGCAATAGCCTTGCATTAGCTAGAGTTACTGTACTGCACAAGGACTTAGTAGGGCCCTGAAATTCCTTTCAATCCCTTGGGTTTCCATAACTTCTGTTCATGGGTGTCAATTTTCTCTTGCTATTCTGTACTGAGACCTTTTGTATCACGGGATGTATTTCTTTAAATCCTTATGGACTTCAACAACTTTGTCAAGAGAAGAGAAATAGGCGAGTGACGGAATGAACTGGTATATAATGCAATATATTGCAATGTCTATAAATTGCTAGTATGAACATGGAGGAAAGTCTAGATATGTAGTAGAGGCGGCTATTAATTGCTAGTGATGGATCAAGTTAGCCCTAGGCATATAGAGAAGGTTAGTGGGTGGCCCAGGTTGGCTAGTAGAAGTGCAAGATATCACAGAGAATGTGGATGAGTAGGTTCTGGTTAAGAAATTATCAAACCCATCCTCCTCCTTACCAATAAATTAGTCGGTCCCCTCTGGTTTTTTTAAGTAGTGACTACACCTACATTTGTTATCGTTGTTGATGGTTGTCTGGTCTTTGAGGATACAATTCACTAGCCAAACTAAAATTCCAATATCAATAGAATGGGTATATATGTATTTGGTAACTTCAGTGAATGGAATGATCTTACAGTTCAAAGTGCATTGGCATAAAACACCCATGTTCCAGTTTCATCAGATACTCATATCAAATGGTTAGTAATCTCTCCCCTATGATCCTTGAATTTTCAGGGGAAAACAAAGGAACTTTGCGCTGGGATCTACGGGTATATATAGCCCTTGATGTTGCTAGAGGCTTGGAATATCTACATGATGGGGTATGTTGTCGTATTTGACCGGTTTGTGTTACACTTCTACCATTCTGTAGGACTCAAAAATTTACCCTTTCTTTCAGGCAGTCCCTCCAGTTATACACCGAGATATCAAGTCATCCAATATCTTGTTGGATCAGTCAATGAAAGCCAGAGTACATCTTCTTGGCTGGGCTCTAAACTTGTTTTATAATTATGTTGAATTAGAGAACTCGAGCAGATAGGACCTCCATATAACAAACTTTGCATTTTCTTCATATCCTCCCTTCTACATATAAGCCTAGTTATCTTTTGTCAGTCCCATTACTGAAACATTAGTGAACAAAGATGTCGTGTTTAACAAATTCAATTCTGTGATTTTGAAGTCTTTTATACTTTATTCAGGTGGCTGATTTCGGGCTATCAAGAGAAGAAATGCTTGCTGGGAATTCAAGCAATTTAAGAGGAACTTTTGGGTATTTGGATCCCGAGTATATATCAACTAGGACCTTCACAAAGAAAAGTGACGTCTATAGCTATGGAGTTCTGCTCTTTGAACTTATTGCTGGAAGGAACCCTCAACAGGGTCTCATGGAATATGTGCAACTGGTAAAGATCTCACTTCCTTTTTTGAATTATGAGTTGCAAATCATTCACAACAAACAGCATTACAAGCCATTGAGGACTTCTAAACTCGTGTCCTTGAAACAGAGCCTTTTAACATCCTCTTTCAAAGGAAGAACAAATTCATGCACTGATAAGTTTGCTATCAAATCTGGTCCATAAGCATATGTAGCTGCATAAAAATGTTCTGTTTTGGTATAGGCGGCAATGAACATTGATGGAGGAACCGGATGGGAAGAAATCGCAGATTCCCATCTCAAGGGCGAATTTGACTTACAAGAGCTGAACGAAATTTCAGCTCTTGCGTACAAGTGCATCAGCCGGTCTCCTAAAACAAGACCCTCAATGAGGGACATAGTCCAAGTCCTCACGAGGATCCTGAAGTCAAAGCACAGCAGGATGCACCATAAGAAGCCGTTATCTGCTACACCCGAACAAGTGTCCATTAATGTGGACGGACTAGAGGCTCAAACACCCTTGAGCGAGTGCAGGAGAGATTCTATGGAGAGTATGTCCATGTCAGAAGCAAGAACTCCGATCAGTGAGCATAGAAGGGTGGAGTCTATGGACACTGAAAGCATGGTTGATAGTGAACCTGGGTTTTGAGTAAAAAGAGGGTCAACATTTGTTTGTTCTTTGTAAATGTGATTGATCTCTTGCCTTGGATATAGAATTAGGATATTGTGACATGTTTGTTGTCCGTGGGCGGGGCTTGTGTGTAACTTGTATATTTCTCTTTGTTCATTTTTTTTTTCTTGGAGTAAACATGGTGAGTTGGTGTATTGTTGACAAAATGGTTCAGTGTTAAAAGGCAATAGGTTCCACATCATTTGTGTGTTGAAAATTTTCAGACAATCGAATGTTAAAAAA
This sequence comes from Persicaria maculosa, assembly GCA_963922045.1. Classification (NCBI taxonomy): domain Eukaryota; kingdom Viridiplantae; phylum Streptophyta; class Magnoliopsida; order Caryophyllales; family Polygonaceae; genus Persicaria; species Persicaria maculosa. Next base: position 56,641,205 of record OY998258.1, on the reverse strand, counting down.
AGAAATCGGAGTTAATCTAATTTTCTGCATTTTTATCAGTTTGTTTTATAATTTAAACTATACCATGTATAACATACCTTATTTGGATTCTACTTATATTTTCAGGTGCTTACAAAAAAAAAAAAGAAATCGTTTGCATCAAAAAAGAATGAATGACTTGGTATTTGTTATGTATAATCTGAAGCTGAAGAGTAGGAAAAAGCAATCTACATTGAATGAATTGGAAGAAATGCCATCTGATGATGAATGGATCACCGAGGAAGAACCTCATCTCCCAACAAATGAGGGCTGGCTGAATGTTCTTGATGGAGCTCCAAATGAGGGTGATGAGTCTACTTATGCATCGAGAAGTATGTAATGTGTTTTGTTTGATTGTTTCGTACTTTCATTTACCGATTCACTCTCTATTTTAAGTGTTGCTTATTCTCTTTATGTAGGTGATAATCCTACACCAAATGAATCAACTATTGAAGGAATTGCAGGAGCTGTTGGATTACTTGGATCAAATCAAATGGAGAGTGTTGATGATTTCAATGGTAGAGTTATGTCCGATGAGGCAAACGTGCATGAAGAAGACATCCCAAGTGATGAGAGTGATGGCAACCATGGATATAAATATGTTGATTGATGTAGTTATCTAGCTTTTCTATGTCCTTACTTGATTCACTCTATTTTCGGATGTAAACAATGTAGACCTATGACTTATTGCTCGACTTTGTTGGGTTATTATGTATTAATGTATGGATTTTCCATCTATGGACATACATATGAAGTACTTGATGACTATTGAGTGTGTTTTTATTGATATTTAGCTTTACATGTAGGTGATATACAATAATCTATAATTACCTTATTTTAAATTTAAATATGCAATAGGATTGCCTAGCTAACGATCCGATCTAGAATCTCGATCCTGACAACATTGCATGTATGTGTAAAATCAGTTTTTTTTGGGAGGTCGGTTCATTAGAATGGTAAAGGCAGTGACAGTTGGGAGAAACCAAGATCCACCTGCAGGAAGCGATTGAGTTTGTTAATTCATTGATTTGACGTATACACAAGAAAGATTTCAACTTAGTATGGTTAATGTTGTTAAAATCGAGATTTTGAATCTTGGCGGTAAAAAGATGTAAGGATACAAATGTAGAATCAGATTCTAAAATCGTATGATCTCACCACATGGATGAGTTTTTTAAAATTGAAGTTAATATATTTCATATTAGATCAATATTAAGTTAAATTATAAAAAATACCAATAAAGATTGTAAAATTTTAAATATAGATTAAATATAATATAGACTAACTAAATATATTGAAAACTTCTTAGATTTAAATGGTAAATATTAAAAATTTATTATAATAGACATGTTATAAGATTGTTAGAATGGTTAAGCCCTTGATAAAAAAATGCTTGCTAAATTGTCGGTTCACCCATAGGTTGGGGATTTGCTCAGCCTTGATGACAGAGGTTTGGGGTATTCTAGATGGCCTCTAGGTTGCTTCGGAGTTGGGTTCCGAAAGATTGTGATGGAGACTGACTCGCTTCTCGCCACTAAACTTGTCAATTCGAGTTTATATTAATGTAGCAAAAAAAAAGAGGAATTGAAATAATTATCTCAGATGCTTTGATAATTCTCAATAGTTTCACTAGTGTCTCTCTAACACATATCCAACACATCGACAATATGGCGGCAAATTTAAGGTTACACATCAGCTTAGTCACCATCGACAATATAGTTTTACTAGCTTAGTAGTTTATGCAACTCGGTATTTATTTATGAGGTATGGTTTTGATGATGATATAATAATATATAAAAAATGAATGTGTCTTTCTAAAGATCTTATTTATGCAAAGATAATATATACAAACATATTAAATATTATATCGAATAACTCGTCAATGTCTTTAGAATAATGTAATTTTTAGTTTGATAAAAATTATAACTAGATAGTTTATATATAATTAATTGTATGATTTATAAATTATATTAATATTAAAAAATTAAAAATAAATAAATAAAAGGTGAAATTTACATTTGGCCTTCCAAATTTGGCATTCATTTTAGAAATAGGCCATTTTTTTTAAGCCAAAATGGATTTTGGCCTTTGGTGGAAGGGAAAAAAGGTCAAAACTCATTTTTTGGGCCTATGGTGTAGGGGATAACCTTACTCTCAAAAGTTGATATTCATTGTAACTTTCGTATTTTTTCTTTACAAATTCAGCAAATTTGCACTTCTTCCTATTTACATCATTTGGATTCCTACAATCTAGCAAAGATGAAGAAAAAAACCCTCGGATGTACAATTTGGCACACCAGATGAATCATTCTCATCCAGCATACCAACTCTATGCAATGTCATCAACTATCACTAGACCTGTCAAAACCTGAGTCGACTTGAAAAGCCCGCACAAGCATAATGTCCCTCCCATGGGGTTCCTATGATACTTGAATAACTCCTCTTGTATAAACACTACAGTTGAATATATTTACTCTGCCTGCTAAACCATACACAAGATTACTTGGTTAAGCTAATTAGTTGAATAATTGTCATTTCAAACCATTTGCTGTCACTTCTATGCTTTCGAGTTTCTCCAACATGTTTGACGTTACCGACGAATAATCGAATTTAGCAATATTATCCATCATTTAACCGAGCTTGCAACGTGTCGGCTTCTTTGCAAATGCAGGCCTCCACATCCGCTGGAGACTTGGATTCCTTGCAACCGAGTTTTGGCTCCAACAATCATCAATTCAGTACGGCACATCCAATCCCAATCTAATAAAATTCATCATCTGAACTGAAATCACCATTCACCCATTCACCCGTGACTGTTGGGACAAGGTGCTGCCAACCATCAGGATCAAGTTAGGAAGAAGTATCTGTGTAGATCTGCGTTGAAGCAGGTTCTTGTCATTGAGCAGGTTTGGAAGAACCCTCATTCAAAGAATGTTTTTCGTTAGGAGGATCTTTCTTTTGGCTTTGGGTATGATTGTTATTGGACTTCTTAAACTTCTTTTCTATTTCTTTGCATTCTTTATCCAAAATTATCAGAAAATCCCTAACTACGCAAAATAGCCTTAATCCTTCCTCCTTTCCTGGTTTACCGTGAAAGAAATCAGCCGTGTTCTTGATTGATTCAGCAATAATCTTCTCTTGATCCACCAACGATGTAACCATATCACTCATCTCCTCAACGAAGCATTTCAACACTCGGTGGAACCCATTGTTTTCATCGATGTTCTGCATTTCTTTATTCAAAAAGTTTTGGGCTTTAACCATGGAGCTCCCTATCTTCGTGACGGATGCTGACAACGTTTCACCATCCAACCCAGCTGCTTTTTGGACATTTTCCAACTGCCCGCTTAAGCCTGAAACAACCTGCAGTCCTAGAGAACGCATTTCCTCTTCAGAATCATCATCACTGTCTTCATGGAGATCATCTAATTTGGCATTGCAATCACTACTACTAGCTCTAGCTTCACGAGCAACTCTTATACCCTCGAGCCGGATGATTTCAAGGACAACAAAGTGAAGGAGAGTTGCTTTCCCATCTACTGCCTTCACATCAGATAATTTCAACAGAGTGTCCAGCTTGAATGCCTCAGCACCACCACGAAATGTTCCAGCATTCATGCGATTTCCAGTTTTTAAGACAGCTTCTAGAAGCTTGAGAAAAAGGCGACTGTTTTGGAGTTCATTGCAAGCAGCCTGCAAAATCATACAAAATCCTAACGTGAGACAAAATAAAAAGCTAATTTTGTTATCATCAAACTTGGCCCATCTTATACCTTCATGATTTAATAGGCGTTTATATAGTTGCAAGACAGGTCCCTAGTCACTATTTTGTTCAATTTAAGACCTCAAAACTTGGCTTTTGCTTCACAATGGTCCTTCCATAAAATTTAGCCATAAGTTTGGACATATAGCCACTTATTATCGTACCAGATAATGTTAAAACCAACTTAAACGTTGAATTTGATGAAAGGACTATATGTATGGAAATCAAACGTTAAGAACTTCAAGAGGACAAATAAAGGTTACCCACCATATATAACACAAGGCAAAGATGAAGGACAAACAATGTAATTTATCCATTAGAATAAAGATAATGACTCTGGCATTCAACTTTGTCAAAAACTTGTTATTTGATGGCATCATCGCATATATTGGAAGTAGGTTCTTGTCGTTGAGCAGGTTCTTCAGACCAACAATGTAAATTATCACAGATTGATTGGTAGTTGATGACATTATCAAGAACTTGTTTGTAACCCAGAATAACATTAGAAGGTAATCAGATATATGCCAGGCAAATTAAAAGGTAATTAGATGCATCACTTCTCCAAAGTTTAAACAGCTTAAAATTAACCTAATCTTAACAAGTTCACTCTAGAGAATAGCATCAACCTTCCAGGCTTCAATAACTTTAAAACATTTCATATATGAATGCATTGAACACCTTACCTCTAGAGTTTTGAAGGATTCTCGCATTGCCTTAACGTCATCTTCGAGAGTGCACATAAAATGTAGTGCTTCCATTCGTTTATCGAAAAAAGGAATGTCCACCATAACTTTCAAAAATCGCTCAGCTGGACGAAGTTCAGAAAGATCACCACTGAATAATCTCAATTTCAGTTCCTCGTCAGTTGTTGGAGCCATCTTCATAAGAGTCTCAAGTAGTTCAGCAGGAAGCTCATGTCCTTAAAAATATAAATGGAAGGAGCAGTTCATAAAGTGAATAGCATACTGTATATCATTCATTCATGCAAACTGAAAACAAAATATAATGTATCTTATATATTTTTTGATGTAATACTTTACGTGTAAATGGGATAATCGAAGTTGACATGATAATCTATCGAGGTGAATTATTAACCCTTACAAGTCTCTAGACAATGTGCTAGTGGTCATAGCTTCAAAAATATTTTACTCTGTTAAGATTGAACCCAAAAGAATGAAAAAAAATCGAATTTTGTTTAGAAAATCACAGTCACATGTCTATTCAGTAGTTGATATCCATGTAGGAAACATGGTATTCCATGAAACTATATTTTTTTTAAGTAAACAATGTCAATATTTCTATCTTCATTCAAAAGCATGTTCCTAAGCAGAATCAGAGAAGCTCACCTTGCTCAAGAGCATCACAAATTTCTTCTGTTGTTACATTCAAGGCCCGCAAGAGAATAGATACATTATGTGCTTTTTTTGAATCAATGAGTTCAATGAGCTTAGGTTGATCAGTTGAAGAAGATACTTTCTTTTGCTCAACTTTGTCTTTGTCAGGTGGAGCATACCCGAATAGTGACTCAATCATCTCTTCATTAAATCTGCAATTTAGAACGATTTCATTTTTCAAACTAACGAACACACGCATAGGCAATAAGGTTAATTACAATAGTGAAAAAAAAGACTCACTGAAAGGACCCTGACTTAAGCTGATCCCACACCATTTTATGGCCAGGGCTGGCAAGAATTTTATCCCAAAAAAAAGGCTTTAGTTTTGTTCTAGAAGAGTTAGTGTTAGTCTTCGTTCCTGAACCTGGTGGAGCACCAGGTGGTTGAAGACCAAACTTTGGTAGAGGTGGTGGGCTAACACCAGGCTTATTTCCACTGGTAGGTGGCGGTGGTGGTGGTTGTGAAGGTGAAAGTGAAGATGGCTCAGCTCCACCAGAAGGTGGTTTTCTAGGAGTAGATGATGATGATAGTGGCTGTCCCAAAGGAGAAAGGGCAGATGGTATAGAAGGTAAGGAAGGCAGAGGACCCATCCTACTAGGAGAAGAGGATCTTAAGGCATCAGGCGGTTCAGGAGGAAGGGACATTGTTCTCCGAGGAGGTGGCTTCAATGGAGGCAACCCAGAAAGTGGAGGAACCCTTCCAGAAGATAGTTTTGGAGGTGTAGATAATACATTAGCATCTACATTTGAGAGATCACTTGATGATCTACCAACTTTTTCAGGTGATGCATTCAAAACATCTGATTCCCCATGTCCTTCAAAAAATACCACCACCTCGTTGTCATTGAAGTTGTTATCAAAAGATTGAAAGCTCGTCTTATGGGATGAACTATGGAAAACTGTAGACTTCGATGAACCTACAATATTGAAGTTTTGAATACAATAAGGATACTAGAGTTACTGATAACTTATGGTTGAAAAACAAAAAGGGTGAAATAGTAAATTTACCATGAGAACAGCTGCTCATGTGTATGCTGTGATGGGGATTGTCATCCTTACAGGAATTGCCAAAACTTATCCCAAAATACTTATAGCAACATAAGAAGAGCAAAAGGGTGAGGATGAATGTAAAAGTAGTTGTTACAACGATAGTAATAATAATTGTTGTTTGGATGTTATCCTGTTTTCTGGATTCTGCTTCTAAAGTTATTCTTACTAAATTATCATCAGTAAAAGAACTAGAATGTGAAGATTTAGAAGTTCGTGCTGGGTATGATTGGGCCATCTTTCGAGATGGTTCATTGAAAACTCCGGCAAGATACCTTCTCAACTGTGCAGGTCCATAATGTCTGGAGATTAGAGTCCCTGTAAACTTAAGGTACCATCCTGACGAGCTTTCATCGTATCTAGAGAAATGTGAAAGTAAAACCTTTTCTTTTAGGCAATCAAAAAGTTCAGGTTGTAATTGCCTAGGCAAGACATTCAGCAGCTTCTGAAAATTGTCACCTTCCAATACGTTTGAGCCAAATGGTCCAAAAATACCAAAATCTAGATCCTTATATACTTCCTTCAAGTGTGTCATCTCAAGCCTGCAATTGTCCCATAACAGCTCTGCCTGAATTTGCATAACTATCACCATCATTCATCAGTCTCAATATATCAAGTGTATGGATTATTAGGACAATAAAAATCTCTATACCTAACATAGGAATATATCATATGCTCACTAAAATTTTAATTTCTAGTTGAAAGTGATTTGGTAAGTTTACACTAACTTTTTTTCATATAGGTTGATTTATTTTGGTATCATAACATACCTTTTCACCTTTAATGAGTAATCATTATCTATCTAATAAACATATGGCATGACATGATAGATTTCATTATTTCAACAAGTAAACAGGAGATTGGGAAACAAAGGATATGGAAAATTGAAAATGAATTCATTAGTCAAGTGCAACCATTCAATTAGGTATATTTTGTTGGAAAAGTAGAATGGAACACTACTCAAAGATACATAAAACATCATACATAAAGCCCACCGTATAACTTGAAACATATCACAGTAACCCTTATAAACCAACAAACAACTATCTCAGTTCATTGGCTTGCAAAATTACAAATACAACATGAATAAAATTTTGATATGATGAACAAAATATGTTTATTGGATATTATTTTAGGAATGAATTGTTCTCTTACCAAATTTCCAACTCCCTCTATAGGAGGTGATCTAAGTTGGCTCCTCACATCATCCATTGCCTCCACTCTTAGAAAAGTGAAAAGAAGATGAACCAATAAAATGGAAGGCCCCAATCTCTTCATCTCGATCTCTAGAATCGCAAGTAGCCGATAAAGCTGCAATCTTTTCATTTCTCATCGACAAATGAATGCATAAACAATACACACCAGAAAACCCCGAGCAACTGAATTGGCAAAAATTGATGCATGATTCTGCCTTCCTGGAACAGGTTTCTAGCCCTAACATCGAATTCGATCAAAACCTAAATTGAACACCCCGAAATCCAGAAACTTCGATCATTAAAAGACTATTCCAAATGCAAGATTCATCCCGAATTCCAGAAAGGAATTGTGTTTATGGCACGTAGACGAATGCGGATGAAGATACGCCTCGCTTCGTCTTTGGAATCAACGATGATTTTACATGTGCTCGGGGGATTGGAATTTAGGGAATGGTGAACAGCGAAGTTTGAAATTGGGGGAGGAGTTCATGGGGGCGAAAGGCAGAAAATCTGCAATTGCCCACACAAGAAATTGTGAAACAGACGACAAATGTCAACAAAAATACATTTGAATATTAGATGAACAATGTTGCTACAATTAGCAACGTCTTGTTCATGTAAATATGCAATAATGCCATGATAGATAAATATTTGGGTAAATTGCATCTCACATCCCTCACCTTTGATTAATGTTCCATTTGAATCCCTAAACTTTACTTTGTCCTATTATGGTCCTCAAACTTGTGAATTTGTCATATTTGTCCTACCAAATATGGTCTTTCTGTTGAGTTGAGGTTTGAGTTACCGGTGCTTATATGATTATGACGAGCACTTAAAGACTCTTTTTAAAAAAAAAACAACAATTTGAGTGGTGTAAGGCCTTAATAAGAATCATTCTCAAATGACTTCCCCAAGAGTTAAAAGCTTGAGATGAAAAGCAAATGTCACATTGTCCGAAGAGAATCAAAGTTGGATCCACTTGATTGACGTCTTTGAAGACGCTGGAGTTGTTATTTTTATTTTTATTTTCATAATTGGGTGATTTTATTTTTCAATTTTTGGAGTTGTTTTGTATAAACTACCTAAAGGAAAAAAAAGATGAAGAAAGAGAAAGCGATAGAGAGAGAAAACCCCCCAAACTTTGAAAACCCTAACCCAACTCCCCTTTGCATCCACTGACGCCTCCTAGAGACCTCAGATCCGGACAAAAGAAGACCCGTGGCATCAAGATGTCCGGTTGTGCGAACCATTCCAAAAGAAATTACTCAAGAACGAAACTCCAAAGTGAGTATAATAGACGACGAAGGCAGAGCTCCAAGATCTGGAAAGATCGAGAATGGTTTTCCCGAAGCACCCCTATCTTCAGTCAATGGGAGTCGGGACCAAAAAGACGAAGCTAATGCGAAAGAAGGTCGAGATCTGAAGACTACTTGAAAAGTGACATTATTTGGCGGTGACTTGGTGAGCTGGTGGCGGTCCCCCCCTACTCACCTTCCTGGTGGCCGGGGGTCGAAGAGTGCGATGGTGGCTCTCTAGTAGCAGCCTCTTCGACTAATCCATATTGGGGGTCGGGACTCACGTTTACATGTTTTTTTCTCCCCCTAGAACTCAACAACTTCGTCTGCTTGTTTTGCATCCGACTCGATGAGCCCTCAATTGATCATATTTTAAACATAAGTCTTGAGAAGCGTTGTGAATCCATGAATAAATTAGAGGATTATGTTCTTTTCATTCATTGTTTGGTGTTTTGGAAACTTTCCGTGTGTTTGATATGCCAATTTGATCTTGTGACCAAACTTGTATCCACTGGCCCCTCGTCTTGTGTCGAATATGGGACTGAGCATGAAGTTTTTATTATCATCATTGCATCAATCCACTGCCTCTATCCCCTAGGCCTTTGGTTGTGCATCTATTATGAAGAATCCATGGTAAACTTGGCCCAAATGAAAACTATATACCAAATGCCCGACGGAAAGGAACTCAATGACCCGGTTGACAAAAGGTACCATAGGATGCAGAGGAACCGAACGATAAAATTGGGTACCCAACCAACAAACACAAGAACAACCTCACCTCATTCAAAAGGGAATAACAAAAATGTTAACAAAGATTCTGACAAAGGAAGAGGTATGTTAGATTCTCGCTCATTGTTCTACTACCAAAGGATGAAAGGGATATGGTTTCTGGTTGCACTTTGGTTTTATAGTGGTGCGGGATGAACGTCGTTGGCACTTTTGCCCTTTGCCAAATAGTAATAATTATCCTAACTCAAAGCTCAAAACCAATAGATTAGTAAATCAATGAATTGATAAACCAAACAACTACTAGTATATCGATGAAGTCCAGAGTCGAACCCACATAGAGAAGCGGAATACTATGCAATATCTCTAACAATGACTCTTATGACAAAAGCAATGACTTGAGACAAATTGATAACAAGTAAAGGAAACTAAAGATTGCAAAGTGATTGTTAATAAAGATAGAAGAAATATTTCACCTGTAATTCGCTGACAATGGTTGAGATTCATGGTCCTAGAATTGATTCATCAATTATTCATAAGCATATGTCTACTTGACTAAAGTTGAAGGATCTGCAGGGATACAATCACCTTATTTAACATCACTAAAGAATAGCATTAAACACTCAAGTACTTTGACCAATTGGCATATCGATTCAATGAAATTAAGACAAATAGGCGCAAACCGTACTAAGCTTAATCAACACCTAGCGATATAGATCAATCGAAATCATCCACTACAAAGACAAGGAAATATCATTACTTCAATACCTTTGTTTGCTATCAAGAAAACAATATCGAATTTATAGCTAAGATGCAATTCCTAACATGGTGATCAATCATAGAAAGGAACACAAATATAATCAATAAACACAAGATGATAAATATACTCATAAATAACTAAATAGAATCAAATCCTCACAATCTATTCAACCATGTCTTCGAATCACATGCGAAACTATGAGTTTAGCAACTCATAGGCCAAGAACCTCTCTTCTCTCTCAAAACATTCATTGTCTAACCTCTCTCAATTATTCCAACACACATGGCTGAAAACAATAGAAATAACCTAATAAAGAGTCGTGGAAAACCCTAGAAATATAATAATATTATAATAGGAAATAGAATCTTCGGATCCAAATAGGAAATAGAATCTCTCTCAAAACGTTCATTGTCTAACCTCTCTTAATTATTCCGCCCTACGCAGTGGCGACTTTCTTCTTCTCTTCAATGTTGTGCTTCCTTGCTCCTTCACAGCCTCTTCCTCATCCTTCATATACTCCAAAACATGTCTCATAAGCTCTTCCAAGATCCCATCCAAGGTCGGAATGTAAAACTGCAAAATAAACACTAAAAAGGGGTAGATTCTGAACTCGAATACTTCACAAGCAAGATATAAAACTAGACTAAAACATATGCAAAACTCCTATCTAAATGCAATAAGAAAATACCTATAATGCCTATATGAAATATGCATTATCAAATAGCTTGACCGAACCTTGCCCTGAGTACATACTGTTACTTGTTGATCCCAGGGATCATTGTAAATTTTACAATTTCACCCTTATTGAGATTTGGTTATATCCTCCTTAGAACTCTATTTTCACCTTTACGCGGATGAGGATCTTTTGTTTATTGCTACATTCCCTCTGGGTTTTGATATCTGCTTGAAATCATTTTCGGCGAAAAGTTGTAACCCCCGAGAAGGGGCGAGTTTCAATGGAAACTATGTTTTAGATGTTATATGTGATTTGAGTCTGAACCCTTTGTACCCTTTCAATTTGTCTGTGATGTCTACTTCCCTTAAAATACACCCTTTGAATTATGAAGGTATGATCAATCCCTTAAAGCATCTATGTTGCTGCCTCTCCACTCCATTACATTTTCTGGTTAGGATGGATGACTTGTTTCAACCATGCACCGTTATTCAGGAAGACCCGTTATCTAGAAATGGTATGAAAATCAAACCCGTTCACAAAATATTTATGAATCTTAACTACTATCCTTGTGTGTTGTGTTACCCTTGCTCCTATGTACAAGATTTTTTCTTGTTGACGACCGTTCTCTCTAAATTTTGATTTCATAAGTGGTATTGGGTGTGCTCTGGTTTGGATATTTTTTTAATTACCCATTTCATTGTCCACCTGCCTATCGATTTGAATAGAAGCTTCTATGTGCTCAATTTATCTATATGGTGAATCCGATTGAAGTCTTGATCTGGATGATCAATAATAAGGAAAGAACCTCTGAGCAAGCCTTAAGCTGTCGGAAATCCAGGAAATTTGAACAACTTCTTTAACACATGTATCAAATTTTGATAAATGGAAAAATGATTGATGAAATCACCTCAATGAAGCAAAGAGCAACTAGAAAGATGGAAATGAAGATAGAAGATTGGCATAATGATCCCCTCGACCCCAGATGTGCCTTATTCTTTCTTGTATTCGTTTCGAGTTTTTTGTCCTTGCTCTCAATTTATCTTTGTTTGCTTATGTGCATTCTGGACTTGATGAAAGAACCAAACTGTGCTACTGAGTACATGAACAAATATAGAAACTCTTTGAACCTTTCCTACCTTGTACTCAACATTCATTCTCTCCGCTCGGAGAAAAAAAGAACTCAATAAAGCATGCTTTCTAGTACTCGTTAAGAAAACATCATAAGGAACCAATGGATCAAAATAAGAGACTAGGAGGAGGGGAAAAGGTCAATGACCTAAGTATCAACCAATTGATAAAGCAAATAGAGATCACAAACCAGGAACGCAAGAGAAAAATGAATGATTATAATAAAAACACAAAGAATAGAACAAGAGAATATAGAGAAACATGCCAACAACTAAAACCAAATATAAAGAAAAATAGAGATGTGAAGGACCATCATAAGTGAAATAGAAAATTAATTAAAAAGAGAACAAATGACTATGGACTGAAAGGAAACCGAGTTTAAGGCATCTTCACGTTTGGGGTTGCCCAACAGAAGTAAAGGTATGTAATTCACATGAAGAGAAACTTGATTCAAGGACAGTAAGTGGTTTAAGTCAAAGAGGCATATATTTTATTTTCCTAACCATAGTATAAGAATAGTAGAGACGAGCAATGCTAGGTTCATTGAGAATGGTCAAACTAGTGGTAGTGGTGAACCACAAAAGTTACACAATGCATTGGAGCAACCAAACAATGTCAAAAACCTACAAGATGAAGATAGAGTACATGAACCGATCATAGTACACAAGAGACAAATGAACCACATGAACCATTATGACGGTCTGTAAGGGAAAGAAGACCTGCTATTTCAGATGACTATGTGGTTTATACCATTGAATATATATGGATGTGACTTAAGCATTGATGAAGACCCGGTATAATTTAGACAAGCCATTAAAAGCAACAATTCTGAAAAGTGGCTGAAAACCATGAAAGAAGAAATTAAGTCAGTAGATGACAACAAAGTCTAGGACTTAGTTGAGTTGCCTAAAGGTTCCAAGTCTGTTGGGTCTAAGTGGGTGTTTAAGACCAAGCGTGACTCCAAAGGCAACATTGAAAAGTATAAGGCTAGACTTGTTGCTAAAGGTTACACCCAGAAAGATAGCATTGCATTGACTATAAAGAGACTTTCGCTCCGGTATCTAATAAGGACTCTTTGAGAATTGTTTTAGCATTGGTGGCTCATTATGATCTCAAGCTTCATCAAATGGATGTGAAAACCGACTTTCTATATGATATTAGAGGAGGAAGTATATATGGACAAACTTGAAGGATATTTGGCCACAGGAAAAGAACATATGGTGTGTAAGTTGAGAAAGTCAATATATGGGCTGAAGCAAGCTTCCCAACAGTGGTATCTTAAATTAAACTAGTATAGTTCCCGCGCCATGGCGCGATTTTTTTAAATAAATTTTAAAAATAAAATAAAATATTATTATGCAATTCAATAGAATATTAGTTTAATATTTTGAATTAAAAATAAAATTATACAAATAAACTCATAAAAGAAAGATATAATAAGCGCAATTAAGATGAACTCCATTGTAGGTTAATATTAATTTAATATTTTAAAATAAACCCATTTGTTAGTTCAAAGATGAAAATCAGTTGCAAAAAATAAAAAGGGAAAAAGAAAAAAATGATTAGTTGAAGGGAAGGAAAGGCAATAGAGAGAAGATAAATAAAAGAGTAGGAAAAAGATGATTGGTTGAATCAGCTAAAATTAAGGAGAAGGTGACACCTAAGCCTAAGTCTTCTTATTTAAAGTATTATATAGATGATACTATCACGTCCTATAGTTTTCTAGAAATCAGCGTCGATCATTGTATCTATATTAAGGTCAGTGGGAGCAAATTTGTGATTTTAGTCCTATATGTTGATGATATATTATTACTTATTGCTAATGATAAAGGAATGTTACATGAAGTTAAGAAGTATCTTTCTAAGAACTTTGAAATGAAAGATATGGGTGAGGCATCCTATGTGATTGGAATAGAAATATTTTGGGATAGATCACAAGGATTATTGAGACTATCTTAGAAAGATTATAACACCAAGATCATAGAGAGAGAGATATAGAATAGATAAATGCTCTACAGGGATAGTTCCAATACAAAAATGGGACAAGTTTAGTAAAATGCAATATCCTAGAAATGATTTGGATCGAACAAAAAGAAATGGAAGGAATTTCTTATGCGTCAGTGGTTGGGAGTTTGAACTATGTTCAGACTTGTACTCGACCTGATATCAAATTCGTTGTTGGAATGTTGGGTCGATATCAAAGTAATCTTGGAATTGACCATTTGAAAGCTGCAAAAAAGGTTCTTAGGTACTTGCAAGGCACCAAAGAGCACATGCTTACATATAGAAGATCCGATCATCTTGAGGTCATTTCATATTCAGATTTTGCCGGATGTGTGGATAGTAGAAAGTCAACATTTGACTATGTGTTCCTATTAGCTGACGGGACAGTATCATGGAAGAGTGGAAAGCGATCTGTCATTGCTACTTCCACCATGGAAGGGGAAATTTGTGGCATGCTTTGAGACCATTATTCAAGCATTTTGGTTGCAGAACTTTTTCTCAGGACTTGTGATTGTTGATAGTATAGCCAAGCAATTGAGAATTTATTGTGATAATTCCACGACAATTTTCTTCTCAAAGAATGACAAGTACTCTAAGGGTGCTAATTAAACACATTGTTGTGAAGTACTTGGTAGTTAAAGAAGAAGTGTAGAAACAAAAGGTGTTTATTGAGCATATAAGAACTAATCTCATGGTAGGAGGAATGTATGTAGCTTCAAGTAGTGAAAGATGCCACAAGTTCTAACATCTCTTGCTATGACCAAAATTTATAAAATGTGCCTAAGACAACAACACTGGTCCAGCTTGTATCCAAACACACACATATTCAACTGAGTAATACAGTTTCAATCTAACACAAATCATAAGATGATGGTAAGGAGCTTGTGGATCTATAAACCTCAAACTCTCAATTAGCTCTAAATGGATATAATTTTCATTTGAGAAGGCGAAAACACGAATTCATCATTCAAGAAATCCAACGAACAAAGGCGTCGAGATTGGAGGCAGCGGATCCACCCGGTGCAACCGCTCTCTGGTAGGCGTTGCAGGCTCTTTCGGCGGCCTCCGCCACCTTCCTTCGTCCATCTCCGGCAGCGTCCATAAACTCTCTCACAATGCCGGCAATCTCCTCCCTCGTAACCAAAGAAGACCTCCTCACCCTCCTCCCCATCCTCCACTCGTCCGCCAAAGTCTTCCCGTTGAGCAGCTGATCCCAAAATATCGGATAGGTCAGCACCGGAACCCCCGCAAAAGCTGCCTCCGATGTCGAGTTCCACCCGCAGTGAGACCAGAAACCTCCCACCGCCGGGTGGTTCAGCACCCTCAGCTGGTTGCACCACCGCACGCACCGCCCCTTCTCCTCCGTCCCAGCTGCTTTCAACCGCGAATCACCTTCGCCGCGGGTTACCCACAGATAATGAACGCCGCTGTCTATGATTCCAGCAATGATCTCCTCCATCTGGGCTGCCGAAGTCGACAGGAAGCTCCCCATCGATACATAGAGTACCGATCCCGCCGGCTGGGAGTCTAGCCACTGGAAGTAATCACAGTCGGAATCGGAGGCGGCGGATTGGAGGTTGAAATAGGGGATCATGGGGCCGATTGGGAGCACGGTTGTGCAGGGGGAGAACTTGCTTTTCAAGGCATCAATAGCCGCACCTTCAAGCTCCGGCAGCGATGTGAGGAGGAGGAAATCAGCCTTCAGAACCACCGGGATGGACTCCAGCACTCTGTGGATGATTTTTCGGCCGTCTCCATGGAAGAACGTCGGGAGATCGGATATGGCGGTAGGTGGCAGTCCAGGGATGTAATCCACCACCTCGCTTCCTCGTTCTGACAATTTCACAAACAATTGAATACAATTAGGCGACATTTCAATTACCTTTGTGTTGATTTGTTCCGATCGAGTAAATTAAGTACCGGAGATGTCGAGCGGGAAATGGCCGTTCACATCGAGCAGATAAAAGTGGGACAACAAAGTAAACATGGAAGCCGAAGTTGTACAGAGTGCCGCGACGGGAAGATTCCGGCGGTTGGCCACGGCGACCGCCCAGAACATGTAGGCGTCGTACACAATGGCGGTGGCTGGCGGCAGCAGCTGGTCGAGGAGTTGCTCGAAGGGAGCCTCCATCTTGGTGAGGGTGGATTCGAGGAAGGCGGGGAAGTCGTTGCCTCGGCCCAACTCGGAGGGGATCACCTGGGGGATGACTCCGAAGCGCAGGTTGGGGGGTGGGGGCGACTCGGAGGAGGCGGTGAGGAAGCCGTGCCACTCCTCGGTGACGACGATGGTGATGAGGAGGTTGGGGGATCGGGAGGACATCAGCCTGCAGAGGTTGAGCATCGGGTTTATGTGGCCTCTTCCAGGGTACGGCATCGCCACTAGGTGCCGCTTTCCGGTGGCTGACCCCATCGGAGTCTCGAATTCAGTGTTGAACTGATGCTAAATGCATCCAACAACGGTACTAAAGTTTTTATATTAGCCGTTGGCGGGACGCTGAGCTGGCAGTACCTATCATGATTGATGAATGTTGTGTGGTGTTTAATTGGGAATCGTACCTTGTAAGGCAATGTCTCTTTCGTGTTGAATCCTTGGTAGTTGGGCACCATTGATGATCACGCATGAAATATTGCATTTGATGACTATCACATCCATCATTGCGTATACCAAGAGAATCTTTGGCCACAGACAGAAAAATCAGATTTGTCCTCCCTCCGTCCAAAAATACATTGTCTTTTAGCATTTTACACAAGTTTTAATAAAACACCTTACTTTTAAAAAAACATCATCATTGCACTCACTTTTTCATAAATTTTATTATTTTTTAACACCCACTACACATTTTAACCAATCAAATTATTTTAAAAAGTCAACAACACACAAACCAATACAAATCATTACAAATTTTTACCTAAAAAACCTAAAAGTCCATGTATTGTTGGACAAAAATTTACATCTAAAAGTCCATGTATTGTTGGACGGAGGGAGTATTATGCAGGCGAATAGCGGATTAGGTTATAAGTATCGGCAGACATTCACGAAATCCTAAATAGACAATGGACCGTAAGCCAAAAACAGGTAGGCAATGCCGTTCAAACGGGGTAGCGCTGCCCCCTAGCCCCCGCCAGAGACACGTCGTCCCCTGGACTCTCGACTCGCTAACTAGTCAGCGAGACCACCGCCAACGACTCCGCCTTTGGACCCCTTGTATGTCGCCGGTCAACGTTTGATTCATGATGTTGGACAATAATTCATAGTTCACATATATGAAAATGTGTTTTTGGCTAAATTATGGAACGTTTCGGAAGAATGTGGATCACAACGGAAGTCTCCAGAACATGGCGGAATATTCTAGAAGCACACGGAAGAGTGCGGAAGACTCCAGAAGCGTGCGGAACCTTATGGAAGGTTTTGGAACCATGAAGAGTCTAGGTGTGTCAAGACTTGTGTAGAGTTCTCCAGAAGCTTTGAGAACCTTAGGAAAATGTATGGAGGAGTCTAGAAAGATATGGATGATTATAGTGTTGGAGTATTTTAGAGATGTGCTAGAATTCTCCTTGTAAATGATGGCATGACCTATAAATAGGCATAAGGAGCACATGTTGTAATTGAGCGGGTAAGGTGAGTGCTCCTCCAAATGAGTGTGAGTTCTAGTGTGTGGTCGATTGAGAATGAGGGTGTCTCGATCATACACTAGAGTGTGTGGGTTGGTTAGTAGGTGTGATCGATTGAGCATGAGTGCATCTCAATCACACGTGTGTGGTCCATAGACCTGTCAAACGGGTCATTCGGGTCGGGTCACTTCGGGTCTCGGGTAAAACGGGTCCCGGGTATTTCCGAGTTGACTAGAACCCGGGTTTCGGGTCGATTTCGAGTTTGTCAATTTTTTCCTTTTTAAATTAAAAAAATCATAATTTGATAATTTTGCAATAAATTTTAATTATATATAAAAAAATAATTATATTTAATTAAAAATCAACCGGGTCAACCGGGTCAATCGGGTAAAATCGGATCAAAATTACCGGGTCAATCAGGTCACCGGGTCGAAACCCAGATGACCCGGAAAATTTCCGGTTTTTCGGGTTCGGGTCGAAAAAAAATTCGGGTCAAAATTTCCGGGTTCGGATCGAAAATTTTCCGGGCGGTCGGGTCGGGTTGTGTTTTGACAGGTCTAGTGGTCCACCAAAGAGTGAGGTTAGTCTCTTGAGTCGAGTGGTGTACGTGAGTCTTGTATTTGTGAGAGGTGTACTTGTGCACATAATATATAATACAAGTTCTCATTTGTAAGTAGAGCCTGATCCATCCGAGTCACACGTGATCGAATGTGAGCTACCCGAATTTTCCCCAACACATGAGACATTAATAGCCACTTTACTCGTCGACTTATGTGCTAACCCCGCAATCTAAACTATACAGAGAGTATTGAATTGTCTTGGTCACAAAATGTCAATAGAAGAAGAAATCACTCCAAGAAATTACAAGCCAAGCAGGCAGATTGTATCAAAGGCCTTAAGATATGCATCGGAAGTGATGTCTTTCGTTTTCGATTTTCAGATAAATCATAACAATACACTAGACAGAAGCAGGTGTCGGACAAGGAAATTTGCGTTCGAGTTGAATGACCCGAAAATCTGACTAAAGAAAGTAAACAATGAGGTACCAGACTGGGTAGACAAGCAGGACGACTATCCCAACTGTGTTGGAGATGCCGTGTGCCCTGGTGAATGAATTCCTGAATCCCCCGGATGCTCGGATGTGCTCCTGCAAAAGATAGCCTGCGATTATGAGGCAGATGACTGCCCCTACCCAGCTGTCCTTCAATGTGTCCGCGATCAAGCTTGGGGCCACTACTATGATCAGGATTATAGCCGCAGGTAACTCCAGCCAGTCTGAAACCACATAGATAGCCTAGCCATTAGTGAAACAGTATCTGATGAATAACACAAATGTCGTACTTACCAGGAAAGCGATTTGGGAAGAAAACACGCAATATAACAGCGATGAAAGCAATCCATCTCCCAATCTGTCCTCTGCACGGTTTAAGGACATACAGTAAGGCCAATCTAGGTAGTAACATGTTAAAGATTAAGATGTTGGGGGTAGTGGGGATCGAAAAAAGGGTACCTGACGATGTTAAACAACAAAGAAGGAAGACTGAAGAAGATGTAAGGCACCAAGAGCCCAGTGAGGATGTTCGTCTTCCAGTTTGTCCGGTCCAGGACCAAAAGATATCTATCACACCCAATTCAAACATAGAGGCCAATGCCAGAAATCAAACAACCTAAATCGGCATTTTCATAGATCAAATCTTGAAAATTGAAACTCAAAGAGGGAATCCAAGTATGTTGTAGTTTCTCAAGTAAAACAATTTGCTTAAGGTAAAAGCCAAGAATCAATTTGAAGGACACAGAAAGAGACAAATATTCAGCTTCAAGTCAAACAAGGCTAACATTCACAAAGGACAACTTGAAGGTTCAAGTTGACTTTACTTAATAATCATGGATCTAGATGATCAATGCCGATCGTTTGCCACAAAACTGCACAATCAGTCAGCTTCAGAGTTTAACTGCTACTTACCCAACTTTTCTTTTCGAACCTTTTGATTTTCTATTTACAAATTTCCATCAACTAAATAGATTTGCCAAAGATCATACTAAATTATTAACATGGTCGTAATGTTAAGTAAAACAATCTCATTGCCATTGGTGTGATATAATCGACCTGCGCTAGAACCATCAATTCAAGAAATCCCCAAAACAATCAATTTAACCTAATCAGGGCTGGGCCTTGCAATTAAGCTGATCCAAAATCCAATCCAGCAATAAATAAATAATATAATAATACAGAGGAGGTGGAGGAAAGAAGATGCATACATGGCGGCTATGGAAGCAACCCATTGAAGAAAAGTGGTGCCAAAACCCAGGCTCCCGAGCTTGGTTGCGTCAGAAGCCAACTTCTTAGCGGCATTCTTCAGCTCCTTCCAGTCGGAGGCGATCAAATCGGCGACACCAGTAGCAGCGGCAGCCTCCTCCTCAGTCTTCATCCTTAGATACCCAGTTCCTCCCCTCATCATCCTCTCTCTCTTTCTTGGATCTGCGCTTCGTCTTCGCCCACATAACCCTCATCAATCATACTACTTATTAGTAATAACCCGTTTACTAAATCAAGATTGAAATGCCAACGTGTCCCCATTTCCATCTTGATTTACCGGCGTGGCATCATCATCAATAATTGAGTATCTGTCAAAAAATAATGTAAGCCAGTTGGCAGATTTGTCCATGCCTGCCGACCTAAATGGGTTGTTGACTCCTTATGAATGGGCCGTTTATGGCCTTCAGGTGTGGTAGATTTAAAGCTGGGCCGATCACTCTCCTCAGTGGCTACTTGGCGTTAACCCACTTCTATGTGTATCAAAATTTAGATACGAGATGTGAGCACTGATCTACGCAACGTTCTTAGCATATGTCTATTCTTAGGCTATGTTTGGTAGGGCTGGAAATCACCCGTGGATGACCGACTCACCCGACTCACTCGACCCGATTATTAAGGTGAAAACCCGAAAAAATCCGGGTGACGGATGGGTGATGGGTCGGATGATGGGTGATATATTTTCCACCCATTACCCGACCCATCACCCGACCCGCTTAACCACCCGTTAGCCCACCCGATTATTATAAAAAAAGAGGTTACTATATACATAATACTACATATAATTTAACATGACTAACATATTTCTCCTTTTCTACCTCTACTTTCTCCATTTTTCAAGTGTTCTTGTTAAAAAGGTCTAAAAAAACTTGCATTATTTAACTCCATGTCTTTTTAAAATAATAAAATTTCTTTTATTTGTTTTGCATATACCAATAGAGTGTACACAATTTGGCTCTTTCCAACGACTTTGTTAGCATTTACTGTATTAATACATGATTAACAGAATCATATTTTCCCAATTTGTCATGAGACTCGTAACAATAATCCTCTTAATGCAAATTAAGATATTAAAGAAATTACCAAATCAAGATATTAAAGAAATGACGCATAAATCTGTTTTCTAAAGACATAGTTTTTCTATACCATTTTTTTATATCGAGTCTAGTAACCGAGTTAAATTTATCCCATTCAGCTTGATATCAAACTTCTAATACTAATTTTGTAAGTTAAGGATAGGGATATAATGTATGAATAAGTATTTTATTAATTTAGTAAGATTCATACGTTGACATGGTTTATAAAATTATTGAATATAAATGATTTTTAGGTATGTCTTGTGACTTTTTTTTTAATTCCTTCACCCGATTAACCACCCGACTCACCCGATTCACCCGACGGGTCGGGTGATGGATGAAACATTAAACGGGTGGGTGATGGGTCGGGTGAATTTTTTTTTTGTGACGGGTTGGGTGAAAAAATGGGTCCATCCATCCATCACCCGACCCATTTCCACCCCTAATGTTTGGCAGTATATTTACTTTTGGATACTCCCTCCATTCGATATTAAATGACGTTTGAAGTCTTTTTTAGGTTTGTAAAATTAATTGTCGTTGTTATTAAAGTACATTAATTACTCTTACATCATCCCCCACTTTATGTCCTTTCCATCTCTAATTTGAAGTCTACAGCGATTAAAAATATTGAAAATCAATTTAAAACATTACTCTACACTCTCATGGTCCCACATTTATTTAAAAACAAGTGGTTTGCAGCTTTTACATTAATGAAGGGTAATTATTAGGGAAAGTTACAGAGTAAAACCGGAAGAGTATAAATTTGTGTGCTTTGTGGGTAAACAACATTTAAAACCGAACGGAGAGAGTATTATTTTAGGAGATGAAGATTATTTTTGTAGTTTTTGGAGATTGGGATTTTTTTTTCAATAATCTTTTTATAGTTTTTTTTTTGATAAGATAATAATTCGAAGGTCTGACAGGTCTGACTCATCGAGATGCCGACAAAGTCGGCAGACGGCGAACCGTCAAACATACAACCTAAAAAGAAATAAAAACAGACAACAAGCGAAATGTAACGTGTAACGAGCAGAAATAAACTCTACAACAAAACGGCCCTAAAAGATCAACTCCCAATAAAGCAAGCTGAGGAAGTCAGCGAAGAACGAAGCCAAGCACCACCGAACAGTGGCACCGTGTGCCAGCGGTACATAATCTCTTTCTTTTTTTTTATAAGGTAATAATCTATTTATAGTGTTTGGTGTATATAATATTTTGGTGGATTGTTTCCCACTGAAAAGATAAAACTGTCCTTCCCCCTCTACCCTCCCCTCTCACTCCCATCACTCATGTACGCCCTCAGAGGCACTTGTGGTCGGCACCTGGGAAGGGAAACTCATCCATTCCTCGACGAGCTTGCACACTGGGGGACTATCTCCAACGACGGCCTGCATCAATCGGCGTCTCCACTCATCTCCTGCAGCAAGTCCATCTTCGGCCTGCATCAATCTGCTTCATCAGCGGCAGCGATAGCCTACGGTGAAGAAGCATGGTCGTCAGTGGTGGAGACGGCGATGTTATGGTGCACGAGGAGGAGACTTGTGAACGAGGAGGGGTCGATCTGGTGAGCGAGGAGCCATATAAAGAGTGGACAAGGAACTTACATGATGGGACACCATCTCTCCCGATGTGTAAGCATCTATCATCTCCATCATATTAACTTCATCAATTTTGACATCTGATGCATTTGGAACAGAGTCCAATCTT
Source organism: Persicaria maculosa (assembly GCA_963922045.1). NCBI lineage: Eukaryota > Viridiplantae > Streptophyta > Magnoliopsida > Caryophyllales > Polygonaceae > Persicaria > Persicaria maculosa. The sequence goes on along the minus strand of OY998258.1, from coordinate 56,618,490 downwards.
TCCCCGAACCACTCAACCTGATACCAGAAAGGCTGAACATCGTTCATTTTAAATAGGTGCTTAGCAGCCCGAATTTCATCCACTCGATGGACACATGGAAGGCCACAAAACGTCCTCGCCCACCAACATTTTCACATCAGAGGGATGTTATGGGCACGAGACTCCCATTGGTGGTCGTACAAGTGATCTGAGATTGGCTACGTCACCTTTTGAACAATATCACGAAATATAATATCAGTGCAATGAATGTCTATCTGTTGCCTCCAATTTCGTTAGATTCAGTGTCCGCACCTACTCTAGATTACTTCGGACTTTGAGAATTTGATCCTCTAGCATTATGCCGAGGTGCTCAAACAACATAATGCAAACCATAATGAAAATTTAAAACGTAATGCAAACCGCAATGAAAATTTGATTCTCTAGCATTATGTTGAGAATCTGCCTCTTAATCATTGTGTAAGCCGATTCAACCCTAAATACAATATGTAAAAGTAGATTAAAATTAACATATATAAACACAACAACTTAAAACGTAATGCAAACCGTAATGAAAATTTACCTCCTAGTGCAATAGTTAACTAAATGAAAATTCTGGTTTGCTCAACAATACACCAGCTTCTCCTTGTGAACTAGCCATGTATCCTCGAGGTACCCCATCAAGTTCCCTTATTAAGTTCCCCACTCAACCTTCATTGCAGCTAGCTGTCGATGGTAAGTTTACTGCAATCCGGATCAGATCAAGTGGTTGGCTTGACTGCATAACCTACTCTAAATAACCTTTGATGCGCTGTTTTTTTAGAGTCGTGCCCTCTATGTTCCTCAACACATACCATTCGTATAACATATGTTTTGCATCAGGGAAAATATTCTCTGATACCTATGTAAGTCCTAGCTCCATGTCAGTGATTATCGTCATCAGAACATGTTCGCAAACTCCTTTCACTTATCGCAATACCCAAGTGTATATGTTTATATCTTCCCTTGTCATCAATGCATAACCCAAGTGAAATGAACTTAATGTGTTCATTACACAAACCATATCCAATAATGTCTTTTCAGGCATGTGACACAATTTTTTTCATCAACTAAATATAATGTAATATGAAGAAATAACTTAATTTAGGTATAAAAAGATAATATAAAAACTAAGAAGAAGCATACTTATTTGTGCCATATGTCGTGTCCATCAACATCACATATGAAAACATCTTCCACAACTTTATAAAATCCGGGTGGAAAAAGGCAAGATCTCCAATACGACTCTCAGAGTCTAATCTGTTTTGGAGTAAATATCCCTTCTTAACCAACTCCGGCAAGAGATACTGAGTCGTTGTTCGATCGCCCAGCAAATTCTTCACCATCCGAGCTGTGCCCCATATATGTGTTCCCTCGACGTCACGTTCGTTGTCATTTCATGGCGCAATTTAGTGAGTATATATTTCGGCCTCGATCTTGCTTTAGTGCTACTATTGACGTCAACCAGTTCTTTCGGCTTCAACTGCCCAGCGAATGAATGGCCAAATCAACTTAGGCGGATGGTTGTGGTTGTGAACACCATCGATCACCTCGACCTTCCAGCAACCCTTTGGATACGCTCAACCACTCAACTTGAATGGACATCGATGTTTTTTGCTTCGTGTATCGAGCTTGACACTTTCTTCGTCACTATCACCATCTACAACATTGCGCCCCTTTCGATAGACTCAGTATGTTCACAAGTTAAAATAATTCTCCCAAATCTTGCATCAGAACTACTCCACAACTTATAAGTCCTTATTACGAAATTTCTTCTATTAGCTCTCATACGCACCCAAATTCTCAACAAATTTATACCAAACCACACTCTTTCAGTTGAAAAACCTATGGTGTTATTCACTAGTAGAAAATCGGGATTTTACCCCATAAACTATTACCCCGGACAGTGGCGGAGTCAGGATTAAATCCAGCGGGGTGCTAAAAAAATTTCGTAAAATATTTTTTAAACCTATTAAGAAGATTTTTACAAAAATATTGAATAAATATTAAAATTGTGATATATTTATGATATTTTTAGTTAAATAGTTGAAAGAAACAAAAAAATAAAGGAAAAAAAATCAAGAAGAATTAATTTCAAAACAATATTGAAGGAAAACATTAAATTTAAATATGACATGACATTTTTTAATTGAAATAGTTTAGAGAAAGTAAAAATATACAAAGAAATCCCTAAATAATTATGTGGAATAATGATATAATAAAACAAATAAAAAGTGAAGAGTTTGGGATTTGAACCCAAGACCATTTACTTTCATTCCTTCTCCTTTACCAATTGAGCTAGATAGCAATTCTACTTTAAATATCACTTAAAAGTCTTATATTACCTTAAATATACTAAATATATGTAAAAAAAAATTATTATTTTTTTGTATTTTTTTTCCGGCCAGGGGGTGCTCGAGCACCCCCAGCTCCGCCCCTGACCCCAGATCTCATAATTTTGGGGTATAATGGCAAAACTATCAAGTTATCTTTATTTTTTTTATTAAAACAAATATACCCCGGATCATATAAAAAATATCCGGGGTATATTATATTGGTATATTAATTGTATCATATTTTATACCCCGGGCGTTTTTTTTTTGACAAATATCCGGGTTAAAAGGTTATCCACCCCTTATACTTATTATTTTAGAAGCAGGCTCTTTGTAAAAAAATGAGTCACGTGTCCTCTTTGAGCAAAATTAAAAACAAAAACTTTCAACTTCTCTCCCCCACGTTCTCCCTGCAAGAACTGCTCCCATCTCCCATCTCTCAAAGTAAGAAACCCACGTTCTCTTTCACCAAAATTAAAAACCGTTCTTTTGAGTCACGTTTTACCCTCATGCCTTTCTTCCAGTTCGATGTTGTTCGTTCTTTCATTTCAAACGTTCTTCTGGTTGCTCCCCTCCGTTCGCTCTCGCCAGTACAGGTATGCTCTTCTCTTCTCCCCTTCTTCCCTCCTCTTTCTTTGATCCTCTTCCTTTCCTCGCCAGTACAGGTACGCCGATTTGGAAATTTAGGGTTAGGGCTGTGCGATTTTTGGGTTGTACTAGGGTTTGTGTGATTTTTGGCTTTGAATTGTTGGGTGAAATCCGAGAAATATGTGTGCCCTAGAATAACTGAAATTTGTGTGTGATTTTTGGCTGAAATTTGGTTGCGATTTTGCCCTCTTTATGTGTGATTTTTTGGTTGAGATTTGGCTGCGATTTTTGCCCTGATTCTGTGCGATTTTAGGCTACAATTTGGCTGCAATTTTTGCCCTCTTTATATGCGATTTTTGGCTGCAATGTTACATATTTCAGCCAAATTTCTTAAACGTGAAGAGAAAAGAGGGCAAAATCCCATTTTTCCCATTTGATTTCGCGGTGTTTGTGCAGTTCTCCTTATAAGCGGTGTTTGCCCATTTCTAGAACTTGTAGTGCTTGCTTTAAAGAAAGGTACTTATCTAGGAGACAGTTTCCGATAACATCAGGCGTTGTAGGAAGGGAAAAATAAAGACAACAATGTGAACACATTGAGCTCAGAAAACCATTACTATTTTTTTAATGGGATTCATTATTCATTAGAAGTTTGGAACTTACCTCAACTACAGGTTTAGCTACCACTTGATAGACACGCTTTTGAGAAGTTGTTTCAGTAAACACTTCATCAAACCTGTATGACTCTGAACTCCAGTTATTTTTTCTAAGTTTCAGCCAAATTACAGAGTGGACTGATTTAGTAGGGAATTCACCACTAAATCGGATTTATTGCCCTCTTTATATGAGATTTTTGGCTGCAATGTTACATTTTATCCCTCTTAGGAATTCACCACTAGATCGACTCCACTCTGTAAATGTTACATTTTATCCCAATTTCATTATATGAGAATTCCTATAACCTAAACAGAACATTGTTGAGTTTCCGACTGTAACATCATCCTCGGCTTTATGTTCTACTATTTTTCATAAGGATTTTAGATGTTCCACTATCAGGAAAGGAAGGTGCAGCTCAATCTTTATCTCGATGTTGTTTTGGGGAAATGATGTATTAAATTATGTGGTCTAACTCTAATACTATATTGTTGCGCAGACCAGGGAAGTTGATTGAGATTCATTTTAGTGTCTCGGGTAACATGTGTGGTGCTGCACTTTTAACTTGTAAGTATGCATATCAAATATAATGTGATTTAATATTTTTCTTCATAGTTCATACCCTGATTCATTTTCGAATTCGAAGCTTAAGGCATTGATATTTAGATTGTATCAAACATTATTACTTAAGGTTAAGGAATTTGCCCCCATTCTAAGCTAAAGATACTTGAATTGTTGATTGTTGATTTTTTTTAGATGAATTCCTTAAAGTAGAATGCATTGATGTTAGTAAAAAGGGGGGAAAATAAGTAGGACTGAATTGTCTCTTATTCGTTCCCTTGGAATTACTTGTTCTACATTTTTCTAACATGTTAAATTATTGATTAGGAATTTGGGTTTAGGACCTAAATGTGTTGTATGTGCACTTTAAATTTCTTGAAAATGATAAGTTTTGGTTTTTTTAAACTTGGCTACAATTTAGTTTTTGCATTTTTAATCCATGATATTGAAGACTTTTGTTTATAGCCTTTTTTGGGTGATATTGATTTTTTTATGGCCTTGATAGTACATTAGAAGACCAAGAAAGAGGTTGTTCAATAATTACTTTCAAGTTTTTTCTTGTGATTCACATGGTCCTGTTGTTGATTTAAGTTTACATGATTGAGATATTTTGGTCATATTCTTATCCTTTTTCTTGAGACTCATATGGTTCTGTTCTGGGTTCCTTTATATGTTGTTGTTCCAGATTCTTCAAGGGACAAGTAATAAGATGAGTTTATTGATACAGATGGGTTAACAAAGAAGAAGAAAATCTACATCAAGTTTGAAGAAGAGTAGTCATTGTACAAATCTTTTTGGTTTCTTTAAGTTCTATAGCTCAATTTTAGTTTTGATTTAAAGTTTTGTACATTCAATTATAATTTAGATTTCTATCTTAGTATTGCAATTTGTGGTATGGATTTCTATTTAGGTAGTTGTGGTTTAAAGTTTTATAATTTCAACATTCGGTTATATTCATTCCACTTTCTATGAATTTTTCAGTTTTGTTGGTGTTTTATAGCCTTACTATGAAAATAATCATGATCACAATTAGATTAATAACACACTTAAAAATGTTTGCAGAAAATTTCACAAGGGTGTCATAAAATACAACACAGTAGTGAAAATAAGTGAAATAAAAATATATTCATTTGAATGTGATAGTGTCATTGGACTTCGATGAATGTAAATATTGTCTTTAAATAGTTCATAACACACACCTTAAGAGGTATAACACGGTGTATAACATAGAAACTATCATAGATGATCTGAACTCAATTTATTATGACAAGAATTATAAGACTTTTCTTTTAATAGGGCGAATAAGTAGAAAAAGTGTGATCACAATCAATCTATTATTCTTTGTCAAATTCGAGGTATCAATCATCTCGATAAAAAGACTTCTTCACGACAACTGAAAACTTCAAATAACAGCATGTTGAGGAGAATAGACAAAATAGCATGTTAGTAAAAAAAATAACGTGGATCGAGTATTTTGCATGGTGTGTCATACTTGGTCGATAAATATAATGAAAAATCTATCATATATTTATGCCTAGAGCTTTGATAAGGGTTTCAAGATATTTTCATTGGAATATTTTTTGGGCAAAATATTTAGATAGCAATACATAAATTGTTTACTCCATTGATGAAATTTGTGAAAATGAATATTATAAATTATTGATCAAATTTATCAAAAGATATTGGTGCTATTCAAGTAAAATAGAAGGTTATAAATTATGACTTGATGGGTTTAATCATCGTCCATGAGGGGTTCGATGAAATGCATCTAAGTATTTAATATTTCAAATATAGAAATGAATTTAAAATTAATTTTTAAAGTGGGTCGTATTGAAATTGATTTATAATTTACACTAATTTGAGAGGTATAATGTTTTTTTTTTTAAATATTTTGGCCTCTTAGGGTTCATACTTAAACATAGAGTACCTCTTTCTAATTAAATGTCTAAGACATTATAAGGGTTCGACTATATATACCCCAAATCATGCACGTCCTTAAGGACGTGCATGATTAAAAGGGGTTCATTTTTTTTTTTAAATTTTAATTAGACACAAGGTTTGCACGTCCTTAAGGACGTACAATTTTAACCTTGTGATTTGTGATGTATCTAGCAACACCCCATTATAAAAAAACACACACTAAATATCATTTTTTTTAATTTATTCTTTAGCTATATAGGGTTTATACATTTCAACTTAAGATATCTTTATCAAATCGGTTTATAATTTTGACCAATTTAAAAGGTGTGGCATGATGTATGTAATAGATAAAGTATCGTAAGATGATCCAAACTTAATTTTCTTAAACAAAAAACTATAAGATTTCTTTTCTTTGCCTTCAATTAGGACTGATGTAAGGAGAAACGTGAAATCGACTGATTTACCATTCATTGTCAAATTTGAAGTATCGATCATCTCAAGAAAAGAAAATTTCGAAGAACATCTTGACAAAAAAACATGAGCAATATGTTAGTAGAAAATTGACGTTTCGAATATTTTGTTTAATACGTCAAACTCGACTAAAAATATTATGAAAAAATCCGAACAAGGTTCGGGAAAAGAACTAGTTCTCTTAATTTAAAAAAAAAATTAGTATAACAAATGCTCGCTTCTTTTGATTAAAAAAAATCTATGTAGCTTTCCTAGCCTCTTTCTGTGCGCGAGAGATCGAACAGATCACGCGGCTGTGTCCAGGGCGCCCGGCTGGCCTCCATCCTCCATTGTGTGCTCCGACCGCCGACCACCGAGCCTGTTCGGACTCCAGCGCGCTCCGACCACCGAGCCTGCTCCATCATCGGCTCCCTCTGTCGCCGATTCCTCACCCGCCGAGCCCTAGCGCGCAGAGTGCTCCCGCCGACCTCCATTGCTGAGCGAACCTCCATCCTCCATCACCGGCCTCATCTGTGTGAAGGAAACCCCCCATTAACGCCTCCTCTTCCTAGGTAAACAAAAACCCCTAATTTTCAGATTTTGCAAAAACCCTAATCGTTTGTTATCAAGATATCGATATCAGTTAATACCTCCCAAAAAATGAGTATATGAAAATAGGTCAAACTTGATATCTAGATATCAACTGATATCGATATCTGACTCTTACCAAACATAGATATCAGATATGACTTGATATCAAGTGATATATTATGCATACCAAACACTAGATATCGATATCAGTTAAAGTGATATCTGATATCTAGATATCAATACCAAACGACCCCTAATTTCTTTCGTTTCGAGATTTTTGGGAGCTAGGGTTTATCCATTTTTGTTGTTGTTGAATGTTCGATTTGTGGAGGGTCTGTTAATACTCTGTTTGTTTGGATGATCAGATGCGATGTATTCGGTCAGAGATGCGCTTGGAAAGTGGGGGAAGAGGGCGGCCGACGCAACCAAGAAAGCCGAGAATCTCGCTGGGAACATGTGGCAACACTGTAAGTGCTCAATTGAATGGCCGTTTTGTTTGATTTAGTTTTTTATTCCTCAATTCCAATTGGTCAGTTGTAATTTCTATAAATGCGTACCTTTTAAATTATCAATATTACTAATGATGTGGATGTTTTGAGTGAACACGAGGAACAATTAAGCTCTGAATCTTGTACCTTGTGAAGGATCTCAGTGGATTTGTAATCGGTGGACTGAACTCATTCTAGATGCTTCTGGTTTTTCACATTGCTTGGTTCAATTTCAAGAGGCCTTAAATGGTTGTTTTTATCTGCTAGACATGCTAATTCTATGTAACTCTGTCTTGATCCTTGTTAGAATTTGTATTATGGTTGATGATGTATGAGATTAATATGAATTTAATCCTGTCACTTTACCATGTCATTACCTGATAGGTTTAACTGGCAAGGAATAATGACGCCTGTTGCTATGTTTTGTTTTGTTTCTATTAGAATTGAGAGTAATCTAGTACACTTCAAGTCTTGGGTGTTGCTAACTGTGCTTGTAATGCGAACTTCTGTTTTTGCTTATTGTGCATTTGAGTGGATTCGGTGATGCAATTGCTAATAGTTTTAAACCTGTGGGAGATATATTGAATGCATCCTGACTTTTTTGGTTTGGATTAGTGAAAACAAGCCCTAATGTCGCTGATGTTGCGGTGGCTAGAATGCTCAAGGAACAAAAGTTCTTGCTGAGGGTGGATAGGAGAAGGTGTTTGGTCAAACTACTCCAGAGGAGCAACTTCAGAAGTCTTATGCATGTTATCTCTCTACATCAGTTGGTCCAATCATGGGAACTCTGTACTTGTCAACCGTGAAACTTGCATTTTGCAGTGACAATCCTCTTCCATGTCAAGTTGGTGAGAAGACTGAGTGGAGCCATTATAAGGTTAGCCTGTCCTTGTGCAAATTGTTATTCTCTTATTTGATGAATTTAAGTAGCGGGGATCACTCAGCGGACAACATTCGCAATTTTATCTTTTGATTTCTATGCTCTTAGTTAGACCTAAAAGCTGGTGCATAGTAGTCCAATAGAGAATAGAGACATAAGAAGTATGGTAGCCAAGCACCTTTGTTCTTATTAATGATGGAGTATATAATATAGCTCGGGCATGTATGTTTTTTGCTCTTATGAACTTGATTTAAGGAACAATGCAGGTACCATCTCGCATCTCATCTCGAAGAGAAGATGTGTCAGGATTGATAGAATAGGAAATAATTGAGGTTTGTCAACTCATCCCTTCCTATGCTACCTATCCTTGATTTCAGTGGAGCATTTATATCTTTCTTTTGGAACAGTGTAGTCGTTTGTGACTTGTGAGTCTGAATTATCCATCCTGAATTATCCCATTAGAGTTGAGTAAAATAGATGACAATAAGATTGCATGTACCTGAAAAGTTTGATGTATTTTCTTCAATAAATGTTGTATGATACTAGGTATTTGTTAGGAATATTTGGACTTCACATTGATGCATGGATAAATGTGTGCAAGTGAGAGGTTAGGAAGATTAGAGAGACTCAGATCACCACTCAACAACCGAGAAAATAATCATGTATTGAGATAAAAGAACCAGATACTTATCAAAGGAGGTCATCCCCAGTGAGCCCAAGGCAAGTTGCCTAAAGATCGGATCCTAATTCCAAATTGGATAAAAAGAAAATAGGGACGCAACCCTGTATTTAAACTACCTCACAACTGTGATCTCACAAGGATCACAGCCTGTGACTCTTATCATTCCCCTCTAACAAACTGACATGTCAAACACCATGTTACCCTCACCTGGCTTTACACATTATTTGCTCCCCTTTTTCGTATTTCCTTCTAGAATAAACTATAGGCCCTTTTGAAGGCTGAGTGCTAGCATAATGGTGGCTCTTTGTCCGGCTTGTGAAAAATGATAAATTGATAATGTTCTCCCAAATGCAATGGTCATAGAAATCAGGAATTGTAAACAAGAATATATTGGTATTTGGTCACCTTGCATTTCATAAACGCATAGATTTTCATCACTATTTGAGATTAGAAGTGTTCTCTTCACCCTTCAGAAAGTAGAGCTTCTGGTTTTAGAAGATGTTTATGTTCTCTTCACCTTCCTTGCCTTGCCCATGTTAACTTTTCTCTTCCCTTATTTAGGTGAAGTTGATCGCAGAATTGCTTTTGGGCAGCTTAAGCGGTTTGCATATCGTGAATTGCAGCTAGCTACAGACAGCTTCAGTGAGAAAAATGTTCTTGGCTAGGGAGGCTTTGGCAAGGTGTATAAAGGTGTCTTATCAGATAATACAAAGGTTGTTGTGAAAAGATTGACAGATTATGAAAGTCCAGGTGGTGATGCAGCTTTCCATCATGAAGTTGAGATGATAAGTGTAGCTGTTCACATAAACCTATTGCGTCTGATAGGGTTTTGCACCACAACAACAGAGTGTCTGTTGGTTTATCCATACATGCAAAACTTGAGTGTTGCTTACCGTCTACGAGGTATTTTTGCTTCAAAATATTGTAAAGAGGATTCCTGTTTACTTAGATCTCAGAATCTTAGCATGATCTCAGGCTCTTATTTGGTGTAAATTTACAATAGCACACTAGACAATTTACCTCTCATGCATTGGCAGTTTGTTATCCAGATGACCCAAGTAAAGGCTGTTAATCCTTCTACGAACAAGAACAACCCAGCTGAGAAGTACATACAAATTATTACAATCGACGAGCATGATTTCTGGTTCATGGGATTTGTAAACTATGACAGTGCAGTAAAAAATCTGAAAGGAGTCCAGTGAAATTGTGAACACTGCTGGTGTTGATGTCGATATGTTACAATTAGGTATTAAAGTTTTTTGTGTTATATGTTGTTCTATATCATCAAATCAGCTTACTAATTAAATCTAGCTAGAAATCGATTTGGTTCCTTGATTTTGAGAGACTAAAAGGCTTTACCTGCCTGATACTACTATACACCCCAGATTATTTCAATTTTATACCCCGGCTAAATGAAAATTACAATCCGAATTCGATATAATATATACCCCCGGATTATTTCAATTTTATACCCCGGCTAAATGAAAATTACAATCCGAATTCGATATAATATATACCCCAGATTTTAAATTAATATACCCCGGGCGTTTTTTATAGGGGAAATCAGCTATAGTTATATACCCCGGATTATTTTAGTTTTATACCCCGGATAAAAAAAAATTTCAACCCGGATTGGACATACCTAATACCCCGGATATTAGCATAATATACCCCGGATATTACCAGAATACACCCCGGGCGTGTCTTTCAGAGCACTTTTTTTCAATTTTGGCTAGGTTTTATACTCCGGATTTTTAAAAAATATATCCGGGGTATAAAGTCGGACCATGTATTAACCCCACCCTAGTTCTACCCCGGAGCCCTATATTGTCAGTTCCGGGGTATATTTAAAAAATGCCCGGGGTATATTAGTGATTTTCTACTAGTGATTATTTCTTCAATTTATTCCATCACGCATCCACGCAATATAAAAACATTGGGAACCAAATAAATATACCAAAATACGATAAATAACATCTACGTAATATAAACAACATCTAGGATTCCATATCAAACAAATCACGATTTCATCAAAACTAAGTTTCAATATCCGATAAATTAAATCATGATTTCATCTAATCTAATCTAAGATTCCATATCATAAAAATCACGATTTCATCAAACTAAGATTCAATATCGGATAAATCATGATTTCATCGTATCTAGGATTCCATATCGGATAAATAATAGCGTACACTATAAACTTGAATTTCAACAATGAATAGATTAACCAAATAAACATACTTGTACATTCTCGCCTTCGCTGTCAAGTCTATCTTCCTTCTCCCTAAACATATACAATGTTTTTAGAGTGAAATAGATGTAATAAGCCCATACCACAATCTAAGGTCATTATATAGCAAAATATGTGGAACTAGCCGTTGTAATAGCTATTTTTTTTTTTGTTAAAAAAATTAAAGAGGCTAGGATGCGGGTAGACTTAAACCTACACGTGTTCTGGATATGCGTGTCGACCAAACAGAATAATCTGGATGCGTGTGGGGTTATTTATCCCAGTTCCGCCCATTTTAAAGCTCGCTTTTTTTTTATACAAATTCTTATATGCATCCAGGATGCACGCGGTGTGGGTGCGTCAGGATTGCACGCATCCTGAATGTGTTCTGGGTGCACAACTTACCACTCATTTAATAAGATATATAATTAATATAACTATGGATAATTAGTTAGGTATCATTTTCTGTGTGTTAAGTTTGCAATTGGAGGAAGCTGATTCAAACCTGAAAAACATCTCTACGTACTTATAAATTAGACTAAGTCCTTCTAACACGACCAACTACCAACCTAGCTTCCTGTTTATGGGTTAACTAATTTCCTTTAAATCTTTGCACTTAAATTAACCAAACCACGCCAAGAAATAAAAGGCTAGGAATCTAGCTAGGATTAGTCAATTAAAAATTTATATCAGTTTTTATCAAATCAAATTACAATACGCGTACATGCATCTTCTCACAATCGTTTAACCTACATGAAATCACCAAATTCAACAACATGCGTTAGAAAAGTGTATTTTTTCTTCGGTTAGGATCTTCTACAACACTTCCTACCCCCTCCCTACTTCACTATATTTTTTTTAATATTTATTTAATCTTAAAAAAATATTTGGATTCCTAATATCTATTTTATATATTTATAAAAAATTTATTTTAAAAATCATGTTTTAAAATTTTTAATAATTGTATTTTGTAAAATATTGACTTTTTAATTTGTAAAAATTATAAAACTTGATTTTTAAAATTAAAATTTTAATTATAAACATATAAAAATAGATATTAGGAATCTAAATATATTTTTTATAAAAAAAATTTAAGATTAAATAAATGGTAAATATTTTTGTGATGAAGGGAAGGGAGTAGGCCGGGTAAGTTATAGGTGATCTTGACTGCTTTTTCTTAACCAAAACGAAAATATATACTATATAGATCTACTCCCTCTATTAATTAACACATTCACGTTTTTTAAAACTATATAAAATATGAACTTTTTTACATTTGTTTTTATAAATTCAGATTTAATAATAATAAGTATGAAAACTTAAATATTGTTTTCCCTTCTCATAATTAGGTAACGAAAACTTGGATAAGATATGTATAACAGTATTACCTACCAAACTGACAACTATATACTATCTTCTAAGCTAACTTATGAAATGACAAATAAATTATACTAACATATTAATAAAGATAGATACTATTATATACATAAATAATGTGTAAAAACCTGCAGGTGGGTTATAAGTAGAAGGTGTAGGTTGGAATATGGAGATCCAGACGTTGAAAGCAGAACAAAACTGATCGATGATCACATCATCAAGCAACCCTCTCTCTCTCTCTGAATTATCTGTGTTTGGATCTCTTTGAGGGGAGATATTAAGTTGTTTGTTAGCCAACACGTTGGCATCAAAACCGGTCTCCCCCCAAACCCCAATTCTCACCTTCTCCTTAATTTCCATGTCTTGTTTAACTGCTGTCTGCTACTTTTATATATCCACCCTCCCATTTTTCCAATCCTACACAAAATTAGGGTTTCCTTGATTACTTTACTGTATATCTGATCCAGCTTCTTTGATAATTTTCAGTTGTAGATAGAAATTGAATAGGAATATGTGGAGTAGAGGCCACTGGCGGCCTTCAGAGGACGAACGACTGCGAGAACTGGTGGAGAAGTACGGCCCTCACAACTGGAACTCCATCGCAGAAAAGCTCCATGGCCGATCAGGGAAGAGTTGCAGGTTGAGATGGTTCAACCAGCTGGATCCTCGGATCGACCGGAGCCCCTTCACGGAGGAGGAAGAGGAGAGGCTGCTGTCTTCCCACAGGATCCACGGAAACAGGTGGGCTGTCATAGCCAGGCTGTTTCCCGGGAGGACAGATAACTCCGTCAAGAACCACTGGCATGTCATCATGGCTCGTCAACATCGGGACAGATCTAGACTCTACGCCAACATCATTCGTCGGGCTGCTACATTGGATTACTTACCGAGCAACCACCACCACCAGGCTGCTGCTGTTAGGTTGCTTTCTCACAAGTATTATCAATCTTGTGATCAATCACTTGGAGGTGAGTAATTGATGCTTCAGATGGATCTATCTATCTATCTATCTATCTATCTATCTATCTATCTATCTATCTATCTATATATTGTTTTCTCTTTGAATATGTACAGATGAGAATGTGAAGCCAACTATCCAGTACTATGACTTCCTGCAAGTGAATGCTGACCACTCGAACAAAAGTGAAGTGATCGATCAAACGAGGAAAATAGACGATGAAGAGGTTGAACAAGAACAAGCAAAGGTCTCAGCTGGACCGACCAATATTGTAGTCCCGTACATAGATTTCTTCATCGGATGCAACTCCAAGAGTTAAGAGATCGATCGATCACATGATCGAATGCATTAATATCCCTCTATTCGATCATACATGCAAGAAACATATATATATATATACAAGATTTTAGGATGAATATATATCGATAATTGACATCATATGCAAATGCATATGAAAATATGATCATGACAAAGGATATATTAACACCATTAAAATGTACGTAGTTAGTTTGGTTAATTAATGAGGGATATATCGATTAGGGATCACACAAATTAAATGTTAACCCCAGCGGCTAACGCAGGCATCAAGTTTACAGTTGATTGTGTCGCTCATGTATGCACGTTTCATCAATTGTATGTAGTTGTAAGTTGTAGCTAATTTCCCGATCGAGTTACTCAATGAATCGCAAAATTGCATTGGCTTGTTTCATTTAGATTACAAACATTCCAATGTATATTATGTCTTGTTTTCTCCTCCCGAGTTATATTTGTCAACAGATCGAGCAGATGATGTGCGACTTCTGGTGGGGTGATGGGGAGGGGAATAATTAAGAAGGTTCATTGGATGTCCTAGAAAAAAATGTGTGTCTCTAAGGATAGTGGGGGTATGGGTTTCGGGACATGGAGACATTCAACTTGGCAATGCTAGCAAAGATGGGGTGGGGAATTTTGACGGAGCCATTCATCTTTCTTGGATGCTAGGATAGGAAATAGTCCGAGTTATGTTTGGCGGAGCCTTCTAAAGTGTTTGGCTAAAAAAATTATAAGATATTTAAAATAATAGAACTTTAAAATAAAATACCTTATAAATTGTGTCAATTAATTATATTAAGTTTATAAGATAATTACAAACTTAACACAATATTTAGTATTTTATTTATACAATCTATGTAATATTTTATTTTAAAATTAAGTTATTTTAAATATTTTATACTCCACTTTTAAAGTGATTATGCTTATAATTAGGATAATGCATTGGGATTCCAAACACACCTAATATAATTAATTGACACAATTTATAAAGTATTTTATTTTAAAATTTCATTATTGTAAATACCTTATAATTTTTTTAGTCAAACACTTCCAAAACGGTTAGGCTTATAACTTGGGAATCCAAATAGACCCAAAAAATTGTCATCAACTATGAACCCTATTGATATCGGTCATGATTAAGCCATTGACAACTTCTGAAGCCATGATCAGCAACCTAGTCAGATTCAGAAGTTGTGATCATCACTGCTTCAGAAGCCACGATCGGCTTCAAATGTCCACCGTCTTCAAAAGCCGTGATCACAGTCGGGTAAGTGGCGATACAATGACAGTATATAGTATACCCCATTATGAAACATTTAGTCCCCCATAGATTTCATCAATGGAGGAATAGATTTTAAACAACAAAGAAACTAGGCAAGACCCTCATCAACTATTGTGCATTGACTACAACTCCATGTCATGTGCAATTAAAATTCAAAAACCTTTAAATTTAATGCTTCGATATTGTTTGTTGCCGTACACCCTAACAATCTCAAAATTGGGATAATAAACTTGGCACATCGCTTACAACTCCATATGCAATTAAATTTCGAAAACGTTGATGCTTTGAAATTCGTTTGTTCACACACCACCCCCTAACTAATCATTTCAAAATTGAGGAAATTATCTTAAGCCTACTTGGCTTAAAACCTAAAGGTATTTTACTGCTAATGATTGATGAAATCCCTTTTCGATGGCGTTGAACCAAGAGCTCTCAAACTCTTGCTATCTAGAAAGTCGGTGAACAGGAGCTGTAGTTACCTGCTTGGGCATAGCTTCGAGACTTGTTTCAGACTTGCAAGACCAAAGATGGGTCACTTGTGCATTGAGCTCAGGAGCTTTAGAGCCAGAGCCTCTTGTTCGGCAAGAGAAATAGAGTTAACATTGAGATCCGCTTTCCTGTCACCATCTTTGATCTCCATCTCTTCATCATCACTGCCAAAGTACAGTTTCATCTTCTTGTTAGGTTGGCTCTTGCTCGCGTCTTCACCGGACCCAGAGTGCTCATCTTCGTCACTCTCTAGTTCTTCCTGGCCCCTCTTCAACTTCATCTTCTTCATCATTCGTTTCTCCTTCCTTAACTTCTGCGCTTGAATTTTGTCAATTTTGTCCTCCTGCTTCAACTTCGCTCGTATTTTCTCATACCGTTCATTAACTGCAAAGACGAAAAAGAAAAATACATCAAACCAAGCAATGCCATGTCAAGAGGATCAAAAACTTACAAAAGCAAGAGCTTTAGGAATCTAGGTGCTTGTTCTCTATTGATCGATTAAGCAAATCAAGTTCACATGGCCAAACCTTTTCGGAAATGAATAATCACAAAAGCATTAGGGTTTATTCATAATCCTCTATGTCCATCCACTTATTCTTGAGATCTTGGCCGGTCAAAGTCAAAGAAACAACCATAATAGAACCACCAATCAATAACAATCACAACACATGGCCGATAATACAAGAGACACCTCCTAGGAGTCATTTTCTGTCAAAGGCAATGAACTATTAGTATCCCTTTTCCCAAGAGTGAGCAATCTGAGGTTCGGATGATGGGTGCGAGCTATGAGTTATATAACCTTGAAGTTAGGGGTAATCACATGAATTTAAATATGGAGAAATTCAGTCCTAGATATAGCAAAATACACACAATTGCGCAACACGAATTGATCACGGAACTAGATACATTAGACGTTAATTAGTGAATAGGAAGATGATTATTGGGTATTTTGACATGGCAGATGCTGTCAAATGCTACACAAAATATAGCTCAAAATCTATCTGGTTTAGTTGAAGCAGCTTGGAAATTATGCTTCGTGTGTAAAGATCAATTTATCCATAATTGCGCTTTGAGTTAAATTTCATGATTTTGTAGAACTCCGTTTCGCGCTTATAGGAAACTAATCACATTCTTATATACCTCTATCCATGTCAAGCTGAGGTAGGCCACTACCACCACTAGAGTCAGCGATTGTGGCAAGCGGTGGGAGAGTGTTGCCGTCATCATCAAAGACCATCCTTGTCCCAATGGGTCTGTGGATATTAATTTTCATCTTCTTTTTCTTCAAAACGCGAGTTGCAGGCCTACATGTTGAAAAGACAAGTATGAAAGTTCTAGAAATGCCTTACAATTGAACCATAAAACTAGCAAACAATGTTATAGCTTTTCATATCAACTCGTTGATATTGATAAAAAAGACAAGGGAAGAATCTTACACTACTGTTTCAGTCTCAGTTACGTCCCGCTTTGCCACAGGGACAATATCATCTCTTAAGAGGTCATTATCAGATTCTTCCTCCTTGAAGCCATTGTCATTTTCTGCTGAACCATCAAGCAACTCAAGCGGACCATTATCCACTTCGAGGGTAGTTACAGGGGAAATGTTTTTACTTTCACCTTTCCGGTTCAAGAACCGGATTTTGGGAGTCATTGGTAGGCCTAATGATGCTGAGAACTCATCAATAGGCAGTTTCGTAACATCAAAAACTTCCTTATCTTTTTCTTTACTGATAGATTTAAGATATGTGATGAAGGCCCTTTGAGCTAATTGCGGCATATCTTTGTGCTTCGCCAACAAGGAACTCAACAATGGAGAGATTGGTTGTAAACTGTTTTTATTTGCCTGAAATGAAATAATAATGAAATAAAACATCTACAAAGATGTACACTAAAGTTAGCAACATATCACATAACTTGGTTCAAAAAAATACCTTTGTAAAATTTATAGGTATTTTTCTTGACTTTAGCTTCTCGATCATTTTCATTTCCGAGGGTTCCAAAAACAAAAGAGATTTCCCAGCAACATCATGACGTGCAGTCCGACCAACTCTATGTATGTAAGTATCAACATTGGAAGGGCAATCAACCTAAGGATGCAAAATATGCAGATCAATAATCAAATCTATGAGGTAAATTCTTCTTACAATAGACAGCAACCAACCTGAACAACCCAATCAACTGCCTTGTCAAAATCGAGCCCTCTTGAGCCCACATCAGTTGAGAATAGAACTGACCGTCTACCACAAAACTGAGAATATGTCCCCTGCCTTTTGTCTTGATTCATCTTTCCATGTAGATGCTTCAAGGGGATCCCGGGACGCAATTTCTTGAATGCTTCAAAAACAAACTTCACCTATTGGAAACATATGCAAAAGATAAGAACAAGCCAAGACTACTAATATTAATACTTCTCACTTCTGAGAGGAAAAAGAGAGAACTATTACAATGCACGTAAACAAAAACTTAAGTGAGGAGGAACAAACTCTACAATTTACATCAAAAATTGTAAGTTCAGTCACCTGTTTGCGAGTTGTAAGGAACACAAGAATTGCTGAATTTAAATGGGACTTAATGAAACTCCACAGCATGTCTAGCTTTTGGTCAAGTGGGACAACCAGAGCTGACTGTTGCAAACGCTCTGGAGTAGCAGTTGTTGCTTCCTCATGAACACTAAGGTACTCAGGATCCTTCAAGCTTAGCCTTGCCAAATCCTGCACTGACTTTGTTTGTGTTGCCGAAAATAATAATGTTTGCCTACACTTTGGAAGTTGAGTCAAAATTGCATTCATAGTCTTTTTAAACCCAGCATCGAGAATACGATCAGCCTCATCAAGCACCAAAATCTGTTCATGGAAAGGAAATTCCAGTAAAGTGAACGATGCAATGGTGATCCATGGTAAAATCAAAGATCTTGTATATTCAATAATGACATAACAAAAAGTAATGAGTGGCATAATAAAGCACAAATGAAAATGCAAATGAAAATATTAGAACCCTTTTATACATGGTAGAGAAAATGACAATGTGAATATAAAATCATCTTATCCTAGAATTACTCTATATATTAAATGGCTAGAAATAGCAAACATTTACTGATTTGATTTTTCATCCTATCCACTCAAACCTCGAATTACATCTTCACAATGCCCTTACAAATGGCATACCAGATATTTGCAACTATTCCTATGCAGGAGCAAGAATCCTGGCGTGATGAAGATATGGCGGTATTTTCAAAATTTAGAGTTAAATTGTTCATCATATAATACAAGCATGAGCCAGTCTTGCACTGACCTGAAGTTGTGAGCATTCAAAGTTTGCAGTCTCATCCATGTGCTGGAGTAACCGTCCAGGAGTGCAGACCAGAATATTTAGCCCATTCACACAATCCTTTTCTTCATCCACACCTTTACGACCACCGATAAGAAGACCGGCACTAAAGCCGTGATACCTTCCAACTGTCTTTATGACATCAAAGAGTTGATTGGCCAATTCCCTTGTTGGAGATATGATAATGCAGCCTACCCCATCCTCAGGCCCCCATCTTGCCCTGTGTAACTTCTCTAAAACCTAAAAGAGCACACAAAAACGGCAATAGCAACACATTATTTAGTCAAATTACAATTAGAAGTAATTTGCAGTGACGATAAATTGACAAAAGCAAGGGATTTTCCACATCTAGCTTTAGCAAATACACAACGGCATCTCAGGATGGTGACAAAGTGCTTAAGCCCTGAGAGATTCATGATTTCTATTTTCTACGTTCAATCATATATTACCAGACCAATCCTGAGGCTAAATGACACCTAGGACTAACAGATGAACAATATGACCAAGTAAATCACTCAAACTCTAGGGCAAATGGAAAGCAGCAAAAACATAAGAACAATCTAGGCAGATAAACTGACCGGGATAACAAAAGCTAAGGTTTTTCCAGATCCAGTCTTGGCAGCACCGAGAATATCCCTCTCACACAAGGAGTGCGGCAACGAAGCCCTCTGGATATCAGTCATCTGAACGAATCTCGCGTCCTTCAACCCGTCCTTGGTCTTCTTCGAAAGAGGCAACTGTCTGAACAAGTCGCAGCCAGCGTATCGGGAGAAGGAACCATCGTCAAGGCGCCCGATCGGAGAGTTCGCAGTCAAAGGAGGCAAAGAGAGCGGGTTCGAGGCACGTTCAGGCTTACCGAATTCGATCCAATCCTCGAGGAGCTTGATTTCTTCGCATTCTATGAGCCGGAATTGCTTGCGCGAGGGACGAGATTTCGGCTTTGGCCTCCGCATGGCTGAAGCTTGATTCGAAAAGTGGCGGATGCTAGGGTTTTCAGAGATTGATTGAAGGGGTTTAGGCCAATGAACTCCCGATAACTCTAGCGGCAGTGGCTGTGGATGACCGGCCGGAGTGGAAGTAGTGATTGGTGGTTTCGGTGGAGGTGCGGCGGCGCTTGCTAGCGGAGGTAGTGCCGGTGGTTTGCTACTGAGGAAGAATGAGTGAAGGCGGCGAATTTGGAGCCGGTGTGTGTTAATAAGGGCTCGTTAACATATGCCGTAGAAAAAATCAGCCCTCTGGCCTCTATATATAATTAGGGATAGAAAGTGAAAATTGTGAAAATAATGTTCTTTCAGGTAGGGCTGTTATTCGAGCCGAGTATTACTTGTTCATATTTGGTTCATTTAGAATATGAACGAGTTCAAGTCGAGCCTAAATTTTGACTCGAGCTTAAAAATGTGCTCATATTCGGCTCCTTTAGGAAATGAGCGAGCTCGAGCCGAGCTTATTTCGAGTTTTAGGCAATTCTACTAGCTCATTATACAATAACTTTAAAAAAAATTTAGAAATTTCATAAAATTCGAGGTATTCGAGTTTAATTCGAACGAGCCGAGCTTTGGACCGAGCTTAAAAATGTGCTCATACTCGGCTTGTTTAGAAAATGAACGAGCTCGAGTCGAGTTTTATACGAGCCGAACCTGAGCCGATCACGAGTAACTTGTCTCACATAACACTGAAAGTAGGTAAAAGGTGGGGAAATCGGCGGCAAGGTTTTCAATTTCATGTGATAGCCTAACTTTCATATTTTCCACATAATAACCTTATAAATTTAAACGGAGTCCGTATTATGCTAAATGATTATTTGATGGATTTCATAAACATGATGTCAACAAGCCAACATTATGAATTCAAAAAATGTTGATGGTCGGTGGTGTTATTTTGAGTTTTGTTATTTTGTCTTTTGCTACCGTGAGAAAGGTTGTGGACGTGATTGAGACTTGATAGCTCGTTGATGGTCGAGTCTGAAGGTTCGATAATGTAAAACAAAGTAATATAAAGATACTCTAGAAGGGGGGTTGAATAGAGTATGCCGGTTTTTCGCAGATAGTCTCAAAACTTTTGAAGCTCGTGCAAAACCCTTTGAGATTAGACTTAGTCTTTTCTCTGAAAACCTTAATCACAAAGTTAAGCAATTCGAACCAAGTGCGGAAATAAGGTAAAGCATTAAGTAAAGGACACAATGAGTTGTTTACGAGGTTCGGCACGAACTTGGCCTATACGTCCCCACCTAGGGTTCTTCCACAACCCTAGGATTCAACCGGCTTTTATTGATTCACAAGACTTAGGATCATAATAGTTCACCGAGAAGCCTCTCTCCTATACAATTGCAATCTAGTCAACTCACGTTCCCTTGGAGTCCTAGACCAATCTAGAAGAGCCTCACCTCTCTCAGCTATCTAGTACAATCCTCTTACACTTAATGAATCAATCGCCTAGTGTCTACTTCCTGAGTTACAAACTCTTGAGTATAACACTCTCTCAAAACATATCCTATAAGCTCACTGTGTAACTCTCAAATGCTTTGAAATGAAATAACAGACTCTTAAGAATTAGCAGAGAGCACACGAAGAAGACATATTTCACTTGAAGACTTAAGTGCGAATGAGAGCTTGTGTTCCACGAACATTTTTCTGTCTTCTCTTCTTCCTTTCCTTTATAGAGAACAAATCGGCGCCTCCAAAGAAGAATCTTCTCTTCAACGCCTAGGCTGATCATGGCCATCTTCGAGATCTTCTATACTTGGAAAGTTTGAAGCCATGATCTTCAATTGTGTCCTTCTCAACTTCAAGTTTTAAAGGAATGAGAGATATTCGATAAACTTCCTGAAATGTTAGAATATAATATCTGGAAGCATATAATAATATAAAATAATATTCAAGCATAATAACATAGAGAACAGGTTTTGTGTTTCATCAACACAGTTGTAGCTTCAAGACCTTTGACAAAAACTGTCTGTCAAAGCCTTTGAAACTAATTCTGATTTTCAGCAAGGGAGGGAGTTATCAATCTCCCCCTTGATGAAAGACAAAACCTATGCATCCCTGCAGCTTAGTCAAACATATATAATATAAGTAAAATCGGACTAAGTACCTGCATGGGTTAGACGAATGTTGGATCATAATTTTAAACATGAAAGACGCAAATGCTAATAAAATGTGAATGGCTTCAAGCCTGGCTACAGGAGCAAAGGTCTCCTCGTAGTCAATACCTTCCTCTTGATTGTAGCCTTGAGCAACAAGCCTTGCCTTGTTCCTCACGATCTTACCATTCTCATCTAGCTTGTTTCGAAATACCCATCGTGTGCCAATGACTGATTGATGCTTTGGCCTAGGCTTCAAGGTCCAGACTTTGTTCCTTTCAAATTCGTTGAGCTCACTTTGCATAGCAATGATCCAATCTGGCTCTTGAAGGGCCTCATCTACCTTTTTTGGTTCTATAAGAGAAACAAACGCGTGAAAAGCACAAAGATCTTTAAGTTTAGAACGAGTTTGAACACTAGATGTAGGGTCAAAAATGATATCCTTTAATGAGTGTGATGAGGAGTATTTGAATTTTCTTTTGCTGGTCTCAGCTCCTTGATTCGTCACACCAGCAGGATTGATTTGAGGTACATCTGACTCCATGGTCTTGTTATGTTCAGTTGCAGCAGTTTCTGACGTTTCAACACTGTTAGATTGGACACCAAGGGCTTTGGACGAATCTTCAACACCTTGGGCCAATTCTTCAGTGTTGAGAATCTGTTCCTGCATGTTCCTCTTCTCTGTGTTCT
This sequence comes from Persicaria maculosa, assembly GCA_963922045.1. NCBI lineage: Eukaryota > Viridiplantae > Streptophyta > Magnoliopsida > Caryophyllales > Polygonaceae > Persicaria > Persicaria maculosa. Next base: position 56,595,584 of record OY998258.1, on the reverse strand, counting down.
TGGTGGCAACATCATCACCTTCCTCGTTCTCTGCATAGATGTTAAGATCTATATCTGCAACACTTTCACTCACAGAACCATCATTACATTCATCAAATATAACATATATACTTTCTTCAACTAACTGGGTCCTTTTATTAAAGATTATATAAGCTTTGCTACTTGTGGAGTAGCCAAGAAATATACCTTTATCACTACGCGCATCAAATTTCCCAAGGTTATCTTTTCCATTGTTATGAACAAAACAAGTACAGCCAAATGGTTTAAAGTAAGATATAAGTGGTTTGCGGCCTTTGAAAAGTTCATAAGGAGTTTTCTTTAAGATGGAACGAATAAGACAACGATTCAAAATATAGTTAGCTGTGTTAAAAGCTTCAGCCCAATAGGTTTTAGGTAATGCATTTTCTAAAAGTATAGTCCTGGCCATGTCCTCTAGGGTGCGGTTCTTTCGTTCCACACCCCCATTTTGTTGAGGTGTCCTAGGAGCAGAAAAGTTATGGGAGATGCCATATTTAGCACAAAACAAATCAAACTGAAGTTGATCAAACTCCCTACCATGATCACTTCGAATTGACACTATGGACTCGTTTCTTAAAGTTTGCAACTCCTTACAAAGTTTTGAAAACTCAAATAAGGCCTCTGATTTTTCTTTTAAAAATGCAACCCAAGTATATCTAGAAAAATCATCAACAACAACAAGCATGTACTTTTTACCATTGGGAGATTTGACTCGCATAGGACCACATAAATCCATATGTAAAAGTTCAAGGGGTCTAGAAGAACTTACAACCTTTTTGGGTTTGAAAGAGCTACGTGTTTGTTTACCTCGTCTGCATGCATTGCACATATCAATACCTTTGAAGTCCATCTCAGGTAGCCCTCTTACAAGCCCTTTGGACACAAGCTTCTATAGTGTATGTGGACTCACATGATCGAGTCTCCTGTGCCAGAGCTTTGGATCGTCCGTCAAAGCCTTTAGACAGGTTAAGCTTCCTTGTGCCACTTGATCAGCATTCACAGCGTATATATTGTTGTAACGATATGCAGTCAATATAACTTCACCTGTATCTTCTCTGCACACTAGACATCTTTTCTTGTTAAATCTGACATCATTGCCACTATTACATAATTGAGAAACACTAAGCAAATTATACTTCAAACCATTCACAAGATAGACATTTTTAATGTTATGGTTGGAATCACTCCCAACACTGCCAATACCAACGATATCACACTTTCCTTTGTCGCAAAGAGTGATTGTTCATGTGGATTGCTCCTTTAGATCATGAAAGAGAGAACTCTTCCCACTCATATGTCTCGAGCATCCACTATCAATAATCCATTTTTGCTCCTTCACCTTGGTGATCTCCTGCAAAACAAACATCAACCTTTGTGGCTAGACCAATAAGCAAATTTGGATCCATTATTGGGATAAACCATATTTGGTAAAATAGTGCCTTTGGGGACCCAAACTTGTGTTATCCGTTCTTTTCTCAAATGAACATCTTCATCAATGATCTCCAGTGGACAAAGTTGTTTCCTACAAAGAGTGGTGGTCTACTGGTAGACCTTCCCTGTGCAAATCCTCCGCTTGCTTCACCAGACATGATAAAAAAACTCACAAGATTGTTAGATCGAAAGCAGTGAGTAAAGCTCTGATACCAAATGAAGGTTCCATAATGTAAAACAAAGTAATATAAAGATACTCTAGAAGGGGGGGTTGAATAGAGTATGCCGGTTTTTCGCAAATAGTCTCAAGACTTTTGAAGCTCGTGCAAAACCCTTTGAGATTAGACTTAGTCTTTTCTCTGAAAACCTGAATCACAAAGTTAAGCAATTCGAACCAAGTGCGGAAATAAGGTAAAACATTAAGTAAAGGACGCAATGAGTTGTTTGCGAGGTTCGGCACGAACTTGGCCTACGTCCCCACCTAGGGTTCTTCCACAACCGACTTTTATTGATTCACAATACTTAGGATCCTAATAGCTCACCGAGAAGCCTCTCTCCTATACAATTGCAATCTAGTCAACTCACGTTCCCTTGGAGTCCTAGACCAATCTAGAAGAGCCCCACCTCTCTCAGCTATCTAGTACAAACCTCTTACACTTAGTGAATCAATCACCTAGTGTCTACTTCCTGAGTTACAAACTCTTGAGTATAACACTCTCTCTCGAAATATATCCTATAAGCTCACTGTGTAACTCTCAAATGCTTTGAAATGAAATAACAGACTCTTAAGAATTAGCAGAGAGCACACGAAGAAGACATATTTCACTTGAAGACTTGAGTGCGAATGAGAGCTTGTGTTCCACGAACATTTTTTTGTCTTCTCTTCTTCCTTTCCTTTATAGAGAACAAATCGGCGCCTCCAAAGAAGAATCTTCTCTTGAACGGCTAGGCTGATCATGGCCATCTTCGAGATCTTCTATACTTGGAAAGTTTGAAGCCATGATCTTCGATTGTGTCCTTCTCAACTTCAAGTTTTAAAGGAAGAAGAGATATTCGAAAAACTTCCTGAAATGTTAGAATATAATATCTGGAAGCATATAATAATATAAAATAATATTCGAGCATAATAACATAGAGAACAGGTTTTGTGTTTCATCAACACAGCTGTAGCTTCAAGACCTTTGACACAAACTGTCTGTCAAAGCCTTTGAAACTAATTCCGATTTTCATCAAGGGAGGGAGTTATCAGAGTCCAAATGTGAAGTTTCCATTTTATCCCCTAGGAATGTCCTACATTGTCTCTTCCAACGGTCAGAAGAGAAGGCTCACATTGTCCTGGTTCCATTATCATTTGCATATGTCAAGGTCGTCTTTTGCTCTCTAGCTTTTTCTCGGTGTAGTATTCTTTGATGTTTTGTTTTGCCATTTATTTTTATTCTTTCTTATAACGGTCTTTCCATTGCTGATATTTTCAGCCTCTCGACTCATCAGACATGTTTGGTGCGTCGAATTCTTTTCGGTAAAAAAAAATTGTGTTTAGGGTTTACTGCTTGAAAAATAGCAAAAGTTGAGGTTTGCCACAATCTAACCCGGGTTTTTCGACACGCCAATTAATGATGATCCAATATATTTAACTCATGTTAGACAATGACCTTATATATTTTATCCATATGTTCATCATATGTGTATCTCATATCTTAAGTGTTTATAAAATCTATCATTTTACCATGTGTTACTATTTTATAAATGTTGCGACTTAAATTATTTATCTTTAGTCATTAAGACTATGGTTGTTTTTAATAAACCAAATTGTTATATAAGAAGAAAATAATCGATAGTTCAGTATCAGGCTATCAGCAATGACGAATGAGAGGAGAAGGGTGAAAGAGAGAAGAAGTAAAAGAACCACTCCGATCGGGGACGATATTGGCAGTGGTTACTCTAGCATTGGTGACCCGGTGGTGGTGTGTTGGGTTGTGTGGCGGGTGAACTTGGTTGCGAACTGGTGGAGAACAATTTCAAGGTGAGTTGCAAGATCGAAATACTTTGAAAGCTAGATATTTTCCATTTAATTTCATAAATATCTTTATATTGATTAGGATAAATCACCTAAGGTACGAAATTGGGGTCAAATCTTGGCTTAATGTTTTGAATTTAAAAATTTAGGGTTTTGAGTTTTTAAATTTTGGGGGGTTATTTTAGTTGAAAATTGTGATCAATCACTTTAGGGTTCCAAAATTGGGATCAGTTCTACACTAGTAGTGACTTATGTCTAAAAGATGCATATCATAATGTTCTGCATTTGACCAACAAGTTAACTTCCATAAGTCAGCCTTTCAAATCACACCCAAAGTGACAAACACATAAAAACAAATGATCCAAAGCATGATTAACATCACAGAATAAACTAGACAGATATCTTGGCTATCCATCATCGATTGGCATTTAAAGAAACAGTATGCAAAACAAAAATTCAATTAACAAAATAGAGAGCTACTGCCTACTGCCCTTTCTAAAAAAGGAAGAGCGGCACTCATCCGATCAAACTTGGCTGCAAAACGGGAAAACTAATTAAAATACCCCCACCTTTGGGGGTATGGTAAAAATATATCCCCAACTTTCAAATGTAATAAAAATATCCCGACCTTTGCGGGTAATGGTAATATATTACCACGAGTTTTTTCACGAGTAAAAAATCCTGACAAGACAGCCTACGTGGATATTTTACATGGTTTTTTTTAACAACGTCCTTAGGAAAAAAATAAAGAGTTGGACCGGATTCGTACCCAACGACTTTTCCTCCCTCATATCTTCTTCCGTGGACCGTGGTCGCCTCTTGAATTATCTTCTAGGTCTTCCAAGTAGCTCATTGACGAAACCAACAATAAAAAAACATCTGGATAAGCATAAAAATAAGTCACAACAATAGGCAAAAATAGTAAAAATCATCACAGAAGTCACCTCAGACAGTTATCAAGATCATCCGCGGATGAGCATCCAACCGAAAACCATCACTCACATAAGTCATATCATCCGCGGATGGAAGAGAGGGGCGCGTGTCAGACATGCCCACACCCCACGAGTTGGACACATGTCAAACAACAAACCCCACGTGGTGAGTCATCCGAAGATCGCCCATCACCTATAAAGACAAAAACTAACATACAAAGAAGGGACTTTTGGACGGCAAGAAAGGGGAAAAACAAGCGGACCTGGATCGAATATCCTAAGAAGAGTAAAAGAAAAGAGAGAGAAGGAGAGAAAGCTGGAGACGCGCTGAACTCTTTTTCAGGAGAAGGAACTGTTCCGCGGACAAGAATTAAACCCATCTTTGCCCTTTGAAAGCCCGAAGTAAGAATCAAGAATTTGATGTTGTTGGATCCTAAGCTAGCCAACGGTGACAGGTAAGTGATTGATTCCCACTTCGTCTGAGGAAACCTCGATAAGGGGATAATCTATCAAAGCGCCTAATAAAATTATTCCCGCGGCACAGGTTGGGCCGTATCGATTATTTCGGTACGGGTCAGGTAAGTCCGTTGGGAATATTGAAGGCCCCATTGGGTTTATTCTTGGGTCCCACTAAAAATGGAGGCCTTTTTTAGTTCGAGGTTCGTCACTCATGGTTCCTCTTCAATGTCAGTCTTCCTCCCTCGTGATCGACTATCTTGAGTTGTCTCTCTCACGTCTTCTTCCCCTTTGATTCGTTCACGGATTTGGGTGAGTAAGTTTTTTTCCCCTCTTCGTTGTTGTTGTTGTTGGTTTAGTTTTGTTGTCGGTTTGGTGTTAGAAATAGTCGTGTTGTGTTAATTTGAGGCAATTTTGACCAGATTAGTTGCTTGGTTGAGTCAATTTAGTTTTTCGGGTTTAATTTGTTATCGTTTTATTTTTTTTCTAAGGAAACCGATCAATACAACCCAATTTCGGTGCTAATTTGTATAAAAAAATGCTTCCACGTATATTGTCTTGTCAAAAAAATCCACGTAGGCTGTCTTGTCAGCATTTTTGACATGTGAGAAAACACAGTGTAATATATTACCACCACCCTCAAAGGTCAGGATATTTTTATTACATTTGAAAGTTGAGGATATATTTTTATCATACCCCCCAAAGGTGGGGGTATTTTAACTAGTTTTCCCCTGCAAAACCAAGCTTTGTAATGCTAAATTTCGTGCTACCAGAGGAAATTCATAAACAACTAGATTAAACGAACCCATATTTCTTTTGGAATAAAGAACCTACCTACAAACTGCTAATAAGATAGGATTCATAAAAGAGGATGGTGGGACTAGGATTCATAAAACACAAGTTATGAACAAGACTCTACAAATGAAACTATTATGAAAAATTCTAGCAGAACCATTTAATATCTAGGTACAAATAACCAACAATACCTAAAATAATAGAGGATACTGACATGTGAAAAGAAAGGAAGTGTGTCATGGCAGTGAACGAAATTAATGGAACTTAGAGACGAATTTTGCAAATGGCCAATCTGACAAATAAACAATGGCAAAACAATCAACTTTTGGAACATAGGTGGTTAGATGGAAGAACAAATAGTAGAATGACGAATACAAAATGTCGCAATAGGTGAAATAACAAAAAAAAATTGTTGGTTCATTGATGAGGACCACAAATGAAAAGTCGGAGAATGGACCAAGTGACTCCTCATAGAAATTGTTTAAAAAAAAATATAAACCACTTTCATTCCCGACAATCCAATCAAGGACGGACTTTAAAATAGAAGAAGTCGAATGGTTCATAACAACAAGTGCCCTGAGATATATAACTAAGCACGCTAGAAATGAATAAACCAACACAAAATGGATTTGGAATCTAAATGTAGCCCCAAAAATTAAAAACTCTCAACCAATACAAGATTAGCAAATAAAGGTGTACATATCCTAAAGGAATATATGTTATATAACCAATATGAGAAAATCTAGACTATCTCTTTGTCATGTGGTGTCAGCCCTTACTAGACCACCACTCGAGTGCGTCCTTGTGAACGAGGGCTAGAAACTTAGGGTGAGAAGCCAAATAAGAGGACTCATAAGAGAAATGATGAGTTGTCGAATCTTCAACTCTATAGACTTCTCTAAATAAAACCCCAAATTGACTCTTATATGAAAAGTTAATATTCTATCTATTCATTAAAACATATCATTTACTATTCATGCACGCTTTTTTATAATAATAAAAACTATATAAAATATCAAATTTTTAACATTTGTTTTGATAAATTCATACTTAATAGTAATAAGTGTGACATTATTAAAAAAAAATTACAAATTTAATATTTTATATATTTTTTACACTTAAAAAAGCGTATATATGTAGTAATACGTCATGTTTTAATTAATGGAGGCTAAGATCATCCACAATGATTTTTGTTTAAAATATATACACATTTGCACAAGATGTGTAAAAATACACATCATTTTTAGTAATTTGCTTCATTGATAAATTGTGCATTTTTTTACACATTATTCAAATACAATTCATTTAAAACAAAAAAAATCAAAAAAAAAATCAATAAAATTGTCTTGTTTTTTGTAAAAGTTTATGGTGATCAAATTTGCATATCATATGCTCAAATGTTTATATTTACACATACTCAAAACAATTAATAGAGATACCTTTCTCGACCTTTTGCCTAAGATCAAGTATAGTATTGACTAGTATCTCTTAGTTCACCAAAAAAAAAAAACAATTATTAGACTTTAAAAATATCTAAAAAAATATACTCTCCGTCCAAAAATACATTGAGCTTTTACTATTCAAGCACGCTTTTTTAGAAGCTAAAAACTATATAAAATATTAACTTTTTTATTAATTTTTTTTAATAATTACAAACTTATAATCAATAAGTTTGTAATTATTTAAAAAAATTAATAAAAAGTTAATATTTTATATAATTTTTGACCTCCTTAAAAAAATGTGCGTGAATAGTAAAGACCATATATTTTTGGATGGAGGTAGTACATTTATACATTTGCACACCATTATAAATGGTTTAAGTATAATACGGTCTATTGAGTCACGTAAAGAAAAACACCAAATAAAGACATAAATGTGGAAATTAATGAGAAAAATTCTCGGGAATGTTACGTTTGCGACGCAGGCGGCCTGATTAGTAGTTTCCTACTCCGCATGATGTATAAAGCTCCAAACTTCAACTCCCCGGGCGGTCAACTCACCGTGTCTTCCACTTTTTCCCCCATCCATCCTTAATTTCTTTCTCCGATCCATTCCCCGTTTCCTAAAAGCCTTTCAAATCTGCTCATCCCTCCCTCCAAATCTCCAATTTCCATCTATTTTCTTCTAAAACATCAATCTGGGTACCAAAATCTCCCACCTTTTGATCCAACCCAGATCCCTTTTCCCCGCCTCCTCCTTCAATCTCACCTAATAATTCTTGCTGAATTCCTTGAAATTAGATCATGGGTATTTGTGGAAGCAAGGCACAAGGTGTGGAACCAGCTCAAAATGTGAATCATTCCACCTACAACAATGGGGCAGCAGCCACCCACCAAGCTCACCGCAAGCCGCCGCCGCAGCAGCACCACCAGGCGCCGCCGCCTCCGCAGCCGGCGAGGACACCGCCACCAAACCCAGGTCCCAAGACTGACACAATCTTGGGCAAGTCATATGATGATGTGAAGCAGTACTATACATTGGGGAAAGAACTGGGGAGGGGCCAATTTGGGGTAACCTATCTCTGCACAGACAAGGTGACCGGTCAACTGTATGCCTGCAAGTCAATCTCCAAGAAGAAGCTGGTGACAAAGGCTGACAAGGATGATATGAGGAGGGAGATTCAGATAATGCAGCATCTGAGTGGGCAGCCAAACATTGTGGAGTTTAAGGGGGCTTATGAAGACAAGATTTCAGTGAACCTTGTGATGGAGCTTTGTGCAGGCGGGGAGCTCTTTGATAGGATCATTGCAAAGGGGCTTTACAGTGAGAAAGCTGCAGCTTCAATGTTGAGGCAGATTGTGAATGTGGTTAATGTTTGCCATTTCATGGGGGTGATGCATAGGGATTTGAAGCCTGAGAATTTCTTGCTTTCTAGCAAGGATGAGAATGCACTCCTCAAGGCCACTGATTTTGGCCTCTCAGTTTTTATTCAAGAAGGTATATACTATATAGTTTGTTGGGATCATCCCATCCACATGATCTGACCTTTTTGGATTTTCTCTATTTCCTTTATTGGTTTCTCTTGTCTTTTTTGATGGATGATTGATATTCTAGGATCATATATCTCAATGTTTGTACTGAATAGGGTATTGGTACAAGGAATGGGTATCAGGATATGGGGATGTGAGGATTTCGGAATGGGGAATGGGAATGGGAATGAGTCAAACCAAGATTTGGGTATGAGGCTTCGTTATTGGGTTCGAATCTCATTCCCACCCATTCGAAAACCCATTCGAAACTCAAGGTATCGAGTTGGAATTCCTTTACCTGGTCCGACACTATACTTGGGTTTGGGTGATACCAAACACTGGTTTCTCATGTTTTACCATTTTATTTTGGTTAGGGTATGAACTGATTGTTTGGGAACATATCAAGTTCTAATTTAGCCTTTCCAAATTTCGGCAGTAGGTCAACCATATGCATCAGTTATCTAGAACTGATTCTTATAAACAAAAATAAAATTTTGTCTCGGGCTGGAAAGGAGAATTCATGGATTTGCAAAAATAAGCCCTGCTTAAAGAGAATAGATTAGTCCTTTTATGAATGCACCAGAAATCACTTATGTGGCGCTAGAAAATCTTCATAGCATGCAGAGATTTAATCTGCAATTACATTATTTGCTTAGTGAAATTCGTCATTTCTTCGCCTGAAATTTCTTGCTATCTTAAGAGTTGACATAGAAAGAGTCTTTATTCCATTTCCTGCTATGGGTACTGATATTAGCCTCCAAGATGGTAGGCCGTCAAGGCGTATTGAATCAATCTTGTTCAACAGATAAATATAACAATGTTTTCTGCTGCTGCTTCTGTATTCTTCTGTAAAAAAATGTCATCTCCACTTGATTGAGCAATGAAAACTGTTCCAGGCAAGGTGTACAGAGATTTTGTTGGCAGTGCTTACTATGTCGCTCCTGAGGTTTTACGCCGCAAGTACGGAAAAGAGGTTGATATTTGGAGTGCTGGAGTCATACTGTACATTTTACTCAGTGGGGTGCCTCCTTTTTGGGCTGGTAAATATGCTTTCCTGTCTCTTTCACTTGTGCTTCCCAAAAAATTCTGATGACAACGTTATATCACTTATATCTTTGGAAACTATTTTCTTATTCTCGATTGTTCTATCTCATGTGTCTTCCAGAGACTGAGAGGGGGATATTTGATACAATTCTGCAAGGACATATTGATTTTGAAAGCAAACCTTGGCCTTCAATTTCTGCTGGTGCCAAAGACCTAGTCCGCAGGATGTTGACACAGAACCCGAAAGAGCGCATAACTGCTGCTCAAGTTCTTGGTATGTGCAGACATCGTTTGCAATTGTAGTGGACCTTAGATATTGGTATGGAGACTAAAAAGTATTTCTTAATGTTATAATATTGAACGAGGTTTTGGAAAATGTGAATCTCCGTAGATCTTATGGCTTATGCTTTGAAATTATAAGCATTAATGTCATAGTTGGTTATCAAACGCAATCATGTACATTGTTGAAAATGCAGCATAAAATGATGAACATTCTGAAAGGCTTAATTAAACAATTGATAGTTGCCTTGTTCTTCTACATAGAGGGTCATGCCATTCATTTGAACTGTATGATTCTCTGTGTGGTCCAATTTTGAGCCCCTTACACCCAAATTATTTCAAGGCTCAGAGTCTATATTGATGATCATTGTTCTTAAAAATCACTGTGTGTTACAGCTTTTGCTTATTATCGTTTGGTTGTTAATATAGAGCACCCATGGTTGAGAGAAGGCGGAGAGGCATCAGACAAGCCAATAGACAGTGCTGTGTTGTCTAGGATGAAGCAGTTCCGAGCAATGAACAAGTTCAAGCAGCTTGCACTGAAGGTAAGAATAGTGAATACCGAGCAAGAGTTGGGAGTGAGTGCACTTTATTAATTTTCTTACGATCATCTATTATATGTTCCGTGTGTGTTGTTCATATTCTCCTCCTGAAATTGTTAGGTCATTGCTGAAAATCTTTCGGGTGAAGAAATCCAAGGGCTGAAACAAATGTTTGCAAATATTGACACTGATGGCAGCGGGTCGATCACCTACGAAGAATTGAAGGACGGTTTGGCTAAACTAGGATCCAAACTCACTGAAGCTGAAGTAAAGCAGCTCATGGAAGCTGTAAGATACTTTTCAACACCTTTTCTTAGCTATTAGTTATGTTATGATAAGGGGAAGAAAAGTAAGTCCAAACCACCCCTGAAAAGAAGATTTTATCTGAAAATCACTTGTGATATTGCTTCTGTTAGGCATTAGCCAGTCACCATCCGCCCCCCTTAATTTAGCCATTTTGCACAAAACCACCCGTTATTAAAAAAAATTACTTTGAACCACCCTTTTATCTTTTGTTTACAATCCAACACACACACTTGAATAAAAAGTGTCAGATGGTCTCAAAAGTTATCGTTAACTCGTTTTGCTTGATATGCGTTTGTTCTCTAAGAGTCATAACTGCACTTCCAGGCTGATGTAGATGGAGATGGATCGATTGACTACATTGAGTTCATCACCGCTACAATGCACAAATACAAACTTGAAGCTGAGGAGAACCTTTACCAGGCCTTCCAGTATTTTGATAAAGATCACAGCGGGTAAGTAGTCATCTGCTTACTTCTGTATCATTTCGTCTCCATATATAATGGATTTTTTTGTTATCATGGCGGGTAAGTATCGTTTCTTCCGTATCACAACTACTCGTGTTGATGTAAGATAAAAGAATCATGCAGCATACCTAACGACAAACTAAAGGAAAGCGAGATTAATTCTTCATTTCTCTTCACTCAGTGACAGTGAAGTTTGAATGTTGCAAAGTTTAGTTGATGAAATCCATCAGTTATAACAGTACAAGTATTTACCCTTCAATGAAGTGTAGGGCCTTAATCTGAAGTACTTGTTCTTTTCCCCAAACCAATTTCTTCTTCGGCTATTCGTACAGCTATATTACCAGAGATGAACTAGAAACGGCGATGAAAGACTATGGAATTGCTGATGACTCCACGATCAAGGAAATTATAGCTGAAGTAGACAGTGACAATGTAAGTCTTGAGTTCTTTGAGCTCCAACGTCTATTCGTACTACTATCCTTCCTAACCATACTAACTGGCTCGTAAATGCAGGACGGAAGAATCAACTACGATGAATTCCGTAACATGATGACGAGTGGAACTCCTCAGCAAGAGAAGCTCTTCTAGCCCATTTTTCTGCAAGAAGTGTGATAGTCGCATACGCAACGAAATGCAGGGCGGACCCTTTTTCCGAGCATGTACGCATGTCCGACCGCAACCCCAACTTGAGCTTTGTTTGACAGCCAGGTTTTTGCTTCCTGTAAAAAGAATTGTGCATAACAAACAGGATACCTGTTTTGCTTGTTTCACAAATATCAGAAACTCCCCACTTTTGCCGTGTGGGTTTAACCTTTCCTGCTTCAAAATATGCTGTGAAATGGATGAATTTGTCTTGCAGAAGAGCTTAGTATGATTTATGAGTGATTGATCATCTTCGCACCTTGTTTGACTGTATTGATTGGATCTTTGAGTGCCTACTCAGTTTTGTTCGTTGTGTTGGAAAATCTTTGAGTGCCTGCTCAGTTTTTATATTGAAAGATTCGATGTACCAGATTTGTCCAGTACATTGAAAGACCAAACAAGGGGGCTACGAATGAAAACATATGATTTTTTGGTTCACACTTTACCCAAACCCCTTTTATTTCAACTATAAGGTCTTCAAATACAACAAAAAGGTAACTCGATGCAAATAAATACTACTCCAATTTGGGTTCAGAGGTCGAACTTGTGGAAGCTTGTGGATCATTTTCAACAACGCTCTAATGTTAACTCAAGTGACCAACAAATCGATTCCACTTGAGCCACCTACAGATCCCAGACCAAGACCCGAGCCCTCTGTATGACTAGACCTCCCATCACCACCCCGATCTTGCTCCCCGACCAAAACCCATTAGAATTGCAATCCAAACACATTAACAATAACAACCTAACCTATTGAAATTCCAAAAAGATCCCAACTAAAATTGTCTCATTAAATCTATTCAACAACTGCCCAACATGTAAAACCCTAAGTTAAGTACCTAACCCATCGGCCGAAGATGTCAGACCTGTCAGTCCTTTGAAGGCACCATATTTTGCAGTAGCTGTGCTCAATGCAGAATTACTTTGTATGGGGCTATGAGCAATGGGATAGCAGTACATACGTTTTTTTTTTCTTTTCCTTTTTTTTTTGTAAATATACAATAAAACGAGACGAGAATCAAGACGAGCGAAAAAGGAATGAAAAAAAAACTATAAAAAAACTTGTAACACAAGAAATGCCCTCTAGCCCCGACCATGGGGATCCAGGAACAATTTTGTGTGTTCATGTTCCTTATTATTACCCTCGTTCTAGCTTTGCCAAGGAAAAAAGCAAACATGTTCGCCGATATTTTCCTCAGTTTCAGAAACAAAATATCTATTTATGCAAAAAAGAGGTGGGAAGGAGAAGATGGCCGACTCAACCTACTGCTTCATCAAGTTCCGGATCACGTAAGGAAGAATGCCACCATGGTCAAAGTAAGCCAACTCCACCTGCAAAACAGAACAGATTTGAGGTTGCAAGATGCGACAAATTATAATCTGGCAGAGCCACTTCCGGCTGTAGAGGGCTAAGAAACAGCCTATATAGCTGTATCATGAGCAATTTGGTTTACAAAGGAGGCTGGTGTACCTCAGTGTCGAAACGTAGAGTGCAAGTGAAGGACTTCCCAGAGTCGGTTGTGACAGTGATATCTTGACCAGGCCTGATCTCGCTGACTTTTGAGGGGAGGTCAATCGTGAAGCGCTCATGACCAGTCAAGCCGAGCGTATCTGCATCCTCTCCAGCCTTGAAACAGAGAGGGATTATACCCATTCCAACAAGGTTGCTGCGGTGAATCCTCTCAAAGCTTTTGGATATCACTGCTTTCACTCCCTATAATAAGAAACAACACACATCAATGTCCGCTTTTATGGTACAAGGATGAAAAAGACAAGGTGGAAAAGGATATATAGATGGGTGTCGGTGAACTCACCAGCAACATGGGACCCTTTGCAGCCCAGTCACGGGAACTTCCACTGCCATACTCTGCACCAGCCAGGACAATTGTGTCTTGTCCTGCCTCCTTGTATCTCTGCACAAATCAAACGACCAATTCAGTCCAGACATAATACAATAAACAAAAAGCCAAACATGGTGATGCACAAGTACGAATTGAACTATGGCGTCGGAAATAACTTTCCACATGAAAATAGACAATTTTTTTGCTCATCAGAAACCAACATGCAAGCAAAAAGAATGCCAATTAACAAAACTACGCTGGAAGGGTTGACATGTGGCAGAAGAAAGGACAAAATCATGATTTTACCGTGGCTGCATCAAATACAGATAGCTTCTCTCCAGTTGGGATGTGAACTGTCTTTGGACCCACTTCCCCATTCAAGAATTTGTTGACGATTCTGATATTTGCGAATGTGCCCCTGGCCATGATTTCGTCATTTCCTCTTCTGCTACCATATGAGTTGAAGTCCTTGCGGTCCACTCCACGCTCAAGGAGGTACTTTGCTGCAGGGCTGTCCTTGTGGATGCTTCCTGCAGGAGAGATGTGGTCGGTGGTGATACTGTCGCCGAAGTTGAGCAAGCAGTACGCATCCTTCACTCCATGAGGGCCAGGGGGTTCCAAGCTCATGTTCTTGAAGTATGGAGGGTCATGAATGTAGGTTGAGTTTGGGTCCCATTTATAAAGATGGCCAGAAGGAACGTCAAGAGAGTTCCACATTGGGTTCCCCTTTGTGATGGCTTCATAAGTGCGCTTGAACATATCAGGCAAAACGCTTGATTGGACGGCCTGTAAGAGCGTTGTCATATCATATGAGATTTATCCTAACCATCAGATAAATTTGATTGTTTTGCAATATCAGGTAATCTGATTTAAAAAGACAAATACCTGTGCTATCTCCTCATTTGTGGGCCAGATATCCCTAAAATATACACTTTTTCCATCTTTTCCAGTTCCAATAGGATCTTTATCAAAGTCAATGTCAACCTGGAAAATGCAAGGATGATGGGTAACATTGAGACAATACTAACATTACTTGGGTCCAAATCTCATCAATAATATACTCAGATTTTAAAATCCATATCATGGTAAATGATTCAGGTTTACAGCTTCTAGATATGTAACTGCATTATTTTGGCTTACATCACAATATTCTAAAAAAAGACCAAAAAGAGGAGGTAATGTACAAGTCATGACTCATGAGCACTTCAAAGAAATAAAAATACACTGAAATATATGTCAATTGAGTATAGGAGGGCACTTCATTAATTGAGATAACAATATTTAGAAACTCAATCTATGAACTCATCATATTTACCGTTCCAGCAAGTGCATAGGCAACAACCAATGGTGGTGAAGCAAGATAATTAGCTCTCGTGAGTGCATGTACACGGCCCTCAAAGTTCCGGTTACCAGAAAGGACAGCAGCAGCAACAAGGTCTACAAACACAACCAACTTGATTCATCATAATTCTTAAGAAAAGATAAGTTCTAGAGTTTTCATTATCCGAATATTCTCCTATTATTTATATGCACTAAACAGATGCCAATCAACTGATATAGTGATATCATTACTAAAACATTTCAACTGAGGGTTTCCAAATCATATCGCATAACGGAACAACAAACAATAGAAGATAAACTTCCCACTTCAAAACCATTCCTGAATAAAACCCTCCTTTGTTATTTCCTTCAATGGTATAGGTCCTCACAGTTCAGAAATTGCACCCGCAAATAACATTGTCTTGTAGGAAGAGAAGGAAAAAGTGATACCATTTTCAGAAATCGCAGCAGAAACTGATTCATCAAGGTCTCCAGAGTTTCCAATACAAGTTGTACAGCCATAACCAACAATGTTGAATCCTTGTTGGTTAAGATATTTTTGCAGGCCACTAGAATTAGAAGACACAAACTTTTATTGCCTGGGAATGATTATTCACTATAAACAAGAAGAATGGTACCACTTTCTTCCAAATAAAGCACATTACCTCTGAAGCAGGTATTTTGTAACTACTCCAGATCCAGGAGCGAGACTAGTTTTAACCCATGGTTTGACCTGACAGAAAATACACCCAACACATGAGCAAAACAAATTTCAAACCAAAACTCAGATATCAGGAATTTAATCAAGCAGAGAGGATTGCAATTTCCAACACAGAAAAAACTACTACTCGAAAAAGTACTAAATAAGACAAAATAGAATACAAAAGGACCAACCTCCAAACCTAGTTCACAGGCTTTCTTTGCAACAAGTCCAGCGCCCAACATGACACTAGGGTTAGATGTGTTTGTGCAACTTGTAATCGCTGCTATTACAACACTACCATGTTTTAGCTCAGAAGGCTGCCCTTGATATGTAAACTTCACCACTTTGTCCTTCTGCTCCTTGGGTACAGCAAATCCCTGTGTGGTTTCAATGTGTTATAAAAGGAACATAAAAGAGAGTTCAACATAGAACATCATTTGTAGAAGACATCAATATAGAAGTTGCTAAAAATTACAGAACACCCGCTTGCAGCTTCACATTTTAAGGCAGTTCTATACATGGGGAAAAAGAGAAAGGGGCACTCAGGGTGCAGCTACAGGGACAGAAAACCAAATTTAGGAAAATAAAGAGCAGTAAAGGCATGATGGTTAGCTTGCGATGCTTTTTGTCTCCCCTCCAAGCTTCCATGGAAGTATGGAACTTTAACAATCCCCTCTTTCCTTCTCTTCATATGGGAAGCTTTGCAAGAATGTGAATGTGGGCAGAAGAGATCGAATCTTGCTCCAAAGCCAGCAGTTGGGTGACACGTTAGGTGGTACACTATGTTGTCGGTGTGGAAACAGGAATTGCACTCCTAACGGTGTGACTATGTTGGAAGAAGAACCAATGATTTACCAAGTTGGAGTTACTCAGGCTTCTTAAAGGTAACACATTAACTTTAATACTCACCACCCTTCCTGGCATGAGATCAACAATCTCTTGAATGCTATTTTCTTTTCAGAGGCAAAACATGGTGAGAGAATTTTTAAAACCAGCCAAGGATTATCAACATTTGGTAGAGATTTTAAATTTTAAAAGGTCGGCCAAACAAACATAAATAAAGTCAGTTGTGCATTAAATAATCAAGTAAACCAATTCATAAAGTGTTCATTAGCCCTTTACCTTGAATCCTACTTTACTGTCAAGACAGGAATGCCAGTCCTTTTTCATCTCCTTTAGTGGGACTCTATCATGAGGCCTGATTAAAGACAAAGATCAATGCCCATAAGATGCAGTCTATTAGAAAACAAGAGCTGAGGCTATGAATCAGGCATATGGTATACCTCTTGGGTCCAGAGATACAAGGCTCAACGCCACTTAGATCCAACTCCAGATAAGATGAGAAAACCTTTTCTTGTTGTGGCTGCATAAAGAGAGGAGGAGAAAATATTGATGTTCAACCAACCAGAAATGACTAATGTTTAAGAAACAGTAACACCCCATACTAAAAAATAAATCACGTTTACCTCACTGTAGTCTACAAACATCTTGTTAGCACGCAAGTATGATTCTACCATAGAAACCTGTGGTAAACAAGAAAAAAGCACATTAAACTCAATTGTGATCAAGTTACAAGCAAGGTCTGTAATTTTCAGTTCTGATTATGTATATTATATTCAAATGGAAGTAGCAAAAAGCTTACGGTTTCATCACTTCTTCCTGTTAACTTCAGATAATCTAATGTAACATGGTCAACAGGGAAGAAGCCCATTGTTGCCCCATATTCAGGCGACATGTTTGCTATGGTCGCCCTATCAGCCAATGATAGCTGTCCCACACCCTCACCTATTAAAGGCAAATAACTAAACACATGAAGTCTGGATCACTCAAAACAAGTCTTCACATGCTATAATGTAACACATTCACTTACCATGGAATTCAACAAACTTTCCAACAACACCATGCTTCCTCAATATCTGTGTCACTGTCAAGACCAAATCAGTAGCCGTCACACCATTCTGCAATTTCCCAGTCAACTTGAATCCAACGACACCAGGTAAGACCATACTCATAGGCTGCAAAAATCAACGGTCACAACATCAGGGATAAGTAATCTTGAGGAAGAAAAATACAATCATCCATACAAGTACCGTAACCTCAGCCTAAAGATGCTCACAAACCACAACAGTTGAAAAGCCATAAGGAAAAAGAAAAGGTACAACATTTTGTCAGAGCAAAGAAGAATCCATTAATTACAAACTCAAAATTTTACGTGCTCTAGCACATATTTACCCTGCCAAAAAGGTACTTTGTTTCAGGTCAAACCTCCCCTGCACTTCATCGAGTTGATTGTTCAGATGGATTATGTAATTTGCTTATTGTTAGGTTGTAAGGTTATTATTGAGTCTATGACAAAGAAAGTGTAATTACCTTCCAAGGATTTGAAATCATACACAAATGTAAAGAATCCCAATCCAAAAGAAATGGGAAAAAGTTTCATGTGGCCATGTCATTAAAGTACAATATTTTTGACAAGTTAGGAACAACTACACAGAAAGAATATGCAACAGTAAACCCTAAAAATCAAAAGCAACGTGTTTTGTTACATTTACGAATGGGAAACTTTTTCCAACTTCATAACTTTAAACTGTAAAAAATGGAGATAGCATTTATGAAAGTAGCACTCCATAATAAGCTAAATATGAAGTTATTTGTACTCACCTGACCAAGCATGGCTGCCTCAGCCTCAATTCCTCCAACTCCCCAGCCAGCAACTCCAAGGCCATCAATCATAGTTGTGTGGGAATCAGTACCAACCACAGAGTCTGGATAAAGCATACCATTGGTATTGAAAACAACTCGTCCAAGATACTCCAGGTTAACCTGACATATAGAAATAAGCCTTTAGTCAAATATAGAGTAAGAAGTTAAACTTTTGCAATAACGTCTCTCTAATAGTTTATGTTGTCAAGAAAATCTCAATTTCAAATTCAATAACTATTTTGTTCTCCAAAACATGAAGTGCACAACATCTATATAATAGTTTATGTTGTCAAGATAAATCTCAATTTCAAATTCAATAACTACTTTGCTCTCCAGAACATGCAGCTTGAAAAGGGGAGGGGGGTCAAGCAAAAAGATGAAACCTTAAGAATCATTGGGAAAATAGGTGCCTTTTACAGAAGGGCCTTAAGTCCCTGACATTGCCCTGGATAAATAGTGAGATGAAGTTATCCCAAGTGTCAAACTTTAAAACCTAATCAAGTTTAACAGAATCCACATCGTACACAAGTTGGCTTGGGGGGACCAACAACCTTTTATTAATAACTGACCCTATCCATGAGTATATATACTGCTAAGAAAGTGTAATAAGAAACTAGATACTCCCTCCGATCAAAAATATAAGAAGTTTGACTTTTCAGCACGTATTTTAAGGAGTTAAAAACTATATAAATTATTTTTTTATTATTTTTTTTAAAACTAAATACTTATTAGTAATAAATATTAAAATTTATTTTAAAAAGTTTAATTAAAAATTAATATTTTATATAGTTTTTAGCTCCTTAAAATACGTGCTGAATAGTAAAAAATCTTACATTTTAGATAGGAGGGAGTATCATACTGTTGGACAAACGGAGGAAAATATCACAAGAGAAAGAGATGGAGGGAGCAGAAACTGTACAAAATATTTTACAGCTGCAGAAAGCAAATTGCGAAGGGTTATAATTTCAATCCAAGGACAACACAATGACTAGTGACCGACATAAGTGAAAAAAATGGATATCCTTGAACCCCAGAATGCTCTAAATTTAATCATGATTTAGAAGAGATTTTACAGGCTATTAGATTGTAGAAGGTAAGAAGTTGATGCAATGTCTTGACTCACTGCTTATTGACATACTGATACAGAAGGAAAATCATTCAGAAGAGACAATAGGATTTCTCACCTGGTGGACAATACCAGAGCCAGGAGGAACAACAAGCATGTTCTGGAAAGCAGTGGATCCCCATTTCAAAAATCCAAACCTCTCTTTGTTTCTTTGGAACTCAAGCTCCATGTTTGCCTGCACTGCATTCTCTGACTTTGCCACATCAACTTGGACTGAATGATCAATTACAAGATCAACTGGAACCTGTTAAATAGCATGCAATTAGGAGCTAAGATACATTATGGTCATCGGTCACACAAATCAATGAGTAATGGAAATCATTATTGAGCCGTTGATTGTCAATCTTTAAACTTCTAAACTAAAGCAAAGTATGCCTCATGGAAATTATAGCTGACTTAATTGTCCCAAGTGATAATAATGAGAGGCGGGAAGACACTCTACCAATGGGTTGATCTTATTTGGGTCACCACCAAGATTATTCATTGCATCTCTCATAGAAGCCAAATCTACCACTGCTGGAACACCAGTAAAATCCTGTGAAAAAATATTTTTTTCAGATATCAATTTTATAACAGAAACCATGCTGAAACAGCTTTCTGACACAGGGCATGGCAAGAACCTGAAGAAGAACACGAGCAGGCTTGAATGGGATTTCAACTTGCTTTGGTGCAGAGTTTTCCCAATCAATGATCTTCTCCACATCATCCTTAGTAACTTGGAAGCCATCACAGTTACGAATAGCAGATTCCAAAAGAATCCTGATGGAGTACGGCAACTTTTCTGCAAAGAAACGGGGAAGTAATCTCATAAACCAAGCAAAATAGAGATCTTATGGAGCAGATTTTCCAACAAACAAGCATGAAATTGAAACATGTAAGATAACAACCAGATGCTCTTACCAATCCTTGGATCATTCAAAGCTGGCAGACTGTAGAACTTTCCAAACTCACCACCACCAGGCTTGGGAAGACTGGTAAGTATTTCCTTGAAAGGATGCTCAGCAGCTGAAAGTAAAAAAAAAAAAACCCATTCAATCATTATTCGCTAATACATGAATTACGATGTAAAATGTTGCAGAAAAATCAACAAATACTAACTTTCACAGTTTTGAAAAAATCAGTGACTTCCTTTTATGTGGGAACAGAACCTCCAAATAACATCTAAAGAAAACATCGAAAGACTATAAAATTGAGGATCCAATTGTATGAAGTAGAAGCTGCATGGCGAGAATCCAAAAGCAACTAATGAAGTAAAGTACAGAGTAAAACCAAAGCTCCTCAGAGTGAGTGAGATATTTATCAGAAAGCGCCATGCATCCAGGACACAAGTTCAACAAAACAAGCACAATCCAAAAACATTCCCAGATTACTTCAATAGTTTCCTTTCTCTCTCACCTCAGACAGGATTACAAATTGAGATACACTTGAGCAATCAAGCATAAGCAAATAGGAGTATAGGAACAACAGATTAAACCAGAATTGCAGGTAGCCGGGGTGAAACTGTGAAAGCATTCATTTCTCAACATAGGATCCTATTAAATTTCACATACATTTGCCAAGAGAATTCTGCGTATTACGATCTTGCAATATACAGAAAATTCAAACAGAGCACTGTTGCGTAGCCGTTCACGGCACATCTTCCAACACAATCGTAATAAGAGAAATGGTGGACCGCTGAGCTAATAATTACTATCTATCCACTACAGGAAAGTGGCTTTCGAAACGAAAAAGATAAGATCAACAAAACAATCATCAAATGAACTAAAAACACGTGCGACTGCGAAATACATCGGATGATAGGAGAACAAAAAACCGGTAGCAACAAGAGATCGAGGGGCTCACCCATGGTAGCGATCTTGCGCTGAAAGCGTTCGATAAGAGGAGTAGCGGTCCTGATCTGAGCTCTGAGGCTGACAGGAGACCTCCAGCCAACGCCGTGACTCCAGCGGGGAGCGGAGCACCGGAGAGAGGGTAGCGCAGAGGATAAGGTCGGCGATCGCTGAAACGAGAACGAAGAAGGAGGCCTAGGGAGCGTGGAGGGGGAGGAGAGAGAGGAGGCGAAGCGGAGACGAGCAGCTCTGAGAAGCGCGGAGGAGGAAGAGGGAGGAGGGAGAGGGGGTGCTAACATGACTGCCTTTTTCTAGTAGTTTTGGGAGAGGCGTGTGGAGGTGGGGGTGGTTGGAGACTTTGAGAGCCCAGTGGGACGATATTTATTAAATTTGACAGTAACCCTAGTATTTTATTCATTCCAGAATTTTCCACAATCCCAGGATGATATTCACTTATTCAGATATGCAAAAAAAATATAAAATGAGTTTGTGTTGTATTTTTTTTTATCCTTACGGATGAGGTCTAAAAGACCTAAATCGTTGTGAATATCGACTCCCGGATAAAGTGGTAAAGGTGTGCAACCTTATCAGTCACTCTATTGCCCAAACGGGACACATGAAAGAAGGAAACTTCTTTCAAAGTCGCTAGAAGAAGTTTTACATCCGATAAAATTAGCTCAATTTTCCGAGGACATTTAATTTTTTTGTTTAAGTGGTCAATGATTATATTAGAATCGCCTTCGATTTTAATTTTGTCAATATTGAGTTGAAAAACGTGTTGAATTCCCATTTTAAGAGCAAATGCCTCCGCTTTGAGAGGGCTTTGTTTACCAAGTTTTTTTATAATACATTCGTATTGGTTGACCATTCCAATCCCAGATTATGGCACCCGTCATACTGTCATTATTTGTTAGCGACCGTTGATCCATCAAAATTAAGCTTAAGTGTACCCATTGAGGGTTTGCGCCACAAAAGCCTTCTTTGGTTCTTTTTCTTTTTCGGGGGTATGGATTTGCGCCACAAAAGCCTTCTTTGGTTCTTTTTCTTTTTCGGGGGGTTGGAGTTATGGGGGAGTATGGGAAATTCCTCTTCTAGATCAGCCTCTAGCAAGGCAGTTTTACTCAAATTATCGATGTGGAAGTTAGTCAAGCGTAAAGCTATGTCTTTCCGCGGAATGGGGACCTGCTGAAACAAATGTTGGTTTCGAATATACCAGACAGACCACCAAGAAAAGGCAAGCACCTCCTTCGTTCCCAGTGAACGACATGATAGGTTTAATGTCACGAGAATGAACTATCATGTTTGTAATAGTTGATTGTACACGAAAAAGTGAATTGATAGATAGATCATAGAGCGTACAAAGGGACATTCGAGTAGGAGGTGGACTTCATCTTCAACCGCACCGTTGCACAGACTACACGTGGAAGGGATAGAGACACCTCTATAGGAAAGCCTAGAAGCAGTAGGGAGACCATTATGAGAAACCTTCCAAAGAAAATTTTTAGCCTTTGGTGGAATGTTCACTTTCCATATCCAGGCATCAAGATTTCTTATGAAGGGGGGATCGTGGACGGTGGTAAAGCGACGAGACGGGCGGCGCTGATGAACTCACAAGCCACCGGTGGAGGCGGTTCTAGGATGCGGAGGATTCCTGAAGCAAAGACGGAGCCCCAAAAGATGGAAAAGGAGGAGATGGATGAGATTGTGCCTTGGTGTGTAGTGGTTGATGCAAGATCTGGACGGCGACACTGGTGGAGATGGAGAGAGTGCCTTGGTGTGCAGTGGTTGATGCCAGATCTGGACGACGGCGCTGGTGATTGAAGATTGCCGACTTGGTAGGAACGGTATGAAGAAGAAGCCGAGACGGGGTGCGTCGATTGGTGGTTCCGGCGGTGTGAGGGGATACGGTGGATGAGGTGTGCCGTGTGTGGTGCAGATCTCAGTGATGGAGGGTGGTAGGCGGAGGATGATCTGTAGGTGTGAGGGGATGGGTAGGGAATCGAATTAGGGTTAGGATTCGGAGACGAAAGTGCGAGAGTGTCTACTTAGGTTTAAAATAGGCCCAAAAAAAGGGTTGAGGAAAAACCACTTCAATAGCTTTAAAAACCGCTACAATAGGATCTTCAAAACCGCCACATAAGGTACTATAATCATCCATGATAAAACCGCCACATTAACCGCCACAATAGACTAAACCGCTACAAAATCCGCTTCAGTAGATCAACCGCTGCAAGAAAGTGCAACAATAGCCCTTAATTGTTGTAGTGTGGAAGTTAGTCAAGCATAAAGCTTTGTCTTTCCGCGGAATGGGGACCTACTGAAACAAATGTTGGTTTCGAATATACCAGACAGACCACCAAGAAAAGGCAAGCACCTCCTTGGCCGACGAATTGATATCGTTCCCAGTGAACGACATGATAGGTTTAATGTCACGAGAATGAACTATCATGCTTGTAATAGTTGATTGTACACGAAAAAGTGAATTGATAGATAGATCATAGAGCGTACAAAGGGACATTCGAGTAGGAGGTGGACTTCATCTTCAACCGCACCGTTGTACAGACTACACGTGGAAGGGATAGAGACACCTCTATAGGAAAGCCTAGAAGCAGTAGGGAGACCATTATGAGAAACCTTCCAAAGAAATTTTTTAGCCTTTGGTGGAATGTTCACTTTCCATATCCAGGCATCGTTGTCTAAATGTAGGGATGATTGAGCTGTTATTAATTTGTATGCACTTGTAGTGGTAAACCACCCAGCTCTATCGGGCCACCAGTAAAGCTGATCCTCAAAATGAGAAGCGGGAAGCGGAATGTCTAGAATTTCATTTACTATGCAATTAGGTAACGCATATTGTAACTTCTTCGTCCACCATCTACCCCTCTTAATGTAGTCACTAATCGTTTCCTATATGTTATTGATTTGGGGGCAATTATCTCTAGATAGCAGAGCAGAGGTTGTAATCCAATTATCGATCCAGAACTTGATTGATTTCCCATTTCCAATGGACTAGATAAGCCCTGTCTTAAATTTGTCGATTAGAGTTGTCATCTTGGCCCACTGGCAGGAGACAGCCCCACTTTTCGTGTATTCGAAAATGTTGGTAGAACGAAGATATTTGTGTCTAATCAAAGTGAACCAAACATTATTCGGTTCAGCCAGAATCTTCCATAAGAGTTTCATATGGAGGGTTTCATTCATCTCTTTTGATTTCCGAATCCCTAATCCCTCACACTGTTTTGGTATGCAAATCCTATCCCAACTTATTAGCGGTCGATGTTGAAGATCCTTATTCCAAAAGAAAGTAAGATTAATCTGGTCAAGTCTTTGTGCATTGCGTCGAGGAGCATCAAATTTTGCATAATATACAGCAGCTTCGCTGATAAATTGGAGTTGATTAAGATTGCTCGCCCATGTTGTAATAGAGCGTTTGCATGTCATTTACTTAATTGTTCTTTAGATTTCCAGATGATATCTTCGAACATGTGTTTGTTTACTCTTCCATTGATAAATGGACACCCTAGATATTTTTCCAAAGAATTTTCATTTGTAATATTTAAGTAGTTACGTAGCTCTAGAATCCTATGGTTCGAGATGCAGATGCCTTTTGTGGCTTGTAAGCTTGATTTATGATAATTAACTTTTTATCCAGTAATTTTACAGTATGAATCAATTATTAATCTCACTCTAAGCCCGACATCCACGCTACCTTTTGAGAAAATAATGATGTCGTCAGCAAAGGAGAGGAACGGAATTCGAGGGCCATCTCTACTAAAAGGAAATCCGATGGAGGTTCTATCCAAGTTTGCTTCAGATGAGAGTTTCCGTGCCAGAATTTCGGCCCCTTGTGCTGTATTAGTATTTCGCAGGGTTTGGTTCTATTACATTTTAATTATAATCTCGATTTATGTAAGTATTTATAATATCAAAAAATCCCATAAAAATTAAGATAAAATAATAATTTGATTAAATAATCACATAAAAAATAAGATAAAAACATCTTCAAAATTATATTAATCAAACACAAAGTATCTATTTGATGATGAAAAAGAGAGGCTCTTGCCTCTCTCTAAAAACCCCCAACCCAATACCCCGTTAACCCCTCCATCCCGCCGACCCACCGCCACCGCCACCTCTTCTCGGTCCACCACCGTCAGCCGTGTTGTCCCCCCTTTCTTAACCCAATCGGCTTGATCCTCGGGCGTTTCGAGCCACCCTTCCTCCGTTTCGGACGGCTGGGGTGTTGTTTTCCCCTCGGCAACTTGATGCCGCCGTGGCCTAATATCGCCCGGCATTGCCTCCTCTTCGACCTCTAGTGACTGGGCTGTGGTGTGTGTCGACCGGTGCTTGGATGTCGGCGTTTGGTCCAGTTGTCCTCTCCGGTGTCGACGCGGCTGCCCCTCCTCCGGCCATGACGAGATCCTTCCGCTCCTCCTTGGTCCTTGGGGCCCAAGCTTCGGGTCCTTTGGGCCCAAGTTTCGGGTCCTTCGGGCCCAAGGTTTAGGGAGAAAAAAAACCCGAAAGGGTTGAGACCACTCTTTGAGAATACCCCGAAAGGGCCTAAATCCTGTAAGGGCTTGAAAATCCCGTCAGGGTTTGAATAAAGTCTCTTTCATCTGAAAGGGATTCAAGGTGCGCGGCTCCTAGGGTGGTTCTTGGTTGTGATCCCTGTTGCTCTTGGCGTTCCTCTTCCGTGTTGGAGCTCCGGCAACCGGTGTCGGGATTGGCTGGGGTCGTGGCGGTGTGTATCGAGGCGACTCCGCGTATAGGAAATTTCTTGGAGGATCGTCGATCTTCACCGCCCACAGGACTGCCCCTGATTTACCGTCGGCCAACGATGTCGTCGCCAGGGGATGCTTGGCTTCGGGTCCTAGTCTACGTTGTCTCCAGCATATACGGGTTTGGCTCGCTTGCTCGTCCGGGTTTCTACGCCTCCCACTTTGTTGTTGTTGCACCTTTTTATATGTAGTGACGGGTACACCGTCTGCCGACTTCGTCGGCCTCTCGAGTTGCCAGGTATACCTGGCTCTCGAATTATTTCCTAATAAAAAAAAACAAAGTATCTATTTGATGTGAATATTCCACATTAAATTAATGCACCCTTATTAGGTTGTGAATAATAAAATGTGATCCGATAATGAATATCATTTGAGAAGTAGATACTCAAACATATGAGCTAATTGATGGACTCCAACAAATGGGTCATGTGGGAAATGCATAAAGTAACCCAAAAAACCGGTTTCTTTGCAAGGTTAACTCAACCCGGTTTTAATTTAGGCCAAACCGGATATTAGGGTAAAAGGTGCATCTGGTAGCAGGTAAGTGAGGGGGGTGAAACCTTCCACTGTTCGACACCCGGCAGAAATCAGACTGAGAGAGAGAATGTGAGAGGCGGAATCAGAAGAGAGAGAGGAGGGAAAAAGCAAGTATTGTCCTTAGAGGAGAGAGGCAGAGAGAGAGAGAAGTCAATTGCTCTCCAAGACAACTTGGATATGAGAGAGAGAGAGAGAGAGAGAGAGAGAGAGAGAGAGAGAGAGAGAGAGAGAGAGAGAGAGAGAGAGACTGTTGTTTGACATTGACGAGGGTGAACAGTGAGATGATGCCAAGTTTCCCGCCAACCCATAGCGTCAAAATGGCCTGAAGAGGAAGAGGAGGGGGGAGGGAGGAGGGAGGAGGGAGAGAGTATATAACCATTGAAGCTCCACATCAACTCAATGATTAATCAACATTAATGCACTACAGGGGAGAGCATTAAATAGAGGAAGGAGAAGCGCCGACAGGGATTGAAGAAGGGGGGTTGGTGGCCAATGATGTGGGGATCTATATACGCAGAGATCAGAGGGAATGATGAGCGTCACATTTAATGGGGACCTGGGGGGAATTAAATCTGAAGATTCAGAGAGAAGCTATCGTAGAAGAAGCTAGTGGGCCGGGGTTTATCTCAAAGTTGACGTGTTATAAGTTTATTATAACTAGACACCCGAGGGCGAACAACGTGACAACTAGTGGCATATACTGGAGAGACTCGCCACCTCCTGTAGATAGAAAAATGGGCAAGTAGTCTCTCCATTAAGGTTATGCGAAGAGTGTGCTGCAAAAGTACTTACATCTTCTTATAAAACTGACTCTATCCCCCACTCTATCGAAATGAACATGGGACAACTCAATCGTATGTGTGACTGTTGTGTTTGGAGGATGGTGGGCTTGTGAAGGGGACAGTTGGGTCTTCAAGGGGTCACGAAGCCAGAAGGCCGTGCTGGTGGACGAACGTATCGACTACGTCGCCCTTAAGAAATACGTGATGGAGAAGTTTAACGTCGATGGGAGGAGGCATGAGGTGGAGCTCACATATGTCAAGTCGAAGAAGAAGGGGTGCAAGTCGTTTGCAAATGGAGATGATGAAGACCGACCTTCAAGTTTGTAAACGATCTATCGGGAGAACGATCTTGGCCTATCAATCTCCATGTCTCCTTGCGAAGCAAGGTTGCTTTGGATGTGGAACCTACACAAGGATCGACAACGGGTGACTCAGCCGGGGTGGGTATCTCTGTGTCGGGCGGTGAGGAATTTGTCGTACCGTTAACTGGGCCGCCGGTGACCCAAGAAGATCACACACATACGACCCCCCAATTGGCTGGTGATGAAGAAGACAAAGTAGTGGCAGCCGGATGTGTCCAGGCAAACTTAACCGGCGTCTAGTTAGATATGTAATGCGTCCGGTTAGAACAAAGTACTGACGAGTTAGGGATAAATGACGAGTTGGAGTTGGCGCATAAGGCAAAGAAAGTCGAGGCAATAAGACGTGGGAAGCAGGTCATTTCCGTGAGCAGTGACCCGGAAGATGTAGTCATCCCACCTAGTGAGGATGGACGGGTGCCCATTGACATCGACAACTCCTCCTCCGACGATGAAGTACTCCCAAATGCGGTCAAACTTAAGCTCGGGTGTGCAGTTCCGACGAAGTCGTGGTGATGGGATTTTGAGAACGAGCAAGCGGTGAGGAAAGTAGAGGACACTTACGAACGCGGAAAAGGGAAGTCGGGACCGATTCCAAAGTCTGTGGAAAGTGAACCAATGGTTGCGGTGAGCCCATTGGATCCCCGCCAACACACCGTTCAGCTCAGGTAGAGAAAACTTGATGCGGGACCATCTTCTACAGCTCCACTTGACACACCTATCATTCTTGGAAAAGGACCAATGACTCGAGCTAGAGCTAAGAAGCTTCAGAGAGACTCATTCAACTTTGTGAGTCATGCTTTATTCTCGAGCAAGGTTCAACTCCCCAAGCCTACATTGAAGACCTATATGTGCATAGGGATTCAAGATGAAGAGCCACCTTAATCTTAATGGTTGCCGATTTGACTAAGTGGTTGGGGCTCCAACTTATTTCTATTTTTAGCATTATTTTACTTAAATCTATTTTAGGAAACTTTAGAGGTTATTTTATTTAATTCTTTTAAGTTATTATTTAATCTCTTTTATCTTCTTTAGCTAAGTAGAATCGGCCCATCAGGCCTAGAGAACACTATATATTTCGATCACCATCCTTGTATGCCGATTGGAACATATTGAATAGAAATTAGTCTCTCAAACTTGTGTGAAACACATTGAGTGCTTGTCGATTGAATAGAGCAGCGCTCTTCAATTGACGAATCGGTATCTTGTCTCAGTTTGGTTTGCTTTGTGTTCATCAACTTCGCAAGACTTGGTGATCCTAGTATCCACGAGCCCCCTCCTTGTGCCTCCAAGTTGTCCGCTTGGTTGTGTAGGGTTGTAGAGGCGGATTATATAGTCATTGGTATTGGTTCCTACCCTCTTAGGAGGCCTGGGGTCTTTATCTTGTTCTATATAGATCGACTCAGTCCTTATCGGTCGTGTCTTTCAATTCTTGTTCTTAAATTTTGAGTCTTGCATTGTTTCTTTTTGTTTGAGTCTTGTTCTTGCTTTGTCGATCACGAGTTCTTGCTGTTCTTGAGATTATTGTCGATATCGAGTCTGATTCTTGAGGTTCTTGCTGCGTCGTTCTTGAATCTTGTCGATTCTTGATTGATTCTTTGAGTCTTTCTTGAGTTTTTTGCTTGTTGTCGAAGATCGGACCATCTCACGGCCAACCCCATATCAAAAGTTTTTCGGTCAAAGGAGGAGGTCCAGCAGACAATAAAGTAGGCGGGTCTAGCTAGGTGCTTCACGACCAAGGTGAAGAAGTCGACGAAGAACTTGTATGTTGTGCGTTACGGTGCTCCCAACTGCAAGTGGGAATATCGGGTTTCCACCTACAAGAAAACGCAGTTTTGGATTATCCGGAAGCTTGTCGACGAGCACACGTGCGACATGAAGGGCATGATGACACAAAAGCGTCGTGCTACATACACCCAGCTAGAAGATGCTAGTGGGCCGGGGTTTATCTCAAAGTTGATGTGTTATAAGTTTATTTTAACTAGACACCCGAGGGCGAACAACATGACAACTAGTGGCATATACTGGACAGACCCGCCACCTCATGTAGATAGAAAAATGGGTAAGTAGTCTCTCCATTAAGGTTATGCGAAGAGTGTGCCGCAAAAATACTTACACCTTCCTGTAAAACTGACTCTATCCCCCACTTTATCGAAATGAACAGGGGACAACTCAATCGTATGTGTGACTGTTGTGTTTGGAGGATGGTGGGCTTGTGAAGGGGATAGTTGGGTCTTCAAGGGGTCACGAAGCCAGAAGGCCGTGCTGGTGGACGAACGTATCGACTACGTCGCCCTTAAGATACACGTGATGGAGAAGTTTAACGTCGATAGGAGGAGGCATGAGGTGGAGCTCACATATGTCAAGCCAAAGAAGGAGGGGTGCAAGTCGTTTGCAATAGGAGATGACGAAGACCGACCTTCAAGTTTGTAAACGGTCTATCGGGAGAACGATCTTGGCCTATCAATCTCCATGTCTCCTTGAGAAGATGGCAATCGAGCTTTCCAAGATGTGTTGGACTGTTTCTACTCTATGATGTGTTTCATTTGTTAGGATTTGGGTTGGACATTCATACTGTCGGTTATTATAAGTATTTTAGAGCTTGCATGCTCTCATTTTGTATCTATGACATCTATTTGACATTAGCTAGCACTTGATAACCCATCAACATTTAGCCCTTAGAGCTTGCATGCTCTCATTTTGTCCATATGACATCTATGTGTATTTGATAGTCTCTAGCACTTGATAACCCGTTAACAACTAGCCCTTAGAGCTTGCATGCTCTCTTTTTCACACTAAAGGTTCCATTTTGGTCTATAACTTCCCCACTCTGTTCTTCTAATCACATTTGCAGACAATATGAATTTGCTATCCACATGTTATGGCTTTATAGTTGTGTCATATATTTTTGTGTATTTTACCATCAAGTTTAAGAAGCAAATGGTATCTATTATGCATAAAAAAAAATTTGCATCATACGAATGCAATCACCCGAGTCACATAAATCTTGCAGCCACCTAGTTGATGACTTCCATATTATGTGTTGCATTATCATCTCACATGCTACTCATGTGTTTATGAGTTTTGCATCCACCTGTAATTCCATTCATACCTTAATTCCAACATAATTGACTTAACATATGCATTCATTTATAATAATAAAGTGTTCAAATCCATGTAAATCCAATGTTTAGATGGCAAAAAAATAGTCACCATTTATCTACTCAAAATTTATTAAATTGTTCCGATATGCAAAAATAAAGATTAAAGATTTGACATATGATATGTATTTCCTATAAAGCTTCATGTTTCATCTTCTATGTATGTGTTGATTGATGCTTAGGCGGGGCATGTTAGCTTGTTATACCCCTTCCTCCCGCAAGTGCCACACTTGTATGTCACATTCCCTGTCTTCTTTTGCCCTTCACCAACCGATGGAATCCGGCATTTTCTTGGCCTCCCACTCTTCTTACGGACTGTTGGAGGAAGACATTTGACGGTTCTGATATCTTTTGGTACATATCAGTTGTCCTCACAAGGCACCGGGTATATGGTTTCTTGGTACGCCATGCACCAAGACTGAATCTTGTAGTATTCACTTACAAAATCAGTTATATTTAGTTTTATCCGCTGAATTGCAGTGATATCATGGACACACGGCATATGATCGACATCAAATACCCTACAGCTGCATGTCTTTCATGCCAAATCAACCACACCAGTAAACTTCCCACCAGCTACTTGATATTGTGTATCATTCAACACCTTCACTTCATATCTTCCGAAACGCTCGTACCTTACCTGCAGAATCTCTTTCACTTTAGAGGGCAAATCAGTGATCTTTGTTGTTGCTGCCCTATGGTCATTGAACCATTCTGCCATTTTATTCCTAATATACTCAAACAATGCAACAATTGGGTATCATCGAGCTTCTTTCAATATTGCATTTATACACTCTGCGTTATTTGTTGTCTAAATGTTGTACCTGTCACCTTGGAAGTGCGTCCTTGCTCATTTTTGAAAATCTACATCCTCAAGGTATTTCCCAATCTCCTTGTTGATGTCACAGATGCTTTTGAAGTAGCCTTCAAATTCTATTATAGTGTAGCATTTGGATGCTTTGGTGACAAAGTGGTTGACCCCTCGGTTTTTTAATATTGCCTTTATGTTCTGTTTCAAATGGCATGTGCAGATTACATGCTTTGCAGAACTGTATAAATCCTCCACAGCCTTGCTGATGCTCGGGTGCCTATCACATGCAAAGATGAGCTCATTTGAATCCGGAATCACAAGAGCCAATCTTTGAAGGAACCACTTCCATGTGTTATCATTCTCTGAGTCCGCCACTCCAAATGCTATAGGGTACACATGTCTGTTAGCATCTTGTGCTGTTGCTGAGATGAGAACCCCTTGATAATGCATATTTTAGATAGGCATTATAGACATATTTAGTTTAGTTAGGTTGCATTTCTTTCATACTTTGTTGCTAAATTGCATCTTGTGATTATTTTGGAAGAGTTCGGATTCTGCGCAATTTTGTGTTTATCTCGCAGATTGAATCGGAACACATTTGGGAGATGCAATATCTCGAAGAGGAACACAAGACACATGGGAAGGAACAAGGAAGAAAGAAGCAAGACAAGAGGAGAAACCCGCAATGGAAGCAAATAGGCTACGGCAAAGTACCATGCCGCGGGCGCAGCAGAGGTGCCGCGGCCGCAGCAGAGCCCGCCGCAGCGGGATGTGAAGAAGCAACTTGCGGCGGGCGCAGCAACTTTGCGGCGCCCGCCGCACGGGTCATCAGCGCACAGCGTTTTGGTTAAAAAACCCTAGATGTTCTATTTTGTTTTGGGGGCCGACTTGGATGTCTTTTAGGCCGACTTTTATGTTATTTTTCATGACTTTCATTCTACTCTTACTTGCAATTAGACACTTTAGAGATTTTTGAGCGATGTCTTCCATGAGGAGCTAAACTCATCTATTCTGCCTGCAATTTGAAGCTTTATTCGGATTGATTGTGAGTTTCTAATTCTCGCTCCTTGTTTCCTATTTGTGAATGCTTCAACTTCTTTGTGCTTGATTGATTATTGATTTGTTCTATCTTGTCTGGCCAACTTGTTAGATCAATTCAATCGCTAAGGTTTTGTAGATTCCTGATTGTGAACCTTAACCTAAGTGGCAAACTTATTCTTTTAGGGCTGATTGAACTAATTGAATGAGTAGGAAGTTGAATGTGTTGTTAAATCCTTCTTTAGGGACTGCAAATACCTTGGCTAATCTCTGAACTTAAAGCTATCAATTGGGTTAAATCCTTCTTTAGGGACTGTTCGATTGATAAGGGTTTCTAGGACTGATTGGACTAGTAACTATATTAGGTCGGAACAAGGGCATTCATAGGAAACGTAATAGGACGAGAAGAAGTTACAAGGATCGCTTCAATCCAATAAAGTGGAAAATTGTAGGTGGAATTGCTTCTCTCACTTGTCTAAAACCAACTCACTTATTCTGCTTTCGTTACTTTGCTTTGATAAAAGGCAAGACTTTCACACTAAAAACCCCCCTTTTGGTTACTTACTTGGCATTAAAATCATACTTGAGTTATAATTTTCCCTGTGGATCGACCTCTTGCTTATTGCTATACTTGCTTTAGGTTTGAGTTTTCTTTGGCGGAATCAACGACAGGTTTACCCTCCGTCACCCCTCTGTATTTTCCATGTAGAAAAGCAGCATCTACAATGATAACCTATATAATGCATTTTATAGTTGTTAACCTAGTTTATTTATACACTTTTTATCATACTAGTTTCTATAGTTTATACCTTTCTCATCATGTGGAATCCATTAATGGATGCTCCGAATGAGAGGAATACATACTTGAATCGGTTATATCCATCAATCTCAAGGCATGCATATGTCACTGGGTTTACTTGTTGCATCATGTGGAAGTATGATGGCAACATTTCATAGTTTCCCTCTGGAGTTTCTCTTATCATGTCTTGTACTACTTCTTTTGCTTTCCATGCCTTCCAGTAGCTCACACTGTGCCTAAACTCCTTTTGCATTGCATTTTTAATCTGCATAGGATCTGGCCCTTTTGTCACACCTTCATACCTTCATTCATTATACGTAACAAGTAAGCAATTCTATTCAAGAGTCATATGTAATCACAGTTGCACAAAACTTCTCAATTTGGAAAACAAACTTAAACACAGCATCCTACAACTATAGCTGTTTTTTATCTATTCAATTATATAGGTAAGCACACACCAATTGTCATCTTTTTTTCATGGGGCTAATATGATATAAATGACATAATTCTCATTGATCATACCCGATCTTCATCTTTTCCGCTACAGCTTGGTATGATGGTTTCCGTCGTTCCCTACACCTAACTGAAAATGAACAAGTGTGCTCTTCATTCACCCTTCTAATCTCAAAGTAACATGAATTCTTCACATGTGTAGCTAGTATTGTCCACTTGCATTCGGCATCAATACAAACAACCTTGTACTTTTTTGTTGTTGATCTATTCACTCGAAATTGGAAGTTCTCTTTTATTGCCATGTTAGCCACTGCATTCCTTAGTTCGATTTTTGAGCTGAAAATCTGCCCAACATTGATGAAATCAAGCTCGTCTATCTCATTCTCACTGATGGTTTCATTTTGATCTTCATCATTGTAGGCTTGTGTATCTTCTGGTGCAAAAGCAATAGTAGTGAGGGCCAATGTGTCATCAACACTTGTATCTTGAATGTACTCATCGGAATCTGTCACTACGCTTGCTTGCTGAACTGCTTTTGTTATGTGATTGTCATTCATCATTTTCTTTGCTAATACATGCAACGACAACGACCATGCCACTTGAGGCGCATCATTTATATCCATGAAAGCCTTTAGATCATCATTTTTACTGATTGTAAACAGATCTTTCAATTTTTGCAAAGGATGCAAGTGGCTTAACTTCAACTCATATGTTGCTAGGCAAATATAAAATCTATCACTAATCATCTCTGTCAATGGTTCCAACTCAATATTGTTTTGAATGACAAAAGTTTTAGATACAATTTCACCAACATACTCACAATAACCATTTGTCATCATTAAATCTTTTCCAAAATAGACTTTCAAAATTTTGAGCTCCATCTTTTGGCAGGGAGTTAGAACGGATTCAGAGATTCCAATGCAAAAATCACCACCAGATTCTGTATTCACACCTAGATTATGTATTCACAAAAATACATCAAAATTTCATCGTCATCTTATCTCTCACAACCATATTCCAATGCAAAAATCACAAGCTCTCGGTTAAGAGGCACTACCTATATGTAATCATGGGTCATTGAATTGAGAATTGAGATTTGCAATTGATATACATAAATTGAAATTTAGGTTGGAATTTTGCATCGTACCTTGATTCCTTGAGTACCTATCAATTCGTGGCTCTTTTCTTTGTTTATGATTCCATCTTGCTTTGATTTTTCGCAATTGATGACGGATTTTGAGCTCCCTGGCAGATTGATTTTGGAGGTTTCATCCAGGTGTTCGGATTCATATGTAAGGTGGAATCACATTATGGATTAATCACGGCCTGGATTCATCATGATCTTCGGATTTTGGTGAAATCACTGGTTGGAAGCTTGATTTCGGTGGTTCAAGCTTGAGATTTGCATGATTTTTTGAGCTCCATCGCAGAAGCTTTGGTGAAACGGGGGAGAAGCGCGGTACAAATGAGGAAGGGGATGGAAGCGCGTGAGGTATTGTTTTTGGGAAAGGTGCTAGCTTACCTAATTAAATTAGTTTGAGGGCTAATTACCTAATTAAAGGTTCATAATAGGCTAGTTGGCAAAATCACCCAATAATAAATGACATATTTTTAATAAAACTAGTATGATTTTAATTAGTTGGCCATCTTACCCCCACAAGGCCACAAGGTCTTGTCGCCTTTTGCCCTCGGCTTCAGATTTCCTCCCCGCCTTTCGTTCGGGGTGTGCCGTCTCTCTCGGTGGCTTGGGTCGCGGGTTTGTTCTTCTCTCCCGGGCTTGTTCCGCCCTCACTCACAGGCGCCTCTCCCCCCCTCTCGGAGTCCTGTCGATTTCCGTCCGGGGTGGGTGGTTGTGGCTCCTCCGGCGCCGCCTTTGGTGGTGCTTGGTCCTCCCCTAATGGTTTCTCCGGGTCCAATTTCCCTCGCCCACACCTACTCCTTCACCCTCTTCGGCGTCCTTTCGCCCTGGGTGTGGTGGATCTAGTTTCTCCGGCGCCGCCCTAGTGCCTCCGGCTTCCTCTATTGCGGTCTGGTCCTCGCTCAAGTGTCTGGCCGCCCTCGTCTTTTCTGTTTGGGGTTGCGGTTGTCCCTGCTAATCCCTGGCCTCTCTTCTCTTTCGGGCTCTTGGTCTCCTTTGCTTTCGGGTTTGCCTTGGGCCCGAAGGTGGCCCGGGCCGGGTGGATTAAAGCTTGTGTGCTTTGGCCCAAGCATTTTGTTTTGGGTCCAAGTTACCCAAGAAATTAAAATAATTAATAAAAATTATGATAAAAACATATATTTAAATATAAATTCCTGTATTTTGGAAATTTATCGGCTCAAATATAATTTCATATCTATTATTATCTTGGTATTAATAATAATTAACT
The DNA here is from genome assembly GCA_963922045.1 of Persicaria maculosa. Lineage (NCBI taxonomy): Eukaryota > Viridiplantae > Streptophyta > Magnoliopsida > Caryophyllales > Polygonaceae > Persicaria > Persicaria maculosa. The sequence goes on along the minus strand of OY998258.1, from coordinate 56,559,083 downwards.
ATATTAAATAATTCCCGGTCGGGTTAGCTATTTCCCGCTAGGGTTTCTGGTGCGTTTCGATTCAGGCAATTTGTTGCTCTATGTTTTGGCGTGACATGACTTTCTTTCCGCGTGATGGGGTTCTGGCAGTCGAAGTCGGGACAGGTTAGGGCCGTGGCAGTGTGTATCGAGGCGTCTCCTTTTCACTACTAGAAACACAGCCAGTAGCAACGGTTATTTTCAATGGAAACTCCAACTATTTTCACTCTCTAATTGGAATTTCCATCCGAAACCACCTGGTTGGAAAAAAGGGCGTTGGAATCAATTCCAACCCTTACTTTCTGATGGAATTTCCAACGTTATGTAGTGATGGGAAATTACCAACGGCGGAAATGGATGGAATATATAATCCATTTAACCGGTTGCTTTTTCCATTTTCCAACCGTGTATCCATTGGAATTTCCAACAATATCTGCTAATTAGAATTTCCAACAATATCTACTATTGGAATTAATTTTCAACCGGTTGCCATTAACCAATTCTCGGTTGCTAGTTCGAACTTCCAACACTTTGCCTATTGGAATTTCCAACTATATGTAATGTTGAAAACAATATTTATTGTTGGAAATACTTTTCATCGTCGACAAAATAGTGGCAATATAATCAAATGAAATCGACAATATCAACCAAAATTAACAAATAATTGAATCTAAAAATATCATACCACATTCACCTATAAAAAAATTTAAATTGTATTATTATTAATTATGAAATGAAAAGGCATATACAATTTGAATATAATATAAATATTAGAGTAACTTTCTAGGATTCGATAACAAAATTAAACATTAAATATAATTTTATAAGATGCTTGATAATCCTAACAGTCATTAAAACAACTGTTGAATGAATTTGCATTACAACTATAGGATCCCCAAGTAACCATCACCCACCACCGCCGCCGCGCGCTGCACCTCCCCGCATATGGGGATGATGACCTCCTCGCCGCGAGATCCCCACCAAACTCGTGAAGCAACTTCTCAACATCATCCATGAAGTCCTCCTTCTACCGAGAGACCGTCGAGGAGCTCATCAGCCATGTCAACGTACGACCTCTACCCCATCTAGCTTCCAAGAGATCAAGAAGATCGGCGTCAACCTCCATCATTTCCGTAAGTCCTAGTTCGACTTCCTCTCCGGCCTGCTCTACGAGGGCCTCTACCTTTCATCGGGATCCTCCTCTCCCGCCGCTGGCACCTCTACAATAACACCCTGGTATCAAGGAAGATGAAGAAGCTCGAGAAGCACGCCTGCGACGCCGTTTATTGAGGGGTAGATACATGCTCACTTATACACTCACTTGCTCTCTCAACTTGCCGGCCATAGAAGGTGATAAACCCATTTAAATCGTACATATGATGACTGCTTTCCATCTTGGCGGTTAACAAATGAGAGATTGAAAAACAGATGACATATATATTGAGAGACTGGAGAAGAGAGTCAAGCGGTTAACTAGAGCCGTTCATTTTTTTCCACTAAGTCACCCACTAATTAAGGACGTGGTTGATCAGTTGTGAATTGTGATCCTTTCATTTCAATTGAACTGAAATTCTTTTCTTTCTTTTTCTTTTTTTAAATTATTTGTTTTTTCAATCTAACTAATTATAAAATCTCTCACATATATATTTTCCTTTTTTATAGGTTACAATTAACGATAAGATCAATCTTTACCAATGGATGGGTAGTTAGTGAATCTTCCAATATTTTCAAGATTTAGATTTTTTTTAGAAAAAGAAGATTTTTTTCCATTTTGTAAAGTAAATTTATAATTAGCTTTAACCGGCTGATGCAAAAATTTGATAAAGAATTAGTGTTAACCGGCTGATGCAAAAATTTGATAAAGAATTAATTTCTATTCATTTTGTAAATAATGTTTCCAACGAAAGTTAGTGATGGAATGTGTTTTTAATCTATATTTCCAATAATTTAAGTTATTGGAATTTACTTCCAACAATTTTAAATGTTGGAATGACTTTGGAAAACTATTTCCAACAACTTTCGATCGTGGGAAAATACCACTTATTCCTTTCCAACAACACATACCTTTGGAATTTTTTTTCCATTATATTTTAGTGTTGGAATTTCATCCATTGAATAATTTTGTTGGAACTCTCTTGTTGGAATTGAATGTGTTTCCAGTAGTGTTTTTCCGGAAGACTGTTTCCATGGAGGTTCGTCTTCACTGCCCACAGGTGTCTCCTGATGTGCCTCTGGCCTGCGTTGCTGCCTCCGGGGAGTGCTTGGCTTTCGTCTTTAGTCTACGTCCTCAACCCTTTCGGTCTGGTTGTTTTAGTTTCGCTTGTATAGGGTGTGTTTGTTTGTATCTGGCATCATCTTTGTGTTGTTTTTATTTATCTTAGACGGCTTCCCGTCTGCCGACTTGTCGGTCATCGAGGTTCAGGCTTGTCTGACCTCAAATTCTTTCCTAATCGAAAAAAAGGTCTTTGTTAATGAACGTCCTAAATGAATCCAACAATTTTTACGTACTTGAAGTTTTTTTAGATACTAGCTAGTGAGAATCTTAGGTTAAATTTGGTGAATATCCATTTTTCATGTCAAAATTAAGTAAATGTACATTTTTTTCAAAATTAAGTAAATGTCCATTTTTTTCCAACAATACCCCTCCTTTCCCATCTCTAACCCTTCCTCCTTCCCCTTTGACCATTTTTAATTTTAACATTGACTAGTCAACATTGACCATCCGATCAGCGCCTGCATTTGATGATAATTTTTTGGTGACAGTTGAGTATATTTTTCTCGTGACAGTTAATTGTGACAATTATTTTGGTGACAATTGATTTTTTGTGACATTTTATTTTTTTCGGTGACAGTTAGGGGAAAATCTTTTCTATTGACAATTGATTTTCTTTTTTTCTTGTAATAATTGTTGGGGACAAAAAAATTTGGGTGACAGTTGATTTTCTTCATGTGACATTTGCCAGTAACACTTTTCCTAGGTGACAAATGAGGTTTTTATGCTAATAGATGTTTTCCTGATGACCATTGTTGGTGACAACTATTAATGACATGGTTGATGACAATATATTGTCACCATGATATTGTAACCTTAAAAAAATTGTCACCATAACATTATACATCACCAAGACATTGTCACCAACTACAGAACACTGTTTTCATATTGTTTAATCAACCGTATTGTCACCAACTTATAAAAAACATTGTCACCAACCTCTTTTCAGTAATCTATTGACACCAACAATAAATCAGTGTAACCAACCTATTTTCATCAAGCTTTGGTCAATAATCTACTGTCACCAATTACAAAACTTTGTCATCAATCTAGTGTCAACCACCTATTTTTAGAAATTAATTGTCGCCAACGACAAAACAGTGTCACCAACCAATTGTCACCAACTACAAAGCACTTTCATCAAACTAAAATGTTTACAATGCTAATGTTATCACATTTTTCATCTAATATTAACACATTTTTTGTTACAAAATTGAAACCCTAGAACAAGGGGATCTTAGACCCAAGAGGGGCTAAACCTAAGCAGACGAATAATTGATGTACAGTATAGTTTAGGGTTTAGTCTTTAGGGATTCTAAATCCTAAACCCTAAAATGTGTGTACAGTACCAATGTTATCAGATTTGTCATCTAATATTAACACATTTTTGTTACGAAACTAAAACCCTAGAACTAGGGGAGCATAGACCCTAGATGGGCTAAACTTGAGCAAACGAATAATTCGATGTACAATACTATAATGGCATCACGCTTGTCATATAATATTAACGCATTTTTATTACAATATAATAACCCTAAGTAGATGAAATTTGATGTAAAGTTTAACTTTGTAATACTTAATTGTCTGACTACAAAATATTGTCACCAACCTATTGTCACCAACTACGAAACACTGTCATCAAATTATTTTCACCAACAAGTAAAAACTGTCACCAAACATTGTCACAAACCAATTGTCGACATCAACTTAAAAACATTGCCACCAATCTATTATCCCTAAATAGAGAACATTATCACCACCCTCTATTGTCACCATATTATTACCAAGTCTTTTTTTTTTCCGGTGATAGTTAAGGGAAATATTTTTTGGTGACAATTAATTTTTTTTTGGTAACAATTGATGGTGGAATTTTTTCTTGTTATTTTTTCAGACATATTGTCACCAACCACAAGAACAATGTCACCGCCCTATTGTCATCAACCTCTTATAAGTAATATATTGTCACCAATGACATAACAGTGTCATCGATCTATTGTCACCAACTACAAAAACAATGTCACCAACCTTTTGTAAGTAATATACTGTCACCAACGACATAACAGTGTCACCAACCTATTGTCACCAATTACAGTACATTGTCACCACTCTATTGTCACTAACTACAGAACACTGTCACCATATTCTTTTCTTAAACGTATTATCACCAATAACAAGAAATTGTCACCACCCTATTGTCACTAACCTGGCCTCTTGTTAGTGACCCTAGAGAGGTTAAGACTAAGCAAAGAGTAATCTATTATCACAAACGACAAAATATTGTCATCAATTACAAAATAATGTTTTTCACTAATGTCTTCAACAATCTAGCCATCAAATTCGTATAAATCAACCCCAAATAAGTTTACAACATAACAACTATTTGGTCAAATTATGTCCATTTAGTTAACTTAATTGTTCACACTCCAAATGGCAAGTCGTTTAATTCGAGAAGCTATAAACATTCTCATTTGAGAAGCTGTACACCGGAGAAATTAAATTCCAAGTTCCAGGAGAAGCTATAAATTAACCAACTCAGTTACTCTGTTTGGAAGAGGCAAAATCAATTGAAACTCACGGGGGTGGGAGATCGAGTTCCAGGAGGCCCTGGCAGCGGCGCTCGGCGTCGGATTTGAGATCTGGAGGTGAGGTGCCGTCGTGGTCTACTCCGTCTTCGTCGGTGAAATCAGGGACAACGAGAGGATGGAGGAGGAGTCGCATGCGGTGGTGGTGGAGGAAGAGGACAACGACGACGATGAATTGGAGGATAGAAGAAGTGTGCGAACCATGGATATTCGAGGGGATAGGTTGAGTAGGAGGAGCGCTTATCGACGGGGCAGACTCAAAGAGCGACAGGGAACTTTTTCGTCAATGGCGGGCGGCTAAGGCAACAGAGGGAGGAAAGGGGTGGGTTAAATGTGGAAAATTAAAAGAGGGGTATTTTGGGATTATGAAATTATTATGGACATTTACTTAATAACCAAACAAAAATGGATATTTACCTAATTATACTTTGTAAATGGATATTTCACCAAATTTTTCCTTGTATTTAATAAGTAAAAAGTAATAATATTAAAGGAAAATAAGTTGGCCGCCATCAAGATATCAAATTGGATTCTTGTATCCTCTTCCTTCTGTTGGTCCAGTAGTTCTCTACAGGTTTCTTTTGTTTTAGGGTAAATTAGTTATACAAACTGTCCTTAGGGTAGTTTTCATGTAATCGCCAATAAAATTAAGAAATTATGGGAAACCACCCATCATTTTTTTTTGAGAAAATTTGCGTTTTTGGATACCTTTGTTGCTTTGTCTGGTTCAATAATACCGCTTATCCTAGTGAGTTTTACGGTCCAACTGGACCAGAAGCTTCTCAAGCAATCAGGTATTTAACCACTTTGCTTATTTTATTAGGCGTGCTAGACTTTTTTTAAAAAAAATTAACCACATTAGACCTATTTCTCATTGCTCTCTTCTAGTTCTCCTGATCGGCGACGTTCACTCTCCTTCATTCTTCGTCGTTCTCCGGCCTGCAGCTTCGTTCCTTCATCCTCTCTGACTCAGCGATTCCATCTCTCCCTCTCACTTGCTCGCTCTTTTCATCTCGTTTCTCTCTCCTTGTGGTTCGTTGTTGCTTCGGAGGCGAGTAGTTCACCTTTGTTCGATAATCTGTGTGCAACTAGTTCATTTGCTGCCTGCAGGTAATTTTTCAACCCTTCAATTCAATTTTTTCCCCTATATTACGGTGTCTTCGATTAATTTGCATCTTATTGTGCCTAATTTTTTAATTTTCATTTAGAATCTGCCAATTTGATAGATTTAGGGTTTTGATTTTGGGGGAAAATGTCAAAATTGATTCTGGAGTTATATGGTAATCTAGATAGAGAGAGCACATTGTGATGAAAGCATGGATTGGAACGATAGTGCTAGTGAAGGAAACCGGCAATGTGCTCTCTTCATCTATGCTCAGTGTTGGTCCCGATTCAAATGTTGAAATGGGGAGACAACAGATCAACTCAAAGGATGATATTCGTATTTCAGATAATAAAAACCGGCAAGAATTCTGGAGATCTGTCAACTCTGATGTCAAATCTGGAGTTGATGGTTTGGGGAAGTACCAACAGCATCTAAATAAGGATATGCAACGAGTGCTCCATTCTTCAACAAACAGCTATGACCGTGGCACAGCTGAAATTCCTGAGACAGGAATCAGTGATAAGAGAGAAAATTCTAGTGATAGCTATAGTTCTAATTTATCAAATCGTGCATCAAGTGGTCGAATGAGAGAAAATGTTTGGTTGGATGCTGGTGATACGCATGGTATGTCTGGTGGCAAACAGCATTCATCGGGTCAGGTAGGTCTTTGTTCACTCTTCAGGATCTACAGCTCCATAGCTCTCATTCTTTTGTCTAAATTAATTGGGTGATATTTGCATTTATATGTGAATATATTGCATAACTTCCCTGTGGTGAATGTTTAATACAATGTACTTTCTGTAATTTCCAGGGAGACATAAGAGTATCATATGGAATTTCACCAGGTCAAATCCACCCAGGTTATGTATCTGCTACACCTACCTCATTTGACAGATCTGGTGGCATCTCCACTCCAAATACTCCTATAACATCAGGGTACTGACCTTCTGGAGTTTTGTTAGTTTTCTTCTATTGTTGTTTAGGTTGAAGTTATGATTCCCATTGTTGAGTTGCTACTTAGCCTTCACATATGGTTCTTATTACACAAGATTTTTTATTATCTGAAAGCAATTCAGTGCTGAAGAGATCTCATCAATGGTACGTGCTTACAAAGATGAAGGAAACCGCATAGGCTTATCTCGGTACAACCATCAAGAATGTTGTAGTGACAGTCCCTGCTTACTTCAATGACTATGGATGCTGGTGTTATTACGGGCCTGAATATCATGCGTATTGTCAACGAGCTCATTGCTGCTGCCATCGCCTATGGCCATGACAAGAAGTCTAGCAGCAGCGGCGGTAAGAATGTGCTCATCTTTGATCTTGGTGGTGGGACATTTGATGTTTCTCTACTTACAATTGGTGAGGACAGCTGCGAGAAGGATGTACTTGTTTTCGACGTGAAGGCACTTGATCGGGGTTCTTGCAGCCCATGAATAGCAAACGACATAATGGTGAGCGGGTCGAAATGGACAAACGACATAATAGGAGGACAAGAACAATTCTTGCAGCCCATGAACAACAAAAATGCATGACAGATGGGGTGCTAGTTGATATGTTTAATTTGTATCTTTGACATATCATTCACTTAGTATCTGTCTATATATCCAGAAGCTCTTCCTGTCATTTAAATGTCTTAGAATTCATACTCTGTAGCTTCTGCCCTTTTAATCTTCTGCTTGGGTTTGTTAATAGTATTATACAATTATACCTGAGGAAGTTGTAATTAATTAATAACATCAACTTTGTAATAGTAGGTGGATAATGATATGATCTTTGTGAATTGCAAGAAATTACAATATTAACTTTGAAAATTCATGCATTTTATTATAAAATGTATTATCTTAGGTAGCTCTCGATGTAGGCTAGTAACTCAAAATGCGCAATTAACTTTTTTATATGAGTAAATAAGTGCAAATGTTTTTACTATATGTTGATCTTTTATTTGTCTTGATTAATTTCATCTATTATTTAAAAAAATTGTGGGATTTTAAAAAATAAATTAAATCTCGTCCCACTAAAAATATAAGGGACGAGACGTTGGATGACCCCAATCTCATCCTGTCCCATACCCACCCCAAATATGTTATCAAAACATTTTTAATAAAAAAATGTTATTGATATACAATCGACTAGATTAAACCACTTATCAAAGTGACATCATATACAGTAAACAAAAAATGTTATCAATAAAAATGTCATCAACAAACAAAGTCATCACAAATGATTGAGTTCAATATTCCATCAAAAAAAAAGATTGAGATCAATAAAGTGTAATCACAAATGTCATCAATGAATAAAAATATAATAAACATGTCACCACAAGTGATTGCATCAATAAAGTGTAATCACAAACGTGTCATCAGTGAATAAAAGTAGAATCGATGAAAATATATCGATATACAATTGATTAAATTAAAAAAAAATGGCATCAAACGATTTGACTAAAAAAGTGGCATCAAATAATTACATTAGAAAAATGGCATCAAAACACTACTTCCAAAAAGTGGCATCCCATTAAAGAAAAAAATGTCATCAAAACACTACTTTGAAAAGATATGGCATCACGGGAAAAAAATTCATCAAAAAATTGACATAAAAAGTGTCATCAGTAGTCAACCGTAAAAAAAAATGGCATCAATGGTCAACCTGACATCATAGTAAACAAAAAAAATGTCATCAAGGTTTGAAAAAAGTGGCATTCAAAAAGTGTCATCAAACCATTTCATTAGAAAAGTGGAATCAAAGTGAAAATAAAATGTCATAAAAAATGGCATCAAAACGGTGGCATCACAAAAATGTCATAACTTAAAAAAAAAAAATCCACATGAGTTGGTCAACGTTGACCAGTCAACGGTCAACGTTGACCGGTCAATGGTCAAACAGTTGACCATTGACCAATTAATACCCCATTTGGGAAATGGACTACCTAATCTAATTTAACAAGTTTTTTATCTAGTTAACTAATTAAACTTTCTAAATAGTCTACTTACCTAAATCACCCCTTTTTTTTCCTATTAAAAAAGCTGAATTATCATTTTATTAATTAATTCAAGAATTCAACATCAATCAATCAATATCAATCAATCAATATATAATACTAAAATAGAGGCGTGGAAATCCTATGTGGCGGGCTCTAGTGCGATTCGCCTGCGTGTCTTTTTCTGGTACAATTTGGGCCGGGTTTTTGCCACGTCAATTAATGATGAACCAATAACTAATAAGCTACGTTAGACGATAACTCTATCTACGTATTAAATTATGTTAATTAAATAGTAATAGATTATGTAAATTAATCTAATCATTTAAGATTATGTAGATTTTTCTAAGTAAAATATTTATAAATTAACTTAAGGTAAATTGATAAGATTTGTAAGATATGAGGTCGAATATTTATAATAAAAATTAATTTAATCATTAAAATGGATACATAGGATACACGTGTATAAATAGATGAGGTTATCGTCTAACATAGCTTAGTTATTGGTTCATCATTAATTGACATGACAAAAACTCAGCCTAGATTGCACCAGAAAAAGACACGCAGACGAATCGCACCAGAGCTCGCCACATAGAATTTCCACGCCTCTGTTTTAGTATTATACTACATATATTGATATTGATTGATATTGATATTGATATATTGATATTGATTGATTAATTTAATTAATTATTTGGTTAAATTAAAGAGATTATCTTTGTTGCAAAGATAATTGTGTTAAAATTACATTATTCGGTTAAATTAGAAAAATTATTTGTATTAAACAGAATGATTATTCGGTTAAATTTGATATATTATTATAGAGATTATTCGTATGTAAAAAGGCAAAAATTATAGAGATTAAATTTGAGAGAGTATTCATATTTTACATGAAGAATTTAATTAATTAAATAAATAAAATAGGTAAGCATTACTCCATTAGCCATTACCGTATTAAAAAATTTCTAAAATTAAAACATACGAACTACTCCGTATTTGATGTGGGAATTGGGCAAATATGCCTGTACGAGTACGACACTTTATCAACTTGTACTGCACACGCGCCACGGTTAGACTGGAAGAGTTTCTTGTAGGTCCCACCTTTTTTTTAAAAAAAAAAAACAGTAATTTCAATTTAATCTCTACCTTTGATTTTATCCAAATCAATGACTAAGGATCGCTTACGGAAAGTAGAAAAGGAAGCAGATCAGTTTCGAGTGAATGGATATTCTGAAATAGAACGCGACAAATTGAATTTGATTCAGTCAACTTATAAAACTTTAGAACAATTAGAAAATTACAAAAACGAAACCATTCATTTTGAACAGCATACTCATCTTAAATGATTAGATTAATTTACATAATCTATTAATTACTATTTAATTAACATAATCTAATACGTAAGGAGTATATTATATTGAATTAAATCCTATCTTTTCTATCAATGTATATAATATATTGAATCAAATCTTAAACAATACAGTATATTGAATCAAATCTTAAACCGCCAGTGCATTTTGAAAAATTGATTCAAAAAAGAAATATATATATATATATATATATATAGTTTGAACGAAATCATATTTCATATAAATTTCATATAAAATAATAAAAAAAATTATTCTCTATATCTATAATACAATTACTCCAACAAGTAAGGATTCATTTCATATAAAGGATATACGTGTACAAATCTATACATAATCAATATATAATTAATTTAGATAATCTATGCTTATCATATGTTGGTTTAGTTACATTTTAATTAACAAATAAAACAGAGACGTCGAAATCCTACGTACCGAGCCTTGGTGCAATTCGCTTGCATGTCATTCTTTTGTGCAATCTGACCCGGGTTTTTTTGACACGTCAATTAATAAGCATCCAATAAATTTAAACCACGATAATTAATGATTTTCTTTATCCACCTATCATCTTATGTGTCCACCTTAATTGATAATTACAATTAAATAATTTTAATAAAAAATAATTAAAATATAGTCATATCTTGATTAATATTTACCTAAAAGATGTATATCAAATCTTTTTGCATATAACGTTATTAATATATCAAATTGATAAATTTTCATATCTAATTTCAAACTTATTATTTTTATTTTTATTAATTTTAATTTTTTTGGTCATAATTAATTTTAAATTTATTAATATGATGAAGTTTGACTATATTTGCACAAAATCATATATCTAATAAAAATGTAAATAATGCATGAGAGAAATTTGTTATCTTATTCATGTTATCATGCCTAAAATTTCAAAGTGTGTGCTTTAAAAACAATATAAACTATCAAAAAAATTACAATCTCATATTTATTAGTAATAACTATGATAAAATAAAATAAAATTTATTAATTAAGAAACCGCAAAATGCGCGAGTAGTAATACTAGTTGTCCTATAATTCATTAATTCTTGAAATGAATAGAAATGTGATGGGAAACCACCCATCACATTTTTATGCTTTTAGAATACATTGTTTCACTTCATTTAATGTAGGCAACATTGCAATAGAATAAATTAATCAAAACATTTAATGATAAAGTGATATAGTTTAGCAAGTTTTGAGTCTAGGATGATTTTCGAAATGAAATAAAATTGATGGGTGGTTTCCCATAATTTGATAATTTATGAGTGATTTTGTGAAGAAATTCTATTTTAAAGGCGGTTTTGTGTAATTTGAGGCTTTGATCCCAAGTTCACTGAATGATGGCTTTTGAAACGGACCCTTTGGCGTTAACTTTAATACACAAATAAACACATTTGTCTTCTTCCGGGTCACATTTTTGCAGCCACCCACCATTGAGTTCAACCTGAATTTTTCTCCCACTAAACTATTGGATTTGTGATATTTTCTCCCACTAAACTATTGGATTTGTGATTTTTAAAATCATAAATTGTCTTTCAATCACATGTTTTAACAAAGGATTAATCTTTATTTCGTAGTCTACGTCTCCGTCTTGCTAGTTGTAGGGCTGTTTATATTCATCTTTGATTGTTGCGTACTGCCGGATTAAAGGTCCCACATTAATGGTAGACCAAAATACAACAACAAAATATAAGGGGAGGGAAGCCCTTGCACAATGGCTTAAGCTTTTGGGTAAAATGTTAGATATTGACCTTATAAACAAAAATAAAATAAACATAACAATACGATATATCTCCATGGTTTGGCAACGTGTTTCACCCTTGGCATTCACCAATAACTGATCGTGCCTCGACATAGGCATAATATTTTTAGTATAAAAAACACACAAGTCCTTTTCTACAATTAAATTGTGAAGCACAGCCTTAAAAAGAAGAGGCCAGGTAAGTAGGCAATTGAAAGAAGCAACTAGGAAACTTTGGGGAAACTTGTTCAGCATCGCCATTATTTTATTAAACATATATACATCATATTTATCTTCGCTACTTGAAACTAATCCCATACTATCTTCAACCAGACATGGAGACAAATCTTTGATGAATTCTTTGAGTCCCCCCTGCATTTGGATCCCCCTTTATAATTAATTAAGCTTTGTTTATTTTGTTTTCTCCATGATGGAAGATCCTTGATATACAGTTTATGTTCTGCAGACATCTGATTAGTCTTGATCGATCGAGCATTAACAAGGCCGGCGTAAGAAGATATTTCAGGTACTTGGAACTGCCTAATGGAGAGCAGACGTGGAGGGTGGAGGCCATCGAGGAACGAGGATTTCCAGGAGATGGATGTGTGGGATATCATGACAAAAATGGATGCTATTGCGAAGGATTGCGAGCAGCCTTATGAAGGGTTGCTCTCAAGGCGGCTTCAAAGTGCAGCCAGGCGGATCCCCAAGCCCAGAAGCCTGACTCCTGATCAGCCTAGGCTGGCCCAGCAGTCTGCACCCGTCGATATACCAGACTGGTCCAAGGTCTATGGAAAGACCCCCAAGGATGCTTTGTTTTCTGAACAACACTGGTGTGATGATGGTCGTGATTCCACCCGGAACAGATTCATGGGTCACGCTCCAAATGATGATGTTGATGATGATGATTGTGACGATCAAACGCGCTGGCTTCCACCACACCTGTGGCTGGCGAGGAAGTATAGGACATCGTCCTTCTCGGTTTGTGAAGGTGTCGGGAGGACTCTCAAGGGGAGAGACCTTACCAGGGTGAGGGACGCTGTGTTGACACAAACTGGTTTCATTGGATAGAACCACCAGTATCTTTCTTAACTTGCTTTTGTCTCAATCTTGCAGTAAAATTTAGATTGGGGCGAGTTTAATTATATATCATTGGTATGATGACATCAATGTAATTTGTGTAAATATTGATTGGGTTTGTGCTTTTTATGGTTTTAAGGGTTCCTGCAAAGCACAATTAAACAACTACATAATTAGCTATTACAATGGGGGTCAGTTTGAATCTACTTCAATCAGTAAGTAGAGAGTGATTTGTGTTATTGTTGTAAGAACTTTTAATGCCTTGAAAAAGAGGCTATTAGTTAATAGTTGTTGCTGTAGTGTCAATTCTCAAGTCAAAGAGTATTAGGTAAAGAGTGATTTAAAGTATGTGGATAAATACATTTGACTCTCCGCGATATATTGAGTTTATTTAGGCATATATATTTGAGATTCTTTTGTACTTGGTCACCATTTATTTTCATAATCCTCACACTTTGCCCTTGTACGGACACCATTAAAGTTGAGAGGAAGTAGGCCGGTGGTTCCATTGGTGTCAACGAGCAAGCACCTCTGGCATCGATCAAGGAAGAACAGCCGCTGCTCATGGACTCGGCAAGGTTCCCTGTTTCAAGATTCATATACCTTCATAATCATCTACACACAGACATAATTAAATCCTGCTCCTCATATTTAAGGCCCCGTAAGCCAAGATGCTCAATAGCTATCATTTGTGTCATATATGCTTCTACCTGGTTTCTTTGCCTTATATTGCTTAATGGAATTTTCTTCAATTAATTGATTAATATGTCTTACAACAAATAAGTATTGTAACAATACTCTTTGACATTTAACCAGCGATTAACAAAGATATAGGTACGTACAAGGTCAAACGGAGAGTGGCCAATTGATTCCTTTGATTGTTATCTATATGTACAATTGGGATTTACTATAGACAAATGTGAACCAATATTATTTTTGTTAGTTTTTAAAGTTTATATTAATATTGGTTCATGACTGATAGTTCATATTATTTTTGGTAATTTTTCCTATTTTTTAATATTAATTTGTTATATTATTAACATTATATTTTTATTCTCCACCCTTGTATTAGGCCAGTTTTATTATTCACCTCTGTGGAGGCCATACTTAACATTTGGAGAATAAAAATAGCCTAGGGTGGAGAGTGCACTAGAGAATAAAATTGGCCTGGCCTCCACAAGGGTAAAGAATAAAACTAGTCTCCACATGGTCAATAATAAAAATGACATCCACCCTTGTGGAGTTTTTTCAATCAATTAAATTATAAATCTCTAATCTTATGTTAAATTTTATTAATATTTTATAATATTGATTTTTAAAATTACTCAGGATTTTATTTATAAAAAAAAAACTCAACAACCTCCAATAACCCTTGGCACACACGACTTACTAGTGACACAACTCGACTTACTTCGGGTGCTTATCGTGCGGCTCTTAGTCACTTCTCTCAACTAAGTGACTAAGTCAAGCCTTAAGTTTTGCAGAAGGAAGATGGCTAAAAACTTTGAAAGGGGTTGGAAGATGTTGGAACGCTTTGTGTTGGAACTTTGAGAGCTTTGATTGCTTGAATGCTTGGATGATACAAATAGGAGGGGTGGCTTGCCTATTTATAGCCAAGGCTCAAAGTGCAAGGAAGTTTCTAGGCCAAGGCATGGGTAGGCCTCTCTAGATCTTTTCTAGGCTAATATGCATGGCTCCTATGTCTCTAAAATTCTCTAGGACTATCTCTACTTGGCTATAGGTCTTTACAAGTCTCCATAAGATTCCAGAGAACTCTATACATGGTGTGGATATCTCCACAATGTTCTCAAAAGTTCTAGAACCTTTCGAACGCCTCTAGATCATCTCGGAAGCTTACGGAGGCATCATCGGGCACTTCCGGGGTCGAAAACACGGTTCGTTACAACCTCCCCCACCGAATCTTGCAATGCCCTCGTTGCGGTGCATTCGTATTGCTCGATCTTGTCCTTGAATTGCCACAAGGATTCGGATAGTTCCCAAGACATCTCGGACTCTAGTAGCCCCTTCCATCGGAATAAGTACTCGAGTCTCGGACGTCGGTACTTTTGACGCACCTCTCGGTCGAACTTGATCTCCTCGACCTCTCGGTTGAATGATGCCTTGACGCTCATAGGTGCTCTTTGGTCTCGGACTTCGAGAAGGATCATCCTTGTCTTCGTGATAGGGCTTGAGCATGCTCACATGGAAGACCGGATGAATCTTGAACTTGGTCGGCAACTCCAACTTGTAGGCAGCCTTGCCGATCCTCTTAAGAACTCTGAAAGGTCCCCCGTATCCCCGTATCAAGGTCTTGTGTAGCCCGGTGTGCCGCATGATGAAGTGTAGCTTTACGAGTACTAGGTCACCTACTTGATACTCCATGTCCTGACGATGCTGGTCTGCCCATTTCTTGTTGCGGTTGTTGGCTTTGTGAAGGCAAGCCTACGTGAGGTCCATCTCCTCCTGCCATTCCTTAGCAAACTTGTATGCCGTGGGAGTTGGACTCTTGTCGCCCGAGTTGACGGTGCTCGGGGTGATCGGTTGGAACCCCATCATAATCTCGAATGGACTCTTCCTTGTGGACTCGTTCCTTTTGAGATTGAACGAGAACTGGGCAACATCAAGGAGCTTGGGCCAATCCTTGTGGAATACGCCCACGTACGTAGTGCCTCAAGTATATCTCGAGCAAGTTGTTGGCCCTCTCGGTCTGGGGATGAAAGGTTGTGCTGAACCTCAAGTCGGATCCAAGTAGTTTGAACAAATCGGTCTAGAATCGCCCCGTGAATCGAGCATTTCGATCATTGATGATGGTCTCGGGCAACCCCTAATATTTTACCACGTGCTTCATGAATAAGTGGTCCGCTTCCTCGGTAGGGCATTCTTTAGATGTCGGAACGAAGGTGGCATACTTGGAGAGTGAATCCATGATGACCAGGATGCTCCCATAACCCTCGACCTTTGGTGGTCCCACGATGAAGTCCATGCTTGCTTTGCCAAGGTCGCTCCGACACTGGTAACTGGTAAGGGCTCAAGTAGCCCAGCAGGTAGCCGCCGCTCGATCTTGTCTTGGCACACAAGACAGGTCCGGACATAAGTCTCCACATCATTGCGGAGCTGCGGCTAATAGTAGCGCTCTTCCACTAGCACCAAGGTGTGAGTGACTTATGGGTGTCCAACCCACTTGGAGTCATGGCATTCTCGGAGGAATTCTTTCTGTAGACCCCCGTAACGGGGCACAAAGAATGGGTATCGGGTAACATAGGCCCAATGAGAGCCAAAGCCCAAGAGTGCATCATGCGAGTAGGTCTTCGGGATTGACCCTGCCGCAAACGGCGTGACGAGGAGCTAGGCGATGACGGATGAAGCAAGGTGGCGTCGAAAAAGAGCCCGCAAGTACTCTACAGAACAATTTAAAAACTGGAAAAACAAAACAAAATTTTCAACCAGGCACGAATTAAATTGAATTGTGGATTGATTGTTGGAATAACATGTAGGAATATCTACAATTTAATCCAATTTGTGCCCGATTAAGTTAACAATTTTTACCTCGATTCGGAGCAATTGTTCACCAAAATTAATGGGGTTTTACCTGGAGGAACGCAGATCTGCTGGAGTGTCCATCTAACCACCCGCCATTGAAGCGGTTGTGAGTGTTCATCTGCCAAAATCCCCGAACAGATAAAGCTCAAACGAGAACCAAGCAAGCCCTGATAAACAGAAGGCCCAACTGAAAAAGAGCAAAGCCAGCACGCACCAAATCCCTAACTGGGATCTCCTGAACATGCCGCCTGCGAGCGTAATCCGCTCCTTCATCGCGCTTCGCCCTCGCTGGTACCCTCCAATCAACGCCCTTACCCCCTCCAATCTCCCCTGCTACCATAATGTCAGGCTCTCACGCTTCTCTGTAATGGCGGTCCCTTCTTCTTCTTCTTCTTCTTCTTCCATGTCCGAATCGTTGCCCGTTTCGATGGCTTCCCGCATCTCGTCGAGGAAGAAAGCGCGCCGGGAGGCCCCTGAGAGCGTCCTCAAGCACAAGCTGGACATGTGCTCCAAGAACAACGATCTCTTGGAGGCGCTCCGCCTCTACGACGACGCTAGGGTTAATGGTACCCCCCTCTCCCTCCACCATTATAACGTGCTTCTGTATCTGTGCTCATCTTCGGAGTCTTCGATTTCGGAAGCATCTGGTAAATGTTCTTCCGATGGGGTCAAATTGGGGCTTGAGAGGGGTTTTGATATCTTTAGGAAGATGGATAGCGATAAGATTGCCCCAAATGAGGCTACTTTTACGAATTTAGCTAGGTTAGCTTTGGCCAAGGAAGACCCTGAAATGGCATTTGAATTGGTGAAGAAGATGAAGGCTTGTGGCATCCTGCCTCGGTTGAGGTCCTATGGGCCTGCCTTGTTCGGATTCTGCACAAAAGGGGATGCCGATAGGGTTTACGAGGTCGATTCCCATATGGTGGAATGTGGGGTTGTTGCAGAAGAGCCTGAGCTTTCGGCAATCTTGAGGGTGAGTGTGGATGTGAAGAGGGCTGATAAGGTGTATGAAGTACTGCACAGGCTGAGGGCTAGTGTGAGGCAGGTCTCGGAGGAAACTGTGCGGATCATAGAGGAGTGGTTCGTGTCTGAGGTTGGTGGGGAAGTTGGGATGGAGAATCATGATGTGAGTATGGTGAAGGAGGCTGTGATCAAGGGAGGAGGAGGGTGGCATGGGCAAGGTTGGTTAGGTAGTGGCAAGTGGAAGGTTGTTAGGACAGAGGTTAATAAGACAGGTGTTTGTCGTTCATGTGGAGAGGAGCTTGTCTCTGTTGATATTGATCCTAAGGAGACTGAAAACTTTGCTACGTCATTGGCTAATTTAGCTTGTCAAAGGGAGGTCAAGGCAGAGTTTATGCGGTTTCAGGTATATTGATATCTATCTTTTCTACCGATAAATGGACATTGTCTTATTAACCTTAGTCAAGTACTCATAAATAGATATTGAGCAGATTGAATTGCAGAAAGCGGCCGTCTATGGTTTTCATGTTAGATATGATTAATCAGCCCTGCTTGTAGATTTATCTGAATCACTGAATGCTCCTTTTGTTGGTATTTTCGGTATTAAAATTTTTAATTCATATGTTCTTCTCACTTAAAAATTGTATGATTGGATGGTGTTATGTAATGCATCTTGAGAAAGCTTCTTCTGTGGGATTGATCTTTTTGGTATCATAAACTGTATTCCCCAGAATGTGTGGAGCTCATGATAAAAACTATGAGCTATATTCAGCTCTTGAAAAAGTAATTATTTTTGTTCGTTTGAGAGGGAGATACTCCAATTGCTATAGCTTCTTGGTTGCTATGCTGGAGGGTTAGTTTGGGTATATGTTTGAGCTTTGTTAAGTTTGCAGTTAGCTTTACAACTATGATATTTGAATAAGTTATAGTGCCAATTTCTTCCAAATAAAAGGAAACACATACAGGAAAAATATAAGTTGAAATAGATAAATCACTCATCAATCTGCCTCATTTAGGTATTGTTCTCTCTCTTCGCAGCCTCACCCTAGATTCCTCATGAGACTTGGTGGACCCTGGATATATTCAGAACTCTGAGACTCTGACCTTCAGGCAACTGCTGATTGAAACAGTTGTAGGCCTTTTATATTAATGTAGTGGTGAATTGTATCCAGGAATGGCTCGAGCAGTATGGACCTTTTGATGCAGTTGTAGATGGTGCCAATGTGAGTCTTATCAATGGACATAACTTTAACTTTTTCCAGGTTAGTAATGATGAAGGCAAGATTCTCCATGTGTTTCTAGCTTTATGTTTGGGCAGATGCTGATGTCCTCTTTCCTTTTTCTGATTCTAGCTTAATACCGTTGTAAATCAATTGCGAGAAATAAGCCCTTCAAAGAAATTGCCGTTAGTTATTTTGCATAAAGGTCGTGTCTTTGGAGGTCCTGCCCAGCTTCCTAGAAACAAGAAGTTGTTGGATGCTTGGAGAATGTCTGGTGCACTTTATGCCACTCCACCTGGTTCAAACGATGATTGGTGAGATATTCTTTCTTTAGCAATCAGAATATAACTTCATACTTTAATGGCAAAAACGATTATCATTCTATATTCCATCTGCAATTTTGGACGACAACTAATAACGGTTGGATCCTTATAAGGCAGTGAACACATTTTGATCATTCTGGGATGCTAGATTTGTTGGGCCACCTTATAAGTAGACAAGTGAACATGATTTACTGCATATCTGCACTAGTGCTAAGTGGGTAGGAGTAACAGCATCTTCTCCCCAGTTTTTACATTTTGATGAGTTGATGTTAATATGTTATATTTTTGTTCTACATAATTTGCATATATGTATCTCAGTGCTTGTTACTTTTCAATAAAAACTTTTGAAGTGTATAGATATCCAGAATTAACTATTAAGGACACAAATGAAGATGTAGTTCTAGAAAATTTGCGTATTATAGGATTTCTAGATGAAAAAGGAACACCTCTTGATATTGATTATTCCAGTGATGTTTGAATAGTTTGGAAGTTTCAATATTTCTGTCATTGACATATTTTGCTCCTAATGATATCAATCAAAGTGGTGACTTGGGGGTTACCAAATAAGGGTGCTCAGGATTAGAACATGAAATATATATGGGCAAAGGTCATGTTTATGTGGAACTGGTGGAGTTTATGCTGGTATTTCACTCCTTTCTGTATAAACCAGTGGAAATGTATGGAGCAATTTGTATTATTGTATATAGTTTGTCCATGTCTTATTTTCAAGTTGGAGCCTGTGGTTAATGAACAATCAACAGCTACCCTTTGAGTAGGAATCTCATGATCAAATAATGCGACAGTGCTATCAATGATTAATGTTTCAGTGACTATGATAATAATTGACGTTCTTCCATAAGACCTATCAATCTCTCATCCTATTTATATATATGGTAACATAGAAGAACCTATATATGGTAACATAGAAGAACCTGAAGTGTTTGTTTAAGGGGAATAATGTATTAATCAGTTTAAGGGATAGATAAATGTGATATGAAAGCCCAGGTACATTAAATAGGAGATGATGGAAAGGTTTGCTTGTAGTAGAAAGTGAAAGCTGTTTATGGTAGATCTCCAAGCTAGATCGATTCACAATGTCCTTGAAGTGATAGGCTGGCAACCTTGCTAGTTATACCTAATAGTTTATTATGCATCTTTTGACAACTGACTACACAGTGCAGTGGAAAATAGAAACTGCCCGGAAACAATTGAAATGGAAAAAGGTTGAGGGTGAGGCATTGCACATCCACCAAATAACCAATTGTTTTATTTTTCCTCTAAACTACCTGCACCAACATATCCATATTCATGTTTCATAATCTGTCATTGCATGTGAGATACTAAAAGGAAATTGGTGATTGTGTATGATGTTCATGCGCTGTCGCAGGCAGTAATATTTTCCGACTTTGTAAGCAGGTATTGGTTGTATGCTGCCGTTAGTAGCAAGTGTTTGTTGGTGACAAATGATGAAATGAGAGACCACTTGTTCCAACTCCTAGGAAACAGCTTTTTCCCACGGTGGAAGGAAAGACATCAGGTATGACATTGGGTATCATTTATGGACTGGCTTTAATTATATTGAACTTTTAACTCTCAGATTTTATAAAATTTTCTTTGTCAGTTTCGACCAAAAAAAATAAATTGATTTTGTTCCACTAAATCACGTTCTCCCTACTCTAAGGTGTCTTGTGAATTGTCATCAACAAAAAGATCCTGCTTCTCAGCCTGCTGACATGCAAAACCTCCAAAAAAAAAAAGAAAAAGACAAAGAAGGAAGAAATATAAAGAACAAACTTTAAAGATTTGTTACCGTTGTAAATTGAACCTTGAAAATAAATTAAAGAATTATCTAATGTGGAACCTCAGCCTTAGCCATAGAAGCTTCCCAATGTGCTTGCAACTACAGTGTTAGCCACGGCAACTAATCTTTTCTGCATCATCAATTGTAGTTTGAACCATCTCTGGTCCGGGGATAGTCTTGCATGTCAAGTTGAGCAATCAATCAATGGGGGAATACAAGTGTAGGACTCTGGATATACAATGAAGTGTGATTGATTGAACAAATTGGGACCCTTAGCAAATAACTTGATACGTGTGTGGTAAAGGTTTTGAGATATGACTTTCTGTTAGTGATGTTAATGTGTTGGGGCTAAAAATGTGCTTTCAGTAAGTAAAATTCACATTCATGAGGAAGATTTTTTATACGAGTAAATCACGGACATGGGCTTTTGGTGATGCTTGGTCAGAGAAATGTACACTGTCTTTGGGACGAAAGGACAAGTAGATAGATAGGATCATCTGGAGGCATCTCTATATGTTTATTTTTTTTGCTCTACTTTTTCAAAATCTCAACAAATATTATTATAGTAAACTATGGGTTGAATCTCTTTGTTAACTGAAAGGTCCGGTTGACGGTCTCTAGAAGTGGACTAAGCCTTTGCATGCCGCCTCCGTATTCAATTGTAATTCAAGAATCGGAAGAGGGCAACTGGCATATACCAACAGTTATGGGGGACGACCTCGAAATCCATAGGCAATGGTTATGTGCTACAAGGACTAGAAGGAGAAGGTCTTCCTGAGATAAGTTTTTCGATTGGGCCTATTCTTAAGCAATTTTGCAGATTATTTTTGGGGGGTGGGAATCAGAATTGACAGGCAGTAATCATCTTGTACGGGCATTGTAACGATTGATGTTGATATTTATTTTTGTCAAGAGGTGATGAAACTTGCTCATTCTTGGAATCATTATTAAGTTTACCATCTTCTTTGTAATTTTATTTTGATACTATGACTAATTGAATACCTTTTTCTAAGAAAAAAATATCCCACCTATACATTAAAGCTTTTTTCTGCCATATGCCATTGTGTATGATTTTCTAGATTTTTTTTTGAATTCTTTTATTCACAAAAGGCTAGGTTTGAGTTTGATCACTTTGTGAGTAGTTTATGAGACAAATATCAATTTTCTCTCCTTCATTCTTATCTTTTATCTATTGACATCCAATTTAAATAACTGTCTTTGGTACTCTCAAGTCAACTGCAAGAGAATGAATTTTCGATTCATATAATGGCTTTGCTCAAGAGATTGGAGTTGTTTTTAACCTGGGCTATTTTGGTTTCATCATCTGACGAAATTGTCTCCAGCTGTTATTTTACTTGTGGAAGATGGTTGCCTGGAGGTACGTTTTCACAATTCGAACCATTTTTATGTTGTGAATTTTTTTTCAGTTTACTGATAATTCTAAAACCCAAGATGGTTGATTCTCTGGTTGGGACTTGAAATTGCTTGCTATGTGAATTGCTGTGTTCGAGGCTTGGAAATCTCTGTGGATTTCAATTCACTTCCAAACCCTAGAGCTACCGAACTCGGCGCTTTCAAGCCCTTGGATTCATCAATTGCCTTGTCGTCGTCTTGAAACGAAAATGTCAGCTCTCATGTTGGACACCACACACGCAGCAACAACTAGCTCAAGTTGAAGCTTGCAATTATAGTTAATTACAAGTTTGTTACAGCAAGCCTACACATGTATAAATCGAAAATTAAAACACAATTTCCTCCTCTCTTTCTTTCTCTGTTTTCCTCTGTTCTTGCTACTCTGTTTCGCCATGATTAAGCTCGAAGCTTGATTCTTTCATGGTATCAGAGCAATAAAGATCCTTTCAGTAGTTTTTTCCGCATTTGTTTCGAAGCTTGCATTTGTTTTGCTTCAGTTTCATGGCGAACGTTCAACGAACAGAGTGGCCGCTGATGGATTCCACGAATCCGTTGTACCTTCACGCATCTGGCAATCCAGGTATGGTCCTTGTTTCCAAAGTATTTGAGGGATTTGGCTTTGCAACTTGGAAATGGTCGATGTTGATAGCGCTTTCCGTGAAAAATAAAATTGGATTTGTGACTGGTGAATTGCAAAGACCGAGTATCAATGATCCAGGTCGTAGAAATTGGGATTGTTGTAACGATATGGTCATATCTAGATATTGAATGCCCTAGGGGAGGAAATCGTTGAGAGTGTCATCTATGCATCTTTAGCTTCAGAAATTTAGATTGATTTGTGTACGCGTTTTGAGCAATCGAACTTAGAGCAAAAGTTTTCCGTTCAGAAAGAATTGTGTGATCTCTCAAGGAAATGAGAGTTTTTCTACCTTCTATACCAAGATTAAGCGCATTTGGGAGGAAGAACGGGCTTTGAAAGGTTTGCCGATCTGTTCTTGCACTGTGAATCACACAATTCGTAAGCAAGAAGAAGAACAAAGGTTGATTCAGCTTCTGATGGCGCTTAATGACAGTTATGTCGGTGTTCGAGCCAACATCTTGATGATGAATCCAGTGTCTTTCGTCGCCGGGGCTTATGCTATGATCAATCAGGAAGAAAGGCAGAGAGAGATGGGATCAAATCATCAAATAATTGCAGATTCTTCGGCTATGTCTACTCAGGGACAGAAATCAAAGCAAAAAGGGACAGTGCCAACTAGACGACCATCTTAAATATGCAGCCATTGCAAGAAGACTGGTCACAAGAGGGAGTTTTGTTACAAGCTCGTGGATTGTCCATCTAGTTCTTCATGCCCAAAGAAGAAAGGTGGAGTTGCCGCTAATGTCGTTGGGAGCAGTGATTCTCCTATTCCTGGTTTTACTGCAGAACACTGTGCTCAATTGCTAAGCATGCTAAGCCAGGGACTGAGCAAGGAGGTTCCCTCAACACCGATTGTAGGATGCACCATGACAGATATAGAGTCATTTGTCATGACTTGCTTTATGAAGTATGGTTTAAATGCATCATGTGATTCAAATTTGATGATTTAACATGGATCATAGACTTCGGCCTTACCAATCACATGTGTTCCACAAAAAGTCTTTTCACAACCCTTGCCCCTTTCCACCACATATACAAAGTTACCTTGCCAAATGCATCTTGTATCACAGTTGATTCTTATGGTTTTGTGAAGATTTTACCCAGCCTAACCCTTCACAATATGCTATTTGTACCTGATTTTAAATTCAACTTGTTATCTGTCACTAGATTAACAAAACAGTTGAATTTTCACACGAGTTCTCACCCGAAATTTGCCTGTTGCAAGGCCCTTCTCTGAAGAGGCTACTGGCTCTCGGTAAAAACCAAGGAGGCTTGTACTTGTTGCACTGCAATAAAGAAGATATGGACATCATACCATCTATGCAGACCTTCAATTCCAAAGCTTTTTTCTACAACACCTACTTTGAGTAAAACTTTTGCTTGTATATTTGATCCTTTTACTCTCTGGTAGGGGTGGGCGCGAGACGGGACGTGATAGGAGTTGTCCCGCATAATTTTTGCAGGATGGACCGTGACGGGACGGGCTCTGTCCCTCGAATAATTAACATTATAAACAAATTTAAAATTCTTATATATTTTACCGTTTTCAAAGGCACACCATACATATATTTATAATTTTATTTGTTTGTGCCTTGTTCCAACTTGCTACATTGGTAATTATTTGTTGGGCAACTGTAGATATTGAATGTGTTGTTTCTTAGGTCCCTTATAGCTTGCCATATGAAACAAGGGTATTTAAAATGTGAATTTTTATTTATTTTTTATTGGCGTGAAGTCCTCCAGGAAGGAGAGAGTAGGTCTTATGTTAATAAAAAAAAAATCGTTTTGTTGTTTGTGCATAGTGGGTAATTAATGTTGTAGTAATAGGGCACTTTATAAATAGATAGTGGACATCTCCATCTTCGATGTTGCATATATGCAGCATTGGGATGGTACTCTATTAAAATATCTATTTAGTGTTTCTTTTGTAGGAAGACCATCCACAGCAACTTTCTAGCTAGATGAAGTTCTAGATCCTAGGAGGTAAATGAAGCTTCCAAATCCACTTGTAGTCATTATTTTCTGGAACAGTATTGTTAATTAGTTTGTATGTTGATTTAGTGGTGAAGGTTCCATTTGCGTGTAATTTCCATATTAATTTGTCCGGTGTATCCCAATTCGAGATTTGAATTATTTGTATTATTTGTGCTATGCATGACGAGAATAACTAATGTAATAGATTTATGTTCCAACATTTATGGACATTTAGCAGGTCTACTACTTTAAGGAGGATCAGACCAGACATTAATGGATTTTCCATTATCTATAATCCAATGGATGCCTTGCTAAAATTTGTCCCTCAGACTGAGTAGGCATCTAAACTGTCAAAGTAACTTCATCTGTAAGCTAATGTTCATGTCCTCAGCCTTTCGGAAATCTAAACCTCCAAACTCTTTAGGGATAAGTTTGCTACTTGGGTTAAGGTTCGCAATCGGGAATCTACAAAACCCTAACAATTGAATTAATTCTAACTAGTTGATTAGACAAGATAGAATAAAACAATCAATAATTAAGTGCAAAGAAGTCGAAACATTCAATATAGGAAATAAGGAACGAGATTCAGAAACTCACAACTTAAATAAAACATATAACTATAGGCAGAACGCCGAGAGTTTAGTTGCACATGGCGAACCTTGCTCTCAATCCCAAATTGAATTGTCTCTAAATTAATGAATGAAAATC
This sequence comes from Persicaria maculosa, assembly GCA_963922045.1. Classification (NCBI taxonomy): domain Eukaryota; kingdom Viridiplantae; phylum Streptophyta; class Magnoliopsida; order Caryophyllales; family Polygonaceae; genus Persicaria; species Persicaria maculosa. The sequence goes on along the minus strand of OY998258.1, from coordinate 56,533,344 downwards.
CTGGGGGTAGTGCTCAATATGGGCTGGAAACCCTAGAATCGGCCCACCATAGGATAAGATTTGTGCTTGAGAATCACGGAACAAATCTGCGCAGAATTGGAGATTCGCAGGATCGGCGGGCATTGGATCGGTGGGCGCCAATAGCCATCGGCGGGCACCGCTCCTGTGATGTGACAGCTTCGGTAACTTGAATTTAAAATGCACTTTCCGGAGTCATAGTTCATCCGATTGACGCATATGAATATGCGTTGAAAAGATATTTTTGTGGTCTACAAATTTCATGGAGACACAAGAATCCGATTCAGAAAGATCAAAAGCCAAAAGATGAGATTTCCCCATTTCCTCCGTTTCGGCTCGTTCCTTAGCTTCCCGATTCGACTTCTAACGCTTCCTTGACTTGTTCATTTCTCTTTGGGACTTCTTCCTTAGCCCTTCCAAACTCCTTGACTTCCTTTTTTGACTCTTCCCAAGCACTTCACTCCCTCGGAACCACGAATCTTCATAAATCAACCGAAATAGCGTAGTTTCCAAACTTTACCACTAAAAGAGCAATATGCGAAATTAACTCTAAAACATGACTATGTGACAATTAAATGCACCTAAGACCAACCTATAATGCCTATTAAAATATGCATTATCAATATATAATGTGGTGGTGACATTTCTTGCGGGGATAGTATCATGGTGATATTTTTTTTTATGAAATAATGTTATGAAGACATATTTTTGTGAGCGTTAATGATTCAAAATTTTGAAATATGGGTTGATGACAATGCCTTGGTGATGTATAATGTTATGGTGACAATGTTTTAAGGTTACAATATATTGTCATCAACCCCGTCACCAACAAATGTCATAGAAAAATCATCTGATAGCAGGAAAAAAAACCATTTGTCACTGGACCGGGAAAAAGTGTTATTGACAACTGTCACAAGAAGAAAATCAACTGTCACCCAAAAAAATCTGCCACCGACAATTGTCACTAGAAAAAAAATCAATTGTCATTAGAAAATATTTCCCCTAACGACCGCTAGAAAAAATAAAATATAACAAAAAAATCAATTATCATCAAAATAACTATCACAAATAATTGTCACCAGAAAAATAAACTCAACTATTACCAACATTTAGAAGGTGACCGGAATGGTCAATGTTGACTGGTCAATGTCAAACTAAAAACGGTTAAGGGGAAGGATGAAGGGTTTGTGATGGGGAAAGAATGGTAAAAATGTCAAAAATTGATATTTACTTAATTTATTTAAAAAGTGGATATTTACTTAATTATGAATTTTTTTTTGGAGCATCCACTAAATTAAGTAAAATATTATTAAAAAAAAATTAATAAAAAAATTAATATTTTATATAGTTTTTAACTCCTAAAAAAGCGTGCATGAATAGTAAAAGTCCATGTATTTTTGGACGGAGGTAGTATTACTTTAGTATTTTTATTATAAGAAAGGACCAAAAAAAAGTAGAAAAAATTTGCAAAATAGGCACTTTATTTGGACAAATTAGTAAAATGTCCACCTTCTTGGACAAATTAGCGAAATGCCCGCTATTTATACCCTAATCTCTCGCTCAACTCATGCGCTTCTTCCTCTCGCACAAGGTAGGTGAGATCCTTCTCCTTCATCTCCGGCGACCAACAAATTGCCCTCCTCTGAGATCCGAGATCTCCTCGGTAGATCCAGATCCGAGATCTCATCAGATGATCCTCTCAATATTGCATCTGAATCTCCTCAATTGATCCGCTCAGGCGTCGTAGTGGAGGGGGAGATCGCAATCGCATCTGAATCTCGGGCGAGGTCGAGCGAGGCGGAGCAAGCGAGGGAGCGGCCGGAGGGAGCGAGCGAGCGAGGGAGGGAGGCGGTGGGGAGTGAGCGACGGAGCGAGCCGGCGGCGGCGAGCGTGGATCTGGACCAGTTTCTCTTCGCAGAAATCGCGAGGAAGATGATGACTTTTTTGTTAAATTACAAAAATCACCCTATAAATATGAGAAATTAATAAAACTATCTATATTTTATTATGTGATCCATAATCTATATTTTATTTTATTTTTGCACAACAGAATGTTATATTTGCACAACATATGGTTATATTTTCACAAGCACAATGTACAGTTATATTTGCACGCCAAAATGTATTGATGCGAAAAAAAAAGACTTAGGTAATATTTGCACAGTTTACGGTTAAATTTGGACAACATACTCTTATATTTGCACGACAAAATGTTTAAAAAAAAAATTAAAACTAGACTTGGGTCATATTTGCTCAACTTATGGTTAAATTTGCACAACGTACTATTATATTTGCACGACAAAATATTTTAAAAAAACTAGACTTGTGTCATATTTGCACAACTTATAGTTATAGTTGCACAACGTACTCTTATATTTGCACGACTCTATTGTAAAAGTTGCACGACTCTGTTGTAAGAGTTGCATGACTCTTGGTTTAAGAGTTGCACGACTCTTTTGTAAGAGTTGCACGACTATGTTTTAAGAGTTGCATGACTCTGTTTTACGAGTTGCACGATTCTGTTGTAAGAGTTGCACGACTCTGTTGTAAGAGTTGCACGACTCTGTTTTAAGAGTTGCACGACTCTTGTTTTAAGAGTTGCACGACTCTGTTTTAAGAGTTGCACGACTCTGTTGTAAGAGTTGCACGACTCTGTTGTAAGAGTTGCACGACTCTGTTTTAAAAGGTGCACGACTCTGTTTTAAGAGTTGCACAACAATCGAGACTTGTGAATTTTATCGAGACTTGTGAATTTATACTCAACATGATCTTATTTTATCTCAATGTAATTTCATACTTTCTCAATAAACTGTAAACGATTCAGAATAAATTGAAGCAAGTCTAGTTTTATTTTTTATTTTTATTTTTTTTTAACATTTTGTCGTGCAAATATAACTGTAAATTGTGTAAATATAACCGTATGTTGTGCAAATATAACATTTTGTTGTGCAAAAATAAAAATAAAAATATAGATTATGAATCACTTAATAAAATATAGGTAGTTTTTTTAATTTCTATAATTTATAGGGTGATTTTTGTAATTTCATAAAAAGCCTTCTTCTTCCTCCAGATTTCTGCGAAGAGGAAACCAGATCCGCGCTCGCCGCCACTGCCGCCGGCTCGCTCCGGCCTCGCTCGCTCGCTCCCTCCGCCGCTCGCTCCCTCCCTCGCTCTCCGCCTCCGGCCGATGCCGCTCACTCGACGTGGATCTGATGGATGGAGGAGCCGGATTCGGACAACCGCCGCTTGCTCGATCTCGCCGGAGAGGGAGAGAGCAATAGAAAGCGAGATCAATTGAAGAAAGCGGCGTCCGGCGAGGAGGAGGAGCGACGTCTGACGGCGTAGAAGGAGAAGAGGAGGAGCGGCGTAGGGAGGAGGAAGATGGAGGCGCGTAGGAGAGACGCATAGGAGGAGTGCGTAGGTTGCGTAGCAAGGGTTTATGTAGCGGCTAATTCTCTAATTTGTCCCAAAACGCGGGCATTTCGCAAATTAAGCCCATTTTGGTGGCTATTTTGCAAATCCCTCCAAAAAAAGTATCTTATTATAAGATTATTTATTTTTTACAATATTTTTGTACAGAATTGTAAAAAATTCCTTTTCCATATAGATTTTTTTTTTTGGTTGCAAGCAACAATTTTGCAACGGTTAAAGTTGGGTAGGTCGTGGGCCGCCGATAACCCATTGCACATTTGCACCGTCTCTCTCCCTGCTTGTATGAGTATCAGAAAGCGACATCCCCAATTCACCACATTGCAATTGCAATTGTACCCATGTTAAAGAGCAAAGACAACTCTCCTGAGATTCACACACATTTCATATTTCTCTCTCCTCTTTCTTTGCGCCACTTCCGACATTCCCAGTGTATGCCGGAGAAAAAAATTGCGTGGAAAAAGTCGGAAGTTAGGCATAATTGAAAGAAATTTCTATTGGATCTTTGAAGGGAGAAATTGGAAAGAGAGGGGATTGACTTGGAGGGCTTGACTTGGATTTCACTGTTGATACTTCAAATGGGCTTTTCTTGATTATAAAGAGGAAGAAGCTGTGTACAAAAGGAGGAGCTCAGATAGGCGAGAGGGGGACTTGAAGAAATGAAGGGGTCTTCGAGGATTAGAGGGGTCGATTCAGCTAAAAAGAGCTTTGCTTCCCGAAAACTGACTATCTTGCTTTGTCTTGGATGCTTTTGTGCTGGCATGCTCTTCACCAACAAGTAAAATTCTCTCACTTTCATCTGATTGCTCTTGCCTCTTGAAGCTGTTTTTGCTTAAATTGATGCTCAATTCGGACTTTCTTGATTTTGGATCCTAGTCTGGGCTGTCAATTGGAGTGTTTCTCGGGGTATTTAGTTGATTATCTGATGTGGGTTCTCAATTTATCTTAACATGTGAAGAAGTCATGTGAGTTCTCAAAATATTTGTAGAAGACACCTGGGGTTTTTCGCTTTTATTTTACAAGATTTCTGATTTGGGTGATCTCTTGATTGATGCTTTTTAAAATTGAATTGAGGGCATTTTGAGAATTAATTGTCTAGAATTGAGTTTGACGATTATTAAAATTTGGGATTGTGCAATAGGTTATAAAACTAAAGATGATGCTCCGGTCACTTGCATGATGAATTCATAATTGAAGGTTGTTGAGATAATTCCTAATCTTTTGATTATCAGCTCGAAGCACGTCAAGGATGAATTTTGAGTTGAAATTGGTTGATTTTGACCGAGTCCAAAAGCTATTTTTCCCATATATTTGACACAGTATTATGACTTTAGTACCCATTTTCTTTTTATGGTGAATGCATTTATAGAGCTGGCATTGATTTCTGGCAAGTCAGCGGTGAAGTTTAATTTTGCTTTCCTGCAAAGGTTTTAGTAAAATGATAGGTATACTGAACTGCCTGATCAATACCCATATCAACGATTCAATACTTTGTTCCCAATTTGTGAGTTCCCTTGAACGGTGGCGTGGTGACATGTATCAATCTAGTTGCAGTTGAAACTTGGAAGTTACATTAGCCATTGTACCACAAAGCTTACTTGACCTTCTTGTTGCCAGTTTTTGATTGGACTCTAATTATTTAGTAGTCTAGTTGGGTATTTGATTTGCACATTTCAACTGCTACAAAGTCCGTCTATGTCAGTTACTTGAATAAGTTCATGGAAACTCATACAGTGGTACATCTGCTGCCTTTTTACTGTAGGAGTTCTGATATTACACCCGATTGAGCCTGGGATCGCGTTTGCATACTGTTTTACCTTCTTACTTTGTAAACAGGGGTTTTGTGGTCATCTTAAGTTGTCGCAACAGATCATGCGTTTGTTCTTCTTGTGAAAGTGTATCATTTGCAAAAGCTACTTTCCTTATGTTGCAATGTCTTATTTAGTGAGCGGTCACAAAATTTTGCATCTTTTTTTCAATGTGTACTTCAGTTCACCAAACTCTTTTGCAGCTCTTATTGTTTGGTTTACTTGCTTTTTGGGTGCTCTTCTATTTTGTGGCTTAGAACATTGCCATTTTCTGAATTCTAGTAATAGCAAAGGAAGTAATATTAGTGAGTCTAGTGACCCTTATCTCTACTTTTTCAAACAGTAAATATCAGTCCTACATTAGTACTTCAATTTTCAATTACAAGTATTTTTGTGCTCGAATGAAACTCCTGGTGGCTTTAGGCAGTTGTAATATTTATGATTTGACATTTTAAAAGACATTGGGCTCATTGAAAAGATTTTTCTTCTTATTATTACTATGAAGTATGAAATTATGAATCAAATAAACTACATGGTTGTCTGGGAATTGTCTGCCAAATTAGCGAAGAAGCAGCAGCTAAATTCATCTCTTTTCTTACTCGCTGAAGGCGATATCTTTATATGTCTGTCATCTGCCAAGGGTTCTACAGAATCGCTTCTACTTTTGAAGGGTATACACATTCGTTTCTCTAGTATTCTTGGCTTGAAAAATGAACAAAATTTTGCTTGCAGGATGTGGCCAGTGCCCGAAGATAAGGACATGTCTCCAAGATCAACTTTAGAAGACGGGAGACAACATCTAGTGTCAGATGGATGTGGTCAAACAGTTGTGAGTATCTTTTTTGCGCTTTTCCATTTATTTTGGTCAAACAATAGTCACTTATGCTTAATAGTGGCTGGAGCCTGAAATTCTTGTTATATAATCTTGCTATATTCTTAATGGAACCTTTTTATTCAGAAGGATATTAGGAGAGAACCAAAAGATGTTTTAAAAGAAGTTTCAAAGACTCACCATGCGATACAGTAAGTAAATGAGCCTTACTATGGTATTCCATGATGGTTTCTCTTTATTGGTTCCTTTATGTTTAAACTTAAAATGTTTTGATCTTATTGTAATGCAGTGCATTGGACAAAACCATTTCAAATTTAGAAATGGAATTAGCCGCTGCAAAAGCTGCACAAGGGTCCATTGTAAATGGATCTCCTGCATCCGACAGTTATGAGGCCGGCGATTCCAGCAGGAAAAGAAAGTATTTGATGGTTGTTGGCATCAATACTGCTTTTAGCAGTAGAAAGAGAAGAGATTCTGTCCGTGAAACATGGATGCCTCAAGGTATTTTATGGATTAATCTCTGGATTTATCCTCCTTTTCTCCTTCCATCTTGGATTTTCTCAGTTTGGCTTGTTATTTCATTTTTCTAATGGTATGTTTTTGGCTTTATATGTATGCAGGAGACAAAAGAAAGAAGCTAGAAGAAGAGAAGGGCATCATAATGCGATTTGTCATAGGTCACAGGTTGATGTCCAGCCTTGAACTGTTTTATGAGCGGACTCAAAAGTTCCTTGTTACCCATTTCAGTATCTTGTGCTTATTTTTGTATTATATTTTGCGTCTATGTCTACTAGTGCTACAGCTGGGGGCATACTAGATAAAGCTATTGAAGCCGAGGACCAGAAGCATGGAGACTTTCTGAGACTGGTATTTTCAATATGTTTACTCCATTCCATCACTTTTCCCCCTTCTAATTTTAGTGTTCATTGTACGCTATGGGATAAGCTCTGTTTCCTTCCACCCGACTTAATTGTTCTTACGACAGGAGCATGTTGAAGGATATCTTGAGTTGTCGGCAAAGACAAAAATCTACTTTTCTACAGCTGTTGCCTTGTGGGACGCTGATTTTTATGTCAAGGTTGACGATGACATCCATGTGAACATAGGTAAAGTCAGTGTTCCTAAGAATTCCATTCCAGCATGGTTGGATGTTTAATAGCATTTCTCCTGTGTGGGCCGTGTGGCTAATATATATAGTTTCCCATCTGAACAAATATCAATTTGGTTACACCAGCTCTATTTCTGACAGTATTTTGATAACATGTGTACAATCATGTCACGGTTTCTTCCCCTCTCTCCCTTTTTTATTGAGAAAGTTATGGCACTGATTTCATTTCACTAATGAACTTTTTATTTAAAGCTGCACAAGGGTCCATCTGTTCTAATCTTTAGCACCACGTTCGTTTTTTCTACAGCGGCATTGGGAACAACTCTATTGCAACATAGGTCAAAGCCTAGGGTATACATGGGATGCATGAAATCCGGCCCTGTCCTCGCTCAAAAGTATGCTGGCTTTCTTTCAGTAGCTCACTTTGATGAGTTTTACATTTTGCTGCCTATTTCTGATGGTGTTCTGTTGCTGGCAGGGGAGTGAAGTACCATGAACCTGAGTACTGGAAGTTTGGTGAGGAAGGAAACAAGTATTTCCGTCATGCTACTGGACAACTATACGCCATCTCAAAAGATCTAGCTACCTACATATCTATAAATCAGTGAGCTTTGTTTTCCCTGAACTGCTCTTGCTTGCATACAACTGTGAATGACGTATCGTCCTTATTTCTTGTTTGTTCATGATTAGGCATGTCCTACATAGATTCGCAAATGAAGATGTCTCCCTGGGATCATGGTTTATCGGTTTGGATGTCGACCACGTTGATGACCGGAGATTGTGTTGTGGTACTCCACCTGGTAATCTCTCTCTCGCCTTAATGTAAAGAGAAAAATTTTACTCCATATTGGATAATGTTCTATCACTGGTCTTGTTTGTTCTAATAATGTCATGCTGCTATGGAGCTGGATAGATTGATCCTCAAATGAGGAAACGCCCAATTCAAACTATGGTTTATGATCGCCGTTTGAATTTAAAAGTTAGTTCATACTTTGAATGCTTAAAAATTGTCGGTTATGGCTACCTTCAGTCTGAAACCATGGCTTCCTTCTAAGAACTATTAACTGAGTTGGGTGCTAGTAAATATATGATCAAACTTGCATTGAATTGGGCGCTAAATATTTAGATGAAGAATCTAATGTCCGATATTTTCCTTTTTCAGATTGCGAATGGAAGGCCCAGGCAGGCAACATTTGTGTTGCTTCCTTCGACTGGAGCTGCAGTGGCATATGCAAGTCAGTCGAAAGGATGAGCGAGGTCCATAAGCGATGTGGGGAAGGCGAGACTGCCTTGTGGAGTGCGGATCTCTGATACGATCGCCATGTCAACTCCCCTTCCAACCTCCAGAAGGGGCCGCTGACAGCCCGACAAGCCAAGATTTTGCATCTTGAAATCTGCAGTACAGAATGCTCTTCTTGTATGTAAGTTAACCGAAAAATGATCTTCCATGTACAAGGTGAAGTACCAATATGCCTATAGAGTACTTTGTCCTCAATAGTTTGTAATGCAGAGGTAGGAAAGTAATTCATTCTTTTGGATGCTGATAGAGAACAATAAGTATGTCAAGTATCAATGGTACTGAATCGAAGAAGCAAAGAGTATTTTGAGAATGGTTGGCCTCAAAGTGGAGGCTTGAGAGTTTCAAAGCACTAAATTCCCTTAGTGTTGAACTTCGTGGAGTTGGTAGGATTACCTAATAGAAATCTATCGACCTTAAAAAATAATAATACTAAACTGCGAGTCGGAACCAGAAAGCGGAATAAATCTATTTTTATATCAAAATTCAAAATTACGCGAATTCGCTTCGAAAGAATTAGAATAATTAAATTGCTCGAGGACAAAGATTTTCAAAATTTTCCGAATCTTAGAAATTAAATCGAATCTAAATCAATATGAAATCGGAATTTAAATCTTACTTTTGAAAATAATATTTTAAAACTTCGAGTCTTTACATGCTATTATCATGAGATGCATTACTAGCACTGTTAGTAAAGATAGTCGATCATAGACAAAAGCGCTTCAAACCATATATATCTTCATCTTTATCTTGTTATGAATCAGATCACAAGATGAATCATGTGGTATTTATTACTCCCTCCGTCTTAAAATTTAAGTCGTTTTAGAGCATCTTTAATAGTAGTACAGTACTCATAGAAAGTGTGCTCTTTGTTTCAGATTTTCATCATAATCTATTGTGAGTGCAAAAGTTATTGAGGACCAACAATATGGGAGCTTATTTTACAATATGCGCGCACTAAAGGGTTGAAGGCATGCTGAGGTTAACCTGCAAATTTGTTGAGACTTTTACAATGCCATCAGCTCCGAGTTTCTCTGCAACATACAACCGATAGTCTTCAACATCGACAATGTCAATTCTTGGAGCCCCGAAAGCTCGAGCAGCTAGCTAGCATGGTCACTAGTCCAATAGGTCCCGCTCCCATGACCAAGACTCTAGACTCGGGACCCATATATAGTTGCACGGCCACATCCATGAACCCCAACACTCAGCGATTCACACATTACTCCCTCTTCCAAATTCACGTTTTCAGGTAGTTTAAAGCACAAATCTGCATAGCAATATGTTATATGCAGACGTTCAAATATCTGGTGGCTTGAAGCAATGATCACGATTCATAAGTGATTTAACCGTAATCAAATCATACTCATTGCATATTCAAATTCTGCTTTCCGATTGCCTCTATAAAGCCACACGATCCCCTAGGACTAAGGACTTCACCTCACTCCCTACCCCTTCGATAACTTCGGTACACTCATGCCCAATAACCATTGGATCTTCCACCACAAAATCTGCACATCTTAAGGTCTAAACATGACAGTAGCAATCAAGCACAAGTAATTGCACTTGCATCCATAAACATCAACGAATCATACATCCATGAGATATTAGCATATAGAAGTTGGGCTTTGTTTTTGTTTAGTAGTTTGGACCTTAGCCCAGCCCATGAGATAGTTTGGCTATAAATATTTTGTTCTGTATTCCTTGTGCTTCAATTAAGAAAAATCAGACCTCTCTTCCCCAAATCTTACGCACACCATGAACGTTCGAATCTATCGATCGTTTTATTTTCTTACATGGTATCAGAGCAAAGATCGCTAGATCGAGCTTGATTTTGAAGTTTTTCATCTTTATTCATCTTCAATTCAAAGTCTTTTTGACAGACAAAGAACTGCAGAACGAGCAGGATGACCGGAGAAGAGGTAAAATTTGAAGAGGTGAAATTGGACCCAAGCGATCCGTTTTACATTCATCCGAGCGATCATCCTAGCATGATCTTGGTGTCGCCACCGTTTGATGGACGGTGCTTCGGAGAGTGGAGGCGGTCCGTGACGATTGCGTTGTCGGCGAAAAACAAAATCGGTTTTCTTGCCGGCGATATGGAGAAACCGATAGCTACATCACCGAAGCTAAGAGTGTGGCAGATGTGTAATGATATGGTAATATCATGGATCACCAATAGCCTAAGTTCGGAAATCAGGCGCAATGTCATTTATACAAATACCGCACAGAAAATTTGGAAACAACTTGAATCTCGGTTCAGTAAGATAGGGGGAACTCAGTTGTATGCCATTTAGAAGCAGCTCAGCACTCTTGAGCAAGGTACGAATACCTTTTCTGAATATTTTACTCAAATGAAAGCACTGTGGGACGAAATTGATAGCGTAAGAAATTTGCCTGGGTGTACTTGCGGAGTTGTAAAGGAAATTTTGAAATATGAAGCAGATCAGCGAGTCGTGCAGCTGTTGATGGGATTGAATGAAAATTATACTACGGCGAGGGGCTCGATCTTAATGATGGAACCATTTCCTAACATCGATCGTGTTTACTCGCTACTGATTCAGGAAGAAAATCAGAGAGATCCAAAAACTGGATTGAATCTGTCGATGATGGAAAGTGCTGCTATGCATGCTAAGGGACAGACTCCAAGCAAGTCTGAGACTCAAGGACACACAGGGAATAGTAATTCCGAGAGAAAGCCGTTGTACTGCACTAATTGCAAAAAGACAATTAGTGCACCAAAGGGTGGCACTTGATGCGAGAGTTGCAGCTACGATGGCTCATTATGATGCATCCATCGCAACAGAACACCAAGCGAATGCAGCTGCAGCAACCGAGAGAGAGGATCGAACACAAGAAGTGCATACTGTAGTGGTGCCACGTCTCCAACCTTCCACATTGAATACCGTTGTCGGAATGTGAGTTGGTGTGTCAAACTACCAAAAGAATGTGTGCAGAAATTATATCTATTGTAAGGTCATCATTTCCCCCCACTTCAACTCCTTCAAGGGATAGATTTACAACTCCAGAGGTTGTTGCAACCAATGTACTTGCAGTTTGTGTAGACAGAGATGCAACTAACGCTAGTCTGGCCGCCGACCAAGGATTGCTAGGTGGATGAGATGGAGGAGGTAATGCCCAGCGTGTAAGACTTGGGGTCTTAAGAGGTGCCAACCCATACAACCTATAAATCACTTGGATTTTGAAAAGTAGGAGCTCTTGTGCCATGGGTAGGATTTGAATCACTTATAAATCACTCCATACATCGCTATTATATTCGATGTGGGATAAGGGTGTTACACGGAGCTCAACCTCCAAATCAACAATGTGCCAATAACCGTCAAGAAAACCGGAAGTAATATCATGACCCAATAATATGTATTGAAGTAAACTTTAAGAATTGATTGGATTTGAAGATAACAAATCATGGTCACCCCGGATATTGAACAAGAATTAATTAGCAACAGTTTCTGTTGTCCAAACAACTATGAACAAAGAAAAAGAAAACTCATACATAACATAAAGACAGATATAATTGGGCAACACTCAATATATGGAGATACAAACATATTCTCTCCACATTTTTTTGTAGTTCAATCAACAAAAACAAGGACAAAATCGGTGCTCTCTTTTCCTTGTATTGGGCAGAGAGCTTAAATCTTAGGTCACACATATGAAGACAAGCCATATATCCTTAAAAAGCTCTACTCTTCAATGACGACCCCCTCTCCCACCTCTGAAGCCTCTAGAGGATCGATCATTTCTTTACTCTACAAATTTAACATAAAAGAGAGAAGCTGCATGAATATAGGTATCCAATTCAAGTTTTAGGAGATGACCAACCTTGAATTCACACGCCTAGGAGTGCCAACAACTATGTATTATCGACACCTCTTCTCAGTTTAGACTCTTGAATTTGGTATGATGCTTCACCGTAGAGGCCCACTGAAGTAAGTCCTATAGCTCCCCCAATAATATAGAGCACTTTACACATCTAATCACACATAAGTAAACAAAACTACTATTATTCATGTTTCCCTAATCACAAAGAGGTGTAGTGGAACCATTAATATTTCTGTGTCAGTAAAAACTCTTGATTTATTCAACAAAAAAAGCTCTTGATTTAGCCAGGCCTAGTTATGGGGTGGTGCATTAGGTCCAATGGCACAGGGCCCAAAATTTTTGGGGGCCCATAGTCTTTTTTAGGTCTTGTATATATGTTGCTATATGTAAAAAAATAAATGAAAAAAATATATGCACAGTATATCATCCCTCTCCATGGTAAACGTACATCATCTCTCTTCTTCCTAGCATACACATCACATCAACCGCTTCTCCATATTTTAGATCAAGCTAAGTGGCGCAATGTCAGAACAGTTTAATTCCTTCATCCCTCTCCCATCTTCCTCTTTAGTCAACCTCCTACACGCCTCCTCATCCTATCTTTATCTTGCTCCCATCTTCCTCTTCTCAATCCGTCAATCTACTGTCAAAAAGTAAAAAAAAAATTGGGGTTCTCTAAACTCTTGTAAGCCATCAAACGTCAGCGGTGAGTACTCTTTTGATTCTCCTCTTTCAAATCTTCTCTCTTTTATTTGCTTGTTAGTATCACTTTATGTATTTCACGGAATTAGGATTTAAGTGAAAAATTCTAGTGAAATTGAAGTGTGCCTTTCAATCTCAACATTACTCTTTCTTCTCCTTAATTGGCTTGATTTAAAAATTAGGGTTAAATTGATATTGTAATTAGAGGGCTTTTTTTTAGTAATTGAGTTACTTACTGGAACTATTGATTTGCACAGAGAAACCAAGAAGATTTGTACAGAAAACCAATGCACGTGCAAGGTTATCCAGTTCTTTTGTCCCTCTTTGATTTTTTAATTACATATTCATGTAATAACTCACACATTTTCATAAGTAAGATTCATCAATCAAGTTACCAAGTCAAGTCCAAGTAAATCAATTCAAAAGTTTTCAAAAGTCATTTGATCTTAATAAGTCAACCCATTAGTCAAACAATTCCTTCAAAATCGTACTTAGTCAATTCCATTTATAAAATATTAAACCTTTAACCAACTTGCAAAATTATACTATTAAAATAATCATGAAATATTTCTTATGTCAAAATCATTATCTTAATAAATTCCAACACTTTGAAAATATTTCAAATAATATATATTAACCCTTTAAATACCACCAAATAATCACACAAGCACTTAAATAATTTAACACAGGAAAATAGCCAATGAATAAATATTTAAACAATAATCAATTAAATAACTAATTAAATCAGAATTAAATAAATAATAAACAAATAAATCATAATATGTAATAATAATTAAATGAACCAATTAAATAAATAAATAAAATCCACCCCTTATACTTATAAAAACAGAAGCAATGTCTTTGTTAAAATATGTGTCATGTGTCCTTCCCTGAGCAAAGGTAAAAGGAGCAGTTTTCAGTATCTCACACGTTCTCTCTTCAACCGCTTTCCCCCTCTCTCCTCTCTGGGCACCGACACGGCGACACTCCATCGGCAATTGAAAGCTTCCTTATTCAGTGCCCACGTTTCTCCTTCTCCTCATACTCTAAAACCGCTTCTTTTTTCTACCTAATTTTTTATCTCTCTTCCCCGTTTCAACATCTTTGAAGAATTTGAGTACGGCCAATTATGCACTCTCAATTTTTCATGTTTAATAAACTTCTCCACTTTCAATTTCCATCCAATCACACTCTTTGTTAATCGAAAAGTTGCAATCAGATCCACAAAAGAGATGATCGATGCCAAGTCGGGTGTGGTTTTGGTTCCGAATCATTTGCGTCTTAGATCTGTGGTGGGCATTGTAGTCCGGTGAGGACAACAAATTCGAACAAGTTGAGAAGACGAGAATGATGCTCGGAGAGAAGACGTCGGTTACTATGACAAACGATGAACAAACAGCCGGTGAGCATAGATGCTGAGTGGATGATGTATCAACGATAGGCAATTTGCCCGACCTGGTATGTGTTCGATTTTTTGTTTTAAAATTCCAAATTTTAGGGTTTAGGGAGTTGGATTTAGGGATTTGTGATTGAATTTGTGGAGGTTCATGTGTATGTATATCAATTTGGTTTTTTTTTTCTTCTTAAATTTAGTGTTTTAAGAAAATGTGATAAATTGATTGTGAAAGTCAAATTAGGCACCAACCGGTTCACTTTCTACTACGGTGGTTGGTGGTGACAATCGATGGCTGGAGGCATGGCACAATCGGTGGCGGGGAGAGGAGGGCGAGTCGTAGGAGGCGGCTCAGTCGACGATGGCTGGAGGTTACAATCGACGGTTGGAGGCGTGGCGCAATCATGTGGCGGGCAATCAAGGGCAATCACGGGGGTGGCTCAATCGGCAACGACAATCGACGGCCGGAGGTGGCAATCGATAGCTTGATGCGTGATATAGAGGTATAAAACTCCTTTTTTCACTGTTAATTACTTGATTTGAGTATATAGTTTCATTCCATATCATACTTTTACACTGCAGCCACGACCGTTCTTCCAATTAATCCCTACCTTCCTCATATCCACTCAGAGCTTCATCTTATGTGCATCCAAAATGTGTTTCCATCAATTTGCAATCGACGGCTTGGTCGAAGTTCAAGGAGACTAGGAGGGACTTGCTATCCACTCCTCCACTGCCTCGGAGCCCATCACTGATCGAAGACGTCGTCGAGGAGACATTGTCGCTGACTACCAAAAAGTAGGTATTCCTCAATTCGAATCGATCAATTGGTGTGCAAGGGCTTGTGAAAATTGCTAGCGGTTTCATTAGTTTCAGGCTAATTTGAATATAATTGAAGTTAAATTCTCTTTGTTACAATTGATACCACCTCTGTTGAATCACAACCTTTGAATTTGGGATTTCCTGTTTAAAAATGATTGATAATTGATAATTTTATACGCTAAATCCTCAAAGCATGAACACCCAAAATGAAACTCTAATTCTTTGTGGAAGTGGACTGCGCTGATGGTTTTGGGCTTTCCTGTAGATGAATTATTTTGTAATTTGGAGATGAAGGTAGAATGAGATGGAGGTAGATTGTGCTAAATCCCAACAGGAGAACCACAACGTGTCCATCTAATTTCATCATTTTGATTTCAGATTTAAAAAAGATTGATAATTTTATACGCTAAATCCCAACCAAAATTCCCAAAATTTGAAGGCTTTTGTGTTCATCTTCAATTGTTGCCTTGATTTGTTTAACCACTAGATGTAGAAATTTTAGAGATGAAAAAATTGGTGAAGATCTTGGTTATCCTTGAATGGTTGGGATGATTGATCGCTCCTTGAGTAAGAATTTTAATTTTAATTATATATATATATATATATATATATATATATATATATATATATATATATATATATATATATATATATATATATATAAGAAATGTCAAATGAGAAAACTATTTTGTTTGGACCTTTTGTCAAGTTGAAGAATCATACACGGACCCTTTATGTGGGTATATATAAGACCATTTACCTTATATAGATTATTATGCTTCATCTTCTATTTGCAAGGTGGTACACGAAGCCACAACTCACTTGATTAAAGGTCTCTTGAGGTACACTAGGCCTCTTGAGTTACACAAACCACCTATACATGGTTTTCTTGATTATAAGGGTCGGTTTTTTGAATGGTTGAATGTAAGGTACTTAACATGTTTCTATCTCTTTTTTATTCATGGTTTGAGTTTCTAACAATATGTCTAAATATTGACCTTATTTTTCTTTGTTAAAGGTTGGTGGAATATTGAAGAAGTTGTTTTTGATGGGGCATCTAAAGATTATTTGCATCTAAACATTGTCTGGACTTCACCTTTTCTTTACACTTAGTCGCTTGCTACTTCATCGTTTTCACTTCGTCCATTGAAGATAACTTCTTTAGTTGTCCAGGTGCGTAGTCTTTGCCTATTGTTCCTGATTTCTCTCGTTGTTATGCTGAAATTCATCTGAATTGTTTGTATCGATATGTTTTAGGGATTTTCAAGTGGTTGTCTATGAATTTGTTGTCCGCAATTGGTGATAAAACCTTCACTGATTTTGTTAGTTTATATTTTCCAAATGTTTGGCCTTGGTTCTCCTCAATTTATGTGTTGTTAGATTTGATTTTCACTTGCACATGTGGATTTGTTTCCGCTGATGTGAAATTTCGCATCTTCTTCTATTTGAAGGTCCATCTGGTAAATCTTACTTTCTATGTTGGAAAAGAATTTAGTACCTACTAAGTTGTGTAAATGATTTTTGTTCCTTTGAGATTTGTGATATGATTGACTTTCTTTGTTAAATTTCTAATCTAAACGTGAAAAAATTTGACAGAATCGTTTCCTTGACGAATATTGCTTCTTTTGTAGCTCCAATTTGCGGTTTTCTTAGAAGATTTACCCTGTTTATTTTTTGTTGCTATACCATCGTTTTTATCTATACTTCATGATTATTGGAGACTCATTCTAATGGTTGTTTATGCCTTGATATTTTACTAGAACAACGGGCTACTCTTTGTATCTCATGTGCCAATTCTCAATCTGAATTTATGTATTTTTTCGTTAGGTATCGGTTGGATCGATCAATTTCTTTTAGTTAGAGTGAATCAACTACTTTCCGTTGAGAGTTTGATGTCAAGTTAATGTTTTTTTGAACTTAAATGTGTTAACTTAGGATTTATTGATTGAATATTGAATATTTTTCACCATTTAATTAAGCTATTTTTTTTGTATGTTTAATGTAACTAATGGATATTATTTGGTTTTGTTTACAAGTTTGTTGATTCAAATGGACTTGGACCGACCCATTCTGGTATTACATAGCTTCTTCTTTTCATATGGAGGCCAAACATAAGTTTAAGACTACTGGCGATGTATTCAATCATGGAATATCATTGTAAGTTGCCCTCTACCTCATTTTTACGCATAATAAATGATATTATGATTCTTGAGCTATTTTGGTAATGTGTGTTAAATCCACCTCTAATACTTACACAATTTGAAGTAACGTCTTAAAAAAAAAGGATCCATGTGTCCCATTTTTCGCCAAAATAAGAAACCAGTTAGATGTGGTGGTTTAGTGGGTTTGGTGGATTCTAACTGCAATATTTGGTGGTTTTGTGGATTTAGAGTTCAGATTAGAATGGAAAAAAGGGGAAGGGAGAGAAAGAGTCTCTATCTATTCTCCTTGTCAAACTCTTTGGTGGCCCGAATTCTCAATAAACATATGCTATTTCTTCTCTCTTGTGCTTTCTCTTTCCAATTCTCACATTTCCTTTTCGATGTATGCCTGCAATTTGAGTTTCTTCGATCCTAAAGCCTTTGATTTTTATGCTCCCGTGCCAAAGATTTTGATATGCTCAGTCAGAGTTCTTCAGCTGTTTTGATTATTTATATGGATATGAGTTGTTGCATATAATTGAGAGATGGGGTGACTCAAAGGGAAGAGTTTAGTGATTGGTCTAATGCATTACTCGTAGTTGATTTGGTGGTATAGTTGGCCTCAAATTCTAAACAAACCACTGCAGCAACACAAGATGAAGATCAATACTCACACATTAGTATTCCTACACTCATGATGGTGCAAACCTTAGCGCTAGGAAACTGGGATCTCGATTGTCCAACAAGTATTCGATGAAAATGTTAAATTACATTAATGTTATAAACTGTGAAGTCGGCTCATGGGCTGCTATAAGAGATGCTCACAAGTGCCTCTTCTTGCTGAATTTGATGCATAGATGGGCTCAATAGTACTGTATGCGACAAGGTATTTTTGCAGTTTATGGGCGAACTTTTCGGTGGTGTTTTTTTTTTATTGGTATGCTATCCTTTATTTGTTGAATTTTTGGATTATCTTAGTTACTCCATGCTGCATTTACTCTCTGGAATGTAATGAAGTTGCAAGATGTTGTTAATGGTTATGAGAATTAACCTGATGCAACTACTTATATTGATAAATTTACTTCAGTTAAGTTGTTAAGAAAGAACGCATGGATTACAATTGTAAGAAAATTATCATCTTCTAAAGGAGTTGTGACACAAGCAGATAATTTCATTGGGGTGCCGTGATATCCAATAGGGTTGTGAAAAAAATAAGTAAAATAATAAAATCGTCAATTAAAAGGGACATGGTGTCATTAGATTCTGTTGAAAATAAACATAGCCTTTAAATACTCCATCCGTTAAGAAAAACATGTCGTTTTAGGAATGAGATATGAAAAAGAGGTTGTTACTATAGCATTGAACGCGGTCGGTTCTTGCACTAACGAGAATGGGTGCGGGAGTAGGAGATGGATATATCACTTGACATTCTTTGGGTCATTTACAGCTTTTCTATGTGTCTGTGTGTATCTTGATAAGCATGACTTGTATGTTTACTTTTCCGCACTACATTAGACATCTTTATTTAGGTATAGGGTGCATATTATATATATGGCCGCAGGGATGTCTTCCGGACACGCATGAGTGGCTTGACCTTGACTTGTTTTATAGTTTAACATACCCGTTCACCCCTTGATCTGATGAGTGCCATTTGACGGATCTGCCATGGTGTAATTGAAGAGGCTAACTTCACCGTGATGTTTTACTCATGAATTGTTTTGATTTTTTTTTGACCCAACTCAGTCGTGGCACCTTGTAATTCATACTTTCGTTTTTGCAAGCTTGCCTTAAACTTAAATGTTTTCGCGCATATTAGTGGTTAGGGCAGACATCGGTGTGAGAACACCCGGTCCCCAATGAGCCTTACACGGATTTAGGGTATGAAATCCCTCCTTTTAAAATATAAACCCTTTGTTTTCTAATCTACCCGTACTTGAATTGCAAGATCCGAACGAAGGTATCCATTCCTTCGAAACGTAACCTAGGTTCTATAACTTGGTTTGTTACATGGATTAAGCTCAACGTTGATGGCACTTCAAACGGCAACCCAGGATTGGTAGGAGGAGAAGGAATCCTTCGTGATTCCGAGGGGACTTTCTAGTGAAGTTTTGCCTTTAAGTGTGGATGGTGCTCTTCGATTACGGCGGAAGTATGGGCAACTTTTCATGGCCTAAGAATTGCAAGAGATATGGGCATCACCACACTGGTACTCAAGTCAGATTGTATGAGCACTTGCAAGCTATTGTCCGGGGAGGGGGACTGATGATCCGAGCAACTTCAACCTCATCGAGCAATGCAGAAACATCACCAAGGGAACGGAATGGGAGATCAAGATCAAGACCACCCTTTCTCCGAGTCTCTCTCCTCCTTGTCAAACCCTAGGATTTTGAAACTTCTTCCATAACTCCTAATCGGTCTGATTTTTGGGTGGTTTTAGGTCCAAATCCTCCGATTAAGTTGAATTTGTTGTCAATTTGGGCTTCCGGCGAGTCCCAGCTTCCGCGCCTTGCCTGTACTCCTCTCTACCTCCTTCCTTCTTGTTTGTTCAGCGTCGGTCTGGGCTATCGACCCTTCGCCTTTGTTGTTCAGTGGCATCGGTCGGGTTGTATCATTGGTTCTGGATCGCCTCCATTTCCCCTTGGGTCGCCGTGGCTGGTCTGGAGGTTATCTCCTATGCCGCCCATTGCTTCCTTGGCCTCAGGTTGGCTTGGGCCCGATAGTGACCCGCTTTGGGTGGTTTCGGGCCTCATTGTGAGGTCCTTGGGCCCGAAGTTTGGCAAAAAAACAAATAACTCTTTGAGTAAACCCCGAAAGGGCCTAAATCCCGAAAGGGTTTGAATAACATAACTTTTTAAAATAAATATTCCCGCTAGGGATGAATAAATTGTCCATTTGGATTTGAATAAAATCTCGTTCCCCTGAGTGAGATTACTGGTACATTGTCGTTGGTGGTCCTCTGCTGCAAGTCTGGTTGTTCTTGACGTTCTTTTTCTGAGTTGGGGCTCTGGTAGGTAAGGGTGTGCAGAAAAACCCGAAATCGAAAACACGACACAAAAACACGACAACACGACACGAAAAAACCCGAAACCGAAAAAACACGACACGATAATGACACGAACCGAGAAAACACGGCTTTAAATGGTTCGTGTTCGGGTCGGGCAAATTGCCTTGTCGGATACCCGACACGAACCGTTTAATTTTTTATTTTTTTAGATATGGTACTGAAATAATAGTATTAGTTTAAATAAAGTCCATAAAGGACCAAAGAAGTTCACTAGCCCAGTTGGTTTAAGCCCAATGGATAGGGAGGGATTAAATCAATGGTCCCGTGTTCAAATCCTACTGTTGGCTTTTATTTTCCCACTCCCTTTTTTTTTTATCTTTTTATGTTCAAAGTAACCCTATTTGCATTCAGTCGACACTCAACACTCCAACACTCGGCCATCTTCTCCCTCACTCTCCGCCCTCTGTGTCAGACACTCAGACTCGCCCATCTTGTCCCTCACTCGATCTCCGCCATGGAAGCACATCTTCTCCCTCACTCGATCTCCGCCATGGAATCAATCTCAGGCTCCCTTCTCCAACATTCCAAATTGGATCTGTGATAGTGTGGCCAGATCTCATCTTAAAAGTAACCCTATTTGCATTCAGCCGACACTCAACACTCGGCCATCTTATCTCTCACTCTCCACCATCTGTGTCAGACACTCAGACTCGCCCATCTTCTCCCTCACTCGATCTCCGCCATGGAAGCCCATCTTCTCCCTTACTCGATCTCCGCCATGGAATCAATCTCAGGCTTCCTTCTCCGATATTCCAAATTGGATCTGTGATAGTGTGGCCAGATCTCATCTTCGGCTTCCTTCTTCAATCTAAGGCTTCCTTCTCCGACATTCCAAATCGGATCTGTGATAGTGTTTCGCCCTTCCTCTCGGTCTCAGACTCTCGCCTTTCCTTCTCCGACATTCCAAATTTCATATCAGTGTCATTCCAAATTTTCTTCTTCAATCTCAGGCTTCCTTATTCAATCTCAGTCTCAAACTCGCGCCCAGGAAGAAGAAAAGGAAAAACAAAACCACTAACGGTTTCGGTTCGGATAACACGGGTTTCCGACATGAAACCGATTAGCTAACCGTGTCGGATACCCGGTTCATAACGGTTCGTGCACGGTTCGGCTAAAATGTGTTAAACGATTTCGGGTATCCGACACGATTATCCGGTTTGTGTCGGATACCCGGTAATGCACACTCCTACTGGCAGGGCCGGTCCTGAGATTTTCAGGGCCCGAGGCGATATAAAAAGCGAGTTTTTTTATTGTTACATATATTTCGATTTTTTTATCACTAAAATGGAAATTTACGGACTTTTAGTAATACTAGGTTAGGCGCCGCGCGCATGCGCGCGCGGTCTATTCATATTTGGATTGTATATATTACTTTTTATATGTGTGTAAATATTCATATGTTGTAAATAGTTATAATTAATTTGTTTTCCATATAAATTTCTATAGTACAGTAATAAAAACAATAATTTTCATTAAAGTAATAAGAATGATGTCTTTCAATTAAAAAATAAATATAGAAGGGTAGTCTTTTAAAAAATTTATTAATTAAAAGAAAAGGAAATTCAAAACTCCAAAAATCCTGATCATTAATTACACATCAAAAAAAATGTTTATTGTAATTTTAATTATTATTTGACTAAAAATAAAAAATCGTTTGATTTGAGAAAACCTTAAAGTTACAACTTGGGTAGTTAAATTAAAAACACAAAATATGGTTGAATTGAGAAAATCTTGTAATAATATCTTGGATAGTTTAATTAAAAACATAAAGTAGAGTTGATTTAAGAAAACTTTCAATTTGTAAATATTGGGTATTTTAAGAAAAAATATAAAGTTAGGTGAAATTCATGAAATATGACAATTTATAATTTTGAAAAGACATAAAAGGACTTTCAAATAAAAAAATTAATATTTTTAAAGTCAAACTTTTAAGGCTAAAAAAGACATTTTATAAAAAAGAGATAGAAATTTCTTAAAAGAACATAGTTAATATTAAGATAAGAATATAATTTAGGTGGGCAAAATAGGTATTTCAACCATAAAAAAAACAATTTAAAATTATAAGTGGAAGTTACTATTCATTTGAGAGTTCATGCTATTATAAGGTGTATGATTTGAGAAAACCTTAAAGTTACAACTTGGGTAGTTAAATTAAAAACACAAAATATGGTTGAATTGAGAAAATCTTGTAATAATATCTTGGATAGTTTAATTAAAAACATAAAGTAGAGTTGATTTAAGAAAACTTTCAATTTGTAAATATTGGGTATTTTAAGAAAAAATATAAAGTTAGGTGAAATTCATGAAATATGACAATTTATAATTTTGAAAAGACATAAAAGGACTTTCAAATAAAAAAATTAATATTTTTAAAGTCAAACTTTTAAGGCTAAAAAAGACATTTTATAAAAAAGAGATAGAAATTTCTTAAAAGAACATAGTTAATATTAAGATAAGAATATAATTTAGGTGGGCAAAATAGGTATTTCAACCATAAAAAAAACAATTTAAAATTATAAGTGGAAGTTACTATTCATTTGAGAGTTCATGCTATTATAAGGTGTATGATATAAGTATGACTAATCCGACAATCTCTTAGTATAACACAACAAAAGATTATGATTTTAAGACTCACCAATATACTTATTTACTAAATCTTATCGTATTTCCTTACAAGTCTTATTAAAAAACGTGAATTTTCTAGTGAGACATAAAAGTGAATTTTTTTTTTAAAAAAAAAAATCTTTTTTTTCCCATTAATGTAAAACAGTATGGTTAAGCGTTTAAAAACATATCTTTACTTTGCAAATCTATCCAAATAAAATACTATAATCACTTACATAAATTTATTAAAGTACTCCGTAGCATAAGCTGTTACTTAAAAACCGCTCGTTTTAGCATTTATAACAAAAATTGAAAGACGGAGGCCTTCTTACACTATTTGTCATTGATTCGAAATATTGAAGAAATTAATAAGTTCACAAATAAGTTTTTTTGACGTATAAATTTTAGTAAGTCTTTTATTACAGGTAAATATAATAATACATAATACCTTAATTATATATAATGTAATTTTTTTTCACGGGGCCCTACTCGGTAGGGGGCCCTAGACGACTGCCCCTTGGGCCTACCCCAAGGGCCGACCCTGGGCTCTGGCGTCTGATGCCGAGTTTGGCTGGGGTCGAGACAATGTGTATCAAGATAACTCTGTGATATAGAAATTTTCTTTGAGGATCGTCTTCACTGTCCACATGGACTCTTGTTGCACCGCTGGCCAGCGGTGTCACTGTTTGGCTGGGGTTGAGACAATATGTCGGCTCTTAGTCTATGTTTTCCCGAGTGTGTTCGGATTAGGATCAATTGTTTCGACTACATTTGCGTGATTTCCGCCGTTTGTACTGCACCTTTTTATGTTTATTAATGTATGTTCTATGCTTTGACGGTTCACCCCTGGTTGGTCTCTCGAGTTGTCGAATATGTCCGACACTTGAATTATTTCCTTATAAAAAAAAGGAAAAATGACTAGGAATAATATGAACTATCGACCGTGAACAAAAAATAATACGAACTTTAGAAACTACTATGCTTGATACGAATTATCACCAGTAATAAACCAATTTTGTTACGAACATCTTTCTGACCCAAATTCAGGCTATGTTGCTGATCTGGCAATCGGAAAATAAAATTTAGACTCAAAATGTAATTAACACCAATTTAAAGAGGAAAATATAAAATTAAGCAAAACCCCTTTACTGTTCATCTTCTCCCTGCCTCTCCTTCAACCATGGCACACAACCATAAAAACTCCACCACCACAACTTCTGGGTACCACCACCGCACCCAAGCAACCACACTACTAGTCCACCACCACTTCTAACCGCCACCACAAATGACAAATCTCCCCGATTCGAGACCCGCGATGACGATGAGGCCATTGCTTTGAACGCGAAGCCTAATCGGCATCGCTTGGTCCTCCCCGAGAAACACCAACGCGGTTAGATGCGAGTGACGAGATTGATTTCACATCCCTCCGCCCACCCGTGAATCTAAACAGCAAAACCCCAAATCCCATAAAATCAAGCATCCCCAAATGAACAAATCCCATAAATCCTCAAATCCCCGAGCAATTTGGACTTTGGAGTGGTTGTAGTGGTGGTGGACTAGTAGTGTGGTTGCGGTGGTGGTGCCCAGAAGTTGTGGCGGTGGAGTTTTTGAGGTTTTGTGCCATGGCGGAAGATGTAGGAAGAAGATGAACACATTTTTCTTAATTTTATATTTTCCCCTTAATTTTGTGTTAATTACATTTTGAGCCCATAATTTGTTAATATGGCCTGAATTTGGACCGGAAAGATGTGCGTATTAAAATTGGTTTATTAGGTGATAGTTCGTATCAACCATAGTAATTCTAAAATTCGTACAGTATTATTCTTGGTTCATAAGTGATATTTCATATTATTCCTAGTTATTTTTCCTAAAATAAATTGTTACTGTGCCTACTATATCTAAGAGGTGAGCCCGAATTCCGGTGCAAATCTTCTATCCCAAAACCCCGCCCCAACTCCCCGCCCCACAAAATTATTTTACATATAAATTAATATTAAAAAAAATTAAAAATATATATTTAGCTTCTACATACTTATGATAACCTTTTGAAAAAAAAATCTTTAAAAATCAACTTACAAAAATTATAATAATTCATAAGAGATAGAATTTTTTTTTTTTAAGTTTTAAAAAGATGTGAGTTTACTATATATTTTTTTTAAAAAAAATATAATTTGATTAATTAAGATATTTTTTTAAATATGTTATCATAAGTATATAGAAGCTAAATATATTTTTAAATTTTTTTTTAATATTAATTTATATATAAAATAATTTTGTGGGTCGAAGAGTTGGGGCATGATTTTGGGTCCATGATTTGCACCGCCAAATTCATGGACTGGGTCCCACTTGGACTCGTATAAGCAGCAAAGCATACGGAGTTTCGTTGCACAGTTTGGATCAACTCAACTCAAGTCTCTCTCGGTTTTTCTCTGCGAGCGATTATTCGCTTCATTGTTCAAATTATCCCCGATTTTCATCCGAGGTTCTTCCTTTATGCTTTCCCCCTTTTCAATTCTGATTCTCTCGTTTTATATTTAGCTTTGCTTTTAATCTCTCCTAACTGTTGGAAAACCCTAATTTTGGGATTGTTGTTGTTTAGCAGTGCACGCCATGGCTAAGAGCTCCTTCAAGCTTCAACACCCACTCGGTTTCTCTCTTCCCCTTTTGTTGATTTTGATCGGTCGTAGAATTCGAATTGCATTATTTGCTGATCTTAGTTGATTGTAAGGGAAATTATTCCAATTCGATGTTTGTTTTTATAATTTTGTGGGGGAAGGTAGGGGGTAATTGGTCGGTCTTTATTGAATTGTTTCTGATTGCGATAGAATTTCAGGTTGAAGTTTGACTGGGGTAGATTGTGATTATTTGGATCACCAACCCTGCAAAACTCTTTTGAGTTCTTTTTAGTGAAGTTGTTTTTGGCTTCTCAATCAATATAGCCATATGATAAGTAGAAACATTTTCACTGGGCTTTTCTCAAGATGAATTGATTCCTTTTTCATCTCCTTCTCTTTTTATGTGGTGGTCACTAAAAATTACAGTGTTAGAAATTGCTTTTTCCATTATACATATGTGAACACTTTACCCCCGAGACTGGCTCCTGGCTCCATGGATGCGGTCATCCTTTTGATGTGAATATGTGTGTGCACATTTGTTGAAGAAGCATGGAAGTGTTAGAAAGTGCTTTTTCCACTAAACACAACTTTGGGTTTATTTGTGTTTAGTGGAAAATTTGGAATTTTTGTTTCTTAGATTAGATGTTTGTGAGCAGGAAGGTAATAACGTAATTTGCAGAACTTATTAGAGTGCTTGTACTATATTCCAATATGACAATACAATGTCTGTACTTGATTCAAGGATGTATTCAAGTTCCCTTCTGGTTCTTTTTGGAAATAAAATGATCTCTCATCACTATTTTTCATGTTGCTTTCAAACATGTCTTCATTTGTGTATGAGATTAGATCCTGAAATTCTAGAAAGATCAGCCTTCCATTCTCTTGTGATATGTGCATAAGCAGCATAGTTACCTTGTATATTTTATTTTTTTGTCATTATGAAGTTTTGATCTATTGATAATTTAGTACAGATGATTATTAAACTTTTGATGGCTAACCTGGTCGTTTCTTGTAGCATAGAAAGCATTGCTTCCCGCTATAATTGATTATGCTGAAAGTGTTTGTAGTAATGGGCTCATTTTGATCATGGAATTGCTTGCTGATTATGTTTTTCCGCAGAAAGAAGGCAGGCTGAAGCTACTCGCATCAGAGAGAAATACCCTGACAGAATCCCCGTACACTTACATTTCCCTACTTCCTTGAAATGCTTCTTTCTTCACCCTTTAGTCAAGTGTAAGCATGTGCATTTAAAGCATCCTAATTTTGGCTTTCCTGATTTCAGTTTGCTTGTCTGTCGTAGGTAATTGTGGAGAAAGCTGAGAGAAGCGACATTCCTGACATTGATAAGAAAAAGTTGGTGACATTCTGTTTCCTTCATGAGCTTTTGTGAACAAATTATATCTGCTTACAGTATCACTTAAGGCTTGTTTGTTCTCATTCACCTGCCCCTTATGGAGTGCAGATATCTGGTTCCTGCTGATCTAACAGTCGGGCAGTTTGTCTATGTCGTAAGGAAAAGGATCAAGCTCAGCGCCGAAAAGGCTATTTTCATATTTGTAAAGAATGTTCTCCCTCCCACTGGTAAGTTTGTAAATACTTATCAAGGGGCTTTTACTTGAGGGCTGTGGGTCTACCATGAGCATTAGCTTCGCACTTGTTACTTAAGTGCGGATGCCGGATAGGTTAAGATGTGTACTAAAAGATGCCGCAACAAAAAATCAATCCAACAAACTCTCAAGCATCCTGTATTTTATTTCTGGAAAGTTTATACGAAACCACATGTTAAATACCACAATCACTTTTCACAAGATCACCCATCAATGCCAAATTTACAACAAACCATTCGATAAATATCTTCTTTTAGAGAAGTGTTACACATCCCAAATATTTTGCATTGATCCTTGACTGTTTTAGCATTAGTTTTATCTTGTGGTATTTAGCGCGTCTCTTTTCATGTTGCAGCTGCAATGATGTCAGCAATCTACGAAGAGCACAAAGATGAGGATGGGTTTCTCTACATGACATACAGTGGCGAGAACACATTTGGATCATTCCCAATGCCAGCCTACTAAGAACCTGTTTATATATGATCAAGGTTCATCATTGTAAATAGATTGCTGCTTATCGTCTTATTAGCCATTGAAGCCACTCCACGCTGTCGCATTCTCTGCTAAATTTATGTTTTATTTTTTAATCTTGAATCTGAGACTAAGATCTTGACTTGGATCAATGCAGTCAATGGCATGTCAATAGCATATTGTTTCAGTTTCTATAATCACACGCGCCCGTGCACTTCTGCTTCAATGTTGATCTATAATTTAATGTCAATGCACATTTCGATTAGCATGCCATACATTTATAAAAGAGCATGGACATTTTTAGTAGATTTTCTGTGCTAAAGGGGGAAATCAGAAGGAAAAACCATGTTTTTTCACCTTATTTCCAAGATTTTAGTGCGCAAGTACCATTTTTTACCTGTAATGTAAATTGCCCGATAAAAGTTGAAAGCTACTACATTTGAAACCACCTTTGAATATGGACAACAACACCATTAGAACATGCCATGTCCTGATATCCTGGAACATAAAAGATCAAAGCTTTGATAAAAACATATGTCCTGATGTCCTGGAACTCAAGAAGGTATTACATGGAACATAGAGCATGTGAATTCCGAGTGGTCACCAAGGCATAAGAGGTCGAGACAAAAATGTCTCCCGAGTAGAGTGCAAGCATACGTGCTGCCTTTTAAAAAGTACCGCTAAAGGATTGCGAAATCCGAGAAATTTGTTCTTCATTTCGTTAACCTGTCAAAAATGTAAATCTTACTGGACCGAAAATTGATTTGTATGACAGGTTGGCTGTCCAAGTAACATTTGAGGTCAACTTTGTCTCTGCACCATAAACAAATCGAGTCAAGCCAAGAACTTGCATCTTTAAACATATGGCTTAAACAATCTGGTAGAGAGCTAGTACCGTTGATCTGTTGGAAGGGAGAATTTCTTGGAAGAATAATTCAAGATTGCCATCACGAATATCGAATGCCAACAATTTGTCCAATGCATCCTGATTAGTTTCAGTGCATCAAATTTGGCTGCATGTAATAATAATACCATGTATGGTGGAACTTTAGTTTTATTTGAGAATAAAGGTAGCAACCTTGTACTGCTGATCAAGGGTGACGATATTCTCACTGCAAAGTCGCTCAATGTTGCAGTTATCCTTGCTTTCCAGTATAGCTGATGCTCTATTTATGACGTCCTCAGGGACACCTGCAGGAAAGGGAATAGTTAGTTTTCTGCCATACCAGGTCAGGAGCCAAGAGGCAGTAGTCATAGCCAATGTCATTTTACTGCTAGGAATGTAACCGTATTTTTTCTAGGAGAGGTTTCAGTGGAGCCTATGATTGGTTGTGGTTCTGTGAGTTTTTCTTCCTGCGTTCTCAAGTTATCCTTAGATGTCAATGCACAGAAGCTCAAAAGAATCTGAAATACACTACGGCTCAAATGTAGCTTAGGTGTAAAATGAAGTCGAATAACCCTAGCCTGGGCTTGCTCTTAAAGAGTCCATGCTCAAAATAGGATACAGGATAAGAAAAGAAATTGCTGGTGAAAGTAGCAACAGGCTATACATAATGATGTTCAGGAGTAATTACAAAGCATACCAGCAAGAGAGGCGCAATGCAGACCTGTGGGTCATCAGCTATGTCTGTTAGCACATTCATTCATATTCATATAAATATCTCTAATACATATAAAATAAAAAGACTCACCATAACTGAGCAAAGCTTGTCCAGGAACAAGTCTGCAATAATAAAGCAATTAACATTTCACTTTTTTGAAAGTAAAATAAGTAATTAGTCGGCAGAAGTGGAGAATCGTTACAGTAGAAATAGGAAGCAATGAGGGACAATAAAGATTAGGATTATGATCACGTGAATAATGATCCTATTATCATGTCATAGAAACAAAATGTGAAATTCTTCAGAAATACTCCCAGACATGTACATGACTAGAAACAAAATGTGAATTTTTTCAGAAAATAAAAAGTACCTGTATAAGAACACAATATCTTCAACTTGAGTGCTGCTCACCTCAGGTCTCAACACACTCATAGTGGAAAATGTGATTTTCTCGGACTGCAGCAAGTCGAAGGTAAATCATTACTCTGTCTTTTCCTGTCAATTGCATAATGACTTTGCGCCAAGGACAGACAACCTTATGCATACCATATCAAATGACTACCACTAGGGGTTTCAAGAGAAACTATCAAAAAGTTTCTTAGAAGAAAAACTAAATTGTCACAAGGAGATAATTGTCTCACCAAAAATGAGAGAGAATTAAGTGGACACATCAATAAGAGTTTTACTTTAAACTCAACTTTCTTATTGTCAAGCAGTGAGCTGTTTTATGTAGCGTGTAGATAATGCAAGAGTTATCAATCTCATCAATGGGTAGTAAAGATTGTGATTTTCCTGTTCAAAATCTGAAAATGTGAATTACCCTTGGCAATAGGCCTTCATTGAATATCTCGGTCAAATGTGTGCAAACTAGAACCTGCAAATTAAGGATTTCAACACCCAGCATCAGCTTGACTAGAAAGCATCAAAAGCCCAACAAAAGAGTCTATCTGACAGTCACATAATATAAGAAGCTTATGAATTAACTCCAAGGTAGTTTTAGTGAAAATACATCAATTAGGGGATCATATTAAAAGAAGCAAACAAGATATGCCTATATGAAACTTTCTTTTGCATTCACATTTGCGTCATTGATAGACTATGGTGATCACATGAAAGCTAAACTTAGAAATCCTTTGAAGCATCAATTTCCCCAGCCAAGTTGTGTTATAAAAAGGAGATATGCAGGGGTTAGTTCATTTAAACATCGATTATATGGGCACATTTCAAATGCAATATATGGGTGAAATTATGGAATGCTAATAGCTGTAAACATCAATTGAAATTAGTTTCCTCTAGTTTCCCACACATCTTCAAGAAAAGGACACACCTTTGGAGGATCATCTCTTGCAAAAAAATCACTTATAATTCCACCAAGGAGGCCAATTCCATCTGGATTTAAGAGGCGACAAACATATAATAAATCATTAACTTACATATTATGATAAAGGGAAAAAGAGAGAAACAGTAGAAATATTAACCTTCTGTAAGAGTGCCTTTGCCAAACTCATCCAAAAGGCACAAAGACGAACAAGTAGCATGCCTGTATTAGTCTTGAAATTTAGCCTTTATGACCAATAAGTGCCAAAGACAAACATTAAAGATATCAATGCAGGACACTGCTTCTCGTAATCAAACATTTTTTTCGATGCAAGAGAATATCAACCACAACTCAGAGCTGCAATAAGCTCCACGATCGGATTCTCTAGGATCATTATCATGATGGCAGAGTAATTTTGAAAGAAGACATGACAACATTTACTTTTTGAAAAGCATTGATTTGATACCTGAGCATTGTACCAACTTGATGTAGATCAATCATAAAGGAAGATTGTTCAGCAGTCATGTATTTGCTCCCCATCGCACAAAATATCCTAAAATAACCGGTTAGTTCTGAAAACCAATTACATAGTGTATGTTTTCTTTCAGCGAATGCAGAGTAGCTATTTTACCTATCAGTTAATCCCACTGTGGCAGAGTCAGCAGGTACAAAGCTACCAACATGAGAAAGGAACACAATTAATGCTACCTGGAAAAACATTGGCATCAACTGTGTAAGTACTTTAAGCAAGCATAAGATCGTTTTCTAGAGATCACACAAGTCATATGACACTAAAAGATATAAAGCACCACTACATTGGCTTTTGCATTTAATAAAAAGATCTCTGTAACTTTAGGCCAACAATTGGTGTGGCCTAAAGTAACAGAGGATTTTTCATTCCTTCATCTAGCCTTTATATTATATCTGAGAAACATACTATCATCGTCTGAAAGACTGCAGCAAATTACCTGCTTTATATAGATACTTTTTCCTGAATAATTCGGACCACTAATGATATTAATCCTTCCTGAAAAAACAAGAAGATAAAATTACTTGCACAAATTTTCAGTTTAAAGTCTGTCACCATGAATGTAAACTGGGCCTGTGTCTCTAATACCATCATCAAATATTTTTGTATCATTTGGTATAAATGTGTCTACAGTCATTTCCTGCAAAACATGCCTAAGGTTGAGACAAATAGTCTGTTAAAATCCACTAGTATATGCATAAATGCTTACAAAAACCATCTAAAGAAAAAAGTCAGTTAATATGCAACTTTAACCTTCCATTTTGTATGTCAATGATAGATTCTGCGGTCAAAATAGGCCGGACATAATTGTTCTGACGTGCAACCAATGCTAGTGACAAAAGGCTGTAGCATAACGACATATGAGAGGGGAAAAGTGGTTAGATAGACCACAAAAGCTATAGTGAAGCTTTTCAGATATATTCAGGAATTGACGAAGGCCAATGTTTGTGGAGGCTACCAATCAAGTTCTGCTGCAAAATTCACAGCCTTGAGAAGATGAGCAGAGAATAAAAGAACATGTGATATTAAATCCCTTGTAATCGCCCTTTCCATGTCTACGACAGGAAATAAAAGAAAAGAATTACTACCTCCGTTCAAAATTATAAGTCCTTTTAGACATTTGCACACAAATTAAGGAAATCATAAAGTTATTCCATTTATACCCCTCATTAATTATCCACCACCCTCATCAACCAATAAAATTTGAGCAAAAAGTCAAAAAGTAACAATTCTCATATCCCAATACCTAGAAAACCTAAAAGTACTTATATTTTCAAACAAAAATCTAAGCCTAAAAGGACTTTTATTTTTGAACGGAGGGAGTACATATAATAATTAGATTAGATATTGAGAATGAGATTAGTAATAGTTATGTGATTGTCAAAAATGCATGGAGAATGCAAGCTGAACCGCTGTTTTAGTATTCAACCAGTCACTTTCTCATTCCTGTCTTAATTATGTAAATGGCAATAACTTTGAAAGTTTAACCACCAAGGACAATAATAAGAAAACAAACCTAGAATTTTATGATATATATCTCCAAGTAGGTGGTCTAGCTCCCGTGTCTTCGAGGTACGGTAGTAAAACCTTTGTATTTCATGGTCACCATCAGAAAACTAAGGTTGACAATCATATTTATCAAGTCAGTCAATCCGTCAAATTTGAAAGGGGGGTATGTTATTGATAACCAAGTGGATGAAGTATTGACTCACAGCAAATTCAATGTCATCGAACTTCTGTAATGTTGAGTCATCAAGTTTTTCTTCGAAAATGCACAATAAATACCCTTATCCAATGGAAAACATAACTATGAATAGCATATTGAATTAAAATACATAGTATATATAATTATCAAAGCTAATAAACAACTTCAGAAAAGAGAGAAAATAAAAATCTAGCTTCTCCATTCCATCGTAAAATACCAAAATTTATGAATAGGCTATATCTCTAGTTTCCTAAGCAGCCTCCACATGTCAAACAACGGTGAGAGCCAAATGAGCATAATCATCTGACAATTAAACATGACAAGTATGCTATTCTCAGACCTATTTGATGGATGTAAACAACACTGGGAATATTTTGCTTTCCCAAATGAGGTAGCCGTGCCAGCTCCAATGCGGAGACCTGCAAGGCATTTGTCATAGCTTTACTATCAGTTAATCTTTCTTCCATTTGTTGGTTAGCCAACAGTTTGTCAATATGTGTTTTGTTTCATAGTGTTAGTATCTACCTTCTCCAAGAATGCTGGCAACTCTTCATATATTTCCCTCAGCTCGTCCAACTATATGCGATCCCAGAAAAGGGCCATTAGAAATGAATCTCATGTTGATAGTATATTAGAAAAATACTTGTACTTGAATAGTTCACATAGTATTTTTGGGTAATGTGTAACTTTAATGTATGACCATCAGAGTGTAATATTAAGCTTTCATCGTCCTAGTATTATGTGAGAAGACATAGTATAAGTGTATTATCGCATTATCAATCGTATGTTATTAGGACTTCACAACTACCTTATCAAACTTTAGCAGTACCATTAACAATATCAGCAAGTCTTACCAAACATATCCCTAGACAAATAAATAATATTTATTTTGTAACAGTCAGAGTGAGGGTTAAGAGTTAAATACCATATAGGGATAATATAATAATAGATCATCAATGGAACGTAACTTAAAGAAAATCAATGGAAAATCTATAACCTCTTCACAGAAGCATTCTTTCACTATTGTCTCATAGCCCTTTTCTTTTGCTCTAGTAACATCAATCACCCCAATGATCTGCATAACAGACATGTTATGGGCTGGGTCAGAGAAATGGAATAACGGATCGCAAGACAGAAAAATTTTCAGAAGCGTTTTTTTTCGTGTATATAATCTTTTAAGAAAAGTTAGTTAACTCCCATTAGAAGTAATACAACAGAAGACAACCATACCCAGACTAATACAAGGTATTAATGAGATGAAGCACCCTGCTATAAATTTTTGCATTTAGACTAAAGTGACATCCAGATGACAAAATAATATGTAAAGAATGCTTTTTTTTTTTTTTACAATATGTAAAAAATATGTAAAGAATGTTTATTTGATTATCATTTATGTATGCATCTTGGATGGGAGCTTTGAATAGGCACTTTGATCTATTGCTGAGTTATATATAACTGATTCTTGAAATATTAAAAACAATGCTGCTAGAAGCTAACCAGTTCATACACATAGGCAAGCTCTGTTGAAATGCATAAACCAGCCTGCAACAAAGTTTTAGAAATTTTTAATAAAAGCTTCATGTCATGATAGCATCAAGTAATAAATGATATGATCTTTCAATACCTTTCCAATAATATCCACATTTAATTGCGCTGCATGCTCTCTTATGTCCTCAGAAATTCCCACCTCAAATATTTTGTTCAGTTGCAATAGAGAGAAAAGGCTCTTCGAAGATGGGAAAAAATGAGTAAGATACACATAAAGTACAATCCATTTGACTAAAATGGAATAACCAGAATATAGATATAAATAAAAAGAATAACAGCTAACCACATATGCAATATCAAAGACCCCTAAGCTTATTGAAATGTGAGAATACCTTCAAAAATGCTGCCCAGTCAGAGCTTGTGCACAAAGAGCTTGGGGAATTGAATTTCTTCCAAAATAAAAACAAAATGTCAGAAAACTCTGAACCTATAAGAACAATGTTGCCAAAGCACTTCTTTTACAAAAATAATACTAATAAATAAATAAAACGAAAGGAAAAATCAGCCTCTCCTGAATCACTTCCAAAGCAAATGCCAGTGTGCAATACTACTCGTGTATTGCCGAAACTGAATTCCAGAGACCTAACTGACGATGAGAGTACAAAGCATCTAATGACAATGATACTCCTATAATGTTGGAAAATCAAGACTAAGCCAGTTTAAATGGAACTTATCTAAAAGGCTACAAAAAAAAATTCTGAACAGATGAAATCACAGTCACTACAACTGATAGAAATGTATTTCCCAAAATTAAATATAAAAAATGCTAATTCAAGCCAAAAGAAGAACTGAAGAAGAAATTAAGTGGACAATGGTTGTACCTTGAGTAAGAAAGGTACATCTTTTATGGATTTAAGTGTTTCACGTAATGAAGCCATCAGCTCCTCAGAATGAAGGAAAAAGGATATCTATGCGGCATTAAGAAATAGCCAGATTCATATTTTTAAAGAACAATTGAACATTAACTCTTGATGGGTAACAACATTGTATGAGTGGCAGGGAAAACATAGTTAATGTAAAGCAAATGGTATTTCTTCATTCCAAATGTAGAGTTAATTAAAATAGTTGACATGAGACATGTTTCATTTCAGACTCTTAATTCTTGGTGCATGAGTCTATAGAACTCTTTCCAAAGCTCATCGTTGATTTTACTTCATACAAGTCACAAGTATCTAATCTAAAGCCAGCTGAAAAAATAAAGGTTTAAGGAGGTCATTTAACAACGACCATTGGAAGTATCAGGTCCAACAATATGATGTTTTTTAAATTAGG
This sequence comes from Persicaria maculosa, assembly GCA_963922045.1. Lineage (NCBI taxonomy): Eukaryota > Viridiplantae > Streptophyta > Magnoliopsida > Caryophyllales > Polygonaceae > Persicaria > Persicaria maculosa. The sequence goes on along the minus strand of OY998258.1, from coordinate 56,497,617 downwards.
AAAAAAAAAAGGTGCTCCTCTGGTCAGAAAGTATACTGCATCAAAGCGACTGTTCAGATTTTCCACATCCAGGATCGGCCTCAGAAACCAGTTTCTGCAGGACCATTTTACATTTGCAACAGTTTGATTAGACAATAGGCATCAGAAAAACAATTGTACAACATGTCTGGCTTTGATCAGCAATTTACCTCAGTAGACGCCTGCCCATTGGTGTCAAGCACTGAAAACAATACAAATTAATGATACCTTTTGAGTTTGAAACATGAGAACAATGAAGTATTTTGGGTTATACCTTGTTGATCATTCCAAAAACAGAAAACCTGCAATAATAAAACAAAATTATTAGAAAACTATTGTAAGAATCAACATACAAACTAAGTTCCATGATTACCCTTCTTTTGCTTGACCAATCCCCATATGGCTGGGATGCTTGTCAATCTGAAAAATCTGCAATGATTCATGTGCTACTGCATCAAGTTTGAGAAATTTGTTCCTATTTTAGGTTAAGAAAGATTACAATGGCATACACTGTCAAAACAGTTTTAGGTTCATAACTCACAAGGCAAAAAGATTCTATGAAAAAATATGGAGCAAAGTGAACCACTGTTTAAGCTCAAGCAGTAGGTTATAGGATACAGCGAAATTTCTGTTATAGAGTCTATTGTTATTGAAGCATTTCCATTTTCTTTTTGTTCAAGGATATCCACAATTCCCTCATTTTCAAGAATTGCTAGAAGTCCACCACTAGCTCGCACTTGAACCTCACTTCCAATATCCATCATCGAGCTTAACTGCAATTCAAGCAAAAAATAAACATTGTAAAATATACATGAACTAGGAAAGTTGCAATTGGTCTAATATGAATTAGCCACATCATGTAGTTAGAAATCAAGGAACCATCATCGAGCTTAACTGCAATTCAAGCAAAAAATAAACAGTGTAAAATATACATGAACTAGGAAAGTTGCAATTGGTCTAATATGAATTAGCCACATCATGTAGTTAGAAATCAAGGAACCATATTAATGATATGAAAAGGAAAAAAAAAAGTGCCAGAAAAAAGCTTATAAGATTAAGAGCAGTGAATGAAGGGAACCATATTTGATGATTAAAAAGAAGTATCTTAGATAAAGGTCAAAACCCACAAATATTACACGAGTATTAACAGAATAATGTTTTATTTAAGTCGATCTAGGAGTGGTGAGAGAGAAGGATGTGTTTTGACTTTTTCTGACGAAGAGAGATTGAAGATACTTCGTATTTGGGAGCGCACTGAGTCCAAATTGACCTTAGGAAGAGACAAGATGTGGGTTACAGCTTGTGAAGTTATAGCCGGAAGAAATGGCAGGAGAAATAAGGCTGGAGAAATGGCAGCATAAGAACTGGTGACGGCTAGAGTAGTTTCTTGTATGCAACTTTGAGAGTGGGGCAGGTATGAAATCACCAAAAAAAAAGTCCATATAAGATTTCTTCTGTTCCCTTCCTTTATGGATAAGTTTCCCCATAGAGCAGCAAGTGCTGGATCAAACAGGCATAATAACTGCTTGGAATTTAGAAGTGATGATTTTGGTGCATGTCTGCAAACATTCAGTAGGCAAAAAGTTCAGAAAATGTATGCATGTCTGATTGACTGCCAACTTACAAAACAGACTCTCTCTTTGACATTCAACCCGTCATCCATTCCTGTCACCCTAAGGTATATTAATCTGAAAATGGAAAACACAAAATTTAAGTTCCTAAAAATGTGGGCATAAAAACAGATCATATATGCAAGTAAAAGTTTGCAGTCATTGAAGGGTGTAACAGATGATATGAAGATTATGCTCAATTGTGTAACAGTTAAAAGGGCAATGCGTCATATGCAGATTCAAATTCATTCTTATTTTGATTTGATTAATTGATGGTCTTTCAGGCAATTATTAAGATATGTTTATCTTCACCAAACAATTTTGTCAAGTAAATGTGAACAGTCAGTTCTCCTGTTTTGAGATGTGCCTAAGACCATGAAGTTCATTAAACTGAGATGTCATAGAAATGCGAATAGAAACAGGCAGGGAAACGTGAAAGACAAAGGGAAAAACTGTCCATCGAGTTACACAGCATAGTTAGTAACTTAAGTGTGACCTGTGCCAAGCTTGCTCGTAACTGAATATTGAACTTTTCATAAGTTTTACTGTAGCTGTGCCATCCTCTCCATCTGCAGCATATGGAAAGTAAGGACTAGAACTTGATATACAGGCAACCTAAAAACTCAGGGTACTGTGTGCATACCAGTTCTCCGTAAAGCTGACAGGAATGATTCCTCACTTTTGGTGCTTGTGTAAATGATCAGAGGTGTTGCCTGAAATTTAACTGGCAAATGAAAGTAGTACCAACGCTCAGAGAAGACTTAAGATGCTAACATGGAAAGCAATTAACAGTGTGGGAACATGTTAATGTGTTATCCAACTTCCCACATTCAAATGTGTGATACCATTATGAACAAAATCCAATGTTAAAATCATAAAACATGCACCCACGCAGAACAAACTTCCTACCCAGGTCGATTAGGGGATAATCAGTACCATCCTCCCAAACTTCGAGCACATTAAGTTGTCGTAAACTGGAATCATAATAGGCAACTCCGATCCTGTTGATCAATAAGCAATGCCATTAGGTTACAGAATAGATAAAAAAAAAATGTCTCAAAGTGCTTGTTGGACTGTATTCACATATTAGCCACTACATATTCCATGTATGCAACACACAGTAATAAGAGGTTCAATTCCTCATGAATACATATAGAGAGAAGAGAAAAGAAGAGATCAAATGGTCCCCTATTTCCAACAACTATCATTTAAAAAGGAAAGCAAAGGAAAACAAGGAAGATCAAGATCATTATAATATAACAAGAAGCAAACCTGCGACCGTGTATGATACATGCCATGTAGACCTGGATAACATGGAAAGAGTATTAAACCAAACATTCATGCCAAAATTAGAGTAAAAACTTCACACTAGATAATCAATAGCATAACTGCGTGATTACTAGGTCAATCATTCTACGCATTTGAGCCGATTGATTTCACTCACAATTGACGACGAAGAGCCGCGGTTTGCGACTCTCCTACTCAGAGTAGCCAACATGGCTGAATCGATCACTCACAAGTTACAAAAACGAAGGAAATTCTGAAAATCGTCATCGGATTAAGAATCGAAAATGAAGACTGCAAACCCTACGAAACTCGAACAAATGAAACGACCGAGATCAATACAGCGATTTTGAGTGCTCGGAGTAGGAAATTGAAGTTTATTACAGGAGAATATCTTTGTGGAACAACGAAATTGGACAAGCAATTTCGAATTGCAACGGCGAAAGCAAAAATCGGTCATTATGGAGTTGGAAAATGGAAGAAGGCAACGTAGTGAAAGAGAAGGAACCTGAGACTGAGCTTCCGTTTCATCCACCTCCTCCATTGTTTGGAGAGAGTATTGTTTTGGCGCCCTTTATACATCCCTTGACAGTAAAGACTAGAGAGTAGAGAACTAGAGATAAGGAGGGGTTGGTGTTTTTTTTTTTTTTTTTGGTAAACAGGAGGGGTTTGGTTGATACAATTTTTAAGGTGTTTAAATTATGATATTTGTAGATTTCACGATGTATTAATTATAATATAATTATTTTATCTCGATTTATGTGATTATTTGGTTAAATTATGATTTTACCTCGATTTTTACGAGATTTTTATTTTTACAACCAAACGCTCACATAAAACAAGGTAATATAATTGTATTATAATTAGAGCAAATTGCATAAAATAGTACGAACTTTAGGCATAATTGCACTCAGTGACACGAACTTAAAAAAATACAGAAATAATCACCAACTTTGAGTTTTAGTTGCGGTCGGTGGCATGTACCCCATATCTCGCTAATGTGGACTAGTGGGGGTGCTTATATGGAATTTTTTTAATTAAAAAGGCATATAGCCAAATATGGATTAGTGAGAATGCTAACCTGATTTTTTTTTAAATTGGACATAAAAGATGTGTCCAAATTATGAAACTAGCTAGGTTCCAATTTTATTTTTTATTTCATATAATTCCAAATCAAAGATAATTGTGACAAATATAACATTTGGAAATTAAAATTTGGAACTATTTATTTTAATTTGAAAATGTTATATTTGTCACAATTATCTTTGATTTGAAAGTACATGAAATACAAAAATAAAAATGGAACCTAGCTAGTTTCATAATTTGGGCACATCTTTTATGTCTTATAATTTTAAAAAAAATTCATGTAAGCATTCTCACTAATTCATATCTCGCTATATGCCTTTTTAATATTAAAAAAATCCCATGTAAGCACCCCACTAGTCCACATTAGCGAGATATGAGGTATGTGTCAATGACCACAACTAAACCCCAAAGTTGGTGATTATTTTTATATTTTTTTTAAGTTTACGCCACTAAGTGCAACCACCCATAAAGTTTGTACTATTTTATACAATTTACCCTTTTGAAAACTATAAAGATGCATTGACAATGAAACGACGTGGCTGCCATGATGTATGAACTCAACACAAAAGAAAAACATAGTAGATCGAAATGAAAATGCAACAAATATTCCACTTCCTTCCATAAATCCCTTAATTTATCAATTTCTCTTGCCCATGTCCCTCTCTTCAAATCCGATCGATCTCCATTTTCCTGAACCTTCTTGATCGATCTTCTTATCCCTCTCCCTCTCTCTCTCTCTCTTCCTACCTTCATCTCTTGGGATTAATTCTTCCAATTTCCATAGAAGAATCTGCTGGATAATTTGACAAAATGGTATGTATTTCAGCTTATTAATTATATATATGAGCTTTATTAACTATATATATAAAGCAATTTATATGATATTCGAACAAGCTAGGAAACTAAAAATTGAAGAATCCTTTGATGATTTAGCTAGAATAATTAATGGTCTGATGTGATTTTGGTTAACTGTTGTTTGCCTTGAGAAAATTAATTACATAGAATTGAAGTCCGGATTACAAGTAAAATGGTATTGTGACGACATTACCGTATGCATTCTTTGATAGTACAATATATATAAATTGATGATGATTAGGCGAACGCAGCGTCGGGGATGGCAGTGGACGACGAATGCAAGCTCAAGTTCGTGGAGCTGAAGGCGAAGAGGAACCACCGCTTCATCGTGTTCAAGATCGAGGAGAAGCAGCAGCAAGTGGTGGTGGAGAAGTTGGGCGGCCCCGACCAGACCTACGACGACTTCACCTCCAGTTTGCCTGCTGACGAGTGTCGCTATGCTGTCTTCGATTACGATTTCATCACCGAGGAGAACTGCCAGAAGAGCAAGATCTTCTTCTTTGCATGGTAATCTACATATATATATATATATAAGTTGAGATAGGAATCAGTTGGTTGAACCAGGCCATGAGCACATGTTTTTGCAGGTCACCTGAGACATCGAGGGTGAGAAGCAAGATGTTGTATGCAAGCTCCAAGGACAGATTCAAGAGAGAGTTGGATGGAATACAGGTGGAGTTGCAGGCAACCGATCCGAGTGAAATGAGCCTGGATGTCATCAAAGAGAGGGCCTTATAACCCGCCTTGATCACCTTTGGTTTAGCACATGACATGGCTACTCGTCCTCTTCTTTCATACAATTAATGTACTTGAGATTGTTAATTTCCTCCATGATCGATCATGTTCTTCATTTTCTCTTCCATCCCCTTGTTTCCCATTCTGCATTCCTTGCTAATTTGTTAATCAAACATGCGATCGATCTTGTGGTTTTGCAAATGAATTCATATAATGTCGCCAAGCCAAAGATGAACCATCTTTAATTTCCCTGGCCTTGCAAGTACTCAGTTCATGTAAAATATAATATAATGTTCACACACATACTAGATTACTAGCTAGGTAATTAAACCTCGATCGGTATGTGTTGTGTCCTATTGAACTTGTTATTGATCGAGAGCGAAAGGTTGAGATCGACAAGAGGAAGAAAGAAGCACTACGCTATTGTGCACTTCAGGTGACGGACCAAATTAAACTTGTCGCCTAAAAGGGGGGTTTGGTCGCTGGAACATTCCGGTGACGACTATTCCGTCACCTGAAGGGTCATCACATGGTACATCTGAATTAGTTAGTGACAACCTACATAGTTGTCACCTGAATTGTTTCAAGCGACGAACTAAAGAGACGTCACTTGTCATTGACCTAGGTGACCAATTAGACTATACATGTTAACTTCGTCACTTGAATTGTCTCAAGTGACTAACATTAAAAACCTTCGTCGTCACCTGAAGGGTCACTAATTTTTGGCACTCACTCAGGCGACCAACATTGTCCACTCTGCCACTTGAATTGCCTCAGGTGACGAACAACACCAAGGATCCACTTTTAGGGCTTGTTCTGGTGACTGACATGCATTACTCTGTCACCTGAATCGTTTTAAGCGACGAACCTTTACCATTGTTGTTCACCTAAATAGAACCACATGAAGCCTTGACCGGGTGGAGAATTGGAGTGACGAGTGTGTATGGTTTCGTCACCTGGATGGCTTTCAAGTGACAAAAGAAAAGAGGGTCGTCATTGGAGATGCACAGTGGGCATAGTGAAGATACTATATTGATTCATTGATCCGGAATGCATTTGTGCTGTATATAGAGTTTCTTCCAGAACAGCTAACACTATCCAACTTGCTAACTAATTACAATCTTTGCCCCATAGTTTCTACATTTACAAATTGTAACCTTTAATATTTATATATTTTATAAGGACTATGTCTAAAAGATAGCCTAAGTCCACACCGAACTAGTATGTAAACCAGTTTGGAACCGAACAGATTAAACGACAATTAGATATGAAAACGGCAATATCACATCATTAAACTTAGCATGAAAGAAAAATAATAAATCATGATAAATATGGGCACATAATGTCATTTTTATAACTTAGATAATCTATCAAAAAAAAATTACTCATTTAACATGCCAAAAAGAGATTATCAATCTAATAAATCAAACAAAATGGTGAATTATAATTTATTTAACACATTTTTGGCATGATTCGACTACAGAAAATAAATTGGCACACAACATGTAATAAATGAGCATAAAATGCTCGAAATAATGTCAGCTATATATCTCTTTTGACGTTCTTGAATCGCGAGAAAAATATGAAGCCAAGTTCAATGACTACGAACGAATCTAGCTACATGAGATAATTAAGTTTGTTAGTTGGTATTTATATATGTAAATGACTTATTTAATTCGAATAAAAAAATTAAATTAAATGAAAAGTCGAATTTTAATACCAACACGAACCTATTGATATTCTTGTGACAATATGAGCGCGTAGGGTTGCGTGGGACGGGTGCGATTTGAGAGAACACAAAAACACAAATTAAGGAGCAAAAACAGAAGCAGAAGCAATTGACATAGGAGACTAAACATCTACCGCTTGAATGCTTCTCGATGCTTCTCGATCAGTGTGTGTATAAAGATATTTTCTAAAAATCTATTAACTATGTAGAAAAAATATATTTTCTGCTAATATATTATAAATTTTTATTTCTAATATAATAGAAATGCATGGTTTAGAAATTTACAATCAATAAATGGCTTAAAATTTTTACTTCACTATATATAAGGGAATATTACTGTATATAGAGAAATATATTTTCTAAAAATTTACTTTATTATTATATAGTAAAAGATATTTTCTACTGATATTTTTTAATTTTTTATTTGTAATATAATAGAAATACATGGTATAAAAGTTTACAATCAATAAATTCAAAAATCTTACTTTAATATAAAAAAAGAAGAAGATTTGAGTTGATATTCCCCCATCACAATCTAGAATTGATTGCTGGTGACCAGTAAGATATATAGCATACATCATATACACATGTGATGAAAATATGAAATAAAGGGACAATAAATATAGATCGGAAAGAAAAGAAAACTAGGAAGTTTTCGATTTGAAAGTTGGAACATCCTCTAAAATTAAGAATTTTTCCTTGAATCTGTAAATAAAGAGCGGTTATATTCGGAGTTCGAATTGGGGATCTTTGGATACTACCCGTAAGTCCTTTCCTACAGTGAGCCATTCCAGAATGGTTAAATTAAGATTTTTTCCATGATTTCATAAATGACATGAGACTTTCATATAGATAATTGGGAGCTTACATGTGAAAACAAAAATTTGCAAGCTGAAAAATAAATGGAAAAAAAAAATACAAACCTAATTTAGCAAAACCAACTAGTTATGAAGCATTCATGTATGGAAATTTACACAAATATAGAGAATCTGTTATATTGATAAAAATAGCTCCTCCACTATTTCCTCTCTTCCCCCATAGTTTATGCTTTCATCACCAAAAAGAAAAAGAAAAAGAAACTGCAGGTGAGAAAATGAAAGAACACACACAAGATAAGGAAGAATTAACAAGGAACATGAGATTTCTTGAGTTCCAGTTTTTTCATACTAATCTACTAGCAAATTGATCAAATAAAAGCCTGCAACAATGAAGCAACGGTTGTTGGAAGTGATTGGATGGCCATTCAAGAAGAGATCTTCTACTCTCATCTTCTTCTATGTCATCCTAATTGTTGGTGCCTTTGTTGCCACTCGTTACAAGAACGTTGTAAGTCCTTCTTATTGGTTTTCTTGATCATACACCATCTAATGCCCATTAATTTAAAGGGTAATCCTTTTTAATTTGTTGAAGTAAAAGTTTAGAAACCAATTTTTTTTATATAGAAAAATTAGTGCTCTATTATATTATGAGTTCATTTAATACATGTTTTTGAGTCTTTACCCATAGACATAACACTTTGATTTTCAGCCTACAATTGCAGGCAACCTAGTAGCGAAAGGCAGTAGCCAAGTGTTGAATAATCTTCCATCATCAATCCCTGAAAAAATGGAGTCCTTGGAGCCTTCTCCTTCGATCTCAATCCAAACCAAGACAGATTTCCCACTTGAGTGCGCTGCAAGAAACCTAATCCAAACATGCCCTAAAGACTACCCGACTCGACTTGAGAGCCTGACCCCATCGAACCACACATGCCCGAGCTATTTTCGATGGATCCACGAGGACCTCCAAACATGGAAGGCCAATGGAATAACACTTGAGATGGTGGAGTCTGCCAAGGATCTTGCATACTTTCGCCTTATCGTGGTCAATGGCAAGCCCTACCTTGAAAAATATCGAGGAGCATACCAAACAAGGGACATTTTCACCGTGTGGGGAATCCTGCAGCTCCTTAGGCTATACCCTGGGATGTTGCCTGACTTGGATATCATGTTTGAGTGCGGCGATAAGTCAGTTGTCAAGAAGGAGAATTACACGGCCATTGGCATTGAGAACGCCCCTCCGTTGTTCCATTATTGTGGGGAAGATACCACACTCGATATTGCCTTTCCCGATTGGTCATTTTGGGGTTGGTAAGATCAATCTAGGCAAGATTCTAGTTTAGTGCATTTGCAAATATACAACTATAGTAAAAAATTATTGAGGAACTGCAAAGCATTCAAGACATATGTGTGCATTATCCTAATTTTACTAAGATAGGTAGAGGAAATCACACTCTGAATCATCCTCATGACATCCTTATAGGAGTCTAAATTACACAAAAAATCTTTACCCCAAACTCGCACTGCTTGACTATATCCTTAATTGTATACAACAAAATTTTTAGGGATATTTGTTTATTTATCAAATCATCAAGAGATGTTGTGTTTAATTTTTGGGTTTGTTTGTAGGCCGGAGATAAACATAAAGCCATGGAATTTGTTGAAGAAGGATCTAAGACAAAGCACAAAGAAGATCAAGTGGGAGTATAGGCTTCCATATGCTTATTGGAAAGGAAACCCTTATATGGGTGATAGGATGAAGCTTCTTGATTGCAATTCCACCAAATTTTGGAATACTGTTCTTCACACTCAGGTAATATAGTGTTATTATAGACATTTCTAAAGTGGTTTAAGTTTCGGTTATGATGATAACCCTAAACATCATAGATAGAGTACTCAATGTCAAGCTTGAGTTGCACATTTGAACACATCTAAATCTCGTTCTTGATATATGACAACTTGTTTTATACTGATTTGCAGAATTGGGATGAAGAAATGAAATTAGGATTCAAAACATCTAATTTGACAGAACAGTGCAATTACAGGTTGGTAACATTGATTAACTTTGTAGAGATATATACCCTTTCTTTTTATACATATTGTTGTGTTCGAGTTTTGATGTCGATGAACCCATCATTGTAGGTACAAGATTTACATAGAGGGAATTGCATGGTCAGTAAGTGAGAAGTACATCCTAGCTTGTGATTCCATGGCCCTACTTGTAACGCCGGAGTTCTATGAGTTCTTCACAAGGAGCTTAGAGCCCATGAAACATTATTGGCCTATAAATCCTAACAACATCTGCAAATCCATCAAGTTCGCAGTTGATTGGGGCAACCGACACCCCGAAAAGGTTATCATCTTGCCTTCTCTAGTTGAAATAAGTCCATGGTTGACTCAATTTGAACTCGTTATGCTACTAGTGTTTTCCATTAAACACATATATGCCTACATTTTTTCGTCTGCATTGGCAATTTTATAGGCACAAAAGATTGGAAAAATAGCAAGTAGGTTTTCTCAGCAAGAGCTTAGAATGGAGCATGTGTACGACTATATGTTTCATCTACTAAATGAATATGGAAAACTCTTGAAATACAAGCCGAGTGTGCCTCCCGGGGCTATAGAAGTGTGCTCGGAGACACTAGCATGCTCCATGGAAGGCCTTGATCGACAATTCAAGTCGGAGTCCATGGTGAAAGGTCCGTCAAAAACCAATCCTTGTTCAATGATAACGACTCATGAGCCTCAAGAGACCGCGGTATTTTTAGAGCAACAAGAAAGCATAAGGAAGAGTGTTGATAAATGGGTGTCTCAAGGGAATCCTCATGTTAACATTATTTAGATAGGTTGGAAGAGTAGAAGCTAAGAAGTGGCGCGTACAAAGTATGTAATGAATTGAGGTCAATTATGAATGAATTATTTCCTTGTTGTACTATCAGATTTAATGTTTCTCATAAGAAGGAAAAAACTGGAGAGAATCGATCCAAAACACCAGAATACATAAACAGAAACTTAAGCAATGATAATGAACAAGTTTACAACCCAGCAAAAGCAAAAGTAGAGATTGTAGCGTCGATTAGCCTCAACGAGGACACCAGCCACCAAGGTCAAAACCTAGAGGGAAAACAGGATACAAATCTCTCTTAACACAATGTCATTGAGTGTATTTGGATGGAAGGGAGCTCGGTCTACGCTCACAAAGGCCGGAAAGGGATGAAAACCCTAGAATCACCTCAGGAGACAAGAACAGAGCTACAGTAAGCAACAACTCTCTCAACTCTCGGATTAGGGTTTTGGAAACCCATATAAAGGAGAGCGCTTCAGCTGAACGACGTCGTTGCTCAAGCTCAGCAAGAGAGGTTGAAGACATCCGTGTCACCGTGTGGGCTTCTAGCCCATAGGATAGCTGAGATCAACTTTGGGCCTGTTTGGCCCAAAACCAATATAATCATCTTTACATATAATACATCCAACATTAATCCTCCATAAATGCCAAGAGAAGATGGAACTGGAACATGCTCAGAACGGTAAAAGGGTAGGAGAAAACAGGAGAGGGGGAAGAGGCAATTGATCACTATGTGTTGAAAAGCGTAGCCTTCGATCTCCTTATATAGGCTGCGAAATATTCCTTAAGCCGTAAGAAAAGGGAAGATTTGAGTCTATCTTCAGAAGATTGTGGTTTATCCAAAACTGTTTGAAAGGATAATTTCTCAAAAATAAATCCAGTGAAAAATCAGATATTCGCAGATAAACACCAGCAATTCTATCCGTAATATCTTCGGCCTCAAGTTAAGATTTTTCGCAAAAATAGAACTCTAACTCCGAGCCAAGTCGGTGGCGGCGAACGCGTGTGGGTACCCCATCTTCTCCTCTGCCTCTCAATGTAGGTAGTGAAAGAGTCTCCATAAAAACCCTTTAGGATACCCTTGAACTTTCCATGTGGGATGTGAGAAGTCCAAAGGGCACCTTAAAACCACCTTATCCAAGCATTACCTCCAACATTAATCCTCCATAAATGCCAAGAGAAGGGTTTAAAAACAAAGGTTTTGAAAACACGTTATGAGCGTGTCGAGGTTAGTGCTTAAATGCTAATGTCTTGCGACTTGAATCAGCACATAGTGAAACTAGCGATTCCTTCGATAGAGCGAATGGCCAGAGGCCTTGAATTCCATCATTAGGTCTAAACTAGAAACACACATCTTCCACGGGGTCCTATAACGTTCCGCTAAGTCTTATCATATAAGACATCCAAGTTTTGGTACACCTTGGGTGCTCATGAGTGTTCTAGTGAAGACTGCCCTATGTCTCACCTTAGAGGGTTGCCAATTCCTCGCACTCACGTAGGTGACTTCAACATATCTGTCTCAATACAAAATACCTCCACAATGGGTTATGAAGTCATTAATAGCTCTAAGGCTTAACCTCTCTTTTACCGTTCGATGATCTATCAAGTCCGTCTCAAAGGACCACCCAATGCCTGGGCTATAAAATCATTAAGAGCATTAGCTTAACCTCACTATACACTTTCCATAGGAATGGGAGATGCGTATCTCATATGAGTCTTTCAATGGCTTGCGATTGACCAAATTAATGGTCTCCGCCACAGATTCCTCATCTCACAGGCTTTGGCCCCATTTCCCTCGACGTGTCAAGGACTAACCTTCTGCAAAATCCTTTGATCAATGGATTCGCGATGTTCCTCTCTGACCGCACATACTCTAAAGAGAGCACCCCATTTCTTATCAACTTCCTCACATCCTCATGTCGGATGCGTATATGCCTCTTCTTACCGTTATACAATCCATTGTTTGTTACTCCAAAGCCAGCTTGTGAGTCACCGCGCGTGTAGAGAAATTGTATATAGGAGCTAGATGCCCCACTTTGGTATATCTACGAGTAAGCTTATCAACCACTCAGCCTCATGCCCTGCTAGGTCTAGAGATATGAACTCTGACTCCATCGTCGATCGGGCTATGCAACTCTGCTTTGCAGACTTCCATGAGACAACTACACCACACAATGCAAAAACATATCCACTAGTGGAACAAATTTCATCAGTCCCACTTACCCAGTTTGCATCACAAAATCCTTCTAGAACGCAGGGAAAACCCTCAAAATGTAATCTCCAATAAAGAGTGCCTCTAAGATATCTCATTAACCTTCTAAGTGCATTCCAATGTTCTTTGCTAGGATTATGTGTATATCTACTGAGTCTACTTACTGCATAAGCTATATCTGGCCGAATATAGTTCATCAAAAACATTAGACTCCCAATAACTTTAGCGTATTCCTCTTGGGAAACACCTATACTTGAGTTCTTCACTAACTCTATGGTAGCATCATATGTGGTCCTAATTGGCGTCACATCATAATGGGATTTAGACAAAGTAAATTCATTTTTAGTTCTAGTTACTTTAACACCTAGAATCACATCTGTTTCACCTAAATCTTTCATTTCAAAGCGAGAGGAAAGAAACTTTTTGGTTTCATTTATCACATGCAGGTTAGTGCCAAATAACAACATATCATCAACATATAGACACACAATAACACAACCAGAATTGTACAACTTGGTATAAACACATGCATCAGATCCACTAACAACAAATCCAAAACTCAACACAGTGTTTTGGAATTTCTCATACCATTGTTTATGCGCTTGATTTAGGCCATAGAGAGATTTCTTTCACCTACAAACCATATTATCCTTACCTGGAACCACAAAACCCGGAGGTTGTTCCATGTATATTTCCTCATCTAGATCACCATTCAGAAAAGCAGTCTTAACATCCATTTGATGTACCAAGAGCTTTTAATTAGATGTTAAAGCAAATAATGTTCTAATGGTCGCAATCTTAGTTATAGGAGAATATGTGTCAAAATAATCTACTCCATGTTTCTGCGTGAATCTTTTATTACTAGTCTTGCCTTAAATCTTTCTATAGAACCATCCGTTCTAAGTTTTTTTCTTAAAGATCCATTTACAACCAATGAGCTTCGTTGATTTCATCTAAATCACAGAGTAAAGTCAAGAATGCAGTCACAAAATCAGGACCATAGCTAGTTTCAGTTTTACGTCTTTTACTTCTTCTAATTTCACTAGGTTCGTCAACATTGATAGAAGAAGGTAAAGACAAAGATGCAGGTTCAATAGTAGCAGGAATACTATCATTATCTTTCTTCAAAGGAAAAATATGCTCAAAAAATTCAGCATCACGATATTCACACATAGATCTATCTTGCAAGCACATAAACCTATAGGCAACATTGTTCTCGGGATAACCAACAAACATGGCATCGACAGTTTTAGATCCAATGTTATCTCTCTTAAATGTAGGAATCCCAGCTTTAGCTAAACACCCCCACACTCTCATCAACCCTAGGTTAGGAGGATGTCTCTTCCAAAGTTCATAAGGTGTTTTGTCTAACTTCTTATGGGGTACCTTGTTAAGAATGTAGTTTGCAGAAAGAACAGCTTCACCCCACAAAGAGTCGGGTGACCCAGAACTCACAAGCATATAAAGCATCATGTTTTTTAAAGTTTTGCTCTTTCTCTCTGCTACTCCATTCGATTGAGGGTTATAGGGTGTTGCACGTTCATGAATTATGCCATTATTCATATAGAAGTCTTTCAAAAATGTTGTCCCATATTCCCCACCTCTATAAGATCTAATTTTTTAATTTTCCTGTCAAGTTGGTTTTCTACCTGAGCTTTGTAGATTAAGAACATTTTCTCTGCCTCATCCTTAGATCTAAGCAAATACAACTTGGTGTGTCTAGAATAATCATCCACAAATCTGAAATAATACCTTTTACCGCCTCTGTTCTCAGAGTTCTGAAAATCAGCTAGATCGGTGTGAACTAATTCTAGCAATTCAGTGGACCTCTTAGCTACAGGTTTAAAAGGTTTCTTGGTGAACTTAGCTTCCACACAAATTTCACATTTTTTATGATCATTATTACCCAAGTTTGTGATTAGGCCCATTTTATGCAATTTGTCCACAGATTCAACATTTACATCACCTAATCTAGCATGTCGAAGATCAACATCAACAATGATATAAGCGGAAGTAGAAGCTATATTAGCATAATCAACAACAGTTTGCAAAACAAATAATTCACCCAACTTATAAGCCTTCCCTAAAAATTTCCCATTCTTGGACAGGACTATAGAGTCACCTTCCATGACTCCCCTTAGCCCGACTTGTGATAAGAGCCCTCCAGAGATCCGGTTCCGACGTGGGGAAGGCACATAAAAAACATTCTGCGGACTCAGGATGTTACCCAAGGTGTGCTTCAGCGAGACCTTCCCTTTGCCTAACACCTCTGATTGACTTGAGTTCCCCATGTAGACTTGCTCAACTCCGCTTGCAGGTTCGAACTCATCAAACAACTCTCTGCTGGCGCAAAAGTGCTTCGTGGCCCCAATGTCCACGATACATACAATCATGCTCCCAATGATGTTCGCTTCGGTGACCACTGCAGCGATGACTTCAGGAGCACCATTTTCAGCGACGTTAGCAATGCCTTTGTCTTGCCCTCCATTGTTCTTTTGGGCAGCATACTGAGCATCCTTCCCCTCCCGGCACTAGAAGGCCCTTTGGCCTTGTCTCTCGCACACATAGCAACCAGTGTTGTTCTGCTTCTCTCCGTTGTTGTTCTTCTTGAATTTCACAGGCTTGTTGTTTTGTCCTCCAGGGCCCTTCTTGTGCTTCCAACAGAAGCTTCAGAGGGAGAGAGAGTAAATGGGGTTGTTCAGGGAGAGGGATGGTGAACAAAGGGGCAATCAAAACCAATTGTCGGAAAGAAGTCGACCACCACAACACGAACGAATGAGGTTGATCAATAACAACGTCGAGAAGGACAATGGATGGAGATCGTAGCTTTTGGGTTTGGGATTCCAATTTGATAGTGAATCGTCTCGCAGATTTTAACCAAATCGAGGCTCAAAGAGGGCAGATCTGGAGGAAACCGGCACCGAAACAGAGAACAGATGGCAAATGGCGAATGGATGGTGGTCGAATCTGGAAAGCAAGATAGCGGTTGTGGCAAGGGCATGGGATTTACCAGAGGCGTGGAAACACTGTCGTTTGGGGTATGGCATGTCGAGGATGAGGGTGGGGGGGGGGAGAAGAAGGAGTCAGTTGCTTCTATCAATGAGTGGCGGCGCGAGAGCGAAGGAAGGGTGAGAGAGAGAGGCAACACCCCAAACCCCCAAATCAGGATGGGAAGGAGAGATGAACAACGATTGATGAGGAGGCTATGGTGGATATGAAAGATGGTGGTTTTGGAGATTTATGACAGCTTGGTGGTGGTGGTAGTGAATCCAAATTTTTTGAGCAACCCACCAAAAAAAACAGAATTGGGCTGGAAACCAGAAAATGCTGGCAGATCAGTCAGTAGTGATGATGGCCCCTAGCGGGCAACGACAAATAGGTGGTACATATTTGAAGGTTTGAGTGTTGGGTAGCCTTTTTAAATTTGTTGATTGAAACAAGAAATTTGGGGTTGAGAGTTGTAATTCTCGGTTACTCCCGGATTATGTTTTAGTTTTAGGTTGTTCTTCGAGGGTTATTGATTGAAGATGGGTTGAGAGTTTTAAGTCTCGATTGATCCCTATATTGAAAGTGTTTGGAGGTGAATAGATGATATTTGATGTAGTTGGCGGTGAAGGGTTGAGTTTTGGGTTTCAGGTTTAGAGAGAAGCTCTGACTTCTCTCCACTAGTCAACGTGAAGAGGAGACCTTGGCTAGGTTGCCATTCTAATCTATTTGTCGAATATCGGTTTTGACTTTATGTTTCATTTTTTTAAAAAAAAACAAAGGCTTTGTTTAACCTTAATTGACAAGGGCGCATAATAAAATTCACTACAAATTGAACGAACGATCTGAAACACTGATAAAGAAAATAAGTTATATAAGGACATAATCTCGGATATATTCCACCAATTACCTTCGGAACGAAAATCGATCCTTGTCTTTGCCCTTTGGGGTATATGGTCGATAAGAAACAAAATAAAACCCCCAAATCAGGATGGGAAGGACAGATGAACAACGATTGATGAGGAGGTTATGGTGGATATGAAAGATGGTGGGTTTGGAGATTTATGACAGCTTGGTGGTGGTGGTAGTGAATCCAAATTTTTTGAGCAACCCACCAAAAAAAACAGAATTGGGCTGGAAACCAGAAAATGCTGGCAGATCAGTCAGTAGTGGTGATGGACCCTAGCGGGCGACGACAAATAGGTGGTACATATTTGAAGGTTTGAGTGTTGGGTAGCCTTTTTAAATTTGTTGATTGAAACAAGAAATTTGGGGTTGAGAGTTGTAATTCTCGGTTACTCCCGGATTATGTTTTAGTTTTAGGTTGTTCTTCGAGGGTTATTGATTGAAGACGGGTTGAGAGTTTTAAGTCTCGATTGATCCCTATATTGAAAGTGTTTGGAGGTGAATAGATAATATTTGATGTAGTTGGCGGTGAAGGGTTGAGTTTTGGGTTTCAGGTTTAGAGAGAAGCTCTGACTTCTCTCCACTAGTCAACGTGAAGAGGAGATCTTGGCTAGGTTGCCATTCTAATCTATTTGTCGAATATCGGTTTTGACTTTATGTTTCGTTTTTTTAAAAAAAAAACAAAGGCTTTGTTTAACCTTAATTGACAAGGGCGCATAATAAAATTCACTACAGATTGAACGAACGATCTGAAAAACTGATAAAAAAAATAAGTTATATAAGGACATAATCTCGGATATATTCCACCAATTACCTTCGGAACAAAAATCGATCCTTGTCTTTGTCCTTTGGGGTATATGGTCGATAAGAAACAAAATACTCCCCCCCCCCCCCCAAAAAAAAAAAAAGAAAAACCAAAAACCGAAATTAGTTAAATGAGAAAAGCCTGCAAAGGATTATGTCAAGCTTAATTTTGATGGTTCTCGGACGGGAGCGGACCGCACGGCTTCTGGCTTCGTTATTCGAGATTGTCAGGGAAGGGTCCTCTCCTGTGGTGCTTGTAGCCATGGTTCGGTGTCAGCAGTGCAAGCGGAATGCTATGGTCTCACCGATGGCTTCTTGGAAGCTTCGAAGCGGGGTTTCGCTCAGCAGGAGGTCGAAGGTGACTGCCTCACCATCATCAACTCTTTGTGGGGCCTTTGGCAGTGCCTGTGGGAGATCGAGATGACGATTTCAAATGCCCTTGGTCTTTGTCAATCAATCAAGAGGGTCACCTTCGCGCACATCTTCAGTGAGGACAATGAGGTGGCTTATCGGATGGCACATCAAGAATTTTCCTCGCATTTCATTGCTGACTGTGCTCCCGCAGAGATCGCAAATCTCGTCCGTTGGGGTACAAATTGTACAATTGAGTGATGGATTAACCACGGTTAGACCTGTCAAAACATAACCCGGCCCGACCGCCCGAAATTTTTTTGGTCAAGACCCGAAAATTTTAACCCGAAAATTTTTTTCGACCCAAACCCGAAAAACCGGAAATTTTCCGGCTAATCTGGGTTTCAACCCAATGACCCGATTGACCCGGTTGATTTATAATTAAATATAATTAAATTTTTTATATATATAATTAAAATTTATTGTAAAATTATCAAATCATGATTTTTTTAATTTAAAAAATAAAAAATTGAAAAACCCGAAATCGACCTGAAAATGACCCGAAACCTGGTCAAACCCGGGTTCTAGTCAACCCGAAAATACCCGGGATCCGTTTTACCCGAAACCCGACCCGAATGACCCGTTTAACAGGTCTAACCACGGTTACTCACCTCAAATCCTTGCCTTATATAAAAAAAAATTATAAATTTCACTATAAATTAAGGGGTTAAAGTTTTATACACCCCGCAAATTCTTTACCTCAGGGTGCTCTTCGTGCAATTTGCGGAAAAGACAAACACCGATCATGGCTTGCTCAAAAAGACAAATAAATATCAAATTATATTTAAATAAAATTTATAATCTAAAATTTTAAAAAGAAAAAGGAGAAAAAAAGAAGAAGAAGAAAAATGGTGTCTGCCATCTTCATCCCAAAATTGTAGTTATGGTGATGACACGAGATATAGCTTCTTGAGCGTCATTTGGACCACCGATCAGTCCTATAATAAATCTGTCTTCAAATTCATCTCTCTCGTTAATCTTGCCACACGCCGAATCCCCGATTCCGCCTTTGCATTTCCTCGGGCGAGTTCGAGAAAGCGATGTTGTGTCTAAGGAGGGTTTCTCGGTACCTAAGAGCTGGATCCAATCACACCCGATGCCTACAATCTTCCCAAGTTTATCATCAATCGATCAACTCCTATCACTCTTCTCTCGTTTCCCCCTCACCTTCCAAGGTAATGCTTGCCCGCTCGTTTGTTTTTTTTTCCCCAGAATTTCAGCCATTTTAATGCTTCTTGTACTCCTACTTCTGCGGGTTTTCTTGTTGATTTGCGTGCGTCACTGAGAAATCGATTTTCGCTGTTTGCGAGCTTAATTGGATGTAGTTCGTTGGTTATGTTTGGTGATTTCTGTTGTCGATCAGTTTGGAAAAGCGCGTGGTTTTTTATTTTGCAACGGCTAGGGCATCCGCAAAGGACGGACACTAGTTGAAGGGATTGCAGTTGGGTAGAATATTATCTCTTTGAGTTCTCTACGTCTTCATTATTTTGAATTACTGCCTGATTTGATACTAGTCGTTCCACAGGGTGCATTTTGAAGGGGGAATTTACCGCTTTTTTGGAACTGCTACTTTGGATTTTGTTCTTAACTAGCAGCTTAATTTTTGTTGTTTTAATTTAATTTTTCTCTTCGCCAAACTTGCACTAAGTAATTTAGTCAAGATTTTATGCTATGTTGGGTCTGAAATAATTCAGTGTTGGAACTGCTAAATTGCTTGATGGCTTACTTCATCAAATGGTATGTTTGTTAAGAGAAAGGGGATCCAGTGACCTTCTGTGCACAGTAATCATGGTTCTCTTCTGGAACCTTGAACTCTAAAATTTATCTTGACAAAGCTGATTTTTCTCACCTTCCTGGGTTCCATGCTGTAAATGTCTTGGATTTTGTTCTTTTCAGATGTTACATCATGCTTAGAGAACTACTTTATCTGCTGCACTCCTTTTATGATTTCCTTCTTAATTTTCATTGTTTATGGAGGTATTGTGTATCTTGTCCTTTTGATAATACAGTTGTGATGTCTTCATCAATCTGAGCTACTGTAATTTATTTTCATTTATCATTTTGCTAATTATATAGCTTCGGGTGATTAGTAGGCTTTGGTTTGCAGTGAAAGTTTTTCTAGATCTGTCAGCCCGTTCAATGGTTTGAGACATCAGATTCACTTAGGTGCAACATCGCAACTAGTTGAGGTTAGGTTTGTGACTTTATTTTGAGTTCACATTCTTTTTTCGTGTATTTATAGCAATGTGTTCCTGCTTTTTCCTCTGTCTACATCTGCGGCAACGATATGAGTTCAGATGCATTAGAGCATGGTAACACCTGTGGTTTTATTAGTTTTGTCTGAGGCTTGATCTGAATCCCTAGCTTTTAGCCTTAAGTGACACTATATTTTATTACAATAAATAACATCTGGTGTAATGTTTCACAGCACGTGTTGTTATTTCTCCCCCATGTTAAATACTACTTTTGACCTTGTTTGACCAATTGGACTAATCTGATCTCTATTCAAGATGCCTGTGGCGTCATCTACTTTATTTATGTTAGTCAATTAATGATCTAGCATTGACCTAATGAATGATACCTTTTGTAAAATAATGATACTTCCCATGATTTATGCTAATACTTTGGACAAAATATGGGAATGTACGTTGATCTTGGACCCCGTTCTCCGCGACATGAACCAAAAAGATTACGAGAAGGGTTTCATAACAGATGTTAAATATGTTGATAGTTTATATCTAGCCCCAATTGATGAACTTGATCCTGGACTGTGGTTATCAAATATGAAGGCATTCATAGGAGTTTCTTCTGTTTGGTATAATGTAGAAATGTATGAGATGCTGATAACTTTGTCTAGAAAATTTATTCGAATTTGCATTATTTCATGAAGCAAAATGTGTTTTTTGAGATCTTTCTTCTTTCCTTTCTTTCTGATTTATTTTTGATGTCGCAGTTATTTTCCTCCTAAGGTCTTGAACATGTTGAAGTGCTATTTTGCAGGAACAGTCTGATCCTTTTTCACTTGTTGCTGATGAATTATCCCTTGTTGCGAATCGACTTCGTGATATGGTAGTGGCCGAGGTATGCTGCTGAGCGTTTTGTTGCATCTTTGATTCGCTAAATCAAATCAAATATCAGTTTTCTGAAACAAATGACGATTATATCTTACTCCTTAAGATAACCCTTTTCAGGTTCCCAAGCTTGCATCTGCTGCTGAGTACTTCTTTAAAATAGGGGTAGAAGGAAAGCGTTTTCGACCTACGGTAGGTTTTTTGTCCTTTACCTGAAGGTTCCATGAAAATTTATGCTTTATGGTCTATTTTCTTGCAGATCCCTTTTTATTCTTTTCCTTGTGACATTGATGCGTGATTAAGACACAAGTTTTCTTTGCATCTGCCATTGTAACTATATTATAAATCAAGAACCGAATGTACATCTTTAATTGGAAGTGTTTTTTTATGACTATTGGGATGTTGCCTAGTATTTAATCAGCCTATATTCCACAAGTTTAGACTTTTGGATGAACGCATTATTATTCATTTTGGAGAAGAAATTCAATTTTCTTAACTATATTTAACATACTAGTAATGCTTATCTGTTGTGAAAATGTATCTTAAAATTAGACCAAACGATGTCAAAACTTGAAAGCTCCTTTTATCTTATTTGTTTTCCTTCTGTTGCTTTCTCAGTTTGTTGCTTAACTCACTAAGGCTATTCCCTGGTGTTTTGTCTTGAAAAGATTACCCAACACTTGTAACTTTTTGGTTTAGTACTTGCTCCTAAGATGATTGGCTTTTCATTTCCAATTCAACTTGTTTGTTATCCAAGAATATTTGTTGGTAAGTAATAAATCACATCCAACTGGTAGATCTGTATGCATGTTGGCTCCTCTGCTTTTGCCAATTTCCTCAATGTGACCCCTCCTGGTTTCTTTAGTTTTACCTTTCTTTTCTTCTTTACATAAATCATGTTACTTACTACAGTGTCTAACCTTTTCAAGGATGCAGGTTCTTCTGTTGATGGCAACAGCTCTGAACATGCCATTATCAATTACGCATGCCGACAAAGTGGCTGATACATTGGGAACAGACCTGCGGTCAAGACAGCAGAGCATAGCTGAGATTACAGAGATGATTCATGTAAGTAAAAGACATTTTGACATTGACTGCGTACTTCTTTTTTATACCATAATACTGATATTTACACCTGATGCTGAAAAATAGTTTCTTTTGGTATTTTTCTGGTTGCTATTTGTTTGATGTCTTTTTACTCTAATTTATCAGGTGGCAAGTCTTCTACATGATGACGTATTGGATGATGCTGAGACAAGGCGCGGTGTAGGTTCTTTAAACATTGTGATGGGAAATAAGGTGCTTTTTTTTTCCTTTCTGCCAACAATGACTTTATCCTTTGTTTTAAAGTCTGTGAACTGAAAAGATCATGAAATATTTTTGCGAGCCAGAAATACACAGGACTAATTACGCTTATGCATTCTATTAAAGGTAGACAGCTTAATTGTCTGTCATAATTACCCATAACGTTATTCTTTGGGAACATTTGCAACCATAGTAACTGAGATAGAATATGTTTCTGAAATTATCCATTTTAAATCATGCAGCTGTCTGTGCTAGCAGGAGACTTCTTGCTATCCCGAGCTTGCATGGCGCTAGCCTCTCTGGAGAACACTGAGGTGTGAATCCATGCAAATTAGCGTGTTTTAGTTTTCCTTGCCATTTGGAACTAACATGTATTTTAATAGATAAATGATGCAAGGTAATCTAACATGTCCATCTGTAGGTTGTATCTTTGTTGGCTCAAGTAGTGGAGCACCTTGTCACCGGTGAAACAATGCAAATGAGTGCAACACCTGAGCAACGCTGTAGGTATGCAGGCCTTCTGTCATGATTACTCTCTTATGTGTTACTTTTCATGTTAAAGAATAGAATGCTTCTTATCTTCACAAATTTATTGAGTGTACAACACATATTCTAACAATTAGAGGATATTTTATGACCAAAGAAAGACCAATTGGAGGATATTATTGCTGGGAAAAATTCTGTATCTTATGTAAAGCAGACATTGAAGGACATTTAGGAAGTGGCTTATAGAGATTAGAAACTGGAACATTGAAATTCAACCCTATGCTCAAATCTAGCTTAACATACCTTCAAGAGTAACATTTTTGCATTATATATATATATTCTCAACATTGCTCTTCACCTCTTTCATAAACCCTGCTGCACTTGTGACCTTGTTCTTTATCAGTGTCATTATGACAAAATGTTAAAAGTGCGAGATGTAAGTCAAAGGCTCAGTTGGTCGAGGAAGCAGACATTTTAAAACATGGCATGTGAATTTGTAAAGGAATTACTAGAAACATGGTGTGGATTGTTAAGAATGTGATTGCTGCTGAGGAGATATCTTCTTTCTGCTAGTAGTAGAAAATCGTAATATCATTTCTAGTCTCTTGGGCAGTTGGGCTCCTGGTTTAGTGTGGACTTCTCTTGTAGTTTTTTCACTGACAAATACCCTAATAGAGCTTTACAAAGATGTTTTCTACTAGCATTAGGAGAGTCAATAATGCTTATTCTGAAAGGATATGTCATCAAGGTTGCAAAGGTTTTGTATTCTAATTTGACTTCAAAAGAGGTCATAGAGAATTTGGGAAAAAGTAGTGGAGAAAGTGTGAACTGGTGGTAATGAAGGTATTTTTTGAAAAGATGGGGACCAGCGAGTTATGAAAAGGTCTTTTCTGGAATGTGATGAAAGCGTGTGGAATTATATTAGAATATTTGAATCAGAGAAGTTTTAAATTTTCAATCATTTAAGGTTCTTTCTGCTGGTTGATAAGTGCATAAAGATATCATTAATGCAGTTATCGTGGATTTGTTTAATTTTGGGGACTTTCTTCCCATTTCTTTTGCATTATTAGATCTGTTTCTTGAAGCAGACAATTAGGGTGAGTTTGGATTCCACATACTTAAATTTTTAATGCAATTTTAAACTTAAACACATGGATTCATTGGATTGGGTTTGGTTAACACAATATAAATGGTGCTTAAGATAACATGAATTTAAAATAAAACACCTTGTAAAATGTGTCAATCAATTGCATTAACTTTATGATGTCATTATAAACTTTACGCAACAGTAAGTGCTTGGTTGACACAATTTACATGGTGTTTTATTTTAAAATCACCTTATTTTAAAGAGTATAAATTGTGTTAACCAAACACAATCCATGTATTTAAGTTTATATTTGCATTATAAACTTATGTAAATTCAAACACACCCTTAACCGCAGTATCTTTTCAATTAATCGTTTTGTTATTGAGTTTATTGCCACTTCTATATGCATGTGAGTAGCTGTTTGACAATTTATATTTTATCACTACAGCATGGAGTACTATATGCAAAAGACATATTACAAGACTGCATCATTGATTTCAAATAGCTGCAAGGCAATTGCCCTTCTCACAGGGCAAGCTGCGGAAGTTGCGTCATTGGCATACGATTATGGAAGAAATCTAGTAAGTCTAATTTAATACTGATTTCCAACAGGCAGGCAAGCTTGCATGTGGACCGGTTTACAGTTTTATTTATAAGTTTTCCTTTAAAACATTATATGGCATTATGATTCTTCCATATCCATTTATAGCCAGGCTCTCTTTACTGATATACAATAACCTATATTTGAAAGGCAATGTATATTTCTGCATATGTCCAACATCATGTGATCCTAGTAGTAAATTTATAATTGCAAAGGTGAAAATGCTCTCATTCACTATTTGGTTGTTTTGTGTGTTATCTTGCTTGTAAGTTGGTTCTCTACTTTTCACCTTACCAGGGATTGGCGTTTCAGTTGATTGATGATGTTCTTGATTTCACGGGCAAGTCCTCTTCACTCGGGAAGGGTTCTTTGTCGGACATCCACCATGTAAATTCCTTTTATCCTTTTGAACTAATTTTTTTTTTAACCTGCTTCTGAATCTGGTATTTGTAGGATCCTTGATGATTTAGCATGACAGTGTGTTTTGACTTCAGGCTGTACTAGTCTTTCTACTTTCCATAGGTTACATTTGGAAATTGGAATTTCTTTTTGGTGGTCTTCAGTGGGCTTCACAACCCACCCCCCCAACCCAACCCAAACCCCACCCCCAGAAGATTACTAAATATTATACGGAAAGACCTACTTCATGTTGTAAATACTAAATTTTGACTTTTGCAATGTTGTTACAGGGTATTGTTACAGCTCCTATATTGTTTGCTATGGAGGAGTACCCTCAATTGCGCGAAATTGTGCGGAAAGGTTTTGATGATCCTGCTAATGTAGATCTTGTAAGTGCACGTATAGTCTGATTGAACTTAGGATAAACTCTCTAGTTAATTTCACCAAGGCTAGAAGAAACAACTCTTCATATTTGAAAGAAAAATTTATCATTTATATGAGCTTTGATCCATACTCATGATTCCTGAAAAGGAACTGAAAGAAAGATGAACCAGTCGAAATGTCTCTTGTCAAAAATACATTGATCATGTGGATTTAAATTTACTCTTCGGGACCATTATTCATGTCTTCAGGCTCTGGAGTACCTTGGGAGAAGTCACGGCATACAAAAAGCACAGGAGCTAGCAAAGAAGCACGCTGCACTTGCTGCAGAAGCCATTGAATCCCTTCCAAAAACCGATGATGAAAATGTCCTTAGATCAAGACGTGCCCTAGTAGATCTTACTCACATAGTCATCACAAGAAAAAAATGAGGGTATGAACCGACCACCAATCCGTGAGCAGCTTTAGTCGACTTTTGCTAGCATTATTTTGTTTTATTCAACCATGTTTAATTAGAAATAGCAACCAGGGGGTTTGGGGGTGGGTGCAGGGGTTATATACCGTTGTCGTTGGCAGACGATAATGTTACCAATGTGCAAACGACTGATGTTTGCATTACAGATGCTATACTTGTCAGCCAAATGTGCTGATTTGGGTTATAATAAGAATTGCTTCCTCGTCAGTGTATCATTTTTAGAATAGCTTCCATGGAGGCATGGAGCCATAAACGCATGAGCACGAATACATAAGCATTTGTAGCTCCATGCCTCCATGGAAAATGAACTACATTGCCCCTATTTATTCGTTTATCAGTCTTACAGTTTTGCATTTAGGACTGTTATTCGAGCCGAATGAACCTAGTATTATTTGTTCATATTCAGTTCATTTAGGATATGAACGAGCTCGAGTCGATCCTAAATTTTGACCCGAGCTTAAAAATGTGCTAATACTCGGCTCGTTTAGGAAATGAACGAGCCGAGTTTTTTTTTCGAGCTATAAACAGTTTTACTTGTTCATTATATGGTTGAAATTTTAGAAATTCCATAAAATTCGAGCTATTCGAGTTTAATTCGAACGAGTCGAGCTTTGGACCGAGCTTTAAAATGTGCTCATACTCGGCTTAGAAAATGAACGAACTCGAGTCGAGTTTTTATCAAGCGAGTACCAGTCAATTTTGAGCTACTCATGTTCACATAACACCCCTATTTGCATTTTGATACGTTTCCCTGTCGCTAAGACTGTCATATCTAAGTCCATCGTTAGCGAGTTCCCCGCATTTGTTAGCATCTCCAGGATCTGGTAAAAGGCTTCTCGTGCCACCATGCCTGCAGCTGGTCTATCGGCTTGTCGTTAATCCTGGCTTCCCCACATGCTCCTGTCGATTTTCCTTCTATCACACATTCACACACGTCGTGCCAATGACGCTGAGCTTCTCTTGGCCTTGAACTTGGCTGAATTTATCACTAATAAATGTTCCTTACTATTTTTTTGGCCTGCATAAATGTTCCTTACTAGATTACAGCTTAACATCACACCTCTTAGAGTTAGAGGTGATGTTCGGGACAATTAAGGTTTGGGTCAAAAGTTTTTCGAAAACTTCGCCTGATACCATCGAGGTATAGCGTATTTCACGAGGTGTACAAGACTTTCACCCGATACCCCTGAGATTTTGAATAAATTCGCCTCGTGCCCTTTAACTTATACTCCGTAATTAACAAAAATTGAAGACTTCGTTTGGTTTGTTGTAAAAAAAAAAAAGAAAATTGTAAAATTAAAATTTAAACAAAATTGTGCTAAGGTGACGAGAAGGCGAAAGCCACTGAGAAGGTGACGAAAAGAGAAACAGAAGAGTCAATCAAAGAGCGACACTAGAGTTAGCCGACACCAAGTAGCGCCGACTGGTCATTGGAGGTGGAGCAACACTAGAGTTGGAGTAGGGCGGAGTGAGAAAAGTCGATTTTGAAATTTTTTGAAAATCAGGTTTTCAAATTGGGGATTATTAGTTTAAATTTGTGAATTTGACTTTGTGAATTGGGGATTTGGGTTTCGAATTAGGGTTTCTACCTAGTTGTTCCACAAATTAGGGTTTCGATTTCTAACTGGGGACGCTAGCCTGTGTTTTTGAAAATTAGGATTTCAAATTAGAGTTGCTTATGATACGTGCGAACCCCAATCCTTCGCTTGTGGGATCAGAATCAAGAACAACTCCGTATATTTGTCCCGATCTTGCAATATTCTTTCTCCTGATTTGGAACAAATTCAAATAAATATGAGTGAAGGATTTAATTGCAGCGGAAAACACTTAAGAACACAACACAAAGAACAATGAAACAGCGACGGCAAGACACGGCAGCCGCGACGGTAGCAGCGGCTCCTGCAGCGGACAATGCGGCGCCTGGCAGCGAGACGTGCAGCGGTCACCGCCTGGACAGATGCGAGCGAAGCAGCGACAGCTCTCTCCCCTTCGCGGCAACGGTGCTTCTGTTTTGCGATGGTTTTCGTAGCTAGGGTTTCCTTTGTGTTTTTGGGTTTGTGTTTGAGATTAGGGTTTGGATTTTTGTGAGGATGAATCAACAAGAGCAATGATTTGAATGCAAAAGTTTTGATTGGAGGATTGAAGCCAAAAAGGTGTCTTCAATATAATTTTCAATCTAATTTTATTCAATGTAGAACATGCATGTGTTTAAATAACAAAACAATGTCAATTCTTCCTTGCAAAGGATATAATTAGGCTAGATAAAAATAATAATTAAACTAGATAAATATCCTACTTAGATAGATAAAACCTAAACTTAGTGGTTAAAGAAAAAACCTTAGAAGATATTTTCCTTCCCACCATTATTTTCCTAATTGCATAAAATAACAAATAAAAAAAAATGTTCCACATGTGTAAGACCAAAACGGGCCACCCCTCTCTAGCACTCGACAACGACCCTACTGGGCTCGATATCGACTCCAAGTGTGTGTCGGGTCATGGTGGGTATTGTCGAGTCTTTATGAACTCCATGTGTGGTCGCAAGCTCAACTCCTGGGCTGGTGGTCTATTCCTTAGCAAAGCGATCCAAGGTGGCATGAATCCTTGCTACATAGTTCCTTGGTAATGAATGAGAAGTGCCTTGGTAGCGTCTTGAATCTTCTTGGCCCTTGCACGAGTGATAGGACCATCAAATGACACCTTCAGGTTGTCCTCAATGTCACCAGGAGTTATCGCCAATTGCACTGCATCATTCTTCTTCACTTGAGCACGATTTGTCCTCAAATCGTCGTCAGAGTCATCGTCAGGCACGAATAGGGATAGATCGGCTAAATTGAAGGTGGAACGCACGATGTACTTGTTGGCAGGGAGATCCAACTTGTAGGCATTGGGTCCCATCTTTTGAACCACGTAGAATGGTGCATCTCCCATGAGATCCAGCTTAGATGTCCGTTGTTGCGGAAACCTTTCCTTTCTGAGTTGCAACCATATAACCAACGTTGAACTGCACATCCTTGCGATGCTTGTCCTTCGCCGCCTTGTACTGAGCACTCTTCCTTTCCAGCTGCGCTTTGGTCCGCTCATGCATGCGCTTGATGAAATCAGCCTGCTTAGTTGCATCCATGCTCTCTTTCTCCTTCATAGGCCGAGGCATCATGTCCACATGCGTAAGAGGATTGCGCTCATAGACTACATCAAAAGGAGTCTTCTTTGTTACAGAATGCCTAGACTTGTTATAAGCAAACTAGGGGTGTTATTCGAGTCGAACGAGCCGAATAGGGGTCTGCTCATATTCGGCTAGTTTTTGTTCGAGTTTAAGCTCGGCTCGAATTTTTTTCGAGCTTAGAAGTGAGCTCGAACTCGATTCGCGAGTATTTGAACAAGCTCGAGCTCGAGCTCGTTTTGCTTGTTTTTTGTCGAGTAGAGCTCGAGCTCGGTTGAGCTCGTGTTATTGTTGTAGCTTGTTTTTGCTAGAAGTTCGTTTCTGCGCTCGTTTTTTAGCTCGAGCTCGTGAGCTCGTTCAAGTGAACGGGACTGATTTGAGAGAAACCCTAAAACTAAAGGAAAAAAAAACACAAGGGTAAATTTGTCCGAGCTACTCGAGCTCGGGAACCCGCTCGAACTCAGCTCGTTTTTCAAATGTGAACGAGCTCGAGCCGAGTTTTTCGAGTCGAATCCGAACAGCTCGTGTTCACACAACACCCCTAGGTTGAATAAGCACCAATTGAAAATGAATCCCTTGAATGGGCATTTGGACAAGTTTCCTGACAATTCGAAATAGTAGAGTCGGGTCGGACTTATTCGGTTCATTTCGCAACGCGCTATCCATATCCGTACCCGTACCCGTACCCGACCCGATATATTCAACAGGTTAAGCTTCGTAGAGTCGGATGAAAAAGAACCGTTTTTCGTCCCCTCTTTACTCTTTAGGCTTCTCAGCCAGTGAAGCCGTGAAGGTTAGGGAGAGCGAGCAAAGTCAAGCAGAGATCAATGGGGAAATCCGCGAGTGGAGAGAAACCGACGTTCTTCGTGGCCGTACACGTGGGAGCTGGTTACCACTCTCCCTCCAACGACAAGGCTCTCAGGTCTGCCATGAAAACAGCTTGTCTCGCTGCTGCTTCTGTTCTTCGCCAGGTTCCATGCCTCCTCCATTGCTGTGTTTTATTCATCTATCGGAAATTATTAATTGATCGCAGCTTCTGCAAGTTCGCGGTAGAATTAGGTTTTGTTCCTCCGAATTTGATTGTTGCGTTTGGGTTCTGAAATCGTTAGAAGGTGTGTTCTTCAATAACGCTGTGCTAAATTTACTTGGATAGTGAAATTACGTATGAAACGTTCCTTGTTTCAATTGTTGCTTCTATCAATGGTTCTCAGTCTTTTTGGTTTACTATTTTTTGTATAGGACTCTGGTGGATGCTTGGATGCAGTTGTGGCAGCCGTTAGTGTATTGGAGGTATGCTAAGCTTGTTGCTAGGTCAGGAACTATTTTCTGAGAGAATTATGTACTAGATTTTATCATCCTGAAAGAAAGATCCCTTTTTTGTTTTCATTTGATAGTAGTTGATGAATGTGGCATGCTTCAATTTGGTGATAAGCCTAGGGTGAGTGAGGCCATTTTTGTCCATTGCGAAGTTTTTGAAGAACTTGTTAATTATTTCCAAAGGAAAGAGGATCATGGCTCATGGTTGCCAAACTGTAACTTAGCTAAAGTTGATGTTATTTGAGGAAACTAAAGATAAGTTGTAACTTCTTTGAAAATGATCTATTTAGGGCTGGTTTACTGTAATCATCCCTTAGTTTTATGGCAATTTTCAATTCGGATAGTTATGGTAGATATTTAATGTTTTTTAATTCTACTATTGGCTTTTTGGTCAATGGGTAGAACCAGCAATGTTAATCCTCATTCATGAGGCAGTCTAAGCAATATCATATACTTTGAGGTTTTTAATTGCTGAATAAGTGCTTACTAAGCTGTCTAAGCAGTGTCCTTGTGAGCTACTATGAATTTGACAAACTTAATAACAGTATGGGAAATTTCTTGTTTTCCTTCTTTAAACAATAGGAGTATTTTAGGACAGAGTCCCTCATAGTTAAACAATTCGTCTAGTTGCATGATTAATGAGTAAGGTTGATCCTCGTGATGAGTGGATCAACTTGGCATGTGAAGCAGGTATAGTATAGTGGAATTCGTAGCTAGATGTATGCTTTTGGACATTGAAGAAGAGAAAAAGGTAAAGTACCAATCTATGTAAAAAAAAAATTGTATAGTGGAGCTGATACAAGCTTTTTTCTTGCCTCAATAGCTGCCCCCTATATTTAATTTGAAGTCAACAAAAGATCGTATATTTGTATCTGAGATGGTTTTTTTTCTTCAGTTTTATCCAAGTTTTGATATTCAAATGTATTAATGTTTCACTGAGCATGTTTGATATTCCTGGCTAAGCAGTTTGAGCTCCTTTTTTTTTTTTTAAAAAAAAAAAGAAAGCTGGAAACCATTATGTCGTTTTGGCTACTCTTATCTTCTACCTTTCTTGTCCCTTATGCTTTGCTTCTTGAGTTCTTGTTTAATTCTTTTGCATGACTATGACCTAAGATTATTTTGTTTGAAGGATGATCCTTGCATAAATGCAGGACGTGGTTCAAATTTAACAGAAGATGGACATGTTGAGTGTGATGCTTGTATTATGGAGGGTGAAACAGGGGAATTTGGTGCTGTTGGAGCAGTGCCAGGTGTGTTTGCAGGACCTACTCTTGTTGAATCTTTTTTAAATCCTAATCATTCTAATTTACTTTCCTTTGGGCTTTGACAGATTGGCCTTTGGCTATCTGTTTAAGGTCCTATCATTTCCTATGGTGTTTCTTGAAAGCAAGGGAAATTCCTTCCTTTTGATTGAATGATGGAAATGGATTTCATCGAACATTTTCACCAAAAATGTATATATTTTTTTCAAGAAAACTCAATGCATCTAATCAAATAGTATTTATTTATTTGTTTATTAATGGTTTATTGTACTTTTCATATGTCAGCATTTATTTTACCTTTGATTATTTTGCCACTTCTTTTTCTCTTCATTTTTATTATATACTACTATTTATGTCTAGCTAATTATTGGATTTATTTTCTGTAGACCAGGTGTTCGAAATGCCATCCAAATTGCTGATTTATTGCTTAAAGAACAAGTAATCCGTTCTTCACTACTTGGTCGAATACCACCAAGGTAGTAATCTGAAAATCATAATACTATCATTCTTTAGCTCCTTACATGTTTGATGTAGGACAATGTATTTTTCTGCATTTTTTTGTCCTTGTCTTCTTCATATTTTACTTTGTTGCACTTTCTGGTTTCCAGCTTTTTAGTTGGGGAAGGCGCTCGCGTATGGGCTCAGTCTAAGGGAATTGTTATACCGAAAACCACCATAGAGTCTGATGAGGTTAGAGTTGTGACCATTTTCCTACTCAAAAAACTTGGCTTTCTCTTCCATTTTTGCAATGCTTACATTTTTTTTCCGTGTCAGTGGTTGGTGACTGAAAGAACCAAAACCCAATGGAAGAAGTATAAAGCTATGCTGGATGATACACGAGAGGACAGGGACAAAAATGCTCCAGAGCATCCAAGAGCTGTTGTATCAGGTAGGTTGTTTGACACCGTAAAAGCTTAGAACAGTTAATCTGTCATGATAATGATTGGTTTAGTAAAAGAGATGTCTCTTTCGATGTTTTTGTAGCGTAGATTTTAGGGAAATTTTGCATGGTACCCTTATAGCGCCTGATTATTCTGTGTCCATGATTTTTCAAAATTCAATTGGTGCCTCTATTGATGGCTTTAGCAATGTATAATTATTAATATACCCTTCTTAACATTGTTATTTCAAGTGAATAAATACTACTACGTATCAAACTGATTGAAATAGTATAACAAGTTGAGTTAGCCATAGAGATATGTGTTTCTAGTAATCCTTTTTGCTGCCTATGTATGGTTACAGAAAGTGATGCTTTGAGCGGCAGTAGAAATGGTCATTTGTCTAAGGAGAATGCAACAGGAGAAGACTGTATTATGGACACTGTTGGAGTAATTTGTGTTGACAGTGTTGGTCGAGTTGCAGCTGGAGCGTCAAGTGGCGGGATTGCATTGAAGGTATGAAGTCCTAGCATATTTTTTCTTGTTCATTCAAGGTTATAACCTTTTCTTATGGTTTCCATTAACAAAGCAGGTTAGTGGGCGAGTAGGTTTGGCAGCCATGTATGGTTCTGGTTGCTGGGCAACGTCCAAAGGTTCCTACGGTGAACCGTTTAGAGCAGGTTGCTGTGCTACCGGTGCAGGAGAATACTTGATGAAAGGTTTTGCATCTAGGGAATGCTGTGCCTTAGCATCACTGTATGTTTTCTATAAGTTTCAGCTTCTATTTAAGATTATAGATTAATAGATGATTATAAACATCAACTACAGAAACATGTGATTTATACTACTTTAGACAGAAGCAGTTGTGCAAAGTAGTTGTTATAATCACTTATAACCACCTATTATTTACATTCTACAAGTAGTTTACTGCTGCAGCCATTTTATCGGCATTAAAACATTGAGAAAAAATTATCAAGAGTAAAATCTTTCATGTAGGGTGTGTTTGGAAAAACAAGGTTTTCCTTGACGGATACTTTTGGGTATACAACTATGGTCTATACATTAGTATGATAGCTTTCCTTGACTAGTACTTAGTTGCATGTTCACACGCCTAAAATTTTCAAAATTTTTCAACAGGTCACATGCAGGCCCTGCTTCTGCCTGCATCAAAGTTCTTCATTCTGTTGTTCAAGATTGTACTCGACGGGGTTCTGATTGCAGTGCAGGGGTTCTCTTTGTGCAAGCAGATGCTCCTGAAACGGTACTAGAAACTCTTAAGCTCTTCATCTTTACTTTATGTGTCTAAATCAAATGTACTGTTATCTTCCTTGAAAGATGTCAACTGGAGGGGATTCCCTGAATCGTGCAAAGATTCCCCACTATAGGGATCGGGATGGAGGCGCTGTTCAGTATTCCTACCCCGAACTATCCTTTTCACCCCAAACCCGGCCCATTGACATCTCTAATCCAAACCTTACCGTACTCTCCTCTTATTGACATTGCTTGTTCAGGGGCCGGAAAACTTGCCCAAGTTGAAAGCTGTTGAAATTGCTGCAGCATATTCATCCATTTCATTTGGTGTGGGATATTTCGGAAGCTCCATGGAGAGGCCTACGGTAATGCTCCCACCTTCCGATTTCAATTAGCTGACTATTCACACCCACTGGGGATTTTACTGAGTCCTCTTGGTTTTCCATTGCTTGCAGGTTTCGATTCTTCGGAAAAGGAAGCAAGAGGCTGCAACAGATATCGATCACTTTGAAGCTCGGATTCCTGTGACACCCCGGAGTTAGCTCTAAATTAGTCTCTTGGAGCAACCATTAATTACCATTTCGTCAACCTCAAAACCTGAGAACTGCACTTGTTTAACTTTAATTTAATTGATATTTATGTTCCTTGTGTTTCAAATACGACTACAGTTTTATGAATCCGTTGTGAGAATCTGTAACCAAAAGGGACTAAATGTGGTTACTGGTTAAATAGCCTCTACTAATCTACTTCCAAGGGTTGTAAGCCCCAAAGTAAGGACAAAAGCAATAACCCGAGGTGTGCAAGCCTCCTACAACCATCAGCATAAAGCGTAATGTCACATAACAACTTCAACCATAAACTACTCCTACGCTTTGGAAATGATTGCAATTTGCAAGCATTCCAAGAGCATGACCAAATCCTACACAATCACTAGAAGCTGCATGGGAAGGCGGCGAGGGAGCACCACGGGCACGGACCAAGACTCCAGGGGCAAGGGACGAAGCTCCCTGGCATGGAGCTTGTATAAATTCAAACATATAACTCACATGGAGTGAGCTCTTAATCAGAAATTCAAACTCCAATTTTGGATTGAAGAACTTTATGTGAGGATATACTTTATTTCTTCTTGGACTTTTCCGGTGCAAAGTAAACTACATTATAGACAAAAGAGAGAGGGGAACACTTAAATATTATTTTTTCTAGAAGTCTGTCTGGATGATATTTTATGATACATAATTATAATTATAATAATATAATATACAGATTATAATATGTATATTGTCTAGGACCCGCACTCAATTTTTACATGTTATAAAAAAAGGAATTTCAATTATTGCCTATAGTTTTAGGTTTTAATAAAAAAAAAATATTTCTTTTGCAAAGGAGCATTTTCATGCTTCAAATACCACCATTTTTTAATACTTGAAGAAATAGAAAAAGTTATTTTTAGGTTTTAGAGTTATTCTTTATGCAATTTTGTTTTTATTTCCATCCTTCAAGGATATCGGAATTTTTTTCCACAATTAGATTAGCTTTCCAAGGAATCTTCACCTCTCATTCTCGAGAAAATCTGATGATTTTCGGCCTCCTAGAAAGTATAGAAGGCAAAATTTCCACCTTCGATCCATGGAGTTCTTAAACCAATTCTCTTTAAAAATCCAAAAAAATAGAAAAATTGTTCAAACTGATTAATGCTTCGAGGTAGCGACATATAAGTTATCGAATCGCTTCCTCGCAGGAAGATCTGTTTGAGCTCACATACATACACATTCATCAAATACCAATATTTGTGTATTTTAGACATTTGATTGTCAAAATTAATCTTCCACAAAAAAAAAAAAAAAAATTAAGCAAAGAAGATGTCATTCACAGGAACTTTGGACAAGTGCAAGGTTTGCGACAAGACCGTCTACTTTGTCGATTTGTTGACAGTTGATGGAATTCCTTTTCATAAGACTTGTTTCAGATGTAACCATTGCAAAGGAACCCTTCAGGTATCATCTTTATTATTGCTTCTCTGGATCTTATATATTATGATCCGAAAAATGATTTATTTTGTTTATTCATATTTTGTTGCAACAATTGTTGTATTGTTTATGGATTTGTTGTTCCTATTAACAATTTCTCTTGCACATAAAATTGAGCAGATGAGCAACTACTCCTCCATGGACGGAGTCCTCTATTGCAAGGTTCACTTTGAGCAGCTCTTCAAAGAGTCTGGAAACTTCAGCAAGAACTTCCAGCCAGGTATTCTAGTAATCAATTTATTTAGGATTTATTAAGACTTTACAATATTTACCTTTTCATTTTTTTAAATCCATATATGTTTTTAACTCTCGTGCTTGATTTTAATTAATGTGGCAGGTCAAAAGGAGAAGACTGAAACGGTATGTATGTTTTTCTATAATTTTTTTTCTTCTAATAGTATAGGTTAGAAGAATTGATGAGAAATACATTGTTGAATCTCGAGAAATTTTGATTAAAATATGAACACTCAACCTCACAATTTTTGAGAATTTAACAATATACACTAAATTGACGGCTTTATGATAAGAGTCGTTTCACCAAAAAGTCCCGATAGAAAGTTGACAAAACAAAGTAAATTCAATTCTTTTAATTTTTAGATCAGAAAAATATAATAAAATCCTGATTAGATGTGTATTTTAATAAAATTGGATTAATTAATCAAATATCTTGAATACCCATCATTACTAAAGTCATGTTTGAAATATCTCATGTTTATTTATAATATGAAGTTGATTATTATTTTTATTTTGTGACAACAGTCAAAGGCTCCCAACAAATTTTCCAATGTTTTTTGTGGTACACAAGACAAATGTGCTGCTTGTACAAAGACAGTTTATCCATTAGAGAAGGTTAGCACTTTCTTTTCCTTGCCTTTTATTATACAAACATAAAATATTAACAATATTTATTTTATATTGTACATTAAAAAGATAACGCTAGAGGGAGAGTCATATCACAAGACCTGTTTCAAGTGTGCCCAAGGAGGGTGTGCACTGACCCCCTCCTCCTATGCTGCACTTGATGGAGTCCTCTACTGCAAGCACCATTTCGGACAACTCTTCATGGAGAAAGGAAGCTACAACCATATCCTCGAGGCAGCGAAGCACAAAAAGGTGCATGTTGAGGGGGAGCACGTCGAAATTCCTGAGGCACCTCAGCCAGTCGCAGACGATCCTACCCCAGATGAAGGAGAGGATAAACAAGAGGAGGAAGAGAAGAAAGAAGAAGAAGAAGAAGAATCTTGAGCATGTTGAAATACACACAATCATGGACAACAATTTCTTTTCAAAGTCTTAAATTATAGTTTGATTGGAAATGTTATTTTAAATTACCTATTTCCTACCTCCTTTTATTCAACAACCCACCACAAATATATTTGAAATTTTGAAGATATATAGTTTGTTGCATGTTTTATTGGTATATCATTAATTGTATACGAAGCCATACATGTATCTTTATTTTCCCATATCGATTGATATGCAAGAAATATGCATTTTACAAGTTTGTTGTATTGTATACATACAATGTTTTATTTAATAATTACCAATTTTCAGTGAAAAAAAACTTAATGCTAAATATTTGTACCAATAATAATGTTGAGTATTTGGAAATATCCTACACATAAATTTTGGATTTGTGGTACACATGCGAACTTCATACTGAGTTCATCAAACCCAATCAATAAGCCCTTTTAGAGAGAGAGAGAGAGAGAGTAGGCATAATAGAAGTCGAATCTAAGATAAGTGTTCGAGTCAGGGTATAAAAATGGAATCATTTACTATTAGTTTTTTGGAAACCGTTCCTTATCATTTTGTTCCTTTATTTTATTTTATTTTATTTATACAGAAATCTTAATATGGGTGGTTTTAAATAAAAAAAATTATTTATAATTTTGGGTAATTATTCTTTTAGAAAGAGTTTGTGAAAATCTAAATTTGTTTAAAATATGAAGTTGAACAAGAGAAAGGAAAAATAAAATATGAAGAAAATTTTGCTTGTTTTTCACAACCATATATAATGGACAATTTTAATTTTATTGGCGGTTTTTACTAATTATTAAATGAAATTTTGGAGGGGGAAATGATACAAAATAAGTGGGTGAAAAAAGAAATTAAAACTTGGACTAATGTGACTAATAAAAAAAGTCATATACTTAAAAACTAAAAAACTTGAGCCCCTAGTGAAATGGCACTCCGTCTTGGTGAAGAACGCGCCTCACGCGCCGGAAAAAAAACCCCTTTGCCTCCCAACTTGATGAACCCTTGCTTGAAGCAAATCGAAAAGTCTGAAACCCTAGGCTATTCCCTATTCATCGTCGCCCTCCTTCTGATCTCTCCCTCTTGCGCACCCAATGATGGCCCTATACTTCATCTCCATCCCGCAACCGGTTGCCAGGCCAGGCTCTGTGATGGCGGGTTTCAATTGGTTCAAAGTACCACTTCAAATCAAGGGTTTTCGTGCGGGATTATCCTTAATCCAACCCCGTGTGAAATCTGGAGTTCTGAGGGTGATTTTGCATGCTCAAGTGCGATGATTGTCCTTGTGAGGTCAAATCGGCCTCCTCCATGGGTTTGCTTCGTATGTACGGACTCCATCGGAGGCCTGGTGTGGGGGTTTCCGATTGGCGCTGATCTCTCTGTGGTTGCTGAAATTGATTTGGGGTTATCTCCTGTCATAGCCTCATTAGCCATCCTGCGCGATCGATTACGGGTCTGTGATCTTCCTTGCTCTAATTCCCTCCTTCTTCTGGTGAATTCTCGCTATAAAAGGGGAGTTTGGTGTGTTCAATTCCTCCACACCTTCTCTCCTCTCTTCTCTCTACTCATACTATCTTGTGCAAGCTTTTCTAACAAAAATTTCTGGTTTTTTCTTGAGATGGCCACTGCTGTGGGTGACAAAGGGAAGAAACCCTTGGTTGCAGATGATCCTGCTCCTGTCCAAGCCAACATCTCCATGAGCAACAAAAAGTCGAAGGGCTCAAAACTTCCTGAGGAGATGCAACACTCCGATGATGGCTGTGAGGCGTCACGAAAAGTGAAGGCTGGGGAAAAATTCAAGAGGAAATCTCTCAATAGGGAGAAACTCCTTGCTCTCCAGGGCAAGGTCCAGGAGAATATCAACTTGCTCAATCAGTCCTCGCTATTTGCCACCATCATCGGTGATGCTTTGGAAGCCAAGGATGTTAGGAAAAAACTGAGGTATGTATGGAAGTCTCTCTCTGGTGGTTTTCAGCTTATTCCGGTTGCCAATAATTGGTTTGAGTTGCGCTTTGATAAGAATGAAGATCGAGCATGGGTCTGGGACAACCGTCCCTTCCATGTTGCTGGGCAACTCATCCTCCTCCGACCATGGAGGCTGGACTTTGATCCTCTGCTGGAATCTTTGTCTCTCCTGGACCTGTGGATTAGGTTCCCTGGTCTACCGGCTAAGTATGTCCATGAGAGTATTCTCAGGGACATTGTGAGAGCCAACAAGTTGGGTTCGATCATTAAAGTTGCGGCCTTTAACTCTAAGGGAGCTCGCTTTCGGTTCCCTAGAGTGTGTGTGTCTGTCGATGTTACTAAAATTGCTGGCAGGGAGATCTTTGTGATCAATGAGATGGGAGAGGTTGAATCCTACCCTATGTGGTTTGAAGATTTTCCAATTGGTTGTGGAAGCTGTGGTGCAGAAGACCACATGTTTGAGGCATGTCCGAGAAGGAGTCTGTGCAATTCTGGTGTGACCATTGCTGAGCAGATGATGGCTCCCCCAATGCCGGTTGATCAAGCTGACACTAATTTGGGTGGAGAATGGGTTCAAGTAGCTGCCAGGAGACCAATTGTGAGGCCCCCACCTATGTTTGGGCATTCTAAGGAGGAGCTCCTTAAAAGCTTTGGTAAGAATGTCACACTGTCTTCTGATTCTTCTTCTTCAAAGTCTCCTGGGAGCTCTGCTGGTAACTCAGTTGCAGCCACTCCTGTTCTGATCAATGGCAATGCCTTAGCCCCTGCCCCTCTGTCAATGGTGATGCCTACTGTGCCTCCCTTTGAGAATGCACACCCAGGTGATGAGGAAACTCACTCCAAGGCGGAATTGCAACCCGGTCTTCAATCTTTTGATGCTGACGATGAAGAATGTTTGGAATTCGATGAGGATGATTTTATGGAGGAATGCCTGGTATCTGATGGTCTTGCCGATCCTGGGCTCACACAGGCTGATTATGAGGTAATTTTTCGAGACATTCCTCCTTCTGTTGAATTCAAACTGCCTGATCTGAGTTCTCCTGAGCGCCTGGCCGAGTCTCTTTATGTGCATCCTGTGATTCCTGCTGTCTCTCCTACTGTTTCTGACCATCAAGCGATGAGTGAAGCTTCCAAATCTGAGTCGGGTAAGCGAAAGATGAAGACCGAGAAGGGTGATTCCGCCTGCTCCACCATGACTCTGATGGGTGGCAGCTCTAAGAAGGGTAAGCATGTGTAGTGCATCACCAACATGGCAGAAGGGTGTTCTCTTTAGTGGCGAAGAGGACTTCCTTGCCAAGATAAGAATAAAGCCATTCAAGCTCCAAGGTGATGTAGGGTTGTATGCTACTGTCTGGTGTATTAAGGGGTATCTTTTTGCTTCAAACTGGGATTGTATTGAAGATTATAAATGCTGTATGGACTCATTTTGTGCAGTTGAGTCCATCTATGAATGTCTATTGTCTAAGTATGGAAGAACTTTGGTATGGAACATATTCTGTCATGTAATGCTGTTTGGTAGTATCATGATTAATGGCATGCTAGTCTTTTTAAATCAATTAATTGACATTCCAGTATTTGCTCTTACTATCTATAAATTGAAGGTGACAATCACATACACAAATGATCTGGATAAAAACAATAAGCTATCATACAATGATAATTTAGGAACCATTAATCCTTGGAAAAGTCGGAACCACTATGTCATAAATGCAAGGTGTATACAAAATCTATGTATGGAGAAATTACCTTGTTTCTTCATGCAACACAAAGGTCATTTATGAAGATTTGTTTTTGGAATATTAGGGGGATAGGTAGACCAAATCTATGGACAGAAATCAAATCTATGAGACTAAATGAGCACATAGCTGTAATGGCAGTAGCAGAAACTAAGACGGAAAGCAATCTGGTCACCGGGTAATGGAAGAGCGAGTGGAATAGGAGTAATGTGGAATGAGAATTATCTGCTAAATGAAACAATAACTGCAGAAATTCATCTGCCAAGAATCATTGGTGTAAAATATTCAAATGTTAGTAATAATTTTAGCGGAATGATCTTCTTTGTCTATGGCCCCCCTAACACAGCAGAAAAGGCGGAATTCTGGAATGAATTGACTAACATTATCACCCAACAAACCCTACCGTCCATAGTTATAGGTGATCTAAACGAGATTGGGAACAACAATGAGAAGATGGGAGGCACCATATATAATTTTGCTAGATTTCAAAGATTGAACGATTTCAAAAACCAGACTGGACTTCTAGAGATCCCTGCAGTCGGAAACCCCTTCACATGGAGAAAAATGGTAGATGGAGAGGTCAGTATTAAAGAGAAACTTGATCGCGTGCTCGTGCAACATCAATTTTTAGAAACTTATCCTGATATTGTAGCCACAAATGGAGCCTTCTCTACATCCGATCATTGTCCTATCACTATCACACTGAACAATCAAGCCCAATTTAAACCACCACCTTTTAAATTTGAAAATATATGGTTAAAGAGAAGAGATTTCCGTAATGTAGTCAAGCAAGCATGGAGAACAAGATATAATGGGTCAGCCATGTTCCGTGTAGTCTCAAAACTAAGAATAGTTAAGCAGAATGCTAAGATATGGAATAAGCTCACATTCGGGAATGTTTTTAGACAGATCGACATTGTGGAAAAGGATCTGGTATTATTACAATCCGCAAAAGTCGATAACACATCGAGGGACAGCAAAACCAAAGAAGCAATGCTGATTAAGAAAAAAGAAGCGTTACTTCAATATCAAAAAGAATACTGGGGACAAAGGGCAAAATCCAAACACATTAAAATGACGGACTGTAATTCAGCATATTTCCATAGAATAGCTACAGGAAGGAGAAATAGGAAAATCATCAGGCAAATCACAACAGTAGAAGGAACACTAGTTATTGGAGAAGACAATATACGCAATGAGATTAGACAGGATTTTGTGACAAGGTTTTCTAAAGAACAAATAAATAAAAGAATGTTACAAGATTATCTAGAGTTAATTCCCTCATCTGTTACTGACGATGAGAATAAGTTCCTTATCGCCCAACCATCTAATAGTGAAATAAAGAATACGGTATTAATGTTAGGGCAGAACAAATCCCCAGGTCCAGACGGTATGACAGCTGAATTTTTCAAAGAATACTGGGACATAGTTGGGTTAGATGTCATATATGCGGTTAAGGCATTCTTTCATTCGGGCAAGCTCTTACGTCAAATAAACCACACCTTCATTACACTATTACCTAAATGTGATAACCCAGCAAAAACAAGTGATTACAGACCGATAAGTCTTTGTTCAACCCTTTATAAAATAATTTCCAAAATCCTCACAGAAAGACTAAAAAAGGTAATTGGAAAACTAATCCATCCTCTGCAAGGAGCTTTTGTGTCGGATAGGGCAATTCAGGATAATGTATTGATTGCACATGAAATTTTTCATTCTTTCAAAAATCGAAAGGGTGCGGATGGTTGGGTAGCTATTAAACTCGATATGGAGAAAGCATATGATCGAGTAGATTGGGATTTTACATCTGCTGTCTTACAGAAGTTTGGTTTTCATTCAAAGTTTATCGGCCTTATAATGGAATGTGTAACCACGGTTTCATTCT
The DNA here is from genome assembly GCA_963922045.1 of Persicaria maculosa. Lineage (NCBI taxonomy): Eukaryota > Viridiplantae > Streptophyta > Magnoliopsida > Caryophyllales > Polygonaceae > Persicaria > Persicaria maculosa. Next base: position 56,454,773 of record OY998258.1, on the reverse strand, counting down.
CGGTCCTTGTGAATAATGGCCCAACTGAAGTCTTCAAAGCAAAGAGAGGGCTCCGTCAGGGAGATCCTCTTTCCCCCTTTCTGTTCATCCTAGGTGCGGAAGTATTAGCCAGAAAACTGTCGGCTGAAGCGCTCCAGCCAAAATCGGGTATAGGATTCAAATTTAATCGTGCTACAGTGAGGATCCCGTTCCTCTCATTTGCAGATGATATCATTATATTCTCAAAAGGAAATCTGGAATCTTGCAATAGGGTCAAAACAATTATGACTGAATACTGTCAAATATCTGGGCAAAAGATCAATTACACAAAATCCGCGTTTCAATGTTCTCCAGGCATAGCATCCAACAGGGTCCCAAGCATCGTCAGCACTCTTAATATAACCAATCAGACAAAATTGGATAAATATCTCGGCTGTCCAATAATTAATGGGCGTGTCAACAAAACGACGTTTGAAGAAATCATCAACAAGACAAATTCACAATTATCAAAGTGGAAAGCCAATGCCTTATCACAACAGGGACGCTCGGTCCTTATAAACTCAAACCTGTCAGCAAAACCATTGTATGCTATGCAAAGTTTTATGCTACCAACATCAGTGCACTCCAACCTGGATAAAATAAATAGATCGTTTTTCTGGAATAAGGACCTACAATACAAACCACTGATTGGCTGGGATAAAATATGCAAATCCAAAAATGCAGGGGGCTTAGGTCTAAGGAAAACTAAAGACATGAATACAGCCTTGCAACTAAAATTACTATGGAAAATTTTGGCGGAACCGGATAACATATGGGTCAAAATTATCACTGCAAAGTATTTAAAAGATACCCATATCCTAAGGTACCAGAACAATGGAAACGCATCATGGCAATGGTCACAGTTAAGGAAATTAATTGACCCATTCCGAAAAGGTATCGGAACTGGCAACAGATCTTTCAGCGAATGTAGGCAACGGAAGATCCATTAGGTTTTGGGAGGATAATTGGGGCCCTCCTCACCCATTAAAACTACACTGTACAGACACAGATAATATGGACCTAAATAGCACGGTTGACGAATTTATTGCCAATAATGGTTGGAGCATACAGAAACTCAAACAGGTTCTACCAGACGATTTAGTACTACAGATATGTGCAATCCCTCTACCGGTATGCTCCATTGAGGACAGATTATACTGGTGGCCGGATAGGAAAGGCTGGTTCACAACTGCTAGCGCCTACAACCTTGTCACAAATGCTCTAGAACCAATAGGCAATAACAATGCGTGGATTTGGAAAATAGATGCCCCGCCCAAAGTCAAAAATTTCCCATGGAAAGTATGCAATGATGGATTACCAACTGCTGGGAAACTGGCGAATAGAGGAGTATCAATCCCACCATACTGCGAACTGTGTAATCATCATCATGAAGATGTAGTCCACCTACTTTTTGAATGTAAATTCTCTTCTATAATGCAAAGTCTAGATAGTGCCCGGAAATCTGTTATTGAAAATGAAATTCAATCATCAAGAAATATCAAAATTATAATGGGTAAGATTGGGCAAATTTTGAACAAGGAGGAGAAACAAAAATAGGCTTTCAACTGGTGGATGATATGGTTAACCAGGAACCTCCTGGTTTTCCAGCAAGAGAAACTGCCTACGCAAACAGGATTTCAACAAAAAGTGGAGGTGAATCGACAGAATTGGATTAGAGCAAATATGGCAGATCAGGAAAATCATTCTGTGAATAGGCAAGGAAAGAGCCCAAAGGGTAAAGAAAGGACGAAGAATAGAATAAGGTGGAGAAAGCCGCCTCAAAGCTGGACGAAACTCAACTTCGACGGCTCCTCAACCCACAATCAACAGAGTTCCATTGGATTTGTCATACGAAATGAAAATGGTACAGTATTAGCAATAGGAGGAGATAAAATTGGAAAACAATCACCCCTTATGGCAGAAGCACTCGCCTTGAGAAAAGGAATTGTGTGCGCAAAGCAACTAAACATTAGCAAACTCATTGTTGAAGGTGATTCCTTGATCATCATTGATTACTTCAAAAAGGGTACAAAATGTCCATGGGAAATCGAACTACTGCTATCTGACATTAGTTCCTTACTTTCTGGGATTAACGAAGTCGTGTTTACACATGTTCTTCGTACAGGTAATTGCGTGGCGGATCGGGTTGCACACCTTGCTCACGCAACTAATAATCCCAACCTTCACAGCGATTCTGATCTTTATGATCTCATCCAATTGGATGCTATCGGGTGACGACTTTGTCGCATCCGAATGTTTACCGAATCAAAAAAAAAAAAAAAAAAAAAAAACTTGAGCCCCTTTATTTGTTGATAAAAAAACTCTTTCAACAGTCTGCTTATAGTTGTGTTGGTTTTGTTGAGTTGGTCATAATGTGAATTTGCAGTGTACAATTAGGAATGAATCTTTGTGGAGTTTCAATATCTTCAACTTTCTTATCGGATTGATGCTCTATGGTTATTTCCTATGCTAGTTTTGCTACCTCTTAACGTTTTTTTTTTCTCAGATTGAATAAGTAAAGCATTTTGGAGGAAGCATCAAAGAGATCATCAATGAGGAATTTGGTGTTGGAATTCCTGCAAAAAATTTGATTTATTCTTCAACCCATCATTAGGTGTGTTCTAGCTAGTTCAATAGGCAATTCATAAACTTGCATTATGGTTGCTTGATTTTTGTTGGAACCTTGAAGCCTCTGCTAAATATTGCTCTTTTTAGACCCTCTACATGAACATTTTAGGTGAAATATAACTTTGGATTTGGATCAGTACCTCTTTGCCACAGTGGCAATCTTTATTGTGATTCCTGAGTGCTTTTCAATAGAAAGTGTTTGATAAATCTTTGTGATGCGGGACCATCAAAGACACCTTCGGACACATCTATACTTGGGGATGAACCTATGATTCGAGCTCGCGGGAATGAGGTCATCCTCAAGAGGAAGAAGAAGGCTCCACCTTGAGAGAAGATCCAAAGGTGCAAATGACGTTTTAGACTCTCGTTTAGAATTTTGACAGCTTTTCGACGTTTCAGTAAAATGAGTTGTACGGATTCAATATTAATCGGATTGAGGCGTACTATACCTTGTCGGAACGAGAACGAAGAGATCTACAACTTTGCTGTTGAAGGTTTTTCCAGATTCAACCTAGAGCTTGGCCGAAAATCAACATCTTTGCAAGTTGTCACTGTTTTGACGGGAATAAAGAACTTTCTTTTGTTATTTTTAGTAACCTTCTTTATTTAAGTTATTTTAGGTAATTTAGAGATTTATTTTAATTTCTCTTTAATTGTTATTTCTATCTAAAATCAGCCCTTGGGGTTATAAATAGAGGCTGATCTCCTTGTAAAACATAAGACGTCTTCCATTATGAATGAAATCTCAGTTTGTGTTTAAACACATGAGTGAAAGTCGATCGATTAGAAGCATGGCTCATCGATTGCAACTATTGGTATTGTTATTGGTATTGTTTTAATTTGGTTTGCTTTGTGTTCATCAACTTCGCAAGACTTGGTGATCCTAGTATCCACGAGCCCCCTCCTTGTGCCTCCAAGTTGTCCGCTTGGTTGTGTAGGGTTGTAGAGGCGAGTTATATAGTCATTGGTATTGGTTCCTACCCTCTTAGGAGGCCTGGGGTCTTTATCTTGTTCTATATAGATCGACTCAGTCCTTATCGGTCGTATCTTTCAATTCTTGCATCTTTCTTTAATCGAGTCTTGTTCTTGGTCTTGTCGATTTCGAGTTCAGCCTTTGTTCTTGAGATCTTGTGTCGAGTCTTGTGTTTCTTTATCATTCTTGCTGCGTTTCTTGTCTTCTTTATTGAGTCTTGTTTAGTTCTTGCTTCCGTTCTTTAGTTACTTGCTTGTTTGTCGATGATCGGGCCATCTTAGGGCTAACCCCGTATCACTTTGATACTTTTTTTTATTAAATATTTCTTTTGGTGCATTAATCACGAGGAAATATGTGGAGATTTATGAGCTTCTACACCTTTGCTTTGAATTTTTGCTGCTTTTGTTTCTTTTCCAGTTATTTTGCTCCATTTGTGCATTGGATATGTAATTTTATATTTTTATTAATAAAAATTGGTTCCTTGCTTTTTGTTTATTGCTTGCTAACTAGGTGATAACATGTTTTTAACTCCACTTGTGTTTTGGTACACAACCGGTCCCAAGCTCGGAAAAAAGGAGGATGGGAGATATGTTATATGGTATTTCATGTTATTAGATTCTTAAATATCATCACAAATGTGTTATCAATAAAAATGTCATCAATGAAGTATAATCACATTTTATGCTCATATATTATCAATTTTATAAAATTGTCAATAAAAATGTCATCAACAAACAATGTCATCAATGAAGTATAATCACAAATGTCATCAATGAATAAAAGTCATCAATAAAAGATGTCATCAATGAAGTTTAATCACATTTTATGTTCATGTATCATCAATTGTATAAAAATGTAATAAAAATGTCATCACGCATGATTGCATCAATGAAGTGTAATCACAAATGTGTCATTAGTGAATAAAAGTAGAATAAATGAAAATATATCGATATACAATTGAATAAATTAAAAAAGTAGCATCAAACGATTTAATTAAAAAAAGTGGTATCAAATAATTGCATTATAAAAATGACTTCAAAATACTTCTTCGAAAAAGGCATCACATTAAAGAAAAAATGCCAAAAAATGACATCAAAACACTACTTTTAAAAAATGATATCACGATAAAAAAAAATTGTCATGCAAAAAGTGGCATGAAAAAAGTTTTATAAAAAAAGAGGTCATAAAAAAAGTGTCTTATCACCAACAGGCAGCAGGGGTACAATGCGGCTAATTAATTTTGTTTTCGGGTACAATTAGCTAATTAGCTTTTCATAAAGGTATAATCACCAAAATCACCCTATATTTAAATATAATTGTAATTAATTTGAAATATCTCACATATGTACAAATCTATATATCTATCTATATACTACTTTAATTTAGAAGACTTTGCCGAGGTGTCGTATTCTCCTTCACTTTAGCTAATTCAACCAATCTCGTTTATCCTAGCTACTCCTTCTTTTTTTTCTGCCTCTCCTGCACTCCCTTCCTAAGTGTCATCTTCCTAGAATCAACATTGGCCTAGGCGAATAATGATTCTTGATTCATTGAATAAAACTTGTTTATTAATTCATTGATTGATTTTAATATTTACAAAATATCTTACGTACTTGTGCATAATTGTTCACATCCCAACGAATAATGCATCAATTTATACAAATTCTAAACAACATAACAAACTTAGCAAAATTAGGCTTCTACCAATAATGTTTATCATATTCTGAATACAAATTCCGAACTAGCTGGCAAAATTGAGCTTCTATCTATAAATAGTGATTCTCAATTCACTGAATAATGCATCAATTTCTTCAAAAACCACTCATCGACATGTCAAAAATGGCCATTAAGTCACCTTCACACTGTGATATTCATAAATTGCTTATATATACACACGAATAATCACTTGTATGCATGAAAATAATAACTTATATATTGGGGTAATATGACAACTTGTATAGAAATAATATCTTATAGTTATGTGTATATGAATAATCACTTGTATACAAATAATTACTCGTATGCATATGAATAATCTCTAATATTCACCCCCAACCTTTCCCTATGCTATAACATCTGAACTTGATATCATCTACCATCAATCTCATCTTTTAAACCCAAAATGCATATAAGAGAAGCCATTGTCGATGATAGATCTCATAAAAAAAAAAGCACAAATCCCTAAAAAACACCACCACGAACAAATTTTTTTGCCATGAAATCTAGTGATGACATGGAATTGTCGTGCCTATTGGATTAGTTTTTGCCACGGCACCTCGGCAACTAGCATCACATCACTCAAGTTTGCAACGACATGGGGGTCTCGTAGCTGATTTTGTTACAACTGCTCAATATTAGCCACGACAATGAGCTTTCTATGGCTAAAATATATAATTTTTTATTAAAAAGGTAAAAAAAAAACATTTTTCGACATGAAAGAGAACAATCAAGAGGTGATTTACTGACCCAACTACATGACAACATAAATCAATGGGAAACAACTGATTAGTATATAAACCCAGATAAAACCTAGAACACGGAGAAACTAAAGGAATTTCTCTCAATGGACATTATAGATCAGATTCTCAGTACTTATATACCATCAAATGAGTTTAAAGATAGACTCTACTGCAAAGTGAGTAGAAATGGATGATTCTGCCAATGCCTTAGAATATACTATAAAAGCACAAAGGAATACTACTGAATCCTTTGATTGTATTTGGAAAATAGACTGTCCACTAAAAGTGAAAAACTTCGTATGGAAAAATATACTAAATGAACACCAACCAAAGATAGACTACAAAATAAAAGAATAGATGTAGCGTTGGAATGTACACAATATAACCATACGATGAAGACGCAACACATTTATTCACGGAATGTCAAACTACCCTCATAATTATACGAAAAATGAAACAACAGATCGGAAGTATAGTAAAAGGCACAAACAAAAACAACATAACCTATAAGGACATTATTGTAGAAATTTTTGCTAAATTATCCACAGAACAGAGATTTGTTTCGGCCTTCACCCTATGGGAATCTGGTCTTGTATTGCTTTGTAGTAGGACATGTATTTTATTTTATTTTTTGCATTTTCTTTTCTGTTGTTTGTTTTGTTTGCTTCTTTGTTTATAATGGTTAGTCCATCTACCGGTTTGTCACTCTAGGCATTAGAGAATCGAATCTCTTTCCTAGCATAAAAAAGTAGTTTGGGATTCAAACTAGCAAACCTAAACCTGATGTCAGCTTCTTTTGATTTAGGGTTCAAGTGATTTCGTCTCCCCGACCATATTGCTCGATGAAGAGAAACGATATTTGATATTTAGTTGCGTAAAATATCATGTTGTACAGATAATGCTAGAAAGGTGCTCGCTCGTCTCACTAAAGGCTTGACTGGACTGACTTATCCTTGATATGCAAAGGAGCAGAAGCAATCATCAATGCAAATCAAATATGTTTTTCTTAACAGTTTTTTCTTAAGGTTTTCATATTATCTATCCAACATATCAACTTATGCTCAAACCCATGCATTAAGTATCGAGATATTTACAACCACCAAAACTAATAAGAGGATGTAGGGTTGGAATTATTGTGTGTCAAGGTATACATCAAAGCATCGCAATAATAAGAAACTCTATACGAAGAGGTTTTTTTTATACAGGGTGTTATGTACGGTTCTTACCAGGACACGAAAATCCTTTGTTTTTTTTTCATTCTATTTCTCCTTAACGATATTCGCTCATGGAACTTCACAACACTATAAATGGTCTTCGTAGCCAATCAGGCAATCATGCACTAGACAATAGTTTCGCCCTTTGGTAAATAGAATTTTCGTTTTTTTTTTGTTTTTTTTTGTATTGGTCGATAAATGCGTTGAACTCCATAAATACATATGGTACATAAATTGGATTTTAAGGGTAAATTGGGAGGCTATTGCTTTTAACTGCTCCATTTTATTACTCACCGCCGATCTCACCAAGGTACTACCATTATCATCTAGAGAGATGAGTTCATGCATCCAAATCTTGCTTACCCCATAGACCATAGTAGTAGCACTACTGTTCTGATTGTGCCACAGATGTGAACAAGAAACCAAGCTGTGCTTTATTTAGAACTAAAAAGAAGAGTATTATTAAAACAACAACAAAAAAGGGGGGCCAAACCGCTGCCAACGTCCGATGGTACATTGTCGGACAAAATAACATCCTGCAGGGAAAGTGGACACCACCGGAGCGTAACATTCCATTATGTCTTTACAACCCCACTTGTTTGTGGTAGGATACATTGATTGCATACCTGACAAGGTATAGCTGTAAGTAATATTACACAAACCTTGAAGACGATAGGACCTTCAATAATGGGAGCTATGGAGTGTTTCATTCATCATGGACTAGAGGGCTGTAGACGGGAAACCACATATGCTTTTTAACGAACTGCAGAGTCTCCTCCTGCATTATATAACAAACATACATAATGAATGGAACAGGTGCAGTGATTTCAGCTGCTGCAATAAAGCATACAGATAGCAAGGAAACGATGGAAAATCCACAAGGCTAAGGTCCAAATCAGGGGCATATATACTAGTGTTACACTTCAGATGTGGATATATAAACTGAAAATCGAAAGACAAGAAAATATTTTAGATGATGATTTTTCATTTTCTTTTCTGCAAAAAAAAAAAAAAAAAAAAAATTTACTTTTGACATATGGCTGAGCTCTTTTGGCCCCACGTCTCCATATCCTTCAGCAAGACCTTCCGCAACAGCTTCTCTTAAGACAGCAGCAGCAACTTCAGCGGTGATCTCTCGTATGCTGGATGATGAACTAAATTGTTAGCATAGACAGTATTTGACAAGCTTAGAACCAGTGCACAAAGGAGACAACCAACACCCTTGACTAGTGCACTCAGTATAAGGCCTGGGAAATATGATATGTTTGGGTTTTCACTTTTGTTCATTCATTATACCCATGCTTGGAGAATTTTTGAGCCCACAAATGTTGCTTTTTTTATAGTGTATTTCTTCTTTGATTTTCCATCAAGGGACAAAAAACCCTGACCTGGGACTTATCAAAGAGGTAAATCACACAATGGGCAACCAAAGTCTATTCGCCAAATGAATAGATGTAGCTTTTCCAGGAAGCTGCAGGTGGATCCTCCAACAATCCACATTTAAAATTTACCATAAGAAAGGTAGCCAAAGACAAATGCTACTCAGGTTTAGGTGATTTGTCAAGAGAATACGTCACTTTTAGAGCTTTAGTAATGTTTCTCTCCCATCTGTCTTAGACTTGAGAATCAACACTTAAACCCCTTTGAAAATTCATATACACTTGAAAATACCATTAGCTGAAGCCACAACCAAGCTATAAGCTGATTAGGTCCGATTAGGCTGTCTGAGAAACATAGATAATGGGACAATTCATGTAGGTCGATTCCCTGTTCTTCATTTGGGAATCAAAGTAGGTAACCTACCAGTATTTAGCTTCTTATGGCATACATTTATAGTACTGGATGCTAATGATCTCCTAAAAAAAACTCTTTTTTAAATCTTCCCCTTCCATAGTTTAAGAAATACCAGTAGACCACCTTAGAGGTTTCATCCCCATATACTCAGAGAAGACTGGATAATAAAGCCATTCTCATATCCATCTGACTACATTTTCTCATCAAATAATAAAAAAAAAATTCAAAATAAGAACTTGAGCACTGCTTAAAATGAAGGAACATGACCTTTCAACAGGAGGATACAGAATTCCCTTTTGGGTATCCTCATCAGTCATATATGAAGCTAGGCTGCATCACCAGAAAACTACGAGTTATAAACTTAGAATCATACAGAAAAGAGTAACAATTACAAAATGGTACAAGGAAATATATTTTTTTTTTTAAAAATCCACCCCTTTATCCAATGCAACCTTCATACAGCAAAAATCAATCACATGATACATTCAGTGCCAATTTGGTCAGTTAGTGCCATACTGAACTGAGGCCAACCATACTCCACTAGGATGGAAGAAAAGATAAGGGAAAGGGATGCATAGCTGATCTATTCATCCAATTTATTTTTATTTTGTATCCAAACTAACAGCAAAGGTCTAGTTAAAATGCAATTATAAAGCATATATTTCATGAAATAAGAACAATCAATTTTTCTTTTTACCTTTCAGAAGCAGCCTGCATCATTTCATCTGTGATAATACGGGCTCCAGAAACTAGTGCTCCCAAACCAATCCTGAATCACAAGCAAAAATTGTTTCACTTTAATAACAGAAAAATCATATCAACACACACAAATGACATTTCTAAAAATAGAAATTACCCTGGAAAGAGATACATGTTGTTGGCTTGATTCACATGACATACTTTTCCATTCCCTACAAGGGTTGATTCAAAGAAATATCAGTAAGTAGAAACCATAGAGATAGTAAAACATAAGACCTTCCAAATCGGTTTCCATTAGTAGAAGTTATGCTCTTTGAGTGGCTAAAGTGGTACGCTTTAGAATAAAACATTGGCATATCCCATAGAGAATACCTAAATCAACATTTTGGAAAGGACTTCCACTTGCAAATACTATATGCTCTCCAGCATATTTGAAAGCATCAGCAGGAGTGCATTCAGCTGTCCAATTAGAAATAAAAACAAAATGAGATATAACGGAATTTTAAGGGATAAGTTGGTGATGATAATGACAAAAATAATATTATGAAGCATGTTGAAATAAAGAAACCTTTAGCTGTTGGATTTGACATCGCAAAAATGGCAGGCTTAGGGCAGTCAGATTCCCCCATAGCCCGAAGCACCTGATCCCATGCCAAGCAAAAAATTTGTGTAATTTTACAACAATTCAAAAGCACTGCAAATCATATACTTAAAAATGATAATAACTAGAGCAAGTTCACTTTGGCCATAGTTTCAAAAGGGGCAGCTTATGAAAAGTCAAATCGACTACTAATGAAGCATCATTGTATGTATGGCACTTCTGGGTCAGTTGGAAATACCCTCTCGACTCGAGGTAATCAAGGAAAGTTGCATATACCCCGACCCCCAATACCCTGCTCTAACTGAGTTTATTTTTGTTTCTATCAAAAATAAATATCAGTGCTTCCATGACTCAGATTTAAGCTTTATTGTTCCTAATGATTATTCAACACATAAAAATAAAAACTCAGTGCAAGGAAAAAGCAAAAGAAGGGTCGGTAAAACACGCTTGGGAACCATAGAAATTACATGCACGTCACAAATCCACAGTATATTATCTGAAGAGAGTAATAGAAGGGTAGGTACGTTGTTTTCAAACAAAAGGAAGAAAAAGAAGAATAAACCAGAGAAATACACACCTCTTCAGTAAAGATGCCACCAACCCCGGAGAGACCGAGAAGCACATGAGGCTTTACCTTCTTAACCTGTACATAAACAGTTTGTCACATAGAATTCCTCTTTGCAATCTCACCTTTAACACTCGAACACTATCAAACTCCAATCTATATTTTTGTTTCTCGTATCTGGCAGAAAATCATTTTTTAAGTGATGAAAGAAAGCATAAAAGAAAACATTTACCACTTCAAGAAGACTGGCACCCTCCTTGAGACCATTAGACTCAGCTGGATTTCTAGCAAAAGGAGCAGCAGCAGGATCCACATTTTGTCTCTCTTTTGTGATGAGACCCTGCATTACAAGAACATTTTCCAATTAATTTCAAAGTGTTGACAAAAATGCCATGTGACCTTTGTCAAAAAGTATTAAAAAAAGGATACACGTAAAAGATCAAATCAAAGAGTACATGTAAAACATGTGAATATAGCTATTAGCCTATTACACTTTGTTAACATTAGGGAATGAAATGGGAGGAATGAAACAAATTTTGTATGAAAAATGAGAGGGTAATGATTAGAATTATGATCAATGAACAATAAATTGAATATGGACTAGACTCACTAGGGTAACAACTACCTTAACCTACTATAAAACCAAGGGGGGCTAAGTTTGAGGCTACAAAATCATTGTTAATTTATCACATGCTCCATATAAGGTTGAATGCCAGGATACATAACATCATAAAAAAAGACAAACAGTGTGTCTACGTCAAACTCCATTGAAAATGAACACAGATCATATCAAATGAAGAAAAGATCACCAAATCATATAAACAATAGCTTACTTAATAAAGTTAAAATGCAAAAGAATCACATTCAGAATAAAAGAAGTTTGTCAACCATTTATTGAAGCATAGAGCAGCACATTACATCTTTATCTAGTAGATAAAATTGGTGATTCGAAGTAACTCCGTTAGCCCCAGCCATCCTAGACGCAGCCTTCACAGCCATGTTAATAACACCAAGCCCTGCACTGAAGAACGAAATAGGATATCAATCAATATTCAATCCCAAAAACACCTAACAGAGGAATATTAGAAACAAAATATTTAAAAGAAATTGTAAATGCACCTAAGCAGTCATTGCTTAAATAGTTTAATTTATATACCTTCCAGCTCCAACCACAACTATCTTTTGATTCACAAACTCACTCAATGGTTGGCCTTGTGCTCTCACAGCACCCAATAGACCAGCCAATGCAACCCCAGCAGTGCCCTGAAATCTAGGAATTTAAGAACAGAGCCACACCAATAAACCAGAAAATTGATAGCATATAGGATCTGTGTGGCAGTCTCAGTGTAACATACAGCATATTGTTTACGGATTATAACAGACTTAGTAACTGACCTGTATGTCATCATTGAACATGCAAAACCTTCTACGAAATCGTTCCAGAGTTTCAAAGGCCCACTTCATTTGGAAATCCTCAAACTGTCAACAACACCAATGATGTAAGATGTTCATATGCATGATAAACCAAATGACGATGCTATAGATCCTGAACGGAACAAACCTGTACAACAGCCTTCGGCCAACGTGTATGAACTGCTTCCATGAATTCATCAACGATAGAAAGATACTCCTCCCCTTCTAATCTAGGTTGCCGTAATCCTAAATCTAAAAAATTATAATCAAATGAAGCGAAAAATGATATTTCTGCCAGTCCGAAAAATCTAGTGTCAGATAAACTTCACTACTAAACACACACATAGGCCCAAGTGATGAAAAATTAATTATCACTCACAAGGAATTGCCAGCTTCAAGATATTAAAAAAATCACAGAGAAAAAACCTCCACTTTTAGTGAACATCAAGTAATCTTCTTGACAAAATTGTCTTTTAAGCATCACTGTCCAAAAGGAGTTACAAGAAATTTATAACACTGACAAATCTAGGAATCTCGAAAACTTAATAAGAACATCAGTGATCTCCCCAATACATTCTCATTGCTGCTAATTTTCTAAGGTATGCATTATGCTTGGCAAACATACTTATTGCTCATACGATAAGCCAATAACTGGCAAGGCCTAAGAAGGTTTCTAACACGGTGATAATGTGCTGATACAGATGCAACACATCTTGGTGTTACTGATAAAGCACCAGTGGTTTCTTTCTGGCAAATTGAGTACAAATCAGTGTGTTGATGTTAGACAAATATATTGCAGAGGACTGAAAATAGACACATAACGTCATACATTCGCTGTACTCTCGTGTTTAACAGAGATTTAGTAGAAGGAAACAATGGAGATTTTTATGGGCTTATAGCAATAGTACAAAAACAAGGCACGCAGTTAAGATATAGACAACTTGCAAGAACCAATGAAATCATCATAAAGTACACAGCAAATATATCGACAACTTCCACAGGATGCTACTTACAAAGTGGATCTTCGAGTAGCTTTTTGTTGTTGGTACCCACATCAAGCATAACTGGGAGTACCTGTTAAAATTTTCAAGATCAAAATAAATTGTCAGATCAAATAGAACATGCAAACCAATCTCTTCAAAGGAATGTACAAACTAGGAGAGTGCATCAAAACCTACTCTTTGCGGATTGATGCCTGCAGCAGCAACATAGACATCAAGTTTTCCAATCGGAATTCCGATTCCTTGAACTCCAAGGTCCCCAAGGCCAAGAATGCGGCTTCCATCTGTGATAACTACCATATCAACCTGCTTATATTAACAAAAAGAGTAAGGGTTCGTCTAAAAATAGGGCCCAGCCTCCAATAAGCACCTTAACTAGTAAAGATTAGCAATTACACATGCATTATATAATCCAGAGGTCGTGAAGTAAGCATCGAAAACAATATACATTGAGCTTATTTTCCTGATGGCTTACATAGAGCACATTATAGCAAGAACAATAAATTGATCAAAATATACCAAGTAACAACTTGATTTTGCTTGACCTTTCTTTTACACTTGACCCTTAGTATGGTCAAGTCTTTTGTACTCCTAGGTAAGCTCAGGTACTTGTATTAAGTCTTAATCTTTTTTACCCTACCTAGATTTTTTCCCCATGAACTCTCATGCTAGGCAATGTGTATTTGCTTGGTTTGATACTGCAAATCGTGTATATGAAAGAAAATTATAGTTTGGATTTTACGTACTTACCCTTAGTTTGGCGAGTGAATTTTTTTATTTATCCACTAAGTGTTTTTTAAAGTCCTAATCATTGAAAACAACCATTCTCTTTTCCTTTTGGAGAGAATGGTTTTCATCTGAATATATTCACTGAAAACAACCCAAAAAAATCTTCTAGTTTGATCATTATGAATCAGTGACTCGGAAAGAGAATCTACATAAGCGTTGTACAGAGACTATGGAATGAAACATAACACCCACTGCCACTGTTTAGTCTTACATCAAGGAAGATTCTCTAGGGGCATAAAGGTCCAGTGAAAAAAATCACATTTAAGTAAGTATGAGATTCCAAACAAGTTTTAATGAGTCATTAGAGAAGACAACCCAGCTTTTATGAGTTCCCAACTCACTAGGAACATCTAAGAAGGCACCAACTAAGCCTTCACGATATCTAGATAGTAGATAAAGTATATACTAAGATCTTCTACCATGAATACCCTTCTACCCCACAGTCATACTACTTTTGCCAATATATATGAACCCTTGAGTGTTTCAAAACAATAGCTGAACCCTCTAACTAAGAAAATATTAGAACACCTACATCAATCACGAGCAAAAAATACTGCGAGCTATTATGAATTAACCATAATCAGACAAAGCAGCCCTAGAATAGAAGAAAAAGGATAAAGACTGGATATTCTAGAGGTGAAAATTGCTGAATGGTTGATATCTTTATTCAACACTAAAATTTTATTTCTAGGCTTAAATTGCTTAACATTGACATATCAAAAACTAAACGACAACCATATCATATGCATCTACATAAATGCTGCTTAGAACATACCTGGTGAGATGGCCAGTTATAGATCATAGACATCATCTCTCCTTTATCTTTTGCGCTAAAATACATTCCACGTGGCCGTCTAAATAAACCTGAATAGTTTTGACACACCAACCCCACGGTAGGAGTATATATTATTGGGGCAAAGTCTTTGATGTTATCAATAAGAACCTGAGACAAAACCAAAATCACCTTGGGTAATTGCTTAAATTCATAACAGCTTCTAAAAGATCAAATCGAAACTTACTCTATAGTATAATGTCTCATTCCTGTCATGTAATCTATTTAAGATTCTCCATTTTGACAAGGATACAACAGTATCTGGTTGGCCTTGTGTATTCTTCTCCAGTGACCGATAAGATTGCACTAGTGAAGAAGACAGAAAAACAGAATCATCAAAAGTTAAGAAAATGAAATACAAGGCAATAAATGAACTTGTAACAGATAAAGCTAAGAGCGGTTAGCTAATGACGGAATGCACAAATATACCAAATAAAACAATCTTTTAATCATTTATACTTTTTTTACCTAAATAATAAAAGAAGTTTCAAACCAGTATATATAGAAAGCTGGTGAATACAACTACATCTCTCACAATCATGACCTGAACTATGTTTGGACTTCTTTCAATATGTGCACAAGTTCTTAAGGAACCCTAACGATATAATTTCTCACTGGTTATAATACATATGTTGGATTTGCTATGCTGAATTATTCTGTGTTTTCTTTGTTGGGTTATGTTAGCCTACTTTTAGGCCTTATTATTCAGCTATTAATGTTAGGTTGTACTATAGGCATTAGGTTTTGTTACCTAGGCTACTTTTATGGATTACTTATATCTTTTGGGTTTCCTCTTTTCCTGTATTTATACAGGGCTCTGCCATTGTAATTCATGGCTCAAAACTTCTCTTCTACAGCTCTAAATAAGTAGTTTTTCTACAGAGATTTTCTTCTCCTCAAACTCACTCATTTCCTAACAATATAGCATGTCATTGTCCAGGCAATACCAGCTTTTCTTCTCTACCTTCAATTCTGGTACATAATCCTAATGAAGATGAGAAATTTCATTTATGTTATTATAGAAACAAATTATTTCTGCTATAGATTATCTTTGTCCAAATTAGTGGCCTTTAATAATCCCTAATAATATACTACAAAAATTGATGAGAGAAGTTCCCCAAAGATTAAAAATTAAAACACAAAGCTTCATATAAGCTTAGATGAACTGTTACTGAGCCTTAGTTCTACTGATCCAGTGAATCTAAGTTCAGCAATAAGGCAGAGCTGTTGGAAAGTCTTTATATTAGACTAATAATTAGTTTCCCACAAGGGTTAGGATGGGAACTAGATATTCTCTGAATTTGGGAATTATTTGTGTTTAACCAGAGTTGGACATGTGGCGCAGAGATCTGCGGTCCACATCTGTCTGTCTGATTTCCCGCTAACTGCTATAACTGAAATAACTTCCCTATGAACTGCATTATGGTAGTTATTTTCTTCTCCTATAAATACTTAAAATTATTCTCCTTCTCAAATAACTTGAAGAGAACTCTTTAGATTTGTTGTCTGATTGTTCTATTCTAGGGCTTTGTTGTATCCTTAGGAGTGAATTTGTTTGTAGCCCAACAGCAACTAGTGGGGACAAATATCACTGAAAATAAAGTGATCTTTCACACCTCAAAGCATTAATAAAACCCCTATGTACCAACAAGAACATATTGAACTGATCAAGATAGCAACAATTAAGACTCATCTTCAATGAACAGGTAGAATAGATGCAATATCAGAAAGCGGTGATAGTTCAAGTTCAGTTTACCATGTCCACTATCAAATCCACTAGTTCAGTCTTAGATATACAGATGTAAGTTTAAGCACAAAGATTTTATGAGAAGTTGGGAGTAGACATACTGAAACGTTCATATTGCTGCTCAAACGTAAAAACACGAGGAGGCAAAAGACCACGGAGTCCAAGACGATCTCTTTCTGTCAGAGGAAATCCAGTCTCCTGCTCAAAGAGATAATGATCTATCTATATAAATATTATTACTGAAACTGGAAAATAATCTGCATAAAGGAGAGCTTAAAATTAGACATGATATTTTGGATTATGATATTACAGCTTATGAACAGTGAACACAATCCAATAACAAATAATTTACTCCGTAATAATTTGGCACCTTTCAGTAGCTTTTACTGAAGTTAATTTGTTGTTGTTAAGTAACTTCAGTTGATTTGATGCACAAAATCCCTATGCCATAAGATTCCGAACTCCATTGACCTCTATCAGATTCAGATCTCCCTACCAGATTAGATCCATCCTTTTTAAGGCAAATTGCTTACAGGACAATTCACAATTAATTCCATCACGTGTTACTGAATTTGCGTCAAGGAAAAAGAAAGACAAAAGACCAAACAAGACAATCCTCTTCTTTTGCCACTAAATCCGGCAGTTGATGTAATTCTAAGAACTCGGATTTAAAGTTGCACTGGTAGCAACGAATTAATCGTCCAAAATAGGAAGCGATTACTCCAAAATGTGGATGATTTCACAACAAATCTAGGCCCCTTTCATTTGTTCTACTCTGAGCTCCAAATCGTACCTTCAAGATTTTCAGTTCCAAAAATCTCACCAGTTCCACCAAATCAATTACAAAAGAGGATTCCTCGATTCGCTCCGAAATCACAGAAGAAGATAAATGAAACCGACAAAATCAACAAAGATACTTTAAAAAAAAAAAGATTAGCAGGAAAAGAGACCTTATTGAACCAAGGATCATGAAGAATATCAGCACCACGCTTGTGGACGTGACTGGGGCCGGGAATTACATTGTAGCATCGCCAATCACGGCGCAGATTCGAGGCCGCTACGGCGGATCGCGCGAGTCTCCACATCCACACTCCAAAAAAGTCGAAATAAAAAATGTCAGATCAACAAAAGAGGAAAATCATTAACAAACGCGAGAACGACAATGGATGGACAACTGGAAGCTTCAAGGGCAGTGCTTACAGTGATGAGGAAATTGCAGAGGGATAAGCAAGAAACAGACCGACACGGAGAGAGTGAAAAATTCACTTCGAACTCGATATATTCGGCACGTAGAAAGAAATACAAAGGGAAGTAGAAAATGAGGAGACTAGTATAAAAGCAACAAATAAATTTCCAAAATCATTCCATCAAAATTGGAGTATAATGATAAATATTTTTGGAAAAATTGCAGAAAACCACCCTTTAGATAGGATGTTTTGCGAAAGATCACCTCTTAAGATGAAAATTACAGAAAATCATCTCTTTAAACCGTTTTATTTGCAAAGTCACATCCATCGTCCAATTTTCATTAAGGCAAAATGGTTATAGATAGACCAATTTTTTGCCAAACTTGCAAAAATAGCACAAGGGTGAGAAAATTTGCAAAAATAAATCCTTTTCCATTTTTTGCACAAAAGTGTCCGTCACCACACCCCTTGTAGCCGGTTTTGGGAGAGAAAAGAAAAAAAGGAAAACAAAAAAAAATGTGGGGCTATCATCACCACACCCCCTCTCTCTCTCAAACCGGCACTCCATCTCTCTATTTCAAAAAAAAAAAAACCCGTTCGAAAGGGGGAGGAAGAAGAGACGTCGGCCACCACACCTCACCACTGCGACGATCGACGGCCGGGAACTGTCGGAGAAGAGAAGAACGCCGGAGGAAACTCTAAAGGTACGCCCCCTTTCCATTTCACTTGGGTTGTCCATTTTCTTCGAATCTGGGGTGTGGGGTGGGTGGTTGAAGGAACCTACTATGGTGGTAAGGGATTGAATGTCAAAGGTGGGTTGAATGATGGGTTATGGAGGGGTGATAATGGTGGTTGCGATTGAAGGAAGAGGAGGGCGGTTTTGGGGTATAGATAGGGCAAACCGACGGTTAGGGTTTAGGAAGGCCGAAGAGGATGGCAATGGTGGGAGTCGAAATTGGGAATGGGAAAGATTAGGGGGTTGATTGAAGAAGAAGGATTGAGGTTTTACATGTGTTTAATTTCGAAATCTGGTGTGGGAAAGAGAAAGGGGGTGACATGGCTTAGAATCTGAAACTGGAATTGGGTGACATTGGGTGTGGAGTTCGATTGGTATTAGGTATGGTAAACGCATTTCCATTAGTTTGAAATTGAGATTTTGGGAATTGATGTGGAATGTATGGCGTCATAGGTTTAGAAACTGTCTGACATTGGTGACATGGGTTTAGAAACTGTGTGACATGGAATATCAAATATCTGGAAAACTGATTGTTGCTCTTAAACTGCAGGAGACAAATGGTTCGGACTAAAAATGCAAAGAGTGACAAACAGCGGGAGCCCCGTTACTGTGTCCCGGAAGAAAAGCACTTCCGGGCACGGGTAAACCAAGGGTTGAGGTTGTCGATGCTTGCCAACATCGACAACTACGTCGACCCCTGCAATTGGGATAAGCTGCTGGACAGCCAATTTTGCGGGATCATCCAGCTGGCGAACCGGTGCCAATTCTCGTCCCAACTAGTGCATTACGCACTACAACGTCAAGTGGTGACCAAGAAGAAGTGGGAGACATGGTATATGATTCAGGGGAAGCTGCGGCATTTCTCGATGAAGGAGTTTGCCATTGTCACGGGGCTCTAGTGTGGCCGAGTGAAGCGGATGGTGATGGAGGAGGACAACAAGGCTGTGAAGGACTTCTTCGAAACGGACAACATGAAGGTGGGCGAGGTTGAGTACGCCTTGAAAAGCTGTCTGCTGAAGGAGCCGAGCGCAAGGAAGAGATTTAAGATCGTTCTCCTCTTCATCGTGGAGGCAGTGCTGTTGGGGGGGGGGGGGGGGGGAGAGGAAGCCTTTGCGGGGGTGGATTGTCAGGCTCGTGGAGAATGTCGAACGCTCCGATTTTGGATCGACTTAGAGGTACGAAGCTGGTATATTGTAGTTTTTTCATTTGTTATAATTCGCCTTGCATACGTATTTGGGTTGCACTTGGACTATGTTGTGGATTGTAATGGGGTTAACTTGTCGCATCACTTCGACCAGTCATGCTTCCTGCTGCGTAAAGCAGTCGCGGAGAGGGGTGACGACATTGGCCGTCGAGTCGTCATCTTGGACTCCTACTTCTCCACCTATCTGGAGAGGGAGTGGAAGGAGTACAACTCCTCACCAAAGACGCCCCCACATTCGAGGGACTGGACGACGCATTCATTGGGGCGTACATGCACATGCTCGCTGTGGCCATCTTCCATGACAGACTGTTATAAACCAGTTTCCAATTTATATGACTGCATGGTTTTCGTAGCACTAGGTCGTTACTTGATCTTTGTTGTTATGTCGTTGCTTACAACTTTTAGGACGTTATCATATCAGTTGGTTAGTTGTTTTACTCATTTATGACATTGATTGCTCAGTAGATGTAATACTTTTATGAACATCCTCTGTAGTAGGGGTTTTCTTTATCCACGTACTTGCTTTGATATTGTATTTGTGAAAATACTTGTGACACGTAATATATTTTAGGTGACACGGGTAAAATATGACACGTTAATTATAACAGGTGACACGAGAATAATAACAGGCGACATGTGAAATTGATATTGATGCCATGTAGGATTTACAGAATAAGTAATTATTCATCCACAAAATACCTGAAGTATTAAACCAACCTACTTACCCAAAATTACACCAACATACAACGCCAATACGTTAAGTTTGTGAAATTCATATAGATGCCCAATACGTAAAGTTTGTGAAATGTGCACGTGACAGGAGTTACGAGTATTCAAAATATGACACGTGAATTATAACATGTGGCACATGAAATGTAACAGGAGACATGTGAAATTCATTCTGATGCCATATATGATTTACATAATAAGTAACTTTGCATCCACAAAAAATTTCCATGGCGAACTACAACGCCCAATACCTGAAGTTTGTGAAATGTGCATGGACCCAAAGGGGATTCCAAACTACTTACTCCGTTCCCCAACCTAGTTACCCAAAATTACACCAACCTACCTACTTACCACAAAAGTATTACGAAGTTCTTAACTACATACCTATCAAAATGGTCCAACCCCTGACCCCAAAAACTGATAATGCAAAATAAAACTCAGCTTATGAGGTAAGTCGTTGGACCACCAGCAGGGTAACACAACTACGAACGACGACGCTTCCCACGGGGAAATGAGTTTCGACTTTCGAACGATTAACAGAGAAGTTTGGAGTTTGGAGTTTGGAGGAGGAAATGCCGATTTGAAATTTGAATTTAGGGTTTCGCTCTGGATGTTATGTTTGCGTCTTTTTATTTTTTTTAAGGGTGAACTTCACTTAACCACCTTTTATTTTCATCCTTCTACACTTAACCGCCCTTTATTTTGAAGTTTACGCAAAACCACCCCTTACTACCACTTTGTTATTATTTCACCACCATTGTCTCAGTCTGTTATTCTGTTCATCAATAATATGTGAAATGACCTACTTGCGCTCAAATATTGAAAATAGCCTCAATAAGTCATTTGTTAAGCACCAAATTGATAGAAATAACCCAAGAAATGTCTATAGATCACCAAGAAAAGGCGGCTTTTTCCAAGCTTGACATACAAAAATCGCTGACAGACAATGAAACGTACTTGAAGCATACATTGATAACAAGTCAGGTGTTGCTGAACACAGCAAAGGAGAATTGCCAAAGACGGGAAAATGTGTTATTACTAACTTGCTTAGATTAAAGATATTCAATCAGCTCTGATTACAAAGAGATTCAATACTTAGATTACAAAGATATTCAATCAGCTCAGATTACAATGAGATTCAATACTGCAAAAAGGGATTACAAAGTCAAATTTTTTTTCCAAACCCCCCATCCAATTAGCCACTAAAGTAGTCCCCTAAAGTATTGATCATGGCGGACGTCATACTCCATCTCTAACCCTTCGCCAAGCTCTGAGTAGAACTTCAAAACATTAGGCAAATCCCCCCTAAAATGATACTTCCTCCGTTCGGCAAAATTTGTCATTTTAGATTCTTTCACAAGTTTTAAGGCAATTACCAAATGTACTAATTTACCTTCAATTATTACCCTCCTTTTTTACTTTATCGAAAACTACTACTAACAAACTATCAATCACATCAAGGGTATTTTTGTAAAGTGGAGTGCAAAATACTTCCAATGACAAGTTTTTTTTGAACAAAAATAACACTCTAAAATGACAAGTTTTGCCGAACGGAGGGAGTACTCTAGTATGAGTTTTATTAGGGACGCATTGTGCTCAACCGCAAATTCAGAGGAGAGGGGTAGCAGGGTTGGGTTTTGGTCTAGGTTTAAGACTGTTTGTTCCACCAACAGGAACTAGGGGGACACCAGCTTCAGCCCGAAGTGGATGATTATTGGAACACAGACCAGTAAAATCCATACAGGCTCCTCATTTCCATATTATAAGATGTACCCATATGTAATTGCAATGGCACAAGCAGCGATGTCAAGTCTGGTTTTCAGATTGATGGTGGTTTCTAACATCCAGGCCCAGACTATGAAGGACAACGACATGCAAATTCTGACTAGGGAGGTCGGTTATGAGTAATAGGCAAGGCCTACCATAGCCTTCGTAAGAACAGAAGATACAACCTCCGCAACCCATGATGGGTGAGTTCGTGATTCATCAAACTTCTTCAGACGAGAGTAGCCCATTAACAGCCCGACATGTACAGTTGCAGCAATGACCAAAGATGCGATTCGAAATACCTTTTGGACCTTACGGGAGGGGAATTGCTGAGATGGTTTACGTCCCTTGGGCTGAGATGGTTTACGTCCATTGGGAGCGGGCACGCCGCGCAACATCTTACGGGGGATTGGGGGTGGATGAGAGTTTTCGCATTGCGCGACTTTGGACGGGTCACGGGGGATTTGGTTTCTCCCTCCCTTGGGCATCGGATCATCGCAAGGCCTAGTCTCCATTTCGTAAACAGTCATTTCGATGGCCAGCGCGGGCACTAAGAGCTCAAGAAACAACAGTACATGCCTTCGATCCATGACAAAGACGGGATCTTTGATGAATTAGGGTTTCGCAAAAGCGAATGATAAACAGGGCTTCGACTTTCGACTGATGAACAGAGAAGTTTAGAGTTTGGAGGAGAAAAGTTGGAGTTTGGAAAGAGAAATCGATGGAATTAGGGTTTCGCTCTGGATGATGATGAACAGAGAAGATCGGTTTCAAACAGAGAGAAATGGGTTTCGACTTTCGAACGATGAACAAAGAAGTTTGGAGTTTGGAGTTTGGAGGAGGAAATGCCGATTTGAAATTTGAATTTAGGGTTTCACTCTGGATGTTATGTTTGCGTCTTTTTATTTTTTTTTAAGGGTGAACTTCACTTAACCACCTTTTATTTTCATCCTTATACACTTAACCACCCTTTATTTTGAAGTTTACGCAAAACCACTCCTTACTACCACTTTTTTATTATTTCACCACCCATTGTCTCACTCTGTTATTCTGTTCATCATAATATGTGAAATGACCTACTTGCACTCAAATATTGAAAATAGCCTCAATAAGGCATTTATTAAGCACCAAATTGATAGAAATAACCTAAGAAATGTCTGCAGATCACCAAGGAAAGGCGGCTTTTTCCAAGCTCGACATACAAAAACCGCTAACAGACAATGAAACGTACTTGAAGCATACTTTGATAACAAGTCAGGTGTTGCTGAACACAGCAAAGGAGAATTGCCAAAGACGGGAAAATGTGTTATTACTAACTTGCTTAGATTACAAAGCTATTCAATCAGCTCTGATTACAAAGAGATTCAATACTCATATTACAAAGATATTCAATCAACTCAGATTACAATGAGATTCAATACTGCAAAAAAGGGATTAAAAAGTCAAAAAATTTCCCAAACCCCCCATCCAATTAGCCACTAAAGTAGTCCCCTAAAGTATTGATCATGGCGGACGTCATACTCCATCTTTAACCAATCGCTGAGCTCTGAGTAGAACTTCAAAACATTAGGCAAATCCCCCCTAAAATGATACTCTAGTATGAGTTTTATTAGGGACGCATTGTGTTCAACCGCAAATTCAGAGGAAAGGGGCAGCAAGGTTGGGTTTTGGTCTAGGTTTAGGACTAACACGAATGGGTTTGGGTCTAGGTTTAGGACTGTTGGTTCCACCAACAGGAACTAGGGGGACACCAGCTTCAGCCCGAAGTGGATGATTATTGGAACACATACGAGTAAAATCCATACAGGCTCCTCCTTTCCATATTATAAGATGTACCCATCTGTAATTGCAATGGCACAAGCAACGATGTCACATCTGGTTTTCAGATTGATGGTGGTTTCTAACATCCAGGCCCAAACTATGAAGGACAACGACATGCAAATTCCGACTAGGGAGGTCGGATATGAGTAATAGGCAAGGCCTGCCATAGCCTTCGTAAGAACAGAAGATACAACCTCCGCAACCCATGATGGGTGAGTTCGTGATTCATCAAACTTTTTCAGACGAGAGTAGCCCATTAACAGCCCGACATATACAGTTGGAGCAATGACCAAAGATGCGATTCGAAATACCTTTTGGACCTTACGGGAGGGGAATTGCTGAGAAGGTTTACGTCCCTTGGGCTGAGATGGTTTACGTCCCTTGGGCGCGGGCGCGTCGCGCAACATCTTACGGGGGATTGGGGGTGGGTGAGAGTTTTCGCATTGCGCGACTTTGGACGGCTCACGGGGGATTTGGTTTCTCCCTCCCTTGGGCACCGGATCTTCGCAAGGCCTAGTAGTCTCCATGTCGTAAACAGTCATTCCGATGGCCAGCGCGGGCACTAGGAGCTCAAGAAACAACAGTACATCTCTTCGATCCATGACAAAGACGGGATCTTTGATGAATTAGGGTTTCGCAAAAGCAAATGATGAACAGGGCTTCGACTTTCGATTGATGAACAGAGAAGTTTGGAGTTTGGAGGAGGAAAGTTGGAGTTTGGAAAGAGAAATCGATGGAATTAGGGTTTCGCTCTGGATGATGATGAACAGAGAAGATCGGTTTCAAACAGAGAGAAATGGGTTTCGACTTTCGAACGATGAACAAAGAAGTTTGGAGTTTGGAGGAGGAAATGCCGATTTGAAATTTGAATTTAGGGTTTCGCTCTGGATGTTATGTTTGCGTCTTTTTATTTTTTTTTAAGGGTGAACTTCACTTAACCACATTTTATTTTCATCCTTCTACACTTAACCACCCTTTATTTTGAAGTTTACGCAAAACCACTCCTTACTACCACTTTGTTATTATTTCACCACCCATTGTCTCACTCTGTTATTATGTTCATCAATAATATGTGAAATGACCTACTTACGCTCAAATATTGAAAATAGCTTCAATAAGGCATTTGTTAAGGACCAAATTGATAGAAATCACCTAAGAAATGTCTGCAATCCTCCATTCTGATCTTGGAGGGAGTGGGTATAGCACATCTACGTAACACGCCTTCCATGCTGCGACTTTGTAGAAGTCATTGACGAGAGTGTAGAAATTGATACCTCAGAACTTGGCAGCGGCCATGGCATGTGTGCATGGAAACTAGTCAATGTCGAAGCGCTTGCATGTGCAGGTACGAGCACTCAAGTTGACAACCCAGGAGGAGAAACCTTTGTGAACAGCGTACTCGTGTGGGCTGAGCGTTGTGACAACCAAGCAAATTGACATCGCGTAGTTCTTCTTCAGAGCATCATCAACAAATTTGCTAACGGACGTACCATTTTTGCTGCTTTCTTCCCGTCACTTGTAAAACCACGTGGAGGTGGTTTCAATGATGGCTTCAATCAGCGCAATGATTGGTAGGCCACGTGGCTCCTTGAAGACATATTTAAGACACTCGGCGTTGTTCGTTGTTAATATGTTGTAGCGAGCCCCCACGAAGAACGCTCGGGCCCAACTCTGGAAACCAACCTCTTTCACATATTGTCCCGCGGGGGCTGACTGTGCGCAGAAATCAGAGAACAGCTTGTCGAATTCCGCCCTCGTGTACGCCTTTGCCATCGAGAAGAACAAATCCAGCAGCACTATCACACCCTTGTACTTGCACCTAGCATTCTGAAATAGATGCCAAACACAGAACCCTTGCTTCGCAAACATATAGTGGTCCCTAATACCTTGGACGATGCTTAAATGGCGATCAGATACAAACATGAGGTCCGGTGTGTCCTCCACAACATGTAGCATGTTCCTGAAGAAGAAGCCCCATGACCCGTGATTCTCCCCATCGATAATTGCGAATGCGATCGGGTACACTTTGTGGTCTGCATCTTGGGCTGTGGAAAACAGAAGTATACCTCTGAACTTACCTTTGAGGAAACTCCCTTCCACTGAAATCACTTGCACATGCACATAGATAAATGTTGGATTTGTGACATGGTCTATCCTTGAGGTTGACATGTACAAATAGACAGATGACACGGGGATTACCTTTCGAAGGTGGGGGATCGCCTTGCGCCATACCCCGAAGCTAACAAAGGCGTACTTGAATCTTTGGGAGGAGTCCATCTCTACCCTAGTATATGTCCCGGGGTTAGTCTGCTCCAGAACGTGCAAGTATGGAATAATATCTCGGTAATTGTCTTCATCGGTCCCATGCTTGACATCTCTCGCCGCCAAGCGTGCCCTTCGGGCCTTCCAGTAGTTGCACGTGACGTCGTAGTCAGATTTCGTCAGTGCTTGCACATGGTTGGGAACGAGGTTCTTCCGAGTGTCGGTGAACCTACAAGTTATAGGCTGAGTTACTTTCCCCCGCACAAAAACGTAAGGTGACATGTGAAATATTAACATGTGACAAGGAAAACAATATTCACAACTATCGTCCAACTTACTTGGACACGAGGTTCTGGCCAATCATATCAGACGTAGCATGTCGGTTATGGTTGTGGTTCACATTGATCCCACATGTGTGCTCCTGGACATACTTGCGGATGCTCCACATAGTGGTGCGGCGGTAAGGCGAGGCCCTACACATCCACGTGCAGTTTGGGTCCACACATTGAACGACTAGCACATTTTTTGTAAACCTCTTCGCAATAAACTCGAAGCAATTCTCCACCGCATTCCAGGGAAGGCAAGTCCGCACATCAGGCTTCGATGCAAATAATTGTCCCTCCGAAAGTTGAGTAATGTTGCGTCGTGGGTCCTGGGTACGAGTCGTTGCTCTATCCATCATAGCGTCAATGTTCTGAATCATAGGTGGGGAGACGCTAGTTCTGGGCTTAAAATGTTCAAGTTCCCTCATCACCTCTTCCTCGACTTCCTCCTCCACCAACTCCCTCATATTCGTTTCCTCCTCCACACCGTTGGATTGCAAGTCATCCCGATCTTCTTCGAGCTTCACTTCATAACCTTCGGCCTCGAACGACCACCAAATCTCATTCGTGGGGGTTAGCCCATCATCAGCATCCTCCTCACTGCTAAGGCATATCACATCCAAAACAGGTCCCATGTTACTTGAAGAGGTATCCGTGTCACCCAACTCTATCACCTCCAGACCCTGTACCCTGTCACCTGAACACATTCCCTTGTCACATGACGTATTACCCTTGTCAGGAATGTCCATCGCAGGCATACCTTGTACCCTGTCATCTGAACACATTCCCTTGTCACCTGATGTAGTACCTTTGTCAGGAATGTCCATCACATCCAGCTCCCTACTGTTCCCTATGACCTCGGTCACCTCTCCCCCGGCATGTAACACACCATCTACACACAAGGGGGTTTGATGTGCCTTACCGGCTGCCTCATCTTTAACAATCTCAGCCAAATTATCCACTTTTTGCGAGGAGGGTGGCCCATTGAGGCGTTCTTCCCCGGCAGGTTGCTTGACTTCAAAGCTCTCCGTCTTCAATGGCCCGACATATATCGCTAGGGGCCATAGGTCTTCTCCGCACTTCAAGTTCAGAAATTTAAACACCTCGAGGTCGTCATCATCAGCAATAATGATCGGTTGACCCCCTTATTTCGACTTCGGCAAGTACCACAACGCCCACTCTGCATATGAGGCACCATCGCCACCCTTCAGACTGATTACATTTTTCAAAGAGTTGAAGTCGATGTCCTGTTTTATCATGATATTCTTGAGCGCCTTTGCACCCACATACATGTACCTTTCTCGACCACCCAAGAACCATGGAGGATGAGAGTGACGCATACCAATGTGTTTCCACCTGAAAAAACAAAACCAAAGTTCAGAAGAGAGATTGATGGGTATCTAATGCCATAGATGAAGAGTACTTCGCATAAAACACTTACCTCTTTCATCTGCCAATAGAGGTTTCTGGGGCATCACATTGACACGGAGATTTTGATCGCTGACAGGGGCACAGCTTGAAGCCGGCAAGTGCTCTGCAACTGGAATAGCAAATCGGGAGCTTGTCTTCCATGGTGGAACATTCTCCTTCTCTCTCATCTCTCTCTCCATGAGTTTCTACTTCAGAAATTGTGGGAGAAGAACCACATAATCACATCACCCTCTCTCTTCCATTTTGGCGCCAAACCCTTCCTCTCTCTCTTCCCTCTCACGTGTTCCCTCCCTCTGGTTTCACCTGCTACCGGCCCTTTGGGTCACATTTTGTATTTGCACAAATAACACCATAGACCACTTTTTCATCTGCGCAAAACATGGTCTATTTATGCAAACCAATTTTGAAAATGGTCTACTTATGCAAATAGCCCTTTCATTAATTGAATGTTAAAGTGTGTGAAAATTCAATTATATCTCTTATTTTTATTATTAGTTTACTCAATTCAATTGGTATTAGACTATTAGTTGATATTTAAAATTTTGACATGTTTTTCAAAAGCAAAAAACACTATAAAATATCAAAAAATAATTTTTTAAAGAAAGTAATTTCATACTTACAAAAAAACTCTATTAAAAATTGATGTGTAATTTATGTTTTATACATATAAAAAATGTGTAATACTAGGGATACTTGAAGAAAATAATTTTTTTCTAAAAATAATGTTTCATATAGTTTTTATTATTCTAAAAATGTATGTGGAATAGTGAACAGATTTTTAAAATAATAAAAACTATATGAAATATCATTTTTTAAATTTCATTTTCTTCAAGTAGCCATTTAGTAATATATACTTTTTAAAATATACTCCCTCCGTCTAAAAATATATTGTATGTCTTTTTAGCCCATCTAATTTTGTCAGAAATACATGTCTTTTTAGAAGTAATCATTACATTTAACCTACTTTTTACATCTAATCATTACTCTAATTTTTACATCACCTATACTCCCCTCCTTACAAATTAAAAAAAAAAAGAAAAAAAATACTCTAATACCAAAGTCTAATCATTACACTTAACCTACGGAGTACTTTTTTACATCTAATCATTATACTTAACATACTTCTTAATTCCCATGCATAGTCCTAAAAAGACATGTATTTTGAGACGGATGGAGTATAAAACATCAATTATATATACTTTTTAAAGAGTGTGTTTACTAATATGTGTGAAATTATAAATAAAAAATGATATTTTATAATAAAAAATTAATTTTGAAAAACATGTTAAAAAGGTAAAAATTAATTAATATCGATTGGATAAAGTAAAATAATAATAAAAACAAGGGATATAATTGATTTTTTCACGCACTTTAACATTCAATTAACGGAAATTTGGTGATGGATGTGACTTTGCAAAGAAAACGGTTTTAACGAGTGGTTTTCTGCAACTTTTCCATATTTTTTTTAATAGAAAAGCGGTTGGGGAGAATTTGCAATTCGTTATCAAAAGAAATTTGACCCAGAAAAGTTACATAGTAGATTTTTCTATAGACATGTTGAATTTGGTAGTTACTAAATTTTAGTAAATCCAAACGGAAATCTGAAATAATCACTTCAATATCCCAAGGGCAATTCCAATCGCCCCTCACTGCATTAATAACACACAAATTGTCTCATTCGACTTTGATATGTGAATGTTAAGATTAAGGGCCTCTCTTAATCCATTCCTGATAGCATGGGCTTCTGCTCCCGAACCGAGGACACAAACCAACAGCCATCATTCATACTTACCACATTAGCAAGGCGATCTCTGTTAATATATCTAAACAATGTTTCTCCATCTCAAAGGAGGGAACCATCAAAATTAAGTTTAAAATAATTTGGTTTAGATTTTTCCCATTTAATGCATGGTTTTTTTTTGATAATACGTTTTTTGTCTGATGTAAAATGTTTATAACCATGTTCTTCAATAGATAAATATTTTTTTTTATTAGGTAATGATTCGGATGCAAACCGCTATCCGAAAGCATCTTTTCGGATGAGGTCGATAAGACCTGGGTTAGTGTATAGAGAAGGGATGGAGGCAATATGAGCAAGGTGTGCAACCTTATCTGCCACGCAATTGCCGTTACGAAGAACGTGTGAAAATGATACTTCGTAAAACCCCGTAAGTAGAGTGCTAATATCTGACATAATTAGGTCAATTTCCCATGGACATTTGATTCTAGACTGTAAATGATTGATGATGGTCAGTGAATCTCCTTCAATTATAATTTTGGGGATTTTCATCTCGAGAGTCCTCATAACGCCTTCTCTTTAATGCCAAGACTTCAGACATTAAAGGGGGCTGGTGTCCAATTAGTTTACTTCACATTGCTACTGAATTCCCTGTGCTGTCACGAATGATGTAGCCTATCGAGCTCTGCTGTTGGCCAGAGGCAGAACCATCGAAATTTAGTTTCAATTTCCCAGTTGGTGGTTTTTTCCATTTTTCCTTCTTTCTAATACTCACATTTTCTTTAGGGGTATTTACTCGTTGTTGTATTTTGTTGTTATCCTCTTCGTTGTGCTTTTCTGCTTTACTCCATTCATTAATATATGAGTCGACAAGTTTTTCGAATCCTCTTGCATTTGGCGCTTTTTGTTGTTGGAAAATCAGTTTATTACGAACAATCCAGATGGTCCACCAGTGGAATACCAGTTTTTGTTTTTGTTGTGTATCAAATAGTCTGTCTAATTTTGTCATTAATGTCTCGATATTTCTCGTTAATATGATATTGTTTGAAATTTCTGATTTCACTCTTGGTGATAAACTTGAACAGCAAAGTGAATATTTGCATTCAAACAATAGGTGAGTAGTGTCTTCTTCATGGTGATTACACAAGGCACAATAAGGTGGTATTGCAATTCCTCTTCTAGCGAGACGGGCAGCTGTTGGGAGTCCATTATGACAGACTTTCCACATGAAATTCTTAATTTTAGGTGGAACGTTCAAGCTCCAGATCCATGCATTGTTGTCATTATTAAGTTCTGTTGTTCTTGTATTAAGTTTATACGCACTAGACGTCGTAAACCATCCTTTTTTGTCCGGCCACCAGTACATTCTGTCCTGTATTTGATTTTTTGGGAGGGGAATCTCTGCTATCTTTTGCGCAGTATCATTTGTCATTATCGTTCTAAGTTTTTCCAGATTCCATGCCCCATTTCGAATGTACTGATCAACAGTTTCTTCCCAGTTGATTTTTGTCGGGTCGAGACAAGCATTATGAATATTCTTAACCGGAGCCCACTTGTCTTGCCAGAACTTGATTGTTTTCCCATCGTCGACTGACCATGCTAGACCTTCTTTAAATGGCTTAATAAGTTTTCTCAGTTGCGTCCATTGCCATGAGACATTTCCTTTCTTCTCAAATTTAAGTATTGGCGTTGACTTTAGATACTTATGGTTGATAATTTTGACCCAACAATTATCTGGTTCAGCCATTATTTTCCAAATAAGTTTCATTTGTAGTGCCTCATTCATTTCCTTTGTTTTTCTTAATCCCATTCCTCCTTTTGCTTTTGGTCTACATACTTTGTCCCATCCTATAAGGGGTTTGTATTGGAGGTCTTTGTTCTAGAAGAAGGTCCTATTGATTTTGTCTAATGTTGAGTGGATTGACACCGGGAGCATGAAGCTTTGCATAGCGAACAGTGGTTTAGAAGCTAAATTTGAATTTATTAACACAGACCTCCCATGTTGAGATAGTGAATCGGCTCTCCATTTTGATAATTGATTAGTTGTTGTGCCAATGATTTCTTCAAAGGTGCTTTTATTTGCTCTACCATCAACAATCGGACACTCCAAATATTTGTCCAGTTTAACGTGCTTTGATATACTTAAACATCCTTCAATAGTTGCTATGCACGACGCTGGTATCCCTGGAGAACCTTGAAATGTAGATTTGTTGTAGTTTACTTTCTGTCCTGACAATTGACAGTACTCATCAACAATTTTCCTTACTTTTTCACATGCTGTCATGTTGCCTTTTGTGAAAATGATGATATCATCAGCAAACGCCAAAAACGGGATTCTTGGTCCAGATGGACCAAACCTGAAGCCAATGCCAGCTTGGTTGAGATTGGACTTAGCTGTTAGTTTTTTAGCGAGCACTTCTGCACCAAGAATGAACAGAAACGGAGACAATGGGTCACCTTGTCTTAATCCTCGAGAAGGTTTAAACACCTCTGTAGGCCCATTATTAACCAATACAGAAAACGAAACAGATGTTACACATTCCGTGATTAAGTTTATAACATAGTCACTAAATCCAAATTTTCTTAATACTGCCTCTGTGAAGGTCCAATCAACTCTATCATAGGCTTTCTCCATATCTAGTTTAATCGCTAACCAGCCTTCTGACCCTTTTCTCGTTTTGAATGAATGGAAGATCTCATGTGCTATCAATATATTGTCTTGAGTTGCTCTATCAGATACAAACGCTCCTTGAAATGGGTGGGTTAACTTACCAATCACCTTCTTAAGTCTCTCTGTTAGAATTCTTGATATTATTTTATATATATTGTTGAGCATAGACTAATTGGTCTATAATCTGAAGTCTTCGATGGATTGTCACATTTTGGCAGTAGAGTGATGAATGTATGATTAATCTGTCGGAGTATTCTGCCTTAATGGAAAAAAGCTTTGACTCCTTTGATGACATCATTACCGACAATGTCCCAGTAAGACTTATAAAACTCTGTTGTCATTCCATCTGGTCCCGGAGACTTATTGAGACCTAAAGACCAGACCGCGTTTTTTACTTCACTATTAGATGGTTGTTGGCTTAGAATCCTGTTTTCTTCTTCCGTTATGGCCTGTGGTATTAGCTCTAGGTATTCATTGAGAAGTGTCATGTTGATTTGTTCTTTGGAGAATCTTTTCTCGAAGTCATTTTTGACTTCCTCTCTAATATTTTCTTCCCCCACAATATGTGTTCCAGAACTTGTCGTGATATTTCTAATAATTTTCCTATTTCATCTCCCAGAAGCTACTCTATGAAAGTATGTTGTGTTTGAATCAGTGAGCTTGAGATGCTTTGATTTTGCTCTCTGCCCCCAATATTCCTTTTGGAATTTTAATAGTTGCTCTTTTTTCCTGATCAGTTGTTTTTCGACTAAATAATCCTTACATGTTCTGGATATAATATTTGATTGGATACTAATCAGTTCTTATCCACAATTTGTATTTGACGAAAGACATTCCCAAATGAGTTTTTGTTCCACGCTTTAGCTTTTCCTTTCAGAAACTTTGTTTTGTACACTAATTTGTACATTGCTGAGCCCGTACACCTAACTCTCCACGCTTGTTTGACAATGTTCCTGAAGTCCTTTCTTTGTAGCCACATCAAATGTAAACCTAATTATGTTTTTTTTTTTGTCATGAGACCTTCTAACGATACAATTTTTCGACGATATACGACTTAAAGAGTTATAATCTAACACCTTATAATATGTCTTTTATAGAGTTATCAGCCATATGTCGAGTGAGATCATATGTCGAGTATAACTATATTGTATGTTCGGTTGGACTCAAGTCGGGTCAGGTAGGTTTTCGAGTTGGGTAAGTTCGGGTTAAATAGATTTCAAGTTGGGTCGGATTTGGGTTGGATCAAGTTGGGTCACATTTAGTTTTATTATAAAATGATTATTATTTTTTGTTTATCTTAATTATTGACTATTAAATATAATTTATTTAGTTATAATAGGTCTCATTATATGTAATTCACAATATCTACTTTGCTATCCAATATCTAATGTAATACATACTTTTGATTTTTTTTTCACTCATCTACCCATTTTTTAATGCACGAAAATTCAAATGGTTAGTTTAATTTATAATGTATATTCACTTATGGAATATTTTAATGTGATTATATCTTTATGATTATTCTTAATTATCTTATTGCCTTTTATTTTATTTTTCTGAAAATCTATTTGGTTAATTTAATTTTGAATGCATATCCATTTATAAAATATTTTTATTTGATTCTATCTACAAGATCTACAAGATTTTTCTTATTTATCTTTTTGCCTTTTACTTTTACCCAACTATCTTATAAATAATACACTCGGTACCGAATATTGTTAATCATTCCAACCGTTTTCTATTATCCTAATTTGCTAGGGTGAAATGGCAAGAGTAGTTGTTTGGCTTAGCAGTTTGTAGGCATTTACGAAATCATCCAAACCGTTTACATACTACGTATTATACACTTTACTTTATTGTTTTATAACCGCTAATATGTGTATTTTTGTTCGGCAAATTTTTGGTATTATTTAATATTCACAACTTTACTATTAAATTGCGCGCCATTGGCGCGCGTATAGAACTAGATGACTATTAAACATCATTTATTTAGTTATATTAGGTCTCATTACATGTAATTCACAATATTTAAATGTTTAAAAATAAGACAATTAAAGTAATTATAAGGATGAGTCGAGTCTTGTTCGGATCGGGTCAAGGACGAGTCGGGTAACGGTCAAAATGGGTCAGACTCGGGTTCAGGTTTGGGTTTTACATGATACTAGATTTTCGGTTTTCGGTCGAGTCCAAGTTTGAGTGAGTCAGGTCGGATTCTGGGGTCGAGTTCAAGTTTAGATGATTTTTTTTTTGTTTCAAAATAGATAGTTTTTATGTTTTCTAGGTAGAGGATTGTAATGATTTATATTGATTTGTGTATTTTTGACTTTTTAAAAGATTTTAATTGGTTAAAAATGTGTAGTAAGTATTAAAAAATAATAAAATTTAGTGAAATGATGATATTTTTTTAAGTAAAATATTTTATTAAAACTTGTACAAATTGCTAAAAAAAACCATGTATTTTCGAACGGAAATAGAGCAAGGATCGACGCCTCAGATGTTTCATGATGATGATTTGATGGCTCAGTCAAATTACCGTATAATGTCTTGGTTCTCCATGGAGTTTGCTTCTCCCACACAAGCGGCACATTAACTAGTTTCGTTCAGGGTTGTTCTTGCAAGTTGCAACCATGATCTGTCCAGGTTGTAAGGCTACCACTCATACTCCACCTTTCGTTCAAAGTTGTAATTTTCCACTTTCCGTTCGTTTGCTAAACTGACTCTGCACAACCCAAAAAGTTACACTAATGGCTAGCCTAGCAGTGATTGTGAGCCTGAAACAAAAGCTAAGAGAGATCTGCTTGTGCCATTGCGTGATTGTTTGGGAACACAAATTGACTCCACATGAAGGCACAAGACATTGGTGTAATCATATTGGTCACGACTCACGACAAAGCTATAATATAACAAACATCTGAAGTACATTTTTTTTCTGTAATCGAACTGAAGTATATTTGACAAATCCACGGAAAAAAACAACTTCAGGCACCACATTCTGGAAAATGATCAACTGCTGAGACATTCAAGTATTCAGATTATTGCAAAATATGCAAAGGCAAGTGGAGGCTATTCAAGCATACTTGATTAAAGAAATGCAGGTTTTATCTCGAAAAGTTGGAAAAGCAACCAGGCACTGGATCAACTTATTGAGAAAGCCCTAGTAATCTTTTTTTCCAAAGTTCTTGCACCACATTTGTGATGGAATCTGACGCACTGGATGGTGAGGTCTTTGCTGCAGTAAAGATAATGCACAAAAAAAACGTTAGTGTTCTGATAAAGTTTGAACAGAGTATTTATACAATGTAAATTTAAAAAAAAAAGTTAATAAGTTCATTATAGTCCTAAATTCAATTGACATATAATTACATTTCGGTCCCTTGCAGCAGGTAAAGTTTATGCTGTCATAGTGTCATGGAGATGCCTTAGCAACTAAAAGGCTTCCACTGAAGACAAGGTTTAATTCTACAAAACTAAACTAACAGAGAACCAACCTACTATACAAACACAACCATATGAAATTTGATATCCTACTACATGGACAAGTAAAACTAATCCCTTAAAAGAGGATAAGCGGAAACAAACCTCAAGAATCAAATTCCTTCAGGCTTAATCAATCAGGTCTTACTTCTTAGGTCATCCACAATAGAGAAACCTGATTCTATAATTTTAATTTTCTCTTTCTTCTCTGTGCCATCTTAAAAAATTACCATTCCCACATCCCCAAAATCCACTCTTAAGGAACTTAAATACTGTCTTAGCACACGTAAAACACTTATGGGTATCTATGTTTAGTTTTAAAAAGATATGAAGTTTTTTTTTTTAATTAAAGTTAAGAAGGTTGGATGCACATACTACACAATGGTATGCGAATGTGCACCTCCCTCGCCCTCCTTCAAATGAATCAGAAAAGATGAAATTTATATCCAGATCGTTCCTTGGGTCCTTCAAGGTTTTCTATTATAGCTGGCGTTTATGCCTCGGGTCCTTCAAGGTTCACCAATTGCATAAATTTTCCTTTGATAGTCTTTATTTTATATTTATATGCGAAGAGACAATATAAATTGTAATTACCTATCTGACTGAGATGCATTTTTAAGGTTAACTAAAGCACCATCTTTAATCCTCTTGTCATAATGAAATGCCCTCTTCTACACCAATATGTTCAAAATACATCCTAGCCGATTCTCAAGTTTTCTACCTGCATCGCTTTGGACCAATTGCATAAAATCTAACTTCCTCCATCTCCATGTGCTATTTCACATACTCCATATTCCTCAAAATCACAAAAGTAAGCATAAGCTGGTTATGCAAATTCTTTGTCTACATAGAGCTACATCCATATCTTTGTCTATAATCCACTCACTTCAAATAATAGTGAATCCACAAATGAACAGTTTTAGCTTTCCGTGAAAACTCAGGCCCCCAACTCAAAATCTGATTTGGGTCTGACCTGCTAAATAACCCGATAAAACTGTATCATAACACATCATTCTGGGATATATACAGGAGGAAAAAGTCAGCTCAAAGTTAAAATACTTCTCTCAACCCAACGGTGGACATAAACTACCTAACTGTTCAACATCATTCAAGTAAGATTCCAGTCACGTATCTCTGTTAGATGTAAAGGCAAAACATCTACGGAGAAGTCGTGGATAGGAAGACTAACAAAATTGATGGGGATTTTTTTATTGGAGTTAGGAGGGAAGTAGAGATTAGGAGAACTAGAGTAGTCGAGATTGTCCCGGCCCCCTTTTGTTTTGTTGTGTGTGCGGCGACGCTTTTGTCTTGGACATGGATTGCTTCCTTGTCCCCCCTTTTGTACATTGGTTACTTATCTATACATTTACCAATTCAAAAAAAAAAAAAATCCAGTTTTCCACAGCAGAAAATAGAAAATTCAAATACCTATACATCACATTGACATATAATTCAACCAAATGCAAAGCGAAGAAACTAATCCACATACATTATAACGCACAAACGAAAAAATTAAGGACTTCATCATACAATACCCAATCACATTGCAAAAACGAAGATGAAATCAAATATAGAGGAGGGATGGGAGAGAGGTGAACCTCCAGTTCGGCAGACTTCATAGCGATAGGGATGCAAACAAGGAAGATGCCGAACAAGGCAACGGCAGTGTTGCGCTTCCAGTGCTTGGGACGGCAGTTGGGTCCACCAGGCATACTCCATACCTTAGTCCTGAAATCGGCATGAGCGCCACCGGCATGACCATGCTCACCTCCTCCCATTCTGTTTGGATCTCCGTTACTCTGCAAACAAGGAATCGGATCAGAAGAAAAATCGAAACCATTGGAAAAGGAGATTCAAAACCTAATTGACATATTGAAGTGAGGATCGGATGAGCGGATGCCATAGATCGGGAATGAGAAGACATTGAAAATAGTGGAGGAGAGAAATTAGGGTTTACCTTTGAGAAAGAAGATTCAGTCGCACAAGTCCAACCACCAACAGGCAACAGCACCAAGATGTGCAAACCTTCACCACTTTATCTATCCTGGGATTTTATTTTAGGCAAATTCCGGATGGTTCCCACATTTGTTTTCCAATTTTGATTCAAGCCCACGTATTTTTAATTTTCAGAACTAGTTTAGTACCCGCACTTTTGTGCGGGTTTTTTTTAAATCAATATATTTATTATTTAATATTAGTAAATATATTAAAAAAAAATTCTAAATATATAAACTCTAAACTCTAGAAAGACATTAATAGTTAATTTGTAAATTATAATTATAGAATAGAAATTTAATTTGTACATTACTCACCTCAAAAATTATAACGTTTGAGTGGGGGTAGAAAAACACAAATTGAACTAAATCAAGTCGATTCTCAAAGTTTTGCTTTTACACTATCTTATAAACAAACAATTGCATGCACATACTAATTAAGAGCCAATTCGAATAAATTATAAACAAACAAATAAAGTAGAGAGATAAAATGCTAAAGATTAGATCGATGACAAGATTGCAAGAAATTTAAAATAAATTATAATGATCAATAAAACTTAAAGTGAAGAAGACACATTGATGGAGAGATGATCGAATTTATAGAATTGAAGACACAAATGTATTTTTATATACGAATCTTATTGAAAAGATTCAATATAGATTTTGTTAGTTATTTGAGTTTACCCGAATTGTTATTCAAATTCAAAATTGCAATAATATCCAATTCAAAATAATTTTAATGAAATTAATAAAAAAGAAATTTAAAAAAGAAAATCAATCGGTTAAGATTTAGGGGAAAATGAATGAATGAATGAATTACATATTTAAATAAGTAATTTGATTTATAATAAATAATGAAAAGAAAACTAATTTGATATTTGAAGTTATTTAAGTTTATCCAAATTGTTATTCAAATTCAAAATTGCAATAATATCCAATTCAAAATAATTTTAATGAAATTAATAAAAAAAGAAATTTAAAAAGAAAATCAATCGGTTGAGATTTAGGAAAAAATGAATTATTTAATTAATTACGTATTTAAATAAGTAATTTGATTTATAATAAATAATAAAAAGAAACCCAATTAGATTTTTAAAGTTATTTAAGTTTATCCTAATTGTGATTCAAATTCAAAATTGTAGTAATATCCAATTCAAAATAATTTCAATGAAATTAATAAAAAAAATTAAAAAGAAAATCAATCGGTTAAGATTTAGGTAAAAATGAATTAATTAATTAATTACGTATTTAAATAAGTAATTTGATTTATAATAAATAATAAAAATAAAACCAAAATTAGATTTTGTTAGTTATTTAAGTTCATCCGAATTGCTATTCAAATTCAAAATTGCAATAATATCCAATTCAAAATAATTTTAATAAAATTAATAAAAAGAATTTTAAAAATAAAATCAATCGGTTAAGATTTAGGGAAAAATGAATTAATTAATTACTTACATATTTAAATAAGTAATTTGATTTATAATAAATAATAGTTTATTTAAAAATTGAAAAATACCTGATTGGTTAATATTCCTATGCTAAAGGAGAAGCCGTCACATCAACCTATAAAATCCAATCGAGACCAAAACCTAATTGACACCTTCAATTTCGAATACATGATTAGATCGGTCAGTGTAAACAAACTAATAAATATTTAAACACAATTACCTTTTCATCTATCAAAATCATGTCAATCGAATGAAGTTTTCCAAGATCATTGTAGCTTAGGGACCTTGACATTCTTAATACGCGAACAATAATATTCTATCAGATTCGTGTGGTGTTTAGGTGTTGTGGTAATAACTCGTCTAGGTAATGAAATTTTTTAGTGTTACACTCTTTTTCATCGTCTGGAAAAATAAAAGATTAATTCAAACGCATAAACTCCAGAATGAACTCCACAACGATCGAAACTAATCCACACAAACAAATAAACTAAATAAAAAAATGTGATTAAGGAATTTAATCAAAACGAAACTAATCCACACAAACGTGATTAAAGAACTCCATCATCAATTGATTTAACTCAGTCAAACCGAAATGAATCTCACAAACGCATAAACTAAAATAATATTTAACGTACGTACCTTTTTTCGATGCTTCCTATTATTATTCTCTATGGAAGCCTTACTTTTAGTATTTGTCATTATGAGTAACTCGGTTGAAAATAAAATCTACCTCAACGTCAAGTGGTCAACCTTACCTTCCTTTATACGGAGTATCTTTCAATTA
Source organism: Persicaria maculosa (assembly GCA_963922045.1). Taxonomy (NCBI): domain Eukaryota; kingdom Viridiplantae; phylum Streptophyta; class Magnoliopsida; order Caryophyllales; family Polygonaceae; genus Persicaria; species Persicaria maculosa. Next base: position 56,414,468 of record OY998258.1, on the reverse strand, counting down.
GAGAATCAATTGCAATCAGTTAAATTCACTTGCAATCAATTACGTATTGGGGGTGTATGTAAATGAAATGAAATCGTAACAACGTGATCCAATAGTAACCGATCGGAAAATTAATTAATTAATTTATTAAATGAAATGAAATCGTAACAACGTGATCCAATCGTAACCGATCGGAAAATTAATTAATTAATTAATTAAATGAATTGAAATCGTAAAAACGTGATCCAATCGTAACCGATCAGAAAATTAATTAATTAATTAATTAACAACTTGACCTGATCCAAAATCATAACCACTAGAGATTCGACAAAATCCTATCGATAAATTCTAAACTTTAATTAATAATTACTCTAATTAATTAAATATCCAATATTTTTATTAACAAATTCAAAATAAAAAAATAAACAAACCCTACTTTAAAGGAGAAGCCGCCACATGTCGTAAGTGACTTCTCCTTTAGTATTATAATATAGATGATATCCTATGGTTTTTTTTTTTTTTGAAAGAAACGAGAATTTGGGTGGTGTTAGACCATACTAGACCACCACCCAAGAGCGTCCTTACGAAGGAAAGTCTAAAGCTCTGAATTCGAAGCCAAAAGAGCTGAATTTGACCCCAACCAAAGATGCGTCACGAAATCGGTGACATTGTTGACTTCTTAAAAAACATGTGAGCAGAGAGTGACCTCAAAATTCTAGAAGAGGAGGAGGGAGTCAGATTGCAGCATCTCAACTTCCCAAGGACTTCTCCAAGCTCCTTTGATCACAATGATGATCATAAGGCAATCTCCTTTGACTTCAACTCTTCTAAGACCAAGCTTTTTTGCCTCAAGCAAGCCAAGCTTAAGACCAAGAAGAGCTTCCGTCTGAAGAGTCGTAGCATACCCGCACTGTTGATCATCATAAGCAATGATACTAACGTTGCAGTCTCGATTCACAAATTCTGTAGAAGCATGACCGGTCGCAAGTTTCTCTCCATCAAATTTTAATTTGACAAAATCCTGCTTTGGTTTTTCCCATCGGAGGTTCTTAATCTTTCTTTTTTCTTGCCTAGTTTTGAGTAGCTTTTATCTCATTTTCATCTGGGTCCAAAATCTTAGAGGTCTCCCAGTTTTGTAGTAGTTGTCTAATATATCCGGTCTAGTTATCTAGTTTTTTTTTTTTTGATGAAAAGTTATCTGGGTTTCTTATGCTAAGGTTTAATTGTCCAAATTCCCCACCAAGAGGTTGCTAAGATTGTCTTTTGTTCTTTTGTAAGTTTATTGAATATTTTTGTGGTTAATTTTTTCATGTTTATGTTATTTTTGTCTACATTTCTTATTACCCTTATGATATTTCTATAATTTTATCCATCTTTCTCATCAGTTTGAGGGAAGTTTTACATGTCGTCAGTAGATGTATAAGGTCTTCATCTGATAGGTTACAAAGAGCATATGCAAGTGACACATCTACTCCTTTGTCAGTTAGTCTTATTTTTGTTCAAATACCATTCGACATGATTTTCCACATGAAACTTTTTACCTTAGGAGAGCAGTCAATTTTTCAAACACACGCACCGTCATCTTCTATAGTTCTAGATCGGTTTTTGACAAGGTCAAGTGATGTCTATGTTTTTAGCCATGTTTTATTAAGTCTTTTAAGTCAATTTAAGTCTTTTCTTAAGTTTTGTCGGGTTTTGTGTCATTTGAGTAGGTTTTCATATTATTCATCAAATAATATTGAGTAATTAATATTAGAAAATTTTCCACAAAAAAATAATATTAGAAAATATAGTTGCCATAATAAAATGATATTTTGTAAATAATATTTTCACAAATAACGGGTGATGATATGTACACCGCTAATTTTTACTATTTACACCGCAAATCCACCGCATCCCTATGCGGTGACTTAATCAAAATTTAGCACGACATACCGCATGTACATGCGGTATGTTCGTTGACCGTATAAAAACACCGCATGTACATGCGGTGGGTTAGGCTAAAACGGAGTCCGTAATACGAGAATCCGGTTGGGTCGAAGTTATCCGAAACCCACCGCATGGGTATGCGGTGGTTTTTTAAAATATTTAAAATTTGGGTAAGAACTTACCGCATATCCATGCGGTATTTTGTTACCGTTGTGGTGCGGTATATTTTTTACCGTTGGGGGCCCATTATAAATAGGCGTGGGGGGCCCAGTTCTCCGACACACCGAATCTTCTCCGATTTCTTTCTTTCCGAGCCCGACTTTTGGTTCCGTCGATTCCCCGTCCCTATATCTACCACCACTTTGTACCCGAGTTTTGAGATGGTGAAAGACAATCGTGGAAAAGCCGCGGCTGATGATGTCGGTCCTTTTCGGAGACATCCGTTACAGGTAACATTTAATGTTTATAAAAATCAATTTGCTTTATTTTTTAACCTGAAGGAAATAGTGTTAATATTTAATTGTTATATATAATGTAGCCGGAACCCACTATACAGAGGCGGAGGACGACAGATGTACCGCCACATCTTCAGACACATAGTGAGCAACAACCACAGACTGAGACACAGCCTCAGCCTACGGTATGTTAAAGTCGTTACTAGGTGTAGGGAAATTGATATCGAATAAGTATATATTTCTGTTTTCTTAGGAGTTGATATTATTAGGTTCAAATCATTAATATACCTTTGGAAAATCTTGCAACATTTAGTCAGTGACACGATATAGTATCGTATACGAGCCATAGGATTCTGTAAAATACTAGGTGTAGGGAAATTGAAATCGAATAAGTATATATTTATGTTTTCTTAGCAATTGTTAGTATTAAGATGAATTCATTAAAAAACCTTATGAAAATCTTGCCACATTTAGACAGTCATACGATATAGTATTGTAATTGAGCGATAGGATTCTGACAAATATATTTTAATTTACACAGTCTGTGTTATCGAGAAATTTGGGAGAGAGGGTAGTTTTGCAATCTGCTAGGAGAGCTGCCATTAGGGAGAGGCAGACGTTGGAGGGTGTATCAGTTCCTATGGAGACGGATAGCGACGCGGTAGATGATGATACCGAGGCTGCCGTCAGGGATAGACCTGGGCAAACGCGGGCGCGGGCCGGGCTTGGGACGGGCTTTAGCCAAAAATTCGTCCCGTTGTTGCGGGCGTGGGCCGGGCTAAGCCCGCTTAACGGGTTGAAAGTCATGTCCGAGCCCGTCCGCAAATGCGGGCGCGGGTACCCGCAAACCTAATTAATTTATCTTATTAGAGTTATACTAATTAGGTTTTTATAACATATATATATATATATATATATATATATATATATATATATATATATATATATATATATATATATATATATATATATATATATATATATATATATATGCAATATATATATAGTTACCGTTTTTATTATATATACACTAATTAATTAGGTTTTTATCACATATCAAAGTTACTATTTATATATATAAATAGTTACTGTTTTTTTTGTACATATAAAGTTACTGTTTTTTTATTACATGTATTATGTTATATACATACTATTTATTTAGGGTAATTGGGTAAAGTAATAATATATATATACTTTGTATATGTATATTTGTATACATACTGTTTTTTTAGGTTTTTATTACATATGTGTATATACTTTGTATACATACTGTTGTTTATAATAATAATAATAATAATAATAATAATATATTAAAAAAATAGCGGGTACCCGTTACGGGCCTAGCGGCCCGCAACGGGTAGATTGGCTTACCCAATCCCGTTCCCGCTGCGGGCACGGGCTGGGCCTAGCGGCCCGCGTGGGATTTTCCCCCTACCCAAGCCTGTCCAATTTCGCGGGCGGGCGGGACGGGCCGGGCAGGCCGGCCCGCGTTTGCCCAGGTCTAGTCAGGGAGAGCCAGACGGTGGAGGATGTAGTGGATCCTCCGGAGAGGGATACTGAGACTGTAGGAGCTGATACTGGGCCATCTTCTCAGTCACGTGTTGACCAGAGTGACGGTTTGGGGCACACGTCGCAGTGTCTCTAGAGACATATCAGAGTCTGGTGCAGATTGAGCTGGCTTTGATATCTGACCACACGGATGACCCAGTGGTGCAGTCGACCGGAGAGTCTAGTCAAGGCGACCAGGGTATTGAGATGATGGAGGAGTACCTACGAGGGGACCGAGCACAGCAGACGGATGAGCAGTTGCAGACTAGAGCTGAGAGAGTGGATGAGCAGCTGCAGACTCAGCCTGACGGTTATCGGGATTACTTTGGGACTGCGTTTGCGAGCGAGCAATTGAACTCGTATGACGACACGACACCTCTGCTCGGAGATGTGGGTGTTGGGACGAGTCATGCTCGAGCGGGCGACCAGGAGCCATGGGCCGTTGGGCAGATAGATTTTGCGTCGTTCACCCCGGTAGGATCTACGGGTGTAGGGGGGACGCCTGGGAGTCAGCATGCGGCGCCATTGTCGACGCCGAGGAGCCTCGAGCCTGAGCCGATCACCGGGAGTCAGCAGGCGGCGCCATCAGCGACACCTAGGAACTTGGAGGGTGTGCCGATTGCCGAGGGACATGAGAGGATTGTACGTGGACAGATGAGTTCTTCGGCCCCACCTACTGAGTCAGCTGCACTGAGGCATGTGTCGCTGGACCCCCTCGGCCAGACCCATGATCCGTGGGGGACCGGTGACGATGTTCGTCAGGACAGGGGAGGAGACCAGGCGGCACAGCCCCCTGTCCGTGTAGTGCAGAGGAGGCGGAGACAGCGTGGCGAGAGCAGTAGGGCTGGTGGTGCTGGGCAGCATGGTGAGGGGAGTAGTGCAGGAGGTGATAGGCAGCATGGCGAGCCTATCAGGACAGGGGTCATTCGGGCTGTTCTGCCCGAATGGCCAGGGGGGCCACATACCGTTTCCCTTCTGAGAGACTACGAGACCCACATTGCACAGGCTGTTTGGAGAGGGGAGAACGCAGCCTTGCGGAGGGGTGTGCGCGTGCAGAGACGAGGGCAGTCGCTGGGCCGGGTAGAGGCGTTGTTGGAGGTTGATGGACGAGAGTCCTGGTTTCCCGCAGTGCGTGAGACTGGGTTCTGGGACCTGAGAGATTTCGAGTGGGATCATGTGGATCACACTCTAATCAGTGCGTTTGTTGAGCACTGGCACCCCGAGACGAACAGTTTTCACTTCGCATGGGGAGAGATCACCATCACACTGCACGACGTGTTCTTCATACTTGGTCTTGGTTTGGACGGAGAGGAGTGTATTCACTCGGATGACGTGGGCGCCTCGAGGGACACAGTTGGGGAGTATAACGGCTTGACTCAGAACGAGCAGACGAGCGCGTGGGCCCATGGAGGCCCTACTGTTCAGCTCCTCCTTGAGAAGATAGCACCGATGCGACAGCGGATTCGACATGGCGCCCCACTAGAGCATGATATGGAGTGCATCTTGGGTGTTGTGATGGGGATTATTGCGACTGCGACCTTGTTCATCGACAAGTCGGGCGGAAGATTGCGTCCGGAGGTGATCCGTAGGTTTATGGATGCAGCGCAAGTGTCGCACCTTTCTATAGCTGCAGGGGTCTTGGCGTGCTTGTATCGGGGATTGGGCGAGGTGACCCGGGAGTTGGCCAAAGACATGGACGGTTGTACAAAACTATTGGAGGTAAGTCATTCATTCTTTGATTATTTATTTTAGAAGTTTTGTAACTAGGTTATAATGACTATGTTGCTGATAGTATTGTTCCTTTGTAGGTGTGGATATGGTTGCATTTTCCGGTGTTCAAGCCCGGCATGACGATCGATCGGAGGCTAGCCCGGGATCCGCGACGCGGGGTGAGGTACGTCCAGGGGGCGACGCCATTTTCCACTACGGTGACCCGGGATGATAGGCCTCGCATCGAGCGACTGGATGTTCTGAGGCGGAGGCTGGATGAGATGACTGTTGACGAGGTACGAACACAATTTATATCCGCGCTTACATTTGTCATACTATAAACTAGATTTTAGTCATAATAACAATTTCTATTCCATTGCAGATCGAGTTCATTCCATTTGGTAGACACTTGGATTTTGATGGAGATATGCGTCTTTCGAGATATAGGGGCACCATTCGGTGATTGTTCGAGGAGGAGCCGTATATGCCGGACCGTGTGCTGCGACAGTTTGGTCGGGTTCAGCACATTCCCGCTGATCCTATCAGACCTACCGTAGTGCTCAGACCGAAGTCCGCCAAGTGCAAGAAGGAGGCGTCGTTCCACCCAGCCGACAACCACTGGGCGCACAGGTTCGATCATCTTTTCCCCATGGAGGAGTTGCCACGGACCTCTGAAGAGTACCCATATGGCGTGGCCGATGACTATCTGGAGTGGTTACACCGCCATAGTCATCCATACCTACTTCCCGACACTCCTCGACACCAGCCCATCATCCCGCTTCGCCACCCCCGCCGTCGCCACCCCCGCCGACCATTATTGAGCAGCGCCATCATGCGGCTGGGTTGGATGTAAAGGCTCGGATTTTTAAAATATTAATTTTCGGAAAAAGAAAATCAAAATGAATTTAAAATAAATTCCGGCCCAATCTTCCGATTTAAAAATCAATTCCGTCTTTCATTTCGGGTTTTGAACGATCAATCAGCGAAAATTTAAATTCCCGACCCGAGCTCTCAATTCCGTCATATTCCGAATCCTTATCCATCCGACTCACCTTATTCTAGTTCGGGAAAATCCTATCCTCTCCTTTCCTCCCTCCACTCTTTGACCCCCTTATTTTGGCAAACAAACAACACCTTTCTCTTCCCAAAAAAATAAGAACTCTTTTTGTTGCAATTTGACCATTGTAAAAATCAGATTCTTCTTTCCCCCCCCCCCCCCTCTCACTCTCGGGTTACACTGTCAAAAAAAAAAGGACCCAAAACAGGCTCCCTTGAGCTCCATTCCACCGCCACCACCTCTCCTCTTCTCCCCGCCACCACGCTGCCACCACACCTCCACCACCACACCGCCGCACCACCCCCTTTCCCCCTCCGTCGCTGTCGCTGGCCACCACCGGCAGGAGCAGCCGAAGCCGCCACCTCCTCCGCGTTCCCCTGTCTTCCCCCGTTCGAATCGGTGAGTTCCCTTTCTCCTTTCTTTTGTCTTCCAACTCCTTAAAGCTTCATACTTTGACCTCCTTCCTCTGTCCCAGCCCACCTCCGACGATCGTTCGTCTCCGGCAGTCCAGATCGAACTCCGACGAAGCTTCGAAGCCCTCTCGGTGAGCCCTCTTCCTTTCTCCTCATTCTTCCCTTCCTCCCTGTGTGTGTGGGTCCACGTCGGAGAGGTCGGGTGGCCGGAGGTCAGCCCCGCCGCCGCCGGGAGGCTTCCCTCCTCCCTTCTCCTTTTCTTTCGCCATTTTTGGGCACAAGCCCCTGCTCCTTTCTTTCTTTCGGCAAAGGAAGAAGAAGAATAGGGCCGTGGGCCCTCACTCGCCACCTCAGCGTGGACCCTCCCCTTTTATTTCTTCTGAGCCGTTTTTTTTGTAAAGAGAGAAATAGAAGGAGTTGGGTCTATTTTTCTTTCTTGTCCAGAAACTAGGTTTGGGTTTGTTGGGCCTGTTTCCTTGGGCCGGTTTTGGGACATTTTAGACAAAATCGATTTGGGCCTAATTTTTGCCTGAAGGCTCGACATTGGGTCTTAATAGAACAATAAGGGCTCGGTTTGGGTCATTTAAAAGGGCTCGGTTCGGTTTGGTTTAATTAAAACATGGGCCGGTTTTGGGGTTCTTATAAAATAAGGGTTTGGTTTGGTAAATTAAAAAGGGATGTTTTGATTTAATAAATATTATTGGGATTAAAATATAAAATGTTGTTTTGAGATTTAATATATAATATTGTGGTGATTTATTATTGTGGTTAAATGTTATATGATTATGTTGAAGATGTGCAATTATATGCTAAGTAAGGTTGTGAGATGATGGCATGCAAATTGGTTAAGTATGAATTGGAATGGTCTTAAGTTGATGAATTGGAGAATTATATTGAGTATGGTTGTGAGATATTGAGATGATAGATTATGAGATAAGGTTGATATTATGGAAATGATGATGTGACGGTTATCATGTTAAGTTGTGAAGTTGTGTGTGTGATAATTCTATGCTTGTGTGCCTTAGAGATAGACTCATTGATGTGCTTATACTTGTTAGGTGACCATCTGTGACGTGTCGGATTTCATATTGCCTGGTTGATTGCCTTTTTGCTGTTCTGCGATACCAGGTAAGTCTCTTCGGAGCTTACTCAGATTGAATAGAGCTATTCCCTGCTTTAGGTGCATGATATACTAGGTGTTGCATTCATGATCAGCATGCCATGTAGTACCATGCTAGGTTGCATCTACGTTGAGCATCCTATTTCTTTATGCGTATGTAAACAGAACGGCCGTTATCTGTGAAGTAACTAGAGTCATTGCTAGGGTCATAGGACGACCCAGTCTCATCGGGTCCCGTCCTGAGTCAATCGAGTCATGCACTTCCTTATATTATGAGATGCCTGCGGGCTTTATTGTGGAGCGGGTTAGGCATGCGTGCCACCCTATTATGAATGAATGCATTCACGAGCTGGCCAGTCTCCGCCCTATCGGAAGGGGGTGGAGGTAGGAGAGGGATATACCACTTGGTATTCTGTGCTAAGGCCTTATTATTATTATGTACTTGATCTTAGGAGCATGTTAGTGTGTTAATATTCCGCCATGCATCTAGAAGCATCTTTATTAGGTATAGCGTATATGTGTGCTTATGGTTGGGATGCAGAGCTAAGTGGGCATCGATCTGATCCCGCCCCATATCAATTTTTTTTAGGTATTATTTATGTTCATCCTATCGGTGCTGTTTGCTTATTGCGCGGGTCATTTTGTCGGCGGAGAGTGAGCGCTGGAGTATAGAATTCACCAGACTCTGATTATACTTTTTCGGATTTACACTTTAGACTCCGTTTTGACCCGGCTCTGTCGTGGCACACTTTTGTATTATACTTGTTTTCGCTAGTCGCATGATTTCTGATTTCCACGCTTAGATTACGACAGGTACAGGGGACTTCCCCGGGGATTCCAACGATCCCTTCGATTTTGGGTATGAAATCCCCCTTTGAAAACATTAAAGTAAGTATTGAAACCTTCAACCTGTACTCGGGGCGCAAGGTCCTAACGAGGGGTTTAATCCCTCGAAACGTAACTCGGGAATCATAATCCCGGGCCGTTACATTGGAGATTCAGCGACTCAGGGACCTTGGAGTTGAGTTGACAGCTGCTCACCTGGATCGCATCTATCAGCAATTTTGGGGTCCTCCCCCACCGTGACGGTGCGATCTGGGATGATGTATGTGGTTGTTCTGTTTGCGTGTAGATGGCTTTTTGTGTAGTAGTTGGTAGTTTGGATTCTTTTTTGTGCAGTAGTTTGGATTGTTTTTTGTGCAGTTGTTGATGATTCGATTTCGGCTTACGTATTTTGTGTTTTGGTGTGGATTTGATGGTTTGTTACCGTTGCAGATCGTTTTCCGTATTTTGTGTTTTGGTGTGGATGTGAATAGTATGTCCGTACACAACTTTCAATATCATGATTCAAAACGAACTTTATACATTACAAGCAACCAAATACAACCGGCCCTAATATAGTCAAGTGTTACGCACAGTAGCTTCATCTAGCTTCATGACGAGAGCCTTTTTTTCCTCTTCCAGAACTGCAACTTGACTTTCCAGGATATCAATCCGCCAACGGGCTTGTTGGTTTTTGACCAGCAGCGACCGATTTTCATCACGTAGTCTCTTTATCATCGCCTCCACCGTCTTTGACCGTGGACTACCAGTGTAGAGAACCACCTCAAACTCTTCCATCGTGCCTTGACGTATTATGTCGCTGCTTGAGCTTTCCCCGCTGTTGTCCGACATGTTGATGTGTGGTCACTTGGTCAGAGACTCCGGGCCATATATAGGTTTCAGACACCGCTTGTCCATACGGTATTCACTACCGCATGGACATGCGGTAATACATACCGGATGTCCATGCGGTGTGTATATACCGCATGGACATACGGTATGTATATACCCCATGGACATGCGGTGTGTATGTACCGCATGGGCATGCGGTGTGAACTAGTCTATATAAGAGGACCTAAACCGCCGTCGGAAACACACCACCGCCGGAAACACACCCCCGGTGACAATGTTGTCCGAACCTAGACCAATTCCACGTGAAGACATGTTCACCAAACACTACAAAAGAGAGGCGCTTGGAGGCATCGCTTTTACTGCAACGTGCCGTCACTGCGGCCATCGCTACACCGTGACCAACAACCTGCAGCACGGTCATCTTAAGAGGCACATCAACAACAAGCATGCCGACGAGATCTAGGATTTATGTGTTTATCCGACTTATGTGTAGTCGTTCGTATGTGTCAGTGTGAAGAACTTGTTCTTATTGTTGGTTGTGTAGTCGTTCGTTTGTGGCAGTGTGATGAAGTTGTTGTTATTGTTGGTTGTGAAGTAGTTTGTTTGTCGTCTAGTTGTAACAATGTTGTTTGAATAATAAGTCGGTTAGTACGCTATTTGTGTCATGTGTTTAGTATTTCAACGTATTTTCTATTTTTCTTGCAACATTTGAAATAATATGTCATGGAAATCACCGGTCGGGATTCGAGAGAGAATTTCATTGAACGGTTGAACTGCTTACAAATGAAAATACAACGCATGCACATCACACTACATACTTGGTAATGCATGTCTAATCACTACCTTCGTCCGATGACCTCTCATTAATGGAAATGACAATATTCATTTGGTTGAACGCGTAATACCTTTCACCTGCGTTGAACGCTCGTAGCTTGCGGATAACATGATCACATAGGCCCTCAGCCCCGATAATGTAAACGTCGTAACGACAATATCTTCTAATGTGATTCGCGATTCGCGCCTCTGCATCTAAGTAATACGATTCGGATATGCTATGTCAGTGTCCGTCTCGATTTGACACTGAAATACAACGCACGAATTTCTCGGAAGGTATGCTGGATGCCTGCAGGTGCATTCCTCCGGCAACCGTGGCTCCGTGCAACGAATTAATGTGACATTGTACTCCAGATAACCTGCCGTCCGCTGGTATGTGTCTAAGGTGTTCACTATTTTGTGATTCGCTGGACACCCGTAGTGGTGGTTCCTGTGGCGCTTGGGTGGTCGTCATGATTTATAGGCCATACACCGCAAGGGGAGGCGGTGTATTGCTACCGCATGGCAATGCGGTACCTCATAACCGGTCCGGTCCGGTCCCGCTTGTCCCATTTTGGACCATGGAGTAGAGACACCGCATATACATGTGGTGGTTATTACCGCATGTACATGCGGTACCTCAATACCGTTTACGCATGCGGTGTGTATACACCGCATATGGTTGTCCCATTTTGGCTATAAATAGCGATAACCACCTCATACGAATCACAACAATCACATCATGGTTAGAGTAGCTGAGTTTGAAGGTGAGACAGATATGGGTGTGTCATACAAAATTATACGCGATAAGTTCTCGAGGCCATACGAGGATTATTTGTGCAATTGTCAGCACAAGCGGTGGTGCCAATCGTTTCCCTGCTGTCTTGCTCACATTGTATGCTACAAAGGCGTTGAAGGCGATAGATACGCTTTCTCGGAGCCGGTTGAAGTGGCGTGTCTGAAATGTCACCAATTACACGTTGAGGACCCTGAGTCATACTACCGCGAGGCGGTTGAGGCAATCAAATGCGCAATAAGCGACCTATTCAGCGATGTCAGGCTACACTGCGCACTTCAAATTGCAAGGTTCACTGTCGACAACGCAGTCCGTCCAGCGAACAACAAAGTGAAGAAGTACGCATTCAACCGCATTGAGATCCACATTAGCCCGCGTCTTCTCGAGGAGTCAGTAGGTAGTTGTTCCGTAGATCCTCTACTGTGATGGGACCCTTTGCAAAACATACCATATCCATCAGTGGAGTAGGAACCAAGTTGGTCTAAAATCATTATGCAGAATCCGTTTATTAGCCAATGTATCCCCGCATGTGTAATGCAAATGATTTATCAGCGAAATATAATTAATGGTTTAACTCGGGACCGGATAAATTCACCATAAATGATACACAACAATTACCAACCGACAACATTTTACCTATGGTACATAACAACTACCAACTGACTCCTCTACATTGCTCGGCAAAATGTGAATCTGTATTCGGTGAAATGCGTACTTTGTAAGCTTGGTGTTTGCACGCCGCACGACTTTTTCCACTGTGTATCTTGCCACCTGCGCTGCACTGGCCAATCCCAAATTGGAGAAGAAGTCGCTAACAAGCTCCGTAATTGCCTCCGTCACGAGAATATAATATGCTGTGGGGTTATCCCTATACGAGTACGGCCTTGTCATGCGGACATCCTCGTAAGTCACTCCTTGAACGCACTCTAGGTCAACCGAATCGGAAACTCTGCCTGTATCGCGTTCTTCGCATACAACTTGGCAAAGGCAGCACGGCCATCCTGTCGAGCTTCTATGCTGACAGTTGCACAGTATATCGTCAGGTGGCGTACGAAAAGTTTCGACTGTAAGTCTAAACCTACTGTCCGATCTTGTCTCCGCTTCATACAATTTGGTAGTGGACATAGTGTTTATGGTTTACTGTAAGTCCACAACAACACCTTTTATAGTTTCCTTTCAATACCACCGCCTGTATATACGGTGGTATATACCGCATATCGATGCGGTTATACACACCGAATATCCATGCGGTATATATACCGCATGGAAATACGGTATATACCACCGCATGCCCATACGGTTTAACGGTGATACAGTTACATGACGGTGACCCCTAACGATAACAACGTACAAGCACGTCGTTTAGGGACTCTAAACGAAGACATGGAGCAACGTACCAGCATGCCAACACCGTTTCATGATATGATTTCTGCGTTATTTCAGGGAAAACACGTTATATGAAAACGGTAGAAGTGCCTCATTTTTCATATTCCTTAATGATAATAAATTGCAGAAAAAATAACTTAGTTACAAAGTTTTGCCGGGTCGTCGTCATGTCACACATCAGAGGAAATCATTGTTGTTCTCTTCCTCTGATGGTGAAACATTTTCCGGCGGCACTACGACTACCCGAAACCGAGAGTTGCCTAAGTAGATAAACATCAAACCCGCGCCTACCCGCACGCCACGCGATCTCGCGAACGTATTCCATCCTTGTGTGAGCCAGAGTGCCCTGGATCTGTTGCGCTCTACCCGGATGCTGGTCCCTCTCCTCCCTATCCCATTAGTCAGCGTTATTCTTTCGACGCCGCCTAGCCCGTATTCTTCTTCGAAGTTGGAAGGCAGAGGCTGCAGTTTTCAAGATCTACTTAGTGAGTTCGGACCATTGTGAATTATATGTCAGACGACCGAATGCGACTTACCAATATTTGTGTCAGCGATACGTCTTCTACCCACCAGAAAAAATCTCTCGGGCCGCTCCCTGAGACCGAGAAGAAAGGTCTTGGTGTGTTACCAGCCGCCATCTCCTTTTCCGTCAAACGAGATGTTGTAATTTCGACATCGCACGGCGGTAATTTATAGCGGGAAATCATTTCACGTTATATCGACGGGAGATTACCACCGCTTAACCGCATATCTATGCGGTACTAGATACCGCATATCCATGCGGTGATTTCTACCACATAGATATGCGGTTTATACCGCATAGATATGCGGTGGTCAAAAAATAAGAGGAAACATACCGGCACGGGGACATCATCATCTTCTTTCGTCGTCGGAGTTGGTCGTCCAAATTCCATCGGTCGGGGAAGAGTGAGCCTCTTATAAAAGCGCGAAGATGAGAAATTCCGTCGTACGTTCCGACGAACGTTCCGACGGAATTTCCCAACTTCATCCTCCTGTAAGAGGTTCATTCTCCCTCGACAGATGTAATTTGGACGTCCACTCCGATGACGAACGAAGACGACGGTGTACCCGTACCGGTACGTTTCCGAAGCATTTACAGTTTTGGTTGGATGAGCAACAGTCATCCGCAGGATAATGTCAAAGACGTTATGGACGTACATATGTACTATCACAACGTCTTTGACATTATCCTGCGGATACCTACTGCATTTTATTAGATCGAATCTACATAACGCTATATCGAAGCGATATAACCCGAGCAACATGCCAGCGGCCAGCGATTTCAATCAAAAGACACAAATCGCCGGCCGTGGCATGTTGCCTAGGCTATCATCGCTATTGAGCCATTAAAAAAAGCATAGATACATATTTTTTTTCATTTATGAGACGAAGCGATATAACCCGTGCAAACTAGTCAAGGGTCAAAAATTTCGATCTGAAGACACAAATCTTTGGCCATGACTAGTTCGCACAGATTATCATCACTTTTCCGCCACGGCAAATATCACACGCCGGCCATGGGGTATATATAGATACCTACCGCATGGGCATACGGTATGTAGATACCGCATAGGTATACGGTATGGTACCGCAGACCCATGCGGTATATATACCGTACACATATGCGGTGTTCCAAATACCGTATACCAATGCGGTGGGCCCACATATTCAAATAATTCAACACCAACGGTCATCTGGAACCACCGCATTGATATGCGGTGTAACTGTATAAGAAGTCTTCCGCTCTCCGTTGGAATGCATCCAATCCCCTCACACCTCATCGACGGTCATTTTCTGATATGGTTAACGACGACACCAATCCACGGCCTTAGAGCCCAGGGGAGGAAGCACCTACAACTACGCCAATGGCCGATAGCTCACCACCCCCTCGTCTTCCGGTATGTGATTAATGTTTATCATTTGGAATGACGTTACATGTAGAATATAGGTAGTGTAATAACCAGAATATAGGTAGTGGAATCATATCGAATGGAAACCAAAATATAGGTACCGCTTTTTACATGTCGTGGAATAACTTAGGTTCTAAATTAGAGTAGACGGAAACCATGAATGTGTCACGTAATATATATGTACTGTTTGCATGCTGGCAGCTACCATTGGAGAAGCAGGCTGATCCGATGCCGGAACACGGTGACGACGATCAGGCCCGTAACCAGGAGTACCGCGATTACACTCCCGAATTTGCTACATCCTAGACGTGGACCAATCGCGATGATCTCCTACAACACTGTCGTGGGACAGCATTAAAGCTTAATATGGTTTTCACAATCAAGCGTTCTTGGGGGAGCACTCCTACAAGGCGTGGGAGTCTATTGCTCGCATGTGAGAAGTACGGCCAGTACACTCCCCGTAAGAGACCGCGAGTAGCCGGAGATGATGCAAGCGGGAACACGCGCAGAGCTGTTTCGAAGATAGAGGGGTGTCCGTTTGCATTGTCTGGCGTGGAGTTCAAACGGGGCGAATGGGGCCTGGACGTTATTCATGGCAAGCACAACCATCAACTCCCCGGTGCATTGGACAGTCACCCGTACGTCCGACGAATGGATACAGAGGAAAGAGACACTACGTTGGCCCTTACCGTCGCTGGTACCCCACCAAAACCGATTTTAGCTACATTGAAGATGACAGCTGACGCACGACAGAAGTTGAACTTCACATCGCGGCGCCAAGTGTACAATGCGAGAGCAAAGTTTAAAGCTGAAGCGAGAGGAGATCGAACAGTCTCCCAGGAAGCACTCCGCATTTTGCGGGAGAAGGGTTACTTCTACTCGACGAGGAGATCCCCTGACGATCCCAACAAGCTTCAAGATCTATTCATCGCCCATACAGACGCTCGCCATCTTCTAGCCATGTTTCCATACGTCGTCCTCGTCGATAGTACATACCGGACGAATGCGTACGTTTCTATATACACTTATTCTTTTACCCCTTCCCACCAGGGTATGCGAACTCAAATATTTCATTGTGCAGGTACGGGATCCCTTTGTGTGAGTTCGTTGGATTTACTTGCACAAAGAAGAACTTCGTCATCGGGCTTTGCTTCATGTCACACGAGAACACAAATACGTACATTTGGGCGTTGGGGCAGCTCGTTTACCTCATGCGAGGTAATCTTCCTAACGTTGTTGTCACTGATCGAGAGTTGGGGTTGATTGCGGCGCTACGAGAAGTTCTTCCCAATGTCAGGCATATGTTGTGCACAGTGCACGTCCTCCGATGATACGAAGAAGCTGCTTTCCAGAAGTCAAAGAATCTTGATGTTGCTAGGCGTTTCAAGAACGCATGTGTTGGCCTGTTCCAATCCAGATCGGTTGAAACTTTCGCCGCTAGAAGGAGGGGTATGCATGCAGAGTGGGGGCATATCGAAGGGCTTATGCCATATTTGGAGGCGACGTGGTTACGAGATTACTCGGAGCAGATAGTTCGTGCATGGACAGACGCAATCCAGCATTTTGGTACGACCACGACGAACAGGTGCGCCTACGTTTTCATTATAAAATTCATTATACACGTAATTTGTTTACATATAACGATCTTCATCTGCGAGTCTCACTTATCTTTTAGGGTTGAGGCTGCTCATTCTGTGTTGAAAAAGACCTTAAACTCTGCTGTCGGTGATTTCACTCATGTGATAGGGGAGGTGAAGAATACATTGGGGAGAGCGAACAACACCTGGCCTACAGACTCCCACGGCCTATGGATTTTCGATCGAATTCGGAATATTGTGTCGAAGGAATGTTTCAACCTGTTGTTCGAAATCTACACAAAGATGGAAGCGGAGCCACCTTCGCAACCATGCAGAGATGCATACTGGAGGGACGTCTACGGTCTTCCATGCACACATGACATGCAAGCTTGTCGAGACACGCAGATACCCATCAGACCATCCCAGATACACAATTTTTGGAAGCAATTGGATTTCAAGAGGCCTCATGTTGACAACGTCCAGGATAACACTCCCCTCAGCAGAGCTGATGTGGACATGTCGCGCTATGGACGAGGACACTCGTTGGAGAATCGCGTCGGCATTCAACGACGGGGATCGTCCCTCCCATACACCGTTGACCACCCCTGACCCGGAGGACCGTAGACCGCCCGGGAGACCGAGGACTCGCCACCCCTGTCAGACGAACCCTCTACCTTGGGAACGTGAGCGTGCTCGAGCTCAACGTCGGGCAGATAGACAGGCGACCACTGGATCCGCACGAGGGCCAGGCCGAGGTCGGGGTCAACCGGCATCAAACGAAACAGATGACGTGGAAGGTACTGAGGAGGCCACTGGGTCCAACGACATTGCCATCGACGACCCTCCTAGGGGCCGAGGAGTAGGCAGAGGACGAGGACGGGGTCGTGGAAGGGGACGTGGACAAGGTCGATCAGCGTCGGAGCCAGCTCCGGAGATTGTAGGTGACATTCCAACACCAGCACCTACGGCGCTTCCACCACAGAATCTACCTCAAGTAGAATTCAATTGGGGCACTGGCAACATCGACGAATTCATGATTACTTTCATACGAGCCGTCACAAATGTTGCAGGTGATGGTCACTGTGGGTATAGGTCTTTTGCTTGTCTTCTGAACTTGGGACAAGACGCATGGCCTCGAGTTCGACGAGAGCTGGCCGTTGAGTTGCAGCTGCATTCAGATCGGTACCATTACTATCCCGCCTTGGATGAGCTCATCATGAGGGTCAACTATTTCGGCACGTGTCATGATGCTACGTATTGGATGGAGATTCCGATCATGGGTGAGGTGTTTGCCACGCTTCACCAGCGTCCTTTGGTGATTTTGTCACAGATGATGCCTATGTTGTGCCTACCTCTGTACGCCACCGGTGGCCCGTCAGTACCGGCCTATGAGGAGCTAGATGGAATAGCTTTAGTCGGCAACAGCAACCATTTCGTTCCGGTACGTTTCGTATTTCATATTCATTAATTTGTTACTGTTTTGTTTCTCTTTTCTGATGTCAATATTGACCTTGTATTCACAGATTTGGTTGTTGCCTGGTTCACCTCTTCCTCCAGTCTACGTCACATGGATACGGCATCACGATCGCACGGTCGACGGTTGGGAAGAGCAGTTTGCAGCGAGGATTGCACGATATAGAGCTTACCGTCGTCGTGATGGTGGCCGTCCCCTACCGTATTAGCACTTTCCACTTTTTGGTGTCATTTTTCAAACTTCGTATGTTCAATTCGGTTGTATCTTTGTCTATTCCATTTCACAAATTATTTTCCGAACTCCATATTTTCGTCATCGAGGATATTTATCGCACTTTCGTTTTAATCAATGTTGATGCAATATCATCTTCCTTTTGAATTCAACAAATGAGTTTTTTCAGATCACGACTTTATTACAAGTTAATTCCACTGTAGAAGGATATAACACCGCAGATGTGCCTGTATTATACAAAAAATCCGTAGTGTCGGAGTATACCGCATACCCAAGCGGTGTCTATCGGTCCCTATCGGTCCGTTCAGCTCCACCAAATAGTTACTCGCAAATCCGGTTATCCGACACTCACCGCATGGGTCTGCGGTGGGGTTGAAACGGAACGGGGGTCCTCACCGCATCTTCATGCGGTGAGGTCCCATACGGCAGGCAGTACCGCATATACATGCGGTAGGTCACCGCATGTATATGCGGTAGGTCCGTTGACCGTCATTAACTCACCGCATATCTATGCGGTGATTAGTGTTGGAAATAGTAAAAATTAACGGTGGAGATATCGTTTCCGCAAATAACTTTGAACATGGAGAGAAAATGTGACATAAATGCTTCTCTTTTAATATGGTATATAGATATAGATAGATAGATAGGGTGCCTTTTTGTGCCTGATATATAAAGAGCTTCCTCACTTTGCACCATATCAGCTAGCTAGACCGTAAATGGCAGTTAAAACTGAAACAATCTTTTCATATACACTTTGAATGTTACAATTGTCTTATATTATGCAACAAAACTTCATACCTGAACGGTCCTGAAGTTTGTCAAGTTTACATGATATGTAATCGTACAACAAATGAGTCGGCACAGAGAAAATGAAAGATAACATGCAAAAGCTGTATATAAAATAATCTTGGGAGAACTCAAGAGCTAGCCACAGATTCAAGTGTCAATTTCACAGCGTCTTTGAAAGCAGTAGGCGATATGCCAAGGGTTTCAACGAGCTTAGTGATATCCATGGATATGTCCGGTGGAGATTTTAAACCACGATCAACCTGAGAAATCAAGATTGTTTTGAAAACAAGATCTTTCATGCCAAGAGAGGTAGAACTTGGAAGAATGTAGACTAGTCAATCTCAGCAGCTTAGGCTAGTAGGCTACTTTGAATTCATGTATGTGTTCAGATCAACCCACTCAAGAGAACTAACTTTTTTTTTTTTTTGAGTAATGAAATAATTTTAAAGAGGTATAATTATACGTTTTTTTTTTTAATGAAAGAGCCAAATCCAGCTAAACACAACTTGAAAATTTGCAAGACATGTTCAGGCCATTTCAGGTTAGGATGGTCAAAACCTAATATTCTCAGGTTGAGTTTGATCTTATTTTGACAGCTTTAAAAGCACATTATCAGATCAATTTTGAAGTCATTATATGTTTTTTACGTTGCTTAATAGACTAGCCATGGACTTGGGAAAACACTAGAGTAGTGTGTAGACCTCAAGGCAAAAATAAAAGGGAAAAATGAAGAAACAGAAGTATGGAGGAGTTGGGAGAAACAAACCGATGCTGCAGACACAGAATTGATCAACGAGGAGTCGTATCCTCTGATGTCTGCCACAGTCTCCGCCATCTGAACACGAGATAATCTATCTGGCCCCCCAAGGTTTAGCAATAACCGCATTTGCTTACCATCTGAGAAAGCACCACAATCACAGCATTTTGAATGTTTTCCTTTTTTTGTTTTGTGCAGCATCAAAGTACTGGAAACCAGAAGCAACTACGCAGGTAAGAGGCTCCATACCTGAGAATAATCTTTCTGTCAAGGCTAAAATGACAGCCACGACATCTTTGACAAATACTGGGCAACGGAACTCATCATAGAAGAAGTCAACTTTGTTCCCTTTAGAAAGTATGCTATCAATCCACTAGATGAAAAATAACAGAGAAACAGAGAGTTACTTGAAGGCTGAAAATAAGAAATGACTCTTAGCAGTTGACACTTGACAGCATATAGCTTGCAAGAAGCTCTAGGGCATATTACCAAGACACTAGAGTTCGCAAGATGTTCATTTTTTGGGGTTTGAAAAAGGAAAGTTCCAAGTCACAAGGTTAAGTGCATTAGCAAACTTCAATCCCATTCTACAAAAGATCTCAACTCATTGGGTTATATAAGACATTGATCTGGGTGATCTCATCTTTAATGTCGGGATCCATGGTGGTGCCTTTTTCTTTGCCTCGAGGAGGATATCATTTTCCTCCACTTGTCCTCGAATCGTCCTCAATTTGTCTACCGGATCAGTGTCTTCATATAACCCAAGGAAGGCCATTCCTGACGCTATCATTAACAATCTCACTCTTTGATGTCATCACCCATATCATCTGGAACTTTATTCTATAAGAATATATATGATATGGATATTTATGGGTAGAGAAATAAAAAAATAAATAAAACTTTTTGTAAAACAATTTATTTAAAAGATATGTATTCTTTAAAAGAAAAAAAAAATAGAAGAGGGAATATGGGGTGAACACAAGTCCTCCCTATATAACATATACCACAAACTGTCCCGTTCTCAATTGTCCCCCTCCCCCAACCCACCACTTTAGAACATCTCCCAAATTTCAGTATGAATTGGCTAGAAACAATCTACAAAGAGGTGTAAGCTTTCATAGTGCACGTGAACAAAGAGCATGACAAGAGTCCGCTAATTCTAAGGGTCCAATCCAATAAAGAAGAGGAGATGGCAATTACTGTTTGAGCTTGTTGTTAAAATGGTAAATCCAAGCACATGCAATCTGACTAAGAACGAAATTATATTTATATACTAAGGTTTCATTTGGTTCATATGGGTTTTTTCGATTCCCAAGTGACAAGAACTGAATTCCGTTCTATACATCCTTGAAAATGCTTCAAATACATTACACTCCTAGGTTGGCATTAGTAAAAATGTGAACTCGCAAGAAATAATTACTGTATTCTATTTGGTAACTAATGAACTTCCCAGGAAATCTTTTTTTACAAGAATAAATTGGTTGGAAAGTTTGAATAATGTAACTGAAAAAAACAAGCATGGGCTTAATAGTAATTTAGTTTTCTGTACAACATGGGAAGTCTATCTTACCTTAGGGGACTAGATAATCAACTTCTCATACTTTGTGGGAAATACGAGTAGTAATTTCCTAAGAAGTGACACCTGCCCAATTTTTCACGAAAAAATCTGAGCCAAATATGCTAATCTCGAATAATATGGGGAGTCTGGGTTCTTGTATGTATATAAAGTCAACATTCCTAACAACATCATGCCTTAGTGTTTATGGAAGATCAAAAGCACTGTAATTTTAGCAAGTATATTAAGTCTAACATGACACATTTTCGGAAAAAAGCATGTAACTAGAGCCCAGTCCATTCTTTATTGAGATCGCACCTGAATTGGAAGTGTCTTCGGAATGGGAGACAATGTGTGGGGGCCAAAGATGATACTGCTTCTCAAAATTGCAAAGTTTGTCCAATTAGCAGATATAAACTTCTCAGCTTCAACTTTTGATCTTCCATAAACATTAACCGGAATAGTTTCATCTTCCTCTTTGTAGAATGACTTGGATCCTTCATATACTGCTAGTCAAGAAAACATAATATTGAATTAGAGTACTGAAAGTCAGATCATACAGCCATCTCCCAAGCTGCAGGTAAAGAACAAGTGGATTGCGATTGGTCAAAAGCAATACAAGCCTTATCATTCAAAGCTATCCATTCCTTTACAGCGTATATGAAAATGGAAAAAAGATCAAGCTGAGCCTTCAAATTCAAGTGTTACTAAGGAACGGCCTCCTAAGAATGGCTGAAAGAATAGAAATACAGCAGAAGCACTATAATATGCTAGTATCTGAATATGATGCAGATACCAAATTGAACATAGAAATCTAATGATCTATCATAGCAAGTTGACATTGATGAGTGCAAATGTAAAAACTCTACCTTGATCAGTAGAAAGGTGAATCAGAAGAGTATTTCTCTCTCTAAATCCAGACAACCACTTAACGAGAGAGGAAGGCACGTTGATTGAAGCTGCAGCTTCTGGATCCGCCTCACAAGCACGAGGAACAGAGATCGCAGCACAATTGATGACCACATCCGGCTGGCATTTCACATTCAGAATCAAATTCAAATAAAAATGAATAAAATCACAACAAATGGGCATGTTCAAAACTGAAATGGAGTATCACACACAACAATGCCTTAATTTTCATCCGCAATCACGTACGGAGCTTCGATTTGGTGTGACATGATCTAACTTTATACGATCGATTAATTAAAAAAAACCTAGAAATGCAAGTACATTTGGGTCATGATCCAAGTAAATAATGAGGAAGGGAGGAGACCTGGCCGAAGGAAGGGAGGATGGAATCGAAGCCATGGCCAGATGCGAGATCGACGAGGAAGGAGAGAGAATGGGGGAGGGAGTGGAGGAGGGGGTGAGGAGGGGTGGAGTGGAAGGTGAAGGCAAGATCATACGACGTCGTATGGAGGGACTGGAGGAGATGCTGCCCCAAGTAGCCGGTGCCTCCTACCACCAACACTCTCTTCCTACTCATCGTCGCTCTCTCTCAAACGCCCGCACATTTCGTGTGGAGGCCGAGCTCTCCTTCGTATAATAACAATACACAAAGGACATCAACTTGCTGTGTTCGGACCCTTAGATCATGTTTATTGGTGAGCCTAACCACATCAGCAAGAAAAAAAATAGAAAAAGAAGATGGTAGGCGAGCTGGGAATGAGCCTGTTAAAATCTATCTCGCAGATGAGCCCGGCTCATTGAGCAAGTGGTGGGCCATGGCCCGCGCTTTAATTTTTTTGGTGAAATCTCGGTTCAAAAACGACGTCGTTCATGTACTGGAGGGAGAGAAACGCAAAACCATTCCGGAATGGCTCACCGGAAAGGACTTGTGGGTAGTACTCATAAGTCCCCGATTCGAACCTCGGAATGACCGCTCTTTATTTACCAATTCAAGGAGAGAAACGCAACATTTTGCCCCATGTGAAGCAGCACGCCCATGCTCTAAAACTCTGCCACGTGGCTCAAGCAGAGAACGCCACATGGCAGTGATGAGTGTTTTTTTTTTATATTAAAAATGCAATTTAACGCCATTTAATGTAAAAATAAAAAATTATTTTTGAATGTAATTTCTTTTTATCTACTCATAGACATCCATATTGCCTATGTTTTTTTTTAAAAAAAATTAAAAATATCAACACCCATATTTCACTTCTTACTCATTCAAAAATTAATGTTTTATCCCATTTTTTCCTATAAATTCATTATCTATCCCTTTTGAAAAACCCAAAATGAGAAAAGAACGCGCTCTACGCGCCAGTCTCCTCGCCTGTCTACTCGTTTTCTTCCTTCCCCTTTCGAAGTGCAATTTCTGGCCACGAAACCCTAGCCACCATGTCTGTCCAGTCTCCCCCTCGTGTAGATCTCTACCTATTGATCAATCCCACTCCGTTTCAGTCGATGATTACCCTATTACGGTTAGATCGAGTATCTACCGCTCTGTAGGCTTGAGTTTAGACATGTCGCAAGCCAAATTTGTCTGTACAAATCTGAGTTCGGGGATAACTTGTGGACTTTGTCCTGAGTCTCATCTCTTCGATTTAGGAGTGGACAATCCTGATTTGAGGGGATTATGGAAGTGGTTTATAAAGGATCGGTCTTTTCGACCTCCTCCTTGGCCAAATCGGCATGCTACGGTCGATTGGGGGTGGCGAGTTTGGGGGTTTCTGTTTGGTTCCCTATTCTGCAAGGGGAATGATCTTCAGATGGTTTCTGGCTTCAAGGAAGCTTGCTGTTTGCTTCCGATTGGAGATCGGGTGGCTTCTTTGATCGGTTTATAGGTTTGTGCTTTGAATCTTGGTCTCATCTCCCTATACATATTTGGGTATGGGTTGGGAAAGTCTCGGCTTTCCTCCATATCTCAAATCTCTCTCTATCTGTCTACAATCTCTCTTTTTTCTAACCAATTACTTTGTGTTATGGTGTATGCTATGGCTCCCCCCTTGATTGTCAAGGGGAAAACACCCATGAGGGTAGAAGATCCTAGTAACTTGTCAAAAAACCATGAAAAGCCAACCATGCCGAGAGGCATTCGGATTACTGGGGAGCATCAAGGTTCCAAGGAAGGTGGAAACTCGGAGATGAAAAAAGAAAGCAGGAAAAAAGACCAAGAGATTGAGTATCAACTGCGAGCGGATGATGGTTCTGCATCCCTTAAATGGGAAGGTAATCTTTCTGTGTAATATAATGGTTGCCTATAATCAGCATTGGCTTGATTGTTTTATAAATCGATTGTGGATGTATTATCCATTAGTACCCTTTCTAGCAATCGCTTTCTTTACGATCTGCAAGTGTAGGACTACTTCAAGCACAGAGAAAAATGTGGATGTATCCATTAGTACCCTTTCTAGCAATCACTTTTATTATGATCTTCAACTGTGGTCTACGATTAGCATATTGTGGTGTGATCAATCTAAATATAGACTACAGGGTATCATACTAACGATGTTCCATTTGCCAACAATCAAAGTCAAGTCTATGATGAAATGTTTAACTAAGAATCATTTTTTGGATAGGCAGGTTCATCTACTTGGAGAATATTATAGGTATGCATACCTTGACAGCCCCTCCCCCATAAGTAATGTCAATATCTATAACCAAACTTCTTTTGCTAATGAATCCATCCCTAAATGGTGTACCTTCCTTATGCCAATTCTCCATAGGCCAAAAGCTTGTGCAATTGTCTTTCGATTCGTTTGGTTAAACTTCATGTCTTGTTCTTGTAAATCTTGGATTAAGTGCTCCTGGCTAGTCTTAAACAGCGTTTTAGTCTGCTGGAGAAATATATATGATAGCCCAATTCTCCATGACTACACTACCAGTAAAACACAGGTCAATCCTCCTTGCAATTTGTTTGATGTTATCCTATATAGGCTACTTCTTGAATCTGTGTACTGGCTTTGTCAAATTTTGTTTCCCTTTAAACCTTCTTTTAATTGTTTTAGGTTGACGATGAGTAATAATCATGCTAAATGGAGTAGCTTCACCCCTCCCATGTTTGGTCACTCGAAAGCTGATATTTTGGTTCTCTATCAATTCAATCGGCTATGGCTTTACAAATATTTGCTTATAATCCTTTGGAGTACAGCTTGTATATCAATTAAAACTTGGCAACACCAGCAACCAAGATTCATATGTCAAAAAATTAAGCAACTATCTTGTAATTATTATAGGATAACATCTATCTTTTCGGTTATGGAGGTGACTTATCCCTTACGTTTTATAGTATCATGGTGTAGCAAAATTAGACATACCACATGTAGTTTATTAGGGATTATATTTGTTTCCTTTGAGGCAAGCAATATCAAATATCAGTGGAGTAACACATTAAACCACCATTACAAGAATAATCATGCTAAACGGAGAACGAACGTATGCAGAGCAAAAAATAATTCACATAGAGCAAAGGGGGAAACTGTCAGGTCACAAACTCGGATAACTGCTCTGAATAGCAGAATGATCAAAGTATACAGAAATGAGGAAAATTGGCTTCTGCATGGGGTCGTGAACCAACTTGCCCATGCAGACTTAAGATGGTTATCATGAGGATTTGTTACTGGGGAATGTTAGGGGTATTGGGAATAAACCTTTACGGACGAGTATCAATGCAATGCGAACAAATGAACATATCCAGTTACTAGCAGTAGCTGAAACCAAAACAGAAAAAATTTTCCGGACGACAAGATATGGCGTAGCTGTGGATTTACTAATGCTGTTTGGTCGCCAGGTAATGGCAAAGCAGATGGCCTTGGAGTTTTATGGAATGAGAATAGCATGTCGAATGAGATTATGTCAATTGAAATTCACCTACCCCGCATAATTGGGATTAAATACAGTAACTTGAGCTCAGGGTTCGAATGTATGATATTCGCGGTGTACGGTCCACCCCATTATGGAGATAAGGCCGAGTTCTGGGATACTTTAGCATCTACAATTCTAAACACACCATACCCTTGTATGGTGATTGGGGATCTGAATGAAATTGGACATAGTAGTGACAAAACAGGTGGAGCCGAATATAATCCGTCCAGATCACTCCGACTTAACAATTTTAAAAACGTATGCTCTCTGACGGACATCCCTACTTCTGGAAATGTGTTTACCTGGAGAAAAAAGGTTGATGGTGAAGGAAATATCATGGAAAAATTAGATAGAGTATTAGTGCATCATCAGTTCATTGATAAGTACCCTGACATTATGACTTTTAATGGTGCGTTCTCCTCTTCTGATCATTGTCTCATCTTTGTCGCGCTTGATGATGGGAACCTATTTAAACCCACGCCGTTTAAATTCGAAAATATTTGGTTAAATAGGAAGGACTTTCAAAATATCGTCAGACAATCCTGGTGGGTTGAGTTTGCCGGATCCACCATGTACAAAGTGTTATGTAAAACAAAGCTCCTTAAGCAGAAAGCAAAGGAATGGAACAAATCAACTTTTGGAAATATTTTCAGACAACTTAATGAAGTGGAAAACGAACTTATAAAAATTCAATCAGAAAATCTGTATAATAGAACAACCAATTCATCGCCCAAGGAAAAAAGATTAATCCAGAAAAAACACGATCTGCTTATGTTTCAAAAAACATATTGGTCCCAAAGGGCAAAAACAAAACATCTAAAATTAGCAGATACAAATACCGCTTACTTCCATAGAGTAGCGTCAGGCCGAAGGAATAGAAAAATAATAAGAACTATAAATACCAAGTCCGGCACACTTATTGTTGGGGACGAGAATATAAGGCGTGAGATACAAAAGGATTTTGAGGAATGGTTTACAACAACACCAATCAATAGGGAACGGTTGCACCAGTGGTTAGGTCTTATTGATACAGAAATCACGGAGGAAGAAAATCAATGGCTTATTGCACCTCCTTCAAATGGGGAAATAAAACGAATAGTGGACAACCTTGGGAACAACAAGTCTCCTGGACCTGATGGCATGACAACAGAATTTTATAAACATAATTGGGGAATAGTTGGAAATGATATTATAAAGGCCATCAAGGCTTTTTTCCATTCTGGAAAAATGCATCGTCAGATCAATCACACATTCATCACACTACTTCCGAAATGTGATAACCCCGCTAAAACTGCGGACTATAGGCCTATTAGTCTATGCTCTACAATATACAAAATTATATCTAAAATCTTAACCGATCGTCTTAATTTAGTTGTAGGAAAACTGATCCATCCTCTTCAAGGGGCTTTTGTGTCAGACAGAACCATCCAGGATAACGTGCTAATAGCCCACGAGATTTTCCACTCGTTTAAGACTAGGAAAGGAGTAGATGGTTGGATGGCTTTAAAATTGGATATGGAGAAAGCATATGACAGAGTAGATTGGACATTTACCCGGCTGGTCCTACAGAGATTTGGATTTCATGAAAAATTTATCAACTTAATAATGGAATGTGTAACTACGGTATCCTTCTCGGTTTTAGTAAATAATGGCCCTACCGAAGTCTTTACACCGTCGCGGGGCCTTAGGCAAGGGGATCCGCTATCCCCTTTCTTGTTCATTCTTGGTGCAGAAGTGCTTGCTCAAAAACTGAATATGGAAGCTTGTTCAGACGACAAATTGATTGGTTTCCAGTTTGGCAGAACAGGACCGCGTATACCGTTTCTATCTTTCGCTGACGACATCATTATATTTACAAAAGGAACTATGTCGGCATGCCATAAAATCAAGAATATCATCAACGACTACTGTCATATTTCGGGTCAGTTAGTTAATTATCACAAATCCGCTTTCCATATCACTAGAGGTATCCCTAGAGCTAGAATCTTGGATATTGAGGGGTGCCTAAATATATCAAAGGAGGCAAACCTTGACAAATACCTAGGGTGCCCCATAGTGGATGGAAGAGTGAATAAATCCACTTTTGAAGAAATTATTAACAAGTCTATGGATCAACTCGGTAAATGGAGGGCCAACTCACTCTCTCAACAAGGACGGGCCACCCTAATCACTTCAAACTTGGCTGCAAAACCTCTGTACACTATGCAGTGCTTTATGCTCCCAGCTTATGTACACTCTAAGTTGGATCAAGTGAATAGAACTTTTTTCTGGAACAAGGATCTGCAACACAAGCCGCTAATAAGTTGGGATAAAATTTGTAGAACAAAATCTCAAGGGGGTCTTGGTATTAGGAAGACAAAATTAATGAACGAAGCCCTTCAGATGAAATTGTTGTGGAAAATACTGGCCGAACCTGACAATACCTGGGTTAAAATTATTCAACATAAATATCTAAAAACAAATAATATACTAAAATATAATGACAAAGGCAATGCCTCCTGGCAATGGAGAAAATTAAGAACACTAATTCAACCTTTCAAAAAAGGACTTATTTGGTCTGTGGGCAATGGTAAATCCATTAAGTTTTGGCAAGACAACTGGATAGACAATGTTGACCCACTTAATTACTGCGTTGATGTTGATACGATTAACATGGAGGAGACTGTAAATGAATATATTTGCGAGGGTCAATGGATCAAGGAGAAACTCTGCAAAGTCCTACCAGTTGACATAGCTGAGCTAATATATCACATTCCCCTTCCAGTTACAGAAATTGAAGATAGACTGTACTGGAAGACAGATAAGAAAGGCTGGTTCTCTACATCAAGTGCATACAGACTCGTCTCTCAGACAACAACCCCTCAATCAGCTGCAAATTCGTGGATCTAGGGTCTCAATGTACCACCAAAAATTAAAAACTTCCTATGGAAAATGGATCAGAATGGGTTACCGACAGCATCACGACTATCAAATAGGGGCGTTGCCATCCCCTTATCTTGTGCTCTATGCAATCATCATATGGAGGATGCATTCCACCTACTTTTTGAATGTAGATACAGTAATGGACATAATATCTATAATAACAGATTTAAAACTTTTATAGACCAAAACATAGTAACCTCAAGAGACATGGGGAAAATAATGGAGGCCATCGGAAATTTTTGTACAAAACAAGAAAAGGAAAGAATGGCCTTCCAGTGGTGGGTCATTTGGTTCATTCGCAATCAATATATTTTCAGGAATGTGAAACCCCCGTCTGGTGCGGAATTTTGCCGGCAGGTTGATAGGCATATCACAGAGTGGAAACATGCATGTAGACTAAATGGCAACGGCAACGACAATACTGCCAACATCACAACCAATTTGAACAGAAATAATAAGTATAATCGACAGAGCAATACTGGTCACCCAGGCTCAAACTCGACTCCTAAGAGAAACTCAAAATGGAAAAAGCCCAACCAAGGAACACTTAAGCTTAACTTCGATGGATCATCATCTAGTAGCGATGGAAGCTCCATAGGCTATATTATTCGAGACTGGAAAGGATCACCAGTCACAATGGGATGCAAATCCATTGGCCATCAGACTCCATTAGTCGCTGAAGCTCTGGCTCTTCGGGATGGAGTTCTCAAAGCTATCGACCTAAAGATTAGCAAACTCATCATTGAAGGGGATTCTTTGTTTATAATAAATCATCTCAAACGGAAGCACAATTGCCCTTGGGAGATTGATCTTATCATGTCTGACATCGAGTTACTTTTACTTAGGGTGGGAGAGGTTAGATATGACCATATTCTCCGTACTGGTAATAGCGTGGCAGATAAGGTTGCACACCTTGGCCGCCGTACCAGAGCCCCTGACAGGTTTAATGATCCAGGTCTTATAGATCTCATCCGTAAGGATGCCATCGGATAGCGCTTTCACGCATCCGAATTATTACCTAATCAAAAAAAAAAAAAATTATCTATCCCTTTTTCATATATTTTTTTAAATCAAAGAGATAATAATAATAATTATAATAATAATTATTATTATAATAATAATAATAATGACAATAATAATAATAATAATAATTTTTATAATAATAATAATAATAATAATAATAATAATAATAATAATAATAATAATAATAATAGCTTTGTTTATTTGAAGGAAAAAATGAATAGATAAAGAAAAAGGTAAGCTGTGAGTCCGGAACAGGGCTCACTAATAATTTGCTGAAAAAGTGAAAAGTTGGGTTGGGGCTCATAAGCTGATGTGGCAGTTAAGAGCAAGTCCAACAGCTTTTCTAAAAATTCTCTATTATGGAGAAAAAAATATCAAAATCTCTATAATTTTTATACTCTAACCCCAACAGCTTCTCTATTTTACATATTTATACATTTATTATACACTATAATAAATGCATGAATTCATAATTTAATAAGTAAAATTTCAATAAATTAATTAAATCAATATGTAACAACCAATGAATAAATGGGTTGACATGGGAAGAAGTGAATGCATTTAATTTTACAGATTTTAAGCCTTCCTCTATTTTATCTTTCCTCCTATTTCTCTATTTTAGAGATGGCTTTACAAAAGATGTTGGGGTTCAAAAACCTATATTTTCTCTAAAATTGCCTATTTTCTCTATTTTACATAAGTTGTTGGGGATGCTCTAAAAAGTAAGTAGTGAGCCCGGTCACGGGCTCACTGATAAATATGCTCTTATATTTCTGGAAATTTTGTGCAGCACTAGCCGTCAGCCCAAACCTTTCCACAATCTTGCGCTCAATAAGTTTTTTTTTAAGGTAAAAATTCGAGGCCAGACAAAACTGGTCCTCGAAGGCCGACAAGTCGGCAGACGGATAACCGTCTAAAAACAAATAAAAATACAAAGATGGTGCAACATACAGGCAAAAACGCTCTACAAAGCGAAATAAAACACAACTAAACCGAACAAGACGAGAACGTAGATGAAGTACGAAGTCAAACACTACCCTTTAGCAGCACCGTAGGCCAGTGACACGTCAGGATTCACCTGTGGGTAGTGAAGACGAACCTCTAAGGAACCATTCTTCCGGAGAAAGGAGACGCCTCGATACACACTACCACGGGTCCACGGCCCCAGCCTATCCCAACTTCGACTGTCAGAACCTCATCAAACGGAAAAGAAAGTCAAGTCACCCCAAACGTAGAACCACACAACGCCTGTAACGAAACGCACCAGAACCCAAGCGGGATTTACGCAAACCCAACATGGAATTATTTAATTATAGTTAATCATTATAATTTACTACCTTTAATTTTAGAGCAAACCGAATAAATATAATTATGATTAAATTTTTCCTCTTATTTTTTCCTTAGAATGCTTGGGCCCAAAGCCAAACAAAAAGGCCCGATTTTTATATTTGTGAGTCACCTTTGGGCCAAATGAGACCCAAAGGGAGGATGAGAGTCTTCAAAGCATGTGAAGCAGACGGTGAAGCAACTCCGAGAGAGAGTCGGCGAAGCAAGTCTGAAGATAGCCGGCGAACGAGAGCCGAAGAAGCAAGACCGAAGCAAACGGTCAATCCCCGAACAAGAGCCGGCGAGGGATGACAGGGGCTCCAGAAGGAGCAGACATGGAGAGGGTCAAGCCCGAAGACATTGGACGACCGAGGTGAGAGCGACCGAGGAGAAAACGGGTAGGATAGGAGGGAGACGGCGACCCGCACCAACCAAACCTAACCCTATCCCCGTTTGAAAACGGGTATGCTTTAAATGTGTGTGAAGCACCTAGTATGTCATATGACCACAAGCAAGAGATTTTCTCTTTCGAATCTGAGTAAGCCCATAAAGGAACTTACCTGAAAGTGCCGAAAAGCAAAAAGGTAACGCAAGCGGAATCCAACAATCAACAATCACCTATAATTACATAGATTCGATAAGCTACCACGTATACACACAGAAATCGAGTTTCCAAAACATTTCCAAAGCCAAGCGAGAGTAAAACCATTTCAAAGTCTTTCCGATATGATAACGCACCAAACAGAGCCGTTTGATAAACCCCATCAATACAAATTTCAAACTCATTTCCAAAACCAACATCGATTAATAAATCAAGTAAAAGATTCCTGACATTTGAAATGAAGTCCGTCCAAAATACTTCCTCTTAGGAGGGAAACTAGTTATCGAAATAAATATCAAATATAAAGAACGAAACCAACTCCCTGTCCAAGCAAATAAAATACAAGAATCTCTCTCGCTGTGGTGGTAGGGTATTCAGGATCGTATCCACGAGGAAGCGTGTCAGCGCTCGCCTTTTTAGTCCCAAGATGCTCTCGAAATCGACCAGCAGAGTCCTCGACGTCGAGTAAAGTACTCGATGTCGACTACTCAATCGAGTAAACCTGCAAAGCTGTGCAACAAAAGCAAAAACGAACAATATCGAATAGGGTAATACTCGATGTCGACCAATGTACTTGATGTCGACTAACAGTTGGTCAAGATCGAGTTGTCTGCAGAATAAAAACGTGACCTTTGCGATGGAAATAAGACAGAAATAACACGAAATCGGTGGGTTTGAATTCAATATTATAAAAGCTCCTAAAATCGGGGTTTCAATGCCACAACGATAACCATATAAGATCTATGCTAAAGGTATAATAGATCATATTTTTCATCAAATAACTGTCGTCATTAACAATTAAGAACATAGAGGCTTTTGCATAAACCCTAATTGTTACTAACCCTTTTCACATAATTAATCTAAGTTGTATTAAGATTACTTTCACTTCAATAACACAAACAAGGATCACCTTCGACTGTCGCAAGAGAATCATGCTCATAGGGATAGAAGATGAAATCACATTAAAAGTTGTACCTTTATCGCATTACCTTACATGGCTACCGTCGGGCTCACCCCGACCCTAGAAGTTTGGTGACTACTCGCTCTTCATCACAGAAACACACATCAATAATTTAAGGGAAATAACTTGCATTAAACTGAATAAAAACTTACAACCGATCGAAGCCAAAACCGCTCTCGCAATTCTCCACCTCAAATCGACCTAAGCTCTCTAAACTCTCTAAACTCGCTATCTAGTGGTAAACACAATTGCTTGTGGTTTGGATGATCCTAAAACTCAACCCCTAGGGCCCTATTTATAGTGTTCAATCCTCGCTAATCAAGGAAAGAATACTCTATCTATATCTAAAACTATCTATCTAAAAGTTTAAGATAAAACTTGATAAATAAAGGAAATAAATCTCTAAGGGAAATATCTAATGTGGATAAATATCTTCCTCTTGATTGATCTTCACGTGTCTTGATAGAATTCCACATGCCTTGGTGTAGAAGCAAGCCCAACACTCGGATCTCAACTCGATTGGAATTGATGCTCGACGTGTACTCGACATCGAGTAAAGTCCTCGACGTTGAGTAGTTCTGTGCTCCTTGAGTGGTATTGTTCTCGACTGAGGAATTTCGACCAAAAGTGCTCGATATCGACCAGTGTGGTCGATATCAACTAGTCCTTGTCGAGTGTCTTTCTCTTCTCTTATGCTCGATGTGCACTGGTTAAGCTCCTGCTTGACCTTGGACTTTCTGTAGTTGACCTCGAGCTATTCCATGATTTTCTTCCCTTCTTCGAATCGCTGTAAAATGCCTCGATTTCTGCGAAATTAAACAGAAACTAGTGTGAACTCCATATTTTGGCAAATAAGCATAAACTACATAGATTATGTACTATTCTAACCCAAATGCATGAAATGTATACAGAAATCGATATAAAAGTTAATGTAAAACATGGCAAATTAGGCTCACAATACTTCCGAAGCATAAAACCCGATAATTTAAATTCTGTCAAAATCCCATTTCGAATATTTGATATTAAAATAATATCTCAAAATCCCATCTCAGAAGTCATTCTTCATTTCAAACACATTCGAAAAGAATCGGGCCAAAACCGGCTAGTCGCGGTCGTATGATCCTCCCAGAGCTTCCCGCGAGAAGGCTCACATCGCTAGCCGCGACACAAGGATTTCACGGCGGTGAAACCCACGGTCGCGACCGCGAGTAGGTCGTCTTCAACCCTGGGTCCTGTTTTCATCCTCGCCGCGGTGACCATGGTTTCGCCGCGGGGAGATTCGAACCAGACCTTGCTCATTTTTGTTTGTTTCAAATCCATTCAAGCTTAACCTTTTTTCTTAAAACACTTCTAGCTCCAAACCCGACACTATGAACACACAAAAGACTCCAAATAAGGATTAGAGGGGAGAGCGGAAGAGGGATCACCTAACCTCCTTGAGGCTTCTTTGAAATCTTGAAAGCGAATGGTCCCTTGGCTTTGATCCAATGAGATTTTGCTACGACAAGGCTTAGGAGAGATAGATATGGGTTAAAAGAAGACCTTTACGAAGGTTTGGATAAAAAAACGAGGGGATTTGAAGAATAAAAGCTTAGCTTGCTCAAAACAGGAAAAGAGGAAGAAATGAGCTCGAATCCTCTTCAAAAGGAGTTAGATCTGAATCTTCTTGATCTCATAAGATAGAGAAAAGAGTAAGGAACAAGCGAAACAAACGGGGAGGAAAACGTAGTTAAAATGAGGGAGAACGAAGGATTTTACCGAGCCAACGCCGGATTTGGGTGCTGAACTCGCAGTGGCGAAAACACTTTTCACGGCAGCGAAGATGCACTCGCGACAGCGAACATGAGTTTCTTCTTCTGGGTTCATACTCGCGGCGGCGAGTTGGAACTCGCGGTGGCGAAATCCCCCAGAAACTTCCGTTTTTGATAGAAGTGACCTTCTGAATCTGATTTCTGGGTTATTTTTGTGAGGGGAGATCTCCTTGATGGAGTTTTGATGCTATTTAGGTTCTGGAAAAACAAGAAATAAGAGATGAGAGAGAGAGAGAGAGATTTGGATCAAAGGAGAGGAAAGGTGGAGTTTTGATCGTCTAGGGTTTTGGATTTCCTTGTGGATGCTAGGTTTCCTCTTGTGGTGGCTAAGAATTTTAGGGTTGGGAATCCATTTAGGGATTGGTGCTCTTTATATAGGGGATTGGTGCTCTTAATGAGGTAGAAGACAAATTACTTAAGGGAGAGAGAGAGAGGCGTGAGAGAGAGTGAGAGTGTGAGGAATGATTCCGCTCTTTTGACCTTGAATCCCGACATCTCATCCCGAAGTCCGACATCCCAAAATCCGACATTTCGAAAATCCGACCTGGAATTCAAATTCATTTCAAACGACTCTCGAAATCTTCAAAATCGAAATCCGATAGATAAGGTTTGGAATCCGTCATATTGAAATTTAAAAGCGTGTCGGGATATTTTTCAAGGACTTTCCAAAAAATAGAAACTGCTCGAGGACGGGTTTTCCGAAAACTTTCCTATTTTGGAAACTCTAAAATCCGGTCTTTACAATACCCACCCGTATCCAGCCACGTTGTACATAACAGAAAATAATTATTTAAAAAAAAACATGATCATTACACTAACTTTTTCATAAATTTTATTATTTTTTTAACACTCACTACACATTTTAACCAATCAAATTATTTTAAAAAGTCAACAACACACAAATCAATACAAATCATTACAACTTTCTACCTAGAAAACATAAAAGCTCATCTATTGTTAGACAAAAATTTACCTCTAAAAAGCCATGTATTATTAGACGGAGGGAGTAATTTACTTAGCTTATGTCCAATAATTTTACCCTTAAAGTTCGGCAGAGTCTCCCTTTAAAATAATCTTTAATTAATCCGATAAAACTTATATCATTTACTTTCTGATAATCACTTATCCATCACTATTTTTAAAATGCTCAGGCAGTATTAGGCATTATAGCGACTTAAGAATGTCATATAATCCAAAATAATTGGGCATTATCTCAACTTAAAAGAAATACCCGTTTTATCCAATGTTATATCGTCTTAAAAAATACTCAAAATTCTTAATAATAACGAGCATCATAACGGATAATAAGAATATACCTTAAATTATATACGGGTATTATAACGATATAAAATATCCAAGGTCTTAAAATAAATGCAATAGATTTTACCAATAGAATAATATTTGATCTTTCCAAAAATACAAGGATGAAATAATAATCAACGTCACCCAAATCGACATGGTACAATGGGATTTACGGTATATAGCTTTCCTACTATATTGAATGTCGAATCCTTTACTGATATGTTGCTACGTGTACGGTGTATGGACAGTGTGGCATTTATTGAATGTCTACACCAACTTATATCAATATGGCAACGTAGCATTTATTTTGATTTTGACCCACTTTACATCATAATTGTGAAAATTATCCGCCTTAAATAAGTTTACATAATTTGTCCTCCTTAAATATATATTTCAATAATCTTTTACTCTACCACATTAGAATATTTTACCAAATTATTCTTAGACATGCTCTAAATATCCAATAATATTTTATAGTCTCTTTACCTAACCCTTAACATGCTAGTAGATCTTCTCTAGATCTCACTAACTTCCAAACTTAAAAAGACTTCGTAAAATTTTACCATAAACTTCATCCCCGACGTTTTATTAATTCACATAATCTCTTACAAAGTAATGTCATAAACAGAAAAAATACAATCGGACTATTTCAAATACACGGGTCAAAGTTGTGGTTGTGAATTTGTCTTGGCAAGACTTTTGGTGCCCAAAAGAAGATACTACGTAACGTTGCTGGAGTCTTCTTCATCTGACTTTTCAAAGTGCAGTTTGAGAGGTTAAATATGACTCCCTCCTCCTCTCATTCTTTCATCAATTATCTTGCAAATTTAAAAAGAAATTAAATGGGAATCAGGGGTGAGGATTTGAAGCTGCATGGTTTCTGGGGAAGCCCTTTTGCTCTGAGGGTCATCTGGGCACTCAAGATCAAAGGTGTCGAATACGATTATGTCGAAGAGAACCTCCCTGAGAAGAGCCCTTTGCTTCTTCAGTACAACCCTGTCCACAAGAAGATTCCTGTTCTTGTCCATAATGGAAAGCCTGTGGCCGAGTCACTCGTCATCATTGAGTACATCGACGAGACTTGGAAGCATGAGCCCCTCCTTCCTTTGGATCCTTATGAGCGTGCCATGGAACGCTTCTGGGCCAAATTTTCAGATGATAAGGTATTTTTTTCCCTAATATCCGAATATGTCGGATTTCAATTCAGATCCTCCCGAATGCCCACCATATAAGACGTATCTGATTTATGTGTAGCGACGGAGTCATAAAAAATTTTAGGGTGCTTAACATTTTTATTCCAAGAAATTTTTTTCTTACATATAGGAGAAATATTTTTTAAAAATATATTCAAAAAAATATTAAAAAATTATTTTGTTTGAAAATTAAAAAATGGGAAACAATTTTTTTTAAAAAAAAATACAATGATTTTACCTCGTTTTATGTGAGCATTTTGTTTTAAAAAATAAAAATATCGTAAAAAGCGAGGTAAAACGTAATTTAACCAAATAATCACACAAAAAGAGAGAAAATAATTGCATTATAATTATTTTGAGTGTGTGTATTGATATATTGTATTAACTAACTAATGGGGGAAAATGCAATTAGTTAAAAATACTACAATAAAGAAGAAGTCGGCACATGTCACAAACGACTTCTCTTTTATTATATATAACTGATTGATTGGTTGATTCTCATATTTTAATTTAAATTTATTATTTATGCCATATTTAAATATGTTTTTTTAATAAAAATTATAGGTGTAATTTTAGCATATTGTGTTAACATATTCCCCTGTACGGGACGAGACACGTACTTCACAATGCATGGTGCCCTATTTTTTTTTACCTTGCAGTGTTTCCCGACGGTGATGAGGGTTTTCTCGAGCAATGGCGATGAACAAAAGGAGGCTGCTACGAAGGAAATGAGAGACGCCTTTAA
The DNA here is from genome assembly GCA_963922045.1 of Persicaria maculosa. NCBI lineage: Eukaryota > Viridiplantae > Streptophyta > Magnoliopsida > Caryophyllales > Polygonaceae > Persicaria > Persicaria maculosa. The sequence continues at coordinate 56,376,584 of OY998258.1, read as the reverse complement.
GACACTCGAGATGGGGCTTGAAGGGAAGAGGTTCTTCGGAGGGAAGAAGATCGGATTCGCAGATGTTGCAATCGGGTGGCTTGGGTTTTGGGTGAGGATAGTCGAAGAGATTGTGGGAGTGAAGTTGATTGATGAGAAAGAAGTGCCTGTGTTAAGTGAATGGTTTAGTGAATTCCTCGAAACTCCATTGATCAAGGAGTGCTTGCCCCCCCATGACAAACTGGTGCAATTCAATACAGGCTTTCGCAACATGTTAGTTGGCAATGCAAGTACTTGAAATATATGATCGATCATGTTTATTCTCATACGAGTTGAATAAAGTTTTACTGCAATGTATATTCAAGACATTGCGAATGGGCGAAAGTATCATAGATAGAAGATGCTTGAGTAAGTTTCGGATCAACCATCGTATGTTTATTGTAATATTTTACAGATAGTATCATAGATAGGTGATGCATTTTGCTTTATTGTAATATTCAATGCACGGGAGTTTGATCCGTTTTCATTTGAATATCATTTTATATATCTATATAATAATATATTAATATATACTTGTTTATGATAAAAATATGTATAAAGTATTTTTTATATATAATTTATAAATTAGTTGGAAAGAGATACAATACAAATTTTGAAAATGATTTAATAAGGTAAAGTATTAATAATACTCAAACTCACCACTTAATATAATTTGAAATAAATATATAATTATTATCATTAGGATAAATCTAAAAAGGAAAATACAACCTCCCATACAAAGATTTAAAAAAATCATAAGCACATAATTGTGTGAATACTTTTAAAGTTATGTATATATACCTAACTTATTTATTATTTTCATGAGAGAGATGGCTAGAAAGAGAGAAAAATAAAAACTAAGATCCTAAAAGGTAGAAAAGTGATCTAAAAAGCCTTATCCAAGATATAAAATAAGCATTAGTCATTCTTGGAAGTCTTAAAATATTATTTATTTTTCGATAGTCATTTAAGATGTCTAAAATAAGTAAATTGTAAAAAAAAAACTTTTTTTTGGCTCTAATTGATTTTTATAAATAATTTTTTAAATCGAATATTCACAAATTGATTATTTTTCCTAACTTCATAAAAAAATTGCAAGCCTTAAGATATGGAAATTATATTAAGGGCCTTCTACGAGTTCAAAGTCATGCCGTTTGGATTGACAAACGCACCGGCTACTTTCCAAGCATTGATGAACGAGGTATTCGCAGCTCAACTTCGCAAATTCGTGCTTGTATTCTTTGACGATATATTGGTCTACAACCCGAGTGTTACGGACCATGAGACACACTTGCGCACTGTGCTGATGCAGCTGAGGCTCCATAGGTTGTTTGCAAAAAGGTCCAAATGTGAATTTGCCAAAGGGAGTATGGAGTACTTGGGTCATATAATATCTGCAGATGGAGTGGCTACGGACCCAGAGAAAGTCGAGGCTATGTTATCTTGGCCAAGTCCGAAAAACGTTAAGGAACTCAGAGGGTTCCTTGGGTTGACAGGTTATTATAGGAGATTCATCAGGAATTATGGGGCTATATGCAACCCGCTTACCGAATTGCTGAAGAAGGATGGATTTTAGTGGGGGGAGGTCACAGAAGGTGCCTTCCAGCAGCTCAAAGCCTTGTTGTCTTCGCCTCCGACACTTGGGTTGCCTGATTACAGTATACCGTTCGAGTTAGAAACCGATGCTTATGGCGAGGGAATTGGGGTTGTACTGATGTAGTTGGGGAGGCCAATTGCGTTTCTTAGCAAGGCTCTTCACGGTCGCCACCTGTTGTTATCGACGTATGAAAAAGAATTGCTCGCAATTTTGCTAGCCGTGGAGAAATGGCGTCATTATCTCGAATTGGGTCACTTTGTCATCCGGACCGATCAACAGGCTTTGAAATATTTGCTCGAACAACGGTTATCAACTCACCTGCAAAGGAAGGCTATCCGAAAGTTGTTGGGCCTGTCCTACTCCATTGAGTATAAGAAAGGGAAGGAAAATCGAGCCGCGGATGCCTTATCTAGGAGGCCAGAGGCAGAACCGGTACAGGTTGGAACAACCCAAGCAATTCAGGTGGTGAAACCCACTTGGATGAAAGAGATTTCAACCAGCTATATAGGAGATTTGGAGGTGAAGGATAAAATTGCAGCAGCTACACTGGATCCAGATTCTAAGTACAAGTGGGATAGTGGTATTCTGAGGTATCGAGGTCGGTTGTATGTGGGAAATGCCACTTCCTTGCGGCATCAACTCACTAGTGCCCTCCATACAAAGGCGTTGGGTGGTCACTCCGGGGTACAGGGAACGTATCGAAGAGTGAAAAGCATATTTTTTTGGCCGACAATGAAGGGCTTTGTGCAGAAGTTCGTGGAGGAATGTGACATGTGCCAAAGAAACAAGTCTGAGCATGTGCCTTATCCCGGACTGCTGCAACCGTTGCCTCTTCCACCACAAGCATGTTCTTCAATCGAGATGGATTTCATCGAGGGTCTTCCGAGATCAAAAGGGAAGGATACAATATTGGTGGTCGTAGACCGACTAACGAAATATGCTCATTTTATGCTATTAGCACACCCATTTTCAGCAGCCCAGGTAGCCCAGGTGTTCCTCGAGAATGTCTACAAGCTCCATGGGATGCCCAACGACATTGTCTCGGACAGGGACCGTATCTTCACTAGTCACTTTTAGAAAGAACTGTTTGCAACTATAGGTACTAAGCTCAAGTTTTCCACTGCATATCACCCTCAAACTGACGGCCAAACGGAGAGGGTGAATCAGTGCCTAGAAAGCTATCTGCGGTGTATGTCATCGGCCTCACCTAAGACTGGGCAGATTGGTTGGCCTTAGCGGAATGGTGGTATAATACCAACTACCACACTGCATTGGGAATGTCTCCGTTTCAGGCATTATATGGATATCCGCCACCGCAGTTAGGGCTCAACATGGCAGGGGTGACGACTGGGAGCATAACCGATTGGTTCCTCCAGCGAGATTACACGCGGACTAAACTGAAGGATGGATTGTCCAAATCCCAAGCTCGTATGAAACAGGTGGCCGACAAGAAGCGCACAGAGAGAGCTTTTGCAGTAGGCAATCTCGTTTACCTTAAACTACAACCATATAGACAAACGTCGGTCGCAGTACGTAGATGCCTCAAGCTCTGCTCAAAGTTCTATGGACCCTATTTGGTTTTGGAACGGATTGGTGAGGTAGCTTATAGGCTCGAGTTGTCGGAGGGTAGCCGAATTCATCCAGTGTTTCATGTGTCGCAATTGAAGAAGAAAATAGGAGATGAAACAGTGGTGGTTCAGGATTTTCCGGAGACCGACGACGATGGTATTGTAGTGGTACAACCAGAGAGAATCCTTGACACTAGAGTGCACCACCTCGCAAATGGCGATCCGGTCACCAAATGGCTCATTAAGTGGTCCAACTTGGGAGAGGAAGAAGCTACGTGGGAAGCTGCTGGGCACATATTACACCAGTTTCTTTCATTTACAGCTTAAGACTTGAGGACAAGTCTTTGTAAAGGAATGGGGTATTGTCATGGGCCTAACTAAACAGATGGGCTTAGTGTGAAATGTATAGAGATAGGCCCATGTCCTGGGAAATATAAGGATCCAACTGATTGTATTTGGGCATCGAAAATCAATATACAATTCCTTATCCCTATCTCCCTCTCTCTCCCTACCTTCTTAACAACCTGCAACTACTGAAGATTGTTACATGAACATTATGGTAAATCAATAATTTCAATATCCAATAATAAAATCAGCCAAGATTTGACGAAGGTTAAATGTACGTAGACGATTAAAATAGATCACAAATTGGCATATAACATATCAATTTAAATAATATTTTAGTATGAAAAATAGAAAACAAATATGTCTAAAATAGGAAACGATATTTTAAATTTTAGCAATAATATTGACCAATAAAAAAATATCATTTGAATAAAAAATTCAACTTTAATTGTGGGCGTAACATGTCAGCAAAATGCTAGTAGAATTAGTATTATTAATAGATATAATAACTTCAATAAAAGCTGAGAATTGAATGCCAGTTTTCAAAAAGGAAATGCTTAATTATGATAGGAGCTCTGGTATTATTTTTCATAAGATTTTATATTTGGTGGGATAGATTTATTGCATTGTATCTTATATATGGTTGAATTACAATATAGCATGGGTGGGAATTAGGATATGCCAGATTTCCAACATAATGTACATAACTTTTTTTGTTATGTTTAGATGTATAGATGATTTTAAATACTTTAAGCTAATTTAGTAATTAAAGTTGTACAATTTGAATTATTTTGGAAACATGGAGCCGTTTCTAAGTAGGAGGACCAATCTCTTAAATGAACCACATAGTACTCGATTCAGCTGTAAAGTGAAGTGATTGAGGATGAAAGATGACAAAAAAAAAACTAGTTTTTAAGGTAATTGATATTTGTATTAGTTTATGGGTACTGCAATGTATGGTATAAATTTTATATGAGATAGGTGAAGGAAATATGGAGATGTGATTATGACTTAACAATAATTATTATCCCTATATATATTCCCAAAAGTTTACACTGATCGGTTACTGATAAAAAAAAACTCATATGACATATTCAACAAATTAATTTCTCAAAATTTCTTAAAAATGGCATGGACTTCGACAATTTTCACTTGTCTAAGAATTTGAAAAATATTGTAAATTTAAGGGAACGCTCAACAATTAACCTTCATCGTATGAGGAGATTTGATGTCATTTTTCAATTCAAATCATCCAGGTTTGCAAATTATTTATCTGTAATTGAATGGATTAAATTTCTTGAATCGGAGTCAGAATGTGAAAATGGCGTTGGAACAAAATGCGAGTTAGGTTTTATCTATGGAAGCCCCAAGAAACCAAGCGTAGAGTAGGTTGATTGTCAAAGATGGATTCGTGCTGAGTATATGTGATGATGCATGTTTTGCATAGGCATTTTAGGTAGTTTTAAGGTAGTTTAGGTTGCATATTTAAATGTAAATTTTCCAAGTGAGTTTCGATGATGTGTCTAACAGATTCTCGATTCGGAATGGGTTCATTTCTGAAGATTGTTTGATTTCTGATGTACCATATAGTCCACTAGGAGACTGCTAGTTTCTCCTTTTCATATTTTGTAAGAGTGCTTCCAATTAATACAGGATAGGAGAGAAATCTCTCGAATTTGCAATTAGGTTGATTATAGCTGATAAGGCTAACTTAAGCCCATAAGGAACTTAGGGGCACAAATGTCTTTTACCAGGTAACATTTAATTCGACCCTAATTTTCATTATATATATATGTGCGACGAGCTAGGGTTAGGGGAGGCTTCTTTGGCAGCCGAACAAATCTGACTTGAGCGTCGGAGGGTCCTCCGGGGGAGGTTAGCCCCGCCCGACCTTGTTTGTCAATGATTTGCAGATTCTTGCTCGATCGACGTTCGTGAAGAAGCTTAATTCGGATTTTATGCATCACATTTGGCGCCGTCTGTGGTAATTCAATCAAAAAGATACGTGATCGAAGTTGTAAATCTAGATCCCCAATTCATAGATCCATCAATGGCGTCGACTGTCGAGCAACTGGTTCTTGATCTGGCTCCTATGGGGACGGTGGTTCGTGATGTTCGAGGCTTTTCTGATCGTGGCCGGTGCCGGCGCTAGGCCATGCACCTACCTCTTTGGCGTCTACTCGAAGAATATCAAATCGACCCTTGGCTACGAGCAATCGTCGCTCAACCTGATGGGGACATTCAAGGACCTCGGCGTGAATGTCCGCGTCCTCTCGGGGTTAATCGCGGAGGTCACCCCGATCTGGTTCATCCTCCTCATCGGCTCCCTGATGAACTTCGCCGGATACTTAATGGTATGGCTCGCCGTCATCAGGCGCATCCCTAAACTCTTGGCCTGGTAGATGTGCCTCTACATATGCGTCGGCGCCGACTCGCAGAGCTTCGCCAACACCAGCTCGCTTTGAGTCACCTAGTACGCCGCCGCCCTCCGCAAACCTTCTACGAAAAAGATGGCCGCTTGGTCAATTACTCACCTAGTACGCCGCCGCCCTCTGCAAACCTTCTACGAAGAAGATGCCCGGTTTGTCATTCTTACGTAACCGCCCATTTAATTATGCATTTACCCCTAGCTAATTAATGTTGAAATTAATTTATTTATTCTAACGGCTAGCAATTTGGTCAAATCTGCCTTTTAATTTCGATCTTTATGGTGGAGTTAATCCCCACTTACCTTTCAATTGTGATATGTCATCTTAGAACCATTAGCTAATTTGGTCAATTGTTCCGACAAAAAAAAAAAAAAAAAGAAAGAACCTTTTAATCGGCAATAATAATATGTGATTAATTATCATATATTAATTAGTTAAACCTTTGATGGACTTTATGAATAAAAATATAGATTCTACACGTTTTGTTACACTCGATTGTTTAAAAGCATTGGTTATTGCTTAAGCTTACATGCCTAATTACCGGATAGGAAACGCTAGCGACAACGCCCAGGCTTCTAGCGATGGTAGCGAGGGGAACCCAGGTGCTAGCGATGGCTCCAGCGAGAGCAATAGGGCCAAGGTGAACTCGGTAGTCAGCGAGACTGTGCCCGATGCTTCAGTGTCGAGCAATGATGCGAACCCGATGGTGAATGGACTCGTCCAGGAGCCTAAAGGTAACCCTATCCCTAATGCTTGGTCAAGGAAATCTCCGAAAATATTCATGAATGCAGGGCTAGGTGGTAAGGTTGAGTACCACAAACCCGAAGGTCCGCTTGTGTGGGAACGTGCTCGGGCCCTTCCTAAGGAAACAATGTGGGGTTGGTCTTTGTTAGGGCAATATGTGGGGTATTATCCGGGCAATTTCTTGATTAATCAATTGAAGAAGTTATGGGGAGTGAAATGCCGCTTTAGGGTTGAGCATGGATGGATGATCTTCACATTTGAGTCGGAGGCGGATTGTAATGAAGTGTTGAAGGGTGGTCCCTACCTCATCCACAACAAGCCCTTGATCTTGAAACCCATTCCCGACAGGTTCACTTTCAATCGAAAGGACATAGCCACTGTTCTGTTGTGGGTGCGATTCTTTGGTGTGCCAAGGACATATTGGACAGCCGAGTGCCTTGGCCAGCTTGCGTCCTATGTTGGTACCCCTCTATTCCTCGACAAAGTTACTTAAGAGCGCAAGAAAACTTTGTATGCCCGTGTATTGATTGAGATTAACTTTGCTCAGGAGATTGTTAGAGAAGTGCCCATCTTCTTCAAGGATCCCGATGGCTGTATTGTGTGCAAAGTCTTGATTGAGAATGAGCCACCGTACAAGCATTGTTGTGTTTTCGGCCATGAGGAAGCACATTGCTCGTTCCTAAAGAAGAATCCTAATGTCGGAGTGAACAATAGGCGTGAGTGGGTGCCTAAGGTCTCAAAGGATGCTCCTCCACCGAATGACTCTAGCAAGAAGGGTCCTTTTTCCCGAACTTCGGGTGACAATTCCTCCAACAACGAGGCTCAAGACGGTACTACACATCCTTTGAGTGAGGAAGAAGCCGGTCATGGGGAAAGGGAAACACATATGAGTGATGGTAAGGATCCTCCCTTAGTTGAGGAAACAAACCAAGAGATCAAACACACAAATGCCGAGAGCAATACCACTGGTGAGGATTTGGGTGGGGCACAAAATGAGAGAATTTCTAATGAAAATGACCAAGAAAAAGCTTCTAGTGAGAACAAGGATGATGGAGTACAAGATGAGAACTCGACGGAGGAGGATGATCCCCGGGTTGAGGATGAGGATGAAGGTTCGGACAACTCAGCCGAAGCTAGAAGAGGTGGTGGAGAGGAAGTGCCTTTCGAGGAGGTTCAATCCAAATCAGCAAAAAAGAAGGCCCAACGGGAGGCCAAGCAACGTGAAGCTCAAAAGCAGATCATACTTGGGCTCAAAGCGGAGGATAAATGGCTACCAAAGCCTAAGAAGGGTGCTCGGCAAGGGCAAGGAGGAACCGGTTCTAAGCACAAGGAGGTTAACCTATGATAGTCCTTTCATGGAATGTTAGGGGGCTTTGTCATCCCCCGAAACAAATTGACATTCGAAAGGCTATTAGGGAGACCAAGGCGCACATTTGTGGTTTGTTTGAAACCAAACTCAAGAGTGAGGCCGAGGGTAAGAGGTTTGTTGATGCTTTGTCCGATGGTTGGAGGTTAGTCACTAATTTTCAACACCATGTTAGAGGGCGGATTTTAGTTTGTTGGGACCCTCTTCTGATCGACTTTGAGATGCATGATGCTTCATCTCAACATGTTGCTGGGGTGGCTTGTTGTAGAGCCTCGGGCTTGAAATTTGGAATCTGCTTCGTATATGGGCTCCACACGGTGGTGGAAAGGCGAGGGATTTGGGATGCCATCTCGGGCATTCAAGGGCTGACCAATATTCCTTGGATCTTTGCCGGGGATTTCAACAATGTTATGAGGTCGGAAGAGAGGATCAATGGTGAACCGGTTACCAATTATGAGTGCAAGGATATGCCTGAGGCTTGTCAAAGCCTTGGCTTGGTTGATGCACCTTCAGTGAGCTCTGACATGTTCACTTGGATGGATAAGAAAATCTGGAGTCGGCTTGATAGAGTCCTCATCAATGACGCTTGGCTGCACTTGGAAACATCTTGCTCCACGGACTTCAAAGGCAAATGGTTTCTCTCGGATCATAAGCAGGCCATTATTACATTGAGCACCGAGAGGTATGAGCCTAAGCATTCGTTTAAATTCTTTAATATGTGGGCGGATCATGAGAGCTTCGAACGCATTGTGCGGGAGAAGTGGAAGACGAATGCTAGAGGCTCGTACCAATATCGGCTTTGCAAGTTATTGAAGGGCATGAAAGGGCCACTTAAGGGCCTGAATTCTCGTGAATTTAGCCACATCTCGTCCAGGGCTGAGAAGGCTAACGAAGAGTTTGCTGTGGTGTTGTATGAACTCCGAGACAATCCGGATTCTGAGGAGCTTTGTAGGGAAGCCGAGAGAGCAAAGCTCCATGTCCAGCGCTTGTGTAATGCCGAGAGATCATTCTTGGCGCAGAATGCTAAGGCCAAGTATACTCTTGAAAGTGACCGGGGTACAAAGTTCTTCCATGCTTTGATGAGAGCTAATGGAAAACGGGCGGCTATTACTTCTATTGAGAAGGATGATGGGAGCAGGACAACGTCGGAACATGAGGTTAGCCAAGAATTCATCTCTTACTTTCAATCTCTTTTTGGCTCGGATGTGGAGGTTTCGGGGGATCTAGACCGGAGGTTTGCTCATGGAGCCACGGTCTCCCCGGAAGATGGGAGTATGCATGAGAGCCCGGTGTCGAATGCGGAGATTAAGAAGGCGCTTTGGTCCATGGGGGATGAGAAGGCCCCGGGCCCGGATGGATTCACGGCTAAGTTCTTCAAAGCTTCATGGGATGTGGTAGGCGGAGAGGTGTGCGCGGCGGTGAAAGAATTCTTCCGCAATGGCAAGCTTCTCCGGCAATTCAACCACACCATCATTGCCTTGATTCCAAAGGTTGACAATCCTCACCGTGTGGAACACTTCAGGCCTATAGCTTGCTGCAACTTGATCTATAAGATCATCACCAAAGTGATGACATCTCGGCTTGGAGGTTGTCTCGGCAATGTTATTGACCAAGCGCAGAAAGCATTTGTAGAGGGAAGGCTTATGTCCGACAATGTGTTCTTGGTCCAGGAACTATTACGGCGCTATAATGTCAAGAGGGACACAAGGCGTTGCTTTCTCAATGTCGATCTTGCTAAGGCCTACGACACCATCTCATGGAGGTTCCTAGAGTTTGCTATGAAGGAGATTGGGCTCCCACCCAAGTTTATTTCTTGGGTGATGGAATGCGTCACCACGACTTCTTATTCTATTAAGATCAACCATGGCATTCACGGCTTCTTTAGAGGTAAAAGGGGTTTGCACCAAGGCGATCCCCTCTCACCCTTACTCTTTGTTATATGCATGGAATTCCTTTCAAGAATGATCAAGAAGGAGACATCTAGGGCTGATTTTCGGTATCATCAACATTGTGAGAAGATGCGGCTCTCCCATCTCATTTTTGCGGATGATGTTGTGATGTTTTGTCGTGGTGACTTAGCTTCTATCCAGATTCTCAAGGGCTGCTTGATGTCCTTTGGAGAAATTTCGGGACTCAAGGTCAATATGTCAAAATCGTCGGCATTCTTTGCTTCCATTCTGGACATGGAGAAGGCTGCTCTCCTTGCTACGACTGGATTTAGGTAAGGGACATTCCCCTTTCGATACTTGGGCATTCCGATCAGCCCCCATGGCCTCCGAGTTGTTCATTATCAACCACTCATAGATCAAATCAGCCGGCATCTTACTTCTTGGGCCAAGAAAAGTATATCCTTTGCGGGCAGGAGAGAACTTATTGCGTCGGTGATGCAAGGTTGTGAAGCATTCTGGTTGTCCATGCTCTCGGTTCCCTCGGTGGTGATCTTAAAACTTGAAGCTTTGTGCAAAAATTTCCTTTGGAGCAAACCTAAGGTGAGATGGAAAAAGGTTTGTTCACCGAAGGAAGAGGGTGGACTGGATTTGCGTGACCTTTGTACTTGGAATGAGAGCTTCATGGCCAAGCACTATTGGTACATTGCCTCGCTTCGGGACAGCATGTGGGTAAGATGGGTGCATCATCGCTATTTAGAAGTGGTGGATGCCTCGGCCTGGATTGTTCACCGTAGGGATTCTCCGTTGATCAAAGGCATCTTATGCGCTCGGGACAAGGTCAAGGCTCTTGAGAGCGAAGACCTAGCTGTTGAAGACCTATTTGAGTCATGGAGCATAGATGGCAAACTCAGCGTCTCTTGTGTGTATGATGCACTCCGAGACAAGGAGCCGAGGGTTGCATGGGTCAAGGAAGTATGGGTGCGCCACAACACTCCGAAGCACATGTTTATCTTGTGGTTGGCGGTTCTTGATAGATTATCCACATTCGACAGGCTATTCTTCTTGGATGTGGATCACTCGTGCCGGTTTTGTGATGAGGACCTAGAGACGCTTGATCATGTGCTATTTGCTTGTCCGTACTCTATGAGCATTTGGAGCGCTGTTCGTGATAGATTTGGCATCTCCTCGTCAATTCACACCACCTTAGAGGTTGTCCAGTGGTTGAAGGGCTCCGTCAAGGGGCAAGATGTCCGAGCTCAAGCCAAGCGCTTTGCCGTATCCTCCTCGGTTTACTTTCTATGGCAAGCTAGGAATGCCAAGGTGTTCGATGACAATCATGTACCTCCGGAGGTCGTCAGGAGGTTGATCATCACTCATGTTTTCCGATTACTACATAACTTTTTTCTTTGGACATTGTGGAAAAAGTTTAGGGGTTGTATTGTTTTGTTTGCGTGACTGGTTGTATCTTTGATTATGTATTGCCGAGGGGGTCTATGTACTCACTTGGAATACACATGCTAGCTCTTTCCTATGATATTAGAACGATTGTACACGCCCTTTAGGGCTTATTTACCATATATTTACATACCCTACCCCCGTTGATGGGGGGTGGTTAGCTAAAAAAAAATATCGACTACCATTGATAGATAAAGAAGGGGCAGGACCTCATACATCAGAGTAAACGAGTTTAAACGGACGAGTTTTGGGAACATGAGACGATGTAATGGGTAAACGATGACTCTTTCCTAAAGAACATGAGGAACATGGCATGAAGGCCTTATATGACTCAACAGGCAACTTAAACTGACGCAAGGTAAACTGTAAAACAGACTGACTAGGATGACCCAAACGATTGTGCCAATGACCGGAAGAGGTGCGCTCGCCAACCAGGGCTGATTTGGATGCCGCAACAGCTGAAGGTCGCAGCTTGTATAGGCCATCACTGACGATTCCTTTGAGAAGAACCCGCCCCTGCAAGTCCTTTATCAACCACTGATTAGCATGAAATTCGAGAAAGATATCATTTTCCTTAGTAAGTTTAGAGATGCTAATCAAATTTTTGGTCATGTCAGGCACAAAAAGAATATGGGATAGATGTAGGGGGCGTGAGTAAGACGGAATTTGAGTATGGCCATAATGAGTAATAGGGAGAGTTTTACCATTGCCAAGGGCTAGTTGATCACTACCATGATATTCAGAGTCGATGGACATCTTGCTGAAGTCACCAGTCACATGATCCGTGGAGCCGGTGTCGAAGTACCAGGCAGGGTCCTGAATAGTGGACTGAGATGCACGTAGGCAGCAGGGCCAGACGGGGGTGTCTGATTGAGACGATCTGGAGGGTGCCTTGACAGAAAGGCCTGAACATTGAGGCGGCTGAAGCAATCCTTGGCGAGATGTCCGGAACGCTCGCAGATTTGACAGAGATAGCGAGGGCGAGAGGGGCGATCAGCGTCACCCGACTGGCGATCTGCAGGGCGAGAAGAGAAGCGATCTGCAGGCTGCCGAGAGGGAGGCTGACGCGAGGACTGGCGAGACAGAGGCCGATCAGAAGAGCCCCTGCGAGAGGACCCGTCGCGCTGCTGTCCAAAGTTCGCAGCCGGTTGGGAGGCGGCTGCAGTCCGAGCCTCATCAGCCAGACGTTCCTCCTCTCCAAGAAGAAACCCAAGAAGGTTGTCAGGATCCAAAGTATCCAGCTTTATGTTGAGGGCAGCGCGTAGCGGCCCATAGGACGAATCCAGGCCATGACTAACAGCCGATATGAAATCGTCATTAGACACGGGTTGAGAGAAATCAACCAGAGAATCAACGATGTTGCGCTTCTGCTCGAAGTATTCAATCATAGGCAGATTACCTTTTTGAAGAGTGTTGAGTTGTTGCTTGAGATACATCGACCGGGCGCGAGACTGTGCCTGAAAAATCCTTTCAATGGTAGTCCAGGCTTGAAAAGAAGTTTCAGACTTGGTGAGATAGCCAAGGAGTTGTTGTGTGATGGTGGTGTAGAGCCAGATAAGGACAAATTTGTCCCGTCGTTTCCAAGTAAGGAAGGCAGGAATAGGAGACTGTGTTGCCGGAGCGGAGTCAGTAGCCGGCGTGGTGACAGTGGCCGGAGGAGCCACATCAGAGGTGACGAAAGCCTTCAATTCAAAGGCATCGAGGGCATCCAAGACATTGGTGCGCCAGATGGAATAGTTGGTGCAGTCTAATTTGAATAAGAAGACCGAAAAGTGAAGAGATCCAGAGGAGTCGTCACTGAGAGCAGCGGCGAGGAGAGAGGTGCCGGACTTCGATGACCCGGGGTCAGTGCCGCCAGTCGGCGCCGAGGAGGAGTTGTGGGCCGGAGTGCCGTCAAGGGTGGTGGACATGGTGATTGGTGATTAGGGTTTGTGAAGAAAAAAGGATCTTGCTCCGATACCATAAAAGGATTTGGGAACTCAGTTGATAATCATCAGACCGAGGTTATGTATTTATATAAAGAGATTACATAGAAGATATTCCAAAAGATACACATAATACAAATAAGGATAAATATATCTAAAGATATAGATAGAATAAAGATAGATAGAATATATCTCTAATATTTACTAAGCTGCTCTTTTGATTTACAAACAATTTCCTCGAAAGTTCGTCTATTTACTCTCCCGCTGATAATAGGGCAACCAATGTATTTTTCAATCGTTATTTGATTTACTATACCCAAGCATCTTTCAAGTTCATCGATTCTGGATCTAGGGATTCCTTTCGTAGTTTGGAAAGCAAATTTGTGGTAATTAACTTTTTGCCCTGAAATGCTACAATACTCATCTATAATTGATTTGGTTTTTAAGTAGGCTGAGGTGTTACCTCTGGTGAAGATAGTAATATCATCTGCGGAGGTAAGGAAAGGGATACGTAGTCCGTCCTTCCCGAATTTAAAACCAATAAGGTTATTTCTCATGTTTGCTTCATGTGAGAGTTTTCTCGCCAAAACCTCTGCCCCCCCAAAATGAAGAGAAACGGGGATAGAGGATCTCCTTGTCGAAGACCTCTAGTTGGTCTGAATATCTCTGTTGGCCCATTATTGACGAGCACAGAGAACGAAACTGTAGATATACATTCCATAATCCATTTAATAAAAGTCGGATAAAAGCCGAATTTCTCCAATACCGCCCTTGTAAAATTCCAATCTACTCTATCATAAGCTTTTTCCATATCAAGCTTTATTGCCATTCACCTCTCTTGACCTTTTCTACTACTAAATGAATGGAAAATTTCATGGGCTATAAGGACATTGTCCTGTATAGCCCTATCCGACACAAATGCACATTGCAAATGGTGGATAAGTTTGCCGATTACATTTTTCAACCTCTCCGTCAGAATTTTGGAAATGATTTTATAAATTGTGGAGCATAAGCTAATTGATCTATAATGTGTAGTTGTAGAGGGATTATCGCATTTTGATAGGAGGGAAATAAATGTATGGTTTATTTGTCGCTGAATTCTTCCAGAAAGGGAAAATCCTTTTACCACTTTGATGATTAATCCTCCAATAATGTCCCAGTAGTTTTTGTAAAATTCTGCAGTCATTCCATCAGGGCCTAGTGATTTATCATTGCCAAGGCTAAACACCGCCCTTTTTATTTCCCCATTGCTCGGATGTTGGGTAAGATAACTATTTTTCTCATTTTTTATTGTCGGGGTGACAATATTTAGGTACTCCCTTACGAGATTTTCATTTATCCGTTCCTATTTAGACCTTTTCTCAAAATCTCTACGGATTTCATTTCTGATATTTTTGTCACCCTCAATATATATACCTTCACTAGAAGTAATAGAACGAATGATTTTTCTATTCCTTCTGCCAGTTGCTACTCTATGAAAATAGGTTAATACTTTTTTTAAAACATAAGAAACTTCTCCTTTTATATTTTGTAGGAGAATGATTTCTTTCTTTGGTTCTATAACCAATTCTGCTGAGTCATTAGTGATTGTAGGAGTTGTCGGAAATAATTTAATTAATTAGTTGAAAGGATGTTAATACCAAATTTATTTATATTTAAAAAAATTAAAAGTATATATATCCTAGAAGTAATTTGGTCCAAAGGCCGAAGGCCTTTGGACCAATTACTAAATGTCCTAAAGGCTTTTCTTTGCTAGTAAATGTCCATTGTTTTTTCATAATCCCCCTTCTACCCCTGTTATAATTTTACCCTTTTATTTCTCCCGTTCCTGTCTCAGCCGTTCCAATCGGCTCTTTCCCATCCGCCATTGACGCCTCCCACCACTGTGAACTCCCATCTCTAGGTGCCACTAACAAATCTCAATCTACGCCGACTGGGAGAGATCGAAGTGAGATCAAGATCCATGGAGGAGCCTCGGATTTCTGGTTTGCGGCAGTCAGGACATTCGCTTCCGGGATCACGGAGGAAGACAACGAGTTCGAGATCCAACCTCCTCCAACAGTTCTGAGCCGACGACGACTAGCAATCAAGCGCCACCGTCTCTCCACCCTCCTTCTCGCCTCTAAAACCGTCGTCCACCTATCTTCTTCTTCCCGTTGGTAGTACTCTCTGTGGCGATCCTCTATTTGGTGACAGCAAAGTGAGGAATAGCCGAACTGCCGACCTCTGGGTACGTGATGAAGAGAGGCGACAGTGGTGGCGATAAGGCCGGACACAGGTAGGCCAAAGAACGACGTCGCCGTGGAGAGAGAGTATGAGCAAAGGGAGGATTTAGCGGCGATGTGGGGGAGGATAAAGTGATCGGAGGAGCGGTGAGGGAGATTGTGAAGAACAAGTGGAGATTGATGTAGAAGGTGCGATTGAATTTCTTCTAGCAAGCAAAATCCTGAAATTTTGGTCCAATAGATGTTAATCAAATCTTCGATTGAAGATACAAGTCCCAAATGTCTTTAGATTATCAGTTTATAGATCAATTATTTCTTTCATAGAAAAACAGTAGCTTGTTTGATTTGGGGCTTTGATTTGACAGGACTATATCAAATGACGGAATTATGAAGAAATTGTTCATTCCAATATATACTCCCTAATAAAGATGGGCATTGAAAATGATGTCATCATTCATTAGTAGTTGGAGATTGATTATGCATTTACTACTACATGACATGATTAAATTCAACCCGTGATCCTATTTTTATGGTGACAATGTCACCAACAATTTTATAAGATTAATGACAGTGTTTATGACCTTATTTTCTTTGATCACAATGTCTATGACCCTTTTTTATAGTGGTGACAGTGTCTATAAAGCTATTTTTATTTTGGTTACAGCGTCTATAGGGTTTTCTTTTTTATTACAGTGTCTATGATTTTGTTTTTATAGTGGCACCAGTAGTTATGACACTATTTTTATTTTGATTACAGTGTCTATGACCCTCTTACTCATTCATCTATTAGAGGAGAATTGTCACCACATGTATTTTGGCTTCTCATTAGCCTCTATAGGGTTTGTGCCTCCCTTGTCCTAGGGTATTCTTTTGATTACAGTGTCTATGACCCTTTTTCATAATGGTGACAGTGTCTATGACCTTGTTTTTATTTTGGTTACAGCGTCTATAGGGTTTTCCTTTTATTACAGTGTCTTTGAACTTTTTCTCATAGTGGTGACAGTGTCTATGACCCGGTTTTTATAGTGGTGACAGTGTCTATGACTCTCTTACCCATTCATATATTGAAGGAGAACTGTACACCTAATGTCCTTTAGCTTCTCATTAGTCCCTTTAGGGTTTGTGCTTACCTTGCCCTAGGGTTTTCCATTTGGTAACAGTAATCATCTCTTAACGGTGTACTGTACTTAACATTTTAGGGTTTAGGGTTTAGGATTTAGGGTTTAGGGCCTTGGCCCTAAACCCTAAAGACTTAACCCTAAATCCTAAACCATACTGTATATCACATGTTCTTTTGGCTTCTCATTAGCCCCTTTAGGGTTTGTGCTTCCCTTTTCCTAAGATTTTCCTTTGATTACAGTGTCTGAACCTTTTTTCATAGTGGTGACAGTGTCTATAAAGCTGTTTTTATATTTGTTACAGCGTCTATAGGGTTTTCCTTTTGATTACAGTGTCTATGGCTTTGTTTTTATAGTGGTGACAGTGGCTATGACACTGTTTTTATTTTGATTACAGTGTTTATGACCCTTTTACTCATTCATGTATTAGAGGAGAATTGTCATCACAATTATTTTGGCTTCTCATTAGTCCCTATAGGGTTTGTTCTTCCTTTATGATATGATTTCCCTTTGATTACAGTGTCTATGACCATGTTTTTGTAGTGATGACAGTGTCTATTATTCAGTTTTTATAGTGGTGACAGTGTTTATGACTCTCTTACCCATTCATATATTGAAGGAGAACTGTCCACCTAACGTCTTTTGGCTTCTCATTAGCCCCTTTAGGGTTTGTGCTTACCTTGTCCCAGGGTTTTCCATTTGGTGACATCAATCATCTCTTAACGACGTACTGTACTTAACATTTTAGGGTTTAGGGTTTAGGATTTAGGGTTTAGGGCCTTGGCCCTAAACCCTAAAGACTTAACCCTAAACCCTAAATCATACTGTACATCACATGTTGTTTTGGCTTCTCAGTAGCCCTTTTAGGGTTTGTAATTCCCTTTTCCTAGGGTTTTCCTTTGATTATAGTGTCGATAAACCTTTTTTCATAGTAGTGACAGTGTCTATAAAACTGTTTTTATTTTGGTTACATCGTATATAGGGTTTTCTTTTTTATTACAGTGTCTATGACTTTGTTTTTATAGTGGTGACAGTGGCTATGACACTGTTTTTATTTTGATTACAGTGTCTACAACTCTCTTACCCATTCATATATTAGAGGAGAACTGTCACCACATATATTTTGGCTTCTTATTAGCCCCTTTAGGGTTTGTGCTTACCTTGTCCTAGGGTTTTCCATTTGGTGACAACAATCATCTCTTAACGACGTACCGTACTTAACATTTTAGGGTTTAGGGTTTAGGATTTAGGGTTTAGGGCATTGGCCCTAAACCCTAAAGACTTAACCCTAAACCCTAAACCATACTGTACATGACATGTTCTTTTGGCTTCTCATTAGCCCCTTTGGGGTTTATTCTTCCATAATCATAGGGCCTTCCTTTTGGTTACAGTGTCCATGGGCATGTTTTCATAGTGGTGACAGTGCATATGTCATTGTTTATGTCTCTATTTTAATAGTTTTGAAAACATGTATAAGTTTTACCTGTGATTACTGTCTCTATTCCCTGTTTTAATTGTGGTTACAGCGTCTATGTCTGTTTTAACCATTCATATGATGAAGGAGAACAATCCATCACATGTCTTTTGGCTTCTCATTAGCCCTTTTAGGGTTTTTGTTGGCCTTGTCCTAGGGTTTTCCATTTGATTACATCAATCATCTCTTAACGATGTACTGTACTTAACATTTTAGGATTTAGGGTTAAGTCTTTAGGGTTTAGGGATTTAGGGTTTAGGGCCTTGACCCTAAACCCTAAAGACTTAACCCTAAACCCTAAACCATACCGTACATGACATGTTCTTTTGGCTTCTCATTAGCCCCTTTGGGGTTTATTCTTCCATAATCATAGGGTCTTCCTTTTGGTTACAGTGTCCATGGGCATGTTTTCATAGTGGTGACAGTGCATATGTCATTGTTTATGTCTTTATTTTAATAGTTTTGAAAACATCTATAAGTTTTACCTGTGATTACAATTCTATTCCCCTTGGTTCATAGTGGTGACAGTGTATATGTCCCTTTTTTAATTGTGGTTACATCGTCTATGTCTGTTTTAACTTTTAACCATTCATATGATGAAGGAGAATTGAAATATTTTCAAAATTGTATTGATAGAAGAAGAAAAAACTGAAATATGCTTACTGTTTACAGTGTATATGTCATTGTTTATGTCTTTATTTTAACCATTCATATGGTGACAGTGTATATGTCATTGTTTATGTCTTTATTTTTTATTGTGGTGACACTACTTTAAAAAAAATCTAAAAAACTAGAAATTAGACATTAGAGAAGAACTGTCACCACATGTATTTTGGCTTCTCATTATCCCCTATAGGGTTTGTGCTTCCCTTTTCCTAGGGTTTTCCTTTGATTACAGTGTCTATGACCCTTTTTTCATAGTAGTGATAGTGTCTATAAAGCTGTTTTTATATTGGCTACAACGTTTATAGGGTTTTTCTTATGGTTACAGTGTCTATGACCCTATTTTAATAGTGGTTACAGTGTCTATGACCTTATTTTTATTTTGCTTACAATGTCTATGATCCTCTTAACCATTCATATATAGAGGAGAACTGTCACCACATGTATTTTGGCTTCTCATTAGCCCCTATAGGGTTTGTGCTTCCCTTTTCCTAGGATTTCCCTTTGATTACAGTGTCTATGAACCTTTTTTCATAGTGATGACAGTGTCTATAAAGCTGTTTTTATTTTGGTTACAACGTCTATAGGGTTTTCCTTTTGATTACAGTGTCTATTAAGGTTTTCTTTTGTTGTTATAAAGTTTTTATTTTGCTTACAGCGTTTATGACCCTCTTACTCATTCATATATTAGAGAAGAACCGTAACCATATTTATTTTGGCTTCTCATTAGCCCCTATAGGGGTTGTGCTTCCCTTATCATATGATTTTCCTTTGATTACAGTGACTATAACCACGTTTTTATAGTGGTGACAATATCTATGACTTTATTTTTATTATGATGAAAATATTAGTTACATTTTAAATTTTTTTTTATTGTGGTGAAACTACTTTAAAAAAATATAGAAATCTAGAAATTATAAATTAGAGAAGAACTGTAATCTCATGTATTTTCGCTTTCATTAGCCCCTATAGTGTTTGTGATTCCCTTTGTCCTAGGGTTTTTCTTTGATTACAGTGTCTATGACCCTGTTTTTATAGTGGTGACAGTGTCTATGACCATGTTTTTATTTTGGTTACATCGTCTATATGGTTTTCCTTTTGATTACAGTGTTTATGACTTTGTTTTTATAGTGGTTACAGTGTCTATGACCCTGTTTTTATTTTGATTACAGCGTCTATGACCTTGTTTTTATTTTGGTTACAACTTCTTTGACTGTCACCACGTATATTTTGGATTATATATAACAAAAGTGACATAATTAATTAAACAACCAGCAAACACTTCTTCTCAAGTTGTAAGATTTAATTCTGGATTGTGTTAATTTTTTTAATCAAATGGAGAAATTCATTTAATTTATAGTAATCATAAATTTAAATGGAATGGATGTTTATGGTGTTCATGCCGACAGACCCCATTGGACATTGAATTTGAGAAGGAAATGAGTAAGCTTGAACAAGGCAAATACAATTAAGTGCTTTGGTACGTAGCAGCTCAACAAATTACAAAGATAAAATTACAAATGAAAGCATCTGCAGATCTCAGCCCCGCCAAATAGTGCGCCACCTTGTTAGCTTGCTGACAGGTGCAACTCCACTCAACCTTCTCAAAGGTCACGGCCAACAGCAGTATCCGATCCAGCAGCGGGCAGCCTCCTTACTCCTCCTCACAGTCTACAGCGTAAAGCCTACGCTTACGCCGTAGACACGTGATGACAGTGCACAATCAGACAATCTGAGAGAGTGCACAATCAGACTAGTCAATTCAGATACAAACCAACCAAGCAAGTTCCTCAATTCATTAATAAACAAAGTACCTTGTTCAACAAATATCTGTTTCCTTTCACTTGAATTAGGAGATCACTAGCCACCTCAGAGGAAACTGACCTGCACCCATATTTAATAAAAAAAAAAAACCAAAACCATGGTTGTTTGGAGTTCACAAACTGCAAGAAATTGATCCATTGGAGACAATCTGAGAGAGTGTTTTTGTTCATGACCTAACAGCTTCAACTGTGTAGAAAGTGTGGAGCGCTTGTTTTGTTCTCAGTCAGACATTTCATCAAACAGGAGGAAGACATAATAGCAGCAAGTGGAAAGAGGAGAATCAGAAGAGGAGATTCAAAGCAATTGAAACCCTAACAGAAGCGAGTCCAATTAACAATTAACAACAAACCTTCGAATTGACTGAATTGAGAGACCGAAAAGCGGAGGGAGGAAGAGAGACTCACAGTGTCGGGTGTGGGTTCGACCTCAGGCGCGACCTCGTAGTTCTACTCTCGGGAGCGAGGCTCCGCTCTTCATCCTCAACAATCGCAGCTCTGGCGTCGATGGTGGGGCTGCGGCTGGAATCCAGGCGGCGGTGAGTCGGACTCGCCTGGAATCGGCGTCGAGGAGCACAGCTCTAGGCGATAGGTTTCCTGAGTCGGCATCGGCTTCGGCCCTAAGGAGGAGGAAGCGCCACTCCCAAATCGCCCTCTCGCTCCAGATCTGGGCACCTCGAGACTGTCGCCAACGAGTCGGCATCGGCTTTGACCCCGCCTCCGCCGCCGAAAACTGCCGCCACCGCCCGCCTCTCCTTGGCTTGTCGGACCTTCTGAACCCTTGCGCCCGATCCCAAGCTGAATTCCGTCAAGAAATTGGCCGAATTCCATTCGCGAGGAAGAGATTTTGTGCTGGAGACGGAAAAGAGAAGCGCAAATCTAATTTTAATAGGCAGGGGCAAAATTGGAAATTATGGACTATTACCTAATATTGCCACCCTTGTGTCCCATGTCTTAAAAATTGGACCCAAAATGGCCACTTAACAAAAAAACCCTATATCCTATTTTGATTATCATCTTTAAGTTAGTTAGTTTGAATCAAATCCTAAATTAGTTAGGTTTAAAAGATATGGTAAGTTTTTTTTTTTTTTTTTCGATTCAAGGTAAGAATTTTCTTTAATCCTGTTTTAATTACATATTTTATAAAAATCGATTGTCCAAGAGTGCCGGTACTAAACTAATTTTATGGTATTTGTCTTGCTAATAGATAAAATACTAGAGGTGTTTTCTATTCGGGTCCTAACATTCAAGTGGGCCGGGTTGCTGGGGTGTCGGGTTGGGCAAAACGGGTGAAATCGGGTTTTATAATTTGTAGGTAAGATGCAGATCACACAGGTCACGACTCCCTCACGACTCGCATGTGGCTCCCCATGTGCAGATCTTCGTTCTCGCTTTACTTCCCCTTGCCCACACTCCACTGATAAATCCCAATAGATCGAAATCTCCTGCGCGCTTTACACAAATCAATCCTACTGTTACTGTCACCTGCTCCGAATTCGAGTGCGACTTCCACTGAAGCACAATCAAAAAGCACGCAGCGGAAAGGGGATAAAAAGCAGCAAAGGAGTGCCCTAAGAGGGAATCGGATCCATGAAGGGCGCGGCACTTGGCGGCAGTGGCGGCCTTGGTGTCGGCGTTTCCCCTTACCCATTGCCGCCGAAGAAGCGGTGGAAGGGGCTTGTGATTGCTGTTTTGGGCCTTGTTTTTCTCTCCATGCTTGTTCCTCTTGTTTTCCTTCTCGGTCTTCACAATGGCTTTCATTCCACCGTCGGTAAGTGGATCTGTCTCATTCTCTCTGAATTTGTGCTGATTGTGCTCAATTTGCTCTCATTCTCGACTTCTCCTAGTGATTAGTTGCGAATCTGAGATGCGAGGTGTCTAGATCTGCTCCTACAGTTTGTATTTGAGTAGTGCTGGCATGATTTATTTGCTCTGGAATTCTGGAAAGTTTAGTCACTAGTTTTTGTTTTCCTTTGCTGCAGGATCTGCTCCGGAAAAACAGAGTGCCGCGCCGGTTAACACCTCACTTATTGTCGTTATTGATCAAATCCCATCTGTTTAACTTTTGTTTTTGTTTTCCTTTGATTTATTTGAGTTTGTATATTTTGATAATGTAGAATGGATTTGGAAGATACAGTCAACATCCCTCCAGTAACGCTGGGAATCAATCAATGGTAATTACAGTAACAATTCTCAGTTAGCTTATTTATTTTAATGGTACTGATCAAGTGATCAGTTGATGGTGGTAAAATGCTTTCTGGCGTTGCTATGCCCTGTATCACGAGTGAATTGAACATGCTATTGCTGACATTTTATGAATGCTAATGTAATTAGCTTATGTCGTTGTTTCATAGCAAATTGAACGGCATTGGTTTGCAAGTGAAGCTAATTTAACCACTTATCTTAGTTCTATGAAATTATGAGTTGTGATCCATGATTTGCTAGAGCCTGAACTTAAATCTTCATCTCACTATGATATTCAAGGGTCCAAATCGTTTGTCCCCAAAACACGTTCCCTCACAACCCACTCCCCTTTCTCTTTTTTTTTTTATCTGCTATTTTTTTTTAATGAAAGGTGGGTTTTGAGGGAGGGAGGGAGGGTCCAATGATATGACGCTTCCCATAGGTGTGATAATGATATATGCAGATAGTCAATCCCTTTTTATCATTGAACAACAAATTACATATTGAAAAATTATCACATTTGACCAAATCAGCCCTTGATTTCATCCTTAGGCTATGTTGCTTAGTGCATACTGCATATTGCTGCAGCTGCTACTGCGGGTGGTTCTAGTAGATACTTCTAAAACTTCTTATTTATCCTTTGTCCTGAAGTAGGTTGCATGGGATTTATCTATACACTTTTACATGTACTCTGATAAAGCTATTAATGTAGATTTGGATGAATTGCAGAAAGATCAATCGCATCACATGGATGAACTTATGAAAAGATTGGGGCCAGGAATTCCAAAGGTTCATTGCATACTGCCTTGATGGTTAAGACTCTTCTTTAACTGCAATTTATTGAGAGTGATTGTTGACATGGTTTTCCAATTGTTAGGTTTTGACTTTATTCAATATCTTTCTTCCTCTTATAATCAATTCTAGTTTTATATGTTAGGCTTTTGATCAAATAAATGCCAAGGGCATAGGATGTATAGTAACTAGAGAAAGCTTGATGTCTTCTTCTCTCACTGGTTTATTGAGATAAGCTAGCAAGACTGCTAAAACCTGTTTATCCATGTCAAGAGGTTCAAACTGTTTTTTATGTTTTTGAAATCTTGATTTGAATTTCTATTCGGGTGTTGGTGCTTTTGTGGCCTCTAAGAAGCACATTTATTGTAATGTCACAGATTATCTACCAATTGTGGTTACTCTTGCAACGATTTTTTAGATAAAATCAGATTTTATGGTTATGGAAGTATACAAAGTTAGAGGATAGATACTTCTAGAGATCATATGCTTTTCGAAACCCTATACAGGGTAAGATTGATCCAGAAACAGTTGGTAGCAACCTTGCCCCTCAGAAGCTCTAAATTGCGCATTATGAGGCATCTTATAATTTGTAGCTTTGTGAGCATGTGAGACAATTGACAACTTTTAGGAGTGAGCATGGGGGGATTATTTGGACATCCTGATAGGATCAATTTTAATCAGGAGACCTGAACTTGACTTTAAATCATTTTAGGTGGGCAAATATTTGGGAATCTGTCAATATATCATGTAGGTATCCAAATGTTTAAATCATCTGTTTGTGGGTGTCCAAGTTCGTGTGTTTTTAAATAAAATAAAATTCATCTTACCTCTAAATCCAACTTTTGTGCTAAAATTTCCTGGATTTCAGTAACCAAAATTCAGAAGAATCACACATTAAGGGCAGAACAGGAAAAATGCCACAGATAGCATTACTAAAACTTATTAACAAGGTTCTCAGAAGAAGAAAAAGAACTCATTAACAAACTTCTGCTGCTACCACTAGTAGAAACTGATGTTACAGCATATTACTAGGTTCAAGGAAGAATCAAACCTCGTTTCTAGTAAGCATTGTGATTTTTTGAGTTCTGAACTCCTAGTAAAGATCCGTGAAGGAGAGTTGCTTTATTGAACCTAAAGCAAGAGTGGAGTTTCCCGAACAAGTATATGTGAAATATGAAGATTGACTCATAGAAAAGGGACCTGAGGTTGGAGTAGAGAAAGAGAGATTCAATGAGAGGTTTGAAGAAGAAGTATAATAATGGAAGATGTATATCTATCTGCCCCAGGATGAGTCATGTATTTGTAAAAGATCTTACAATCTCTAGCTGTGATGTCTATCTAGAGTTACAGATAGAGAATGGCAGATGTTATTGTTGTAGGTACAAATTTGTGTGGTGGTAGGGCAGGGATAGTATGTAGATTGCAAAATATATATATTTGGACGTGTGTATTTTGTAGCAAAGGCTGAAACTTCCGACATGATACAAATCTATATGACTTGAAAAGTCTGCGTTGGATATTAATTGGTCTACTCTTTTAAGTTCAGGTACCATAATTTCCAGTACTGATGCTGGATGTCTATAACATTTTTCAAAATTTTAGACCGTTCATTGTTAGCAACATTGTAGTCTGAAATAATAAAATATAAAACTCACTTTCCTATACTTCATTTGTAGATATGTGCCTACATGCTACAAAGTATTTTATAAGTTTCACCCTTTGTCTGTGCAAGGAGAAAGGAGAATGCATGATAACTTTGCAATGGGCAATGTAACAACGCTTGATTAGATCTTTCATTGCTTCTGAAGGGTAATTATAGAATATGCTTTTGCTTATTTTGCGGTGACAAACAGAGTAAGACAATGAGGGTTCCTCTGAGATAGTGAGATGGCACAATGAGGCATTTGGGTCATTAGTATTGATGTTGTTCAGAATCATTGATGACAGTAAAGCGTTAATGTTGATAGAGGCAGCAAACTTAAACTTTTGGGTGAGCTTCCTGAAAGTGGTTCCATTTGGTTATGACGGAAAGACTGCAAGACTCGGCTCTTTTCAGAGATCATAGGCACAATTTGTATAATTTGTGGTCAATTCTTCTTAGCCTGGGAAGTTTTTGTTTTAGTTTTAGATTGTCCTGGATAGTATAAAATACAACTGTGATAGAAGCTTTTCCTAATCATTGTTTTGTTAGCATGTAGTTCTCTAGTTTGGGAAAGGATTTCTAAAGTAGAGTTATTTTGGCATTTATACTCTTATGTGGACCTAAGTTCCTTTGGTTCAGTTAAAAGTTTTGAGCTAGAAATATTTGTGGTAGAGAACATGGATACATGGATGTTGATCATCTAAAATGTCCCAATTTCATCTGTGTTGTATTACATATTCATGTTAAAATGTTTAAAGTGTTAAATTGGTGCTAGCATACAGCTTAATGAAGGACATTTAGTGGTAGTGGCTCTGTGATTAGCCATATTGATCTATTAAACTCATCTTCATTGCTATTATGCCTTTTCTGACTATCAGGATTTCTTGAGCCCAAAAGAGAGTGGGAGTAGAAGTTCCATGCAACGTCAACCAACAATAAGTACGAGCAAAGCTTCTCATCCCACTTTTGTTTGATTCTTTTCTTGTGAGAAAGCTGATATAAATCCCTGTAATTTACAGGTCCTCCAGCACAAAGTGATCATAAATCAAGTTCTAACACACATGTATGCATTTATATAGTGGAATTTCTCCTAGCTTTTTATGTTGTTTTATTTCTTTTGTCTGTTTGTTGATTCTAATTTATGCATGCTTACTCTAAAACCATTCAGAAGGTGAAGGAGAGTAAGCCAGCTGGAACATTATCAGAGGCAAAATTTGCTGGAGAAGATGAAATATCTTGTGAGCAGAAATATGGAAGCTATTGCCTTTGGCGTCGTGAATATAGGGAAGATATGAAGGATTCCATGGTGAAAACATTGAAGGACCGGCTTTTTGTTGCCCGTGCATATTATCCCAGCATCGCAAAACTTCCAAATCATGACAAATTATCACGAGAATTGAGGCAAAACATACAAGACTTTGAACGTGTGATGAGTGAAGCAACTGTAGATGCTGATCTCCCCCCTCTGTAAGTCAAAAAGAATAAGAAAGCAATCCATGCTTGCATATTTCAATGGAGACAGCTATGTACTTATCCTTCTTTATAAATGAGAATATGAGATACATCCTTTTAAAAAAAGCAAACAGCTACAAAAGTAGATATGCAGTTATATAAGAAATTTTGTGCAAAACTCTAGCACTGCTCAATTCATAATTGGAATAATCTATCTTTCTCTAAACAATTTCTTGTCATTTGATCCAAAACCTTCCATTAGACAGGAACATTTTTTACAAGTACTAATTGTAGGCTAAAAGCTGCATCATCTTAGACTTGCTGCCTCAAATTAAGGCTGTGAATTGCCATGTTTCTCATGTACAGTAATCCCTTGTTATAATCGCCAGTGAGTTATTTGACTTTGTTTTTGTTTTTGTCATCAGGATGGAGAAGAAGCTTCAGAAAATGGATGCTGTTATTTCTAAATCTAAATCGTTGGTTGCAGATTGTAATAACGTTGACAAGAAATTGAGACAACTTGTTGACCTGACTGAGGATGAGACAAGCTTCCATACAAAGCAGAGTGCATTCCTTTACCAACTTGCTGTGCAGACCATGCCAAAATCCCTCCATTGCCTATCTATGCGATTGACTGTTGAATATTTTCGGTCTGCCTTATTGGACGTGGAGGACTCTGCTGCTGAGAAATTTGTAGATCCAACATTGTATCATTATGTAATTTTCTCCGACAATATACTTGCGTCAACAGTTGTGATCAACTCAACTGTTATGCATGCAAAAGTACGTCACACATGTCCTGTTATAAACTTTACCTTTTTTTATTCCTGTGTGTGTTGTGAATTAACTATATGGGATTTTCTTTTCCAGGAAAGCAGGAAGGTGGTTTTTCATATTCTGACAGATAAACAGAACTATTTTGCTATGAAGCTATGGTTCTTGAGAAATACCTTCAAGGAAGCTGCAGTTCAGGTCTTGAACATTGAGGACCAAGGACACAGCTCTCAAGACACCACGATATCACATCTATCTTTGCCAGAGGAGTTTCGTGTTTCCTTTCAAAGTGCTAAGATGTCTAATATGCCCCATATAACTGAATATATATCACAGTTTTCTTATTCACACTACATGCTTCCTGATATTTTTCGTAAGCTGGACAAAGTTGTTATATTGGATGATGACGTAGTTGTGCAGCGAGACTTGTCAGAGCTATACAGAATTAACATGGAAGGAAAAGTCAATGCTGCTGTTGAGCATTGTGTTGTGACTCTCAGCCTGTTAAAAAGTTATCTGGGTGGAATCAATTTTGATGGAAAGTCTTGCGCTTGGATGTCAGGATTAAATGTTATTGATCTTGCAAGGTGGAGAGAACTTGACCTTTCTGGCACTTTCAAAAGCTTTGTTCGAGAGGTTAGCACTATCTTTATGGTTCTGTGGAATATTTTTAGGTTCATCAAGCAAGGCAATCAGCATCCTTCATGTTTTGCCTTTATTTCCTAGAAGCCCTAATTATTTGTTTTCCAATATTATAATAAAAGCTTAACTTTTAGTTCTGAATCTTGGCCATAGGGCAAAATTTATGTACTTGACCCAGACTTTGAGGGTGTATGGTATGATTGAGACAATAGTTCCAAAATTTACACCTACTGAGAGCTTGGGGATTAACATATTAGTCACTAGCTCGTTAACTTCATCTGCAGTGCCTCTTGGTTTGGATGTATATGGAACATTTGTCTTCTTGGAAGGAGAGTAGGAAATAGTCTGTCATGAAATTATTGAATGGTAAACAGTAGTTGTGTCCAATAAATTAATGAAATTTATGATTATCGGTGTTCAGTATGCTAATTTTTTAGAGCCCAGTGTAACTATATGTTATTTTGGAATTATGACAAGTTTTTGTTGCTCTTTGCATTCGTTACTCTTGAAGAGTCCTTAAATCATTGCCTTTTCTTTCAGCTCCCTAGGATCTCCTTATTTCTTACTTTATTCTGTTTTTAAATGTTTGCAGCTAAATATAGAAGGTGGATCGGATAGAGCTGCCGCATCACATGCAAGCCTACTGACCTTTCAAGGCCTAGTCTATCCTCTTGATGGTTCTTGGGTTTTGTCGGGACTTGGTCATGACTACAACATCAATGTTAAGGCCCTCGGTAAACCAGCAGTTTTGCACTATAATGGAAATATGAAACCTTGGCTTGAGCTCGGAATTCCCAAGTTCAAAAGGCATTGGATTAAATATCTCAATCGGGAAGATCAATTCACGACTGATTGCAATGTCAGTACATAGTAATCTGGATACACGGCCTCTTGGGAGTGAAACACTCCTCTGTATCCTGAGATGTAATGGGTTCATGGAAATGATTGCTCTGATGATCTTATAGTTGAGATATTCAAAGAATTACAATTCACGGGTGAAAAGGGGTGATCGATGTTCTTCGGATAGACGAATTAGCAGCGCTTTAAATTGTTCAATGATTTGGAGTAACTGTTTGTTTGTGGCAGATTAGAGGTAACCCCAGGCAGTTGTGTTAAATCTTGTGTGAAACAGCAGTAATTTCTTTATTCAAACCTCAGCAGGCAACGCAAGATGGTTTACACTTACACAGATGAGGTAACTGTGTATTGATTGTACTTTGTTCTTCATTTTTTCTTCTTGAATTTGCACTTATGTTCAGCTACAAATGTCGAAGTCTGGAATCTGGAAATAACAACGAATACGAAGTATTTTGTAGGGCTTATTTATTTTTTAATCTTCAATGTCATTGTTTCCATTTGTTATTTCTACTGGTGTTGGTCACAATTGATTCCTACAAAGATGCTTTTTTCATACAACTAGTTGTCCTGACAAAAAAAATGGCTTGCAGTTTTGGGAACTGAATTGGATCTTTGAGATAAACAATGAATTGCATTGAATTAAAACGGGTTTCTAGCCCCTGACGGGGTGGGCCAGTATTGTGGAGCAAAGGGGTGGTTATGAGGACCCTGGTTCTATCTGTGCCTTTGCCCTCTTTCATGGGTGAAAATCCAAGATTTGTCACCAAATGGTGGATTTACGCGGTTTCTAGTGGTTTTGGGCATGGGCAATCTCGAAATGCAGAATTGCTTGCATCAGGAGCCAGCTGTAAGCCTCCAGCAAAGCATGGTATGAACTATGAAGAGTCTTTTAGATCAATGAATATGTGGCGGTTCTTGGGATGGATGATGGCATTGGGTTAGACCATTGAAGAAGACAGAACTATAAAACCCGAGATTCTATATCTGTTGGTACCAAATAAACTTCCCGGTTTACCAATTACTCTCTTCGTTAATAAAAACTTGAATGAAATTTTATTAAGAAAAACATGGAAGTGAAAATTTCTAAAATGATAAGTTTTTTTTTAACGGAGTGAGTATTAAATTCCAAGTGCTACCAAATCTTTTGTTTGCTAAAACTTGTAAACATTTCGATTTTCCTAAAACTGAAACTTTTTCCAACCTAAAATTGTTTCACAGAAGTTCTTATTCTAATTATTAGCAAAGAGTACATGTACATCTATGAAATTGTCGCTTTCAAAAATTCATTTACACATTAATTGACCTATATATGTACCAAATAGGTTGGAATTTTGAAAGAGCAGAATACCTAGCACCAATGACTTTTTGTCAACATCTTGTACAAATAAACCTCCTTTACACATTCATCCCAGCCAGGGTCATTCTGCAAAATCTCACAATAATACATGTATTGCATTATTTGCACAAGGCACTTATTTGCTTATAAAAGTTCATTATTTCATTAGTTTCAAATCACCACAGGAAAGCGGTCAGCGTAGACAAAGCTACTTTGATAATTTGTTGCTATATTAACATACACAATGCATTCATTTGCATATAAACTTGCTGTTTACACAAAGGAATCACAAAAGACTTCCATGGTCACAGAACGATGGTAGGAGAAACACAAGTCCCCATCAAGGACTAGTTAGCACTCTTCACGTCTTGACCCACAGATTACAACAGCAAGAGATGAACCATGATGACTTGGAAGATTGGTAACTCCGGACTATTATTGGAGGCACAGATTAATCGCCTCCAACCTGCCTCTTCCAAGAATCTTCCACTATCAGCTCATCAACACCCCAGTCCTCGTAGCTGAGTAATAACAGTAGATTGGTAATTTCAGATTGTTGAGAAATGAGATGGCACTAGTAGGTTTTTTTGCTCTCATGTGTTGTTACTAACAGGCTCAGATTGCATACCTTGAATCAGGCAAGTACCTCCTTATGGTAAAAGGGATTTTCCGCTGTCGCAGCTCTTTCATTGCAATCTGAAGAATGTTTCAAGTCATTGCCAGATTCCACATACATCATGGACAATATAGAAAAATCCAAAACAGAAACTCCTCAAGCAAACAAATTTGAAGTGATTCCTTTCCTAATATACCAAATCAACTCAAAGAACAAAGCAAACCTCTTCCTTTATTTTCCTGTTATTTGCCAATAAAAAAACGGGCTTATAGAATATATTTTTGCAGTGCAAAACTAGAACAGAGAATTAGTAGACATGGTCCAAGAAAATCATCAATGAAAACGAGCTAGTTTTAGTGAAATCTATTTCAAAGCATCTAAACATAAATCTATACTACTCCCTCCGATCGGGATTATAGAGCGCTGAAGGATTCAGCAAATGACCAAATATTATAGGGCATTGGAGTTTTGGATTATTTTAATTTTTTATCAAAACAAGTAGGTTTGTTCGGAGTATTAATTGTTGTCTGCCTTTTCCTAAATCTGAATGCATCTTAATGGAAGCTTGTAGCCTTTCACCTTCCATAAATTGAAACTCGTCTACATTGTTTCTCAAGGCCACAGTTCATTTTCAGACAAAAGCAAATGTAAGTGCGTTTATGCCAGACGTCATTATGGTGATAATTATAATTATATTGATTTGTACTGTAGTACTGCAAACTTGCTTTAGATTCAATATTACAAGGGAATCTGATTTTTCATTAAAATCCGTGCAACTCCTTCAGCACCCTATAATCCCAATCGGAGAGTATATATGAAAACTATCTTAATCTTTGAAAATCTATTTCATTCTAGTGAATAACACCTCCAATTAATCCAATGATCTTCAAAATAATAACAGGTATTAGAGAATTATTTTCATAGTTTAGCTTTTTCAATAGGCATAAAATAACATAAAAAGGCACGCTAAAGCAGCCATTACAAGTTTACAAATCAATACAACGAAAAAAAGTTTATTCGATTTCTGGAATGCAAAGAAAATGGTAAACAGGTGAAAAAACGTTCAGTTCTCCATTGAAAAAAAAAAGTGAAAGGATTACCTCAAGTGGATCAGTCTCCCCTTCCAACTCAACCATTACAGGAGCATTCATACTGTACCACATGCAAAATATCAGCAAATCATAACAATCTCGAAGCTCAATATTGTGACACTGAAAAAGGCTATTCTCCAAACCTGATCTGCAATGCACGTGTTCCCAGAATTCTAGCTCTTTCATATTTAGTCATATATTTTGAAGTTTTTCTCAGCTTTTCTTTTGGTTCCTGATCCTCTTTCTCTTCACCTTCTAGCACTGGTTCATGGTCATCTTCATTTTGATTCTCCTCTGCTTCCTCCCCTTCCTGTAACAAATGCCAAGAATCAACCGTTTAAGCATAAATTGAAGTGCTATATTACAGGACAGGAATAAAAACCTTGTGAGATTGCAAACCTCAATTTCAGGCTCCAGGGGCTCATCCTCATACCTGCAAAAGAAAAAAAAAATTGAAGGTGTGAATCTATGAATAGTGTGGTCATACACAAATATTTAATAAAATAAGCTCTCATGAAATTCCATTAGTGAAACAATATAATTAGAAGTTCGTATAAGCTGTCAACCATCAAAGATGATTGATATGATCACATAAGTAAACCATGTAAAGAAAACAATAAACTTTCTACAGTAAGAATGCATCAACTGGGAAGAAAGTAGCTGCAAGCCTACAATGTGAAAATTCAATGACTTAGCAGTGCACACCCCAAGTATTCATCCACTTATCCAAGAAATGTAACTATTTAAGAGTCTACAAGCAAACATTCTCGGGCCAGCCCTATTTGTCTGGAAGCAAACATAATAGGGCAAGCCCTAAGAGTATCATGACCCACTGATCGAGGTTTAATTAGAATTATCCTTGATAGCCATCATGACAAAATTTAACCACTGATCTGAAGCATAATTTGTCTGGAAGCACATTAACAACATCAGATGAAATTGGGATGCCCAAGAAAACGACCCTAGCTAGACTAAAATATACTTCTTGGATATAAACATGTGCAACAATTCGAACTTTATCCCACAATGATTCACGATCATAAACATGTGCACTTCTTGGACACTCTCAATCTGCCACTTTTAAGCAAATTATCCCACAATTATTCACAAACATGTGCAACAAATGCAACTTTATCCATGAGCATCAATCCTGAATCCCAGCTAAGTAGAATTTGATCTTTACTACATAGTTGATGTTAGCTAAAAAAAAAAAAAAAATTAGGGAAGCTCAATTAAGCAAAAGATTAGGCTAGTGCCAAAAAAAAAGTTTCTATAGAAACAAAAGCATTAACTAAACTAACAAGTAATTAATTCCGAGGGAAAACTACACAAACAAGCTCTAAAGAAAACGCCCTAACTCGTCCAAATTCAAGGTTTCCGGGCAAGGATGGTTGGATGAGGAACAGGAAAAGGGGAATTATAAGATTTAGCAAAGACTGTATCTCAAAAATGCAAATTCAACAGAGAGGCGCAGAAGATTACAGACCAAAGATAGCAACGGAGAAGAACACAAAACAATTAGAAAACAAAGAAACTAAGAAGAGAGTAAAACAAACCCCATTTCCAAATTGTCATTATAGTCATCGTCCGCCATTGTTGGGTCCCGAAAGCGCTCTCTCTCGACTATGCTCCGAACGAGGGAAAAAAAGGAGATTTTTGGGTTAGGGTTTGGGGAGAGAATGGGGAAGGAACAAAGGAACAACAAAACGATCATAGGGACTGATGGCCGCGTTTTATAGACAAAGTTTGGGCCCAAAATAGGGGTTGGGCTAATGGACTACATTCATCCCTTGGGGGGTTTGAATTTTTTTTTGGGTAAACTGCATAAAACCACCCCTTAAATATGCTTATTTGCTCTAAACCATCCCCTATATTCACAATTGCAAAAAACCACCCATAAAAACATTTCCGTTAACAAATAACCACCCCCTACTAGGTTTCCGTCCACACACTGTTAAATTTGAGAAACCGTCATTTACCTACATATATTTTAATAGCTTTTAATGGAAAGAGGGGGAAAAAAGGAGGAAAAAATAAAATAAATTGAAATTGAACTTCATGTCCAGATTAATCTACAAAGAGTTTGAGCCTTTGAGCCTTTTGAGGTAGAAGAAATGGGGAGATTGCACAAGATTGAAGCCTAATTACCCCAAGTCTGGAAGTCCCCAATCGAACCCCAAAAACTTTGAAGAGCAAAAGTGGTCCGAATATCTCATTTCGACTCATCGAACGCAGCAGGCGTGCAAGGCGGTTACAAATTGACAAAGGCAAAATAGGAAGAGAAAGGTGGCCTCATCAGAAAAAAGAAAGGAAACAATGGCGGTTGCTTGCATCTTGGAGTAGGCGGCGGCGGCGGTCTCGAGTTCGGTGTGATGACGGCAATGGCGAGGCTTGATCAGGGGGCCTGTTCCACCTTTGTCTTCTCTGAATCTCAGCTTCTCTTTCCTTTAATCTTCTTTATGGAATTCTTAAGTTCATGAATCGGACTCCATACACTTTGAATCTGTGATTTTGGGGTTCGAATGGGTCGATTAGGATGGTCGGAGGCGGCGATCGGAACTCTGATTTGAGATGGGTGGCCGCGCGGGGTCGATGGTGGCAGCGTTCTGGCTTCTAGGGTTCTTCCTGTTGAGATCAGTAACGGGGGATTTGATCCTTCAGAGAGGGCTTTGATTTTGTTTCAGATATGGATTTTGTGGCTAGGATTCGGGCGGCGGTTCTGCTTTTAGGAATAGCTAGGGTTTCTGATGGGATCTTCACCTGTTCCACAGTTCTACCCAATTACTAACCTCTTCCTTTTTTTCACTTTTTTTTATTTGTTTTCTTTCCAATAAAGTATATCAAAAATTGAAGGGTATAATGGTAATTTTATAATTTTAACGGAATATTGACGGAAATCTAATGAGGGTGGTTGATTGCTAACAGAGATGCTTTTATGGGTGGTTTTCGGCAATTTTGAATATAAGGGGTGGTTTTAAGCAATATCGCATATTTAAGGGGTGGTTTTCTGCAGTTTACCCTTCTTTTTTTTTGGATAAATGACTATAAAAATAACGGAAATTTTGCATGGTATCCCTGAGATATAGTGAAATTCGTGAGGTTACAAAAATTTTACATATTTCACATGGTACCTCTAAGGTTTGTAAAATTTTCGCCCCGTGCCCTTCTGTTACCAAACTGTTAGCTTATCCATTAAATAAAAAAAGGAATTCAAAGAAAGAAAAAAAACGTAAAAGCTTACCTCTTTCTCTCACGACAGATCCAATTCCTATTAGAGGAGATTAGAAGCAAAGCACCAAGTAGAGGCTGTAGAGCGAACAAGAGACGATTGGACGAGGGAAGAATTTTGACGTTGACGAAGGAAGGAGTGGATGTCAAAACCGATGCTGGCGAGCGTGGGTGGCGCTCGGTGAACGGCGTCGACGATGTTAGTTCGCACTAGTAGGTATTTGTCCTATTGTTCGTTTCATTTTTCCGAAATTTAGGGTTTAGGGATTTGGATTTGGGGATTTCGTGAGTTGATTTGGGGATTTAATTGGATTAAAATTTTGAATTTAGGGTTAGATACTTAGATATTAGAATTTTATATTTAGGATTTAATCCCCTTTTTTTTGTTGATTATAATGTCGGATTTAGGGTTAATTCTTAGGAATGAGGTTGCAACTAAGTTGTTGAACTAGCATGATGATGTTTGGTTTTTAAAAATCACATTCCTTGAAAGATCGAGCTATTGTATGATACATTGATCAAATTTGATTTAGTTTTAGCTTTAGAAATGAATCAAATGTTATGTTTGCTATCATTCAAAGAATCCATCTTTTGTATGATGTTTGGTTTTAAAAAATCACGTTCCTTTAAGATCGAGGCTCATAAACGCCTTTTTTTTCTTTTTCTTCCCCCTCATAAAACAACACAGCGTTGAACGCTAAACACCAAGCCTTCGAGAGACGGAACCTTCTGCGGAGCCAAGGCGGGAGCCGGTGAAGCCCAACATAGGGCGAATATGTTGAAGTCGGGTGGTGGAGGAATGCCGGCAGTAACGGGTCGGAACTGGGATGAGGCGGCGGGCCAAGAAGGGCGGCGGCAGCAGACCCCGGAGAAAGCAGTGGCGGCCAGCAACCGATAGGAAGATTGGTTGGGGACCGAGGTACCGACGTGACGAAGGAATCCAAGACCACCCAATACCGCAGCAAGCGGCGGCACAAAAGGCGGAGGAACTAGAGGCGGTGACCCAGGTGGAGTCACGGAGCCTCGATGGGTGGCTACGACCAAGGACAGAGCCAGAAAGTTTTGAATGAGGGTTACCATAGTAGTAGACAATAAGATCGAGAAAAAGGTCGTAAAACACACAATGTGTTCGATAGTACAAAGTACAAACTAGTGTCAAATGATATCACAAACTAGTGTCAAACGATATTATAAACTACTACAAAGATATAAAACGAAAATAAGGATATAAACCGCTATAAATAAACATTGTATTCTTAACATGTAATAATGTATAAACTAGATATAAAAGTTTTAAACTTGCGTAACTTCTTACCAAATTATCAAAATAGGTATTATAACCTATGGTTTCGAAGCTCTCGGGATGAATTATAATATGTGAATGTCAATTTAAGTAAAATATAAAAGTATTATAGTCTATTAAAACAAAATTAAAGTGATTAATACACCTACAGTTTTCAAACATTCCTAACTTTTTACTCAGATGTCGGATTAGGGCGTATTATATATCAAAACGAAGCTATCGATGAGGAGAATACACCAAGGTAATTTATCGGATGAGGAGGGGGTCACGTGACCCCCCAGGACCCCCTCTAGGTACGCCTCTGGCTACGACTAGGGAAAGAAGTAGGGGGGAAGGTTCGTGTACAGGGATGTTGAAGGGCGGAGGTCCTGACTGTGGACGAACGGTTGTGATGGCGAAGGCGGTGACCCAGGTGAAACCCCGGAGCCCCGGTGGGTGGGTTCGACTAGGGAAAGAGGCTAAGGCAGAGTGAAGGTGCCGATGAAGGCGGAAGAAGGGATGCAGTTTGGCGGAGGACACATGATGGTGGCGGCTTGATGAGGAAGGAAGAAGGAGGCGGTGGGCGAAGAGCAAACGCTCTCTAGGTCAAAGCTCGCTTCTCATGTTTTTTTCCATATTAATTGCGCTGGTTATGTAATTTGGTGTTCTCTTAGCATATAGTAGTGTGTAACCGGATATAAAAAATTTGAAACTTGCATAATTTCTTATCTAATGGTTGAATTTAGTAATATAACATCTTGTTTCGGAGCTATTAAGCTGAATTATATTATTAAAATATCAAGTTAAGTAAAGTCTAACAACATTGTAGTTTATTAAAAGATATTTCCAATAATCAATCTATGTTTAATATTCAAATTTTCATAATTTTTTAGTTGAATATTGAAGCTTATAATATATCAAAATGAAACTATCGATGAGTAGAACATGTATAAGTAATTGAGAGAATTGCACAAACTAACCCTAAACCCGAAACCCTTTGCACTCATAACCCACTATCCAAAGTATTTGCTAAACCTAATCCTCATCCCTTAAAAAATTGCACCCTATGCGGTAAAAAGGGAAACTAAAACAGGGGGAAATTAATGAGGAGAGAGAGAGAGTGATGTGTGGATAGAGAGAGGAATAGAGAAATGATAGTTTTTTTTTAATAAACTGTCAACTCAACTGCCATGTGAGAGAGGCTTAGTAAAGGGGAAGAGAGAGGCCAAGAGTCGCTCATCAAATCCTAAGGAAAACAAAAACTGAAGGAAGAAGAGGAAGAAGACAACGCTGCCAGAAAGGAGAAGAAGAAGCCGACATCGAACAGGTCACGACCTGTTCGATGCCGGCTTTTGTACTAGACACTCTGAAATGCTAATTGGACACTCTGAAATGCAAACATGACATTCTTAAATGCAAACTGGGCACTCTTAAATGCAAACTGGACAGTTGTTGACCTCCATTGCCTCGGGTTTTTGTAGTTGTGGGTGTATGAAGCTGTCTCACCAGTCGCTAACTAATTCGCTACCATCACCAACTACGAAGTCTACCATCACCAACCTCTTGTCCTCTTTGATCGTCGCCGCACTTGGAGGAGGAGGCGGAGAAGACGAGGCGGTGTAGCTTATCAAAGCTCGTGTGAAGTGAAGAAGATGAATGAATAGTGTATTACCTATTGCTTTATTTTTTTTATTGATGAATGAACAATATATTACCTACTGCTTTGTTGAAAAATGGAAAATAGTTGGAGTCGTGTTTTTTTAAGAGTGTATTAATTGTTTTGTTTAAGTAAGTGAAGTAGTCATTTAGATTATTGTTTTTAGAAACATGTAAGATTAATTGAGAGAGATGATTGAAAAAAAAAATACCTGAAAGAGGGGATTGAAAAAAGGGTTTTGCTATTCGTCGCCCCGGGGGCGACACATAAGGTCCTAATATAGAAATTAGTTTTATAATAATTAAAAATTATTCTACTCAATTATACACCAAATCTCCTCCAAATCTTAAAATAATCAATTTATATCTAAATCAAAAAACTCCCTTTCAAGATTTTTAGCAGATCATCCGGATTTTTCTTTTTCCCTCCTTTTCAATGATTTTAGTTCTATATTTCCCTCCATTTGACCAGCCTCTATCATCTTCTACTTATTTGTGGCGATTTCCACTATGTAGTCAGCACTAGTTGCTACCAAATTTGAGGAGGTATGTCATCTTTGTTATTCAAAGTTCACATTCTATTTTAATTTTCACTAAACTGATTACAGTTCCCCTTTCTATCGTACTTTGCTTTCAATATATTCATTTTCTTACTTAGAAGTTCTTTCTAATTGAAATTTAAAGTATTTTATTTGATATTTATTGGTATTTGATTATCATATATATGACACTTACGTTTCCTATGAAATATAGATGGTTTTGTTTGACTTAAATGAACTCCCTAGGGATGAAGAACAAAGAGATGTACTTGACTTGAATCCTTTTGTTGGACAAGCATTTTCTTGTGAAGAAGAAGCTTTTGCTTTCTATCAAAACTATGGTAGAAGTCAAGGTTTCGTTGTGCGAAAAGATCGTTTCATCAAAAAGGATGGTAAGATTATAAGGCGCGATTTTTATTGTAATCGCACAAGACGCCCACCTTCAAAAGTCATCGACCCGTCCAAATATTCTCAAGACAAGCCTTCTTTCAAATGTGGTTGCACTGCTCATTTGCGCATCACATTAAGACGATCCTTCGATATATTTCCAGAAGAATGGCATGTCACAACATTCATTTTCGAGCATAACCATGAGCTACTTTGTGGTGCTGAAATGCGGTTTCTTCCGACTATTCGAACTATTACAAGCGAAGATCGTGATCGGATTCTTTTACTTAAGGAAGCAGGCCTTACCATTAGGCAAATAGTTCGTGTTATGGAGCTTGAAAAAAATGTCGGTCATGGAGATTTAGCTTTTTTGGAGAAAGATATTCGCAATCTTTATACAAAGATTCAAAAAGAGTTTGCCACGAATGATGTGATGACATTACTAGAGAGGTTCGAATGTGCAAAAGCCAAAAATTCCAAGTTGAAGGTTCGATAATATAAAAACAATGTAATAAGAAATACTCTAGAAGGGGGGTTGAATAGAGTATGCCCGTTTTTCGCAAAAAGTCTCAAGACTTTTGGAGCTTGTACCAAAACCTTTGAGATTAAACCTGAATCACAAAGTTAGACAATCGAACCAAGTGCGGAAATAAGGTAAAGCAAATAAGTAAAGAACACGAGTAATTGTTTACGAGGTTCAGCACAACTTGGCCTACGTCCCCGCCTAGGGTTCTTCCACAACCCTAGGATTCAAAGGCTTTATTGATTGCTTAGCTCACCGAGAAGCCTCTCTCCTATACAATTGCAATCTAGTCAACTCACGTTCCCTTGGAGTCCTAGACCAATCTAGAAGAGCCCCACCTCTCTCAGCTATCTAGTACAATCCTCTAACTCTCGCAAATCAATAGCCTAGTGCAACTTCCCGAGTTATAAACTCTCGAGTAACACTTGAAATGAATATATCCTATAAGCTCACAGTGACTCTCAAAGGCTTTGAAATAAACAACAAACTCTTGAGCGCTTAGCAGAGAGACACTTGGAAGACAGATCGCTTGAATGAATGAAACTCGTGTGTAGCACTTGTTATATCTGTCTTCTCCTTCCTTTCCTTTATATGAGAGCATGGAGCGTGAGGATCTTCAACAACAGATCTCCAACGGCTCCTTTGAATCAGGTTTTGATCTTGGATCTTCTATATATGGACACTTCGAACGCCATGATCTATTTTGAACTGATCTCCTCAATATGTATAAGGAAGGATATAATCTCAACTATACTTCCTGAAAAGGTTAGTTCAACGCATATATATAATATAACGGAAGTATATAATAATATAAAATAATATTCGGACAAATAATATAGGTTTTGTATTTCATCAACTGTTAATGCGTCAAGGCCTTTGACACAAACATCCTGTCAAAGCCCTTGAAACATTTATTCCATTTTCCATCAAGGGAGGGAGTTATCACAAGTTTCAATATGCATACACTATGGATCAAGAGGGAAGGTTAGAACACTTGTTTTGGTCTCCACATGCCTTGTGCATTTTTCGTTGGTACTAATAACCATGGAAAGACGGTTTTATTTGGATGTGCTTTATTGCGCAATGAAACTACAAACACTTTCAAATGGCTAATGAAAGTACATGTTTTACTTTTTTTGAACAAATTGCTATATAATTTTCATATGACTAAATTTGATATGAAAAAATATATATCATGCCTTTTTCAATGTCTAATTTGTTTGTTTTATATTATAGATGTTTGTTACTTTGATGGGGAAATATCCATAAACTATAATGACGGATCAAGACCCATGGATGGCGGAAGCAATTGCAACAGAGCTACCTCATACGAAGCATGCTTTTTGCATATGGCACATTACTGCAAAGTTTAGTGGTTGGTTTAACTCTACATTGCGTGGTAGCTATTCACAATGGTGTGGTGATTTTCATATGCTATATAATTTAGAAGCAGAAGAAGAATTTGAGCATCACTGGCCTATAGCAATTAAAAAATATGGATTACATGAGAACAAGCACATCAAAGGTTTGTATCAAATTAAACATTTTTGGGTGCCAGCATATCTTCATAGCTATTTTTTTGTCGGAATGACAACCAATGGTGGATCGGAAAGTATAAATGCATTTATCAAGAGATTTGTGGCTTCAAATAACAGTTTGAGAGACTTTGCTAAGCAGGTTAGTGATTAGTAAAATTTCTATAATTATTGCTAATTTTACTTGTATTTTAATTAAGTAGATTAATTGTTCCACTCACTCCTTGTCATTAAATTCTTTATAATATGTCTTTGTTTATCTTGATTTAGATTTATGTGTTTTATATTTTAGGTTGATGTTGGAATTAAGGAAATGGAGCAAACACAGTTACATGAGAATATGCTTGCAAGATATAAGCATGTTTGTTTGAACTCAAGGTCGCTGTTAGAAGAGCAAGCCTTTAAACTTCTTACTCCATATGCCTTTAAGAAGTTCCAAGAAGAATTTGAGAAAGCCACTAGATATTGAGGTTGATGGCTACACTTATCTTGTGAAATTTTATGAAGAGAAAGGTCCACGCAGTCACAAGGTAATTTGGGACGGACAAAGAGTGTTGTGTAGTTGCAAGCATTTTGAGTTCAAGGGATTACTGTGTCGCCATGCATTACGCGTGCTATTACAAGCCAATTGCTTTAGCATCCCAACATCTTATTTTCCCAAGCGTTGACGACTAAGCGGATTCAATGGATATAAGGCTTTCTCAAATGAAAGAAATATAGTAGATGAAAGCATCGGCCTGGAGACAGGAGATAAGAGTGTGCAATGTCCTCCTAAATCAATAACAAAGGGGCGTCCAAAGAAGAAGCGTCTCCAAGGAGGAAAAGAATTGACAAAGAAGGCCAGAACTTGTGGGTTTTGTAGTGAGAAGGGGCATTACATCAATACATGTCCTAATAAAGAAATTTCCGACGACTCCAACACTTCATTAGTGTTAAAGAGAATGTCCGCAAGTGAGTTGGGTATAAATCCCATTTTTTCTGTAAAATATTAGGTAGATATTGATAGTTTATTAAATTCTCATATGGTTTGAGTTGATACCTACTTTCATTTACATTAAGAAAATACTTTTATTTATATTTCCTATCATACTTACTTTTTTTATACATGATACCTTTACATTAGTGCATTTATATGGGTAAGCTAATTAAAACGTGAAGTTTGGAAAATTAAGATGATTAAAGGGTTGATTTCCCATTTGTCCTATCAATCATAGACCTATAAGATATTTTTTTCTTCGGATAAAAAAAGAAGAAGATTTTTTTCTTTATTTAAAAAAATTGAGCAAAATCATTCAGATTTTTTAAACAAATTTTAAAGATTTTTTTTAATTGAGTAGCAATTAGTTATTTAAAGATTTGATGGAGATTTGGTGTACAATTGGGTAGAGTAATTTTTTTTTAAAAAAAAACTAATTTCTATATTAGGACCTTATTCATCGCCCCCGGGGCGACGAATAGCAAAACCCTTGAAAAAAAATGCTGAAAAAGTATATACATGGGAGAATTAATGAAGGGAGAGAGGGAAAGAAAGAGAGAGATGAGTGAAAAAAGTCAAAGAGAGATTTAATAAGGGGAAATAGAGAAAGGACGAGGGAGAAAATTAATTAAGAGAGAGAAAATGATGTAGTGTAAATATTCAGTTGTCGTTGGAGGATGTAGTGTACAAGCTGCGCGGAGAAATGGAACTTTGTGCCCAGTCTTGCAATGCCCCCCAACGGGCTGTCCATCAGGCGCTTCCAGTCGGCCTTGCTCAAGTGCTCGTCCATGTTTAGTAGGAGCTGCGGCCGGACATATTGGTTACATCACGCTTTAAAGTGTCTGTCTTCCTCGATAGCATACACAACATGCACATACTTCAACATGTTAGCCACACTGCACGAAAATCACAACTTACATTACTCGAAGAAAGTCCGTCATACCGCGCCGGAGGTTTGACTTTGAGGGTGGACAAGTTTCTTTCCACTCCGCTTCGACATTTTTGTTCTTCACCAGATATCCTGCATGTCGGGAGACTAAAAATCAGTAATCTTGAAACAATTCGTGTCCCCCAACCCACTATTCCCTTCATATCAGTCCCACAAACATTCAGCAGTCAATATGTACATGACAATTACTTATTTTGACATGATACATGTATATTTCATACATGACAAAAACCAACTTTGCACCAATTCCTTTCAAATTTCACTCGATTTAGAACCTATGCATATCAGATATCAAACCTATTCATCTTAATATTGAATACATTGAATGCACTCAAAGCTTCCATAATCAACCCTGCGGTTTCCCTTCCACATATCCAAACCAGCAGTTTCCCTTTTTACATGACACCAAGACAGTTAAACATGTCACCTGTATATTCATACATGACAGTCGACTTATTGAATCTGTACATCTCCAATTGCACACGAGTTTGAAAATATTCATCTGAAATTTTGACATATTGACATAAATATTTAGTTTCCCTACCCAATTTCAACATACACATGAAAACTCACCCTTTCTAACATTTCCCCTAACCCTAATTCGCCCCATTTCGGCCCATTTTTGCCCTAAACTGAACGTATCTATAGTCACCCTACTC
Organism: Persicaria maculosa; assembly: GCA_963922045.1. Lineage (NCBI taxonomy): Eukaryota > Viridiplantae > Streptophyta > Magnoliopsida > Caryophyllales > Polygonaceae > Persicaria > Persicaria maculosa. The sequence goes on along the minus strand of OY998258.1, from coordinate 56,332,827 downwards.
CTGAAAATTTTGAATTGACATAAACGTTCCTCAATTTCCTCATTCCCACCCGTCGCGAATACCTCATTCCCAAACTTTCCACCTTTGTTTTTAACTCGTGCTTAATTATAATATGTGCAAATATTATAATTGAGCACAAATAATAAAAGATGTCATTGATAGTCCGTACTCTATATATTGCAGATCGAAATCAAACTTACCCATTTTTTTTTATCTAAAGCCGATAGTGAATTTGTTTCTCCGAGAAATCTTGTCCAGCCGATTCCAATATGTGGCATGTCGTTTTTCTTTGGGTATCCAATTAAAACTAACTGTTTACAAGTCAATCTGCAAATAAACCCCACACACTTGCTTCTTCTTCGATTATTTTTCTCTAAAACGATTTAATTATTAAAAGTATATTAATGCACCCTCGCTGATCTCTCTCCTCTGATACTGTACTTTTTTTTTCCACACCTCTCTCTTTTCTGTTTTCTGCGACTGTACGATTACTTTTTTCTCTCCTCCTCCCCCCCCCCCTCTCTCTCCTTCTTTTTTCCAACCAATAACCAACTCTCTCCGGGTGTCCTCCACAAAATGACCTGCTACCGGCTTCAGCCTACAAGCAACTATCCGTTTTTTAGCGAAAAAAATTCGGATTGGGTTAGTCATCGAAACAAATTGGATAAAGAGGTTAGTTTAACAAATTCTTCTAAGTAATTTGTGAGATGAAAGGAAGGGTGTATGCTTTAATGTCAATCAAGATCCAAAGTTTCCATACATATCTTTGCTTGGGCAAGATCTTCACGGATCTTCAAGTCTCCCAAATAAATTAAATTGTGTCACCAATGGAAAGCTGTCATTACTCCAATGATCCAATCTTCTGACATCTATTTGTAAGCCGGAGGAAGATAAATAGCCATCGCTGTCGTTGGGCTCCACACAACTACAGATACAACACAAGGGCGGCTTGATCGAGGTCTCAACTCTCTCTACGACGAAGAACGTTAAATTCGCCACCTTCCCCCGTTTCGCCGGTAATTTCCTCCTCTCCTCCTTTTCTTTTGTCTCCCCACACCCACCCTCTCTCCAATCCCCCACATTTATTAAGCCCTAAAAAAACATTCGGATTGCCTGAAGCAGCACCTCCATTTGCTCATTTTCGTCATCATTTTCCGGTGATCGCTTCTGGATCAGTCGATTTTGTGTTGGGTCCTGCTTGAATTTTGGTGGGTTTGCTTCTGGTTTTAACTATCAATGCGGGTGCTTGATTGATGAATTTTTTATATTTTAAATTTACAATTGCTTTTTGTGTTGATCATCCATTGTGATTCAGAGTTTGTCAATGTGGGGTTGTTGTAGATCCGATCTAGAGAGATTATTGGATTTATTCTTTGTGCTTAACAATATGGGTTTCAGTTTTAGTCTACTAGATCATGAACCCCTAAAAAGTCCAGTAGATCTTATCTAATTACTTAAAATTAGTTTGTAGTTGAATTTACTGTATGTTATATACTGATTAGCCAATTTGACCTTAAGTTATTGAGAGCTTGCTGATGGGAGTTTTGGGGTTGTTTGGTGCAAAGTGCCAATTCATTGTCAGCTCCTTATATGAACTAAGCTCATTGCGCCGAACAAACTCGAATGCTTGTCCTTGGGATGGTTTAGCCTCTTTGTAGGTGAATGTGAATCCGATCCCTCCTACTTGTGCTTAAGTTACTTTCTGCCTCAGCCCTTTCAGATCCATTAAACTCACTTAGACCAAAACAAGAGAACTCATGTGCAGGCCACCTGTCAAGTCAATATGGGTTGCAGATCTACTTCCACTCCAGTAGTGTTCAATTTCATTGCAGTTTTTAAAAGATTGTCTATTATCAGTTTGTTTTGCGACACTGATTCATGATCTACAAGTCGATGTACTTGCCATGGAGATTAATAGTAATCTGAGATTGCTATGAATCCAACTTTTCTAGTTTTTTTGGTCATTTTAAAATTTTAATAGCTTTGATTATCTTTGCAGTGGTGGGACGGGTTACAGAAGATAAAAAATGAGCTCACTAGACGCAACAAGGGCAGAACTCGCTCTTATAACTCTGTATTTGAGCAAAGCCGAAGCCAGAGACAAGATATGCAGGGCAATTCAGTATGGTTCAAAGTTCTTGAGTGATGGGCAACCAGGTCCTGCCCAGAATGTTGACAAATCTACAAGCTTGGCCAGAAAAGTTTTCCGTTTGTTCAAGGTAAGCTCTAATACCGCGTCCTTGGCTTCACAATATCTCGTTTCAGGCTTCGGTGCTGCTGGTAACCATTCATCTTGTCTCTGGCTTCTTGATAATGCCACCCATTCCGCATTCTTGAATCCAGAAGTGTCGACTTTATTATCTATTTTGCAAGTGCACCTGAATCTGATTTCCATGTGCTATTTCTCATATTACAGTTTCTGAACGATTTGAATGCTCTAATCAGCCCAGTTCCTAAGGGGACCCCGCTTCCGCTAATCTTACTTGGGAAGGTATTGCAAGAATTCCCCGATTTCCTTTATTTATATTGCTTATACAAAATCTCTATAAATCAGTTGTTTTACAACGATCATTTCTTTTTCCAGTCCAAGAACATATTCCTCTCAACGTTCTTGTTCCTTGATCAAATCATATGGCTCGGCAGAACCGGAGTCTACAAGGTAATTAACCAATCCTGCCATCTTTTATAGAATTTTCATTGATCAGTAGAATGTGGCTGTACGGTAATCCCTTCTTTTGACTATCAGAACGCAGAGCGAGTGGAAAAGCTGGGCAGGATCTCTCTTTACTGTTTTCTGGGATCTACTGTCTGCACTACCTTGGTTGAGGTTCGTTGTTTCCGAAATCCAAATGCAGATCTATTAATTCCCTGCCCACCTTTTAACATCTGAGTCTCTTATGTTTCAGCTCGGGGAGCTCGGGAGGGTTTCCAGGCAAATTAAGAAACTGGAGAGGCAGCTCAAAGGCAGTGATAAGTATGAAGTAAGTCCTGTATTCACAACTCGTTGGTTTTTTAAAAGCAGATTTATCTAGTCTGTTTTAGTTCGGTTAATATCTCTTTGTTTGGGAAATTGATGGGTGCAGAATGAGGAGTACCAAGGGAAACTCGAGAAATCGAATCAGAGATCACTGGCACTGTTCAAGTCTGCTCTGGACGTAGTCGTTGCAGTCGGGTTGCTGCGGTGGGCACCCAACAAGGTGACCCCGCGCGTCACTGGAGCCCTCGGATTCACCACATCTCTTATTTCTTGCTATCAGGTGATTTCCAAATTCATCCATTGTGTTTTTCACTTGTTACTCCTCAGTGCTGTCATTGTGATTTTATTGACCGTCAATCATACTCAATGCTGTCATTTTCTGCAGCTGTTCCCTGCTCGACCAAAGCCGAAGACATCTTGAGTGAGAGCGTACGTACCTTTGGCCCAACAAGGCTGAAGATCCAGATCCAGAATAATGAGAAGGATCCGAGGAATGGCTGTTGTATGTATATGCTTCCGGGGTGTCGGGGGAGAGCAACAACTTGATCAACCTTGGTAAGGATCAGACTCATTACAGCCTGTGTGTGTTTTTAGTAGTACAGTTGATGCAATAAGTTGGCCTATTTGTCAATCATACTCTATTTATATTTATCCAGCAAATCATTAGGTCCCTGTGTGTGGCTTCTTATTAGACTTCTCTCAATCTTGTTCATTTGATTTTTTTTTTAATGGCAATAATTATATCTTTGTGTTTGATGAAACATTTGGAAATCACCCTTTATTTGCTCCCTAATGATTCGTTGAAAGGCCACCCTCCATCCTTGTTTAGAGATCTGAGTTCGAATCTCGGCAGGGGATTAGTTTTAAAACTTGGGTATGAGCATTGAGCACTTCACCACCTTATAGTAGCACTCTCAAGTCTCAACAATTCTTTTTCTAAGGGTGATGTTATATACACGGTGAATTTATCACCATTCGCTTGCACGGTGTCGACACCTCCATTAGGTGTAGGCAAAATCAGTCTCCCTCCTTATGCGAACTCCACAAGAGCACAACTACCCCTGTTACCGTTGCCAACTCCTCCCGTCAATGTCGGCAAAACCAGCCCTCCTCCTTCAGCCACTCCACCAGTGTTCTAAAAAGCGCTAGGCGGATCCTAGGCGGTGAGGGGCCGCCTAGCGCCTAGGCGGCGCCCAGGCGGTCAAGACGGACGCCTAGGCGTGCTTAGGCGACCATTTTGCTCTAGGCGGAGGTGGGTCGCCTAGCGCCTAGGCGGTGCCCAGGCGGCGCCTAGGCGCGATTTTTAGAACAGTGCACTCCACAACCGGTTCCATCCCCTTTGCCGACTCCTCTTGTCGGTGTCGACATCCACTCACCGTGCGTTGGCGAAAACTCGCCGTGTGGAAATAAAATCGAGGGGACACTTTTGAGGACAGGTGATTCGGTACCGTGTATTTATACCCTTGTATTAGTCAGTACGTTGACGAGTTTATTTTATTTAGAAGAATTAACATTATCATAAAATAGGTTTTTTTTTTTTTGATGTTGTGGGTGTGATTCTCCTACATTTTCCTCCTCATGAATAGAATAACACTGAGCCAGTGAGCTATGTGGGTAACAAGGAAATAATAAATAGCTGTAAAGGACATCAAGTGAAGAACTTGTCGTATGAAGTATAATGCTCGTCGTTCGAAAGACCAACTCGAAGTTGCGACGCAAGGTAATAGATCTTCACCTAATGAGGATGGCGGGGTTAGATTTTACAATTGGATACCAAAATTTCTTATTTAATATATGTATTAAGTCCAAATTATTTTTTTTATTTGCAAACTATGGACATTGTATTAATATTGGGTTAATAGGGTATAGTTTGTGTATGAATTTGTGATTATGAAAGTTGGTATTATTTTTGGTTAACCCCTTATAGTTGATATTATTTTCGGTTAATTTTTTCTATAAATAAAAGACGGTTTTATGCATTTTGGGTGGTGAGCCATATCACAATCTTCTAACATATTTTTTAGCTTGTAAAATATATGAGATGGACTTGTATCAATGGGCGAGCTTCAAATACAGTGTAATATGTACTTGGAATTATGAGCGCCCTGTTGCCGCATGATAATGGGCTGGGCTGAGCAATTTGACGTCAATTGTTCGAGAGTTAAAAAATAAAATAAAAATTGAAGGGTAAACTGCAGAAAACTGCCCCTATAATATACCATATTGCCCATAACCACCCCTTCTATTCCTATTTACCAAAAACCACCCTTTATACTAGTTCTATTAGCAATTGACCACCCTTGTTAATTTTCCGTCCAAAATTCAGTTAACTGAGTAAAAGTACAATTTTACCCCGCAATTTTAATTATAATTTAATGTAAATTTATCAGTTAAAAATAAGTTAGAATTAAGAATGAAATTTCTTAAAAAAATACATAAAGAATGAAATTGGGGGTGCTCGTCACTCCTCGGGTGCTAGCCGCAGCCGCTACCGACCACCGCCTCTCCTCATTCACCACCGCCAACAACTTCGGACCATTGTCTCTACTCATTTGAAACAGTCCGATACCATTTCTTGACTCTCCTCCACGTTCTTGGCCACTGTCAGCATCTCCTTCGGACCTCCTCAGTTGTGGTCGTCTCTCGTCGCCCTCCGTCTCCTCCTCCATCACAGACTTCACAAACCTTGTAGCCACAAATAGATCTATGTATCCTTCTCGGAAATCTAGAAATTGAAGTTGAAACACACACAAATTACACAATTGGCAGTTGAAACACACGGAAACACCCAGTTTCACACAAATTGGTTGTGCTAAAAACAAACCCTAAAAATTGGGGGTTTTGCATTTGAGTCTTGGGTTATTGTAGATCTGAAAATTTTCAGACCCTTTGGTGTTGCATCGACCTTGCTGGTAGATCAATCGAGTTCATACATGTTGCTCTTTTCCTTTGGCTTCCATGTTCCCCTGTTCACCCAACCATGCCGACCTCTAATGGAGGAGCCGAGGAGGGTGAGTCCAGATCTGTTGCTCTTCTCCTCTTTTTCTTCTTTCAAATTATTTTCTTTTAATTACTGCACTTAGGTTTTTTTATTGTTCTTAATAATTGTTCTACTACTTATTCACACTAACGGTGTTTGGACGGAAACCACACTTGGGTGGCTATTTGTTAACAGACATCATCTAAAGGGTGGTTTTCGGTAAATTGGAATATAAGGGGTGGTTATGGGCAATATGGTATATTATAAGGGTGGTTTCCTGCAAGTAAATCCATATAAATCCAAGTGTGGGCCAATAGGAGTAATACTTTTTTTTTTTTGGTGACCCCAATAGGAGTAATACTAGTAGGCTATTCACACGGTAGAAAAGGGAGGGTAGATAGAAATCCTAACAGATTTCCCTTTCCCTTGCCCTCGCTCTCGCTCATGCTCATATAAATCCTTCCTCTTTTGTGTATTTGCCGGCACAAGCCACAACCACCCCAGCCACCGGTGTGTAAATGGCTGAATAAATTAGGTAGGTTTTGCATGGTTAAATAAGGGATCAATCGTAACCCATAATACACAATTCCCTCATTCATCTCTATCTCGTCGGTCTACAAACATGGCCTCTATAGCCGAACCCGACACGGTCACTAGCGTGAACCATATACTGGTGTTTCCGTACCCAGCAATGGGACACATGATCCCCCTCCTCGACCTCACGAACCACCTACTCACTAGCAGAGACGGTGCCCTAACTGTCACGGTCGTCATCACCCCCGCAAACCTCCCGCTCCTCCAGCCTCTCCTCTCCTGCCACCCTCACTCCTCCATCTCAGCCCTCGTCCTTCCCTTCCCGCCTCACCCTTTCCTCCTACCCTACTGCGAGAACCTAAGAAACATGCCACCAGGCTCCCTGATTCCCCTCACTTCCACACTCCGCCGCCTCCGAGAACCTCTCCATGAGTGGTTCATCTCCCACCCTTCCCCTCCTTCATCCATCATCTCCGATATGTTCCTCGGATGGACGCATGAACTGGCCGTCCAGTTGGGGATTAAACGATTCGTTTTCTCACCTTCTGGTGCCTTCGCCCTTTCGGTCATGCACGCCCTATGGAATCACCTCCCTGCACCAACCACATTGAAGGATGGCTCCTTAGACGAAAACGCTGTTGTTTCGTTGAAAGATCTTCCGGGCGAGGCCCAGTTTCCTTGGTATCAACTCTCTACATTATACCGAACATATGCGTCCGGTAATTCGGATTCTCAATTCCTTCGACATGAGTTTTTGAATAACCTGGTTAGTTGGGGGCTTATAGTGAACACCTTCAATGGTCTTGAAGGTGCCCACTTGAAGTCCCTAGTGGGCCATGATAGAGTTTGGGCGGTCGGTCCTTTATTTCCGAGGGATACCGCAAGCCGTTCTGGTTCAGATGAGGACCAAATTTTATCTTGGCTGGATAAGTGCTTGGATGATGAAGTGGTTTATATTTGCTTTGGAAGTGAAGCTGTGCTAACCAATGAGCAGATGGAGGCTTTGGTCTATGGTTTACAGAGGAGTAAAGAGGAGTAAAGTGAGATTTATTTGGAAGATCAAGGAAGGTGGGGACAGGTTTAGCAAGCTACCTCACAGCTTTGAGGACCATGTTGATGGTAGAGGCTTAGTCATCCGCGGATGGGCTCCCCAGGTAAATTAGCAAAGATTCATTCAAGTAATTCATACATACATACACACACATATATACACATATATACACACATATATACACATATATACACACATATATACACATATATATACACATATATACATATATATATATATATATATATATTAAAAAACAATCATAATTGTATATGGTTTACGAAAAGTTGATAAATAATATGATTTGGTAAATTTAGGTATTGATACTGAGACATCGAGCAGTCGGAGCATTCTTAACTCACTGTGGTTGGAATTCGGTACTAGAGGCATTAAGTTACGGAGTCATGATGTTGCCATGGCCACTAGGAGCTGACCAATTTCCCAATGCCACCTTGATCGTGGATCAGCTCAAAGTTGGGGTTATGGTAGGCCAGGGCACTAAGTCCCTCCCTGATCCCGATAACCTTGCTTGAGTCTTGGATGGGTTAGTGAGTGGAGCCTACACTAGGCACAGATCAAGAGCAATGGAGCTGAAGAGGATGACAAATGAAGCTACAACTGAAGGTGGAAGCTCATGGATGAGATTAAATGATCCGGTTAAGCACTTATCAACGTTGTCCAAGTGTGAAAAGCCTGAAGGTTGTCCATCGTCTGGGAAGATGGTGAATGATAGGCGTGCTGCTCCTCCCTTGCGTGCTGATGAGGTTTAAGGAGCGTGAATTAATCTTTATTAGTTGGGTATCAAATATGATTGATGATGATGTTTTCTACTAATTTTTTGTTGGATTAAAACCATTTTTTACTTGTAACAATTTAGGTGTTAGGGTTGCAGTCGTCATATGAACATGACTCTCCTTCATGCCTTATCATAATTGAGGAGATTTTCAACTCATAAAAGGCCGGGTTGATCGTTGGTTGTGGTTATATGGTATTGGCTTTGTTTCTCTTAGGTACTCAATCGTGCGCGCATTCATCAAACTAAAGAAGACCAAGATGCTGCCCTTGAAGAGAAAATTTAAGAAGATATTTGAGGGGTGGCAGAGGTTGAAAGATGGTGGAGATGCACGGGAAGCAGGAACTGTGGGCCGAGCAAGAGGAGCGGCTCCATCTCATACCTTCACGTGCGAGGAAGGTCACATTCAGGAAGAGAACGCAAGGCTTGATGAAGAAAATGGAGGAGGTAACCACACTGTGTGGTATTGAGGGATGCAAGGTAATGGATCTTCACCTAATGAGGATGCCGGGGTTAGAAAATTTTGGTATCCAATTGGAAATCAACTAAAAAATAATTTGGACTTAATACATATTAAATAAGGAATTTGGAAAATTAGATGGCTCAGCGAAACCAGACCTTGGAGGAACTAATGAGCCAAATTGGAAAACTAATTGTTGGTCCCCAAGGTAAGGAAGAAAGGGGCTTAGAAGAAGAAGGAGATGAAGTCATAACTGATGGTGAAAGATCTGAGGAGCAGCGACCGTCGCAGCCAGGCGACGACCACCGCAGTGCTACTGAGGAGCCCCCAACGTCTTGTTCTCTTGATTTTGAGAAACCCATCCCACCATCCCTTGAAGAATTGAAGGATGAAAGGGTTGGGGATCCAATTGAAGTCATTGTGCTGAATTCATTCCCTCCTAGGTGGTTTCAACATAATAAGGATGTTCAAAAGGAGGAGGAATTGAACTCATGAGTCGATGCATGAGGTTTCATGTGTTTTGGTTCCAACTCCATCTGACACATCCATTCTGAGCTCGCCCATTAATGAACCAGGTCTAGAGTCATCAACTGAGGCTCAAGAGGTAATAAAGGTAAACTTTTGCAATTTTGAAGGTAATGGTGTATATGTTGATCCTTTTGATTGCTATTTTGAAAAGCCACCAGCAGAACTGTGCTGGTGATATCATATTCCTTCTGCAGAGAGTCATGCTAGACTCTTTGATAGATTGAAAGGGTTCTTGAGTTTCAAATTTTATGCTTTCAATTTATTGTGCTATGATGTTCTTTGTAAGATGTGCGCACAGGAATATGATAGGCTACTGAGGGCCTTGATGATGTCTGATAGCTAAGATCTTGAGATTGAAAATAAGTCAGGTCAATGATATTAAAAAAAGGCGGTTCTCGGGAGGCAACCCGAGGTAAGTTTTCTAATTTAGTTATTTCAATTCCTAGTTAGCTAGTTTTCTTTTCAATAAATTAGGTTTTCCATTAGGCATTAGATAGTTATTTTTTGGTTTGGGATAGACTAAGCTTTCAGGAAAGGGCACCGAAATCCTCATATCCGACCTATAGAGACCCATCCACCATATTGTGAGTATTTCATTCATCTCTTCCTCTATGTTTTTATTTTTTGTTGTCTTTTATGTTTCATTGAGGACAATGAAAGGTTTAAGTGTGGGGGAGGGATTGCATTGCATATAGATAGAGTTTGCATATCATGTTTACTTATGTTATCATATTTATTTTTATTCATATATTGCATTTAAAAAAAACAAAATCCAAAAATATCATGCATTGCATTTAAGTGTTATTAACGATACCCATCTTGGTTTAGTTTGTCCTCTAATTTATTTTTATGATCTTAATGCATAAATCCCATGATTTGATTGAATTGCTTGAAAATGATTTTTGGAGCATGATTTAAAAATATAATTGAGCAAGTATGGTTCATAGTTGAGGTTAAATTGAAATCTATCAAAAAAATGAGCCATGTGTGTTTGTTTTGGCCTCTAATTTATTTTTATTCTCTTTTGCTTTTATTGTGTGATTATACTCTCCATATGCTTCTTATTTCAATACCTTATTGCACATTTTTGTTGCTTGTGAATTTCAAATGATTGAGGCGTGTTTTCTTTAGCCGTATTATACCTTATCTACCCTTTGCATTATCCTTTGCTTGAAGCCCAGCTGAGTCGTAAAGCCTATTTCTTTTTGATAGCTCCACAAAAATATATCATAGCCAATGATTAGCCTGACCCTATCCGGAAATTAGGAGGAAAATTGGTAAAAAAATCTTTATGTTGGAGTTGTTTTGAGTGGAGATGATGTATCTATGGTTGTGCATTGCGAGAGGCATAGCCGAAATAAGGTAACCCTTATTGCATAATAGAGATGACTTATTACTAGGGGCCTGAGGAGGATAAAATTCACTTAGGAGTAAAAGTCTAGTAAGTTTGGACCTAGGGAGGATAAAATTCACCTAGGGGCAAAAGTAAGCATAAAAGAAAAGAAAAGAAGTCATCATCCAAATGGAAAAATTGCATGAGTTGTATGACTATTGAAATCGAAGAGTGCTTATTGATGTGTATTGGAGTTTATGTTATTGGAATGGTTTGCGAAGTATGGAAGTTTTGGTGATGTTCTGGTTGGTTGTTGTTCCTTTTTCCCGGATTTTTAGCACCATAAGCCCTAAATATTTCTCATGCCTTATGTTCCTACCAAAGCCCCATTACAACCCTATAAAAGACCTCATGATGTTGTTTGCAAGTGATAACTTTCACGGTATACAGAGCATTTTGGATTGAGTTGAGAGTTGGACTTTAAAGCCTAAACACTTGAGAGCTTGAGTGAAACACATTATCCCGGTGAGGTTGGATTAAATTGGCGCCGTTACTATTGGATTGCTCATATACTTGCTAGGATATTTGTTCTCTTATTCATGTCTCCTATTGCTTGATGTTGCTTTTCTAAAACTATAGCATGAAGATCTTATTTGTGGGATGATTAATTCTATATTTGTTTTTGATTGCTTGAGGACAAGCAAAAGCTTAAGTGTGGGGGAGTTTGATAGCATGCATTTAGATGGTCATAATAGGCTGCATTTAGTTTAGTTATGATGCATATCATGCATGGTTTAAGTACAATTTGCATATTTGCTCTTTATGTTGGTGGAGTCGGAATCTACACACTTTTATTGATTATTTCAGGTAACTGTGGATCCGAGGATGAGACATGGGTCGATAACACATTTGATGAGGATGTTTAGTCGATCGAAGAAGCTTACATGAAGATCTAAAGAGGTCATGAGAAGAAGAAGCGAGCCTAAACGAATAACAAGTCCGCAGAAGTTGTCGCCAGACATGCTGAACTTGTTTTAAACTTTCTGGAGGCCTCGGTTGTTCGATTGACTATTATGACCATGCGTTGGAAAGCTCTTTCAGAGAGCTACAACTTTCTTGTTGACGTCGAGAGCTGATTCAAAGTAGATTTTTCGTAAAAGACCATTGCAGCGGGCACAGCAATATGCCGCGGCCGCCGCATATGCCCAGAGCGACGCGTTTTGAGTTCGGCGACAGTTTGGTTCTATCTAAACCCTATTTATCTATCTTGTCTTTGGGGAGGCCGACTTGGGCACGAAATTGGAGGAGATTAGAGAGGGCTTAGCCCTAGGTTTCCATTCATTCATTAGGTTAGGATTCAAGACGATTTTAGTTGGAGATTGAGAGCGATGTTCGCCATGGGCGACTAAACTCTCTTCGTTCTACTTGCAATTTGAAGCTTTGTTTGGATCGAGTTGTGAGTTTCTGAATCATGTTCTTTATTTCCTATATTGAATGTTTCAACTTCTTTGTGCTTGAATGTTTGATTGTTTTATTCTATTTAGCCCGTGCAATTAGTTAGAATCAATTCAATTGCTAGGGTTTTGTAGATTCCTGATTGCGAACCTTAACCCAAGTAGCAAACTTGTCCCTTTAGGGCTGATTGAATTAATTGGGTAAGTAGGAAGTTTGATGTTTTGTTAAATCTCTCTTTAGGGACTGCAAATACCTTGGCTAATTTCTGAACTTAAAGTTATCAATTGGGTTAAATCATTCTTTAGGGACTGCTCAATTGATAAGGGTTTCTAGGACTGATTGAACTAGTAACTATATTAGGTCGAGACAAGGGCATTCATAGGAAGACTAAAAGGACAAGAGGAAGTTACAATATCAATTCAACCAAATAAAGTGGATAGTTGTAGGTAGAGCGATCTTCTCTAAATTGTTTTTGCATCAATCTGTTTTTAGTTTAGTTTGTTTTCTTTCTTATTTCAATCAACCAAAACCCCCTTTTCTACTAATTGGTAAATACACATTGCTGAGAAATACTTGATTCTCTGTGGGATCGGCCTCCTACTTACTTGTTATACTAGTTTGTAGGTTTGAGTTTTATTTTGATACGGTTTACGCGACTAAAAACCGTTCATCAAGACACCAAGGGCGGACGGAAAGCATCCTTAAAGTTGTTGGAAACCACGGCTTTGCCGCCCCTTCCCTACCACCTTGGAGGAAGGGTATTAACTCTTGGTCAAAGCTTCCCCCTTTTTGTGATTTGTTTTTATATTTTGTGTCTTGTTCTTAGTTGCTTAGATCATCTTCTAAACCAGCATGGTAGGGACAAATATGATTTACTTTTGATGTAGGAAAAATGATCCATTTTTATGAAATTTTTTGAAACCATTATGAAAATCTATGTGTAGAATGATAGAATTGATGTAAAGTCCTCCTTGAGGGTTTCATTCATTAGACAATCATATATATAGGTTACAAGAGATTGGGCCTTTTGGCCCACTATACAATATGTCATCTATGTAATCTATCAAACCCCCGTAGCCGAAAGTGGAAGGTCCCGTACAGTGAGACTGGACCGAAAATCGAGGAACAACTGACGAGGTAAACCCTTGGTGAATATATAAGCATACTGATAGGAGGACGGGACATGGAGAACACGAACATGTCCAAGAGCAACCTTGTCCCGAACGAAGGGGAGATCGAGCTCAATGTGCTTCGTGCGCTGATGCTGGACTGGGTTGCTGGCCAGATAGACGGCGGAGATGTTGTCGGTGTAGACCAGGGTGGCCTTTTGAAGAGGGAAGCGGAGCTCAAGTAGGAGATTGCGCAGCCAGGAGCACTCGGAAACAACGTTGGCGACGCCCCAATACTCAGCCTCGGCGCTAGAGCGAGAAACCACCGACTGACATTTCGCTGACCACGACACAAAAGTATCGTTGAGGAAGACACAATAGCCAGACGTGGAGCTGCGTGTGTCAGGACATGTGGTAGGGGGCGGTGGTGGGGGCGGTGTAGGTGTAGAGACAGGAGCACCGGGAGAGCTCTAGGGAAGGAGAAAGTGTGGGAATGGAGACTCTGACGCAGACTAGGAGACAGAATTTGTGGGAGATGGAAGAGGAGGAGAAGAGAACGGAAAGCGAGACTCATCAAAGGTGATATAAGCTTATGGCTCTGAACATCGAGGCGAAGGTAACCGCGACGATCAGACGGATAGCCGATGAAGACACATGGAGTGTAGCGCGGGTGGAGTTTATGTGATGCGGTGGAGGACTGGTTAGGGAAGCACAAGCACCCGAAGGTACAAAGGTGATCATACCTGGGCAGGGTGCAATATAGTGCCTAAGTGGGCGAGCGATGGTGTAGGGTAGTAGATGGGAGAATGTTGAGGAGATAACATATGGTTGATAAGGCGTGAGGCCAATAGGTAAGGGGAATAAATGTGTGAAAGAGGAGATCGAGAACGCATCATGTTGGTTATGGTTCTAATGATTTGTTCAGCCTTGCCATTCTGCTAGGAAGTATAGAGGCAAGAAAACCGATAAGAGATCCCATTTGTGGTGAAGAAAGTGTGAAAGTCTTTGTTATCAAATTCACGACCATTGTCACATTGGAAACATTTGATGGATGTTTGAAATTGTGTTTTGATGTAAGCATGAAATTTGACAAAGATAAGAAACACTTGAGACTTGAAATGCAACGGGAAAACCCATAAGAAATGACTGTAATCATCAAGAAACAAGAGGTAGTACTTGTGACCCTCCTTACTAGGCACAGAAGAGGTCCAAATGTCACTATGAATTATATCAAAGGGTGCAAAAGTAGAGTTCAAAGTCCGCTGAAACGGCAGTCTGGCATGCTTGCCTAACTGACAGGAAGAACATAAACTAGAGCGATGTTCTTTATTACATTTAACTAGACTCTTAGAACGAAGGAAATCTAAAATGGCAGCACTAGGATGGCCAAAGCGTGCATGCCACATACTGGATGACGATGCCGAGAGGGCGACTGGACACGACGGATGGGACGGTGAGGGTGACGACACATGATAGAGCTCCCCGATGCTGTTACATCTCAGGTGAGTAACCCCCGTAGTAAGATCATTCACAGAGAAATCAAACGGATCAAACACAAGAGAAACATTATTGTAGGTGGTGAACTAACGGACAGAGATAAGGTTTTTGACTAGTTTGGGGGCAATGAGGACATTGTTAAGGTGTAAAGGGTGGGTTGGGGTCTGTAATGTGGCGGGGCCAATACCCAAAGTAGCAAGGTGACCACCATTGCCGACGACAATAAAATGTGCAGGACCCTTAAAAGAAAGAGAAGAGAGAGTACCTGAAGAGTTCGTCATATGGGAGGTCGCACCAGTGTCCATGTACCAAGCAGAGTCAGAATGTGTCAGCTGTAGAGAAGAGAAGACATGATGCACATCAGTCGGAGCGTAGCCCTGATCAGACGAAGACGGATAGACCTGGTGACCGGTGGATCGAGGAGCTGGACCCAACAAGCTCGCTCGCTGCTGGCTGTTGGGATACGGGCATGGTGGGCGATATGACGGGGGCGGGTGGCCATAGGGCATCCATGGTGAGTTGAAGCCGGGAACGGGGGACCAGGACGGACGCGGGGAGTCCCACGTATGCTGGGGCCGCCGCCCATTGCTGCGCGGACTGTTCGTTGCTGCGGCTTCGCTGCGGGGCATAGGTTTCGTCCAGGTCGCTTGAAGATACCAGGGCGCTTTTGTCCTTGGCAGCATCGGTAGTCTGATGGTGGAGACGAGTCTCCTTCGGGATCAACTGAGAGCGGGTTTATCTCGAAAGTGAGGAGAGGTTTCGTCTGCTGAAAATGAGTAGCAACAACATTGTATTCAGAGGGAAGACCCGAAAGTACCTGGAGGACGAGGCGAGTAGCACTAGGTTTGGAGTCGACGGCGACCAATTGATCAGACAGGGTTTTGAGATGCTGACAGTAGGCGGATATCGACGGGAAAGACGCAAGCTTGCAACTTGAGAATTCGTGCTCTAGGTAGACGGCACGGGTGGACTTGTTGTCATGAAAGAGGTTCTTAAGCTTGTTCCAGGCACCCATGGCATTGTCAGAGGATGATGGTCAACAGATCTTTGGATATGGTGTTGAAGATCCGTTGAAGAACAATGGTGTCGAGTTGAGCGAAGAGATCATCGTCCTCAGTGGTGGGACGATCGATAGATGAATCGATATGGCGGAGGACCTTATGAGCCTTGACATGGGTCTTGAAGAGGTGAGACCACATGGTGTAGGAGCTAGAGTCTTGATCAAGGATGATCGGGATGCAGTTTTTGATATTTGAGATCGTGAGAGCGGAATGGAAGAGCGACTTGGTAGGGGGAGCTTCGGCCATTGTGAGAGGTGGGGGAGGGAGAGGCCGGTGGGGCTAGAGGGAGGCCAAGAGAGGGAGACGTCGGCGGAAGCGGGAGGGGTGGGCCGGTAAGGCGAGGGGAGAGAGAGGGAGGGCCGGCGGAGGCGGCTAGCGAGGTGGGGCGAGGAAGAAAAATTAGGGTTCCAAGGAAGAAGGTTGTGATACCATGTATAATGATAGAATTGATGTAAAGTCCTCCGTGAGGGTTTCATCCATTAGACAATCATATATATATAGGTTACAAGAGATTGTGTCTTTTGACCCACTATACAATATGTCATCTATGTAATCTATCACTATGAAACCTTTGAGCTAGAAGTTTCCTCAATTTTTTGAACGTCAAAATGAATTTATATATTCTGGAAAAATTATATATTGTTGTAAAAATATGTTTTGGGTCCTTTGTAATTTTTATGGAATATTTATGAGGGTTTAGAATGGATAATTTTTTTTTGACAATCTGCCTAATTTGGAAATTGAGAAACTGGATGATCACTGTTGGTTTTTGCATCATAAGATTAACTCCAATGGTATGGTGCAAATGTTTAAATAAACACATTATGATGCAATTTGTGCTCCAATGGTTACTTTTGAGTGTTTAAAATGTGCATATTTGCACACAAAGTGCTCAAATATAAGCACATCATCTCCCTCATGTGTAAAAACTTTTTATCACTTTTCAATAAAGTAAAGTCATTTCTATTGGTTGTTTTTTAGTATTTTCTTTTCCTTTTTAATTTAATCATATTTATTTAGATATAGGTGTGTATAAAATACACATTTAACCATTGGAGTAAAATATCAAAAAGTGATGTGCATTTTTAAATACCTTATTGTTATAATATTATTATATTGGGATGGATAAACACTAGAAACCCTAGTTCCCGTGTAAACTCCTATATAAAGGGTCCATTGGAACCCCAATAAACACATCAATTTCTCCTCTCTTCTCTTATCTTCTCTCTACCTCTCTTCTCTTATATTCGGTTTATCACACGTTATCAGCACGAGTTGCTCCTGAGAAGAAAAAGGTATATGACTAATACACCATATCGGATCCGGTATTTACTCTCACAATTCACTGGCACCGTATCCGGTATTTGCTCTAGCTCACAATTCACTGGCACCGTACCTTTGTTCAATCATTCATGTTCTATATACATGTGAATATGTGATGAAGACATGGGTACTAAACATATATTTTATATATGCTTTAATGTACGACTTCCATTATTTTTATATATAATTGTTATCCCCTGAAGCGGATAAACTAATCTCAATCCTTGAAGTGATTGAATCAATCGAATTTGTAATATCCCCTGAAGCGGATAAACTAATCTCAATCCCTGAAGTGATGAAATCAATCGAATTTGTAATATCCCCTGAAGTGGATAACTAATCTCAATCCCTGAAGTGATTGAATCAATCGAATTTGCAATATCCCCTGAAGCGGATAATTAATCTCAATCCCTGAAGTGATGAATCAATCGAATTTGTAATATCCCCTGAAGCGGATAACTAATCTCAATCCCTGAAGTGATTGAAACAATCGGATTTGTTATATTTAATGCATTTATGTTATATTTGTTATAATTTCACTTCGTATCTATCGCATTCGACAATTAACAAATCGAATTACATGTTATAATAACAAAGCTGATTACGACATTGAGCAAATACGACAAGTTGTTAAATTATTTTGCAATCAAATTGAGACCTACATACATGCAAAATTTTTAGTTAGTACGGCATTCGGCTTTTTTTTCTAACTATGCTTTCGGCCAATACGGCAAATTTTGCAATCAATGAATACCTACATAGCTCCATACATGCAGATGTTTAATACAAACATTATGTTTTTTTTTCCATAAATCGGATTATTGGGTTTTTAGATTAAATCACATACAACCGATTTTTTTTTTAGATATGGAGATCAAATATGTGGAGATAAAGATCGACAGAGGATCCGATAGCATATATATATATATATATATATATATATATATATATATATATATATATATATATATGATTACGGCATTAGGTTAACTTTGCAATCAAAACCTACTTTCATATATACAACATATATTTGTTTTATTAACTCGGCAAATACGGCAAATTGTTAAAACAAATTGTTAACTCGGCATATATTTTTTTTATTAACACGGTATATATATGTTTGAATCATATACATATATACGACATTCATACCTGCATTTTATAATTTTTTTTTCTTTATAGATGTCGAATCTCACAAGATTGGAGTTTATCGCACTTGATGTTTCCGGAAGAAAACTATCTAACATGGGCGTTAGATGCGGAACTCCACTTAGACAACCAAAATTTGAGAAATACGATCAATGAAAAATCGGACTCATCCCTGAAGGATAAGACCAAGGCGATAATTATGCTCCGCCACCACCATCACGAGAGCCTGAAGACTCAATATCTGTCTGTGAAGGATCCCGCTGAGCTCTGGAAGAGTTTGAAGTATCGTTTTTATCATCAGAAAATGATAATTCTACCCAAGGCGAGGTATGAATGGTCACAATTGAGACTCCATGAATTTAAAAGTGTCTCTGATTACAACTATATGATGCATCGAATTGTCTCAACGTTGAGACTCTGCGGAGACACTGTAACTGAAGATGAAATGTTGGAAAGAACATTATCTACTTTTCATGCAGCTAACATGGTACTCCAGCAGCAGTACAGAAAGCATGGGTTTACGACTTATTCAGAACTCCTCTATAGCTTATTGTTAGCTGAGGAGAATAACCAGTTACATATGAACCATCAGAGTCGACCCATTGATTTAGCACCACCCTCTGATCAGTCTCAAGCAAATGTAGTCTCCTCCGGAAGAGGAACAAACATTGCCAATGATGATTTCTTCGAGGAATTTGAGAACAATCACCTCGATATCGTCGATAACTTACCACCGGGTGAAGATGGCGAGCCTTTGTTCGATGATAACCCAAATGATCTTGCTCTCAAGAAAGATGGCGACCGCTAATTTTTTTTTTTCAGATTTTTTTTATCATTTATTTTCATTGGACTGTTTTGAATTGTTTCGGATTATTTTTGGTTGTTTAATTTGGTTGATTTATTATGTTTTGAACTAATTCATGCTTATTAAGTCTGGTATTATCTTAGTCGCAATTAAGATTTGAGTGATTGGTTTTGATTGCCTTTGTTGAACTATCTTGAGAAACCTGAAGTTATTTTATCGAGCATGTAAAAGACAATTTGGGAGAAAGGTTTATCATAATCCAGTAGATTATGACGATTATTAGCACCTATATAAGAGCCTGAGGACTCTAAGCATAATGGTTAAATAATCAAACAAATTGTGAGAATAATAATCATCTCCCTAAGAGCTTGAAGACTCTATTAATGAATTTTATTAAACTCCAGAAGAGTGAATGATTCTTATAAACTCTAGAAGAGTATATGATTCTTATAAACTCCAGAAGAGTATATGATTCTAATCTTATTATTTGTACTCTTGAAGAAGTACATGGAATGTGAGTTTTTATCAAGTTCAGAACAATTATCATTCGGTTGGTACAACCAATAGAAGTAACCACATAACACACGATCCGGTTAAGAAGGCCACTTCCTGACTATTCTCTAAGCATTGCCTGAAGCATGCCCCTCCGGTAGATGGTGTGAAAGAGGTTATGGTTAAGCGCTTGACCAAAGTTATTGTTGTGGCTTGTATCTAGGTCTGTTATACGATTAATTCTAAATGTCTTGGAGAACATTATAAATGACTCATACTTGAAGTATGACATCAACGGAAGTTCTGACAATACTCATTCAATGGCATCGAAATTAAATAAATGGATCACCATATACGAAGTTCAATGGTTGAATATTATATATGGTTTTATAAGTGCCAACAACTTTGAAAACCCGAAGTTTTCTCAAACAATCATGAATGGAAAAACCAGGATAAATACCATATAGCTCCAGAAGATCATTGATCTTAAGTAATAATGACACATATGTATGAATTGACATGGTATTGAACACCAATATCTCATATGACTAGCCAGAAGTAAGTCTTACAGAAATGAGAATGTATATATATGGTTTATTTGACACTCATTTATCCCATTGAAACTTATCACTAACCAGAAGTTAGTTAATGATAAAATATTTTTCTTTATGGCATACGGTCACTCATGTGAATCGATGATGTGCGGGATCATTGAGATTCACACAAACACCCACTAAGAGGGACCAGAAGATCCTAGGACCTGAAGATCCTCAATAAGGGTGACTGAACATATATGGTCTATCATCTTGGCAAAATCAACAATAAAATCATCTATATTGAGAGTAAATGCAAAGTGTCTAATGTCTATTGATTGGATTCAATGAGACAATTATGGAACATTATCATATAGACCAGTGTAATTCCAATATTATAGATGTCTTAACACTTTGGTCATATGAAACAAAAGGTAGAGAATGTTATCAACCACATTGTTGAGCATACGGTAGCTCACGGCGACCCAGAAGAGTCGTTGGTCAAATGGGCCCATGCATGTTTGCATTTCGAATTTGACACAATAATATCTCCCTAATTATCTCCAGAAGAGAGCATGTCATTCAAAGGTTTTGAATAAGCAGCATATGTTCCGAGAAGTACCTCCTCCAAATGAACTACAATGAGACCACAAAGAAGTTGGATGATACATGGGGTTTGAGTCCCTATTGATATCAAATACCTAGAGCTTTATAATGGTGATCAAATGCTCGGTATTTAGGGGGAGAGAAAATGAGACAATTAAGAAAGAGATTGCACGGAAGCAACTTCTCTATCATTTCATATCCGCGGATAAATACAAATGGACCAGAAGTTCAATAAATGAAATGATTATAAGGTTTAGCAAATATGTCATCGAAAGCATTTACTATAAGCCAAGAAAGTGATAAAGTCACAGATACTAGCTCATTTGAAAGTTCCAGAAGTAACTCCAACTCCATGAATATCAAGTGGTTCTCAAGTACACCAGAAGTGTTGGAGATCACTAGGCTCTTGGTATACGATTCCCCAGAAGTGGAAAGAGCCTATGAGAATATGATGATCATTGAATAAACAAATGGATGTCGACATCGAAATGATAGTAAAGAGCTAGAAAAAGGAAATTCGTGCAAGAATGAGTTCTTTAAGCATGATAACATTGGACCTGTAGTTCCAACACCAGAAAGTGTAACATCATTTGGTTTTAAGTGGGTGTTCATACAAAATAAAATATAAAGCCAAGTTGATTGCACAAATACCTATCAAAGGTTATATGGAGAATGTATTCACCAGAAGTGAATATAATTTTGGATCTAAATGTAAATGAAGGACGTGTTACTTGCATACGCATATAAATGAAAAAGATCGATTGAAAATGCCTGAAGCATTAATATATATCAAAGTCCTGTCACATGCAATTGGTTAAAGATCCTTATAAGAGTACCCGAAGTACCTATAATTGTGAAAATAGTGGCATTGCATTAGGTCCCGAAGTACCATACAATGTTGCACTCTTTTCCTTGATCTTGGTTTTTATCCCATTGGGTTTTTCCAAGTTAAGGTTTTTAACGAGGCAACTTATGCACCATTCAATACAACAGATCCCCCTGATCAACAATGAAAAGCACACTAGGTCCTGAAGTACCTTATGCTTGTGCATCCAAAGCAGCTCAACACCAATACATGGAAGTCAAGCGCATCAAGTTAATCATGAAGACACTTCAGCTCAAAGATAATGCTGAGATTCAACCATAAGCTCATGAAGACATTGCCATTAAGAAGAATGAGAAGACTTCGAGAAGGATGTTGAATTCGAGGGAGTATACACGCACTGCACTCTTTTTTCCTTCGATCAGGTTTTGTCCCACTGGGTTTTCCTGACAAGGTTTTTAACGAGGTAGATCACCAAAGCGTATCAAATGTCATATGTATTTGTTCTCTTGGTCCTAGTTTTGTCCCATTGGGTTTTCTAGGCAAGATATGTAATTTTGTAATATTTAGGGATGTTTATCCAAGGGGGAGTGTTATAATATTATTATATTGGGATGGATAAACACTAGAAACCCTAGTTCCCGTGTAAACTTCTATATAAAGGGTCCATTGGAACCCCAATAAACACATCAATTTCTCCTCTCTTCTCTTATCTTCTCTCTACCTCTCTTCTCTTATATTCGGTTTATCACACTTATGCAAATATATACATTAGCACACTGAACAATTGGAGTTTGCCTAACTATTTGATTTTATATGCCACGTACATTTATGTGCCATACAAAGTTTTAAAGATTATTTTGGGAGCTAAAACTTTAGTTTTGTAACTTTCTTCAATAACTTTATGGATAATGAGGAATCTAAGTTGAAAGTGTATACTGATAGCTAAAAGAGGAAAGTCGAGGCACGTTTTGTGAAAATTATTGAAGGACCCTTGAAAAAGATATAAACAAGTTTCAAGATACTAATGGGATCAATCAGAAGTGGACTCAAATGGCTCAAAAAAAAAGCAAGGGGGAAAGGATGGCTCTCCAAGGCAAAGAGAGTTGCTTTTGTTGCTACCATATACCTTATTTGGAAAACTAGAAATGAGAAGGCCTTTGAAGGTTCAATCAAGAGCATTGAGGAAGTCGTTCACCTCATCAAACTTCATGTTTATAAAGTCCTTACGCATGAATTCTCTCTTCACTTCTCATCATCAGCAAGCCTACAAGGTGGTTTAGATCATGCTGTCAGCACTCCAAGTCAAAGCTGATGACAAGAAACAACTACTCCATGATGGCATGAAGGGCTGTCTCATAACGTGTAATTTTGCTAATCAAAACCTTCTATAGCCTCATCATCCTCTTGGCTCTACACGCCTTGGATGAAATTTTGTATGTATGGACTTGGATGGATTAGTAGTCATATAGACTAGGTGTGCTAAGGATGTGTTTGTGTAAATCTCTTGATGGCCGAGCCGAAGGGAAACTTATACTTACACATCCTTAGGGGTAGGTCCGACTTCCGATAGTCGTGGCTTGAAGAGACAGGAGTTACCCCGAGCCTCGTGCTCAACACACCCAGAGAATGGAGCATTTTTATTTGCTCCATGATTTTGGATATCCTGGACGAGTGGTCTCTCCACTTGCTCCTTACTTTTGTACCATGTAAATATTTCATTTTCATGCAATATATTAAACCTTAAAATAAAAAAAAAAAAAGATTCAAGATACAAATTGTAACTCTTTTTTTAATGTAAAATGTGGTAAAAATGGGACATGTATGCATTGGAGTTTCTAGGATTTTATTTTGGATTTTTCAACTAAGCCTAGAATCTGGAAAAATAAACCCGAGAAACTGTTTGCTTGCTTGCTTGTATGTGTAATATGATTGAATCTTATGCTTGGTTTGTATTATTATGCTAGGCATTGTGTGCCATGACCTTTTGGGGATCTCAAGCCATGTAAGTTTGCCGAAACTTACTGATGAATCGGGCTCCCATGCTTGGGTGCTATCAAGTATGTTAGGTGCTAGACTAGGCATGTACGTAGTAACATGTTTAGTGATAATGCATATTTTAAATTGGTATTATAGACAGTTTTAGCTGCATTTTGATGTAAAAAATGCATGTTCGGATGATAATTGCATACGTTGTCATTTGGTGGTCGAGTTCAGAATCATCACATTTTTAGTGTTTAATTGCAAGATTGTAGATTCGATCTTGGGAAGTGGAATATTTGTGGGATGTTGGGGACAAGGAGGAAGCCAAGGAGAGATGTTGAGGACGAGCCATAGAATATCAAGAAAAGCTAAAGACAAGGGGTTAGGGTGTCGCACCTGCGGCAAATTGTGGATAACAAGCAGCTCCAGAAGACACACCGCACCCGCGGCAGGACATGACACGCCCGCGACACTAGGGCAGAGTCAGCCCGTCACTAATACGAACGAAATCTATCGAAAAGCCTATCTTTCCTAGTCCGATTTGTTTAGGGTTTTGGCCAACTTTAGGCCTATAAATACACATCTTTAGGTATAGTCCGATTACCCGTAAGTCTGTCAGTGGTTTTGTCGTTTTCCTTGGTTCAAATATGATTTCCTGGAAGGAAAAAAAAACTGATGCGGGACCATCAAAGACACCTCCAAAAACGCCTATACTTGGGGATGGACCTATGATTCGAGCTCGTGAGAATGATGTCATTCTCAAGAGAAAGAAGAAGGCTCCCCTATGGGAGAAGATCCAAAGGTGCAAGCTTGATGGTCGTTCGTTTTTAGATTCGTTCAGCCGTTTGACAGTTTTTCGACGTCTCAGTAAAATGAGTCGTACGGATTCAATATTAATCGGATTGGATCATGCCATATCTTTTCGGAACGAGGACGAAGAGATCTACAACTTTGCTGTTGAAGGTTTTTCCAGATTCGACCTAGAGCTTAGCTGAAAATCACATTCTTTGAGCTGTCACTGTTTTTAGACGAATTTATCTTATTTTTAATATTTCTTTTAGGTTTATTTTAATTAATTCTTTAAGTTATTATTTTAATTAATTTAGGCCAAAATTCAGTCTTGTTAGGTTAAATAGTCGGTCGACCCTTCATTGTAGAACTTCACGTCTTCCATTATTGAAATTTACAGTTCTTGTGTGAAACACATCTGTGAGAAAGTCAATCGATTCGTAGCGTTGCTCATCGATTGCAAATTGGTTATAGATCTAACTTGGTTTGCTTTGAGTTCGTCAACCTCGCGAGAGCTTGGTGATCCAGGTAATCACAAGTCCCCTCCTTGTGCCTCCAAGTTGTTCGCTTGGTTGTGTAAGGTTGTAGAGGCGGGCTTTATAGTCATTGGTATTTAGTTCCTACCCTCTAAGGAGGTCTGGGGTCTTTGCCTCGTTCTATTTTAGTTCGAATCAGTCCTTATCGGTCGTGTCTTGCTTTCAATTTCGAGTCTTTATTCTTGTTCATCGAGTCTTTGCTTCCGTTCTTGTTAGTCTTTGTTTGATTGTCGAAGATCGGGTCATCCTGCGGCTAACCCCGTATCAAATTGGCATAAGAGCTTTGGTTTCCGACATCAAAGTTGTGTCTTTTGTTTCCCTAAACACAAAACCTTCAAAAATAGAGTCTTTCTTGTTCTTGATTTTTACTTCTTGAATTTTTAAATTTGATTGCTACTAATCCTTGTTTGTGATTGTTGTGGTTGCCTTTAGCCCTAAACAAATCATAGGTCGAGACCTTTGATTGCCGTTCTTGTGCTTGAATAGCCAACGTACACAATTGTGAAAGAAATTAGCATTGGCCTTTTGTTTAGCCGAGTACAATTGTTGAAAGAATTGTGCTTGAAAGTATTGAAGCCGACACCACAGTAGCATTGTTGAAAGAATTGAAGCCATTCACGTGGGTGATATTCCTAATCGGCAGTTTTCATTCCAAGCCCAAACCCTAGTTTGTTGTTCTATCTTTTGATCTATCTTGTTTTATCTATTCATTGCCTTATTTAATTTTGATTTTGGTAGATTAAATTATTTTTATCTATCATAGATTATAAAAGGCCTTGGATAGATCTTCTACTTACCTAAGATAGCCAAACCTTCATCTATATATATATATATTTCATAGGGCTACATAAATTTTATTTTTCTTTCACCATAGCATAAATTTTCAAGAGTCCTTTTATTTCATAGATAGTTTCTTGCATTAGTCACAAAAAAAAAACAGTCCGATATTTCAAAAAAAAAAAATTACATTCAAAGCTTAGTCCTAGGAGGATAAAATTCACTAGGGGCAAAAGTAAGCTTTCAAAAAAAAAGCAAAAAGGATTGTAACTAGTGCAAGAAAGCTTAAGGACCAAATTTGGTGAAATTGTTATAGCCCTAGTTGACAACCTTCAAACACATACCTCCCAAACCATAAATTTTTTTTTTAAGCCCTATCTTGCAACTACAACATCCATACTAAGGGTTTAAATCAAAAAGAGGTAAAAATCCAAGTTTTTCTTTCTTTTCTTTCATTTTCTTTTCCTATTTTTGTGTGTCGAGTACTTCAGAGGCCATACCGACCCCATAACGACCCCCCCAGCCTCGTTACAGCTTCTATCGAATCTGCCTTTGGTCAATTTCGACCCCCTCTGGTCGATTTCGACTTGGTTGTCCAGCTTTTGTCGAGTGTTCTTGCTCTTGTTGAGTCCCTTGTTGCTTGTTTCTTTGTCCTTTTGCCTGATTACTCTCTTTTGATCGTTAAGTCCTTGCTTGAGTGTTGATTTGCCCAAAGCGGATTGCCCCAACAAGCTTGTCATACCAATTAGAGAGAAGAGTGTAAGCAAAACACTTGTGAGTTGTTTATATTTTCACTAACTTTTACCTAGTTCTTTGTTTGTTGCTTTATGATGTCTAACCAGGGCAACAACCCGATTACTTATGCTGAGATGATGAAATCTTTCAATGCCATGATGGAGACCCTGGCAAAGATAGATGAAAGATTGAAGGTACAAGAGCTTCGGTACGGCTTACCGGTACAAAGTATTGATTGTTCTAACCCCGTGTTTAGTTCTTGTGTTGGCTCTAACACGGTGCCCGGACAAGGAGTACCACCTAGAGATGAAGTGCCACCGCATAAAAGGGAAGAAACTCATCATATTCCTTCTACTAATACTAATCAGCATCATGTTCCTTCTAGTGTAAATAATCAATTTGTTGATAAAATTGAAGAGCATGTTGAAAATGATCAAGATCTTAATTTGCTTGCCTGTGATGATATTGATTGCATTGAATATGAGCATGATGATTCTTTGGTTGTTAGTAATGTTTTAAATGTTCAACCTATGCCTTCTGATGCTAATCAAAGAGAAGATTTGTTTCATATTAAATGCTTAAAAAAGGCCAATGTTTCTAATCTGATCATTGATGGTGAAAATTGTTCTAATATTGCTAGCCTTGACTTAATTGAAATCCACCCTTGAAAAAGGAAGAAAACTTGCTAGCATTTGATGGACACTTAAAGATAAATGAACAAGCAGA
Source organism: Persicaria maculosa (assembly GCA_963922045.1). NCBI lineage: Eukaryota > Viridiplantae > Streptophyta > Magnoliopsida > Caryophyllales > Polygonaceae > Persicaria > Persicaria maculosa. Next base: position 56,305,772 of record OY998258.1, on the reverse strand, counting down.
AATGCATATTAAGTTAGAACATAATAACGATGATGTGAAATATGACTTGTGCACTAATAATGCTTCTTTTCTTGGTTTTGTAGAAAGCTCTAATGGTCTCCAAGATGGCGACACCAAGATCAAAACCATCCAGACGTGGTCAACCCCTACTACAATCGGCCTTGTGAGGAGTTTCCATTGGCATGAGGTATTCGACCCAGGAGCCCGTGTGGATGCATTTGCGGAAACTTATGCAACCTTGGATTCGAGGTCGAATCCTTTTCAAGAAAGGGGGAATGATGCGGGACCATCCAAGACACCTCCGAACACGCCTATACTTGGGGATGAACCTATGATTCGAGCTCGTGAGAATGATGTCATTCTCAAGAGAAAGAAGAAGGCTCCCCATGGGAGAAGGTCCAAAGGTGCAAGCTTGATGGTCGTTCGTTTTTAGATTCGTTCAGCCGTTTGACAGTTTTTTTACGTCTCAGTAAAATGAGTCGTACGGATTCAATATTTTATCGGATTGGATCGTTCCATACCTTTTCGGAACGAGGACGAAGAGATCTACAACTTTGCTGTTGAAGGTTTTTCCAGATTCGACCTAGAGCTTGGCCGAAAATCACATTCTTTGAGCTGTCACTGTTTTTAGACGAATTTATCTTATTTTTAGTATTTCTTTTAGGTTTATTTTAATTAATTCTTTAAGTTATTATTTTAATTAATTTAGGCCGAAATTCAGTCTTGTTAGGTTAAATAGCCGGCCGACCCTTCATTGTAGAACTTCACGTCTTCCATTATTGAAATTTACAGTTCTTGTGTGAAACACATCTGTGAGAAAGTCAATCGATTCGTAGCGTTGCTCATCGATTGCAAATTGGTTATAGATCTAACTTGGTTTGCTTTGAGTTCGTCAACCTCGCGAGAGCTTGGTGATCCAGGTAATCACAAGTCCCCTCCTTGTGCCTCCAAGTTGTCCGCTTGGTTGTGTAAGGTTGTAGAGGCGGGCTTTATAGTCGTTGGTATTTGGTTCTTCCTACCCTCTAAGGAGGCCTGGGGTCTTTGCCTCGTTCTATTTTAGTTCGAATCAGTCCTTATCGGTCGGGTCTTGCTTTCAATTTCGAGACTTTATTCTTGTTCATCGAGTCTTTGCTTCCGTTCTTGTTAGTCTTTGTTTCATTGTCGAAGATCGGGCTTTCAATTTCGAGACTTTATTCTTGTTCATCGAGTCTTTGCTTCCGTTCTTGTTAGTCTTTGTTTGATTGTCGAAGATCGGGCCATCCTGCGGCTAACCCCGTATCAAAAACAGTCTTTCCCTCTCATCTGCAGAGGCAGAATATAGTTCCTTACGACGGGTTTATGTAGAGTGGACTTGGCTCAGTTGTCTCTTGGTTGAGTTTGATATTCCAGGGGCCACACCCATTGTTGTGCATTGTGATAAAGAAGTTGTGAATCTGTGATTTGCATTGCTCGGAACCTTGTGTTTCACGAGCACTCGAAACATATCGTGCTTGATCATCACATTGTTCAGGAAAAATTGCTTGATGGCCCCATTACCTTGTCATATGTTCCTTCGTCACAACAACTTGCTGAGGCCCACATTTAGCTGTGGGTAAATAGGTCAGTTATACGTAATTTCAATATTCCGAATTTTTCCCTCCATAATAAAAATCTCAGTTTTCTTCTTCTACCTTCGGCTTCGTCCAACAAATACAAAGCTCATTTATCGCACTCAGATCTTCGATTTCTACAAGGGCATGGTGAAGCGTTGGAGGCGATAAACAGACATTTTATATCAAAAAAATAACCAGACATTAAAAGCTAAAAGGCCTGACATTAAGTTAAAAGGTGTTAACATCGTACTGTCACAAGTCCGCCATACATGACTACTGACTAGTAACCCATGTTGGTAAAATGGCAAGTCCTTTTATGGGTTACCCATACATAACTGACTCCAAATAAAAAGGCACGGCATATAAGAGATACAACAATCGAGCAAAATAAACTTGAAAAAAGATATCATACAATTCCCTACATTCTCTATCATTTATCAAACCGTCGTACCACTCTCAGAAACAAACAAATGGAACTGGGTTACCCATCAAAAGCCGCCTCTTCATTGTTAGCCCATTCGAACAGCCAAACAGCCGTTAATATCAGACCGACAGCCGCACATGGCTAACAATGTCAAGTGAGGAGCGGTTTATTTTCGAAAGAGAGATAGATAAAGTACATGTAATGGGCACCATACCAATTAGTCAGCAAAGCCATCAAAGAACTCGTCGTCTGAATCTTGATGCTCATCGTCTGAAAGATACACCTCCATACCCAAGTTGCCGCGTAACATGTTCAGGATATGCTCCCAGCCTCTGACATGTCTCTGCAGCATCTCAGGCGGCACATTGGGCAATGAAGCTACATCTGAGGGCTCAGGAGGGTCTGGTGAGGAGAACTCGGCATTAGGGTTGTAAATCAATCTGAAACTTCCAGAAGGTTCAGTAACTTCTGCCCCAAATACAGGTGATAGTGATCTCCCAAGAACTTGAACATGCGTCATGCTGAGGACAGAAATACGCAAGTTCATTCAGAATATAATAGGCACCCGATGAATCTCATAAAAATAATTTTTCTACCGAATATGGTGACACTTGAGACAACAACACACACACCCAATTTAGTTCAAACAAGTCTGTTATGGTTGATAAACCACTGATTACTCACAAATGACAAAGAAAGAAATCATATTTCTGAAATAATTTGCTTTTCACCAATAAATTCTGGGTTTGAAGTAACATGTATATGCCTCCTTTAATCTTTCCTCTCTGTTCGTTTTATTGGGTGTTATATCTTTTATTTCTGTCAATAATATGTAAATAAAATTGTAGAAGGAATCTTGGCTGTGTCGAGAAAAAAAAATTCTCTGTAGAATACTCTCCTCTAAAACTACATGGGCATGAGAGGATGTTTCTACCCCTAGAAAAATAAGTCTCTGTTTGGTTGAAAGGAACAGAACAGTAAACTCAAATATTCATATACTTGAATGGAAAAGTGATGCCCCTTTTCACGAGAGTAGCCATTAGAAAAGGTCATGTTAACATGAACCTGGTTAAGTAAAGAGATTTAAGAGAATGCAAAATGCTGGGGATCTTATAAAAGCCATGAAATTGTCAAACTCATGGGATCTTGAAAAGAAACAGCCAATATCAGGATTATTTCCATGTAAATTAGTTGAAGAACTAACCAAATGTAAAATAAGCCATCCATTTCTTGTCTCTGAACCCTACCAAGCAGCTCAATCTGCAAGATTCCACCAATACAAAGAACCAATTGCGGTAGCTTGAAATTTTGCAGAACACCTTCCTGCTCACAAGTTCATGGTGAATGAAGTTAAATAAAGCACAATGTCACAAACAGTTGGCATTTACACAGCAAACCTGTATCAACATGTGCAAAAACACTAAACTATAAATATCATGCTCTTTAGATGCTTATCCACACTTATTCTTCCTTTGCCTGATCTAGATTAGCAGCACAATCAATATCAGCAGCTTACTGGAATGGGAATGCACAATTAAGACAAATAGCCTATAGGCAACTTGCAGTGAGGCTAGACCAATAACAAGACAACAATTATTTCTTTTCACCACAATGGATACATGTGATTCACTAAATCCATGTCCAATCAATTATCAATTCCATCAACTGTTTGAACTTAAGAGAGAATAACAACCTGCAAAACAAGTAATTTCTCTTTCCTACATTTTCTGCATACAAGAAAAGCCAGTAGAGTATAACCAGAAGATAAGAAAAATGGAAATGATAAGACAGCAATTGTTCCAATATAACTTGTCACCAACCTGTGTCATGGGAAACTCTGGTGATGTGTATGTCCATGCAAATTTTTCGTCAGCAGGTACCTTTCCACTCGGGTCTATTACATCATCCCCACACTCATCCGGTGATATTAGGTGACCCGTGCGAAAACGAACTGCTTTGGCTGAATATATAGGGAAGTTCTGTTGAAAATAAGCTGGACAAAGAGAAGTAGATGACTATCCATGGAAAAGGAAAGTACAAACCATACTTCCATAAACTACAAAATAGCTAAGTGAGTACCTTGAAAGGGCTGAAGATTTATTTCTGAAATGACACAGAAATTGGAGACCAGTTTATAAGTCAACCTCTCAGGCACTGAAGGATCCTTTTGCCCTGAACTTGACCAGTAAGAAGCTCTACGATGGATTCTATCCCTTGCATCTAAAGTGTTATAAATGCTCTCTTCAGGATAGTTATCAGTGCTAGAGGCACATAATGCTGCTGAAATACAGCCTCCTGCCTTGAAAGACGTAAGATTTTGAGCCAAAGAAGAGTAAATTCTGTGCTCCCTCACTGCATGTTCCAACTTATTGGAACTGCTACATCCTACCTCTCCCCACTCTATTTTGTTGCCAACATCCACAATATGAGCAATCCTAGATAACTGTGGGAACATTATTAAGCAAAGTTGTTTGCATATAGCATTTGATACAACTGCAGAAAGATAAGGCCATTGTCAGTCTTAGTGGACATGTCATCTTAGTCAATCAGACTATGCATTCTTGGAATCAGATTTTGAACTCAAGAAAGATACAACTGATGTTTATGCCCTAGAAATGACCCATAAGCTTCTCTAAGATTCTATAATATATTATAATAGCATAAAATAAGATTCCTACAACCTTTCGAGAAAAAAAACTTCCAAAGACCAAATAAAATCCAGTAACAGAATCATGCCACACTCTAGAAAACATGCTCCCTTAATAAATTTGAAAAATAACAGTGGAAGTTACAATATGAGAACCCTGATAGGTGCATCAAATCTGGTTTTGTTCTCGGATGCTAATAGGTAAAAGTAATAATGACTGAATCAGTGTTTCTCAGCCCTCTCTCCTAACAAATGACAGCAAATGTGCAAAAGAAGTCCAACTGACTTGTCAAATTGAGATAGATGCAAGCCAAGGATTAATAAACTGATTACCTACCAGACAGTTCCCAAAAACTTCATGAAAAGCCAACAGAGTAACTCATGAACGCATGTCCTAAAGGCTAAGTTAATGGGTGAAGTAATTGGCATACCGCTAATAGCAACAACCAATGCTTATCAAGTGAATTTGGATAAGAAACCACACACAAATGACCAATATGATTTTTTTTTTCACCACACCATAAGATTCCAATAAATAGGATGGTCCCAAAAAAATACTCAATTACAAGATATGGACCTCTTCAACTTCAAAGCAACTTTTGTGATGAGTGGGGAAAGTGTGTTCACGAGTTAAGAGGATTGGGCCAAGGAGATTGAATCTGCTAATCATAAGTTTCACATGTGACTCAAGCTGAATATAGATTGCCCAAGTCATTCATACAAAGGAAACATATTTTGTAAAGACAAAGAATTGGACTGAGAAGAGGCTGAAGTTAATTAGCGAACCACCTAGAAGCACAACCAAAGAGAACAAAACCATCAAAAAAATTCAAGGACAGAGTCAGAATGTAACTTACTGAAGTCACGCCATGAATGGGAGACACAGGCTGCACGAACTATATCACCAGGATTATCCAGGCACGTAAAGATTTTAACTGTGACGTCAAGGTCAAGCGAAACAAAAGGAACTCTATCTATTTCCATCATCAATGGGGCTTTTGTTTGTGCTTTCCGAACCTGATCGTAGTTTATTGAAACAAGGAAATAAAAAGGTTAGATTTTTAACAAAGCTATAACAAACAGCAAGATTTCATATCGCTAAATACAAAGAAATCAAAATGGGCAACGCAAAGGTTGAGAAAAACGTAATATAAATTCGAATCCTAATTATGAACAGAAAAACCTAAAATAATCATTAAGAAACTATCAACGCGTTCGAATTCTAATCAAAATTCGTTCTATCGACACTGGGACTGAACGAATTGCAAAGTTCAGCCATAGACCCCTCCGATAACAACATTGCGAACACAATTCGCACGTACGGAGCAAGGAAAAACTGAAATCCAGAACTCGAGCTCACACAGACACAATTACATCTGTTCTTACAACAGAAATCTTCAATCCATTCCCCCGATTTGACATCATAAAAATTACAAACCAAGAGATACGGAGAACCAGAAGAAGAAAAAAATGTCGGTGCGGATACTCACCATCCAAATTCGAACAGCAAAAAAGACAAAACAAAGCGGAAGAACTAAAAACCCTAATCGACAGTTGTGAATTGAGATTGAGGAGAAATTGAAGAAACGGATTTTGGGATGGAAGATACTTTAGAGATGAGAGAGGAAAGGGATAGCGGGTTCCGCGTAGTCGCGTACTTCCTTGGTAAGCAACTGATGAGAGACGAACCTCTGTTGTACCGAAGGCGAAGACAAACATCACACACCAACTTCACCAAACCACACTACTTAAAATGGAGAAATAGAGGTTAAAACATATTGGAAAAATTGCAAAACATAGCCCATTATTTAGGGATTGTTGCGTTCAATAGCCTAAACTATCATAAGTGCAGAAAATAGCCTCAATTATTTACTTGGTTGTAGAAAATAGTCTTAAGCTACATTAAAATTCAAATAATTAAAAAAAACTACCTTATACCGTATAAATTTTGTAAATAAATATTTTTTTTTATAAATTCATCATTATTAGCTAATATAATTTTTTTATATAATGTTTTTCCCATAGTCATTATTAGCTAAATTCATCATTGACTTAATTATAAAAACTACCTTATACCCTTGTAAATAAATAAATTAAAAAAAAACTACTATAAAATATCATAAGATCTTTATTTTTCTTAATAAAAAATTATTTTAACTTCACCTCACAATCTATTCAATGCTTAAATAAAAACCATTGCGGGTGAATATATAACGTATGCACACTTTTTTGAATTTTTTTTTCAAAATATTCACTAAAAAATAATTATTTAACAAAATATTCAAACTTTTAAAATATTTACGCAAAAATTCATTTTTTGCAGACCAGACAGAAAAACGCGGTCTCAGGCCGCGTTTTATTATTAAGGTAAAAAATCTGAAATTGGGTGAAAAGAGGGGAAAAAACTAACACAAAAGACGCGGCCCGCGTCTCTTGTTTTTTATTTTTTATTTTTTTCAGAAAAATGGAAAAGGGGGAAATGGAAGAGGGATTGCCGAAGGAGAGAGGAAGGGGCGGAGGGAGAGAGAGGGATTGTCGAAGGAAGGCGGAGGGAGAGAGAGGAAGTCGGAGGCCGGAGGGGGGCGGAGGAGAGAAGGATGGCCGGAGGGAGAGAGAGGAAGGGGCGGAGGGAGAGAGAGGGATGGGCGTCGGAGATCCAGGCGGAGGAGAGAGGAAGGGCGGAGGGAGAGAGAGGGATGGCCAGAAGGGGCGGAGGAGAGAGGGAGGCGGAGGGAGAGAGAGGAAGGGGCGGAGGGAGAGGGAAGGGCGCCGGAGGAAGGCGGAGGGAGAGAGAGGAAGTCGGAGCACCTCGAGGAGGGTGTTGGAGGCTTGGCCGATGGAGCCCAGGATGGGACCGGTGAAGAGGTTGTTGGCGAAGGTGAGGTAGAGGGCCGGGGAGAAGCCGAGGTCGGAGGGGAGCGGCTGGAGGAATCGGTTGTTGTTGATGAAGAGGACATCGACGTCTGTTCTCCGGCCGAAATCCCCAGCCTCGCCAGCCTCTCTCTCCGCCCCTTTCTCTCCCTCCGCCCCTTCCTCTCTCTCCCTCCGGCCATCCCTCTCTCCTCCGCCCCCCTCCGACCTCCGACTTCCTCCGGCGCCCTTCCTCTCTCTCCCTCCGCCTCCCTCTCTCCTCCGCCCCCTCCGACCATCCCTCTCTCTCCCTCCGCCCTTCCTCTCTCCTCCGCCTGGATCTCCGGCGCCCATCCCTCTCTCTCCCTCCGCCCCTTCCTCTCTCTCCCTCCGGCCATCCCTCTCTCCTCCGCCCCCCTCCGGCCTCCGACTTCCTCTCTCTCCCTCCGCCTTCCTCCGGCAATCCCTCTCTCTCCCTCCGTCCCTTCCTCTCTCCTCCGGCAATCCCTCTTCCATTTCCCCCTTTTCCATTTTTCTGGAAAATAAATAAATAAAAAACAAGAGACGCGGCCTGGGGCCGCGTCTTTTGTGTTAGTTTTTTCCCCTCTTTTCACCCAATTTCAGATTTTTTACCTTAATAATAAAACGCGGCCTGAGACCGCGTTTTTCTGTCTGTTTTGCAAAAAATGAATATTTGCGTAAATATTTTAAAAGTTTGAATATTTTGTTAAATAATTATTTTTTAGTGAATATTTTGAAAAAAAATTCCACTTTTTTCTTCAATAAATAACAAACTACCCTAATTGTTAGGTTTAAAACAATATATATATATAGGGTTTACTTCAAATGTAAAAACTCCTTAACGTGTAAAATTTGCTTATCGAGTAAAATTAGCTAATGGGCCTAATTTAATTACTAATGGGCCTAATTTAATTACTAATGGGCCTAATTTCATGAGTAGGATGTCTGCCCCCCCTACCCATGCGTGTGCCCCCCCTTGCCCCCCTTCTCGGACCCGATTTTTTTTTTTTTAAAATTTTTTTTTTGCCCAGAATTTTTTTTTTCGTGATAGCACTTTCTGCTGTGCAAGTATAACTTGCTTTTGTGCACATATAACATCTTATTGTGCAAATATAAGTTTATTTTGTGCAGACAAATAATTCATTATGGGGTAAATAGGTAAATGTGCCTATTTCAATTATAAAAAATTTTAATTGAAATATGTTTAATTTATGGGTAAATTGGTAAATATGTCTAATTTTATGGGTAAATACACTTTTTCCCGTTTTCGATACCTTTTGTGCAGCTGTGAAGTGCATTTGTGCAACTGTGGAGTGCATTTGTGCAACTGTGAAGTCCATTTGTGCAACTGTGAAGTGCATTTGTGCAACTGTAAAGTGCATTTGTGCAACTTTAATTGTGCAATTGTGCAAATTTAAAGTATGATACAATTGTGCAAAAGTAAGATACAATTGTGCAGATGAAGAATACAATTGTGCAAATGTAAGATCATAATGCGCATTAATAAGTCAAAAGATGTGCTTTTGAAATCGATGTTTTAATTTTATTTTTTTTTTTTTTTTTTACTTTTGAGAGTTTGGGTTCACCTCTCGGATAATTTAGGTTGATAAATGTAAGTTTGAAATCGATTTTTTTACGTATAAGCTTTTAAAATTAAAGTGCATAAATAAGATTAAAATGTGCATAATTAAGGTTAAAAAGTGCATAACTTAGATTATAATGTGCATGATTAACAATTTGCGATTGTTGCGCTCTTGTCTATTATGTAACCTATGTGGGATTTGAACCCACATCTTTTGTGCAAACGCACATTGCTCTACCAATTGAGCTAATAGGCTAAATTATGATTTTTATGCTAAAATAAAAGAACCTAATCGACCTAAAGCATATTGCAATAAAATTCTAAAATTCAATTAGCTCATGATTCACAATTGACAATGCTATAAACACGAAATTAGCTCCAAATCAACCCAACAACACAACCATATCATCAATTTCAGTCAATTTGGCTGTTGGCAAAAAAACCCAAATTCTAAAGCATATCGCAATATAAAATTCCAAACTTCAATTAGATCATGATCCATAAACAATTTGACAATGCTATGAACATGAAATTAGCTCCAAATCAACCCAACAACACAACCATATCATCAATTTAAGTCAATTTTGCTTTTGGCAAAAAGCCCCAAATTCTAAAACATATCGCAATATAAAATTCTAAAATTCAATTAACTCATGATCCATAAACAATTTGACAATGATATGAACATGAAATTAGCTCAAAATCAACCCAACAACACAACCATATCATCAATTTCAATCAATTTGGCTTTTGGAAAAAAGCCCCAAATTCTAAAACATATCGCAATCTAAAATTCTAAAATTCAATTAGCTCATGATCCATAAACAATTTGACAATGATATGAACATGAAATTAGCTCAAAATCAACCCAACAACACAACCATATCATCAATTTCAATCAATTTGGCTTTTGGCAAAAAGCCCCAAATTCCGCTCCTAAATCAAACCCTAGGTTTTCAATCTCAACCTAAATCATTCAAACAATCTAAATAGTTGTAATAAACAAGTTTAGGGTTAGAAATCATACCAAATTCGAGTGGAAACAAGGAGCAAAATCGGGATTTCGAAGGTATTCCGAGCCAAAAACGTCGAACAGGTCTGTCGGGAGAGATGGGCTCGGTGTGAGCTCGGCTGGGCTCGAACCATGGGGGTTCCGGGCTCGGGGGGTGCGCCTGAGGGAGGGGGTTCGAGCTGGTAGGGGCTGGTGGCCGGAGGTGGCTCGGGGGTGGCGTGGGTGGTCGAAAACCGAGGCTGCTGGTGGCTCGATGGTGCTGCGATGAGTTGGGCACGTCGGGGCAGCAGATGGCTCGAACCAGGCCAGTCCAGGGCTTGGGGGTTGCGCACCGGGGTGGGCTCGAGGGCGGCTGGTCGCTGGTGGCCGGAGGTGGCTCGACGACGTGGCCGGAGGTTGGTGCGGGGCAGCGGGAGGCCGAGAGAGAAACTGAGCGCGCGTTCTAATTAATTAAAAAAATAAATTTTACACGTTAAGCGGATTTTACACGTTAAGGAGTTTTTACATTTTAAAGCTTCCCTATATATATATATATATATATATATATATATATATATATATATATATATATATATATATATATATATATATATATATATATATATAGTATGGATCTTTTGTTCACAACTCTTACGATGTACCTTGTACACAAATGTTGACCATTGATTTCATTGGGATGGATGGTGGAGATTAAAAGATAGTTTTTTTTTTAATTAAGAGCAAGTGGGACCCGCCCACTTTTGTGACTAATTGGAAAAAAGCTAAGGGTTAAGATTAATTTATTAAGTAGATATTAGGAAATTTTGATTAGGAGAGGATCCTGATCCTACATGTGGGGCCCGGCTGAGAATCAAATCTTTATTTTTTATTTAAAGTAATTCTATCTTTTCTTTTTTTGAATAAATAATGCTAGCTTATTTAATGTAACTATCCACAAATTTGGTAATTCTAATCATATATCATCTTTTACACCGTACAAATTTGGAGTTAGTTACACTAAATTGTATAGTACATCCATTCCCTTTTTAAATATATTATAATTAGCAAGTAATTTATCCATATCTTTTTTATTTTTAAATATTTCGATTTAGATCAAAACAAATCATTAAGGAACACGATCAATTCCGCTGTATAATGCCAACATTATAGTTGTACGTAGAATTAAAAAGGTTAAATTACACTGAATAATAATGGTTCTCTTATTTTAAAACTGATGAAAAACTGGGATCTTAAAGGGAGTCATAATGGGCTAGAACACAAATGCACTTGTATTAAAATCAAAATATAAATGGGTTAAAAATGGGCAACCAAGAAACAAAAACACAAACGAATATTCTAAACTGTAAACGGGTTATAAAAAAATGCCGATTCCGCTGAATAATATCCATAATAAATTTGAACTCATGACTAAAAGCGGTCGAATACACCGAATAATAACGGTTATTGTATTTATAAAACGATGAACAACTAAAACCACGAAGGGAGTCCTAATGGACTTGATCACAAATGCACTTGTAGGCAACTCTGAATAACAGTGAAGTCACTGTGGGCAACCTAAACAAAGTCACATTAACGGAAACTCTTAACTCTAAACGGACGGAACAAACTAACAATCCGCTGAATAATATCCATATTATAGCTCTACGAATAATAAAAAACGTTCAATAACACGGAATAATAATGGTTATTTAATTAATGTATAAAGTGATATCCAACTAGAAGCATAAATATAGTACTAATGGGCTTCGACACCAATGCAGTTGTGGTAAAATAAAAATATAAATGGGTTCACAGTGGGCACCTAGAAACAAAAACACATTAATGAAAACCCTTCACTATACATGGACTGAAAAAACAAACCATTCCGCTGAATAATATCCATAATAAAGTTGTACGTCGAATTTAAAACATTCGATTACACTGAATAATAACGGTTATTGTGTTGATAAACGGCCAAACTACCAAATTGGTAATTAAAACCGGCACCTTTGGACATATGGGTATTTTAAAAAACTCCGGTGCCAAATTGGTATTTAAAAAGTCACCTGTGGACATATAGGTATTTTTTTTGGCCGGAAATTTTTTATGTTGATAAATTCATTAAAAAAAATTCTCATTAATATATCTATAAATGTTATATAAAAAAGATAAAATTAAATCCATATTTTTTTTAATTAGTTTTCACATATTGGTATTTTAATTAGTTGGAAGTTAGATACTTACATATTAGTATTTTTAAAAACCTAAGTTTTTCACAAATAAAATTCAACAAGTTAATTATCATCATTAAACCATGTATATTAAAAACCTAATTCCAACCAATAAAAATATATGGGATTAATTATGGTAATTAACTTACTAATTTTTATTTTTGAAAAATATGTTTTAAAAAATAATAATATATGAGAATCTAACTTCCAACCAATAAAGATATCAATATATGAGAACTGATAAAAAAAAAAAAACATTTTTATCATTTTATATATTTTTAGATACATTAATGAGTTCTTTAAAAAAATACTTTATTTTTATCATTTTATATATTGTAAGATACATTGATGAGTTTTTAAAAATTAATTGTCAACCAAGCTAGTTTAATTTTTTTTAATTACCAACAAAAAAAATCAAGCTTACTAAATTGCGTTCTCTAAAAATTTAGAACGAAAACCGAACTTCCTGTAAAAAAGTATACCTATATGTCAGCTGGTGGTTTTTTAAATACCTATATGTCCGTCGGTGACTTTTTAAATACCAATTTGGCACCGGAGTTATTTTAAATACCCATCTGTCCAAGACTGCCAGTTTTAAATACCAATTTGGTAGTTTGGCCGTTGATAAACTGATGACCAACTAGAAACACGAAGGGAGTCGTAATGGGCCTGATCACAAATGCACTTGTAGTAAACTGAATAAAAATGGATGCACAATGGGCAGCTTAGAAACAAAAAAACATTAACGAAAACTCAACTCTAAACGGACTAAGAATACCAGCAATTCTGATGAATAATATCCAAATTATAGTTTTACGCAGAATGAAAAACATTTGATTATACCGAATAATACCGGTTATTTTATTTGTAACCCTACACATGAATATCAAAACTCAAAATCGATCCAATACATTCATCAAAATTGGGGGTTACCCATCAATAGAGTTCCTTTCTTCTTCCCTACAACAAATTGGCCCCTACCAGTCTACCACCGCCGGAGTTGTCCAACCAGTGATGTCGTTGTTCTTGTTCAAGCGAAATCACCCACCATTGAAATTCAACCGCTCAGAATGTAATAAACCAAAATAAACCATCATTTGACTGAATAATTTCATATGAACAAGTCAATTTCAACATACGTACTTACAATAAGCCAAAATGGTCCTAAACATCAAAATCACTTTAAAAACAGTGAAATCGGTGAATAATCTCAAGGACAAAGAGTGCAACAATAAAATCATGCATTTGTTGAAAACATCCCTAATTACCTAACCATTATCAAGGAAAAATAGTGAAATCAGTGAATAATATCCCGTAAACACACATATCTGACCGAAATCTAAAAAAAAAAAACTCCAAACCAAACCAAAAATTCATCAAAAGTGGACCTTACCCATTATTGGTGTTGTTGTCTTCAACCCTTCAACAACCCCACTCCCAATCACCACCGGAGTGAACAACGCAGTCGGAATCCCCTACCGGAATCGCAGATTTTCGCCTCCACATCGACGCCGCGGGCTCTTCTTTACGAACACCAGGAGCCAAAATCGCAGTCGGAACCGCCGGTATGGATGCGCACAGCGTTGTCGTCGCCGGCAATGCTTTTATCGGGAGCTCCTATGGCAGTTTCGAGTGGTTACAGCAATGGCGATTTTGGAGGACCACTTTGAAAAGGCGTTGGGAAGAGGACGACTTTAGTTTTAGGGTTTTAATTAGCTTCCTTTTCACGCGCCACACTCTCCATTGTTTGGGTTGAGAATAGTTTTTTTTTATTTTTTATTTTTAAATCCGGCCACACGGCGGAATCTCCTCCCTCCATTCCATTAATTAAGATCAATGGATGAGATTTGTGTACAAGGTACACTATAAGGGTTGTGAACACCAGAACCATTATATATATATATACTGCATCCTTAATTGCATTGTTGTGCTAGTTTTGCTCAAAAGATCGCCCTAAATCGCTTATTAGATCAATTGTGAGTAGAAGCTTAAGTATTTATTGACTTTTAATGACATGTAAATAGTATAATTATTTTTAAAAAAAATAATAAATTTAAGTTTTATTTATATGGTTTGAGATAGTTTTTATAATTAATTCAGTTATGAGTTTAGATAACAACAATTAAGTGTAATATTTTATATATATAAGAAGTGATGATTTTTTTAAATAAAAAATATTTTGGAGAGATTTTGTAATTAATTTGATTTTGAAGGCAATTTAAGGCAATTTTTTATAACCAATGTGAATTTGAAGTTCATTATTTGAATTTGAATTTCATTATTTGAATTTGAATGTAGGTTGAGACTATTTTCTGCATTCTTTATATATAGTTCAATCTAATAAGCGTAACAACCCTAAATGTTGAGCTATTTTTTGCATTTTTTTCAAATATATTAGCAGGCATGAAAACATATTAACAAATGTTAAAAATATTAAAATATATATCCATCAAATATTATAATCTATAAACCTCTCATCGAAGTAACACGAGATACTGCAACATACAATTAACCATGAGTGAAGACCGCTCTTGGCAAATATAAATCAACAATTCCAAAAACGATTGGTCTTGACTCTTATTAATGATCATACCAAACCAGAGTAACAAAGGAAAATACTTACGTTCAAATTGTATAGGTATAGTAGGATCAGATGAAGTCATAATCATACGAGGATTAGGTATCTTTTTACCCAAATTGGTACCAGATATGATTTGACCTTCTATAATTCATCATCTCATGTGAGTGATTATTAATCTGGTTCCAATGCACAACCCACTTGATTGATAATATTTCAAACCAACATGAGATGGACACCTTCAACTTCAAATTATAATTAGGCATACCAAAACATCTAAGGGTATTAAAAAAATATTCGGTGTAAATTTCTGAATTATGGTAACTTGATCCTTCTCCAGAGAAAAACCTAGCACAACTCAAATACACTCTTTCCTCTCTGAAAGTAAAAATAAAACATAATCATTCGCCTTTCCCACATCCTCATGAGTGGGGGCTAAAATAGCTCTCTTTTGGAAATTAGATGAATTAAAGAAATTACGTACCAGTGACAGGTATATTGCATATGTTATAGATACAATAGGATCATTTGATTCGGTAATAAGAAGGTCTAGAGGAATATTATATGGGACAGCGGTAGAATTGAATTTCAAATCATGATGATTACATATCATCTCATATGTGGTCAGATCAATTGAAAAGTAACTGGTAAAAAAAATCTATATGGTCGTAGTTCGCATCAGCTAAAGCATCCTTTGAAAAGGTTAAATAAGAAACACTTATCACATATCTCCATGAGAGCAAAAGCAACCGAGGAAGAGTATCAAGCTAGACGTAGATTCGGAACAACTATTTTTATAGATGGAAAAAGCTAAGGTAAGACCTTGAAAGCTCAAGGAAGTTAAGATTAATTTCACGGCTCAAGTAGCAAAAGCAAAATACACCATGGAGGGGGATAAATGCTCAGCCTATTTTCATGGCATCATGAAGGAGAATATGAAGAGGAATCATACATATGTTGTGTTAAAGAAGGATCATTTACAACCCTGAGCGAGTGGACGCTCAGGGTTGATGGCGCGGCCAACAAAGACGGATGCGGAGCAGGGGTTACTCTCACTGCACCTGATGAACAACAGTACAACTACGCTTATAAACTGGACTTTCAAGCTACGAACAATGAAGCTGAGTATGAGGCCCTGCTCGTGGGCCTGGAAGTAGCTTTGATCAAAGGCGCCAGGCAGGTGTCAGTCTACACTGACTCAGAAGTGATCGCACGACAGATAACAGAGGAATATGAGGCCAGAAATGGTTTAATGCCGGACTATCAGAGAAAAGCACGGGCATTATCAAAGGCGTTCTTGAGTTTTTGCCTAACTGTCGTCTTCAGAAACGACAATCAGCGAGCGGACGCGTTGGCTCCCTTAGGGGCAATCATGCCTGAAGAGGTAGGAAAAGAGGTGATCCTCGAAAGAATGAACAGTCGCAGACTCATCCAGGAGGTCTATCAAGTCCAGGGGATTGAAAAAGAAGACTGGAGAACGTCGCTCACGGAGTATCTAGGGAAGGGCATCCTACCCGAAGAAAAAGACGCGGCCAGGAGGGTGATCACAAAATCTTCTCGATTCACCATCAGAGAGGGAAGGCTTTACAAGAGGGGCTACTGTCTCCCGGATCTGCTATGCATATCAATAGAGGAAGGAAGTCTCGTCATAAAAGAGTTACATGACGGAATTTGTGCACATCACCAAGGGTGGAGAGCCATGGCGGCCAAAGCAACCAGACTGGGATATTACTGGCCGACTATGAAGCAGGATTTTCAAAATTATATTAAAAAATGTGACGCGTGCCAGAGATTTGGAAACTTGATACACTGCCCTTCTGAAAGAATGAAAAGTATAACTGGTGCTTGCCCTTTTTCAGTCTGGGGAATGGATATACTTGGTCCATTTCCCACTGCCCCAGGACAATTAAAGTATGCGCTTGTCTTGGTCGATTACTTCCCAAAATGGGTTGAGGCCGAAGCAATGGGACTAATCACCGCGGAGAAAGTTAGAAGGTTTTTGTGGAATAACATCGTCTACCGTTTCGGAGTACCCAACTCGATAATCACAGATCATGGACCTCAGTTTGATTGTGAAGCAATCAGGGATTTTTGCGCGGGATTGAGCATAAACTTCAAATTCTCATCTGTAGCCCATCCACAGACGAATGGACAGGCGAAAACGACCAATCGAAAGTTGCTACATGGGATTCAAAAGAAACTTGGGAGCACAGCAAAAGGGCGATGGGCTGAACTTCTACCATTAGTTCTTTGGTCCTACCGCACATCAGTAAAAACTCCAACTAGTGAAACCCCGTTTTCACTAGTCTTTGGTATGGACGCGGTTATTCCAGTCGAAAGGCTGGTCCCCTCGGCGCGAATAATAACATACAACCAGGAAACCAATGATGAAGCATTGGAGCTCGAACTCCATCTCATAGAGGAGCACAGGATGGCAGCGGCCATAAGGGAGCAAGAATATAAAAGGCGGCTATCAGAGTATCAGGATAGACGAGTTTGTCCGCGGCATCTCATGGAGGGAGATTTGGTGCTCCGACAAGCCACCACTGGAGGAAAACTGGACCCAAACTGGGAAGGGCCTTATGTGATCGTAAAAGAAGTCCAAGAAGGAGCGTACAAACTCAGCACCCCCGAAGGCACTGTTCTGAATAAAACATGGAATGCAAATAATCTAAAGAAATACTATGTATAATAGCCAGGGCTTGTATGTAACGGGAAACTTAGTCGCCCCCACGATAATTAAATAAAGCGGTTAGAGGGCGCTATTATTATCTTCCTCCGGATAAACTCCTAATTAAGTCCCAAAGACGCATGAGCTTGGCTCCGCGTCGGTCCTCCGATCGAAGCTGCATTCTCGGAGATGAAGTTTTATTAAGTCCCAAAGTCGCTGGAGCTTGGATCCGCGTCGGGCCTCCGATCGAAGCTGCATTCTCGGAGATGAAGTTTTATTAAGTCCCAAAGACGCTGGAGCTTGGCTCCGCGTCGGGCCTCCGATCGAAGCTGCATTCTCGGAGATGAAGTTTTATTAAGTCCCAAAGACGCTGGAGCTTGGCTCCGCGTCGGGCCTCCGATCAAAGCTGCATTCTCGGAGATGAAGTTTTATTAAGTCCCAAAGACGTTGGAGCTTGGCTCCGCGTCGGGCCTCCGATCGAAGCTGCATTCTCGGAGATGAAGTTTTATTAAGTCCCAAAGACGCTGGAGCTTGGCTCCGCGTCGGGCCTCCGATCGAAGCTGCATTCTCGGAGATGAAGTTTTATTAAGTCCCAAAGACGCTAGAGCTTGGCTCCGCATCGGACCTCCGATCGAAGCTGCATTCTCGGAGATGAAGTTTTATTAAGTCCCAAAGACGCTGGAGCTTGGCTCCGCGTTAGGCCTCCGATTGAAGCTGCATTCTCGGAGATGAAGTTTTATCAAGTCCCAAAGACGCTGGAGCTTGGCTCCGCGTCGGGCCTCCGATCGAAGCTGCATTCTCGGAGATGAAGTTTTATTAAGTCCCAAAGACGCTGGAGCTTGGCTCCGCGTTGGGCCTCCGATCGAAGCCGCATTCTCGGAGATGAAGTTTTATCAAGTCCCAATGACGCTGGAGCTTGGCTCCGCGTCGGGCCTCCGATCGAAGCCGCATTCTCGGAGATCAAGTTTTATTAAGTCCCAAAGACGCTGGAGCTTGGCTCCGCATCAGGCTTTCGATAAAAGCTGCATTCTCGGAAGATAAAATTTTATCAAGCCCCAGTTATACTGGAACTTTGCCCCACAACGGACCTCTGATTAAAACAGCCTTCAAGGAAGTATTCTTCAAATAAAACTCAAATGCGCAAAAGCTCTAACTCCGCATCAGAAATCCGGTCGAAACATTTCAAGGAGTAATTTCTCATAAGACTTTTAAAAACGCCTGGACCCTTTATTAAAAATTAAAAATTGCAGCCATAGAACCAACAATTAAGCATAAAATAAGCAACAAAGTGGCGAAAGTACACCAACACATTTGAAGACATTGTTTGCTTATAAGGGGAACACACAAGCTTACGCCCACCTGGGTCTGGCCGGGATCAGACGAGTCCTGCCTTGACTCAAGCGGAACCCATTCGAAGGTGGACCCCCTAATTCTGGCGAATCCCACTCAGCGTCCACTTCGTCTCCCACAGCATCTAAAATATGAACATCAAAGCGGTTTCCCCCCTTGTATATGAAAGTCACGGAAGAGCCAACATTAATGCTGTGTGATTCGGCAAAGTCATTCCAACCACCTCTCAGAAAGGGAACTCCATAATCGCCGCGTATGACTTCCACCGAATAGTCGCGAAGAATTCTAGTGGATAAAAGAATGTTCCTAGGGAGATCTGGACCCAACTCATCCGCAAAACATAACGGCAGCGACTAACAAAATACAAAAATAAGAGATTATTGAAGAAAAGATAAACCCAAAAAGAAGAAAAACTCACCGAACAGGAAACTAACCAAGCGGAAGAGTTGCTCAGGAAAGCTGATGCGCTCAAAAAATGATCAAGACGGACTAGTGGGAGAAGGCATGTTGAAAGCAAAAATCAAGTTTAAGCACCTCTCCCCCACTACTCTCTCTTTTATAGGACATTCGAACGAAACTGAACACGTGTCACAGATAGGGATAAGAGAGCAATAAGTTCGAAGGGTCAATCACTAAACCTAACCGTAGGCGCGCCATGCATGAAACGACAATGAACACTATTTCTGATAAAATTCAGAAGACTCGTGAACAATACATCACGACAAAATAGCATCAAAAGACTAAAACCATTCATATGGTTATCATGTATGACCTCATATGGTTTACAATTAATGAAGGTTGTAACCGATCTTTCGATTACCTCTGCCTAGGAATTAGGCAGCTCGCGTCCGAAAATAGATCAGTTCAAGAGCTAAAAGAAGTATTGACAGAACTACAAACGCATCCAAGGGCTAAATAAGGTTGACAAACGAGCTCTAAGCTTTGTTCTATTAAAACATCATAAAAGACTAAGCTTAAAAGTCGTTCGAAGTTGAGCCACGGGGAGAAGGATCATCATGACTAGTCTCACGCTCACCTCCGCGTGGGTCCACCACCTGAACTTCAAAACACCCCTCTCCCATGTGAGTAAAGATCATAGAAGCCCCCCTCTCAAAGCGTGCGACTCTACAAAATCTTTCCATCCGCGGCCCAAATAGAGAAGACCACTATCATGACGCTCTACACAAACCGAGAAGTTACGCAATTGATGAGAAGAAAGCGAAACTCGACTAGGGACAGCATCTGCGTACACCTCCTCAAACCTAAGTGGTAGCAGCTGGAAAGTAGGAAAAAATAAAATCAAAGAAAGAATTTGTAAAGGAGATATAGAAATTAAATATAAAAATCCTACCAAGCGCAGGAACTGTTCGGGGTAATCGATCGCTTGGAAGAAAGCCCATCGAGGTTCTCGCCCAAAAACCCTGTCAGCCCTAAATGCTAAGGGAGGAACTATAATGGATCCCCGCATCTCGAGAAAAATTGAAGGAAAACAGTAAGTTCTCCCTCTCATGTATCATCACTCACGAGGGAACAGTTAAGTAAAGAAAGAAGAGTTGCATGCATGGCGCGCAACAGGTGACACAGTCACCAAGGGCACGCGTCCTCTGTTTTCTAAATTCAAAATTAATTGACTAAGGAAGATGCTTTTTAAGCAACCAAAAGTAAGTCGAAAAAGAAAAACTAAAAATTGCTTTTCGATAAAAAGCGATAAGACCGAGGGCGAGAAAGCCTCACTTAGCGAATATAAAGCACGTTAGAACAACCTAAAGTGATGAACATCCTAAAACAAAATGGATCCAGGGTTGCCACCAAGGGCTTTCTACAGAGTCATCATGAGGGAGGAGCAACTTCAAACACTTCGGCTCCCTCTCATGTACGTCCTGATCGATGAAGATGCTCACACTCAAGCCAGGCTCTGGTCTCGCTCCAACCAGGAACACGAAGTAAAGGTAGAAAGAGATGGAGACGGCCTCTTCTAGTTAACACAAGGATGGCGCGACTTCACACAAGCAAATCGAGTCAATGTAGGATCAGCTCTGATTTTCACCTACATGGGAGACTCTATCTTTGAAGTCGATGTTGTCAGTCCTGACAGCCAGGAAAATGGAGAAGTAGGGCGTCCTTAAACTTCTATTTTATCCATCACACTACCATCTCCAGTATAATGTATCAGGTTTAAAGGGATCCAACCCCTAGGAAGGTTTCTGTATGTTACTTCGTATTATGAATAATAAAAGATCCCACTCTATGTTTATTTAGAAATCACAAAGATACGATAGGTAGTGAAGGAGAATCGTGAACCCCTTTTTCTTCACTCGCAGAAACATAATCTATAACCAAATTACAAACTCTCAAAGCATGACGCGAGAGAAGCTCAATTTGAACTACACTAGGAAGAAACTGAGTTAAGAGTAGTCTCATAGTCATCCCTAATTTCGCGACGCGGGCAGACTTTGAAAGAGACATTGCCCCTATGAAAAAACATCATAGCGCATCCTAGCCCAAGATGGTGAAGAATAAGAAACTCGTCCCAACCGCTGTTGATCTGAAAAAGACCGTTCTCACTCCAGGACACAACCACTGGAAAGTCGCGGACAAGATACGATGAAAGAAAAGCCCATCGAGGCGGAAGCGGCCCATATTCGGCTTCAAATTGAGGAGGCATAACCTGTACGCGTATAAAATTAAAACCCAATAAAGATAGCCCAAGCTTTTCAAATGAAAACAAAAGAAACTCACCAATCGAGAAAGCTGATCCACATTCTCAATCTTTTGAAAAAAGGCCCAAGGGTTGAAGCTCCCCGATGACATAACGCATACGACGGTGCGATTAGTTATTAACACATAAGAAACAATGAGGGGGATGAAAGGATTGAGGCTTTAAAAAGAAAAAAAAAACCCCACCTTGAAGCATAAAAACAAGTGGAAAAAGACTTCGTACATTCGGACTAACCTTTTCAACACTTGGAAAAAAGGTCAGAACATTAACAGGTAAATATTTACAGCAGGCAAAATATACAGTGATACCAAACTTTGTCCAAAGAGATCTCAAACCCAAGTTCTCAAAAAGAAACAAGTATCTCAATGGAGTGCCAAAAATAGGGAACAAACACAAGTTCCCAAATCCAGAAAAGTTTCATCCAACTAGAACTAAAACATCAAAAGATCAATTGACAGCAGATGTTTTTTCAATTTCGTTGCCAGCGTCCTCGGCATCTTCATCCTCAGAGTAGGATTCTTCCGCGGCCATCTCTTCCTTTGAAAGCCCCCAATCAGCACTAATCATATTGGGCTCGAACTTCTCTAGGGGAGCTCCGGGATTAATCGCCGAACGCGCAACACTCTAATTGATCCCCGCCACCATTCCCTTTTGAAAATAGCTAAAACACTTATCTTTTAAAATACTGGCACCTTTCGGAGTCTGGAGACAAGCTTTGGCTACGGAAGACATGAAAGAAGCGCCGGCCTCAGTTTTTATCCACTCAGAGGACAGATAAGCCAAACCCTCCGGACTCTGAAGCCATTGAAGAGCCACGTCTCGGTCTGAACGTGCTTTGATGGTATCGAGTTCTTGCTTGGTAATGGACGCCTCCTCGCGAAGGATGGAGAGATCTTCTTCCAGCTTATCAATGCTGACCTGCCTAGCCTGAAGAAGTTCCCGCGAATTCCCTTCCGCCACCTTAAGCTCTTTGACGCGGGAGGTGGCAACATCCAGGGAAGCCTTCAGATCGTCATATTTCTTCTTCTAAACCGCCATAGCTTCCTTTTGTGCCTGCACTTCTTCATGGAGTTCCACTGACCTCTTTTTGAACTTCTCCACCAATGCTGGGTCACCAACAGTGTTCCCCATGATCCGCAGCTGATGAGACAATTTCTTAATCTCCTACTCTTTCTTTCTAAGACTCTCTTCACCACACACCAAACGCTTTTCAACGTCCGGTTGAATCACCCTCAGCTAAGACAAGAATAAGTAGAGGAGGAAGGCCAGAGTTAAACCGCGTCAAATTATTCCAAAAGGAAAGACAAAAGGTAGCCAGCAAAGCGAACTTACCCATTGGATAAGACGATCAAAGTTGGTCGAAAGAGTAACAGCATCCAATCGACTGACATATCCTTGCTCGGGAAGACAACGTTTTTTAGCCGGAAAGGCAAGGCCTTGCAGATCAATCAAGTCAAAGCCTGGAATGGGAAACTCGTGGAGAGTTGCTTCACCCTCCAAGAAGAGCCCCCTTTCATCCGCGGCCGATGACCCAACAGCGATGCTAACCTTCCTTTTCTTCGACATGGAGGTTTCAGGAGCGGATGGACGAACGCGTTTTTCCCGAGACGCAGGAAGCAGTGAAGAAGACCCTACCAGAGCGCCAGTCTCTTCTGCGACAGTCATGTCAATAATCGGCGCCACTTCCGAAACTGGAAGAGGGGCAGGAGGATCACTGATCTCCAAACTTGTCTTCTTCTTCTTTTCAGATTTAGCTTTATGTCGCTTCAGAAGTGAGTCCAAATCCATTTTATCTGAGTACAAAAACATCCAATGATAAGTTAACCATCAAAACAAGACAAAACAAGAAGCACAAATCCAAACACCCCAAAAAAAAAAACAAGAAGAACCACCTAGTTGTGGATGAGGCAAACTCAAACCAGCCATCTCAAGACGGAACGCGGATAACATTTTATCCCAAAGGAACCTAGGTGTATGTGAAAACGATTGTTTGAACTCAGGAAGATTGGAAACATTTGGTTTTTTCACATAGCAGAAACGCCCTGGAACGGTCCGGCAATTGAAACCCTTTCCAGACCTGTCGCGGACCAAAAACCACTTATACTTCCAATTCGACTTGCTTGACAACCTCTCCATGTATCCACAACTCGAGTTGCACTGATAAAATCTCGAATCCTGTGTCCCCTTTTATAAGGAAAAGATGTTGAACATCAACTTCAAGGAAGGAGCGACCCCAATCTCCTTACACCTCATAATAAAACTGGTAAAAAACATCCAACCATTAGGGACAATCTGAGCAGGGCTTAGATTTTACTCATTCAAGAACCCTGAGAAAAAGGGGTGTAGGGGAAGTCAGAAGCCTTGGGACAAACTAGCCGCGTAAACAACTAAACAGTCCTCATAAGCATCAAAACAACCACCCCCCTCCTCAGGAAGGCAGAACTCTACTCCCGCGGGCCATGGAAAGATACGAGAAATGGCATCAAGATCCTCCAATTTTAACAAAGTGGTACAACCCCTCAGCTCATCCACAGGAGATCTCCACGGGTGAATCCTATCAGTTACGACTAATGGACGGTCGGATGGAGGTGGAAGAGGTTTAAAATCTCCCAGGAAGAGGCAAGTGTCCAGATCCCCTAGGTCATACACTGGGGTGTCCAAATCGGTCAAATTCTCCTTAGAGCGGATCTTCTTCTGATTTTCCGCTACACCAATTGGGGGAGCTTCATAAGGAATCCAAACATTCTCTACCTCTTGATCCGCAGAGTGAGAAGTGGAAGAAGGACCCGCGTCCACTGAAGAACAAGCACCTGATTCATCTGCATCCATCGAATTTTCATCTCCCGCGCATCTGTTCAAAGAAGAAGAAACTGTGTAAGGAGAAGAATAGTAATCAGGGTCAGCACGCTTCAGGCGCCTTCTCACCTTAATAGGACTACCCGTAGGACCAACCCGATTTGGAGTCGACGCGATGTGGTGGAAGACGACTCTGATGAAGAACCACCAGAGCTAGAAGAGGAACTCTTAGAAGAAGAAGAGAGGATCTCTTGAGCATGACGCGGTTGAGAAGATGAGGCGACATCGCCCTTCCACCCTTCACCTCTCTCGAAGTCTTCTAACGGGTCGTGCTCCCCACTGAGACTAGCCATTTCTAAAGAAGGTAGAAGAAAATCGTATGAAGATTTACTTACACAGAGCGAAACCTCGTCCAAAAACACATTCAGAGACGAACTCACACCCTAATTTTCGATCTATCCATAAAAAAATCAAAGAATTGAAAAGGAAAATCAAGAACAGCTTAGAACAAGAAGAATTACCTTGAAGATCTGAAGAACCTTGCCGGAAACTTCAAACGGGCAATCAGAAACCTAAAAGACCGCCGCTGGAAAACCAAGGAATGGATAAGAACAGGAATCTTTGGAAGAACAGAAGAAGACAAATGTGAGATGAAAAAACGGAACGAAGTAACTTATAGGAAATTACCGACGGTTGAACTTCCAGACATAAATGGGCCTAATGGGCCCTAAATGGGCCGAAACTCGTAAGAAAGAAGCCCATCATCCCTAACGAAAAACCAAAGTTGAGGCGACCACAAAAGTACAGATGTTTTCTTAAAAATCTTTATCGACCCGCGTCAATCCCTGAGAGGAATCGACCCAGCCCGAGGAGCTGTGACAAAACCGACAATAAAAACATCTGTAAAAACATAAAAATAAAATAAAACACAACAAGTTGGCAAGAAGTAGTAAAAGATTATCACAAAGGTCATCTCAGACAGATTATCAAGGTCGTCCGCGGATGGACATCCAACTAAAAAAACTGCAAACTCACTCGAACGAAATCATCCGCGGATGGAAAAGAGGGGCACGTGGCGGACATGCCCACTCCCCACGAGTAGAACACGTGTCGAGCAACAAACTCCACGTGGCATGTCATTTGAAGATCACCTAATGCCTATAAAAGCAAGAAGTTACATAAAGAAAAGGGGGCTTTTTTGGCGGAGAGGAAGGAGGAAGAGGGAGAAAGGAGCGGATCAAAACCAAGCAAACCTGAGAAAAGGGAGGACAAGAAAGAACAGAACAGAGAGAGTAAGTTGAACACACCAGAAGAAACCTCTTCTCAGGAAGAAGGAGTTGCTCCGCGGACATAGACCTTTCTTCGCCCTTTGAAA
The DNA here is from genome assembly GCA_963922045.1 of Persicaria maculosa. Lineage (NCBI taxonomy): Eukaryota > Viridiplantae > Streptophyta > Magnoliopsida > Caryophyllales > Polygonaceae > Persicaria > Persicaria maculosa. The sequence continues at coordinate 56,279,945 of OY998258.1, read as the reverse complement.
ACCTGACGCTTGAATCAAGAATCTGTTGTTGTTGGTCCCCAGGACAACTAACGGCGGCAGGTAAGCATTTGATTCACAAATTGTCTGAGGAAAACTCGATAAGGGAATGATACATCAGAATTCATAGCCAGATTGTTCCCGCGGCACAGGTTGGGCCGCATCGATTATTTCGACGCGGGTCAGGTAAGTCCGTTGAGAATATTGAATGCCCCACTGGGTCTATTCCCGGGTCCCACTAAAAATGGTGGCCTTTTGATTTCGAGTCTTTTCAAAAATAATCTCAAAGGTTCTGGAAAACGGACTTAGCCCCCACCCAATGTTCTAAAATGCGCTAGGCGAATGTTAGGTGATAGGTGGCCGCCTAGCGCCTAGATAGCTAGGCGGGTACCCAGGCGGTGCCTAGGCGGACTTGGAACAAACTTAATTATTTCCTCATATTTTAACGCATAAAACATGTAAATAATTCATATAATGTAATAATAATCCATAATATCACCCATAAACCCAATTTACCGTGTTTAACTAACATTAAAGTAAATGGAACCGCAAAGGTTTTCTAGAGAGAGAATCTCTCTCTAGAAAACCAAAATCCCAAAACTCATATTCTACCAAAAACTCACCCTCACCCAAAAACTCACATCATCATCAATCGCTCACCATCCCTCCTTAACAACAACCAACGACGTTCTTTGCTGGCAGCTTCAGTCACCATGGATGCTGGTTGTAGGGTAGCAAACAACTAAAGCAACAATTTTGGGGAACAACAGAGATTTTAATCTCAACCCCAAACAACTGAAACCACAATTTTGGAGAACAACAGAGATTTTATTCTCAACTCCAAACAACTGAACCACAATTTTGGGGAACAACAGAGATTTTTATCTCAACCCCAAACCCTATTAGGGGAAAATCTATAAACCAATCTCCACCCTTATCAACAAAAAATCACCCCAAATCGAAGGGTAACCCCCTTTTGAGCGGTAAGGGGGAAACCCCATCTGACTACCAGGCGACCTCCGGTCCTCCTCCCCACCGGCTTCGAGGCCGCCGCTGCCACCATCTCTCTCACTAGACCAACATGCCACCGGTACCGCCTCCCTCCCAGAATCCTCTCTCTTCCCCGTCGGCGGACGCTCTCCCTCCCGAATCCTCCCCGCCGCCACCGTCCGACACATCCGTACCTCCGATTACTTCCGAAACCCCTCTAGTGGACTCCTCACCGCCTTCTGTGAGGACATCCGTACCTTCGATTACTTCCAAAACCCCTCGTGTGGACTCCTCACCGCCTTCTGTGAGCGCTTTCACTCCGGTAACTTCCTCCTCCACCAAGACTCCGCCTGCTCCCCGAGTTTCCCAACAATCGACCTTCAAGACCTCCACGAAATCGTTGCCCCCTCGGTTCTGGTGTGGATTTCGCCCTCAAATTCACTATCCCCATCTATGCTCAACCCAACAAAAACCCTAAATAGTAACACTCGCTGCCCAAAATATAGATCTTCAAAATTCATCCTAAATCTTCTTGCAATCTCCGTATATTTCAAGGCAAGAACCCACAAATCTCATGAATTTTGATGATCTCAAATCTTCCGTAATCCTGAATTTGGCAAATCTCTTAAAGTTTTCTCTTTGCTTGAAACATCTACCCCGAGATTGAAAGATTTTGTCCATTTGGAGTCTTGTTGAAAAGCACTTGCCCCTCCACTACCCAAATCTCAGCCAAGCTTTCTTGGATTCCGGCTTGTTCTGAGAAAGCAATTAGTGTTACGGAGAGACTGCTCTCTCATCCCCAAAAGCAAAATTAAAAATAAATTAATTAATTAAAAAAATATTTGTTAACACATACAGTACTCAGTAGTCTGTACATGGCAAATTAAGTTCTCTACCTTGTGTGTTCCTATATGGAGTGCTAAACACCAAGTGAAACAAAACATATTACATTTTAACAAAGTTTTTATATCGACTAAATTCTTGGAGTTGAAGGTTCGATTTCCAGCCGTGGTCTTAAATTGAGCTTTGTGGTCTTATCTTTTGTCGTCGTGCGAGAGGTCGTGGACGTGATCGGGATCTGACGGCTCGTTGACGATCGAGTCCAAATCTGAGGTCTCCACTTTTGTTCCCCAGGATATCCTGCGTTGCCTCTACCAACTGTCAGAAGATTTGATGCGCATTGTCCCGGTTCCAACTTTGTTCGCCTATGCTAGTGTTGTCCTTCGCTCTTTAGTTTTGTCTCGATGTATTTGCCTTTGTTTTGTTTCTAGTTTTCGTTCTTCCATAACGGTTTGTCCGTTGTCGATCTTTTCGGCCTCTCGGCCCACCGGGCATGTCCGGTACGCCGAATCCTTTCCGGTTCAAAAAAAAAAAACTAACATTAAAGTAAATAAACGCGCAAAAGTAGGCGTCCAATTACCGACTCTAAACCTTCTAAAATCAAAAACCATAGGTTTGAATCAAAAGCAAATATATCCATACATGGGGGATAAAAAAACCCTAATTCCAACGTTTCGGCAATGTTATATCCGACGTTGTATTAGCAGCGCTTAACCGCAGATTTGCGGTATAGGGAGACCCTTTAATTTAGAGTTGCATACCATTGATGTCAAAACATGGTAATTTACCATTACTAACCAATCATATTGGTTACCAATTAATTTGGTACAAGAGTTTATATGGTTGGTAATGATACGAGATTTATCATTACCAATTATAATTGGTTGGTACGTGGTAACGACGAAAATTTATTAACGTGTATTGTATCAATTCCACCCCTAAAATATACGTATGTGGAATGTAAATATATTTTTAATTTTTTTAAAAAATAAAATTATAATATAGATAATTTTATGGTGTAGCGTGAGGTCCCCACCATAAAAAAAAATAAAAAACGCATTCGTAGTCTCATCCGCAAGTATGCTCTTGGCTTTTAGGGCTAGACCTATACACAAATTATTTTCGTTTAAAAAATAATAAAAATAAAATAAAAAACGCCTCTAGCCACCATACTCACCCGAGCTACTCCACAGACCTCCATTTCCCTTTCAGACCATCCGCAACCATGGGGAAACCTCTTTCCTCTTTTTTCTTCCCTCTTCCTATTATAACTTTACACCTCATTTATTTTTTTGTTTAAAATTATTTTCACTTTTTCTACCTCTTTCTAAAAGGTTTCCTCCACAACCATGAGAAACCTCTTTTACCCCTTTTCAAATTTATTTTCACTTTTCCTTTTCCTTTACATATCTTTTCCTTTATTATATTGTTATCATCATATATTATTGTCAATTATTTTTATTTATAGTTTTATAAATAAATAAAAATAGCAAGTACTTGATATAAATATATTTTATTACATCTAGATTAAAATTAACAAAGTTAGAAACATTATAACATGCGTAAATACTAATCGAGCTACCTATAAATTCGGATCATATCCTTGGGCATTCGGGTGTTGAATGATTGTAAAATATTTGTAACATCACGTGAAATTGAGGATTTTTTATAATATTTGGATCAAAAGGCATATTTGGAATGAGTGGGTTATTTGGATTATTGTGATCCATAGTGATAATAAGTGCAACTACAATAGATCAAGATGTGGGTATATATAAGGTAAAATTGAGCTCAAATTATAGAGAAAAATAAAATTAAACCAATGAGATAGTTTATTTAAAAAAAAATCAAATATAAATATATTTTCTATTTCATTTTACACATGTTTACAATTAATAATTATGGATGAAAAAGAGAAGATGTTACTTTTTCATAAAAGAAAAAAGAAAACAAAATTATAAAAGGGAAAAGGTTACCTCTCTCTACCAAGGTAACCTCTCCCATCCCCTTATCTTAAGGTAAGACTCACAACCATGAGCTTACCTTTTACTAACCTTAAGGTAAGGTGAAGAATCTCATATCTCCATGAGAGAGATCCAAGATCAACCGAGAAGAAGATGAAACAGACAATTTGGGAAATTCAGTTCTGGAATTTTGGAGTTTGTTATTGTGTTTGTTGTATCTCTGTTACATCAAGTTCTTCTATTTATACAAATGGGTAATAGGTAAAATGACTATTTTACCCTTCTAAACCATACAACATATCATCTCTATACCCCTCCCCCCTTCAAGTTGGACTCGAGATAGTCATGAGACCCAACTTGCGAACCAAAAACTGGTGTTGAGCTTCACCTAATGGTTTAGTAAACACATCGGCTAGCTGAAATTGAGATCTAACAAATGATGGTTGAATGAACCCAGATTGGAGATGCTCACGAATGTAATGGCAATCCAATTTGAGATGTTTCGTCCTCTCATGGAAGACGGGATTCTCGGCTATGTGAATGGCCGACTTGCTGTCACAGTGAAGGGGAATTGGCCTGGGAACTTGACAATGTAAATCTGAGAGCAATGAGTCCAACCAAACCAACTCACTCGCAGTTTTGGACATGCTGCGATACTCAGACTCAGCGGACGATTTGGAGACGGTGAGTTACTTCTTCGTCTTCCATGAAATCAAGGCGCTTCCCAGAAATACACAAAATCCAGAAATTGATCGACCAGAGAAGGCACAATTACCCCAGTCGGCATCACAAAAGGCATTGAGAGAGACACAATTGTCAGCAGGAAACAACAACCCAAGATCAGGAGAGCCCTTCAGGTACCTTACGACATGAAGAGCAGCAATCCAGTGAGGTTGGTGAGGAGAACTCATAAATTGGCTTAGGTGCTGAACCGAATATGACAGATCTGGTCGAGTCATGTTGAGAAACAGGAGATGACCCACCAACCTTCTGTACTTTTCCGGATCATCCAATAGCTCCCCAGAGTCTATGGACAACTTCAACCCCTTTGGCATAGGAAAAGAGGAAGCTCTGCACTCAGTCATGTTGGTATCTTGCAAGATATCCAACACATAACGTCTCTGATTGAGTAATGTCCCTTCTGGAGACCGAGAGATCTCTAAACCCAGGAAATAACGAGCTTCACCTAAATCCTTGATGGTGAAAGCATTGTGCAAAGCAGATTTTACAGTGTTGATTTCAACCAAACTATCACCTGTAATGAGCAAATCGGCAACGTATACCAGTACCACAATAAATCCATCAGCAATGCATTTGACAAACATGGAGTAATCATACACAGATTGTGTAAACCCCAGTTGACATAAGAACCTTGTGAGCTCCAAGTTCCATTGACGGGAAGCTTGCTTCAATCAGTATAATGAGCGCTTCAATTTACACACTTTTGTTCGATCATCAGTAATGTACCCCTCATGTATAGTCATATAGACCTCCTCATCCAAAAAACCATGAAGAAACGCATTATTAACATCCAACTGGAAAATTGGCCAATGTTTAAGAGTAGCATAAGCAATAACAAGTCTTACTGATGTGAATTTCTCCACGGGAGAAAACGTATGCTTGTAGTCCTTTCCCTTGATTTGGTTATAGCCCTTTGCCACTAATCGAGCTTTGAAACGCTCCACAGATCCATCAGGACGAAATTTGATCTTATACACCCATTTTGACCCAATTGCAGTGTGCCCAGGAGGAAGATCAGTTAACTCTCAAGTGTGATTAGCATCTAGAGCCATCAAATCTTTATTCATAGCCTCAACCCATAGGGGATCTGACTTTGCTTGCTTGTAAGTAAGAGGTTCTTGCAAGGCCATGACATGAGCAAGAGAAGCAACATAATCTGGTGAGTAGAAACTTGAATCCACAGCAACTGAAGCCAACAGATTTTGTGTCTGATGAGAGAAATTGACAGGACCCACAAAATCAGAGAGATGAGCAGGTAAATGAGATGCTCTAGATGACCTTCTCAAAGGAATTATATCAGGAGCAACTACAGCTGGAGGTCCATGTGAAGTGGATGACTGTGATTCATTGAGAACTGGAGAAGAACTCACTGACGTTGACTCATCAACATGACGTGCAGTGTCTGTTTCCTGCTGTGGAACCAAGGAAACTCCATCCTCATCATTCATAGGACTAACCAATGGCAAGATAACCTGTGGAGGAGGAGGAGAGGTATGATCAAAAGGAAACACAGACTCTCTAAACACTATATCTCGACTGATAATCGTCTTATGAGACACCAGATCATAAACTCTGTATGCCTTTTGCCCATGAGAGTAACCAAGCAAAATACACCTTTGAGCTTTTGGTGCAAATTTGTCAGATGACCCACCACGAATCAAGGCTTAACATAGACATCCTATAACATGTAAATACCCATAATCTGGAGGTTTCCCATGCAGTCTTTCATATGGAGTTATCCATCCTAACACTGACGAGGGCAACAAATTGATGAGATGGACAGCAGCCAGTATACAATCCCCCCAAAATTTGATTGGTAAGTGAGCATGTAACCTAATAGCTCGAGCTGTCTCAAGGATATGCCTATGTTTGCGCTCCACTCGACCATTTTGTTGTGGAACATAAGGAGCAGACCTTTGATGAACAATTCCTTTGTCCAAAAAAAAACTGTGCACACTTTTGCAACTCAGTGCCATTGTCACTTTTCACCTTCTTGACTTTGGCATTAAATTGAGTTTCTATCAATGCCACAAATGACTGAACTATCCCAAGAACCTGCCATTTTTCTTTAATCAAATACACCCAAGTGGCTCTGCTAAAGTCATCCAAAATTGTAACAAAGTACTTAGCTCCTGTCCAACTAGGTACTCTATAAGGACCCCAAAGGTCAATATGGATCAATTCAAAACACATAGAGGCAATGGATTTACTCAAGGAAAATGGTTGAGCATGATGTTTTGCCAAAACACAAGATTCACAAAACCAATCACTGTCAAACTGTGAATTACAACCAGGAATGTGGCTCATCTTGGAAGGAGAAACATGTCCTAGCCTAGCATGCATCACTGACTTACTAGGACTAGAAACAACTTTATTACAAGCCCTTTTATTCAACAGGGAGTCTAAGACCTCCTGTACAGAATTGACATATGAGTCATAGCATTTCCCACTATCTTCAACTGGTGAAAACTCAGCTCTAAACAATCTTCCAGCAGCTCTTGTAGCAGTCAAGACCTTCTTGCCTGCTTTCGGGTCCTGAAACACACATTGCCTCTTGTGAAAAATCACATCCACATCATTGTCATCAATCAATCTCCCAACAGATATCAAATTGATCTGAAATTCAGGAATCAATAGGACCTCATGAAGCTTAAACCCAGGCAAATCAATATCCCCAACAGTCATGACTTTCTTTACTGTCCCATCTGGTAAGTAAACACTAATAGGATTCTTTGGTTTTCTCTTGTGTTGCAACAGATCACCATTGAACGTCATGTGATCTGTTGCTCCACTATCGATGATCCATGATCTAGAACTTCCAGTCAAATTTCTAGATAGAGTAAAGGCTAGAGCAAAATAAGTACCTGCAAAATTTCCTGCAGCAGGTGTCATTGGTGCCTTTCCTTTCATTGCTCTAAGAACCTTCTGGCAAACAGCATTCACCCAAGCTGTATCAAGGTCAGACTCTTTGCCTATGCCATCAACCTCCTCTAGAGGTGAGTCTGCTGTCTCACATGCAGAAGCCATGGATTTTCCTTGTCCCTTTGCCTTCGGATTCTTGAACCACTCGGGATAACCTATGATCTTGAAGCATTCACTCTTCCAATGCCCGGTCATCCTAGAGTGGCTACACTTCTTGTTTGCCTTTTCTGCCTTGTAGTCCCTCTTTCCCTAAGCAGGTTTCTGTGCAGCTAGTGCAGTGGAATCAGTTCCAGATGAACTTGCTCCATCACTAACCACAACTTGCTTCACCATATAAAATGCTTTATTGACTGACGGCAAAGGATCTTGAGCCAATATCTGATTTCTCACTCCTTCGTAGGAGTCATTTAGTCCCATCAAAAACTGGAGAAGTTTGTTCCTGCTGTCAACATCTTTCAATTTCTTGTTTACATTACATGTGCAGCCTCCGCATACACACTTTGTGGCACCTTCAAGACTCAAAACCTCATCCCACACTTTCTTAATCTGAGCAAAATACTCGACCAAGGTCCAATTTCCCTGCGAGAGATTGCTCAACGATTTCTTCAATTGATACATCATTGGATCATTAGTTTGCGCGAATCGTTCAACTATTTCATCCCATAGTTTCTTTGAAGATTCGACATACATAAATCCTTCTGCTATATTCCTCTCCATTGAATTCAGAATCCAACACCTGATCATATAATCACATCTCATCCATTTCTGTTTCTCCTCCGCGCTACTAACCTCTGATTCTGGAAAGCTCTCGTCGATGAAGCCTAATTTGTACTTAGCTCCGAGCGCCATCTTTACTCCGTGGCTCCAACTCAGAAAATTAGCTCCGTTGAAAGCGTGCGCCACCAAAACAGCTCTTGGATTGTCCGAGTTGGAGAGCAAAAGTGGATCATTGGAGTTGCTCAGATTTTCGATTTCTCTCCGCAGCACTGCTTCGAAGTTCTCTCCCATAGTTTCGTTGTCTCACCTTCTGAAAATCGCTTGGATCGAACACCAAAACAGCTCTGATACCATGAAGAATCTCAGATCTCCATGAGAGAGATCCAAGATCAACTGAGAAGAAGATGAAATAGACAATTTGGGAAATTCAATTCTGGAATTTTGGAGTTTGTTATTGTGTTTGTTGTATCTCTGCTACATCAAGTTCTTCTATTTATACAAATCTGGATAATAGGCAAAATGACTATTTTACCCTTCTAATCCATACAACATATCATCTCTGAAGGTTCGATAATATAAAACAATGTAATATAGAAATACTCTAGAAGGGGGGTTGAATAGAGTATGCCCGTTTTTCGCAGAAAGTCTCAAGACTTTTGGAGCGCGTCCCAAAACCTTTGAGATTAAACCTGAATCATAAAGTTAGACAATCGAACCAAGTGCGGAAATAAGGTAAAGCAATAAGTAAAGAACACGAGTAATTGTTTACGAGGTTCAGCACAACTTGGCCTACGTCCCCGCCTAGGGTTCTTCCACAACCCTAGGATTCAAAAGGCTTTATTGATTCGCTTAGCTTAGGATCCTAATAGCTCACCGAGAAGCCTCTCTCCTATACAATTGCAATCTAGTCAACTCACGTTCCCTTGGAGTCCTAGACCAATCTAGAAGAGCCCCACTTCTCTCAGCTATCTAGTACAATCCTCTTACTCTCACAAATCAATAGCCTAGTGCAACTTCCCGAGTTATAAACTCTCGAGTAACACTATAAATGAATATATCCTATAAGCTCACAGTGACTCTCAAAGGCTTTGAAATAAACAACAAACTCTAGAGCGTTTAGTAGAGAGACACTTGGAAGACAGATCTTGCTTGAATGAATGAAAGCTCGTGTGGCACTTGTTATTTTTGTCTTCTTCTTCCTTTCTTTTATATAAGAGCATGGAATGACGCCTAAGGATCTTCACCAACGGCTCTTTCGAATCAGGCTTGATCTTGAATCTTCTATTTATGGATACTCCGAAGCCATGATTCTATTTGAATGTGATCTCCTCAATATGTACTAAAGGAAAGATATAATCTCGAATATACTTCCTGAAAAGGTTAGTCAAACATATATATATATATAATATAACGGAAGTATATAATAAGATAAAATAATATTCGGACAAATAAGATAGGTTTTGTATTTCATTAACTGTTAACGCTCCAAGGCCTTTGACACAAACATCCTGTCAAAGCCTTTGAAACATTTATTCCAATTTCCATCAAGAGAGGGAGTTATCAATCTCCCCCTTGATGAAAGACAAAACCTGTGCATCCCTGCAACTTAGTCAAACATAGATAATAAAATAGAAATCAGACTAAGTACCTGCAAGGGTTAGACAAATGTTGGATCAAAAATTTTAAAGCATGAAAAAAACCATCCAACCGAAAACCATAAATCAAAACCAAGGTCTTCCAAGACCTTTAAGCAGAGGTTTTCAAAGTCTAAGCACCACAGATCATCTCCCCCTTTTTGTCTTTCAACAAAGGGCGGAGGTAAAAACAGCCACAAAAAAGGTCACCAAAAGTTTTGAAAACGTTTCCAACAAACCAGCAATGTATCAAGTTCTCAGGGGTGGGATAGGGTAGGGTAGGGTTTAGTCTTAGTCATCCGGAGCATCATCAGTGAGCCTCGTCCACAGTCCTTCCAGCATCTTTGAAATCCCGCTCATCTCCGTCATAATCTCCTTCTGCAGCTCCTTAATATCCAGGCGAACCTCCTCCAAACCCAACTCTAGGTTGTCCATGCGTTCATCGAAAGCTGGAGCAGTGGGAAAGGCTTTTGAAGGAGTGGCAAGACTCAAGGTCCCTTGGGGAGACCGAGTGATGCCAATCTTTTCAAGGCCCTTAGAGTCGAACTTACCCGTATGACGCAGCTGTTCTTCATTTTTGACATCAATTCCAGAAGCTTTGAAGATAGGGGTCAAAAGGGTAGCAAAGGGGAGGGGAGAGCCTTTTTTAGCTTTTCTGGCATGAGCCATGGTTCCAAGGATAGTGTTGGCCAGGTCAAGATCAAGGCCATTTAAGATGCGGTAGAGCAGGACCATGGCATTGTCGGTAAGGAGTGAGCCAGAGTTAAGACGGGGTAAGAGGCATCGAACAATGATGTTAAAAATTATTTTTGCCTCAAGGGTTAGGGATGAGTGGGTGAGTTGCTTTGAGGTGCTATTGGATGCTTCGGGTAGGAGATACTTGGCTCGGGCAAGGATGATGCAATTCTCTTTTGAGGGGTGTATGTCAGCGGGTGGAACAGGGGTAAGTAGGCCAAGGAAGTCTGCAAAATCATTGGAGTTGAGAGAGATTCTAACCCCTTTGACAGCAGACTCCAAAGACCAACCATCAGTGTCGTTTTTGGCTTTTAGGTTAATGTAGAAAAGTCTGGTAAGCTGGGGGTAGTAGACGGTTTCAAGGTTCAGAAGGGTCCAGGCTGGAGATTTTTTGAGGAGATCAATGCATGGTAACTTCAAAGCTTCGAAGAACTCAAAATCCAAAAAATCAGAACAGCTAATCTTACGAGTTCTAAACTCGTCTACCCACTTACCAGCAGTCTCAGCATCTTGAAACCAAGAGGAGGGCAGGGATTGATTTACCTGGATATAGGCCGGGGGGTCTGCGTTCTTTCTGCGAGCAACTGTTGGAGCAGCTCTTTTGACAGGCGCTACAAGACTCTTGACAGTGCCCTTCCTGGTGCGCTTGGGGGATGGAGGCTTGACAGCAGCAAGGGCTTTCCGCTTCTTCGGAGACGGGGGAGGAGGAGGAGAAGGAGAGGGAGATTCTTCCTCCTCTTCCTCAGACCCTGAGTCCTCACCGGACCCCGCTTCATCTCCTTCAGGTTCCTCGTCCTCTCCAGATCCCTCTTGCTCTTCTTCTTCTTCCTCGGGCTCCTCCTCGGATGGAACCTCCTCGGCTTCGGCTTCCTTCCGAATCCGCTCAGCTTCTTCCTCGGCCAGTTTCTTAGCAAGCTCGGCCTCCTCATCAGCCTTTTTCTTCCTTAAGGCCTCCTCCTCGGCTTCCTTGGCAGCATCTCTTTCTAGGAGGGCGTCTAGGTCATCTTCCTCCTCTTCCTCGTCCACTTCCTCAGCCAGAATCTTCCTCTTTCCTTTCTGTTTAGCACTGATCGGCTTCTTAGCAGAGCGCTTTTGAGAGCCCTTGGGAACAATGGCCGAGCTCTCAGCGATGGTGCTCTGGACGACAGTTGGGACGATAGCTTGAGGAGCGGGTTCAGGTGTGGGAGAGGTAGCAGTGGCCTGACGTCCCTTGGGGGTGGCGCCAAGTCTTTTGGGTGTGACAGCTTTCTTGGTTTTGGGTGCCATGGAGGAAATCGGTTAGGGTTTTCTTAGAATGGATTGAGAGGTTGAAGAAGGAGAAGGTGAAAGGGTTTGGATCAGTTTGAGAGTGTGAAGAAATCGGGTACAGAGGTGGGTATAAGTAGAGAGAAGTGATGGATTGATGGGACGGGTTTAGAGTTCCAAGGGAGGGTAATGATATCATTGCAAGATTTGAAGAGTTTCCAATTCAAAATTCAAATGTTCACATTAAAATCGGACTGAAAATCTGAAGGATTTAGTTCCAAATTTAAAAATATCTTAACGGTTAAGAATATAACATAAATAGGCAATTTTTAAAATCCGATAAAAAATATAATTGGTTAAATATCTAAAAAGATATTAGCCAAAAATATATGATCCGATAAATGTAATCCACCATTTAGTTCACACACCTTGACATAGATCTCAAGGGTCTTGACACTAAGTAGAATTTATCTTTCGTAAAGGGAAAGCTCCCCCTACGAAAGTGCATCCTTGTTAAAGATCCCAATCTCTCGTCTTATGAAGGTGAACCTGTCCTCTGCCAAAGGCTTAGTAAAAATGTCAGCCCATTGATAATCAGTAGAAATAAAGGATATGGACACATCACCTTTTTCAACATGATCTCTAATGAAATGATGCCTTACATCAATATGTTTGGTCCTTGAATGCTGAACAGGATTCTTAGTGATGGAGATGGCACTTGTATTGTCACACTTAATTGGAATACCTTTGAGGTTGATGCCAAGATCTCTCATTTGTTGAGCTATCCAAAGGATTTGAGAGCAACATGCTCCAGCTGCAATGTATTCGGCTTCTGCTGTGGATAGAGCAACTGAGTTTTGCTTCTTTGAGTGCCAACTGATCAAAGATGCTCCCAAGAATTGGCAACATCCTGATGTGCTCTTCCTATCCACCTTATAGCCTGCAAAATCTGCATCAGAATATCCAATTAAGGTGAAATCCTTTTGCTTTGGGTACCATAGTCCAAGCTCCTTAGTGCCATTGAGATATCGAAAGATCCTCTTCATAGCCACGAGGTGAGATTCTTTAGGATCAGCTTGAAACCTAGCACACATGCAAACACTAAACATGATGTCAGGTCTACTAGCCGGGAGATATAATAAAGATCCAATCATTCCTCGATACTCCTTTTGATTGACACTTATTCCAGTCTTGTCTTGATCTAGAGACAATGTTGAGCTCATAGGAGTCTTGGCTGCTTTGGATTGATCCATCTTGAACTTCTTCAAGAGATCCTTAGTGTACTTGCTTTGGTTGACAAAGATCCCTTTCTTGGATTGATGAACTTGTAATCCCAAAAAGAAGTTGAGTTCACCCATCAAGCTCATCTCAAATTCACTGCACATGATGTCAGAAAATTCCTTGCACAAAGATGTGTTAGTAGCACCAAATAATATATCATCAACATAAATTTGAATAACCAAAATGTCATTTCCTTTGGTTTTGATAAAAAGAGTCTTGTCGATCAACCCCCTTTTAAAATCATTTTCTAAAAGATATTTTGACAAGCGCTCATACCAAGCTCTTGGGGCTTGTTTCAAACCATAAAGCGCTTTGTCAAGTTTATAAACATGATTGGGAAATTCTGAACTTTCAAAACCTGGGGGTTGAGCCACATAAACTTCTTCCTCTAAGAAACCATTAAGAAAAGCACACTTGACATCCATTTGATATAATTTTATGCTCATAAAAGATGCAAATGCTAATAAAATGCGAATAGCTTCAAGCCTGGCTACGGGAGCAAAGGTCTCCTCGTAGTCAATACCTTCCTCTTGATTGTAGCCTTGAGCAACAAGCCTTGCCTTGTCCCTCACAATCTTACCATTCTCATCTAGCTTGTTTCGAAATACCCATCGTGTGCCAATGACTGATTGATGCTTTGGCCTGGGCTTCAAGGTCCAGACTTTGTTCTTTTCAAATTCGTTAAGCTCACTTTGCATAGCAATGATCCAGTCTGGCTCCTGAAGTGCCTCATCTACCTTATTTGGCTCAATAAGAGAAACAAACGCGTGAAAAGCACAAAGATCTTTAAGTTTAGAACGAGTTTGAACACTAGAAGTAGGGTCAGAAATGATATCCTTTAATGAGTGTGATGAGGAGTATTTGAATTTCCTTTTGCTAGTCTCAGCTCCTTGATTCGTCACACTTGTAGGATTGACTTGTAGTACATCTGACTCTGTGGTCCTGTTAGGTTCAGTTACAGCAGTTTCTGACGTCTCAACACTGTTGGATTGGACACCAAGGGCTTTGGACGAATCTTCAGCACCTTGGGCCAATTCTTCAGTGTTAAGAATCGGTTCCTGCATGTTTCTCTTCTCTGTGTTCTTGGTAACAGCAACATCACCTTCCTCGTTCTCTTCATGGATGATAAGATCTATATCTGCAATACTTTCACTCAAAGCACCGTCATTGCATTCATCAAAAATAACATATATACTTTCTTCAACTATCTGGGTCCTTTTATTGAAGATTCTATAAGCTTTGCTACTCGTGGAGTAGCCAAGAAATATACCTTCATCACTACGCGCATCAAATTTTCCAAGGTTATCTTTTCCATTGTTATGAACAAAACAAGTACAGCCAAAAGGTTTGAAATAAGATATAAGTGGTTTGCGGCCTTTGAAAAGTTCATAAGGAGTTTTCTTTAAGATGGAATGAATAAGACAACGATTCAAAATGTAATTAGCTGTGTTAACAGCTTCAGCCCAATAGGTTTTAGGTAATGCATTTTCTAAAAGCATAGTCCTGGCCATATCCTCTAAGGTGCGGTTCTTGCGTTCCACAACCCCGTTTTGTTGAGGTGTCCTAGGAGCAGAAAAGTTATGGGAGATGCCATATTTAGCACAAAACAAATCAAATTGAAGTTGTTCAAACTCCCTACCATGATCACTCCGAATAGACACTATGGGCTCATTTCTTAAAGTTTGCAACTCCTTACAAAGTTTTGAAAACTCAAATAAGGCCTCTGATTTTTCTTTCAAAAAAGCAACCAAAGTATATCTAGAAAAATCATCAACGACAACTAGCATGTACTTTTTACCATTGGGAGATTTGACTCGCATAGGACCACATAAATCCATATGTAAAAGTTCAAGGGGTCTAGAAGAACTTACAACCTTTTTGGGTTTGAAAGAGCTACGTGTTTGTTTACCTCGTGTGCATGCATTGCACATGTCAATACCTTTGAAGTCCATCTCAGGTAGCCCTCTTACAAGCCCTTTAGACACAAGCTTCTGTAATGTATGTGGACTCACATGACCGAGTCTCCTGTGCCAAAGCTTTGGATCGTCCGTCAAAGCCTTTAGACAAGTTAAGCTTCCTTGTGCCACTTGATCAGCATTTACGGCGTATATATTGTTGTAACGGTATGCAGTCAATATAACTTCACCTGTATCATCTCTGCACACTATACATATTTTCTTGTTAAATCTGACATTGTTACCACTATCACATAATTGAGAGACACTAAGCAAATTATATTTCAAACCATTAACAAGATAGACATTTTTAATACTATGGCTGGAATCACTTCCAACACTACCATTACCAACGATGTCACATTTTCCTTTGTCACCAAGAGTGATTGTTCCCGTGGATTGCTCCTTTAGATCATGAAAGAGAGAACTCTTCCCACTCATATGCCTCGAGCATCCACTATCAATAATCCATTTGTGATCTTTCACCTTGGTGATCTCCTGCAAGACAAACATCAACCTTTGTGGCTAGACCAATAAGCAAATTTGGATCCATTGTTGGGGTAAACCATATTTGGTAAAATAGTGCCTTTTGGAACCCAAACTTGTGTTATCCGTTCTTTTCTCAAATGAACAGGAAATGTATTGCGAATAATATAAGGATCCTTTCTTCTATAGGGGCAGGTCTCTTTTACATGTCCCTTTCTAGCACAATGGTGACATATAGGAGAGGTTCTGCTTCCTTTTGCCTTTACAAAAGTGGTAATGTGTTGCTTCTTTAAAAACTTTGGATTATAACCAATACCACTTTTGTTTAGAGAGCTTTGTTGCTCACCCAACATCCTATCAAGAGTACTTTTGGATTTGGTAAAACTTATGAGGGCTGTATGTTGGTCTTGAATCTTATTATTCAGGGAGATCTTCTCGTTCTCTAAGTCATGATGCTCATTTCTTAGAGAGGAGAGATCTTGCTTGAGTTCAGATTTCTCTGAGTCAAGCGTCTTGACTTTAATGTCAAGACCTGAATAAGAAGCTTCAAGACTTTTGACCCTCATAGACAGATCCTCAATAGTTTTTTCCTGGTCCACAGTTCTCTTAATAAGAATGTTAGTTTGGGCAATAAGCTTCTCTTCATTGGCAATCATATTTGAAAGGAATTCTGATAATACCTCTTTTGGACTTTCCATAAGTTCTCTTACAGTAGCTTCAAGCTTTTCATCGTGGGATTCATCTTCTGAGGCCATAAGACAAATGTTGGCCTTCTCATCGTCGGAGTCAGAGTCGGAATCACTCCAAGTAGCCAACATGGCTTTCTTCTTCCATTTGTCACCTTTCTTAGGCTGGCTCTTTGTCTGTTGAGGGCAGTCCTTCACAAGATGATCTGTTTCACCACATTCAAAATAAGACAACGGCTTAGTCTTCTTTTCATACTTGTTGTATTGAGGCTTACCTCGAAATTTTGAAGACTCTGATCCATCCTTGTTGTTGAATTGCTTCTTCATTTTGAGAATTCTAGCAAGGCCTCTTGTGATAAGAGCAAAAGGATCATCCTCGTCGTCATCCTCATCTTCGGAATCAGATCCATCCTTTGGCTCTTCCTTCTTAGACTTGAGTGCCAAGTTCTTAGTGCTAGCTGGAAGTTCTCCATCGTCTTCGTTAAGAATCATCTCATGCGTGATCAGCTTCTCAAGAAGGTCATCAAGGGGTAGAGTGGTGAGGTCCTGGACTTCCTCTATAGCTGTTACTTTTGGACCCCATTTCTCCTTTGGAAGGCACCTCAGTATCTTCCTTACTTTCTCAACGTTGGTAAAGCTCTTGCCGAGAGAGTCAAGGTTGTTGGTGATTTCTGTGAATCGTGTGAACATGGCCTTGATTGACTCATCAGACTTCATCTTGAAGAGCTCATACTTTCGAAGGAAGATGCTGATCTTGGTGTCTTTCACTTGGCTTGTTCCTTCATAGGTGACGACCAACTTGTCCCAAATCTCTTTAGCTGACCTACAAGATGAAATACGGTTAAACTCATCAGTGCTAAGACCACAATAAAGTAAGTTGATAGCCCTGTAGTTTTTGGAGATGGTTTCAAGATCTGCTTGGTTGTATTCAGACTCCTTCTTTGCAACTTTGGTATCATTTGGTCCATCTTTCTCTGGAATCTTCGGACCATTCTCTATAATGTTCCAAAGCTCTAGATCTTGGTCTATGATGAACATCTTCATCAAAGATCTCCAGTGGACAAAGTTGTTTCCTACAAAGAGTGGCAGTCTGCTTGTGGACCTTCCCTGTGCAAATCCTCCGCTTGCTTCACCAGACATGATCAAAAACTCACAAGATTGTTAGATCAAAAACAGTGAGTAAAGCTCTGATACCAATTGAAGGTTCGATAATATAAAACAATGTAATATAGAAATACTCTAGAAGGGGGGTTGAATAGAGTATGCCCGTTTTTCGTAGAAAGTCTCAAGACTTTTGGAGCGCATCCCAAAACCTTTGAGATTAAACCTGAATCACAAAGTTAGACAATCGAACCAAGTGCGGAAATAAGGTAAAGCAATAAGTAAAGAACACGAGTAATTGTTTACGAGGTTCAGCACAACTTGGCCTACGTCCCCGCCTAGGGTTCTTCCACAACCCTAGGATTCAAAAGGCTTTATTGATTCGCTTAGCTTAGGATCCTAATAGCTCACCGAGAAGCCTCTCTCCTATACAATTGCAATCTAGTCAACTCACGTTCCCTTGGAGTCCTAGACCAATCTAGAAGAGCCCCACTTCTCTCAGCTATCTAGTACAATCCTCTTACTCTCACAAATCAATAGCCTAGTGCAACTTCCCGAGTTATAAACTCTCGAGTAACACTATAAATGAATATATCCTATAAGCTCACAGTGACTCTCAAAGGCTTTGAAATAAACAACAAACTCTAGAGCGCTTAGTAGAGAGACACTTGGAAGACAGATCTTGCTTGAATGAATGAAAGCTCGTGTGGCACTTGTTATTTCTGTCTTCTTCTTCCTTTCCTTTATATAAGAGCATGGAATGGCGCCTAAGGATCTTCACCAACGGCTCTTTCGAATCAGGCTTGATCTTGAATCTTCTATTTATGGATACTCCGAAGCCATGATTCTATTTGAATGTGATCTCCTCAATATGTACTAAAGGAAAGATATAATCTCGAATATACTTCCTGAAAAGGTTAGTCAAACATATATATATAATATAACGGAAGTATATAATAAGATAAAATAATATTCGGACAAATAAGATAGGTTTTGTATTTCATCAACTGTTAACGCTCCAAGGCCTTTGACACAAACATCCTGTCAAAGCCTTTGAAACATTTATTCCAATTTCCATCAAGGGAGGGAGTTATCAATCTCTATATAAGGAAAACTCATGATTGCTCCTGCTCTCAATACCAATCCCTCTGTCTCCGAGAAACCAATGGGATTCTCGGTCCACTGTCGTCTACTGAGTCAACTCTATTTAGCCACGGTAACCATCTGAGGAATCAATCACCGCTTACAAACTCCCTCCCGCTCTCTCCTACTCCGGCTTCGTCTTTGCAAGCTTCTACTTTCGCTATATCATTTCTCATACCATTACGCCTTTTCATCTCTCGGCTCTTGATTTCTGCGAATCTCCATTGATTTTTTGTTCTTGGCGATTTCGCGTGTTTAAGCACGAGCTATAATTATTCTCTCTTTTGATCTCCGTTTTGTCAATTTTTGAGCTAATGGGAGAATTGACAGAACTTGAAATCGAACAACAGAGATTGAACGAAGACGAGATTGAGTAAGAAATCAAACACAGAAAATGGAGAGCGAGCTCAGATTTGAGACCATTAATGGGGGGATGGCTTTATTGATTTGTAATCCGAAAAAGGGAGCTTATACATGAGATCTTAGATCTCACTTATTACACTCAATGGGATTATATACAGAATGGAAAGAGCGGGAAACTAAACAACCCACAACTGACTCATTTCCTAATCACCATTCATTTCGTTTGTCTTTGAACGGTCCTGATCAGCTCTTGAGTTGAGCACACGGATTGCTGACGTGTAGTCTTCTCTCGAGCCACTGTGATACAAAGCTGAAGGTGATGCAGCAATGCCATCTTGTTTCCTTGGATGTGTTTGCTGGAGCCATGTATGATCATCAATATCATGTGTCATTACCCCCCCGCAAGCTGGAGCAGGGGGCAAGAACATGCCCAGCTTGATTAAAAAATCCTTAAGCTGAGAGGAAGGCAAAACTTTGGTCAAAACGTCAGCCAACTGATTGTGAGTCGGAAGAAATGACAATTGCAGCAATCCATCAAGCACCTTCTCGCGAGTGAAATGGCAATCGATTTCGATGTGTTTTGTTCTCTCATGAAACACCGGATTGCGAGCGATGTGTAGGGCAGATCGATTGTCACAATGCAGAGAAACTGGAGTGAGATTGGGAACCCCAAGCTCTTGAAGCAAACCAACAAGCCAAGTAACTTCTGAGGCAGCCTGAGACATGGCACGGTATTCGGCTTCAGAGGAACTCTTGGACACGGTTGCCTGTTTCTTTGACCGCCAACAGATGGGATTAGAACCCATCAAGAGAACATAGCCAGTGACTGATCGCCGAGAAATGGGACACGAAGCCTAGTCTGAATTAGAAAAGGCTTGAACAACAATGTCCTTTCCTGATTGAAAACGAAGACCATAACCTGATGTGCCTTTAATATAACGGACCAAGTGCAGCAATGCCTCAAAATGACTCTGCTTTGGATGCTGCATAAACTGACTCAAACACTGAACAGCAAAGGAAAGGTCTGGACGAGTGTTTGTGAGATAGTTGAGCTTACCAACTAAGCTTCTGTACACAGCAGGGTCAGGCAAATCAAGGCCATCATTGTCAAGTCCTAGCTTGAAATTGAGAGGCAAAGGCGTGACATATGGTGACAAATCACCAACCTTTGCATCAGATATAATCTCATGAGCAAACTTGTTTTGATGAAGAACCAATCCAGCTGCAGAATGGACAACCTCCATTCCCAGAAAAAAATTCAAATGACCCAAGTCCTTGATACTAAACAAGGTGTCAAGAGTGGTTTTCAGATGAGAAATCTCAGAAGAGGTGTTCCCAGTAACCAAAATATCATCAACATAAACAGCTACTAGAGTGATTGCCGAGCCTACAATCTTAAGAAACAAAGAGGAACCAAATTTGCTCAACCTGAAACCCAGTGTCTGCAGGGTGGAAGCCAACTTTGAATACCATTGACGAGACGCCTGTTTGAGCCCATATAAGGATTTGCGCAATCGACAAACATTGCCCGAGACATTGGGAATGCCTGGAGGCATGATCATGTACACTTCCTCCAGCAAATCGCCATGGAGGAAGGCGTTGTTTACATCCATCTGATGTAAAGCCCAGCCATGACTAACAGCTAGAGAAACAAGAACACGAATGGTAGTCATTCGAACAACAGGTGAAAACGTCTCGTCATAGTCGATGCCATACTCCTGAGTGTAGCCCTTGGCCACTAGTCTCGCTTTGTAGCGCTCAATTGAGCCATCGGCTTTTAATTTCACTTTGTAAACCCATCGACACCCGACTGGTTTCTTATGAGGAGGGAGAGGAACCTCCTCCCATGTATGATTGGCACGAAGTGCTTCAATCTCTTTGTTCATGGCAGTAATCCATTGTGGATCTTTGACAGCTTGGGAATAGGATCTTGGTTCAGTAAAGGTAGGGATTTGAGAAGCTGCACAAAAAATAGAGGGGGTAAAACCTGGGGACGAGGGGAACTGATCATGGGGTAGAGATGCTAGAAGCACATAATCTGTGAGGTGAGCAGGAGGGTGGCGATCACGAGTAGAACGCCGAGTGGGAAGGATGGGTTGAGGAGATGGAGGTTGGGGTGTCGGAGGCTGGGGTGATGGAGGTTGAGGTGAGGCAATAGTAGAACCAGGAATGTCAGGGACAAACTGTGGTAATGGGAAATTGGGAGAGTCACTGATGGTTTGAAATGGAAAAACCGACTCATTGAAGATAACATCTCTAGATATGAAAACCTTTCTGGACTGCACATCAAGAACTTTGTATCCCTTGACACCAGGAGCAAAACCCAGGAAGACACAAGAGGTGCTACGTGGATCAAATTTGTGTCTATGAGCACGAATTGTGCTGACAAAGCATAAGCATCCAAAAGGGCGAAGATGATCATAAGAAGGAAGAGTGTTGTAAAGCTTTTCAAAGGGAGTTTTGTACTGTAATGAGGATAAGGGAAATATGTTAATGAGGTAAGTGGCATGAAGAACACACTCCCCCCAGTATGCCATAGGGATGCAGGATTGAAAGAATAAGGCTCGAGCAGTCTCAAGTAAGTGTTTGTGTTTACGTTCTACTACCCCGTTTTGTTGTGGTGTTTCGACACAAGAAGTTTGGTGAATGATCCCCTTAGATTGGTAAAAAGAAAGGGCCTCGGCGCTACAAAATTCAGATCAATTGTCGGGTCTAATAGTTTGCACAACAACACGAAACTGGTTCTCAACCATAGTAACAAAAGCTTGAAGGACAGTAAAGGCATTACTTTTGTGTGGGAGAAGATGTGTCCAAGTGGTTCGTGTGAAATCATCTACCACTGTGAGAAAGAAACGGTTTCCATTGTAGGTATGAGTGTGGTAAGAACCCCAAATGTCGACATGAATTAGTTGAAAAGGATGAATGCTCTTTATTGAACTGATGGGAAAACAACCCCTTTGTTGTCTTGCTTTGGGACAGACAGTGCAAGAATGTAAATGATCTGATGCAACAGATCTAATGAAGGGAAACAAATGCATTTGGGAATATGGAACATGTCCCAATCGTAAATGCCACAAAGGCAAGGAAACATTACAAGCAACAGTAGAGACAGTTTGACAAGGTTGAGATACTAAATTCAATTGAAGAAGTTTGGATGCACTGGTGGTGTATAGTCCATTGCTTTCTTCACCAAGAACTGTTAAATTGCTCGTTGAAAGGCCCTGGAGCAAGAGACAATGAGTGGGGGTAAGAAGAACATTTTTGTGGAGGTCCAGAGTAAGTTGTCTTGCAGACAAAAGGTTATACTCAAAATCTGGAACATGAAGAGCATTGTTCAAGATAACATCATCACTCAACTTAATTGTTCCTATGTTGGCAACAGGGGATTTTGTTCCATCAGGTTTTGTTATGAAACTGGTCTCAGACATTTTTGTGGAGGATTAAAAAAGGTCAAGGTTGGGTGTGATATGGTGTGTGGCTCCACTGTCAATGATCCAACAACAATCACTGCCATTAACAGAGAGACAGAAACTCGTACCTGCCATCATGCTAGAAGCTTGACCAGCTGTTGATATGTTTTGCTTGCTGAGGAGTGCAATCAGCTGTGTGTACTGCTCTCTAGTCAGCATAGGAACCTGATCATCTGTCACTTTGTTCCCGTCTTCACTCAAATTCATAGAGGAACTGTTAGCAGAAAAGTTTCTATTCTGTGGCTTATCTTTGTCTCCTGGATAGCCATGAATCTTGAAGCATCTCTCGATGCTGTGACCTTCTCGCTTGCAGTGGTCACAGAAGTACTTGGAACGACGACCACTGTTGTTGCTATTATTAGGAGCAGATTGATTCTTTGATTGATTGGAATTCCACTGCTGTTGCTGTTGCTGAGATTGCGAGCCACCTCCTTTAGCTCCTTGTGATCCATAGGATCCTTTCTGTGCGGCTGATAGGGCAGTTGAGTCTCCTCCAAGAACAGGAGTAGACTTAATCTCTCGCTGCTTCTCATCAGCATACACAATACGATATGCATCAGCAATGATTGGAAACGGTGTCATCATCAAGACATTAGCTCGCACCAAGCTATAGGAATCACTTAGACCAACTAGAAATTGCACAACTTGCAATTTGAACAGAAATTTTGGGAGATTTCCAATAGCTCCACAAGAACTGCAATTCGAAGGCTCCAACAGAACCACATATTCATCCCAGAGGCGCTTAAATTTGGTAAAATACGCACTAACAGATAAGCTTCCTTGATTCAAATTGAATAGCTCCTTCTGAACTTGAAAGAGACGAGTGCAGTTAGGAAATGCAAACCTAGTGTGGAGATCTTGCTAGATCTCAGCAGCTGTACCAAAATAGAGGAGAGTTTCGGCTATGTCCTTCTCCACAGAGTGCATAATCCATCCTTTAACCATGCTGTTGCATCGATTCCATTGTGCAAGTGTTGGAGATCCATCCGCAGGTCTTGCACAGGCACCAGTAACAAATTCCAACTTGTTCTTCGCGCTGAGAGAATTCTCAACAGATTTCTTCCAATGGTGGAAGTTTCGATCATTGAGAGGATGCGTCGCAAGAGAAAAATTCAGATGCTCTGAATGGTGAAGGAAGAGAACATTTGATGGATCTCCTTCAGGATTCGCCATAGAAGCTCGGACAGCGGAATCAAACGTCGGATCGGAGCTTTGCTCTGATACCATGACAGAACTTGAAATCGAACAACAGAGATTGAACGAAGACGAGATTGAGTAAGAAATCAAACACAGAAAATGGAGAGCGAGCTCGGATTTGAGACCATCAATGGGGGATGGCTTTATTGATTTGTAATCTGAAAAAGGGAGCTTATACATGAGATCTTAGATCTCACTTATTACACTCAATGGGATTATATACAGAATGGAAAGAGCGGGAAACTAAACAACCCACAACTGACTCCTTTCCTAATCACCATTCATTTCGTTTGTCTTTGAACGGTCCTGATCAGCTCTTGAGTTGAGCACACGGATTGCTGACGTGTAGTCTTCTCTCGAGCCACTGTGATACAAAGCTGAAGGTGATGCAGCAATGCCATCTTGTTTCCTTGGATGTGTTTGCTGGAGCCATGTATGATCATCAATATCATGTGTCATTAAGAATCGTCACAAATCTCAACACAAACTTAGGGTTCGGAATCTTTATGTTCCTGAAGTGGTTAGTTAAAGTATTAATTTATTGGTATATACAAATGATTCTTGCAAGGTTTACTGTTTTATAATGCGATAGTTAAAGAATTAATTTATTGGGATATTATTTCACAAATGGAAAGTGGTAGGTAATGAGTAATGTGTTCAACTATACACTCGCGCCCTTTCTTATCTGAACATGACTTCTTAATGAAGATTTCAGTAGCTTTGCTTTAGTTTAATGTGATGTTGGTGTTTGTGTATTTTACTGCTTTAACATATGATAGAACTTTTGAAATATCATGTTTGGTAGGTACGGTATGCTTTGAAAAGATGAGAAAGATTAGTGGTTATAAATCATTTATTTAAAGAAAGTAAAAAAATTGACAAGGTATTAGGAATTAGTGGGTGCATTTGATAAATGTTTGTGGAATTGATGGAGAAAGGACCAACTGAAAGCACCTTGATATACCATTTTTGATGCATTTGATTGACCATAGTAGAGAGCATAGTTTCTTAGTAAAGCTACGTATTTCCATCGTCTTTCAGTACTCCGTTCCTCTTCAATGGATGCTATCTTAGTGTTACAATACCTAATAATAAGGTGACATTCTTATGCACTTCATTGTTACAAAGCGGTGTATGGAGGGATTATGGTACTTTTATTGTCATAATAGAAGATTTTTGCACATTAAAATGTGGGTCATACCTATATGGCATCCAATGTTTAATGGGTTCTCATTATAAATCAGAAAGATCTCATGTTATTGACACCATTGCCCCCTTGCAGGTGTAAGGTAAAGGAAGATGGTTGCCTTTGGGAAAAAGCTGAAAGCATCACAAATTGAAGAATGGGATGGGTATGTTTGAGCTAGAGAGTGCTTATAGCTTTTCTATTATCTTCTCATGCCAATCCTAGTTTTCCTTGCTCCTTCCAAAGCAAGCACCAGTGTTAGTTTCTATTTGTCATCACTGTAACATTTTTTCGCATGAAGTTGAGTCAAACATATTGCAATCTTCCATTTCCAATTGAACAATTCTGAAGTCGCTAAGTTGTTACCGACTTTCTTGCTTCCTTTCTTTTTCGAGCCCTATCCATAAATTTGTAACTTTTCCTGGCCCTCCTTGTTGTCTGATACCAGTGTAATTGAATTATTTGATTTTCTTTGTCAAATTCACAAGAGTTGGATTTCTTCGTTTTCGTCATGCTACAGTAAGTGCTTAAATGGATGTTATGAATAATCAGACATGCTGATTTTTTCTCCAAATCCAGTTATTACATAAATTACAAGCTGTTAAAGAAGAAAGTCAACCACTATGTCCGACAAATGGAGAACGGAGCCGCAGATCATGTTGGTTTTCTCAAAGATTTTTCGAGGATTCTGGATATTCAGGTATCTAATATCTGAGAATAAGTTTTAAGTGCAAACACAATTATCACTTGTTCAGAATATGTTGTCTAACTATTGTGTTGTGTGGCTAAGATTTTCCGTTGTATTTGTATCCTTAGAAGTGCAAGTGTTGACATTCCACCAAGAGTGAGTGTTAATGATTTGATAAGGTAGAAAGCAATTTCATTTATCCGAGTTTACCATTTTCAGATTGAGAAGATTGTCTTGTTCATCTTGGAACAACAAGGGCTTCTTGCAAGTAGGTTGTCCCGTCTCAGAGAGCAGCAAGTACCATCGCACAGCATGGAGAGTTGCACAATGTGGCTGAGCTACAAGAAGCCTATAGAGCTGTTGGATGCGATCTTCTAAAGCTTCTGTTTTTTGTTGAAATGAATGCCACTGGTCTGAGGAAGATCTTGAAGAAATTTGATAAGCGAGTTGGCTACAAGTTTACCAACTATTATGCCAAAACTCGAGCTAATCACCCTTACTCACAGCTCCAACAAGTTTTTTTACATCAGTCCTAAGAATGGCTTGTAGGCCTCGTCTGCATAGCCCCCAATCCCTTCACATTTCTTATGTAAATCGATCAACTCAAAACACAGGACCATTAAGCATTTAATTATAGCCAAAACCATATGTATTTCCTGAAATGTCAGGAGGCATGATTAGGACAAGAACCACTAAGACATACTTTCAAGAGGAACTAGATTTGATTAAATGGTTGGGCCAACAAGGGAAAAACTCGCGTTTGCAGCTTTAGATTATCATTCCGTGACCTTGGTACTTGTATATTTCTAGTAAAAGCTTAAATATTAACTTTTCTGGAAAATGAGGTTATGGACAACACTTAATTTCTGATCAGGGTTTTGGAGCTGTAGTGGGAACCATATCTCGCAATCTTAATGACCTCATGGATCATCAGGGAAGTTACATGTCGATATATGATCATCCCGTTCTTCCTCACAAGGTAACATCTTCTTTCAGTTTCAATTTTTGTATAAAGTTTGGTACATTAGACACTAAACTCATCAAGTGATTTCAAGTTATTGTTTTCTCCCATGATTGATTTCACATGTACCATGCAAAATGTTTGCAGGATCCTGTCATCCTTTCACTCAATGCTGCTGTAGATAAGTTAACACATTCAACGAATTTCCTCCAATTTATGGGACGACATGCAATGATTTTGCAAGAAGATGTGCTTAAACCAGATGAAGAAGAGATTCTCGACCAGGAATACCATTTTCCATCTCTCCTTTTGAACTTAGCAAACACATTCCTGTATATGGTCAATACATACATCATTGTTCCAACGGCTGACAATTACTCCATGAGTCTTGGATCAGCAGCAACTGTTTGCGGAGTAGTCATTGGATCAATGGCAGTCGCCCAGATGTTCTCCTCTGTCTACTTCAGTGCATGGTCTAATAGATCTTACTTCAGGCCTCTCGTGTTTAGTAGTGTTATTCTTTTCATAGGCAACCTGTTATATGCATCTGCATATGATCTGAACTCCATATCAGTTCTTCTGATTGGTCGTGTCTTCTGTGGGTAAGGAACTTCTCTGTTCTCTCTTACTGCTCGAAATTTCCTAGATTTTAGAAAACATGTTTGGTTAAACATGAAAATAAATGGAAGATTTGATAGTCAAACTCATGATAACATATGCTCTTGATTTTGGTGTTCTCCTGCAAGAGTGACAATATCGTGATCATTTGAGGTTGGGGTCTGCAAGAGCTGTCAACAGACGCTACATTACAGACTGCGTTCCTTCCAAATTGAGATTGAAGGCCTCTGCGGGTTTCGTCAGTGCAAGTGCACTTGGAATGGCATGTGGTCCTGCCCTGGCTTGTTTGTTCCAGACCAGATTCAGGATCTACACATTCACATTTAATGAAGATACCTTACCTGGCTGGTTTATGGCGTTGGCATGGCTTATTTACCTTGGGTGGCTATGGATTGCATTTAAAGAGCCTCCTCCCCGTCAAGTAAATCCTGTTCCTGTGATAACTAACTCGGGTATGTAATAGATCCATCACCATCTCGCTCTCGCATCTGTTTTTTTCATAAACATTAAATGGATAAGATTGTGCTGAATTTTTTATAGTCATTGAGTGGATTTCCTTTGAATATTTCCTCTGTAGACTGATCTCTTTGTTTTGCTTCCGACAGGCCTTATAGAGAACAGTCATGTGGAGAATGGTCTGGAAAGGCCTCTTATTGTAAGCTCAGCAGGAAAGCCACTAGACGATGATAATGATGATGATCAAGACTACGACGACAATGAAACACCTTCTAATGAAGTCCACAAGCCTGCTACCTCGATTGTTGCTGCATATAAGCTGCTCACTCCATCTGTCAAGGTAATATTTCATTTTCTTTGCTGCTAGCTGAAGAAATTTTACACAGCAGAAAAAATTCAACTCAAGTGCATGCCAAAGGAGTAAACTACCCTTTATCTGATCAACTCAGTAGCCATGGGCATAGATACCTCTCTCTGGCCCAACACGAAGGGTCTAAGGCTAATGGCTTCCTCACATAAGCAAATACTCAGATTCTTTCAAATGCAGCCATGCAGGGGTAATCCTTATTTATGCACAAACATCTCTCTTGGTCACCTAGCTTCAATCTCTGACCCACGTGCGTATCAGCTTCATTACGGTACTGCCTAATAAATTGATACAACTCTTTCAGGTTCAGTTGTTGATATACTTCATGCTCAAGTTAGTGGTGGAGATAATACTCGCTGAATCAAGTGTTGTTACGACATATTACTTCCTGTGGTCGACTCAAAGCATGGCAATTTTTCTTGCTTGTCTCGGACTAACAGTTCTGCCTGTGAATGCTGTAGTTGGAAACTACATCAGTAACATGTTTGAAGAAAGGTAATAATCTTTCGCAATAGTTTCAGATTGTCTGTTACAAAATACCTAGACATGATCATGATCCTTGGTTATATTAACTTGCATTTGCAGGCAAGTTTTACTGGCATCGGAAATTATTGTGTGCTTAGGAGTCATGCTAAGCTTTAACATGATAATCCCTTACTCAGCCCCACAGTATGTCTTTTCCGCTTTAATCACATTCGTCGCTGCTGAAGTACTCGAAGCTGATCATCAACTACTTAGTCTTGCTGATTCTTTTTGCTTTCATTCTCAGATCCTTTTTCATCTTGTACGTTCTGCTGCATAAACCCAGGTGTGAACCTTTCGCTCTTATCCCGTGTCATGTCGTCAAGGCTTTCCCATGGGACATACAATGGTGGGCTGCTCTCGACAGAGGCCGGGACACTAGCTCGAGTGGTTGCAGACGGAATGATAACCCTGGCCGGGTACTGGGGTATGAACGGGCTTTTAAACACGACTCTCATCCCTACTCTGTTCGCCTGTGTCGTTTCAATTATGGCCACCTGCTTCACTTACAACTCCCTCTACTGATCCTAGCTCTAGAGATTTATCTTTGAATCTCCATCCCCCGCAGAGGAATTTGTACAATATGATGTTTTTAGTTTGATCAAATGCATGTACAGCTCTACTAGGTCACTGGAATCATGATACATTAATGTTGTAGTGTTTGAGTGAAAGATCGGGTAAAATGGGTAGTGGATCAGATAATGGATGAAAATATATCACACATTACTTGATTCACTATTTAACAAATCACTTGATTCATTTTTTATTTTATTAGGAAAACATTGGAGGGCTAGATATACCTAACTCTTCGAGAGACCGACAGAGACGGTAGACGGTGAACCGTCAAACGTACAACGAGCATACAATTTTGGGCGAACAAGCGAACCTAATCCTAACATGCTAGGGACGACATAGACTAAGAACCGAAGTCAAGCGCCTCTAAGTCGTGGCACCACTGGCCAACGGTACATCAGAAGTCTCTGTGGGCAGTGAAGATGATCCTCCAAGGAAATATTTGAATCACGAAGTCGGCTCGATACACACCGCCTCAACCCCAGTCAGACCCGACTCCAGACGTCAGAGTCCTAACTAAGAAGAAGATCACCAAGACCAACCGGAATCACAACCGGGAACCACCCTAGTAAGACGCACCTGAAAGCCATTTCAGAAATCTTTTGGGACCCTTTCGGAATTTTGATCCAACACTTTTGGGATTTAATTTCAATTCTTTCAGGTAGTTGAATTTGTTGGGGCCCTTTCGGAATTTTAATCCAGCTCGTCTCGGGTTTAATTTCAATTCTTTGGGGTAGTTTTACTCTTTCTCTGTACTCTCTCTGTGTGTGTATCATGCTCCCACATAAAAAAATCAGAAATATAGGACAAGGCTAAACCATCACTATGTCATGGGATTTATATGGTTATGCTAAAAACAAATTAGAGGACTAATCCAGGCAAGATGAGTATTTGCATGCAGTGCAATGCATGATATTTTTTTGTTTTTTTTTTTTAATGAAACTATAAATAAACGTGACTTAACTATGCATGCAGAGATATTAATCTAATCCTCTCTCCATACTTGAAGTTTTCATTGTCCCTAATGAAAATCAGTTATAAAGACAACAA
Source organism: Persicaria maculosa (assembly GCA_963922045.1). Lineage (NCBI taxonomy): Eukaryota > Viridiplantae > Streptophyta > Magnoliopsida > Caryophyllales > Polygonaceae > Persicaria > Persicaria maculosa. The sequence continues at coordinate 56,250,057 of OY998258.1, read as the reverse complement.
AAATTAAAATAAATCACAACCGAGAGAAAAGGGGACATACTCGATGTTGCTTCCGAAAGCGATATGCAAAGAGGTTGATCGGGTGTGCAGAAGGTTCATTTGGGGAGAAACCGGAGGGACCCGCAAGCTTCAATTGGTGGCCTAGAAAGACAACTGCAAACCCAAGTAGCTTGGTGGAACGGGGATCCAAAATGCGCAGGACATGAATGTGACGCTAATTGGGAAACTTCTGTGGAGATTTTTGGTGGAGGATAGCCCGATTTGGGTGAAGGTCCTGCGCAACATGTATACGTGATGCACGGGAATAGTCATTGCTCAGCCATCGTACTCGTGGAGGAGCATACAAGTTGGGATGAAAGAGGTAGTCGCTAAAGGGATTAGATGTGTACTTGGAGAAGGAAAAACTATCCTATTCTGGACGAACAAGTGGGCTGAAGGCAAACCTTGGGGTCGTCTTGAGGGTTGTTGTCCAAGGAAGCTTTAATGAATCTGTCTAGCTTTGAAGTGCGGGAGGGTATGGAGGATCTGATGGTCTGGCCTCTCACTGACAATGGTGAGTACTCGGTGAAATCCACGTATGACCTTATCCAATGAAACAAAGACGTGTGTTCGATTGACCAGTAGGTGTATAGATCCATCTTGAACAGATTCGGACTATTTCGGATTTCGGATTGAAATATTTGAGCTAAAACCCACATTCCACCGACCGGGTTGCATATCGATGAGTATAATTAGAAGGGTGGATTGGTTGTAGGGGGATTTGTATTAAGCGGTTCGGGAGACGGAAAGATCAAAGATCCATCCATCCGCTGCTTGCCCATTGGCACCCGAAGATCACCCGCATCACTCATTAGGACATTATTGGGAAGCTGCCCGGCCCGCCCCTCTCCGGCTATCCCCGAAAGTGGTGAAAAATCCGCCCCCAACACTCTCCAATCACACCGCGTTTCCTCTCACAATTAGCCCTTTTATCTATCAATCCGCTCAAATCTCCAGATTCAAAACACATCCAGATCCCCAAATCCCCCACCAAAAAACACACATCTTTTCAATTTTCTCAGATGGCTTCAGACCAAGACTTTCCAGAAGGATCAGTCCAGAACATTCTAGATCAGGTCAGCCTCAAATGGGTTTTCGTCGGCGGTAAGGGAGGCGTCGGTAAGACCACTTGCAGCTCCACCCTCGCCATCCTCCTCGCTAGGGCTCGGGCTTCTGTTCTTATCATCTCTACGGATCCTGCACACAATCTCAGCGATGCCTTTCAGCAACGCTTCACCAAAACGCCTACTCTTGTTAATGGGTTCACCAATCTCTATGCCATGGTTAGTTTTCTCTCTTCCTAATCATCCAATTTCATATCAATTTTGAATGTCTATGGTGGTCAGATTGGGTTCAGATTTTGGGTACTTGTAAATTGTAATGTGGTTTGTGGATGGGATTTGGGAAATTTTAGGGTAATCCCAGCCCCAGGCGACGGAATTGCCAGTTGGTTGTAAATTTGTGATAGGATAATTCTGAGTGCAAATTTATCTGTTTTTTATAGAATAAAAATCATGTAATCTTTTCTTTTTAGCACCAAGTCACCCTGCGTTCTAATGATTAAAAAAAATTAAAGCTAAGCATTCATCACAGCAAAACGAACACTTAAGGACACTCTTAACAGGTTAACCTCCAACTCTTAAATAGTTAAATCATCTTCAACGAGATTTTAATCCCCATGCCAAACATGGTGGTGTGTTAATTGAAGAATACTTGTCAATTCTATGATGGATATATACAAAACCTCTCCTTATAAAGAAAAATGTCTTTGACCATCCATTATCTCTCTCCTATTAGCAATTCACACACATTCATTTTTCAATATTTAAACACTAAAATGGTTGAAGTGTTCAAAATATCCTTTACTGTAAACAATCACTAAATACCTAGGTAAGGGGTAATTTGGACATTTGATTTTTAATGATGCAAGAAGCGGGAAATGGTTTGGACTTTGGTGTAGATTGCTAACAAAATATGAACAACACGATGTGGTTTTGTGAAAAGTGTCCTAAATGAAGGGTATTTTGTTTCTTTTATCCATATTATGGTAGTATCAGAAAAAATGTCCTTTAAATCTGTGATCTTTCATTGATCATCATTTCTAATCTAAGGTATGGTAAATTCGAATAGTTTATTTTTGTTAGTTTTCAATTGAAGAAACTATTGGTTCAGTTTCTCAAGTTGTAATTCCGATATTAGATTTAGAACTAAATGGGGGCAATGGCAAGATGCATAGATAGTAGTGTAGCTTCCCAAGTGGACTGGACATATCAGCCCCGTTGGAGCATTTGTATTGGTTTCTAGGTTTCATTCCAGACTTCCAGTGGCATCATTTAACTTCAAATATTATGCCATTAATTGTTCCAAGGGGATGGACATGGTTCCAGTTTGTAGCCCTGATGTGATTTTTTTTTGTTCCATTTCCCCATTTCTTAGGAGGTGGATCCTACTTTGGAGAATGATGAGCTTCCTGGTGCGGATGGAGCAGATAATCTTATTTCAGAGTTGGCTAATGCAATCCCTGGAATTGATGAAGCTATGAGCTTTGCAGAAATGCTTAAGTAAGCTTTTTGGCTTGGCAAATGCTGATATATTGTTCATTACTTCAATTTTGGCCTTTTGGGAAACTTTTTTTATTTCTTTTTTTTTTTGGGGGGGGATGACCTGTAATTAAACTATGTTTGGTTTTGATGGTGGGTGTAATTCATATTGATATTTCTTTTCTCACAATGAGCTGACATTGAGGAACAAGAGCAGGGGGCAATCTAATGTGGGTGTCACATAGGTCCTAACTCCACGACTTTGCTTTTTTTTTTTAATGCTCTAGTGTTCTATCACATAATTCACCCTTTCTATTTTTATTCCTATGAGTTGAACATGAAATCGTGTACATAAACTTATTTTAATTACATCCTTCTTTTTCATGCTGGTTGTGGCATTCTCTTAGTTTGTTCTTGGGATCCTATTTATTATTTTGGATGAAAACTTGGGAGCCTGTTAATTATCAAACATATAGCATACTTTTTTTTTTTTGTTAAGGAATCTTAGTATTTTACAGGTTTCCTTATATATATAAGACAAGCTTTCTTTGTTTGACAGGTTGGTGCAGACAATGGATTATTCTGTTATTGTATTTGACACAGCTCCTACTGGCCATACTCTTCGCCTCTTGCAGTTCCCCTCAACATTGGAGAAGGGGTTAGCCAAAATGATGTCCGTGAAGAACAAATTTGGGGGTCTTCTGAGTCAGGTAGACTTTGTTACCCCGGGGGAGTAACATTCAAATTTGTAATTTTTGTTCCCTCACCTGTTTAGTTAGATCAGTGCATGCTACAATACTGGGATTACTGGCAATAGTTGGTTTTATGAATCCAAGTATTCTCGTAAGCAGAGTCTGTTTGCCATTTTTATGGAATATGCTGACTCGACAGTGACTGGTTTAAGCTTGCACAAACATGCTTATCTTTAATTCTGAAGTCTATTAACCCTATTTCAATTCTATTTTTATGGAGGGTTCTAATGTCGATTCAATTTTGATACCATTTGTAACAATGTAAGCTTCCTATAAGACAATTATTTTCACTCATGCCCGAGAAGAGGAAGAGAAAACATCTTTTTGCTAGATGATTGCAAGAAGCTTTTGAATTTCTTACATCTTAAGAGAGGGGTTATATTGTTACATTTGCTCTTCACCTCAGGAATTCATTACAAGTTTGACATTCTTGGCATGAAGTGTGACTGGTGTTCTTTTATTCTGCATTGTCAGATGACACGTCTTTTCGGGGTGGAGGATGATTTTGGTGAAGATGCAATCCTCGGAAGGCTTGAAGGCATGAAAGAGGTGATTGAACAAGTAAATAGGCAATTTACAGATCCGGTAAGAATTTATTTTGCCTTTCTTTTTTCCTTTTTATAAATTAAAACATAATTCTAATTAGTGGGTTGTTGTACCTGACACTAATAAATACGACACAGAAGAGTTGCAGGCTAAATATGGTTTCCAAATTCCAATGCTAAATTAGTACAACCCGGAGGAATGAAACCAAATAATGAACCAAGATGAATTAAGATATGCAAAAAACATCCAGTAACAAGTGAGTTTTCACAAAACCTTGTATTAAATGCAATATTGGATGAAATACTGGCTGTGAAATATTTACTGATAGCTCTTTTTTTCTTTTTATTACCAAACCATTAAAAATTGTGGATAAAACTGACATGGTTTCTTTGTATGATGGTTTTTAAGGGTTCAATAATAACTAGTACAGCCATTGCACTATGGCGCAATTTTTTTAAAAATAAAATCGTAATTATTAAACAAATTAATATTATAAAATTAAATAAAATATTAATAAAAGTTGACATAACATTAAAAAGGTGTAATTTTATTGGTTGAAAAATCTACAATTAATGTGGTGATAACACCTCATCAAAAAAGTATTTTGTAAGAAAAAATATTACAGTGTACTTGCTTGCGTTCGTCTGAATAAATATTAGACAAATCGCTCCACCAACTAAGAACGGCCATGAATAAATATTAGCCCATATATTGCGTCTCCTTTCCTCCAATTTTTTAAAATGTGAATTGATCTCCTTTATGAGAAGCAAAGCAATTTAAAAGATAAAACTAGTGTTCATATGAATGAACTCATTTACAATCTTGAGACTGCATTTAGTTACTGAGGGATGGCTTGGGGTTAGCTTCAAAACACGCTAAGGCTGTCTTTTTCTGATGCTTTCCCCTATTATAAGATGTGTGAGCTTCTTCCTCGCGATGACAGGATGAACAACTCCCAATCAACTCGAATTCATCCCTGGGATGTTGTTATGCCCCCTTTTCTTTCTTTTTTTGTTCAGACCCTGGCATGCTCTTGCTAACCGATGCATCCCCTGCCCCTTTGGTTTTATTTGATGCAGGACATGACAACTTTCGTCTGCGTCTGCATCCCTGAGTTTCTCTCGCTGTATGAAACAGAAAGATTGGTCCAAGAATTGACCAAGTTCGAGATAGATACTCATAATATCATCATTAATCAAGTGATCTTCGACGATGAAGGTGCTCAAACATTTCTTATCATGTTGTATGTGATTGTTCCTCTTATTGGATGAAGCTCTTATTCTCTTATATGCTGGTCTTTCTAGCTGTTCAATCTAAATTGCTCAAGGCAAGAATGCGAATGCAACAAAAGTACATTGATCAGTTCTACGTGCTGTACGACGAATTCAACATTACAAAACTGCCATTGTTATCTGAAGAGGTATGAATCCGTCTTATTCTTTACAACAAAGATACTTGTTTTAATCATTTAATCCCAATTGGCTCATTGGCCTGGTGTTGGTTGAAGTTTCAATCCTACCAAATTCCATACACATTAAATTGTTGTACAGGTATGTGGAGTGGCCGCATTGAAATCATTTTCACAACATTTCAACACACCATACGTAGCTTTGGCATCAAAGGACCCTGTAGAGCATTTGGAGAGGAGAGTATCGGAATTGAAGGTACAGTTGACAGAAGCCGAAGAGGAGCTAGAGAAAGTGCGCAAGGGAAAACAGAAGATTTAGCCTCTGCGAGATTCGGTAGATCTGTATTGAGTTTCTACTCCTTGGACCTCTCGCCCCTCTTTAACATATACGATTAGAGTTCTTGATATCATATTTATTATATCTTGTAGTCGTATAAGCCATTTTGGTTATCAAGAGTACTCAGTCTTTCTACAAGCCTTGTTGCTTTCCTTTCGTCTGCATTTGTTTGGTAGAAAATGCATTTGAAATACATTGTTGAAAGATAATAGACGTTGATTTTTGTTCGCTGATCTTTTACCGTATACCCATGTGTGCTTTGTCGTCTCCCTGTATATTATAGCAGAAGTTGTACTGCACAACACAACTAGTTCGGTACCACACTATGTGCGTTTTTTTAAGTTTAAAGAAATTTGATATTAATACCCGTTCAATTAGCTAATTAATTTCTTATACTTTTTAATTGTTACGTAATATTTCTATATATCTATCTATATACATATCTTAAAACCAATGCATAGCTCCTATGTGGCGCGTTGTAGCTAGTTAATTATTTTTTATGCCCTTTTGAGGCATATGTGAGCAGGCCTCTCGTGAGTCATCCAACCAGGAAGGGCGATCGGAAGAACCGCATCGCCGGACGCTGGACGCCGATGACGATCAGAGAGGAGCGAGCTAGACCACGGACGGACAGGATGCAACTAATATAATGCCTCTTGATGGTGTCATTGCATTTTACTGATCTGTCATTGTATTTTATTGATCTGTCATTGCCTAATCAAGTCCAAAATGGCACTTTACTAATCTGTCATTGCATTGTTCTGTCATGGAGGAAATTATGTCATTTTTTCATTGTTCTGTCATTGCATAATCCAGTCCAAAATTATAAAAGTTGCTACTGTCATACTACCTCCGTTGCAAAATATAAGGCCTTTTGCTTTTTGGCACGTTTTTTAATGAGCTAAAAACTTAATGAAATATTAAATTTTTATTAAATTTTTTTACATAGTATTATACATATTAACAATATGTATAATACTATGTAAAAAAATTTAATATTTCATTAAGTTTTTAGCTCATTAAAAAACGTACCAAAAAGCAAAAGGCCTTATATTTTGCAACGGAGGTAGTAGTTTTTTAGGCCTAAACTTCACAATAAAACAACCCCACTGTTAATGCCATGTATGGTTGTTGTCATTATTTTTTTAGGCAATAACTACACAAAAAACAGCCCCATTCATTAGGCAAAGATGTCATTATTTTTTTAAAGCCAAAGTTGTACAAAAATCAGCCTCTAAGTTGCATAAAAATCAGCCCCTAAGCCAAAGCTGCACAAAATTGCATTGTATGGGTTGCTGTCATTATTTTTTTAAGCCAAAGTTGCACAAAAAGCAGCCCCTAAGTGCAAACTATTTACATCAAAGGGTAGTCACAACATATCACTGTATTTTTAGGCCATTCACAAACCATTTATCTTGTTCACAACAACAAAGTAAAAGGCCAACCCATTCACATAACAAAAACGGCCCTTGGTCAATTTGTTCGAGATATCCATTACAAAGCTTGATTTTGCCATTACACTAATGAAAACATGTACCATTACAATGTAATTACAACCAAAGATATCCACCCTATCTTGGCCATTTCACCATTACAACATTTATAAGCATGCAAAATATTTGCATATTCAGCATGTACCAGTACAAGTTAACTCAGTGTTCTTCTCGACTAACACTTGCTTCTCTTTCAGTAACTCATTGATTACTCCCTTTGCTTCTTCTCCATATTTAGCATCCATCCATACAAAATATTTGCATTTGTCAATTGACCCATATCGACTACAAGTGACAAACCTTCTCCCAAAGTTGTCCTTTGTACGAGCGGTGAATTGTCTTGCTCCAAAGCCACAAAAACAAGTCCTCATCCGGTTGTTGGAAGAATAACTTGAGCTCTTCGTCTCCTATTTGTAATGATATAACACAAATAAAGGCAAAGTTGCACAGTTTCCACCCAAACAAAAAAGCAAGACAAATATTGCACAAGCAAACTAACTTGTTAGTGGCGGAAATGACATAAATAGAAATACTTCCAGGTAATTATGAGCTTTTTCGCCCAAATTGAAGACAACCATAAACTAGAAATTTGAGGACGAATTCGCACCAAATTAGGATTTACCTTCTCTAGTTCGCAAACAGCAAATCAGCACCTTCGCCTTGCCCCTTGCTCTCTGAAATCGATTCCAACCGAAGCGGATTAAACTTCTTGATTTAACTGAGAATATAACGGAACTCTACAAGGGGTGGTCTTTTACTAGCGGAAGCCTTATAAAGGGTGGGTTCCGATAATTAAACATTTAAGGGGTGGTTTTGAGCAAATGTTTTTATGCACTTTACCCAAAAATCTATTAAATGGGCCACGAATATCCAAACGCTTATTGGGCCTCACAATAGGAATCCAACGGGTATATAATGCAGCTCACAAGCAAGGGTTTATCTTCCTCGTTTGGCTCGCAAGAGATCCGGAAAACCCTAGTTTTCGCTTCGCCAGCTCCTCTGTGCCGGCATCCCAAAGCGAGCAGCCATGGGTACCGTACTTTCTTCTCTCTGTTTCCGATCTCAATCTCACCTCCATTATCTTCCAATCTGAAACCTGTAGTTGCAATTCGCTAATATTTCCTCTTCTGTTTCTGTTTGCAGGTATCTCTCGTGATTCTATGCACAAAAGGCGCGCCACTGGAGGCAAGAAGAAGGCTTGGAGGAAGAAGCGAAAGTATGTGATTTCTTCGAAAACGATCTATCATTTTCTGTCTTTTATTCTGGTTTTTTACTGATCTTTGTTGGATTGATACTCGGAGCTTCTGCGAAATGGATTTCTCTGATAAATTGAATTTTTTTTTGGTTATTAATGTGGTGTAGCAAGTTTTGAAGTATAGATCTGCTTGCGATGTAATAGAATTCATTCATGTTCTTACTCGCCTTTTATGAAACGTAACCGGTGGGTTTGTTTTTTTTTATTTAATTTGCAAGAGGTTTTACTTGGAAGATTTGATTGTTGTGACTCATGTATGCATTTGCAGTACCACTATCTTTTTAAGTTTTCTTCTTTCCTGATAAATTATCTTATTGGATGGACGCTTTGTTCAATTGTTCAAGTGTGTACCATTAGAAGGGTATTAGTTCTCTGTGGGTATTTCTGTGTGTTATTATACTATTTGAATGATCTATTTAATTCTAGCTGTGCTGTGAGTAAATGATGTTGTGAACTGTTAACTTATGAAGGTATGAGCTCGGGAGACAGCCGGCAATGACTAAGCTGTCCAGCAACAAGACAGTCAGGAGGGTTAGGGTCAGGGGTGGTAATGTGAAGTGGCGTGCTTTGAGGTTGGATACTGGAAACTACTCTTGGGGTAGTGAGTCTGTGACCAGGAAAACCCGTATCCTGGATGTGGTGTACAATGCATCCAACAACGAGTTGGTTAGGACACAGACCTTGGTGAAATCTGCTATTGTTCAGGTTGATGCTGCACCTTTCAAGCAGTGGTACCTCCAGCATTATGGAGTTGACATTGGTCGCAAGAAGAAGACTGTTGCTGCCACTAAGAAGGAAGAAGTATGTTTCTGTGAATCTCCAATTTCTTATTTCCAATATCTTTAAATTTGTTTATTGACTTGCCTGTGTATTCGAAGTTCTAATTCAAAGTGCTGTTATGTTAGTAATTTTTTCAATTTGTGTGCCTATCTTGTCTATCATATTATGGTGGTGTTTATTTTTTTCCCTTCATATTTCTTCTCTACTTTAATAAATGTTTTGATGTTTATAACCTCTCCTTCATTCATAGTTGAAGGGCATGATATGCACCCTTGTGATCTTTTCGTGCGAGCTCCTAGTTGTATAGTCTTCATTTCAGTTTTCACGGTTGATTTGAAGAGCATTGGAGTTGATTAGACATGGATGGGTATTGTGGAATTTATGACTTGTAATCAATGCCCCTTCTCTTTATTTGTTTAATGTCAGGACGGTGAAGGCACCGAGGAAGCAAAGAAGAGTAACCACGTCCAGAGAAAACTGGAGAAGCGCCAGCAGGGTCGCACTCTTGATGCCCACATTGAAGAACAATTCAGCGGTGGACGTTTGTTGGCTTGCATCTCATCTCGCCCTGGCCAGTGTGGTCGTTGTGATGGGTGAGGGCTGTGTGTTTATACATCTTTTTTTTCGAGATAACCTCCATGTGTGAAAGCTCTGTAGCTTTAAAAATGTTCATTGTTTACATTCATGTCATTTAGCATTTTCTAATGGCTAAGTTTATCATTGTGGGAGGCATTAATCAATTTTGAGCACTCCTGTCTGTGCAGATACATCTTGGAGGGCAAAGAGCTTGAATTCTACATGAAGAAACTCCAGAAGAAGAAGGGCAAGTCAGCAGGTGCAGCTTAAACATTTTATCCTTTCCAGTAAAAGAGCTTAGTTTGTCTATCTTCAAGTTTCAAATTATGGATTGTCCTTCATCATGGAACTAGGAATGCCTTTTTGACAGTTTGAATCTTTAATATGAGTTTGGTTAATTTCCATCATGTTTTTGTATTGGTTACTAGCAGTGTTGGGGAACAACATACTCATTTTACTTTCACCTCTGCCGTTAATCAACTGCCTAGATTGCTCATTTTGGTAACCTCTACTCTTGAAAAAATCCATATCATGCAATTATATACATTCTTTAGAAGCTAAGCTCTTGTGGTAGTAAATAGTAATTTCTGTAATGTTTTTCCTTCACAAGCTACACCATTTGCATTCGTATGCTTTTATGGTTTATAAATTTATGATGGATGCTCAATGATAATATGGAAACCTGATTTAGTTAGAGATTCGACACAAGCTAATGCAAAATCATCAGTGCATGCCAATAAAAAAAAATACTAGTGTTCAGTTTCTTTTATAAGTTCTATCTTCTTCCGTAAGTTTCACGCCCTCCGATTGCCCTAAATTGTTAAATTATTTCATAAAATATCCCCTTCCCATGAATTGATTTCTCCGCACTACAAACATCAAATTGTTGTTCTGATCCTGCGGATTACTAGTTGAAAGTCAATTTATCTAATTGAATATGTGGATCAAGGATTCCCCAAATTCCTCCCCAATCATGCGCTTTGTAAGCTTCGTTCAACCTTGCCTCAACCAACGTCTCCCTAATCCCTATCCTGCTTCGTTGGGCCGCTTCATCCCAACGACGGTGAACGATCACTAAAGGGATGCAGAGGTGGCAGTGGCCCAAGGAGTCAACCGTGCCCCTGGCTCCATGGTGATGGCGAGCCTCAGCTACAGGATGGGGATGGAACTCCGGTTTTGCCCTTAGCTCCTCTTCAAGTCCTAGCTTCTCTGCGACACCATCCTCGACCTCTTCAAGTCCTAGTTTCCTAGTCCAAATCATGGTGTGCTCCGATTGCTGCCGGCATAAATTCGATCCCTTTGGTGTCACTCTTATCTCCATCCCCCAATTTTGATGTGTATATGAGTGTGCGGGTTGAGATTGAGCATCCACTGGATCGAGTAGACTAATGTAAAATGAATTTGGTGAGAATGGGAAAAGGGTTCAGAGTTTGGGCACCATGATCGGATCCAGAGCATGTTGGAGGACCCGTTGATTTTTGGCCAATGGGATTCAAAAGGGTTGAACGGTGTTATATCCGGCTGTACTAAGGAAATCGGCAAAATAACCCCTTAACTTCGGGAGAAGGGGTGCCTTCGTGGATCTCTCACTTCGAGAAATCAAAATAAGAGAAACCGGTTGTACGTAATTATTTCAATATATACATCGAGGTATTGACGGAGATTCGCAAATATCGCAGAACAGAATGTCATACGATGAGATAGAATACAATAGAAACAAAGGCAGGGAACGGGTACTCTTAACGGTCAAAGCGAGCCCTTTCATTCTGAATTCAAAAATTCAGAATGAATCAAATCTCCCCAAGTAGGATTCGAACCTACGACCAGTCAGTTAACAGCCGACCGCTCTACCACTGAGCTACTGAGGAACAACGGGGGATTTGATCTCATAGAGTTCAATTCCCGTTCTCAACCCACGACCCACATGAACTCGAAGCTTCCTTCGTAACTCCCGAAACTTCTTCGTAGTGGCTCCCTTTCATGCCTCATTTCATAGGGAACCTCAAAGTGGCTCTATTTCATTATATTGCATCCATAACCTATAACCTATTATATAATTACAAGATAAAATATTATATATCCTTTCCTTTTTTTAAAAAAAGGATGATCTCATAAATTGAGCTAAGATACGACATTAACATAGAAAGATTCGTTGCACTCTAATAGAAATCAAAGCATTTTCATCCTATTTAGCTTCACCAAAAGCCTCTATTTCCTATGTCAAATTTATAGCACCTCATCCACTTCATCTTCTTCACACAATCTTCTATGTGGTATCTACATGACATCTAAGGGCATTGTAGATGGTATCATCATTAAGGGCTCAAATAAAGAGACTATCGACATGTCAATTTGCCAAGTCTGTTTCTTGTAGCAAGTTCTAACGTTGTTTGGATTTGCTAAAAATTTGTATTTGATAGTTTGCCCTTAGAGCATCCCCAACAGCTTATGTAAAATAGAGAAAATGGGCAATTTTAGAGGAAATATAGGTTTTTTTTAACCCCAACAGCTTTTGTAAAACCATCTCTAAAATAGAGAAATGGGAGGAAAGAGAAAAAAAAAATCTCTAAATTTAGAGGAATGCTTAAAATCCGTAAAATTAAATGTATTCACTCCTTCCCATGTCTACCCTTATTCATTGGTTGTTACATATTGATTTAATTAATTTATTGAAAATTTATTTATTAAATTATGAATTTATGCATTTATTAGTGTATAATAAATGTATAAATATGTAAATTAGAGAAACTATTGGGGTTAGAGTATAAAAATTATAGAGATTTTGATATTTTTCTCTCTATAATAGAGAATTTTTAGAGAAGTTGTTGGGCTTGCTCTTAGAGGGTAAATCTAGGTCAAAGAAAGAGGAGATTCTAGTACATCTGGCATTGAAGCGCATCGTGTACCTCTAGCGTTGTAGAACATCTAGTATATGAGTACATCTGGCATTGCATTGCATTAGTACGTCTGACGTTACACATCTTGTACATTTGAGAGGATTCAAGTCAAGGTGAAGATGTGTTTGGATGACTTGAATCTAATATGGTTTATCTGAAGGGGTTTATTAGAGATAGATATATCTATAATTGGATCTAGATAAGATATATTTTAATTAAATTTAGATTTATCCTCTTGGGACTTACTGATCAATTTATTCTAGTAGGAATAGAATTATGTAAGGCTATATAATCTTTTGCAGACATACCCTAGATGTATTCAACACAATTTAGTTGGATTCTGACCTAGTGACCAGTAACTAATAGGGGTTCAGGGGCGAGCCCTTTGACCAGCAGGGATCCAAGAGGATCGAGAGTGAAACCCCAACTAGCAAGGCCAGGATCCAAGAGGCTAATGGTGGTTTCGCAGAAACGGTATTCTACGTTTCTTGTTTCATAGGTTTATCGTTTATTGGTCAGTATGGGTGACACATCTTGTATAGTCTTTGTCTAGTTTCGAGAAACCCCTTAATGAAATCTTTCAGAGTGGATGTAGCCAATTTGGTAAACCACAATAAATTGTGTGTTGATCTTGTTTGTTTGAATATCTGTTCTTTCTTCACAACAGTGTATATCTTTACAAAATCCCAATAATGTTAACACTTACATTTTGTGGTTGGAGGAGAGGTTGATCCAAAGATGCAAGCCCTTTTGGACACCTTGAGCTGCAGACATTTTAGAGTGAACAATTCCTCTTCCTGCAGTCATCCACTGCAAATCCCCTTCCCCTATTGTTCCTTTGTGTCCCGCAAAATCCTCATGTGTGATGCCCCCCTGTTCTCCCCAAAACACAAAATCAAATCATCTTCGTTAGCTTCAACCAGCCAAACGTATTAGAAAATATATGTTTAGTGATACGTTTGGGATACCCGATCCTTCGCCTGTGGGCTTCAGATCAAGAACCACGTCGTATATTTGCTAAGATCTTGCAATGCTCTTTGATATCTCTTGATTTGGAACAAATTAAACAACTAATTAAAATTCTGAAATAGCGACAATTTATGACTTAGTAATTTTCCAGCAATAGACAACAGGATTTAGCGACAGAAAAATAAGCGAAGAACAGCGAGGGTGAGTAGCGAGGACTGATCGCGCGGAACTCGGGCACACAGGCTCTAGGGCTCAGGGTGTGCGGGTGAAGCACGCGGGTGACGCTTCGCTGGGAGCGATGAAGGCTGGCGAGTGCGGGAGCGAAGGCGGGGGCGCTCGCTAGGAGCGAGACGCTGGCGAGTTATGCGAGCGAGAGCGGGAGCGCAGGAGCGGATGCCCGCGCTCGCTAGGAGCGACGCTGGCCGCGGTTGTCGCCAAGCGCTAGGGTCCTCGGCTATGCGTCTGTGTCGACTAGGGCTGAGCGCAGGGGTCTCCTCGGTCTCGACAAGAACAAGGTGAGGGTTTGGGTGTTTGGTGTGACTGCCGAAAACTTCCAAGAACACAAGAGCAAGATATCTTTTTGGGATTGATAACCAAGAACCCTTTAATCCATAAAGGGGTTCTCAATTCTATTTCAATCTGAATAATTCAAAGTGCATAACATGAATTTATAGAAAACTATGAGAGATCTAACAAATCCTTCTTTGCAAAGGAAAGGGGTTTGGATAGATTAATTCTATCTAAAGATAAATGAAATAACTTAAAGATAAATAAATCCTAAGAAGATAGATATTTAATAACTTGGTGGGTAAGTATTATATCTAGAAGAGATATAATTAAATTCCACCTTATTTAACTAATTGCATAAAATAACAAATTAATTAAATAACTAAAGGTAACTCGGCCCAACACCACTAGTGTACTCGACATGGGCCTCCATCTTAGTCGACATCTTCTTGGCCCACTCGGTATGTGATGGTCTCGAGTGGTCCATGATGGTGCCGAGTTTGGTTGAGTCAAGGAGGGTGCTGACGAGTCTTCATGAGCTCCGTGTGTGGACGCAGGCTCACTTCTTGTGCTGGCGGTGTAACCTTGAGCCAAGTGATCCAGGGTGGCCTGAACCCTTGCTCTAAAGTTCCATGGTGACGAACAAGAAAGGCCTTAGTTGCATTTTGAATCTTCTTGGCCCTTGCACGAGTGACAGTGCCATCAAATGGAACCTTCATGTTGTCCTCAATGTCACCAGGAGTCATCGATAATTGCACGGCATCATTCTCCTCCACTTGACTTCGATTTGTCCTCAAATCGTCGTCAGAGTCATCGTCAGGCACGAACAAGGATAGATCGGCGACGTTGAATGTAGAATGGACGCTGTACTTATCGGTAGGGAGATCCAGTTTGTATGCATTAGGACCCATCTTCTGAACCACTCTGAATGGTCCATCTCCCCTGGGGTCCAGCTTAGATTTCTGTTGTTGCGGAAACCTTTCCTTCCTGAGATGCAGCCAGACCAGATCACCAACGTTGAACTGTACATCCTTGCGATGCTTGTCCTTCGCGGCCTTGTATTGCGCAGTCTTCCTCTCCAGCTGCGCTTTGGTACGGTCATGCAAGCGTTTGATGAAGTCCACTTGCTTAGCTGCATCCACGCTCTCCTTTTCCTTATATGGCCGAGGCATCATGTCCACAGGTGTTAAGGGATTTCGGCCATATACTACCTCGAAGGGGGTCATCTTTGTTGCAGAGTGCCTAGACCTGTTATATGCAAATTCTACAAATGGTAGGCAGTCTTCCCACCTCCGCAGGTTAGTTCGTAGCATGACTCTAAGGAGAGCCCCAAGAGTTCTATTTGTGACCTCAGTTTGGCCATCAGTTTGTGGGTGACAAGAAGTAGAAAATAGCAATTTTGTACCCAATTTAGACCATAGAGTTTTCCAAAAAGAGCTTAAGAATTTAGGATCACGGTCAGAAACTATAGAAATTGGCAATCCATGTAAGCGAACAACATCTTTAAAGAATAAATGAGCAACATGAATAGCATCATCAGTTTTATGACATGGGATAAAATGATCCATTTTGGAAAATCTGTCTACAACAACAAATATGGAATCATGACCCTTAGAAGTTCTAGGCAATCCTACAATAAAATCCATAGAAACATCTTCCCAGGGTGCATTAGCAATTGGCAAAGGTTGGTATAGACCATTAGCATTAGATTTCGATTTGGCTTTAGCACATGTAATACAACTTTTGACAAATCTCAGCACATAATTAGACATTTTAGGCCAAAAGTAATGTTCCTTTAGTCCAGCTAGAGTTTTTTCGAAACCTCCATGTCCCCTAGATTCATGAATTTCTTGGGTTAACAATCGGCGAATAGAAGAAGATGGGATACAAAGCTTGCCCATCTTAAACAAATACCCATTATCAACAAAAAATGAATCAACTTCACATTTGGACACACATTGAGCATATATAGTTTTAAAGAAACTATCAGAAGCATACAGTTCCTTTATTAAAGCAAAACCCAACATATGTGCATCCATATGGTTTAAGAGGACATACCTGCGTGATAGCGCGTCAGCTACCACATTATCCTTTCCCTTCTTGTGGTGAACCACATAGGAAAAGGTCTCTATAAACTCCACCCATCGAGCAAGTCGCCTGCTGAGCACTGCTTGTCCTTTGAGGTACTTGAGAGCTTCATGATCCGAATGAATCACAAACTCTTTAGGCCAGAGATAATGTTGCCAAGTCTGTAAGCAGCGAACCAGTGCAAATTGCTCCTTGTCGTAGGTAGAATAGTTGAGCTCAGCGGTGCCCAACTTTTCGCTGAAGTAGGCGATGGGACGCTTGTTCTGCAGCAGGACCCCTCCAATGCCAGTGCTAGAAGCGTCACATTCGAGCTCAAAAGGTTGAGCAAAGTCAGGTAACTGCAGCACTGGGGCGTGTGTCAGGCGGTCCTTAAGGGCGTCGAAAGCCTGTTGATGTGAGTCAATCCAGCGAAATGTCACATCTTTCTTTGTCAGCTCATGTAGGGGGGCGGCAATCAGGCTGAAGTCTTTGACAAAACGTCGATAGAAGCCAGCAAGGCCCAAGAATGAGCGGACATGGGTGGGTGTAGTCGGCCTAGCCCACTCCTGAATAGCACGAATCTTCTCCTCATCCACCTTTAATCCAGATGCAGTCACTACAAAACCAAGAAAAATGATAGACTCGGATGCAAAAGAACACTTCTTTAGATTGGCATATAATTTCTCTTTCCTTAGACAATCAAAAACCAATTTTAAGTGACTTAAGTGATCATGCATATTCTTACTATAGATTAAGATATCGTCAAAATAGACAACGACAAATTTACCTAAGTGTCTTCTAAGCACATGGTTCATAAGCCTCATAAATGTAGAAGGTGCATTAGTTAATCCAAAAGGCATTACTAACCATTCATATAAACCATACTTAGTTTTAAAAGCCGTTTTCCATTCATCACCCTGTTTCATCCTAATTTGATGATATCCACTTCTAAGGTCAATTTTAGAGAAAATAGCAGCACCATGAAGTTCATCAAGCATATCATCTAAACGAGGAATAGGGTAGCGATATGATAGCATGCATTTAGGTAGGCATGGATGGGGTAGTTTGATAGAGGATATTTTAGGCATGTTTTTTTTAGTGTGGAATTGCATATTAGTTTAGATCATTCTTACATATTTTATAGCTTTATTTATATTATTTGGTTTTCGGAGTCTACACTAGTGTTTTTATATATTTCAGGCATTTTCGAGCTGGATCGTATGAATCCATAGATAGATCTATTGAGAAGGGATATGAATTTTTACGAGTATCAATTTTACTTCAGTGATTTTTAAATGTAAATTTGATGGGATTATTTCACAAATTGGAGACGAGATGACCGGCTTGAACCAACACTCGGGCAAATGAATGGGAATACGGCGCCGATTTGCACTCACTCGTTATACTCCGTATATTTTATTAGACATGTTAGTTACATAATACGGAGTGTAGAATTAGATGAATTGGATTTTATTATATTATATTTTAGGTTAGTTTAGAATTAGATAGAATAGATTACTATATATACACATTCTTACGGCAAAACATAAGGAGGAGGCCGAACAACAGTATACGGCCGAACATACGGAAGCCGTGGCCGACTGAATTTGATTTCTCTTTTACCCTAATTATGTTTTGTTTTATTTTTATGAAGACCTAAACTCTCCCGTTTCGTCTACACTTTGAAGCTTTGTTTGGATTGATTGTGAGTTTCTAATTCTTGTTCCTTATTTCCTATATTGAATGTTTCGACTTCTTTGTGCTTGAATGTTTGATTGTTTTATTCTGTCTTGTCTGATCAACTTGATAGAATCAATTCAATTGCTAAGGTTTTGTAGATTCATGGTTGTGAACCTTAACCTAAGTGGCAAACTTGTTCCTTTAGGGCTGGTTGAACTAATTGAATGAGTAGGAAGTTGGATGTGTTGTTAAATCCCTCTTTAGGGACTGCAAATACCTTAGTTAATCTCTGAACTTAAAGCTATCAATTGGGTTAAATCCTTCTTTAGGGACTGTTCGATTGATAAGGGTTTCTATGACTGGTTGGACTAGTAACTATATTAGGTCGGGACAAGGGCATTCATAGGAAACCTAAAAGGACAAGAGGAAGTTAGAATATCAATTTAACCAACTAAAGTGGATAATTGTAGGTGAAACTATTTTATTAATCGTTATCTCCATTAATTTGTTTATAGTTTATTTTATTTTCTTTCTTATTTACACCACTCAAAAACCCCCGTTTGATACTAATTGGTAAATAAACTTAACTTAGGAATAACTTGATTCTCTGTGGGATCGACTCGTGCTTACCACACTACATTAGTTAGTAAGTTCGAATTATTTTGATACAGTTAACGCGACTAAAAACCGTCTATCAAATCATAATAGGTTGCATTTAGCTTAGTTAAGATGCATTTCATTGATGGATTAAGCACGATTTGCATATTAGTTCTCTATGTTGCCGGAGTCGGAATCTACACGCTTTTATTGATTATTTCAGGTAATGGTGGATCCGAGGAGGAGACATGAGTTGATAACGCATTGGATGAGAATGTCTAGTTAATCGAAGAAGCTTACATGAAGATCTCAAGAGGTCCTGAGAAGAAGAAGCGAGCCTAAACGAAGAACAAGTCTGCAGAAGTTGTCGCCAGACATGCTGAACTTGTTTTGCACTTTCTGGAGGCCTCGATTGTCCGATTGACTATTATGACCATGCGTTGGAAAGCTCTTTCAGAGAACTACAACTTTCCTGTTGACAAGAAGAGCAAATTCATGATATATTTTCCGTGAAAAGCCCCTGGCTGCGGCCGCAGCAACCTTGCGGCGCCCGCGGCCAATCAATTTGCAAAGGGTTGGAGGAAACAGTGTGCGGCGGGCGCAGCACCTATGCTGCACCCGCAACATTGGTCGTCAGCGTTAATTCGCAGCGTTTTGATTAATGAAAACCCTAGAACTTATTTATTTCTTTCATGGCCGACTTTGATGTTTTAAAAGGCCAAGTTTTATGTTATTTTCATAACTTCTATTCTATTCTTTCATTAGACGCTTTAGAGATTTTGAGCGATGTCTTCCATGAGGAACTAAACTCATCTATTCTGCTTGCAATTTGAAGCTTTATTCGGATTGATTGTGAGTTTCTAATTCTCGTTCCTTATTTCCTATATTTGAATGCTTCAACTTCTTTGTGCTTGATTGTTTATTGTTTTGTTCTATCTTGTCTGGCCAACTTGTTAGATCAATTCAATCGCTAAGGTTTTGTAGATTCCTGGTTGTGAACCTTAACCTAAGTGGCAAACTTGTTCCTTTAGGGCTGGTTGAACTAATTGAATGAGTAGGAAGTTGAATGTGTTGTTAAATCCTTTTTTAGGGACTGTTCGATTGATAAGGGTTGCTAGGACTGGTTGGACTAGTAACTATATTAGGTCGGGACAAGGGCATTCATAGGAAACTTAATAGGACGAGAAGAAGTTACAAGGATCGCTTCAATCCAATAAAGTGGAAAATTGTAGGTAGAATTGCTTCTCCAAATTGTCTAAAAACCAAATTCATTTGCTTTGCTTTCTTTACTTTGCTTTGATAAAAGGCGAAACTTTCACACTCAAAACCCCCCTCTTTGGTTACTTTCATCGGCATTAAAATCATGCTTGAGTTATAATTTTCCCTGTGGATCGACCTCTTGCTTATTGCTATACTAGTTATAGGTTTGAGATTTTCTTTGGCGGATCAACGACAGGTTTTCCCTCCGTCAAATTTGGCGCCGTTGCCGGGGAATTTTTATTAATTCTTGTGTGTTTTTGGTGTTGATTTTGGTGTGGACCGTCTTATAGGGTCCATACCTGTGCTACTAATTCTTCTCTGTAGAAAGCATTGTAGAGATGGCGAACAACGCAAATCGTACTCTAAAGGAGCTTACTGCTCTTGATCTGGCACAACAACCCTTAGCAATCCAATTCCCTGCGCTGGGGGAAGGAGTCAACTTTGAGCTTAAGTCTGGGGTAATTCATCTTCTACCCAAGTTCCATGGGTTGAGTGGGGAGGACCCCCACAAGCATCTGTCTGAGTTCCATACTGTGGTAGTTGGGATGAAATCTGAGAACGTCACTGCAGAGCAAATCAAACTGAGAGCTTTTCCCTTCTCTTTGAAGGATGATGCGAATGAGTGGTTCTTCTATCTACCACCTGGATCTATTACTACTTGGGCTGAGATGAAGAGAGTCTTCCTAGAGATGTACTTCCCTGCAACAAAGCTAAATGCCTTGAAAAGGTCAATCAGCAGCATTGAGCAGTACGCGACGGAGTCTATTCATGAGTACTTTAAGCGTTTCAAGAAACTCTGCGCTAGCTGCCCATGCCATGGGTACTCTCAGAAGGATCTGGTTCTCTTCTTATTCAATGGGATTACTGATGGAGAGCGTAAAACGGTGAATTCCTGTTGTGGGGGAAACATGCTGAATAAGACGCCTGCTGCAGCTTGGGAAGTGTTTAAGGAGCTCTCTGAGGGCTCTAGGCAGTTCAACAAGAGCACTCGTGCTAGAGGGGTACTTGCTATTGATGCCCCAGTGGCTGCATTACAGACTGATATGGCAGAGATGAAGGAGATGCTCAAGAGGCTGGTAGTTGACAGAGCATCTCAGCATTTGAAAGCATGTGAATCCTACATCGATCCATCCCACCCTATGGATATGTACTCAACTTTGCAAGATCCTAGTGTTGAGTTGAATGCAATTGGGAATTTTGCTCCACAAAGGCCTAGGCAAGGCAACTTTGGTAATCCTGAGTACTTCAACAATAATAACTACAATGGAGGCTATCATCAGGGTAATGGCTATGGCAACTACCAAGAACCTTTCAATCAGCAAGGGGGGCAACATGCAAGGCCCCACCAACAATTTGAACCTCGACAGGGAGGCCAACCACACTCCAATGAGGCTATTGAGGATCCAATACAGAAATTGTCACGGTTGGTCTTGAAGGTTGAGAAACAACAATCAGACTGGATCACAAATTTGGAGAATCAACTGAGTCAGCTCATTCAGGTCTTAAGTGCGAAGGAGGCAAACGATTCAGGGAAGCTTCCATCGCAAACGGTTGAGAATCCTAAGGAGAATGTCAGTGCAATAACGCTTAGTAGTGGCAAGGAACTGGTTGTCACACCTCAAAAGGACAATGAAGAAATAATGGACGAGGAGATAGAAGTGCTAGAAGAAGAAGACGGAACTCACAGCGTGCGGCGCCCGCAGCACCCTTGCGGCGCCCGCGGCATAACAATGGAGCTGCGCCCGCAACAATTTGCGGCGCCCGCCGCCAGTGCCCCCATCGACCCATCGGTGCCAGGTACGTTTTCTTCGTCTTGTTCCCCTTCTTCCCTTCTTCCTCCTCCTTCTTCTTCTCCTTCTTCCCCTCTTCCTCCTCCTTCTTCTTCTTCCTTACCTATGGAAACTCCAAAGCCGGTTCCACCATTTCCGGAAGCTCTGAAGGATACAAGAAGGTATGAGAACGATAAGGAGATTTTTGAGACGTTCAGCAAGTGCGAGGTAAATATTCCTTTACTCAAATTGATTAAGAGCATTCCTAGATATGCTAAATTTTTGAAGGAATTGTGCACCATCAAGAAGAAGCAACGATTAAAAAAGAAGGAAAAGGTAAGTTTGAATGAAAATGTCTCTGCTATGTTGCAAAGGAAATTGCCTGAAAAATGTGGAGACCCAGGTATGTTTACAATTCCATGTGCAATTGGAAATACTAGATTCAAACAAGCCATGTTAGATCTAGGAGCCTCAATTAATGTTATTTCTTATAACATGTACATGTCTTTGGGTTTGGGTGCTCTGACTGAGACTGGGGTTACAATGCCACTTGCTGATCGATCACAAATCAGGCCAAGAGGCGTTATTGAAGATGTTTTGGTTATGGTAGATGATTTGTTTTTCCCTGTTGACTTCTTTGTTTTAGATATGGAGCAGGGAGCCCCAGAAACACCCATTATACTAGGAAGACCATTCCTGAAAACTGCAAAAACGAAAATTGATTGTTGTGAGGGTTTATTGACTATGGAGTTTGATGGAAGAAAGATAGAATTCTCTCTCTTTAATAATGCTAAGTTTTCTCCTGAAAATTATTTAGATATGCCTATTGCTGACAATATTGATCGCAACAATAATTTTCGTGATTTGTTAGAAACACCTAAAGAACATAGTTTATGGAAATTTGAACCTCCTAACAAATTGAAACCTTTTGTGATTCCAGGACAACCCCCAGGCATAGCTCAAGGAGAGAAGCTAAGGGTAATGGATGAGTGTTTGGACAGAGAGCTACACCTTCCAAGGGTGCCCGCATTTGTCAATGAAATGACAGGTGTAGGTGACCCTAGTGGAGGAACCTAGGCCAATCAAGGGCCATTACGTCGAGCCAACGACTTGAAACAAAGGCGCTTCTCGGGAGGCAACCCGAGGTAAGTTTTCTTTCTTTTTCCTTTTCCTTTTCCTTCACCCTGATTATATTTGATTTACTTTTGTTGTCTTTATTGTTTCATTGAGGACAATGAAAACTTTAAGTGTGGGGGAGAAGAATTCTGTATATATAGTGCATATAGGAGATCATATTTAAATTTCTGCACCATGTTTAATTTATGTCTTTTTTTTTTATTAATTTCTTGTTTATTTTCGTAATAAAAAAAATCCAAAAATAATCATGCATTGCATCCATTTGTGTTATTCAAATACCCATCTAACTTAGTTTGTCCTCTAATTTAAATTTCAAGCATGAGCATATAAATCCCATGGGGTTCTGGATGTTTTGATTATTGTCTTTATTTAATTTTTGTGGAACATGAGCTAGCAAATATAATTGAGCATGTATGATTGAGCTAAAGTATGATTGAAATCCTATGAACATGAACCTTGTGAGAATGTTTGGCCTTATTTAAAATCTTTTGCTCAATTGTGTGAATTACTCTCCTTGTGTTGCTACCTCTTGGCATTGACTGCAGTATCTATTTTTCAAGACCGACTCACATGTTTGTTGCTTGCGGAGTTTATGTTTATATTTTGAGTATTTTGATTAGAATTTGTGCATATTTAGTGAATAAGGTGGCAATGGTTGATGCACTTAGTAACCGGATCTATGCATGACACCCATGGGTATGATTCGCGCAAAAAGGTGTTGGAAACTATCCACTAGGAAAGAAAGCTTGATCATTGAGTAACCAGGTTCATTCATGACACCCATGTTTGCAACTTGCGTCAAAAGATGTTCAAGTGGACTTCATATTAGTAGGTTGAGGTGTTGATAGACCGGGACCATTCATGACACCCATGTTTGCGCCTCGCGTAAGGAAAGCACCAAGACAAGAAAAAAAGAAGAAAAAAAACAAAAGAAAATAAAAAAAAGTGTCACATTTTATTTAGTTGTCTTTATTGTGTCCCGCAAGTAATGACATTTCGGTAGATATTTGGTGATATGGTGGTCATTGTCTATGAGCTTAGTGCATTTTGGATTGAGTTGAGAGTTGTACCTTAAAGCCTAAACACATGAGTGAAACACATATTTCTGGTGAGGTTAGATGATGTCTACTTCTAAGCTTTGATCACTGGAATACATGCTATGACGTTTGTTTGTTTGGTTTATGTTTTCACCTGCTATGATGTTGCTTTTTGATGAGGTTGAAACTTGAAGGGATTTCCTGTGGGATGCGTTGATTCATGTTCATTCTATCATTGCTTGAGGACAAGCAAAAGTTAAGTGTGGGGGAGTTTGATAGCATGCATTTAGGTAGGCATAATAGGTTGCATTTAGCTTAGTTAAGATGCATTTCATTGATGGATTAAGCACGATTTGCATATTAGTTCTCTATGTTGCCGGAGTCGGAATCTACACGCTTTTATTGATTATTGCAGGTAATGGTGGATCCGAGGAGGAGACATGAGTTGATAACGCATTGGATGAGAATGTCTAGTTGATCGAAGAAGCTTACATGAAGATCTCAAGAGGTCCTGAGAAGAAGAAGCGAGCCTAAACGAAGAACAAGTCTGCAGAAGTTGTCGCCAGACATGCTGAACTTGTTTTGCACTTTCTGGAGGCCTCGATTGTCCGATTGACTATTATGACCATGCGTTGGAAAGCTCTTTCAGAGAACTACAACTTTCCTGTTGACAAGAAGAGCAAATTCATGATATATTTTCCGTGAAAAGCCCCTGGCTGCGGCCGCAGCAACCTTGCGGCGCCCGCGGCCAATCAATTTGCAAAGGGTTGGAGGAAACAGTGTGCGGCGGGCGCAGCACCTATGCTGCACCCGCAACATTGGTCGTCAGCGTTAATTCGCAGCGTTTTGATTAATGAAAACCCTAGAACTTATTTATTTCTTTCATGGCCGACTTTGATGTTTTAAAAAGCCAAGTTTTATGTTATTTTCATAACTTCTATTCTATTCTTTCATTAGACGCTTTAGAGATTTTGAGCGATGTCTTCCATGAGGAACTAAACTCATCTATTCTGCCTGCAATTTGAAGCTTTATTCGGATTGATTGTGAGTTCTAATTCTCGTTCCTTATTTCCTATATTTGAATGCTTCAACTTCTTTGTGCTTGATTGTTTATTGTTTTGTTCTATCTTGTCTGGCCAACTTGTTAGATCAATTCAATCGCTAAGGTTTTGTAGATTCCTGGTTGTGAACCTTAACCTAAGTGGCAAACTTGTTCCTTTAGGGCTGGTTGAACTAATTGAATGAGTAGGAAGTTGAATGTGTTGTTAAATCCTTTTTTAGGGACTGTTCGATTGATAAGGGTTGCTAGGACTGGTTGGACTAGTAACTATATTAGGTCGGGACAAGGGCATTCATAGGAAACTTAATAGGACGAGAAGAAGTTACAAGGATCGCTTCAATCCAATAAAGTGGAAAATTGTAGGTAGAATTGCTTCTCCAAATTGTCTAAAAACCAAATTCATTTGCTTTGCTTTCTTTACTTTGCTTTGATAAAAGGCGAAACTTTCACACTCAAAACCCCCCTCTTTGGTTACTTTCATCGGCATTAAAATCATACTTGAGTTATAATTTTCCCTGTGGATCGACCTCTTGCTTATTGCTATACTAGTTATAGGTTTGAGATTTTCTTTGGCGGATCAACGACAGGTTTTCCCTCCGTCACAATACTTAACCGTTATTTGGTTGATTGCGCGACAATCAACACACATGCGCCAGGAGCCATCCTTTTTTGGAACCAATATGACTGGCACGGCACAGGGAGACAGGCTCTCACGAACAAAGCCTTTATCCATCAACTCCGTGACTTGGCGTTGCAGCTCCTTTGTTTCCTCAAGACTAGCTCTATAAGCGGCGCGATTAGGCAAGGCTGTCCCAGACACAAAGTCAATTTGGTGCTCAATACCTCTAATAGGAGGCAAGCCTTGTGGTAGCTGAGCTGGAAGCACATCTAGATAATCCTGCAGAAGTGCAGCAATAGGTGCAGGAATATGACTCAATTCAACATTAAGTAATACCTGTTTCATTACCAGAAGAATATGAGGTCGATGAGCATTCCAAGTGATGGTCCCTTTCTGAGGTTGAGAGACCAAAGATCGACGTTCCACAGAGCCCTTAATTGATGCAGAAGGGGGCTTAGTCGACGTCGGATGGGGAGGAGAAGGCGTCAAGGGGGCTGCAGGGGCGGCTGCGGGCGCTGCTGCTGGGGCCGCGGGCGCGGCATGCTGGGCCGCGGGCGCGGCATGCTGGGCCGCGGGGGCGGCTTGTGCAGCCGAGCTCCCTTTGAGCTTCTCCAACCTTTCAGCTTCTCTGTTGGCGTTCCTTTGTTGCTGCTTGCGAACCTGATCCCTCAGAATAGTTTGTGGCGAAAGGGGTAGGAGAGTAACTCTCCTCCCGTCATAGGTGAAGGCATATGTATTTGCACGACCATCATGAAGGACATTACGATCATATAACCAAGGACGCCCTAACAATATATGACTACAATCCATGCGTGCAACATCACATAATATTTTATCATGATATGATCCAATAGAAAGAGAAACTAAGCATTGTTTGGTGACCATTATATCAGATCCATCATCAGTAATACCATTTAATCCATAGTGAGTAGCACGAGGAGTAGTAGTTAAATGGAGGAAATCCACTACCTTTTCATTGATGAGATTGCAGCAACTCCCACCATCGATGATGAGGTTTAAGGTAGCTTCGCGAACCACACATCTTGTGTGGAAGATGTTCTCCCTTTGATCAGCCATGGGAGACTCCTGAATGTGTAGGACCCGCCGGTTGACAAGACAGAGGACATTGTCATATTCTGATGTGTCGATCTCCTCAATAATTTCAGACGGCTGGTCCTCCTCCACTTCACTCGAAATTACATGGTCCTCCACAGTCTTCTCCTCATAGTAGTGGTCTCCCAAATCATTGAGAAGAACCTTCTTTTTCTGAGGGCAATTGCGAGAGACATGCCCAGAACCACCACAAGTGAAGCAGCAGATGTCTTTGTTGCGATCTGTAGATGGTGCAGCAACTCTTCTAGTTTCAACCTGATAACCCTGTTGAGGTGAGTTGGAAACTCCCTTTTGTTGCATAGAAGGGTTAGAAGTAGAAGGCTTAGATTGACTGGAAGAGTTAAAGGGAACAAACCTGCGACCTTGAGAGGTCTGGTCAACTCGGTTCCTCTGTAGCCGAAGCTGCTGCTGCTGTTGCTCATACATCAGTTGTGCTTTATGAGTCAAAGTGTTAATATCTCTAATGGAATGGATAGATAAAGGATTTTTAATAGAAATATTAAGACCAGCAAGAAATTGAGTACACAAAGCACGTTCAGTAAGATAAACATTAGCCTGATGGGAGAGTCGTTCCAGCTTATCCCTGTATTCATTAGACGAGCGAGTCCCCTGGCGGCAGGTTGCCAGTTGCATCCTCATGGACTCTGTGTATTCCTCAGGCACATGTCTCTTTTTCAGGAGATAGCGAAGTTGTGGCCAAGTCTCAACAGGTTGCTTGTCCTGACGACGGCGCATCTCACGAGTGCGGAACCACCAGGTGCGAGCTTTACCTACTAAATGCAATATAACAACTTCCAACTTCTCCGTTTCCTCATAGCGTAAATGTTCAAGCAGATAGTCAGTATGATTTTCCCAAACAAGATAAGCTTCAGGATCAGTATTACCATCAAAGGTTTCTAATTTAAGCTTAACATCTCGTCTTTGTATAGCTTGAGCATTATCAAATCTAGGATGACCAAAATTAGGAGGGGGTAAATCATCAAAGTTAGGATTTACCTCATGGTAAGCATCCTCCAGATGTGGCATCTCATATAGATCATTGTTGCTGCGGCTGTCATCCCAGTTAGCACGGGTATGAAACGGCTGCTGCTGCTGACGCTGAATGGGCCTCCCTTGCTGATGTCGTGGTGGAGTATGTTCACGGCGATCCTGGTGTCCGTTGAAGCCCGCTAGATGATCGTTGTCATTCTCTCCATTGAAAGGATTAGGAGTAGCAGACTTAAGTTGATAATGTAATTGACCAGAAGGGGGAGGGTTAACTGAACCAGAAGGGTTACCTGTAGGGGGGACATTACCTGAAGGAGGTGTAGGAGCCGTAGGTGGTGGGGGCGGCCTACCTCCAGAGGGAGGTGTAGATCCAGAAGCCTTCGCCTGTTTTGCCTCCTCCAATTGTCGCGTAACTGCCTGTTTGATGAGGTTAGACCAGAATACACGGTCCTCCTGGCGTTCAATAGCCCGACGATTTTCAGCCTCTGCCATTTCCTTACGGAAAACCAAAGTAGATTCTTAGACAGCAGAGTCAATAATGAACCGCATATTATCAGCAGAAATGCCAGCAGGTGGGGTAGGGGAAAGATTGGGGTTGCTATCGTTCGACATGTTCCTACAATATCAGAAGAGCAACAAGTAAACGAAGCAAAGACCAGAAACCAAGTAATGCAAGCTCTAGTGATTCCTAAGAGTGATTCAAGTTATAGAAATCAAAGAGCGAGAAAACAAGGCACAATATTCAAGCAATTCCCCTGGACACAGAATTTTGCAATATTGAAGACAGCAAGTAATAATCAAATTGCAATTTAAATCAACCACAAGTCGGATATCAAGGATAGCAAGTATAAACAAGCGGCTGAATGTGTATAGAAAAAGATCTACAATGTGATGCTTGAATAATATGAATGTGTAAGTATCGAAAATAGCAATCACAAGGGCAATCAAGTGCACACACTCCGTCAACTATTATCTGACGGTTGCAACACGGTTCAGAGAAAGAGGGGTGTGACCAAGGCTCCAGTGTCGGCACAGCACAAAATCACACAAGTAGGGTTCTTTTGTAATGCTTAAAACCGATTAGATCATCTAACACGTAGCAAGAAAATAATTAACAATAGAAGAGTTACTAACTCAACAAGGTAATGTATGCTAAACTTTTCTTTCTTTCTCCTCTTTTTTTTTTTTTTTTTGACTTTTGCTCTCGGCTTTTTTTTTTTTGGCTATAGAATAGCTGCTGTAAAGGGATGTAGCAACTGAAATAAGGGAGAAAAAATAAAAATAAAATAACAAGCTACGATGATCTAAAAGTAAGCAAAAATAAAGAAAATAGGGAAAATAGGCTAGAAACTGGAGAAATTAGGGTTCTTTAGTGGTGCAAGTTTATATAATGCTTTTAATCCAAGAATCACAGTCATAGGCATGATATGTAGCAACTAGGAATAAAAGATCACAACTTATAGTCAAGAACTCAATATCTTCCAAATTATAGATCCAAACAAAGAATAACAAAAATAAAGTGCCAATTTTGAAGGGTGAATAATAAAGATTCAACTTTTATGCAGCGGCTATGGTGAAACATAAGGCACGAAAAATAAATCACTCAAATAGAAATCAAGAGAGTAAAGAACTTGCATTAACCTGAAATCCGATACCACTTGATACGTTTGGGATACCCGATCCTTCGCCTGTGGGCTTCAGATCAAGAACCACGCCGTATATTTGCTAAGATCTTGCAATGCTCTTTGATATCTCCTGATTTGGAACAAATTAAACAACTAATTAAAATTCTGAAATAGCGACAGTTTATGACTTAGTAATTTTCCAGCAATAGACAACAGGATTTAGCGACAGAAAAATAAGCGAAGAACAGCGAGGGTGAGTAGCGAGGACTGAGCGCGCGGAACTCGGGCACACAGGCTCTAGGCCTCAGGGTGTGCGGGTGAAGCACGGGGGTGACGCTTCGCTGGGAGCGACGAAGGCTGGCGAGCGCGGGAGCGAAGGCGGGGGCGCTCGCTGGGAGCGAGACGCTGGCGAGTTATGCGAGCGAGAGCGGGAGCGCAGGAGCGGATGCCCGCGCTCGCTAGGAGCGACGCTGGCCGCGGTTGTCGCCAAGCGCTAGGGTCCTCGGCTATGCGTCTGTGTCGACTAGGGCTGAGCGCAGGGGTCTCCTCGGTCTCGACAAGAACAAGGTGAGGGTTTGGGTGTTTGGTGTGACTGCCGAAAACTTCCAAGAACACAAGAGCAAGATATCTTTTTGGGATTGATAACCAAGAACCCTTTAATCCATAAAGGGGTTCTCAATTCTATTTCAATCTGAATAATTCAAAGTGCATAACATGAATTTATAGAAAACTATGAGAGATCTAACCAATCCTTCCTTGCAAAGGAAAGGGGTTTGGATAGATTAATTCTATCTAAAGATAAATGAAATAACTTAAATATAAATAAATCCTAAGAAGATAGATATTTAATAACTTGGTGGGTAAGTATTATATCTAGAAGAGATATAATTAAATTCCACCTTATTTAACTAATTGCATAAAATAACAAATTAATTAAATAACTTAAGGTAACTCGGCCCAACACCACTAGTGTACTCGACATGGGCCTCCATCTTAGTCGACATCTTCTTGGCCCACTCGGTATGTGATGGTCTCGAGTGGTCCATGATGGTGCCGAGTTTGGTTGAGTCAAGGAGGGTGCTGACGAGTCTTCATGAGCTCCGTGTGTGGACGCAGGCTCACTTCTTGTGCTGGCGGTGTAACCTTGAGCCAAGTGATCCAGGGTGGCCTGAACCCTTGCTCTAAAGTTCCATGGTGACGAACAAGAAAGGCCTTAGATGCATTTTGAATCTTCTTGGCCCTTGCACGAGTGACAGGGCCATCAAATGGAACCTTCATGTTGTCCTCAATGTCACCAGGAGTCATCGATAATTGCACGGCATCATTTAGGATCCATAATACCCCTATACCTCCAGATTTGCCTATCGCAAGCACCCAAAAATTATGCTTCATCAAAACCTGGTGATTGCCACATTTTATCTTTCGGAACTTTATCCGATTTAGTTTCCATTATCACCATCACTTTTATTATCTGAATATTACAGAAGGTGAGTTCTGCCCAAAAATTTGGTCTCCCCATCCCTCTTACATTCTAAGAGCCAACTTTCATTTCACTTTTTGATGATCCCTTTCACTAATAATTTTTAGTTTATGAAGAAGAATCAGGATTAGTTGCCATGTTCGGATACACTTATTCATACAGAAACATACCTTGAATTGGTAAATAAAGAGCGGCTATATCCGGGGTTCGAACCGGGGACCTATGGATACTACCCACAAATCCTTTCCGGTGAGCCATTCCGGAATGGTTATACAGAAACCTACCTTTCGGCCATAGAAAACGTTTTTGTACTTAAAATCAACATGCCTAACACTTCTTCTCATTTTATGCAGAGTAACAGAAAATTAATTATTCAAAGATATTAGATGAGAATTAATTTATGTTACCAACCATATTTATTTCCTATGATTCAAAATGAACATATAGTAATACATTTGTTAAAAAAATTCTTCACAATTCCTTTAAAAAAAAAAGAAAGAAAGAAGAAGTTAAATAATCAATCAAAAGTTTAATGGGCTTATTGTGAAGTCCAGTGCTTGGCCCTATCAAACCCATTAACACAATTATCAAAATCATGAATCGCTTGATCAATCTCCTCTTGTGAGTTCATGACAAAGGGCCCTAACTGCACCACAGGCTCCTCCAAGGGCTCTCCCCCTACCAACACGAACCGTAGTTGCTTGGTCGATGACTTGTTGGACGCCTCAAGCCCATCCCCACTCGTTCCGAGTAGCAAGAGGTGGTGGGCGGTCACCGGAGAAGATCTTGGGCTAGACCCAAACGAGCCCTCCCCTTCCAAGACGTACACAAACGCGTTCCATGACACGGGAATTGGCTGCCTAAGATGGGCTCCTGGATTTAATGTGAAGTCTAGGTACATTGTTGGCGTTCTTGTGTATACGGGCGACTTAGCCCCTAAAGCCTCCCCGGCTATGACTCGGACGTGTACTCCGTCCTGCTCGGCCATTGCTATGTCCTTGCTTCGCATTTCTTGGTATTTTGGCTCAACCCTATACACGTAAACCTCAATCGGTATCATATTCACAAATTAGAAACAAAAAAAAAGAAGAGAGGATGATCTCATACATTGAGCTAAGATACGGCATTAACATAGAAAGATTCGTTCCACTTCATTGTGGGATTAAAGTGGTCTATACTGTAATAAAAATCAAAGCATTTTCATCCTATTTAGCTTCACAAAAGCCTCTATTTCACATGTCAATTTTATATCATTTCACCTCATCCACTCCTTCTTCTTCACACAATCTTCTATGTGGTATCCACAAGACATCTAAGGGCCTTGTAGATGGTGTCATCATTAAAAGCTCAAACGAAGAGACTATGATCGGGTCATTTCCTAGTCTATTTCATGTAGCAAGCTAGTTCCAACGTTGTTTGGATTAGCTAAAAATTTGTACTTGATAGTTTGTCCTAATGGGCAAATCTAGGTCACAGAGAGAGATGAGATTTTGGTACATCTGGCATTGAAGCGCATCGGGTACCTTTTGGATTGTAGAACATCTAGTACATGAGTATATCTGGTGTATATCTGGTGTTACAACGTATCTGGTACATTTGAGAGGATTCAACTTAAGGTGAACATTTGTTGGGGTGACTTGAATCTAATATGTTTTATGTTAAGGGATTTATTATAGATAGATTTATCTATAATAAGATCTAGATAAGATATATTTTTAATTAGATTTAGATTTATCCTCTTAAGACTTATTGATAGATTTATCCTAGTAAGATTAGAATTATGTAGGGCTATATAATCTCCCGCAGACGTACCCTAGAGGTATAATCTTTCGCAGACGTACCCTAGATGTATTCAACACAATTCAGTTGAATTCTGAGTGAGTGACCAGTAAGTAACCAAGAGGTTCGGGGGTGAAGCTCCAACCAACAGGGCTAGGGTCCAAGAGGCTAATGGTGGTTTCGCAGAAATGGTATTCTACTTTTCTTGTTTCATAGGTTTATCGTTTATTGGTCAG
This sequence comes from Persicaria maculosa, assembly GCA_963922045.1. Lineage (NCBI taxonomy): Eukaryota > Viridiplantae > Streptophyta > Magnoliopsida > Caryophyllales > Polygonaceae > Persicaria > Persicaria maculosa. The sequence continues at coordinate 56,217,512 of OY998258.1, read as the reverse complement.
TGTGGGTGACACATCTTGTAGTCTTTGTCTAGTTTCGAGAAACTCCTTAATAAAATCTTTCAGAGTGGATGTAGCCAATTTGGTAAACCGCAATAAATTGTGTGTTGATCTTGTTTGTTTGAATATCTGTTCTTTCGTCACAACAGTGTATATCTTTACAAAATCCCAATAATGTTAACACTTACATTTTGTGGTTGGAGGAGAGGTTGATCCAAAGCTGCAAGCCCTTTTGGACACCTTGAGCTGCAGGCATTTCAGAGTGAACAATTCCTCTTCCTGCAGTCATCCACTGCAAATCCCCTTCCTCTATTGTTCCCTTGTGTCCTGCAAAATCCTCATGTGTAATGGCCCCCTGTTCTCCCCAAAACACAAAATCAAATTAACTTCGTTTGCTTCAACCAGCCAAAAGATTTAACCCTAGATAAACATAATCGACCCTTTAGTCACGCATGAATCATGCCTGTGTTATTGTTTCGCTAGCTTTGTTTTTCGTTGCTCCATTTGAAAATTTATCCTCTAATCGTCTGTGAGTTATTGAACAAGTGTGTTAATAGGATGTTGATTTTTTTTTTTCAAAGGTTTTCCGTCTGCTAACTTGTTGAACTATTGAGATTCGGGTATATTTGATTTTGAATTCATTCTTATTAAAAAAAAACCAGAAGACAAAAACCTTGTTAGATCCATAAGATATGAATTGTAAACACATAGTTTTAACATGTTCTATGCCCTTAACTTGGCATGAGTGATTATAGTTGGGATAAAAGATTGCCATCCCATATTGACTATGGGTAGTATAACCACACAAAATATAAAGAAGGGAGAAGCCTCTATAGGCCTACACAATGACTTAAGCTTTTGTGTAAAGTAGTGGATCCCGACCTTATAATAATAATAAAAAAAATATATCATACATGACTCCCAATTTGATACGACCCGCTCGGAATTCTCGGTTTCTCACAACTTTAACCATCTTGCATAAAGCTAGCTTGTTGTGTATGCAAAATGAGTGGGGGCCGACAAATTGTTGGACTTTGATCATATAAAATTGATGGTCAAATACAAATTGTAGTAGAAAATAACAATAGCAGATCATGGTTAAGATTGATCACATGCCACTATTTAGTATTTTGTGTTTTTTTTTTAAATTTATTTTTTAAATATAAAAATCAGTTAACTCTTATAATGTTCAAACTAGTTGAATTAAACCGGAAAGCTATATCTATGTACTAGCTACTAGAGCTGGCAAGTCGGTCGTTCGGGTCGGGTTCGGGTCAAACTTGTTCGGGTCGGGTTACTGACGGGTCGGGTCAATTCGGATAAAATTTATGGCCGGGTACTGGTCGAGTCGGGTTCGGGTCGAGTTCGGTCATAATGAATTTTAGATTGGTCAGGTTTCGGGTTAAATCGGGTCATGCCCATTCGGGTTCAGGTCAAAGCGGGTCGGGCTCGTTCGGGTTTCGGGTCAAGAGGCGGGTCGGTCTCATTTGAGTTTTGAATCAAATTGGGTATAGTTTGTTTGAGTTTTCGGTCGAATCATATTCGACCTGTTTGGATAATTAGGTTGATTTTGACTCGGTTGAATACTTAAATATGTCATTTATTTAAAATAAATGATTTTGACTCGGTTGAATACTTGAATATGTAATTTTGACTCGGTTGAATACTTGAATATGTAATTTTGACTCGGTTGAATACACTCATTGTCATTGACTCATTGATTGTTGACCGATTTTAAAAAAAGTAATAATTGGAAATTCGGTATTCGGCAACATCATCCTTTTTTAAACACTTAAACCAATTGATCGGTGCTATAATTAAATCAAATTAATTGTACATTTAGGATTTAACCTTATTTTAACTAGCAAGTTGCAAATTGACTTATTTGTGATTTGACTATATCATTGACCTATTTCATTTTCAATGCCCATTTCATTTTTAGTTTTTGGCCCATTAATTCTTTTTTTTTCATAATTATTATTAGTTTTTAACAAATATAGATATAAATAATTAATTCTATAAAATATAAGAATATAGAGTTGGGTCGGATTCATAGTCGGGTCAGGTTCAAAGTCGGGTCGAGTTTGTCTATGTTCGGGTCTGTATCGAGTCGAGTGAGGTTCGGGTCAGTTCGGTCTCGGGTTCGGGTTACGGATGACTCTAGATTTTCGGGTTTCGATCAGGTTCGGGTTCAGGTAAGTCGGGTCGGGATCGGGTCAGATTTTGCCAGCCCTACTAGCTACTAAAGCATAAATATTTTGTCAACGTGTGATCTTTCCTTAAATCAAAAGATTTTGAACAGCATAAATATTTTGTCAACATGTGATCTTTCCTTAAATCAAAAGATTTTGAACAAATCTTCATGTTTTACTGTAAATCTTAATTTTATCAATTCTTTATAAAACATAACAATGAGATCAATTTTTTTTTAAAGCATAACAATGATATTTAATTCAAAGTATAATACTAAAAAAATTGTAATTCGCACTTATATTAATTTTAATAATATACCTAATGATATTAATTAATTTGATTACTTATAGGAGCTCAACTTATAAAAGGGGTTATGTCATAAGTGGGAAAGGAGAACAATGCAAGTTTTGAGTGACTACTATACCCTCTCATTACTTATAAATGGATACAGCTAAGAGACTATGAAAAAATGGTGTTTTTTTAATCTCATTTGCTTTCTTGCTAACATGGATAGCTGACCTTATCAGCAATGATTATGCTAACTCAGAGGTTGGAATTTATTATTAATATCAATTAATCTGCATTCATATAGTAGTCATCCAACTCATTACTCATCCATTTTAGACTTCTTATTGCTATGATTAGTACAAATAAATCCAGTCTGAATATGAGCATTTTTTGTACCAAAATTATTAATCAATGTATATTGGTTTGATTTAGAATTATCAAACTTAATTTTTTTTTTAAGATTTAAGAAAAATTGAACACCAATAACTCTTTATCAACCCAAATAGTTTTTTTAGACAATAATGGACATATTAATTACATCATTTATGTACAGTTTAATACCAAAATGACATGCATTAATATTGGAAAATAATTTTAAAGGAATTATAAGCCACAAAAAAAACAGTTATTGGGGGTTCTTACATGGAGCATGTAGGTGACTGTTTCAAATCCTGCAAGAAGAAAACAGAGCATTTTACAATTCAATTTTCTACCATGAAACCAGAATATATATATATATATATATATAAAATCGTAATAATAAAAACCTCTGTGGGGATGATCCGGAAACCCAGCAGGAGCAGAAACTGGACATTCACACAATAAAAGAAATCAACAAAAGCACATTAAATAGCCAAAAAGGGCAAAAACAAAACACAGAGAGAGAGTTGGAAATAAACCTGAGAACTCATCCAGAACAAGGAAAGGATCAAAGTACTTAAGCTCAAACCTAAACCACCAATCAATCAAATAACAACCATCCATTTAGCCTAAACAATAAACATGCCACCAAAACACAAGCTTCCTCTGTTTTTGTTTAAATATATAATATATAAATATAAAATAGTGGAGTACTGGAGTGAGATGGACCTTCCAATGCTTCGCCTTACAACAGCTCCAACACCTTCTGGCTGTGGCCTAGCCAGGAATTTCCTTGCAACAGAACGTGGGTTCTTCACCGAATTCATCGTCTCTTTCTATTTCTCTCAATCTTTGCCAATACGGAAAGGAGAGTTTTAGTTTTTGTTCTTTGGCTCTGTTTCTGTAGATAGAGATGCAAGATTCGAATGTATTTATAGAGACAGCCATGGAAGCTTTTTATTTTTTTACCCCAAAAAAATAATCTGAAAATTGGTTTATTATTATTTATTTATTTATTTTTAAAAAGAAAAAAAGTCAAAGGGAAAGAGAGAAATTGCTGGGTGACCCACTTTATGTAGTAGTATGTAGGATGATAGTTCATTCATTCTGCATCTTCTTCTATACGGCTATACCATTGCCCATTTTAGAGGTTCCAACTGGATGATGTCAGCATGACAGGTTGATGATGCCTCTTCTTTTCAATCCCTGACCAATACGGAGTACAAGAGATTAGAGATATTGAATGGGAGTGGGGCCGCTGTGAGGTGGTGGACCAACACAACACATTTCCATTCCCTTTTTCCTAAGGCTATAGTTTTGGTCCATATATTAATATCATAACACTGTCTTATTCAAACATACTGCGTAACGTATCACCCATGGCCTTCTCCTTGCTTATGTATCATACATGTCATCATTACTTCAAAGGTCTTATGTAAGGTCCGGATCACCTCAGTTGAAATCCATCCCCTGTAACGCTTTACGTATTACACCCGGTGTTACACTCATTATTTCGAGTATAAATTTAGGGTTAAAAAATTATAAAAATTATATTTATACCCTATATACTTATATTAACATGTCTATAAGCTTTTATTCGAGTATAAATTGAGGGTCTCGCTCCTCTTTGTATATCACTTCATTATTTTGGGTATAAATTTACATAGAAAACTAATAATATATTTTTAGGTTCTTACCCTTATATTTATAAATTTATATCTTAAAAAAATCACATTTAAAAAAAATAAAAAAAATATTCTAAAACAATCGATATTTTATTTATCTAAAATTTTAAAATGTGTTTTTTAACATATTGTTGAGAATATTAGGTGGGATAGTATCTCACATAAAAAATATAGTGAATTCAAGTATTGCACATAAGTAGGTGAGCTACTTCTCCTAATACCAATTGGTTTTGGGATGGAACCTAACTCGGGTTGCATGCTCGGCTTGATTAGCACGTGTTGCGCTTAGGCGTGTGACCCCATGCCCTAAGAGTGCAGTGTGGATTGACAGTGGCGGACCCAGAAAGTTTTTAGCGGGGGGTCATCATAGTAGTCGACAATAAGATCGAGAAAAAAATCGCAAAACACAATGTGATCGATAGTACAAACTAGTGTCAACCTATGGTTTCGAAAATACTACAAATATATAATACGAAAATAAGGATAAAAAATGAAAAATAAAGATATAAAACACAATAAATAAACATTGCATTATTAACATGTAATAATGCATAACTAGATATAAAAAAATTTAAACTTGCGTAACTTCTTACCATATTCTCAAAATAAGTAATATAACCTATGATTTCGAAGCTCTCGAGATGAATTATAATATGTGAATGTCAATTTAAGTAAAATATTTAAGTATTATAGTATATTGAAATAAAACTAAAGTGATTAATATTGCTGTAATTTTCAAACATTCATAATTTTTTACTCAGATGTCGAATTAGGGCGTATTATATATCAAAACGAAGCTATCGACGAGGAGAATACACCTAGGTAATTTGTCGGATGAGGAGGGGGTCACGTGACCCCCTAGGTCTGCCACTGTGGATTGAGTTCCTGGTCTATTAGAAGCTAATACCATCTGCACAATGGTCTATCAAGCATATGTATAGCCTCCTAATATTAGCGTGCTATCAATATAAATGTATAAAACCTAAAAATATTTTTTTTTTAAAATTTATTTCAATGCCTGGTAGATTAGCGGTGGAAGCTATTCATCTGCTCAAGCGATTGATTGAGATGCATAGAGACAGGAAGAAAAATCTGCATATGGCCTTCATTGATATAGAAAAAGCTTATGACAAAGTTCCGAGGGAGCTGTTATGGAGATGCTTGGTAGAAAAGGGAGTGCCGGGGACGTATATCAGGGTGATCAGAGATATGTATGATGATTCACTGACTAGTGTTAGAACGCCGAGTGGAGATTCTGAGTTCTTTCATATTCGTGTGGGGCTTTATCAAGGGTCAGCTCTCAGTCCTCTTCTGTTCACTCTTGTCTTGGATTCCCTTTCTGCTCCGCTGCAAGAAGAGGCTCCGTGGTGTATGCTGTTTGCAGACGACATTGTACTTGTGGACAACTCACAATTAGGTTTGGAGCGCAGGCTTGAAAATGGAGAGGGGTGCTGGAATCTCAGGGTTTCAGATTGAGTAGATCTAAGACTGAATATGTTCAGTTTCGTTTTGGAGAGGGCAGAGATCAGGGGTCTGAAGTTTATTTGGGAGATACTCTTGTACCCAGGAAAGAGTATTTCAAATACTTAGGGTCGTACGTTCAGAGCGATGGAGGTATTGATAGAGATATTGAACATCGAATCCAATCAGGGTGGCTAAGCTGGAGAAGAGCGTCAGCAGTGTTATGTGACAAGAAAATCCCAGCTAAACTAAAAGGTAAGTTCTATAAGGTGGTGGTTAGACCGACCCTTCTTTATGCCTCTGAGTGTTGGCCTACCACGAAAGCTCAAGAACAGAAGTTAGCAGTGGCCGAGATGAGAATGTTGCGATGGATGAGTGGGCACTCGAGATGTGACAGAATCAGAAATGTTGACATAAGAAGCAAGGTGGGTGTTGCGTGCATTGTGGACAAACTGAGGGAGTGCAGACTGCGGTGGTATGGACATGTTCGTAGGAGGCCCCCATCGGCTCCCGTTCGTAGATGTGAACACTTGAACCTTGGAGATAGCCGTAGGGGGAGAGGTAGACCTAAGAAGAGCTGGATGGAGGTCATCCGTCATGACCTTAACCTTCTAGATCTTTCGGAAGATGTGGCTTTGGATAGGGACCAATGGAGAAGGTGTATAGGGGTTGCAGATGTTTAGCGGTCTAGTCTTTGTTGTTATGTCCTTATGTCTGCGCCTCCCTTTTCTCCCTTCTTAACTGTGCTTTTTCCTTCTGCTCTCTTGGGGTCATTGTGTCGTGTTATAATGGGTCTTTCGAAAACACTCTCTCGACCTGTTCGGGGTATGAGTGCGTACATCCTAACCCTCCAGACTCCGCTTTATTGCGGGATTTACTGGGTAGTAGTTGTTGTTGTTGTTATTTATTTCAATGTAAATTTATACCCAAAATAACTAAGCAGTGCACCGAGGGAACCGGAGAAGATTGTAGAAGATCCGGACTGGATATGTTTTTTTTTTTAAATTCAAATTTAGAAGTCTTGAGTTTGAATTCAATAATATTAGATGAATAGACTTGGAATTTTAACGGGGCCATGATTATCTGATGGCTTATTACCCGGTGCTAATTCTCGGATGGCTTAGTATCTTGAAGATTGCATGACTTGCATAACTTTATGAAATTGAACAAAAAATCTAGTTTACCCAATTATCTTTCCGTTTGAATTGGTCTAATCCGATTATTTTGATTTTGTTCAGTTTGATTAAATTGATCAAGTCCGATTAATTATTAATTATTATAATTATTTTTAAAATTTTATTTTTAAAAAATAACACTACGTATTAAAAAAAAGGGATAATTAGGTGAATATACCTTTTCCAAATTTTTTATGAGTGATTATACCAATAGAAGTTGTTTTTTGGTAATTGTACCTTTTTTATTATTAAGGACTGATTTGCCCTTCGAGAGAGAGAAAAAAATATTGTTAATCATTTCCATAAATCACGTATTTTGTAACCGTCTTCTTCTTCCCAGATTGATTAACTGGGTTAATCGCTCAATACACCATATTCTTCTCATCCAACGCTTTATTTTGATGGTCTTTGCCAATTGAAATCAAGTTACAAGATTGAAGGTACGTGGTTAAATATATCAATTTTATGCTATAATTACTGCGGTATATTCCATAAATCCTAAAAGCAAGAGCCTAATGTTGGATGAAGAGAATTGAAAGAACGTGCGTGCCCTCATATTTTGAATTGGAGATTATTGTCCAACGTACACGAAGGGCTATTGCTTGATCTTGTAGATTCAATTGGCCAGCAATCGACGGTCGACGTTAGCTACAATGTTGATGTTGATTATATAAGTTACATTAACATAATTGTTGATAGATAGTAGTAACTTCCAATAAATATTTGCTTCTCGTAATTAAGTTACAATATTGATTACAAGTTCAGTTACAATGAATTAGTTACAATCTATTATGTGTATTTATTGTAGCCTATTAAAACATTAACATGTTAGTGAGGTTATAAATTAGGTACAAATAATTAATTACAAGAATCAAAACACATACAATTAATTAGTTGAACCTCTAATTGTTACAATAATTAAGTTTCAAGAATAATAAGGTTTCAAGAATAATGGTTACAATAATTAAGTTTCAATACTCCGTAATTAAGATTTCAAGAATAATAAGGTTTCAAGAATAATGGTTACAATAATTAAGTTTCTTGTAGTACTCTAGGGTTACAATCGGTTACAAGAATAATAAGGTTTCAAAAATAATGGTTACAATAATTAAGTTTCTTGTAGTACTCTAGGGTTACAATCGGTTACAATATGTTACAATCAAAATTGAATTTCCTGTAACCCGAGACAATTCACCAGATGATTAATTGAACCTCTAATGGAAGAAGTCACCAGATGATTAATTGAACCTCTAATGGAAGAAGTAGCATGTGTACGTACAAATCAATAATCCAAATAATTTTTCTTTTCAAAACGTAAAACAATCTTATCTATATCTATTTACTTTTATTTTCATTTTAAAAAGATAAAATCTTATCTATATCTATTTACTTTTATTTTAATTTTGAAAAGATAAAAATCCTACCTTAAGGGTATTTAGGTAAAATTCACCCTAAAAAGGTATAATTACTAAAAAGAAAAATTTAAGGGTATAATTACCAATAAAAAACTTGAAAAAGGTACCTTCTCTCAAATTTTCACTAAAAAAAATCTAATAATTTATCTTCTTCCCTTCCTCTCTCTGGCTCCTGAATGCATCTTTCCGTCTTTGATCGTCACTGCCTTTAACTTCAACCAACGCTGCTCCTAATCTCTGGTCACCACCATTAAAACCACCAAAATTTCATCCTGAATCAAGCGCATATTTGCTTATGATCTTCGATCTGTCTAAAATCTCACCTCAATCTAGCGTCTGATTCACTTATAACCTTTAACGTGTAGAAGGATAGAATTGATGTAAAGTCCTCCTTGATGGTTTCATTCATTAGACAAAGATATATATAGGTTACAAGGTATTGGGCTTTTGGTCCCACTATACAATATGAGACCTATGTAATCTATTAAACCCCCGCAGTCGAAAGTGGAGGGTCTCGTAGAGTGAGACTAGACCGAAAATCGAGGAACAACTGCCGAGGTAAACCCTTGGTGAAGATATCAGCGTACTGATAGGAGGACGGGACATGAAGAACACGAACATGTCCAAAAGAAACCTTGTCCCGAACGAAGTGAAGATCGAGCTCAATGTGCTTCGTTCGCTGATGTTGGACTGGGTTGTTGGCCAGATAGACGGCGGAGACGTTGTCGGTGTAGACCAGGGTGGCCTGATGAAGAGGGCAGCGGAGCTCAAGAAGGAGATTGCGTAGCCAAGAGCACTCGGAGACAACGTTGGCGACACCTCTGTACTCTGCCTCGGCGCTAGAGCGAGACACCACAGACTGTCGCTTCACGAACCACGACACAAGGGTGTCGTTGAGGAAGACATAGTAGCCAGACGTGGAGCGACGTGTGTCAGGACAACCACCCCAATCCGCATCAGTGTAAGCGATGAGGTCAAGCCGAGAGGAAGGGGTGATTGTGGTGCCCAGCTCGAAGGTACCGCTGATGTAACGGATGATCCGCTTCAAGGCCTGAAAGTGCGGTTCCCTGGGCGCATGCATGAACATGCAGATCTGTTGAACGGCGTAACTGATGTCTGGCCTAGTGAACGTAAGATACTGCAAAGCACCGGCGAGGCTCCGGTACAACGTCGGATCATCAAACAGAGGACCAGAGTGAGCACTGAGCTTGTTGGAAGTATCCACAGGGGTGGCAACAGGCTTGCAGTTACTCATATTGGCCCGAGCAACAATCTTGACAGCATACTTACTCTGAGAGAGAAACAACCCAGACGCATGACGATGCACGTCAACACCCAAGAAGTAAGACAACGGACCCAGATCTGAAATGGGGAACTCGACACTCAACTGGGAAATAATAGACGTCCGAAGAGCATCAGAACAGGCGGTGAGGATGATGTCGTCGACATATAGTAACAGAAAGGCCATGTCTGTGCCTCTGCGATAGATAAACAAAGACGTATCTGAGCGGCTGCCAACGAAGCCCAAACGTAGTAGATGAGAAGCAAAGCGCTGGAACCAAGCCCGCGGAGCCTGTTTCAGACCATACAGAGAGCGCTTCAGGAGACACACGTGCTTGGGGCGATCAGTATCAGCGAACCCCGGTGGCTGAAACATGTAAACTGTCTCATTCAGATGGCCATGCAGAAAGGCGTTTTTGACATCCAGCTGATGAATGGCCCACTATCGCGACAACGCTAAGCTCAACACCACTCGGATAGTGGCAGGCTTGACCATGGGGCAGAATATCTCATCACAATCACCTACCTGCTGAGATCGACCGTTAACCACAAGACGAGCTTTGTAGCGTTCCAACGACCCATCAGAGCGAAACTTGTAGCGGAAGAGCCACATGCAGCGGATGACGTTCACCTCAGGAGGGCGAGAAACTAGAACTCATGTACCATTCCTTGTATGCGGCATCTGGGGTGACGGAGGGGCGGCAAGTTGATATGCCGCCCCTCCGATTCTTGCTTATTTATCGTATATTTTTATTTGAATGTTTCACCTTCTTCAACCTAATTTACCCATTTCTCCTTTCCGGTGCTTCACAAATGTCATACAAAAAATACAATACAAACTTTAATTGATTCTAGCAAACTCAAATTAAATTCACATACAATAACATTTCACAAAATTCATGCCATACTTTGTCGATTTGGTTTGTTTTGGATTTTTAAAGGAAAATTGAGGCTTTTACCAAATTTATTCCAAATTGGAAACAATGAAGTTAACACAAAAGTGTATAAACTCATGTTGAAACAAAAAAAATCCAAAATTTGACAATCTCAAACCGAAGTTCGTACAAGCAATACAACATCAATGGTGGAGGCGAGATCTTGATCAAGATGAATTTAGACGTACTGAGATGTGACAATAGTAAAAGTTTTATGAATACTTACTAAAAATATTAATAGATTGAATTATTAGAGAGAGCGATGAAAGAGAGCGTTCTAGGAGTCCTGACCGGCACACCATTGCTCCGTCAGGCGAGCCACCGGACAAGGAAACCAACCATGTGGTCGGTCAGGACGTAGACCAGCAGGTGGATAATGAGAGTATGGATGAAGTTTTTGGAGGCTCGGTGAAGATAAATGGAGGGCGTCCCGCTGGATCAATTCCCGGGATTGCACAAAGCGGGGGCAAACCCGCCGTCGACGAATCTCAACTACAAAGACAAACTGGTGGCTGGTGCTGGAAGTGGATTCAGTTTATCTGACACCAATCCGATCTTTCAGGAAGGCCTTGTTGAGATGTGAATGTGACCAAAAGTGTCTCACATCGGAAAGTTGAACATATAAAGCCATAGTATATGAGTCGGTGGGGTACTCCTACTATTGCCAATTGGTTTTAGAATGGAACCTCACTCGGCTTGTGTGCTAGGCTACTAGCGCCTGTGCGCCCATGCACACGATCCCTAGTCACCGGTCCGAGTCGGATTTGATTATGGTATCAGAGCGGTTAGCCTAACGGCCCGTCTTTCGATCCTGGTCTGGGTTACCAGTGGTCCAAGTGTCAACTAGATGGTCATTCCTAGTTGCACTTGCGGGGGCGTGTTGAGATGTGAATGTGACCAAAAGTGTCCCACATCGGAAAGTTGAACATATAAAGCCCTAGTATATGAGTCGATGGGCTACTCCGAGTCGGACTTTGATAGAGTTGCCTGAAGAAGATGATCCCGCGTGTCCGACAATTGTGCTGAACAAGGCGGAGAAGTTGGCTCTGCGAAAGCCGTGGGAGAATACGCTGATAATCAAGCCCTTTGATAAGGGACCAGGCTACATTCAACTCCATCGACGACTCTCGCAAAAGTGGGGCCTCAAGGCATCTTTCAAACTTGTGGACCTAGGGAATGACTTCTACATCGCTCGCTTTGTCACCCAGTTGGACTATAACCATGTGGTTTTGGAAGGCCCTTGGATGATTGGTGACACCTACATGGAAATACGAGAATGGGTCCCGAGGTTTGATGCAGAGATCGAAGAGATTAAGACGCTTACATTCTGGGTAAGGATACCCAGTCTCCACATCGAGTTCTTTGATCCTCGGTTTCTCCATAGAATTGGGAGCAATCATCCAAGTGACCCATTTCGTCTTCAACCCGTTTCGTCTCTTTGAATCCCATCCACTACCTTCACTCCTCCGGGCTTTCCGCCGGCGATTGGTGGCTCCTATGCGCAGCTCTTCGAATCCCATCCACCACCTTCACCCCTTCTCTCGTGTTGCTTCCATTGGAGGGCCTCACGCTGGACAACGGCGCTGCCGTTGGCTGTCTCCTCAGCGGTGCGGCTTGAGACGGGAATTCCATTAAAATTCCTGTTACACGGCTAGGGGCTGCCTGTGTTCTCCGATCACTGCTCTCTTGCTATTGCTCCGCTCTGGTCAGTTCATGCTCCGCCTGAGGCCCTGGACGAGGAGAGTAGCTAGGCCCTTGGTGAGAACGGAGTCGGAATCAGCTTTGAACTAGACATGTGAAGGTGAAGCCTCTTCCTGTGACTGCCTATAGCCCTTCCCACCCCCCTGTCTGTAACTTGTTGTGACTTGTCTAGTTTTGCAAAATCTTGGACCCGTTGTCTAGTTTTGCAAAATCTTGAACCCATTGTCTAGTTTTACAAAAAGGCCAAAAAAATGTCTAGTTACTGCACTTTCTTGTATTATTTTTGGTCATTTTTACCTTTTTAGTATAACTAACATGACTATAAATATGACCTTGAAAGTTGGACAGATTTGAACTCTAGCCCAGGAAGCAAGTACAGACTCTCTTCCGGATCCAACGACGCCGTTTGCAAACTAACAAAGGAAACAAACTGCCAATATCTTTGACGACGTAAGGCACAAGCGGAATACAAAAGAAAACACAAAAGTAGAGCAATTGACATGAAAATTTTCATCGATGAAGTTTAAATAGAATACATACAAAGAATCAACACCAGCGACCCATAATACACCAAGATCCAACAACGTATGTACCTCTTCAGAGAGCTCGAGATCATTTCTCAACCGCAACCGCAATCACATTAGCAGAAGAATAAACCATATAATTAGCCTACAAGAACAGCTCGAATCGACAGATGATGGACAAGGAAAAAGAGAGATGGATTACAAGAGAAAGATCACCATAGGAATGCAACAGCTGAAGCGACTGCCACAGCAAGGGATGCAGAGGCTGTGGCTAAATGGTGGGCGTCTGAGGTTTTGTTGTTTGTAGTGGATTGGGTAGCGGATGGTGAAGGGGCAGCTACTGGGACGACTGCAGGCAGTGGTGCCTCTGACACGTCAGAATCAGTGAGGATGGGTGCTGGAGCTTGAGCTGGTGGCAAGGACTGAGCGCTCATGAGTTGCAAGAGGCCACCGGGTTGGACGGGAGTCATGTAGCTCGGCGTGTTCATTCCCATGTTTAGGCAACTGTTCTCTGCTCAGGAGAAACCACGTTTCAGTTTACAAATCAGCAAGAAAACAACAGATCCAGATGCAAGGAGGGTATTAAATTGAAGAAAAGGAACCAAATTCAGCAGGAATTCACAAAAATAGAAAAATGAACAATAGAAAAATGAACAAAAATAGAAAAATGAACAAAAAAACTTACTTCGGTATGCAGCAGCTGTTTGAGGGTAGTCAGTAATAACACCATCAACACCAGCTCCTGATGCAAATTGATTGAGTTCCACCGTTGCGTCTGAGAAGAAGTCCCAAGCTTGTGATGGAAATTCATTTGTCATAAGTTGCACAAAAACACGGAGCTTAGCCGCCTGCAATTTTTCGACCACATTGGTTTGCCCCATAAGGAAACCGTTATCTTTCGGATAGATAGACTCCTTTTGAAGAACCACAGTATCAGCAAAACTCTTGATTTCTGCTATGGTAGAATTCTGCACATCACGAATTGTCTCATCAAGCTCATACGCAAGTTGGTAACCTTTTCCCTTGAATACTTCAAGGACTGAGCTGTTAGTCGACTGTATCATGACTTTTTTGGCTGTCTCGTTAAGGTAACCGGCATTTTCTATGGCTTTTAAGACTGCATCTGTCACACTCATGCCCCTCTTTTGTGCAAGGTAGGCTGCATGCTGAAACAGAAGTGGCAAATAGAATAATCAGGTGCTAGAGTAAAATTCTGGGAAAATCCTATATTTAGCCAGACGCAGACGAAAAGGCATGGCAAACACTATCAGTCATCTGATTATTGACCATCATGCAAGGTTTTACATGTTAAACAGGGAATTTAGCATGAAAACCTTGAAAAGACAGGGGGTCAGTTCAAATGAAATGCAAATGTTTGGTTGTAATGAGAACGCCACTATCAAAGCTTTTGACAAACAAATCATTCACAAGAGAAAATATGCAATAATCACAACATAATAGTATCCCTCCTGAACCTGTGGAAATGGTAACTTTCCATAGAAACATTTGCTTGTGACCTCAAGATACTCCTTTCCATGAGCTAAAGAAGTCCGCGGCATTAGTGATTCATTCTCCCAATGCTCATGATTAAGTAACAAACAAAATTGCATTGATATTTAGAAGTTGTCTATTGTAGACTCACCTCTATGCGAACTACGACACCAGAAAGCGCAGTTGAATTTTTAGCGATGCCTAGAAAGTCCGCCAAGGATAAGAGTTTTCCAGCATTCTTATAGTTGGGATTCCGGTATAGAGTGAAGTCTGAAAATGGGTTTGATATTGCAGCTGCAGCAGCATCAAAATTAATTAGTGCTACAGCAGAGTATTTTAGCGAGAAAGGACAGTCACAGGAATCACCAAATATTATCTCTGGATTAGATGTCAAAAGGTGCAAACTACCCACTGTAGCATATGAATTTAAGCTGAAACTATCTGAAAATGAAAATTTATAAGCTTTGAATCCTGTCGGCGTGTTTACACCACCATGATCTTTTTATAGACTTCTTTAAATATTCGCCTACTTGCTGGCATTTTATCCGATGACCATATATAGAGTTCTACTTACCTGAAAATCAGGATATCAAGTTCCATTGCAAATAAAATTCAATAGACTATGAGATATATGAGAAGCACATTTCTAGATAAAATGTCAAATGTCAAAGTAGAACTGAGCCATGGGCTCAAAAGGATATACTGATTAACTTGTTTCTGGATATACCCTCAACGGTCATAAATAGGGTCCAAATTCTGATAAGAACTACGACAATGAAGTTTGCACTTATATTTGAAGTTTTCATTTAACTTACGAGTCAAGCCTTGAATCTCCTTCCAAGTGAGTTTAAAGGAAAATATTCCTTTCAACTGAAGCTCAGGGATTTCTTCCTGGAGGCTAATGTACGATGTCTGGGCAATTGTTGTACTATCTATGAGATTTATTGAGCTTAAGCAGAAAGGAACTCCATCCTTTGACATTTGAATAGTACAATCAATGATATCTGCACCATCCACAATAGCTTGTGCATATGCTAGATCGGTACAACCAGGATAATCTCCACTAGCTCCATTGTGTGAGATGACCAAGGGTGTAGCTGAAAAGGAAAAGAGGCATCAAAAGTAAGCTTTTATTCTCTCTTTCATCAAAAGTTAAGAAATGAAAATTCTAAAATAGGCGTTCACACCTTGTCCAGATGCATTTTTCCCCAACTGAGCAAAGCAATCTGCAGTGACAAGATATGAATCAATTGATAAGTAGAATAAAATGGTTAGCTGTGACAAAAAAAGGTATCATTCGAGCATAACTTACGTATTGCTTCTGATGGAGTTATTGGAAAATCAGACAAGAAACCATCAACCGAGAAATCACCGTTGTCAATGAAGTTCAGGTATTCTGAAACTGGATTATAGCTGTAATTGTAGCTAAGGACATTATCATTAGCAAAATCTGCGGCAAAAATTTGCAACCCAGCCCCATGAGCATCGTGTACTAGGGAAGTTTGAGGTAGCAGATACAGGCTTGAATCGAGAGGCCATATATATGATTTTGGAACAAGGATTCCAGATGCAAAAGTCTTGATAAATGTGAGATTCTTCAATAGAGAACCATAGGTCTGATTTGTAGTAGGTTCAGTTTCACCCTGGCTCAGAAAGCGGAAAATTATCTTTGTTCCCTTAAGTTTTGGGGAAATGGATCTCAAAAAGCCAACCTCAGGAGATGAGAGGTAGTCAATAGGTAACCCGGTCTTAGAGACACCAAGTAAAAAGCTTTGCATACTCAACTTGTGCTGGTTAAAGAAAGCATCGTGCTGCAAGATATGTCACCAACACAACAATGTTTTACCAAGCATAAACGGAAGTGAACATACATGAAAATAGTCTTGTAAATTGAGAGATGTTTTTCTTAATAAAGCAACCTGAGGATACCTGTATATTCAGCCAATAGCCCAAGGGATTGGTTTGATTAAACACTTCTTCAACGGTCAGAATTGGGAGCAAGCTATTATCAAAATTAGGAGCCCGAGAAAAAATTCCTTGAGTTACTGCATGGAATCAAACATACCAATAAATTCTCACCACTATCATGTGCAAAATAAGATGAAGAATGAAGTTTCAGAAATCACATCGAAGAAAATTCTAAATGATAGCAACATTTACTGATAGCTATCCAAATTAAACTATGAAAAAGTAACACTAAATCCTCAAGAGATTTCTTCAGTGTTTCGTAATTGGAAACCAACTAAAGACCTATGCAGGCAACACATAATTGCTGAAATCAAGAACACATGGAGCTAAATACCCAAGACTTGGGAAGTTAAACATTAGGGTCATTTGAGTTAGCCATTAAAACACTCAGGTTTTACCAGCTGACTAAGAAAGAATGCTACAGAAAAAGAAACAGAAGAGAGGTACAGCTCCGTTTCCTAAAAATCAGTATTCAGTTGTTCCTCAAATTAATCCACATAGGTGACCTTGTAGTCTTAACTCTTAAGGAACATACAACTGAGGAAAGGAGAGTCAGGTCTCATGGATTAAGCTATATAACCATTAACCAGGTATACCAATATTAATAAAATCACAGAAGCTAAAAGACTTCAAAAGTTTCAACCAAAAAGCAATGGTGACAAGGAATTTAATGAAAAGCCAAGCATTTTATGCACTTACATGTTACATTGGCAAGCTGGTTCAGAGTATAGTCAATGGTGAAGAATCCGGTGGTGTCAACTCCATTAACTGAATAGGTGCTCTGCTTTGAGTAAACACTCTGTACATTGGAACTGTTGTCAAGCCTGAGGTTAGGGAAGCAAATCCCGGCTCCATCTTTTGTGAGCTGTACATCACACCACAGGACAACATCCGGTACACTGATAAGCAAAGCCAGGTTGTATGCAACTGAACTGGAATCAGGAACGAGTCCTGAAAATCCACCCCGAGCAATAACTTTTGGAGCACTTCCTGCAGAAGAGGAAAAAAGGTTCCTCTTTCAGTTACAGCAAAATAAAGTTCTTGAATGCATGGACTTTCATAAGCTACCTTTTCCCTTAGCATAAAATCAGCAGGATAATAGCACAAACGGAAGCAAATCCCATAAAACAGGCAGAATACATGGAAAATACTGATATCATTTACAAAAATATAACCAGAAAGTTAAACATCGATCAATGAAATTCCTAATTCCTGAAGCAGAAACAAACAAATATGAGGAGCTGTATCTGTAGCTGAAAGTAACTTGAGATCTTAAAACTCATTAATACAGCGACTGCATCACCGAAACGCGACAAATCCACAAATCAAAAGCTTCCGAAACAACCTCATTAAAAGCGAAAACCTAAAAAGCAATAGCAGCCAAATCACTACCCCCGCCGCATCCTCATTCGCTGAGCTAAGCACCAAATCGAAGCTAAACGTTCCCAGAAGAATTAAAAAAAAAAACAGATCAAAGGAAAAGAAAAGGAGGAGAAACTCACCGTCCTGTGTAAGCCAGGAGCTCTTCTTGGCGGATTTCTTACCGGCAGCAGCACCGAGAGCAACGAGGTGAGAAAGCAGAAGCGCAAGCACAATGAAGCGGCACATTGCAAGGAGACCTCGCCGATAAGCCATTACAGTAGGTGCCGGGAGCTTCTCCGGCGACGAACAGCGGAAGAGATCTCGGCGAAGCAGGGGAGGACGGCGACAAATTCAGCGGCGGGGGCCTTTGAGGGAGAGGGGGGGGGGGAGGTGGAGGTACAACAATAGACAGGCTGGGAGGGGGTATATGTAATTATTTATTTATTTATTTATGTATAAATAAATTAAATACGGAGTTTTTTTTTGAATAAAAAATTAAATACGGAGTTTAGTTGTTCATTGAAATGGAGGCCAGCTTCTGAAAGGACGAGCACGCACGTAACAGAGAGTGGAATGGCCGGCTTCAGGGTCAGCCGGCCGACGGCCGGGTTTGGATTGATTGGCCGATTATTTAGAATTTAAGACTTAAGAGTATAAATTTTTTATTTATTTTATAATTACCATGTGTTTTTATGCTCCAAAAATTCGGATAATATAAAGTTTGATATCATTTTTTGTGGATTTTTTTTGACGTATTCATTATTGCACACGAAATCTTCCACTCCTTCCGATCGCGAACTGGGCGTGAAGGGTGGCTTGCAATAAAGTTAGATATGGAAAAAGCATACGACAGAGTTGACTGGAACTTCACGCGAGAGATCTTAGAAAAATTTGGATTCCACCAAACGTTCATCTCATGGATTATGGAATGTGTTACGACCGTATCGTTCTCTGTCCTGGTTAACAATGGGCCTACAGAGATGTTCCTCCCCTCTCGCGGACTTCGTCAGGGGGATCCTTTATCTCCCTTTCTTTTCATATTGGGAGCCGAAATCTTAGCTAGGAAGCTCTCTTCGGAAACAAGACTGGACAACAGTCCAATCGGATTCACATTTGGTAGAAACGGCCCTAGGATTCCTTTTCTCTCATTTGCAGATGACATTATCATTTTCACTAAAGGCAGTATTGAAGCAGGAAGAAAAATAAAAAGCATAATAGACTCTTATTGTAGGGTCTCGGGACAGAAAGTCAATTATCACAAATCAAGCTTTCAGGCTACTAAGGGCATTCCAAGCTCACGAATCTTGGAGCTTAGAGATTGTTTGGAAATTACAAATGAAAACTCCTTGGAGAAATACCTTGGTAGTCCAATTATTAATGGTAGAGTAAACAAACAAACCTTTGAGGAAATTATTTGTAAGTCCAAAGAACAATTAAGTAAATGGCGTGCCGATGCACTATCACAACAGGGTCGAGCAGTCCTAATCAATACCAACCTCTCCGCTAAACCTCTGTATACAATGCAGAATTTTATGCTACCCGCCTCTATTCACAAGGAACTTGATCAGATCAATAGGCAATTCTTTTGGAATAAAGATCTCCAACACCGACCTCTTATCAGTTGGGATAGAATATGTAGACCAAAAAAGTGTGGAAGACTAGGGATCAGGAAATCTAAAGAGATGAATGAAGCTCTTCAGATGAAACTATTATGGAAAATTCTGGCTGAACCAGACAATGTCTGGGTCCAATTAATGCAGTACAAGTACCTACGCTCTTCTAACATCCTAGAATACAAGAGAAATGGGAACTCCTCCTGGCAATGGGCCAAGCTCACTACCCTTATTACTAAGTTTAAAACGGGTCTTATCTGGTCAGTTGGTAATGGGAAGTCTATCAAATTCTGGAAGGATAACTGGATATCTACCTCCTCCCTGCAAGCTAGGGATGATTGCCCGCTGATTGGAAATATTGATGACACCGTCAGTGATTATATCTTGGATGGGAGATGGTGGAAGGAAACACTAGACACTGTCCTACCGGACAGCATAGTGCAAGAAATTCTGGACATTCCTCTTCTTATATCCGCTTTTGAGGATCGACTATACTGGTGGCCGGATCGGGCGGGTTGGTTTACCACATCTAGTGCGTATAAACTGATTACATCCCAATCTTCGCTGCTCTCAGACGATAATGCATGGATATGGAAATTGGACATCCCACCGAAAATCAAAAACTTTCTTTGGAAATTATGCCAGAATGGTCTTCCAACTGCTTCCAAGTTAGCAGCTCGAGGGACTCCTGTGCCTCCCACCTGTAGTTTGTGCAATTGCGCGGCTGAAGATGACGTACACTTGCTGTTTGAATGTGGCTATGTGCAGCCGCTACTCAATCTCCCTCCTACCACGAAGACGACAATATCCAATATGATTACTGTCTCCCGAGACATACAACCTATTTTTTCGGTCATTGGGAACGACCTCACTTCTTCTACCAAGGCAGATCTTGCTTTCGTTTGGTGGTCAATGTGGTACTCTCGGAATCAATTTGTGTTTCGACAAGTTCCCTTCCCCGTTAAAGACGCTCTAGTCCGCATTGTTAAAACTCATAGGGAAAACTGGAGAAGATCATCTCTAATAGACGAGTGTCTTGAAGAGGTCCCCCCATCACATACTAAAAGATCTAACCACCCGAAGGTCAAACATAAGGCCGCAAGGATTAAATGGCGTAAACCACCGATGGGTACCGTAAAACTAAACTTTGATGGATCCACGCTAACAAACTCTGTTAGCTCGGCTGGTGCCATTATCAGGGATTGGGAGGGCAGGCCAATCTATATATGCTACGGTAAGCTGGGAAAGCAAAATCTCATTAAGGCAGAAACTCTCGCTCTAAAACTGGGAATCCAAAATGCTATCCATCTCAGAATTGACAAGCTACATATTGAAGGCGATTCTAGTATAATCATTAATCACCTACTTCAAACAACGAAATGTCCTTGGGAAATCGAATTGATAATGTCAGATGTTAAAAGCCTTTTATCGACTTTGAAAGAAGTATCCTTTTTTCATATTCCCCGCATGGGCAATAGAGTGGCGGATAAGGTTGCACACCTTAGCCACTCTGCCCGAGGGGTCGATATTCACAACAATCTTGGTCTTTTAGACCTCATCCGTAAGGATGCTATCGGGTAGAGCTCGCTCGCCCGAATTCTTTCCTAATAAAAAAAAAGATTAAAATAATTTATCAAAATGTTCAAAACTGTTAAGAGATCCATAAAAATGCGGTTCATATTTGTGTTTCTATAAAAACTACATACAATTGAAAAAAAAAAACAATAACATGAACCGTGGTTTTACCTTTTTAATTTTTTTTTTATAGAAAGTCATAAAACGCACATCCTATTCACATAGGTCAAACATGTACATTAATGACACGTGGATTAATGGTGCGTTTTTCTCCAAGAAAATCGCGGTTTTGGACAATGATTTTCCCTTGCAAGCATATAATATGATTATTTTGTATTTTATTTTATGTTATGATATTAGATAATATGAATGGAGTATGTGTAAACGATATTTCATATAGTGAATGGAGTATAGAGTAACATGGTGTGAACCCTAAACACTTTTTTTTTAGAGTGCAGGTTTTCGCCGCCGCCATCACCTTCACCATGGCCTCTCAACCCTTCACCGCCTCACCGCTGGATCTCGGCTCACCACCGCTCTCGGCCCACCTCTGCCTACAATCGACCCTCCACCTAAGCTTCCAGTCGCTTTCGGCCACCGCCACCGACCTTCCGCCGGCTCACCCAGCGAGTTCACCGCACAACAGCGTCCCCGACAGTCCTCGCCCTTCCCTGCAACCTTCAGTCCCCTCGGCCTCCGCGGCTCCACCCTCGCGTTGAAGTTTCCCCGTCCCGCAACAATCAGCTCCATAAGCCCGCGCCTCAACCATCCGCGGCTCCACTCCCGCATCCTTCGGCTCCGCCATCCAGCCAACCTCTCCAACCTTCCACCACGGCTCCACTCCCCGTGGTTGCCTGCCTTCACCTTGGCCATGGGTGATACGCTTCTTTATTATCCTCTAGATATATGAAAATCAAATTACAATTTTCAATCCTTCTGTCCTGTGTCCTTTCATTTTGATTGTTGTTTTAATCTTTTGCCTTTTGCTCATCTTGCTTATCTCTATTTTGGCTTGCCTTGTGTAGCCTATTACGATCTTTGTTATCGTCCTTGAGGGGTTAAGATGGGTTTTTGGGTTTGATTGAGCAATGGTTTGGTTAGGATTTAGGCTTGCGGATTGGAGTGCAATGTTGTTCTTGTTGTCTTGCAGGCTTCATGTGAATGGTGCTCGATTTGCTATGTTCGAAGACGTCGTGGAAGTGCGATCGATATCTGAAGGCTCTGTTGGAGTCCATAATCTGAGATGTTCGCTAGGTTCCCCAGATTTCTCTGTGTGCGTCTTCCCTTTTAGCCGATCGGTTTGATTGTTCTGCTAGCTTGTAGTTTCGGTGTAGGATGACTTGTACTTTTATTTCTGCTTTTATTTTTGTCATTTGCTTCGTGCTATTTCTTTATGTCATTTGGTTCAGTCATTTGCTTCTGTATGTTTTTTCGGTTGTACATGATGGTTAGTCCATCTATTGACTTGTTCGGTCTCTCGGTTTCTCTAGGCTTGTTTGGAGAACCGAATTCTTATCTTGCTTCAAAAAAAAATATAGTGAATGGAGTATGTGAATGATAATTTATATTTGGGTAACGACCATGAGGCTTGGTCTTTTTTGCATGGTACCAAAACTTTTCAAGAACTTTGCATGGTAACCACAAGGTTTTAACAAATTTAGTGTGATAACTAACTTATTAAAAACCATATAGAAATTATATAAAAGTAACAAATATATTGTATTACTTCACATAATCACTCAATTTTGGTGTTTTACTTTTACAAAACCATCAACTACCCTTTTAATTTTTAAAGATACTAAATTATTTACATAAAGAATGAGTAAATTGTATAAAAAAAAAACACCTAAAATTAAAAAAAATATTAAGTACATAAAGAATGAGTAAATGATTTAAAATGTGTACTTAATTTATTTTCAAATCCATAAATTGAGTACATATTTTAAAGGATTAATTTGCTAAATGTCCATTTGAAAAACCCTTTTTTAGTAAATGTCCATTTTCACAGGACATTTAAATAAATATCCGAATTGGCATTTTTACCCTTACTAGTTACTATAATCTCCATTTTCTTCCGTCATGTCCGACCCCAAACGCCCATCTTCGAGCTCCTGTCTCACTTACCCGCATTTGATTGCCACGTGTCTTGATTGTAGTGAATTACAAACATTTCACTAGCTAGAATTAATAAGATTTGATTGCCACGTCTACAGAGTTGCTATTGTCATTCTTCAATTTTTTTTTATTGCAACAGTGTCCCTTTTGTCACTCTTCAATTTTTTTTTTATTGCAACAATGTCCTAAAGCTAGTTTTCGATTTTAACTCATTCTTCATTTTTTTAGCTGCTTTGTATGAAATACGGAGTAATTTGGATTTTGACATTTTTTTTATAAGTTTAGTGTCACCACACTTATCAGTTATCACACATTGTTGGTAACACGTGTGAACGGTGTGATGATAACGTTTTTTTGTGACAAATTTTTTGGTGACAATTTTTTTACGAGACTAGTGTCACCACCTTTATTAGTGGTGACACATGTGGTGACAATTTTTTTTTGTGACAATTTTTAGTGCGTTTTTGTTGATGTTTGTTGCTTCGGGATGTTCATCATTTATAAGCCTCCTATAATTTGGTTGTGTAATGCAGAAATTTGATAAAAATGTCGAGTAGTGGGTCATCTAAACTACCAATGAAGAGGTCTAGGATGAAGGGTGCTAGATTAGACCCGGGATGGGAGCATGCTATTGATGTGGATAGTAAGTAGAAGAAAGTCAAATGCAAGCATTGCAACAAGCTATTTTCTGGTGGCATTAATAGGCTTAAAAATCACCTAGCTGGTACCCATCTCAATGTTGAGTCTTGTGCAATGGTTCCACCAAATGGTAGAGATTATTTTAGAGCAATTCTGGTAGCCAATGTTGAGGAATCAGGAAAAAGAAAAAAAAAAGAAAAAGAGGATGCTTGCTGATATTGGTGAAACTGATGAGGAAGAAGAAGATCGGTTGAGCAGGAAAGAAATAGGAAGGGAAATGGTAGGATTGATCAAATTTTTAGCAAGTCTAATAGAAAGGTTCAAACAACCATTAATCAGTTGTATAAAAAGGATGAAAGGGATGAAGTTTGTCAACAAATTGCTAGGTTTTTTTTATACAAGTGCTATTCCTTTTAATGTTGTGAACAATCCTGAGTATGCAATTATGGTCGATATGATTGCAAAGTTTGGGATGGGATTTAAGCCACCAAGTTTTCATGAAGTTAGAGAGAAGTTTTTAAAGAAGGAAGTGAGTAATGTTAGAAACATGGTTGCTGAGCATAAAAAGGAATGGAAGAAATCTGGTTGTTTGTCATGTCAGATGGATGGACTGATAGGAGAAGACGTACCTTATGTAATTTTCTAGTTAATAGCACCAAGGGAACTATTTTCTTGTCATCTGTTGATGCATCTGACATCTCGAAGACAGTAGATAAAATCTTTGAAATGCTAGATAGTGTTGTGGAAGCGGTTGGGGAGGATAATGTACATAATTCAAGTTGTAACCGATAATGCCGCAAACTACAAAGCAGCTGGAGAGATGTTGATAGAAAAAAGGAAAAGGTTGTATTGGACTCCTTGTGCGGCTCATTGTATTGATTTGATTTTGGAGGATTTTGACAAGAAGATTAAGATTCATAGTATGATAATTGAAAGGGCCAAAAGGATAACAACTTTCTTATACTCTAGAACATTGCTTCACACATGGTTGAAAGAGTTTACCAAAGGAAGGGAGATAATTAGGCCAGGTACAACCCAATTTGCTACTTCCTACTTGACGTTGAGATCCCTCAATGAGCATAGAGGAGCTTTGGTGTCGTTTTTTTCCTCAAACAAGTGGTTAACAAGTAAATTTGCTAAAACAAATGAAGGGAAAAGATTACAATCATTTGTTTTAGATGCCCGTGGTATTTGGAATGGAGTTGGAACATGCTTGAAAGCATCTCTCCCTCTTTTCAAGGTGTTGCGAAAGGTGGATTCAGATGAACCAGTGATGGGCTTCATTTACCATGTAATGGAACAAGCAAGAAATGAGATCAAAGCAAATTTTGATCATGTTGAAAAACAGTAAGTGATTAACAATCCTACTGATATTTTTTTCTTTTCTACTTCTAAACGAGAGCAAAGCAAATTTACTTGTGTGTTTTTTTTCTTTATATAGGTACAAGCCTGTTTTGGACATAATTGATCAGCGGTGGGGTTCTCAACTACATAGACTGTTGTACGCAGTTGCATACTTTCTGAATCCACATTTTCAGTATAGCTCAGACTTTAGTATAGACCCAGGAATCAAGGTTGGTTTGTATGAATGCTTGCAAAGAATGGTTCCTGATAGAAATGAAAGGGTGAAGATTGATATACAAATGGATGACTTTAAAAATGCAAAGGGTCTTTTTGGCTTTGAAACGGTTGTTGACACAAGAACTAAAAAAACCCCGGGTGAGGCATATCTTATATTACTTGGCTATGTAAATTTACTTATTATATTGTGTATAATTAGTAAAATAATAAGAGAATTTGTACTATTTATGCAGCTGATTGGTGGAATTCTTTTGGTGATCAATGTCCAGAGCTAAAGCGTCTTACTACAAGGATTTTAAGCTTGACTTGTAGCTCTTCTGGTTGTGAGCGAAACTGGAGTGCATTTGAGATGGTAAGCTATCTTATCATTTATAATTTCATGATTTTCATCATTATACATTAATATTAATTTATAATTGTTAAAAAATATGATTGCTACATACTAAATTACTTAGGTAACTTATATATTATTAGGTGCACACCAAAAAAGAGAAATTGTCTACATCAAGATAAACTAAATGATTTAGTTTATGTGATGCACAATCTGAAATTGAAGCATAAGCAACAACAGAAAACAATTAAATCTCAACCGTACCATCATATAATTTGGACTTGGAAGAGATACCCTCGGATGATGAGTGGATAACCAAAGTTGCTGCTGGAGATGATCCTACTCCCGTGACAAGGGAGGAGTTGTTAAGTGTCATGTTTAAAGCTTTACACACCGGAGAGGAAGGTACATATCTATGTAGATGTAATTTCTATTTGCTACATACTCTTTCTTATTCATCTTTACATTTATTTGATTTAAGTTACATAGTATTCATATATTTTTTCCTTATTTCAATTTATATAGGTGATAATGTTGAAAGTGAAACCCATGACTCAACCCATGAAAGTGGTATAGTGTAGCTACATTATCTGGTAATGAAGATGAAGATATTGAGATAAATGATGATGATGATGGTGATGATGTTGATGTTTTCCTTGAGAGGGATGCTGAAATTGTTCATGATGTGGTTGATTGTGATGATAATATTTGAAACTAGAGTTTTCAATTTTCAATATAAAATGAAATTATAAAATATTCTTTCTGAAATTTGTAATAGGGCTAGATGGGATCGACTAAACACACACACGACCTAGACGATGTACCATCACCCAAGCGTCAATGATTGGGATGAACAGTTCGCATCCAATTAAGATTGCACGATACAAGCATACCGACGCCGAGATGCATCTCTCATACTAGGATTGCAGTTTTAACGTTGTTCAATTTATTGTATTTACAACGTTGGACTTTGTATTGGATCTTCCACTATCTACTTTCAGACTTTTAGTAGTTGCAATTTTTTCCCTACATTGAAGATCGAGCTTTACATCAATTCGAAGTAACATACCAAACATGCGCCACCCATCTTCTTACAAGAGCCTAACATATTAATAATTTTATGTTCTCGTCTGCAAAGATTCTACATAAAATCATACCACTATAGACAACTTGTTCTAAAGGCTTTTGGCAGATTATAAAATGTCATCATCAAATTTGTTGCATCACCACAAACCTATGACCCAAATCCCTCATTTTCACCACAAAAATAATGTATTTTTTACTCTCACCTCTAATTTCCTATTTTATCTCAGATTGGCTTCTCCAACCCATCCAAGTGGCGCTCTCACTTACCACCTCTTGTTTATTATTTTTTGAACCATTAACTTTGATGCTTGATCCCCAGAAAATTAGGATTAGGGAATAAATGTGGTTTCCAAATTGCTCTAAATTTACAACCAAATCAATTCCTCCCTTTTCTTCTTTCTGGGTCATATGAGATTTTGGTACTAAACAAAATTTCAGTTTCAAATTTTAAAGGGAAACTTTAATTTGGTTACTCTTTCCTGATTAGGGCTTGAAATAGGAGAAAATGGGAGATGGTGAACCAAAAGCTGCTGATGCATCATCTTCAAAACACGAGGGCGGTGAAGGAAAGGACAAAAACTATGATGAAGAGGAAGATGAAAACAAATTGGATTTGGGTCCAATGTGCAGCATTAGAGAACATCTTGAGAAAGACAAGGTTCCCTGTCTATTTTGTTTATTATTTATTTTTTCATATACATTATTCCAATTCCATGGATTAATCTTTCTTTGTTTAAGTTTCATATATTTTGATTTGCAATTATGAATTTGTAATTTGTACATATATATATGTATATAGGATGATGAGAGCTTGAGGAAATGGAAGGAGCAACTCCTTGGAAATGTTGATGCTGAAGCTGGGGGTGGTATGTGTGTTCAATCTTCCTTCTAACATTTATATGAACTTAAGGCAATTGAGATTAACGATCCATTATTAGTTTCACTTTCAAATAATCAAATCAAACAATTCAAAAATACTGAAATAAGAAGTACAAAAGATTTATGCAATTATATTTTTTTTTTAAATAAGAATTGATAGCAAATTAATGAAATGAAAAATGAAATCTTGTGGCAGACACTACTTGAATGTATATATATAAGAGCCATATAAGTGAACAATTTGTGAATTTAATTTTGTTGATGGATGCAGAAACAATGGAACCAGAAGTGAAGATCCTAATGTTGACAATTGTGTCGCCCAGTAGGCCGGACATCGAGCTTTCGATCCCGGAATCTGGAGACCCTAAAGGCTTGTGGTTCACCTTGAAGGAAGGCAGCACTTATGTCCTTCGGTTTACCTTCACTGTTAAAAACAACATTGTTTCTGGACTCCGATATAACAATAATGTCTGGAAAACTGGACTTAAAGGTATGTTCAAATGTTACAACTACTTGATGCTATTTTTCTTCTTCTAATTTAAAATGTTACAATATACCTATTAAATTCTGATGACCGAATATGAGAATCTATCCAGCATGGTAATTAGAAATTAACCAGCTTAGATGAGTCAAATTTGAAATCAGGGAGAGAATGTAGTACCTACTTTTAAAATAAATAAATACATAAATAAAAATAGAGAAAAGAACACAATTGTTTAGCTTAGTTGTTAAAGGAAGAGAACTAAGATTAATGAATGTAAGAGGTTATGAGTTCAAATCTCATTGTCTATCCTTTTCCAATACTTTTCATTTATAACAAAATTTTACAATTAAAAATAAAATGTGTAAATCATATTTTATAGCTTTCTTTTAATATTTTTCACAAAAGTATTTATTATTCTAAACATGTATTAAAAAAATTCTGATAATTTTTATTCATATGAATTTTTCATTATAAATATCATATTTAAATCACAATTTATGAGTTTTTTTTTTGCAATACTTTTCAATTATATTAATTTTTTCCATTTAAAAATGAAACTTTTTAGTTCTAGTTTAGTTCGATCAACTACAATCGTGTATATTTAAATTGATAATTAACTAAATGACTTATTTAAGGGGTCGATTCTTCCACTTACAAGCAATTTCATGTTCTCAAACTGATTAATTTACACATTGAATCTCTTGAGGGTGTAGGGGTGGCCATAGAGGGGTGCAAGGGGGTGGGAAAACGTAGAATTTAATAATAAAAAATTAAGATAAAAAATAAAAAATAAAAAATGTGAAAATGAACACGAATTTGTCTAACTTAGTCGGTAAAGAAAGTGAGGCATAAATAATGCAAGAGGTCATGGGTTCAAACCTCATTGTTTACTTTTTAATTTTACCAAAATTTTCTTATTAAATGTCATATTCAAATCAAATTTTATAGTTTTCTTTTAATATTTTTCATAAGAATATCCACTCTAATTTTAACTATCAACGTCATATTTAAACAACAATTTATGGGGTTTCTGCGACACTTTTCAATCCTATCAATTTTTCCATTTACAAATAACATATTTTTAAAAAATATTATAATTTTCTTTCAATATTTTTCAAAAAAATATTCATCATGCTACACACACACATATATATATGAAAAAAATTATTAAATTTTATTGTATGAATTTTTTAATAAAATATCGTATTTATAGCACAATTTATGGTTTTCTTTTAATGTATATTTTTTTAAAAAAATTATTATATATACTAAGAAAAAAATTCCGAAATACAAATTTCGTCCCCCCCCCCATTAGAAAATTATGCGACCGTCACTGTGGGGTGTAGCACCACGGGTGTGTTTGGTAAATTAGTAACGAGTGCAAAGGAAATGAAGAGAAAAGGCAAAAAATGATGAAAAGGAAGAGAAGGGTAGAAGAGGGGTCATAATTTAAAAAATCTAAAATTTTCTTATGTTTGGTTTTTAGGGAAGAAAACGAATGAAACTTATTTTATTTCATAATGTAAAAAGTTATCGATTTACCGTTGAAAGCTTAATTTTAATTTTTCTATCAAATTTCACCAATTTGGTGTGATTTATCTTCGTTTCATTTCTCACCAATTAATTGCTTATTTTCATACCATTTCTAATCAAATCTTTTAAATTAATTTATCTAAATAACGGAAATGACTTCCTTCTATTTTCCTCTTATTAAAAATCTCATCAACCAAACATGTTCGCGTCAACCAACTTGTGATCGGTTCTATATTAATTTAAACCATTCCGGAATGGCTCAATCGAAAAAGACTTACGGGTAGTACTCAAAGGTCCCCGGTTTGAACTCCGCTCTTTATTTCTCAATTCAAGGTTCTATATTAATATCTTGATGTTTAAACGGGGTTTGAATTCAGTGGATACCACAAGAGAAATGCTAGGCGCATTCAGCCCTCAGCAGGAGCCCTACACCCATGAAATGCCAGAAGAGACCACCCCTTCTGGCTATTTTGCTAGAGGCACATATTCTGCTAAAACTAGGGTAAGCTAATTTACTTTTTTTTTTTTTTTTTTCCTTTTTATTTTATAAAAAAATGCATTTTAGTACGAATAGTGGTAATAAGTATTATGA
Source organism: Persicaria maculosa (assembly GCA_963922045.1). Taxonomy (NCBI): domain Eukaryota; kingdom Viridiplantae; phylum Streptophyta; class Magnoliopsida; order Caryophyllales; family Polygonaceae; genus Persicaria; species Persicaria maculosa. The sequence continues at coordinate 56,187,248 of OY998258.1, read as the reverse complement.
TAACAATACAATATATGCTTTAATTTATGCTATATCATTTACAAACAAAATGTGTGCCTTGTTCTTGGTAGTTCGTCGACGACGACAACAAATGCTACTTGGAGATGAATTACACATTCGACATCCAGAAGGATTGGGCATCAAATTAAAAAACCCAAGACCCGAATTTTGCTGTTCGTCGTGGAAATTAAAGTCGAAGTCTCGACATGATTAATGGATTGGAACCAAGCAAATGGAAAGGAAACTAATTACAAAAGCTTTAGCAAATATTTTTCCTTAATAAGAAGTTTGTTTTTGGTATCTTTTGAACTGCAATTGTAAAATTGATTTATATAAACTTTAACTTGGCTATTGTACGTTTTTTTAAAGTGCAATTATTTTTTGAGGTGCACTTATATAACAAATTACTAAACATTTTATCATCCCCATGTGAGTACTCTAAATTTGCAAGATAGGAAGGTGCAATATTAATATTATACTGTCTTCTTTCTACCAAAAAAAAATAAAGAAAATTGGCTCTATATACCATCTAAACAAAAAATGGTATCAAATATATATAGCAAAAAAAAATGGCTGGTGGCAAATGACCCCCCACCCCAAAAAAAGGGAATTTTTTTTTGAAATACTCATTAAAAAATAAAAATTTACGGATAAATTAACACATTTAAATTATTTATACAAATATTCAAAATTTGCAGATTCGTCATAAAAACGCGGTTTGAGACCGCGTTTTAGGTGTTAATTGCATACGTCTTATTTCTTAATTTCAAAAAAAAAACAAAAAAAAATATATTGACGTAAAACACGGCCTCAGGCCGCGTTTTACTTTGAAATTTTTTTTTTAAAAAAAAAGGAAGAAGAAGAGGAGGACTGGCCGGAGAGGGTGAAGGTCGGCCGGGACAATCGACGGAGAGGACTGGCAGGAGAGGTTCGCCAGGGCTCCCAACCACCAACGACCTTCAATTGAAGGCCACCCACCACCACCTGCGAGACGTTGGCCATCGGAGCCTGGACTCCTCCGCCTCCGTCGTCCAAATCCAAGGGCAGCACCGCCAGCGGCATCGGCTTCTTCTTCCCCATACCTGCGCGCGCTCCACCAGGGCAGCACCGCCAGCGGCATCCGCTTCTTCCCCCTATCGGCGCTCCACCAGGGCAGCACCGCCAGCGGCAGGCAGATCTGCCATTGGTCCCCAAATCGCCCCAAATCCATCCACCACCACCTGCGAGAAATTGGCTACCTCCTCCGACCACTGCCATCACTCTCCGGAAGTCCGCCGCCCACTGCCATCACTCTCCAGATGCTCTCTCCGTCGAGTGTCCGGTCGGTCGGCCTTCGAGTAGCGCTGAGCGCTGCTTCTTCTTCTTGTTTTCTTTTTTTTTTTAATTTCCAAAGTAAAACGCGGCCCGAGGCTGCGTTTTACGTCAATATATTTTTTTTTGGTTTTTTTTGTTGAAATTAAGAAATAAGACGTATGCAATTAACACATAAAACTCGATTTCAGACCGCGTTTTTCTGACGAATCTGCAAATTTTTAATATTTGTGTAAATAGTTTAAACGTGTGAATTTATCCGTAAATTTTTATTTTTTAATGAATATTTTGAAAAATAATTCCAAAAAAGGAGCAATATGTAAAATGTCCAAAAAAATTGCTCTAATTAAAGGAGTATCCAAAATTTTTAAAAAATTAGTGGAGTGTCCATCCCCCATGCCCCCCTTGCCCCCCATCCTCTGCCCCTCTGCGCCCCCAGGCCCCCCCCTCGCGTGTCCAGATTTTTTTTTCGTTTTTTTTTGTTTTTTAAAAAAAAATTACATGTCAGCACTTTCTGCTATGCAAATATAACCCGATGTTATGCAGATATAATATTATGTTATGCAAATATAATATTATGTTCTGCAAGCTTAAAGAACCTTATTGAAAGAATATGCACATGCATTTGTATTTTAAAATTGCATTAATATATATTATTTGCACATAAGCACATCACTCTACCACTGATTGACCTAAGAGGCTTTTAAAATTGCATTAATGTCAACGTCGATGTTGCTGACACCGACATTTCTGACACCGCTGACAGTAACATTTTTTACACTCCTGACATTGTCACCATTAACATTGTGAACACCACTAACATTTTTTGTGTCAGCGCTGACGCTAATGTCGACTGACGCCGACATCGGAGATGCTGACGCTAATGTCGGCTGACGCCGACGTCGAAGATGCTTTTTTTCCATGTCAGAAGCATTGACGTTGACATTGCTGATACCGACATCGGAGATGGTCACACTTACGTTGCCGACGTCAACATCGGAGATGCTGACGGTTACATCGGAGATGTCGGTTGGCGCCGACTAGAGGTGGCAATCGGGCGGGTTGGGTCGGGTTTGGGTTCGGTTAGTCGGGTTTCGGGTCATTCGGATTTCGGGTAATATCTAATAATTTGATCAATCAGTTGGGTCGGGTTCGGGTTTCGGTTGTATCGGGTTTCGGTTGTCTCGGTTTTCATTATTTCAATATTCATTTAAAAAAATTTACTAGATTGTAGCTTAAATTTCGGGTTATTTCGGGTTTCGGTTATAACGGGTTCGGGTCTTAATGGGTTTCGGGTTAATCGGGTTCGGTTCATTCGGATTTCAGGTACAAAATGAACGGGTTGTGTCGGTGTTCAGAATAATCGGTTTCGAGTCAACCGGGTCGGATTTTCGGGTTCGGGGCGGGTTTTGCCAGCTCTAGCGCCGACATCGATGCTGCCAAAGTTGTTGACGCCGACGTTAGGGATGCTTTTTTTCGTGTCAACGCTTCTTTTTTTCGTGTTAGCAATGACACTGACATTGTCGACGTCGACATTCGAGATGCTGCTGCTGCTGACGTTGACATCAGAGATGTCGGCGTCAGCCGACATCGGAAATGTTGTTGACACAGACATTCCTGACACCGTTGACACTGACATCGGAGATGCTGACACCGATGTCGAAGATGATTTTTTCCGATGTTGACGTCAGCAACATCAACATCTCCGATGTCAGCGTCAGCAGCGTCAACATCTCCGATGTTGACGTCAGCAACATCAACATCAGTGTAAGCATCTCCGATGTCAACGTTAGCAGTGTCAGCATCTTCGATGCTGACACCGATGTCGAAGATGATTTTTTCCGTGTCAGCAGCACTGACGTTGACATTGCTGATGCCGACATCGAATATGCTGACATTGATGCTAACATTACTGACGTCAGCATCGAAGATGCTGACACTGCTAACGTTGACATCGGAGATGCTAACACTAATGTTGATGTTGCTGACGTCAACATCGGAGATGTTGACGCTGTCGACGCTGACATCGGAGATGTCGGCTAACGCTGACATCGAAGATGCTATTGCTCATGTTGGCTGACGCTGATGTCAGCTGACGCCGACATCGGAGATGCTAACGCTGATGTCGGCTGACGCCGACATCGAAGATGCTTTTTTTCCGTGTCAGAAGCACTGACGTTGACATTGCTGATATCGACATCGGAGATGCTGACACTTACGTTGTCGACGTCAACATCGGAGATGCGGACGCGGACATCGGAGATGTCGGCTGGCGCCGACATCGATGTTGCGGACGTTGTTGACGCCGACGTTAGGAATGCTTTTTTTCATGTCAACGCTTCTTTTTTCGTGTTAGCACTGACGCTGACATTTCATGAGATGTCAACATTTAATAAAAAATGTCAACATTTAATAAAAGATAAAGTTTACATATAAGATCATTCTCCAAATTGATATCATATTACATGAGATGATAAGCTCAAACTTCTACAATCCTCTAATAAAAGAAATGATAAAAGATAAAACTTTTGCACATCAACGGCTAAATGTAAACATTTAGGCTAAATGTCAACATTTAGGCTAAATGTCAACATTTAACAAAAGATAAAGATAAAGTTTACAAATAAGATCATTCTCAAAATTGATATCATATTACATGAGATGATAAGCTCAAACTTCTACAATCCTCTAATAAAAGAAATGGTAAAAGATAAAGCTTTTGCACATCAACGGCTAAATGTCAACATTTAAGCTAAATGTCAAAATTTAATAAAAGATAAAGTTTATAAATAAGATCATTCTCAAAATTGATATAGTATCATATTACATGAGATGAGAATATCAAACTTCTATAATCATCTAATAAAAGAAATGGTAAAAGATAAAGCTTTTGCATATCAACGGCTAAATGTCAACATTTAATAAAAGATAAAGTTTACAAATAAGATCATTTCCAAAATTGATATCATATTACATGAGATGAGAATATCAAAGTTCTATAATCATCTAGTAAAAGAAATGGCAAAAGATAATTTTTTTGCACATCAACGGCTAAATGTCAACATTTAAGCTAAACGTCAACATTTAATAAAAGATAAAGTTACAAATAAGATCATTCCCAAAATTGATATCATATTACATGAGATGAGAATATCAAACTTCTATAATCACATAATAAAAGAAATGGTAAAAGATAAAGCTTTTGCATATCAACGGCTAAATGTCAACATATAAGTTAAATGTCAACATTTAATAAAAGATAAAGTTTACAAATAAGATCATTCCCAAAATTGATATCATATTACATGAGGTGATAAGTTCAAACTTCTACAATCCTCTAATAAAAGAAATGGTAAAAGATAAAGCTTTTGCACATCAACGGCTAAATGTCAACATTTAAGCTAAATGTCAACATTTAATAAAAGATTAAGTTTACAAATAAGATTATTCTCAAAATTGACATCATATTACATGAGATGAGAAGCTCAAACTTCTACAATCCTCTAATAAAAGAAATGGTAAAAGATAAAGCTTTTGCACATCAATGACTAAATATCAACATTTAAGCTAAATGTCAACATTTATTAGAAAATTTTGTAAATTACTAGAATTATTATAAACTTTAGCCTATGCGGGATTCAAACCAACGTATTTGCGCATAAGCACATCGCTCTACCATTGAGCTAAAAGACTTTTAATTATACTATAACATAACATTCAGATAAACAATATAACCCTACGACAAGACTTTTATATTTTAATTTGAACAATTTTTATATTTTGTTGTCTCATCACTATTTTCTTTCATCTTACATCAGTATTTCTTGCATCTTATAAATTGATGTTGTGCAAATTGTAAAAGTATGATATGCAAATATAAATTGATGATATGCAAATATAAGATTAAAATATGCATAAATTAATTCACGTTGTGCAAATGTAAGATTATTGATATCTAATACTTGGATTTTAATTTTTAATAAATAAAAATAAGTTGGGAAAATACAAATTGATGTTGTGCAAATGTATGATTATAATATGCAAATATAAATTGATGTTGTGCAAATGTAAAAGTATGATATGCAATTATAAATTGATAATATGCAAATATAAGATTAAAATATGCATAAAAAGAAGAAGAGGAACCTGCGGTTCAAAAAGACAATTAAGAAGTTTGACATTAGGATTAAAATTGGCATAAACAAAAATTAGTAAATCGATTTCGAGTCTTCGACCAAATAAATAGATAAACAAAAGAGAGACAATGGATGAGAACGTGGGTGAGAGTCGCAAATCAACCTAGAGTCGCAAATCCAATTAAAAAACAAGCAATCTGAATTAAAAAAAAAAGTTGAAAAATAAGAAGTTTATGTTGTGCAAATATAAGTTACTGTTATGCAAATATAACTTTATGATATCGGTTTCGCTATATACACCTCAAATCATGCACGTCCTTAAGGATGTGCATGGTTAAAAGGGGTTAATTAATTTTTTATAAATGTTAATTAGTTACAAGGCTTGCACGTCCTTAAGGACGTGCATTTTTTACCTTGGATTTGTGGTGTATATAACAACACCCTTATGATATGCACATATAACAATCTGTTATGCAAATTGAAACTGTTGACACCGGATGTCAGCAAGATTGTTATTCCCTCTTAATTTTAAGCAAATAATGTGAAAAATCATATTTCTCCCAGCAATAAGTCTAGTAAAGAGCTATGCAAGTGTAAATCTCAAAAAGATGACTTATCAATCAAGAATATTACGAAAAATGACAAGGAAAAATAAAGAAAACACACTTTAAAGTACTAAATGAATTTTATACAAATGTCAAATCAAGTTAATTACACGTTGGAATTGAGCATGTTATATTTGCACAAGAGATCATGTCAGCACACAATTAGAAATAAAAAAAAAAGAACCTATAAATCTACTTGAATTGCACAAAAAGAGACACTGTCAACACACAATTAGAAATAAAAAAAACTTATACATTCTGACAAAAAAAAAACATATACATCAACTTGAATTGCACAAAAAGTGACCATGTCAGCACACAATTAGAAATAAAAAAGAAACATGTCAACACACAATTAGAAATAAAAAAGAAACATGTCAGCACACAATTAAACTTTGTAAAGCTACTAGCTAATATCTCTAGATAAGTCAAAAATTACAAGGCACTTCAAGGTAAATATACAAACATGTTATTAAATAGGAAAAGTGGAACCAAACCCTAGTTGTTAAGCAATAAAAATAAAATAACAAAATTGTTGATATTGTCGAAAAAACATAAAAACTCAATTTTAAGCCCTGAAATGATCTCCGATGGCCGAAAAAGACCATAGGTCACGGCATAGCGATGAGTTTGAACCGTGGCGCGATTCCCTATCCGGAAAGGTCTCATAATAGAGAATCCGACACCGGATGCTTGATATCACTTCTACCGAGACCGCATACTAGGCAAGCATCTCTGGTTTCGAATTAAGCTTGCTGACATTGTCTACTTAATTACACTAAAATAATCTTATATTGGAGATGTCAGCATTTTAGAAGATGTCAGCATTTCAGAAGATGTCAACATTTCAGAAGATGTCAACATTTCCAGAAGATGTCAGCTAGATATTTGCAACACCAGTAAAATCAGAAAAAAAAAAAAAAGATTAAGCATCAGAAAGAGAGATTAAGCTTCACAACTACAATAGCTAGATGTTTAGTACTTGAAATAGTTCATTTTTGGAATCGAACAAATGCCAAATTACAGGGAATCGAACGGATGCAATGTTCTAATTCTTAGATGTCAGCATCAAATATTCTAATTATTAGAAGTCAGCATAAAATATTCTAATTATTAGATGTCATCATCAAATAATTAGAACACTGTAGGTACTACTATGGATTCATAGAACATCCAGTATCAAAAGAAGGAGCATTAAAAGTGTTGACATATTTCATTAAAAGTGTCGACATATTTCATGGATTCTGAATATCAAGAAATACCAAGGAGCATTACAAACCAAATATGAGATGAGAATCCTGAATAACAATAGAAAGAAGGAGCATTAAATGTGCTGACATATTTCATGGATTTATAGAACAACTAGTATCATCAGCTTCTTCTCAGTCTTCAGACTTCAGTGGAAGTTGCTGACACTGCTGTCAAATTTCAATTTGTTAAGATTTGCAAATTTGAGGTTGTAATAATAAAGAAAAGAAAATTGAAACTTGGAAGCAGTAAAATCTGTTGAAGCAACATTTGTATAGTCATGTCAAACTCTTTAAAACGCTGATACTGTTGCAGTATCAAATTTATAGCAGAAACACAAGCACACTACTTCCAGATTTCAATTTATAGAAGAACCATAAGCACACTGCTGTCAGATATCAATTTTGGTCGTCTGCTACTGCTTTTGCTGGGAAACAAAGAATTCAACATGAAATTATCTAAACTGATGTTCAACTGAAATTCAATTGAGATGATTTAGCGATAGATTCTGCACAAATGAGACCTAATTCAATTTGAATTCGCCCTAAAGCAATCAAGATAGCAGATGTTAATGGCGTTCTGAATGACACGTACCAACTAAAAAATTCATCACTTTCGCTATGAATCTTCGATCGAGCTTCGTCAATGGCGTTCTGAAATCACTGATTTTTGGGCAGCATCAAGCTTCTTCAATCCGCTACATCCAAGAGCCTCAAATGCGAAAACGGAGTCGAACTGCAGCGAAATCGACAGATCCATTCCGGGCAGCCGTGTGACGCCGGAAAAAACGGATTCGAGCCGGAATTTTGATCGAAGACCAAAATTCCCGTTCCCGTTCTCCTCATCGCCCGAATTCGAGTCGAATCCCGCCTCGTTCACCATCGAATTTTACCTGTATCGCTATTGCGAACGCTGGAGAAGAAAGAGAGGGAGGCGGGGGCGACCTGGTCCAAGAGGCGGCCGAGGCAGCAGAGGACGGCGTCAGAGCGGCCATGGCCGAGGAGGTCAGCGTCGTTAAGGCTCCGCCCTGGTCTTCTGATGCGGGAGAAGAAAGAGAGGGAGGTGGGGGTGACCTGGTGTTCTGATGCGGGAGATCGGGGGTTAAGGCTCGGCCCTGGATCTGAGCTCTCGGTGAGGACGAGCTCTTGGCCCTAGATCTGATGGTGGAGGTGGTGGTGAGGGAGGCAGGGATGGAGGTGAGAGACGATGTTGTTGTCTGAGATCTCACGATGAACACAGGGAGGGGACGATTGATTTTGTTTAGGGTTAGTTTATTTTTTATTTTTCTTCCTTATTTTTTAATACGTTAATAGAAATGGACATTCTACTAATTTTTACAAAAACTAGGATACTCCTCAAATTAGAGCGAAAAATTGAAAAAAAAGAGTGATTTATGTAATTAGTCTTTTTTGAAAATCTAATTAGGTCATTAGACCCTAAAAAAAATTAGGTGGGGGTGTACTCCTCCTTCCTTCCCTTCATTCCCCCTTCCTTCCTCCCATTTCCCCCCTTCCTTCCTCTCACATTGACCATTGATACAAGCTATGCTTCTCATTCATCCACTCGAAATATTTACTCTACAGGTGAGGCAAAAGTCAATTTTTAAAGGGATTTATTCATCCACTCGAAATTATTCTGGGGTTCCGGGGAATTTTTGAAATTGAACGGATGAAGATGGGAGAAGGGACTCACCTAAGGAAGCTCGACGGTCGAGGAAGTCGTGGGGCGAAGGATACGACGGTCCGACGGGATCTTCGAGCGAAACCCTAGATATGTTGAAGGCAAGCGTGAGCGTGAGTGGTTGAGATAGAGTGTGACAGACGTAGAACTCAGATCACCATGGACGAAAGTGAAGGCAAGCATGAGCGAAACCCTAGATATGTTAAAGGCAAACATGAGCGCCAGAAAGAAGAAGGGACGAATGTGGCGATCGCCATGGACGAGGCTGAAAGAGAAAATGGGCGGGGTACATGGTACCTAATTAATTTGAAGAGGGGCTAGGATGGACAATAAAAATTTTAAAAGGATTAAAGACCTAATTAAATCTTAAAAAGGGTACAAATTAACCAAATTTTCTCAAAAAAAAGAAAGTAAACAACGGTTTTTTGTGGTTATTGGCAAAAATAACCAGTTTTCCCAACCCAGTATAGTGAGTAAAGGCAACTTGTTAGGCCTGCATTTGTACAGTGTGACAAGACATTAAAGGGGGAGAGTAAAGTCAAGACTATATAAAGGTAAGGGTGGAGGGAAAGGCGGTTTTCATTTGTTGTTGCAAATCCAAAGAGAAGAGAAAACGAAGAGGGATTCGACCAACTCAATTTAAAGGCAAGTAAGCCCTTTTTTTCTCTATTTTTGGATTCAATCCCAAATGTGATGTGCGGAAAAATGGGGGTAAAACCCTAACTCAATCGTTCGGGAATGTGGGAAATAGGAGTTGAAGGATTTTTGAGGATTCGAATAAACTAATTGGTTTTCGAATGGGAATCGACAAGTGTGTCGGGGATCTGTGGGTTAGGGGCATAGAACACCCAATGGTTGCCATGGAGTTAAAGAACTAGAAAGGGGTAAAAGTTTAGGGCTGAAACCGAAACGGCGGACATGGGTTTGCAGTTGTGTGGCATAGGAAACCATTTGTGTGACATGGGTTGGCATAAGAAACCCTTTGTGCAAGTTAGTGAAAACAATTTGAAGTTGAAAGTCTGAATATGAAACAGTTGAGCTCTTGGAATGTAGGTCTAGGAAATGAGTTACAATGGACAGGACGAAGAAAGAAAGGTCCAGCAACCCGATGAGTGATTCAGTAAACCCTCTTTCCTCGAATCAGTGTTTCGTGTAACGGCCCGGGATTATGACTCCCGGGTTACGTTTCGAGGGATGAAACCCCTCGTTAGGATCTTGCGCCCCGAGTACAGGTTGAAGGTTTGAAATTCTATCCTAACATTTTAAAGTGGGATTTCATTCCCAAAATTCGAAGGGATCGTTGGAATCCCCGGGGAAGAGGGTGACACGGCAGAGCCGAGTCAAAACCAAATCAATAAGCGTATTTATTGAAATTTAATATACAATGTTAGTGGAGTTAAACCATTTCTTTGAGACCGCCCAAGAGAGTTCTTCCCACGTCACGGAACAAGGAATAATCATGCTGCAAAACAAACCCTAAAAAAAATGTATGCGGGGCGGTGTCAGATCGAAGCCCTACGCAATATAATCCCAAACAAGCAGACATATACACACGCTAGTCCTAATAAAGATGCTTCTAGATGCAAGGCGGTATATTAACACACTAGCATGGTCCTAAGATCAAGTGCATAAATATAATAAGGCCTTAGCACCGAATACCAAGTGGTATATCCCTCTCCTACCTCCACCCCCTTCCGATAGGGCGGAGACTGGCCAGCTCGTGAATGCATTCCATGTAATCGGGTGGCACGCATGCCCAACCCGTATCCACAATATAAGGATGTTCATGACTCGATTGACTCAGGACGGGACCCGATGAGACTAGGTCGTCCTATAACCCTAGCAATGACTCTAATTACTTCACAGATAACGACCGTTCTGTTTACAAAAGCAATGAGTAAACGAATGCTCAATCATGAGTGCAATCCTAGCAGGATACTACATGGCATGCTTTATTATGAATGCAAGCACCTAGTATGCACATGGCTACAAGCAGGGAGATCTCTTTTCGAATATGAGTGAGCTCATATAGGAACTCACCTGAAAAGCCGAACAGCAAGATATAGCAAAGAGCAGAGTCCAACCAATCGACAAACACCTATTATAATTATAAAGAATGCAATAAGCTACAATGCTACTAATCACACACACAGAGAACATGTTCCTAAGACCATTTCAAAGCCATTTTTCGATATGAGAAAACATCTGGAAGCCAAGTCATTCTGAGATTTCCAAATCCCCCTCAAGTTTCCATAACTCATCTTTACTCATGTCAAATCCCTTTTTAAATCCGATAATACCTTTTTAAATCTCCAAGTCTCATAATATTATATTTTTGAATCACCATAATATAATATCCTTAAATCTCGATACGAATATTTTATATTTTAAATCTCAAATAATATTATATAATATCTTAAATACCATTTATTAAACACTTTCATAAATATTTTCAAATCCCTTAATATCACATCCCTTTTTACTTAATAAAATCAACACCTTATTTTATAGAAATTATAAACCGACCCCCTTTTATTTTACAAAAATCCAAACCGAGTCCCACTTATTTTAAATCCTCTAAAACTGAATACATTGTATATAAAAAAAATAGGCCCAAGATCCCAAAGATAACCCGGCCCATTCTCATATTTGATTTGTTTGGAAGCAATTAGGCCCAACAGTCTTCACATTCATTTCTTCCATCTCGAAAGGCAGCAAATAAAAAAAGAGGGGGCCCACTGACATGGCGGGTGACATGGCGGCAGGGGCCCACTAGGCCTTCTTCTTCCATTTTTGGTTGAAAGAAAGAAGGGAAAGGAGCACTGGAGCAGAGAGCTCCGTCCGCCAGCGGAAAAAGAAGGAGGGGAGAGGAGGGAGCTCACCGGCGGCCTGGCCACCACTCCGACCTCGACAACGACACGCAACACAGACAGACAAGGGAAAGGCGGAGGAAAGAATAGCTCACCGAGGGTCGAGATTCGCCGGAGATCTGTCGAGGTTATTCGGGCTCGTCGGTGGCGCAATTGAGCTCGCCGGAGGTGAATCCGAGAGATTCGGGACCTAGGACGACGGTGAGAGGCTTAAGGGCGGAGCTTTATGGCATTTTAGAGCGGAGAAGTGAAGAGGAGGGAGGCTTACCGTTCGTCGAACTCGGAACAGGGCGGAAGAGAAGGAGGGGCGGAGTCTCGGTCGTCGGGGCCCTCCGGTTTCCGCTTCTGATGCTGGAGGCTCCTGGGAGGTGAGGAGAGAGCCTCTACTGCTGAGTCGAGGAAAAAGGGCGAAGAAGGGAGTGGTGGAGCCTGATGGTGGCGACGGCGGTGCTCGGAACGGAGACGGGGGCTGGCGCTCAGCATGCTCGGGCGTCGGGGAGAGAGAGACAGAGAAAGGGAGCGTGCTGGTGGGTTCTTTGAAGCGAGACAGAGAGCGAAAAAGAGAGAGCACTGGGGAGGAAAGGTTGTAGCTTTTGGAAGGGAAATGGTGAAAATCAGAATGGGTTTGGATGCTGTTGAAGGGAGCTCTGTTCAAAGTCAAAAAGGGGCTTTGGATTTTGTTTTCTTTGTGTGAAATGGGAAAGAAGTGCAGAGGAGGAGAAGGACAGGGATACTATTTTGGTTTCTTTTGCAAGTCTGAACAAGGCTTTATTTTTTTATTTTTATTTCTTTTGCTTTCTAGCTACTGCAGCAAAGCTGCTAATCAATTAGAACTTAGAAGGATTGAAGGAAACAGAGGAGAGGGCGGTGGGTAGACTGAATGAAGGGTCCCAAGATGAAATTTCAAATTTACCTGAGAATAAATATTGAAACCCGCTCGTTCGATCACTTTGATTTTTAAAACCAGAAAAAGTTGTTGCCATGTCAAGTAAATTTTCAAAATTTTATTTTAGGCCGGAATCCGCTTTAAGAATTTCAATTTCGATTTAGTAGATTAAAGACGAGTTTTCCTTGAAACATCCTAATTAAATCCGATTTAAATTCTTTTTTTAATTTCCTTTTACCAAAAATTAATATTTAAAAATCCAGGCCTTTACATCATCCACCTCTAAAAACAAGTCTCGTCCCCGAGACTAAAACCACTTCAAAGTAGGGAATGAAGTTTGAAATTGATGAGTCCAAGGACCGTATCCAAAGATCTTGTAATCATCTCGATTGCGTCTTCCGGGATTCCCACAACATCCTAGTTACGGTCGTGACATCTCCAATTAGCCTTGACAAGTATGCAATAAGCGCCCCTATCACATCCTCGCTTCGACTTTTCAGAAATACCACAACTCTAAAGATCTACAATATCATCACTAGGTCTTAGCAAGCACTCTACAAGCGCCCTCATAAGATGCTTGTATCCACTTCGTGAAGTATCATAGAGTTGCCCGGGTTTGAAAATCTTCAAAGGGGATTCCGCAATTGAAAAAGATTGGCCTCAAAATCATTGAAATTTTCGATCGCGTTCGGTCTCTCAAAATCCAAGTTAGTCTTTTTTCTAAATTGTTCAAAACCCTTCAAATCAAGCAAACCTCTCAACTTCAAAACAATTCCAAAGCTTTTCAAAATCCGAGTTAGTCGCTTCCAAACTCTTTCAACCCTTTAAATCTCAAGTTGGTCAAGCAAATTCAGAATTCAAGAGGTGGAATCATCCACCTCTAAGGGCTAGTCCCATATTTTCTCCCTAGGTTCCAATCTCAAAAGCAATTCCAATCTACAAATCTCTAGCCATTATCAGAATCGATATGACCAAGACATGTCACATCATAACCAACCAAACACCGAAATTGGCCACGCCAAAACCGTAACATGAATAGCCATTACCAACATTGTCGCAACCAGTATATTGGAACATTACCACACAACATTAGCATTTCATGTTCCAAGTGTCACCAAATAAGAACGCATCAAGCAGAATGTCATTTTTGAAAGGGAAACACAAACACATCAAGTTTCAACCTTAGTAGATCACAACAGCATGGTTTAATTGATATTGCAAATAAGAAAGAAAATAAACTATAAACAAATTGATGGAGATAACGATTAATAAAATAGTTTCACCTACCATTATCCACTTTATTTGGTTTAATTGATATTGCAACTTCCTCTTGTCCTTTTAGGTTTCCTATGAATGGCCTTGTCCCGACCTAATATAGTTACTAGTCCAATCAGTCCTAGAAACCCTTATCAATCGAACAGTCCCTAAAGAAGGATTTAACCCAATTGATAGCTTTAAGACCAGAGATTAACCAAGGTATTTGCAGTCCATAAAGAGGGATTTAACAACACATCCAACTTCCTACCCATCCAATTAGTTCAATCAGCCCTAAAGGGGGATAAGTTTGCCACTTGGGTTAAGGTTCACAATCAGGAATCTACAAAACCCTAGCAATTGAATTGATTCTACCAAGTTGATCAGTCGAGATAGAATAAAACAATCAAACATTCAAGAACAAAGAAGTTGAAACATTCAATATAGGAAATAAGGAACAAGATTCAGAAACTCACAACTCAATCAAACAAAGCTTCAAATTATAGACAGTACGGGAGAGTTTAGGTCTCCATAAAAATAAGACAAAACATACTTAGGGTATAGGAGGAATCAAAGTCGGCCGGCTACGGCTTCACGTTACATTCGGCCTTCTCTTTTGCCGTATTAATGTTGATATATATATATATATATATATATATATATATATAATCTGGGAAACCTAATCTATCTATCCTAGTATAGATATATCGATATATAATATTAATATCTAACTAATTCTAAATATATGGTCAAACTTGGAAAGAAGTGTTGAGATGCAAGCCGTTGCCACCCGGAGCCGCATCTCTGCATAAGGCACACAATCAGCCCATGTACGATCCGAGCCAGCCCTTCTTGCCTTTTAATTTGCAAAATAATCCCACGATTTATGATCAACCTTTAAATTCATATGATCCAGCCTAAAGATACCTGACATATATAAAAATACTAGTGTAGACTCCAAAAACCAAATAATATAAATTAAGCTATAAAACATATAAATATACTCTAAATTAATATGTAAATCTATACTTAAAACAAGACTAAAATATACTCTATCAAACTACCCCATGCTTAGACTTTTGCTTGTCCTCAAGCAATGAAAAACAAATATAGAATTGATCATCCCACAAATAAGATCTTCATGTTGTAGTTTTAGAAAAGCAACATCAAGCAATAGGAGCCATGAATAAAAGAACAAATATCCTAGCAAATATATGAGCGATCCAATAGTAAAAGCAAATTTAATCCAACCTCACCGGGATGATGTGTTTCACTCAAACTCTCATGTGTTTAGTCTTTAAAGTCAAACTCTCAACTCAATCCAAAATGCTCTATACACCGTGAAAGTCATCACTTGCAAACAACATCATGAGGACTTTTATAGGGTTGTAATGGGGCTTTGGTAGGAACATAAGGCATGAGAAATATTTAGGCTTGTGGTGCTAAAAATCCAGGAAAAAGGAACAACAACCAACCAGAACAACACCAAAACTTTCATACTTCACAAACCATTCCAATAACATAAACTCCAATACACATCAATAAGCACTCTTCGATGCATCCATGCATGGATGGATGCATGCATCGTACGTACGTACATACGTACATACGTACATACATACATACGTACATACATACATACGCACATACGTCTGTTCTATCGATATAGAAATTATCCTATTATTCGATCGGCATGGAAGCACTTAAGTCCGCCCTATGACCCACAACGAAAAACGAGCCTTGCGACGAGACGCGGACATTCTCCATGCTGCGGTTCCCTCCGGTCCATCCATCCATCCATCCATCCATCCATCCATACATCCATACATCCATCCATCCATACATACATACATACATACATACATACATACATACATACATACATACATACATACATACATACATACATACATACATACATACATACATACATACATACATACATACATACATACATACATACATACATACATACATACATACATACATACATACATACATACATACATACATACGTACGTACGTACGTACATACATACATACATACATACATACATACATACATACATACATACATACATACATACATACATACATACATACATACATACATACATACATACATACATACATACATACATACATCCATACATCCATACATACATAAAACTATCCATACATCCATACATACATAAAACTATCCATACATACATACATACATACATACATACATCCATGCATCAATACATACATACATCCAGGGCCGTCCCGATGTTTTCGGAGGCCCGGTGCGATAATTAGAATTAGGCCCTTTTTTTTATTTTTTTTTCATGTTTGTTATGATCATAATTATATTTTTTTAGCAGTGAATTACATCTATTTAGTGTATATGACATAAATAATTTTATGAAATAAAAAACTATTTATAGTTTATTTACATGGAAAAAAAAACTATTTCTCAACATATTAAAATTAAAATAATTTTTATACACTTTTTAAAAGTTAAAAATTATATAAATATCAATTATATTATTGTATATGACATAAATAATGTTGTGAAAAAAAAAACTATGTATCGTTTATTTACATGGAAAAAAAAATATTTCTCAACATATTCAAATTTAAATTATTTTATTACTCTTTTTAAAAGTTAAAAATTGTATAAATATCAAATATATTACTCTTTTAAGTGTAGAGAGGGGGTGAGTAGGGCCCAAATTTAAGTAGTTAAAAGACTAAGAGGGGTGAGTAGGGCCCAAATAAAAACAATCCATGACATGCAATAGGTAGGATTCGAACGTGGGTTTATTGCTTTCCTTGGCAAAACAAGTACCACTGCGCCACATTGACCTGCTAGTTTATATGAAATACGTTAAATATATATACTATATTTCAAATGTATTGGGCCCCAACAAAACCGGGCCCTGTGCAAACAGACCTCTTGAACCGCCTAATAACCGGCCCTGCATACATCCATGATCCATCCATACATACATAAATCCATCCATCCATCCATCCGTACATACATACTCATTTCCATTTCTTCAATTTCCCATCTACCATCTCGTGATTGTGCTTTCCATGCTTACCATGCTTGAATTTGCCATGCTTCTTGCGCTTGAGTTGTGTCGTGGTGAATCCAAACATTCTAGCATATTGAGATCTAAGGGAATCTTCTCTTGATTGCATATTCTTATTAGCACATTCTTGTACAACAGCTGCTTTCTCAAGCGCAGATTTAGCTTCACGTATTGCAACCTCATATTTTGGTTTCCATTCATTTGCTTCATCTTGAGCAGACTGAGTTTGTTCATGAGCAGCAGCTAACCTAGCTTCGGCTGCCCTACTCCTTGACTTCAGTATAGCTAGTTCAGCACTTTCTTGGTCCCACTCAGCTTTCTGCTTTGAGATAACCTGTTCATATTTCCTTTTCGAATCAGAAGATTCCAGCCTGACAGAATCCAACGACTTCACCAAGCTAGAACATCCCTCCTCAAGAAAGGTATATTTGCCTTGTAAATTAGTTATGTGGCTCATGTAGTTATCAGCAAGGTTTTTCTTGTCACCTATAGCAACCTCATATTGCTTTAAGTATTCAGCTTTATGCTTCTTTAATCTTTGCTTCCAACTGCTTGTTGAGTAATTCAGTAGGTTTGCCTTCCGCTGCGAGCAGCATCCAGGAGGTCCTCCACACATCTCTTGACATCCAAGGGGAGCCCATACATACACACATACATACATACATGCATACATACATGCGTCCATCCATGCATGTATGGATGCATCCATGCATGCATCCATCCATACGTACATACGTATGGACGTACATACACACATACATATGTATGTATGTATGTACGTATGGTCGTATGTACGTATGGACGTATGGACGTATGTATGTATGTATGTACGTACGTACATACGTACATACACATACTGTAACGGCCCGGAATTATGACTCCCGGGTTACGTTTCAAGGGATGAAACCCCTTGTTCGGATCTTGCAATCCAGGTACGGGTCGAGGTTTCAAACTCATTTTAGATTAGTAGAAAGAGGGATTTCAAACCCTAAAAATCACGAAGGGCCATTGGGTACCCTTTACCTGTCCTAAGACTATATCGAAAATCCAATTCAACCGAAAGTAAAGCGGAAGCAAAACTAGGATACAAATGCCACGGCAAAGCCGGGTCAAACCAAATCATAAGCAAGTGATTACCATTTTTCCAAGTTAGAATATTAGCTAGGTTCTTCGATTCGCCAAAGGGTTTCCCGTCACAGAAGCAAGGAGCAAGCAAGATCTGCAGAAAATACCTTTAAAAAAAGAACGGGGAAAGGAGTCAGATCGAGCCACTCATGCGGGACCGGCAGTCCTCGCTGAGGCCACATAGTATGTGCTATACCTAATAAAGATGCTCTAATGCAGTACGAAAGTCAAACACACTAGCATGCTCCTAGTTATAATAATGTGCAGAAATACTGTAAAGGGCCCAAGACAATGCCAAATGGCATATCCCTCTCCTACCTCCACCCCTTCCGATAGGCGGAGACTGGCCAGCTCATGAATGCATTCATTCATAATAGGGCGGCACTCATGCCTAACCCGCTCCACAATAAAGCCCGCAGGCATATCATAATATAAGGAAGTTCATGACTCGGTTGACTCAGGGTACCCGATGAGGCTGGGCTACCCTATGACCCTAGCAAAGACTCTAGGACTATCACAGATAACGGTCGTTCTGTTTCAAACGCATAAAGTAAACAGATGCTCAATCAATTAGTGCAACCTAAACATGATACTACATGGCATGCTTTTATGCATATGCAACACCTAACATAAAATGCAACAACAGGCATGAATGTCCAACCTGAGTAAGCCCCCTAGGGAACTTACCTGAAGTCTTCACATCCAATTAACCAGCAAACAAGTCACTAGATACTCGTCCATCGGCCAACAAGCCACTCAGAGAATCATCCAACCACACTAGCAAGTAATAAGCAAAGAACAACTCATCAATACATATTTTCTCAACACACAAGCATGCTTTCAGGTCAACACTAGACCAAACAATATTTTATTCGATTAACCTCACATTCTCAATTAACCTTATTCTCATCAAGTATGAAGCTTAGCTCAAACATTACCAAGATCATTACTCAAAGCATCTTACTTTAGTTCAAGTTTAGATTTTCTTTAAACATTTGCTCAAGTCATTCGTCAATTATTAATCCTCAAATACTCAACAAAATCATAAGTTCTCAAAGCCAGGGATTAAGAGGTCTTATTTATCACAACTCGTATAATAACCATGCTCAACGAGTAAACCAAGGTAAGTTAATGTTTCAAGAAATCATTTATAGAATCCATTACAAGAACTACTCAATTATAAGAACTACAATCGAATTTTGAAGCGCATTAGTATTATAATTTATGGAACATCTTTTATATAGTCTTACTAACCAAATTCATAACTCAATAAGCACAACAACAAGCTTACAAGTATAACACATTCTCAAGCCAAGATATACATTATCTCTTCACATATTCAAATATATAGTACAAGGTTTCCTTGCCACTTCTCAAAGTAGTAATTCTTTAACCACTTAATTATATTGAGCTCACTAATCAATTCGGTTATAAACAACTCAATCTTCAAACACGATAAATATACTATTTCACTTAGCCATCACATTTCCAATGAAAGTCAAGTAATTACCACACCTTTTAACTCTTATCATTTGTCGGTTAACTAAATCCTACTAGTCCACTTAATCCTAGTATAAATTGAATTGTCCTCATTTTATAACTAAAAATAAGCTTCCAGTAATAACAAGTTATCCATAAATCCTTTATTCCATTGAATTAACCCATTAATAATGTTACCTGTCCGAAATAACTATCCATCATTTTATAAATTAAGCGAGAAAATCTTATATCTAAATCCAAGTCACTTCCTAAGCCAATTTTAAATACAAATTTAGTAAGCCCAATTGATCAAAAAAAAAAACGGACCAATCTAGCTAATAGTAATAACAATAACAAGTGAGTAAATGAATTAGACCAAATTAACAACAAGAAGGAAGCAAAACGTATTCAATCAATCTATCCGAAATCGGTTTAATAAACCCAACTCAGGCTGCTCAAAATCAACAAAATCAAGCCCAGAGGAATCCAAGGAGGTATACCCAGATCCCGTAGAGGTCGAGGAGGGTTCGGATTCGGGTTCGGCGAATAGGCGCTCTCCGTTGGGCCAGGGAGGAGGTGCTGGCGGGACTCGAGTCGTGCTCAGCGGCTTAGCACCCGACATCGGCGCAAGCTCGGCCTTGAAAGCTCAGTTTCAGACCTCCAATGGCAGCCGACTGAACGAATGAGAGAGAGAGGGGTTGTATGCGAGAGCGCGGGCGAAGGCGAGCGAGTGAGCGGACGGATCCACCAGTCGAGCGTTGCAGGAGAGGAGGGAGCGCGTGGCCGGCTTGTGCCAGCAGGAGGGAGAGAGCCCGTAGCTGCTGTCCAAACAGCGGGATTCGTCGGCGCCCGGAGTTTGGCCACGATCGGAGGCGGCGGATCTGGGAGCGAGCGAGTGAGGGCTAGAGAACAGAGGATGAAGACAGAAGGAGCCATGGGAGGGCAGGAGGCTGCGGACGATGAGCGAGAGAGAGAGAGGGCTGCTTGAGAGCCTCGGCTCCTCAGATTAAGGGCGATGAATAGAGCGGAGGGAGATCGGCGAGACGGAGCAGCGAGAGGGAAGGAGAAGCCATGAAAGAGAGGGAGGTTGGGAGCCAGAAGCCATGGAGAGAGGTTGGAGCGGCCAGATCTGAAGTTGAGGCAGTAGAGAGTTGGAGTGAGGGCGGCTAGGGTCCCAATTGGGCTGATAAAGGGTATATATATACCCGCAAATTAGGGTTACAATTAAATTATGGAAAATCACAAATTTATTCCGCTATTTCTAGGTTTTCATAAATATTACCACATTAAATTACAGAATTCTACCATTAAATTCTATTTACAATAAGAAAGACATGAAAATTGTTGTACTCACTATTCAAAATAATAGATATTTCTTAATTCAAAGTCTTAGGTATACATATATATATATTTAGAAATTTAATATCGAAATTAAATCATAATTCATAAAATAATATTTTAAAATTTTGGGTCTTTACACATACGTACATATGTACGTACATACATACATACATACATACATACATACATACATACATACATGTATGTATGTATGTATGTATGTATGTATGTATGTATGTATGTATGTATGTATGTATGTATGTATGTATGTATGTATGTATGTATGTATGTATGTATGTATGTATGTATATATGTATGTATGTACGTACTTAGGTACATACATACATACATACGTCCATACGTCCATACATGTATGTATGTATGTATGTATGTATGTATGTATGTATGTATGTATGTATGTATGTATGTATGTATGTATGTATGTATGTATGTATGTATGTATGTATGTACATACGTACGTACATACATACATACGTACATACGTACATACGTACATACGTCCATACGTCCATACGTACATACGTCCATACGTCCATACGTGCATACGTACATACGTACATACATCCATACGTACATACGTCCATACGTACATACCTACATACGTACATACCTACATACGTGCATACGTACATACCTACATACGTCCATACGTTTATACGTATACATACATACCTACATACGTACATACGTACATACTTACATATGTACATACGTACGTACGTACGTACATACATACATACATACATACATACATACATATGGACGTATGGACGTATGTACGTATGGACGTATGTATGTATGTATGTATGTATGTATGTATGTATGTATGTATGTATGTATGTATGTATGTATGTATGTATGTGTGTGTGTATGTATGTATATATGTATGTATGTACGTACTTAGGTACATACGTACATACATACATGCATACGTCCATACGTCCATACGTACATACATACATACATACATACATACATACATACATACATACGTCCATACGTCCATATATGAATGGACGTATGTACGTAGGTACGTATGGACGTAGGTACGTACCTACGTACATACGTCCATACGTACATACGTACCTACGTCCATACGTCCATACGTCCATATGTACATACGTCCATACGTCCATACCTACATACGTGCATACGTGCATACGTGCATACGTGCATACGTACATACGTACAAATACGTCCATACATTCATACGTACATACGTCCATACATTCATACGTACATACGTCCATACGTCCATACATTCATACGTACATACGTCCATACATTCATACGTACATACCTCCATACGTCCATACGTACATGAAAAAACACACACACACACACATACGTACGTACGTACATACATATATACGTACATACGTACCTACGTCCATACGTACCTACGTACATACGTCCATACGTCCATACGTCCATACGTACATACGTCCATACGTCCATACGTCCATACGTCCATACGTCCATACGTACATACGTCCATACCTACATACGTGCATACGTACATACGTCCATACGTCCATACATTCATACGTACATACGTCCATACATTCATACGTCCATATGTACATACGTACATACGTCCATATGTACATGAAAACACACACACACACACACTTCACATGCATTCACCTCTTATAATGCATTCGTTAGACCTTTTATGAACCGTCGGATAGTGAAGCTTTGGATGGTTAGATTTAAATATGCATCAAATAAAAAAAGGAAGGAAATAAATATAAATTACAAATAATAAATTTATCTATCCAAATCCCTTATATATCTCCTAATCAATAAACTACCGTATGTGCCTAATCTCACATGGTTTATCAACAAAGAAATTCACCGATTAATTATTGGTTGGGAGAAGGAATGCATATTCATCTGAATATTTGGGTGGAAGGATATTATGATGATGAATATACGTATAATATTGTATTTTATTCTAAATAATCAAATGAATATTCAATGAATACGGATATTCAAATGAATATTCGAATATTCATCTGAATATTATTTGAATATTTTTCTTAATATTCATTTGAATATAATACTTTATATTCAAATGGATATTCAAAAATTTTCAAAGTGAGAATAAATTAACGTTTTACGTACGTTTCATCTGAATATTTTCTTAATATTCATCTGAATATAATACCTTATATTAAGATGAATATTCAAAATTTTTGAAAGTGAGAATAAATTAACATTTTACGTTTTAAGTTACTTTAGTATTTTTTTTCAATATTATCCAGATGAATATTGTCCAAATAATTTGAGAATAAGATAGTACGTAGTTGTTAGAAAAATGTCAGGGAGTGTTTTTGATTTTGGGTAAGAGATAAAGATTTTACAAAAATATATGGTTTGAGTTTTTTCCATAATTGTGTTTAAAAAAATAATTTCTAAAATTTATTGTTTAATCATATCCTTTTATTTGGTTTTAATCCAATGGTTGAGGATCGGTCTCACAAATGCATTATAAGAGATGAATACATTGGATAGTTCCTCTCTCTATATATATATACTAGCATTCGGTACTCGCCCGTTGTGCGGCTTTTTAATTAAAAAAATTATTTAATTACATCACCAAATTTAATGACGTATTTATATTTAAATATATTATATTCAATTTGATCTAAAAGGTAAAATATTTTACTAAAATTTTACAGTATGATATATTTTATATAGAATTATATACATATTTATCTTCTCAAATTTTATCATCAAATTAAGATGGCGCATATTTATATTTAAATATATTAGATTCAATTTGATGTAAAATGTAGAATAATTTGTATTATTATATTATTTGTATTATTATATAATTGTGTAATGTTAGTGATTAAATGACCCGAGATTAATAGACATATATTAATTTGACCAAATTCATGTTTTTGTAGTAGTACGTAGATAGTTTTAAAAATTTACGGTTAATGGCCTATATTTTAATCAGATTTATAGAAAGTGAATCAATATCAATATATAATACTAAAACAGAGGCGTTGAAATCCTATGTGGCTGGCTCTGGTGAGATTCGTTTACGTGTCGTTTTGTGGTGCAATCTGGCCCGGATTTTTTGACACGTCAATTAACGAGTATCCAATAAATTCAAGCCACGTTGAACAATGACTCTATCTATTTTATACACGTGTCATCCTATGGGTCTAACTTAATTGATTTTTATAATTAATTTTTATATCTTAAGTGTTTATAAATTATATCATTTAAATTATTAAACTTATCAATATGTTTAGAAAATCTATCATTTTACCTTAAATTATTTAATAAATACTTCTCCTAAAAAGGATTAGATTTCACAATAATAAAATGATGAAAAATGATTTTAGTTTTTTTTTATCTTCAAAATCAAACGTGCAATTATCTAATAAATTAATTTCATCCCATATAAAGATAGAACTCGTAAAATTAAGTGCTGATTCTCTAATACGGAGTAATTGATTTTATAAAGATTCAAAGTTTTTTTTGTTTCAAATAAAAAAATATATTAGATAGAACTCATAATTATTTTTGAATTTCATCTCAAATAAGATAGAACTCATAAACGTGCACTTAAATTATCAAAATTTTAATATAATTTCATCTCATAATATAAATTTTAATACTCAACCTTACATCTTGCAAATCTTATCATTTTAGCTTAAATTATTTTATAAGTATTTTATTAGAAAAAATTTAGATTAGATTAATTTATAGAAATAATTCAAATCACATTAAACAATGCTGATATATTTACCCGTACTAATTTTTTTAGACCCCCAACTTCCTTTTTTTAATTATAGAAATGTCTTTTAGTACGCGGGTAACAACGTTGACATATCGAGTGCAAGAGCATTTTTTAGATTAGATTAATTTTATAATTTTGTTTACCTTTAAATAATAAAAAAGTCCATGGTTTTGGATTACTATCATAACCGTTTAGGGGTGTGCATCGGTCTAAAACCTAATCGAACCGGGTCGAACCGAACCGAAACCGAACATCTCAAAATTTCAAACCGAAAGCCGAACCGAAAGCATTAGGTTCGGTTCGATTATTTACCGGTTTGGTTTGTGTTCGGTTCGGTTTTAACATAATTGAACCGAATTTCCATAAAAATAAATAAATTAAAGTATACAAATACATATATACATTGTACGTATTTACACATATATACATATATTTCAATATAAAGTATACAAATATAAAATATATATATATATACATATATATGCACATACATATCATGCAAATACGTACAGTGCATATGTGTATTTATACATTGTATGTGTGTATACACATAAAGTATGTATATATAAAGTATACAAATATCTATATACTGTATTAATTTATGTAGTGTATAAAAAAATTCGGTTTAACACAAATCGAATCGAAACCGAACACAAACCGAACGGAAACCGAAAATTGGAAATTCTCGAATCGAAGCCGAACCGAAAAACGTCGGTTAGGTTCGGTTAGGTTCAATTTGTGTTGGTTCAACCCAAAAATTCGGTTTGGACCGAATCATGCACACCCCTATAACCGTTAATGTTTTATTCTCTTAACAAATCTGATTATAACAATAAGTCCAGTATACAAGTAAGAAGTGGATGTTTTTCAAGTTTGACAAAATCGAAACTCAAGATCGATCGGTCTTTGTTTGAATCTAGGGCTATAATTTTAGTTTATACTCTCGATTGCATGGTTTTTAAATAAATTTTATTGTATTATATTAATTATATTTGAATTAATGTAAAATAATATAAAGTTTACATTTGATTTATGGATTTTTTTTCTAAATATTCACTAAAAATAATTATTTAACAAACTATTCGTCACACTTTCAAAATATTTACAAAAATATTCATTTTTTTCAGGATTGACAGGAAATGAAATTTTTCCTTTTATTACGATATGAGATTAATATTTATATTACAAATAAATAAATATACACATATATATTCATGATAAAATTTTATAGTTCAAAATGATAAAAACTAATTTTAGTTATTAATTAAGGTGGATACATAAGATGACACGTGGATAAATAAATGTATTCATTTCCTACCAACCTTGCAAAAAATAAATATTTTTGTAAATATTTTTAAAGTGTGAATAATTTGTTAAATAATTATTTTTAGTGAATATTTAGAAAAAAAAATCCAAAAATCAATATATATATATATATATATATATATATATATATATATATATATATATATATATATATATTACACATTTTTTGAATTAATAATAAAAGTTATTTAAAAAAACCACGAAGATCGCGGGTAATAAAACTAGTATAATACTAAAATAGAGGCGTTGAATACTATGTGGCGGGCTCTGATGTGATTCGCCTACGTGTCGTTCTCTGGGGCAATATGATCGAATTTTTTTTAACATGTGAATTAATGAGTATCCAATAAATTTAAGCAACGTTGAACGATAACTCTATCTATTTATACACGTGTCATAATTAATTTTAATATCTTAAATGATTATAAATTCTATCATTTGAAACAAAATCTTTTGAAATAATATCAAGTATCAACCATGTTTTTTTAGCAAACCGAATTACGATATGAACTAAAATATTGATTGTTTTAATCAAGTTTGATATTGATCAAATCCTATCTAATTATTTACCTGCAATACGTACAGCATATATATGAATCATTTAACTTTGGTTAAAATAGAAAATCCCTAACATGTACAATATTTATTACGAAAAAAATTCAATAATATATAAGATATTTTTAATCAAATATTGAACTTGATTAAGATATAAATAAAAATAATATATATAATATCCAATATATTTAAGCCATGTCATTCAATGATCCACCTATTTTATTTGTTCAAATTAATTGATAATTAGTTAATTATTTTTTAATTATTTTATCTTTAGTCATTAATATTGATTATATTAGTTGATCATTATATCTAATGATAAGATTACATTTTTAATATGTATTTGATTAAAAAAATATTCAACCCCATCTATTAATTGACCACAAATCATGATATTTTTATCCGTATATTTAAAAGTAAAAATTTTACTCAATTACCTAGACTTCGATATACTATATTCCAAATTATATTTAATCAATAATTGATTATTTTCGTTACTTTGATATTACTAAAACATACGAAGTATGTCATTGTGGTGTTGTATCAAATATATCACATATATTTATGTCATACATATATATATTTGCATAAATGTAAAATTTATTTATTAAAGACAACTAATTAACATGCAGATATTAAAAAAATACATCAAGTGTTGTATAATACATATGATATAATAAATATGAAGGAGAGTGAGGTGAAACTATACATTTTATAATATCTTAGCAATTAAAGCTATCTATTACCCCATTTTATAATTTTATAAACCAATAAAAAAATAGATTTATTTGTTAAAGATTTAATGAGATTTTATATAGTTCAACAAATATAAACTTTTTAAAAGAAAAAAACCTAATTGATTGGTGAAATAAAATAACCATTTAATTTAGTTTGTACATAGTAATTAGTTGAAAGCTTCCACTAAAAGATAGAAAAAAAACTATTTTAACATTCATAATATAAATTAAAATTTTAAATATAATTAATGTAATAAATTTCAAATGTAAATCTTTTCTTATAATAAATAATCATATATTAGGATAGATTATTTTATTTAATTAAGTATTGTACAATTTTATTAGTCACAACACAATTTTATTTATTTTATTTTATTAAGTATTGTACATTTTTATTAGTCACAATACAATTTTATTTATTTTTAGCTTTAAATCCGTTAATGATGTTATTTTTTTTATTAATATATTTTAATGGATTGTATAGTGATTTCCTAGACAATTTTCAATCATATTATTTTTTTATCTTCATAATTTAATTATAAAAAAATCAAGGATAATATATGATAAAATAATATATATTAAAATGCCGCGTAACACGCGGGTAATAAGACTAGTATTTTATATAGCATTATAGATAAAATTTCTTTTCTCAAATTTTATCATCAAATTAAGTGCTACATATTTATATTTAAAATATATTACATCCAATAACATGTTTATGATACGGTATTGCATATGAATTTATTTACAAAAAATAACATGTTTATGCTACGGTATGGTACATATATATTTTATATTATAGGATTACATATAGATTTCTTCTAAAATTTTATTTAAAAAAATAATAATTAAGATATAAGGTTATATTGGATAGATTATTTGATCTAGAAAGATCAGTTTTTCATCTAACTATATTGGATTATTGGTTTATTAATTGATATGGCCCAGAAATATAATACCGCTTTAATCCAGAAAATGGTACGTAAGCGAAAATATTTCCGCTTTAATCCAGAAAATTCCGTGGACGCGAGGTAGCGCTAGCGGCCTCTGTTTAGTCAATGAGTTTTTCACCTAACTATATTTGTTTATTAACTGATGTGGCCCATAAATATAATACCGCTTTAATCCAGAAAATGACACGTAAGCGAAAATATTCCCGCTTTAATCCACTATGCAGTCTACGGCTATACGCTATTAATTTCAATGTTAACCTGATAAATATGGATTGAAAATATATTTTTTAATATCTGCATGTTAATTAGTTGTTTTTAATAAATAAATTTTACATTTATGCACATATATATGTATGATATAAATATATGTGCTGTAGTTTAATACAACCACAATGAGATATTCCGTATGTTTTAGTAATATTAAAGTAACGAAAATAATCAATTATTGATTAAATATAATTCGGAATATAGTGTATATCGAAATCTAGGTAATTAAGTAAAAAATTTAGTTTTGAAGATATGGATAAAACTATCCATATGTTGGAAAGCACGTTCCTTATCAATCATCTAGCCTTTATTTTCTAAAACGAAAATAAGGCGTAATTAAAATAAGAGCTTACCTCTTCATCTAAGAGAACCATTCCTATATCTTCTTTCTCCGTTTTCTTCTTCACTGTCCACAACCGTATCACACGAATTTTAATGGCCCAATCACTTTCGTCTGGGTTAATTTCGTTAACCTTGTTGTATACATTTGCCATTGTAACAACTGGAACAAAAAACGATAAATATATGAATATAAAACTATTTTAGGGATATATATATAAACGTAGTAGTAGGGGTGGGCACAAATCCCGCAAATCCCGATCTCGTCCCGGTCCCGTCCCGATCCCGGTGGGATTTAAGACAAAATAGCGAATCCCGTCCCGATCCCGTCCCGCAAAAATTATGCGGGACGAAACGCGAGACGATCCCGATGGGATCCCGCAAATCCCGTCCCGTCCCGCATATTATAATAATAATAATAATAATAATAATAAGGGAAAACTAATTAAAATACCCCCACCTTTGGGGGTATGGTAAAAATATATCCTCAAATTTCAAATGTAATAAAAATATCCTGACCTTTGAGGGTGGTGGTAATATATTACCCTGTGTTTTCTCACTGGTCAAAAATGCTAACAAGACACCCTACGCAGATTTTTTACAAGGGTTTTCTTGAACAGTGTCTTTAGAAAAAATAAATAAAGAGTTGGACCGGGTTCATACCCAACGCCTTTTCCTCCCTCATATCTTTTTCCGTGGACCGTGGTCGCCTCTTGAATTGTCTTCCAGGTCTTCCAGGTAGCTCATGGTTCCTCTTCAATGTCAGTCTTCCTCCCTCGTGGTCGACTATCTTGAGTTGTCTCTCTCACATCTTCTTCCCCTTTGATTCGTTCACGGATTTGGGTGGGTAAGTTTTTTTCCCCTCTTCGTTGTTGTTGTTAGTTTAGTTTTGTTGTCGGTTTGGTGTTAGGAATAGTCGTATTGTGTTAATTTGAGGCAATTTTGACCAGATTAGTTGCTTGGTTGAATCAATTTTGTTTTTCAAGTTTAATTTGTTATCGTTTTATTTTTTTTTCCTAATGAAACCGATCAAGAAAACCCAATTTAAGTGTTAATTTGTAAAAAAAAGGTTTCACGTATGTTGTCTTGTAAAAAAAAAATCCACGTATGCTGTCTTGTCAGCATTTTTGACCCGTGAGAAAACATAGGGAAATATATTACCACCACCCTCAAAGGTCGGGATATTTTTATTACATTTGAAAGTTGAGGATATATTTTTACCATACCCCCAAAGGTGGGGGTATTTGAATTAGTTTTCCCTAATAATAATAATAATAATAATAATATATTATTAGTATTATTATTTTGAGAAAATATTATAATTATAATTATAATCATAATCTTCCATTTATAATAATAATAATATTATTATTATTTGAGCTAATATTATTCATAATTATAATAATAATTTTCAATTTATAATAATAATTGATAATAATAATAATAATAATATTAATATTAAAATATAATTTAATAATAAAATTACTTTATAATAAAATTATTATTTTATATTATTAATATTATATCATATTATATTTTTCTTGTAAAGTATAATTATTTTATAATAATAACAATAAAAATAAGTAATAATAATAATATTGTTTTAATTATAACATTGCATTATTATTATTATTATTATTATTTCAAACTATTATTATTATTATTATTATTATTATTATTAACCAATTACTATTTACAAGAAATTAGTGGGTAGCCGAGATATTATCTGGGCACACACTCCCTTAGCGATAATAAAACTGAGTCTAGTAAAAATATAATCGGCAGCACGAGCTCCGACATCCTGAGATACAGAGAATTTCTGAATCCGCTTCAGCAAGGCAATCGCATCCGTATCTAACTCCCCCAACGAAGAGAAGGAGAAGGGTATGAAACCATAACCAGCCGCCGTGCACAAATCTCGATACTTGACACACTTACTACTACTATTATTATTATTATTATTATTATTATTATTATTATTATTATTATTATTATTATTATTATTATTATTATTATTATTATACCTATTTAGAGCTACAAGAGGCAAATAGCTAAATATGGTATTCTTCCCAACTATCAATCGATAATGAGACAGTATCTGGTGAATCTCGTCTCAATCCCTTTCCGTCCCTGTCTAGTAAGATAATGTAGCAAAATATGATGAACATTATAATTAATTATACAATCATTGTATGAATTAATAATAGTATAATAATAATAATAATAATAATAATAATAATAATAATATTATTATTATTATTATTATTATTGAATAATATAGTTGAGAAGAATACCGTATTCAACATATTATATAAATTAATGAATTATGAAAGCATTTTTCACTTTGCAAATTTATATAATATTTTATTATTTTTATTTGCGGGATAAGGCCCGTCCCGTACCGATCCCGTCCCATCCAGACACAATCCCGTCCCGAAAAAAAAGTGTCAATCTTGTCCCGATCCCGTCCCGTAAAAATTTCGCGGGACGAGTCCCGTCCCGGCTCAATCCCGTCCCGTGCCCACCCGTACGTAGTAGGATTTATATATAATTAATAAATTGTCAAAACTACTATACCTTGATTGCAAATTGCAACTTTGCTAAACGATATTGAAAGTTGTTGGCGGCAAGTACTCCACGAATGAAGAAGCTATGTAGTAGGATATGAAAGTTGCTTGCGGCAAGTAGGATATATATTGAAAGTTGTTTGCTGTAGGATATTGAAAGTTGTCTATTCAACATAAAATCTTATGAGATATAACAACTACAATATTCTATCTTACACACTTAATTAATTATCTATTCAACATAAAATCTTATGAGATATATATCCCCCCACATATATATTTTATATACAATCATAGATAGGTTTTCTACCTAATTTAGATATAAGGTTGAATGTTAATAATGAACCAGATATTAGATAGATTATTTATTTCAAAAAGATAAATATATTCAATTTCATCTAAAAAGGATAAAACATAAGTTTTAACTAATCTCGTGGTCGTGAGGTCGCGCCAGTGGCCTCTGTTTTAGTATTTTATATAGATAGATATAGATGGTACGGATCAAATGTTAACACCTCTTATAATGTTAAATGTTAACAAATCTATGCATTTGAGTGTAATAGAATGGAGGGTCAAGATTAATTGAGATCTTTGTAATTTTTTAAATAAAAAAAAGCAGATGGGCTCACTACTTTTCTCACATCATTCTCAAATACTAGTGCGTGTGTTTCAATCCCCTCATTCACCAAAACACACATCCTCGCTCATCCAGCTTCCTCTTCGTTTCCACCTCCAAAAATTTTATAGGTTCTGTTGGCCGCCAGTCCGCCACCATCCCGTCCTCAATTCGACACCCTCCATCGAATCGGTTGTCTCATTATCTCACTGGGATTAATGGCGACGACAGAAAGAAGTTTTGTTACAATCGGATGCAAAGGATCCTCTCTCACCCCAACCTCTGTCTTCTCCATCGCTCACCTCTTTGATGTACAGCTCGATTCAGGTGCTTGTCTTCTCCGGTGGTAGAAATGACGTACCAAATCACACATCCCAAATTCCTCACCGGGGCGATTGAGGGGACGATGTGGATGACGATGAAGAAGAAGGCGATTACAGCTCGGAGGAGGAAGTGGGAGGGGAAATTGGTTAGGGTTGGGTTGGATTGAGGCTTGATTGGGAGGGCTGAGGCCTCATCCGCCATACACGCAGGTGATTGAGGTTTGACTTGGGGATGGTGGATAGGAGGGAAAAGGGGAGGAGAGGAGGGCGGTAATGGGAAAGAATGTGAACAGTAATGAGGTAGAGTTAAAGACAAGGTTTTTTTTGCCACTTCCCTTAATTTCATAAAAAAAACCTAACTTCGTTTAACCAAACACGTCAGGAGATTATTTTCTTCAACTTCTTCACCTCCAAAAAAATATCTCCACCTACTAAAAACAATTACCCTCGCAAACACGCCCTAATTATAGACATTAACTTGGGTTAATACCATAAGGGACGGGTATATTAATAAAATTTAGATTTAATTGTGAATTATAATTTGTCAATTTAGTTTTGAATTAATCTTATTGTTATGTTTTAAAAAGAAATTAATAAAATGAAGATTTAAGTTGAAATTTTAAAAAAGATATGCGTTAAAATCCATTGGTTTAAGGAGGGGATTGCATGTGGAAACTCCAGATATGCCACAATTTGTTACTAAAACCTGCAAACGTTAGCTTAATGATTCTAAAGTTCAAAAGTTCACCTATGCAAGTGTTAAGTGATCAAGATATGTTAGATGATGCCCCAGGGAACAGGGTACATATATAGCACAGGAATAAACAAATCGACTTCCAAGGCGATCCAAAATCCTCTGCCTCTGATTGTCCCTCCTCACCACCCGAATTTTTTTTAAAAAAATTAAAATTTAAAAAATTAAGAAAAAGAGTAAAGGGAAGGGTGAATTGGAAGAGGGTACAGGAGACAGGGGTTTCCGAAAATCAGATCCGCTCTGATCAAAGTGAGCGGACCACAATATAAACAATAAGGACAGACTAGAGGATCCGAACCAAAGCTGTTATGGCTTCAAAACCTCATTTAAAGGCCACACGTCACACACGACACATTTTTAGCCTAAAAAAATCTGTTCCAAAAGTCAAGGAATTCAAAATGGGATTTTCTCTCCTTTTTTTTTCACACTATCAATGAGGACTGATAACTTGCAATTACATGAGGGCACAGCATGATGATCTCTTGTCTTAATGACTCTATCTGCATTTCCTTGGTCTTTTCAAATAGACAAAGATGTTCTCAGGGTTTCGTATAGTGATGTTTCGTACCAAGACTACCACAACATACATAGCTATTTATCCACCAGAAGAAAACACGGGAAGACGAGTTGCAGGAGGATTGAAGCACAGAGAGTGGTACCATGAGAAAAGAAGACAAGACTCAAATCTAATCTGCCCCCATAGGCAAATTCTTCATTAACCAAACTCATACCTCTTTTTCTTTTTCTTTTCTTCTTCAGCGTGCTGTTCAACAACTTCACCGCACAAACATCACTACAGAGGCGCAAATCATTCCAGAGCATACAGCACAAAAAGGAAGTATCTTCAGAGGAAGTAATCAGTTACAGGCTTCTTGGCAGGTGCTCCTCTTGAGTCCTGCATTTGGTTTGTTGGGTTAACAATGTTGGAAAGAATGTATACGGTTAAAACTAAGAAAAACATCTGACTTGAAGACAAGCTGCCAGCTTCAGCAACTAGAACATAAAACTGAAACTAGGGAAGAAATGGCGAGATCCATTAAGCTCAGAGAATCTCATTCTTGCAACGATATACTATGAAGATGAACCTAAGAAGATATTAAAAATCTTAATTGCATGGTTGACTGGCAGTTTATTCAATGTATCAAACCTCAAATGGACTTTTTCGCTGAACACGTTGAAAAGCAAGCAACCATGCAGCAGCAAAGTTATATTCGAGGAGTATGACATAAGAAGTATTTTTCATGACAGTATAAACCCTGTAACTAATTTACCATTTTATACAAGTCTGTTACTATGAAAAGTATGAGGATCCTTCACCCTTCACCCATTCTATGAGAAAGCCTCAGTAAAACAAACATTAATCTAGAGTTTCTGAGCTAAAAAATAAGAGACATAACATGCAACTAACAAGCTAATAAGCATGAGAAACTAATTCATAAATAGCAGCGGAAACAGCAAAGACAAGTTTAAGATGTTCTTCATATTGTTTTATCATATTATTCAAGGAGAAAACGACTTAACAACAAGAGATGACCTTTAAAGCTTACATGAGAAGCTACAAAGTCTGAACAGGAAAGCTACAAAAGACATAATACCAACTAGAAAAACAGCCTAGGAAATATAAACCTACAGCTAGAAAATTAAACCTAAAGCAACACATTAAATGTAACAACCAACTTGTGACATAATATTAAAACCAATTTATCCAACACTCCCTCTCAAGCTGAGTTTGTAAAGATCCTTGAAATCCAACACTCCCCCTCAAACTCAGCTTGGAAATAGCTCTTGAAATTGGTATCGTCATCTTTGGAATAGCAATGCCTCAACAAACACCAATCGAAACGAGCCAGAGTCCAAGACAATAGCACAAGCACTAACAGTTCTAGAATCAGCACCTAGCCAGACTCACGGAACTACACAAGTCTGAAAGAGACCCTCAGCAGCAACGAACAACAAGCTCAAGGAAGAGAATACATTCAGGAAATCCGAGAAGTGAACCAACGAAGAACCAAAACAAACCAGGGAAAAGATGAAACCCTAGATCTGGATAAGAGCCAATGACAGCATTATTCTCTTCTGCAAGGGTAGATGAAAATCTGACTTTGAAGAGGATATGATGTCACAAGCAAAATACGACGAATATTCAGCAATGAAGCTGAAACATTTAACATTTTTCAACGATTAAGGCTGAAAAACAGAAAACATTCCCAACAATGATGGCATGAGAAATCAAAATGTAATTTCAGCGATGAAGGCTGAAAACATAAGAGATCTTCAGCAATGAAGGCTGGAAACATAAACAATTTTTTCAGCAATGAAGGCTGTGAACACAGAAAAAGGTTCTCAGCAATGAAGGCTTGAGAAACCAGAAAGTTTCAACAAAAGGCTGAAAAACAGAGTCAGCAGCTGGAAGAGAGTAAAAGTTGAAGCTTTTTAGCAATGAAGGCAGAAAAAACAGGAGAAATTTTCCAACAACGAAGGCAGGAACCATAGATAAATTCGAAGTAGTGAAGGCTGAGAAATCGAAAGGGCTTTGTAGTGAAGTAAAGGCCAGAAAGTTCTAAGCAATGAAGGGTGAGAAAAAAGAACATGCAGAAACAGATATGCTGAAGGGGATTTTCAGCAATGAAGGCAGAAAGAGAAGGTTTTTCTTTCCCTTTTAAATAATAGCTCAGGATCATAACCATGAGCTCTGAAACAGTGTTAGTAAAACTAAGATCATTACAGCGGAAACATATCTTGGGAGGATCTTGAGGAAGAACAAAGTCAAGTTTAAGATCTTTTTCATTGTCTTATCATATTTAAGGAGAAATCAACTATTTAAAAACAAGAGATGACCTTTAAAGCTTACAAGAGAAGCTACAAAGTCTGAAAAGTAAAGCTACAATAACTACTAGAAAAACAGCCTAGGAAATGTAAACCTAGAACTAGAAAATTAAACCTAAAGCAACACATTAAATGCAACAATCAACTTGTGACATAATATTAATACCAATTTATCCAACACTCTTCTCAAGCTGGGTTTGTAAAGATCCAGCTTAAAAACTATTGAAATCCAATAATAAAGTTTGAAAGGAAACAAAGGTCAAATCTTTTTACAGGGGCAAAAATGAGCTCACGGGATTATTCTCATAAAAGATCGACTAAGATGTCAGAGGACAGGTCCCCATTTGCACCCACAAGGAAAGACTCTAAAAAAGCAGATACAGTTTACCGAATAAGATATGAAGGAAAATGTTATGTGGAGATAATGAGGCTAGTTACACAAACCTGTGGAGCAGCTTCGAAAACACGGAACTTTTTATTAAGATTAGCATCTAACTCGAGTATAGCAGCAACATTACCACATCTGCAATAAAACCACATACAAAAGCTATAGCTTGCGACCTTAAAATAAGACGGTAAAATTTGTTGGTTTTTCCGAAGATACCTATAACAATAATTTGGAGCTGACCACACTGTAACAATCTGGTTATTGAACATCCACTTGTAGCCTTCCATAACCAACTGATGGGCACGGCAAATATAATCAATACTGTTTGTCCGGTTGAATGATTCAACTACAGTGCCACCAAAAAGGTAACCAGCACCACGAGGACTCAATCCCCAACCATCCACAATGTCTTCAGGATCTGACCATAGCAGGTCACACATGGCACCATCATGGGGCACCTCTTGCTTCCTGTCTATTGCTCGGATCTGAAAAATAGGCAAACTGTCACTCAGCTGGCAACTAACCATCAAAACCTCGAAATTTGACTATATATAATATAAATCAAGAGGACATCTAGGAAATTGCCTGACCTGGTCTAATGTAGATATGTTGGGAGAAAGACCACCATGGACACTAAATATTTTGTTTTCAATCAGGGCTGACAAACTGCAACAGAACCAGGAGAAACTCAGGCAATAAAATGAAAGGAAATGAATGCAGCACATCACGCAAGATTAAGGTAGACAATCTAGCTAGTACATAGAATAAAGCACCAACTAAAGCATGCAGAAGATGAAACTGGAAAAGGAACCTTTTATGAACATAAACATCTCACTAAATATGCTTGAAAATTTTTGGTGTCCATCCCCCGTGAATTAAAAGAAGAATCTACAAATCTACATATAAATAATTTCAGTCGTTGAATTTGCAACATCTTGAAATCTCAATTAATGAGATGAACCAACCTGCACTTTGAAATATATCTGCTGGAAAAATCTTTTACAACTTTTTGCCATCATCAAACTAATATATTGATGATGTGAATAATTTTTTTAAAAAAAAAAATCCTCCTTGCAACTTGGCATTAGCTACGAAGCCCCTTTTTGAAGGAGACTACAATGAAATCCATTTCTAACAGCTTTGGCTGAAGAGTGAAGCACACCTCAAATAATCAAAAATCTCTGTGCAATACCGCCATACATTGGCAGATCCATATTTACGGAGGCACTCGTCATAGAAACCGTAGACCTGTTAAGCACGAGAACATCAGTAACATAGGACGAAGTGTTGCTGTAAATAATTGAGTGATGATGCATCAGAAAAATGCTAACCTGGGTGATTTGACGGCTCTCATGG
Organism: Persicaria maculosa; assembly: GCA_963922045.1. NCBI lineage: Eukaryota > Viridiplantae > Streptophyta > Magnoliopsida > Caryophyllales > Polygonaceae > Persicaria > Persicaria maculosa. Next base: position 56,149,445 of record OY998258.1, on the reverse strand, counting down.
TTCCCTCTTATCAGTATTATTCGATCTGGATATCTGACCTAGATTTGTACTGCACGTTAGTCAGAATACTAATCAACCATTGGAGAGAGAAAAAAAATACCTTTTGCCTAAAGTATACAGAATAATTTGGTCACAAACCAATAATAAGATTATAAGAGCCATTTGAAACCCAATGACTGCTCCATGAAACAGGCAAATCACCACTATAAAATTTTAAAAAGCTTCCCAGCAACTGAAGTAGCATGTTAGAAACCTAGAAAATACAAGTGTTGAAAATTGCATCAAGCACAAATATCTGAATGAAACCATAAACTCACTATTTGTGGTGGAAAAAACGAAAGAAGATTGATTTTACAACACCTCCACTGCGGGGTTTTGTAATGTTGCTCAAAGCACCAGAGAAAATCACAGCTGTACTAACATAAGTAACTCCCAACAAGAAAAAGCAGTTTGACAAAGTTAATTAGGTTTTCAATGCCCTACCTGACACAAACTTGATTAAGAATAAAACTAACAAAAATACATCTCTTACCAAAAACAAGTCATTTATGGATATTAGCAGGAAGGCCGCACAAACCCGCCGGGGCAGTAGTGGTAAAAAGTAAAAGAATACCTTAAGCGCAAGCAGAAGCAAGAAAGTCTCAACAGAATAAAATCCTCTATCCACAAAATCTCCAAGAAACAAGTAGTTTGTCTTTGGGCAGTCCCCTCCCACCTTAAATAACTCTTTCATATCATAAAACTGCCCATGAATGTCACCACAAATCTGCGGGGAAAAAAGGGACCAAAATATAACAATGCAAGGACAAAACCCTTCAGCAAGACTATGGTTTAAGGAATGAAAAATTAAATTCTGAAAACAAACATACCGATCCATCAATTACTTCATAGCTTTCTAGTAATAAATTGAATAGAAAATCCATCTTGAATAGCATGGCTAACAGCTCTGTTATTAACTTAGCTTATTCGTAGATTTGCATGATATAGCCTGAGCCTGCCCACACTGAATGAACTAAAGTAGTGGTATCACATAAAAAATTTCACAGGCTACATTCCACAATGTTGTCTTGCCATTTGGACAAGTTCAGCACATGGTCTTTCATCATATATCTCAGAGCTTTGCATTTAAGTAGTGCATGTTTCAAATAACAGTCAACAGATGTACTCCTTCGTAATCACAAATCATAGAAAAGTAGGACAAGGAGTGCAAAGTTTTGAGTTTGCATCACATTTGACACAAAAAAAATAAAGTATAACTTGTTTCCCTTTATTCTGAATACCATTGCCCTGCATAAACTGGTCTTTTGGCTAAAATGTCCTAATAATCCATCCCGTTTTCTCAATCAACTTAACTGATCAAGTAGTTAACTTTTTCCTGGTTTTAAATGGGTAGAGATTATAGTGCACTGTTGACACAAACCAGTAGCTCTGAACAGTTGCACAGAACTAACCATGAGATCAGCTTACTAAGGAATTGTTCCATATCTTCTGAACAAGTCAAATAGCTGACTGAAATCAGGATACATTGTTCAGATATGGCTCTTCAATAAGATTCTCTGGTCAGTTTTATCATTCCAACGCAACATCAAAAGATTATCATTTCCCCCCTCACTTGGAATTACAAGAAGGTTGTTTAGAAATAAATATATACAAAACTCCTTTCTAAACTTTTTCAAGGTTTTTCCCAAGTTCACTACCCCATAATGGAAGGCTAGAAAAAGAAACAAGGGGCAGTTTATAAGAAGTTTTACTTGGTCTTGTCAATTGATGGAAAAAGAAATGAGTTCAAAACGAGCCACTATCATCCAGCCAACCCAGCACACGATGAAAAAAAAATTACACTAAATTTCTTGACAATCTAGTTCAATCTCCTAATTACAAGAGGTAAGGAGAAGTTGTGGATCATTTATGCATTTGGTGTAAAAATGCCGAGTCCTTCAGTTTTTCATAAGAAAACTATTTTTCTCTTATCCTTGTCTGTTTTCTACAATGGATTCTGAACTACCTCGTCAATTCCAAACACCGCTTTCCATGTGCACAAACAAAGTGAGGTGCGAGATAATTGATACACCCCAGGGAGGTTGACATGGCTGATTTGCACAACAGCCTCACCTCCTTATAATGCAGCAATATTCCTACTTCCATTATGATTTTTGCAGGGTGTTCAATCACAAAACTTTTAAAGCCAATTCAACAGTTTCTCATCAACACTCTCCAGCCTCAACTTAAGCAGCAAACCTATATTATGGGCTTATAGCTCCAAAACCCTAATCTGCCACACTGAATCAGCATTCACAACTAACAGTCCACCATCAAATAACCTCCCTACTTCATCGAAACTAAACAAATCCAGATACTTACACACAGCATATTAACCCCTAAATGCACTTTTTCCCCTCTGGAAAATTTTCTACATCTGTGCAGCCCTGACAAATAGAAACCTAAGCTAAAAGCGACCGACAACAATCAATCTCCCATGCAGCACAAAGAAAGGGCTTGGAAATGAAATTAAAAGAACACGATTTCACATCCAAAAAAAACTCCGAGATGGAAAAACAAAACGGCTGAACAAGACGATAACTTACAGTGACAGGAGCATCGACTCTCTGGACGTTGCTCTCCTCGACGAGGATCTCCATGGCCTTGAGGCAGAGGGATTTGACCTCCGACTCCTTCAACGGCTCGCACCTCTTCAGCTGCTCAATTTGCCTATCGAGGTCCGACATCCTCGTCCTTCCTCCCCTAAAAGCCTTCGCCTTCTGCTGGTTTCTCTCTCTCCCTCTCACCGTCAACGGAGGGGAGAAAGAGAGGCGGCTATGGAGGGAGGCTCTGCCGGTGAATTTTTGGAGGGCGGCCTTTGGGTCTGGGTTTCGCCGTCGCTTGCCCGCTTTTGTTTGAGACCGCTCTTTATTTTGCTTTCTCGATGTGTTGGAAATTTGCGACTTTCGGCCTCAATGTTGAAAACGCTTTTCTTTTCTTTTTTATTTAAAACTAGTTCATTTCCCGTGCCCAAGGCAAGGTCTTTTTTTAAAATCTAATTATGTACAATATCAAACATTAATTTTCATATAACCTTTTCATTTTAGAGATGCAATGATATACTGTTGAAATTATTTGACTTTTTTTTTTTATCTTAGATCGATGATAGAGATCTCTATATGAAGATTCCTACAATTCCATTCTATTAAAGAATATGACAAATCAAATATAGGTCTTTTAAAAATGGACTATCTCAGTATATTATATACATTCTATGATGACAATGAGATAGTATCAATGAAATTGTGAACTAAATTTATAATTCATTAGCATGTCTTATACAATTAGTTGATTATTGCTTGATTTATTTTTAACAAAGAAAGAAATAAAATAAAAAATATTCACATTTTAATAAAAATAATTTAAATATGAATAATATATACATAGTAGTAATAAAATATAATTTATTAATAAACTCCATAAATACGCGGGTAAAACAAATTATTTCTATAATTGGAAAATTTGTCTACATCTTGATTTTAATTCTTATCCTAAATGGTCACATCTTAACTAAAAAATATAATAAAGTATTGTTTAAATTGTAAAATAATCCAACAAATATATTGTTATTAAAATTTCAAAACAATCCAATAAAATAAATACCTATTAAATCGATGCTAGTTGAAGATAAGAATTTCAATTTTTATTGGATTATGGTAAAATATTTGTTGTAACAACCAGATAGGATTACAGAAGATACCACTTAAATATTACGAAGTAATTGTTTATTTATTTAAAGAATACAAATTCTGAAAATACCACAATTTAACATGAAGGATTGGTGAAATAATATGGCACCACATAGAACTGAAATTAACAGGGAATATAACACGAGACTAAGAAAAAACACGAACTCGACTTCTTATCCACTCTTTGAACTTTTGCTTTTCCAACTGTGAATAACACGAACTCGAATTTTTTAGTTTCCTTTTGCCTTTAGATCATCCAATAAAGTTAAACCGTTCTTCATCTTCGACCTGAGCAAAAAAAAACATTGTTAGAATTGATTATAAAGCAATAAAAAAATGTAAAAGTTTAAAATTCAAATCGTTAGTAACATTTTATCTATGGATTCGAATACCTACAAAAATTAAAAATTACAAAAATATGGTTAGAATTTGATAAAAATGCAATAGAATGATTAGAGTAGAGGTTTTTAAGAAATGGAAAGGTGACTCACCGATTATCATCAAACGTATAATGATTGTCAAGGGTATGGAATGGATTAAATAGGAATGGAAAATATTTTAAACTAAATAAGATAATTAAAATAATTGGTAAAGATAATTATTAAGGATAGGATTAGGATCCCTTGAATATCTAAACTAACTAACCATCATATCTAGATATCCAAATCAATTAGTATTATTAATTATAGTATTGATAAAGATTAATAGATAAATAGATATTGAATTAATTTTTAATTGGATTATACTAAATAATTTAATTATATCTTAACTAAAAATCCCTACATTAAAGGAGAATCCGCCACATGTCGTAGGCGACTTCTCCTTTAGTATTATAATAATAATAATAATAATGATAATAATAATAATAATAATAATAATAATAATAATAATAATAATAATAATAATAATAATAATAATAATAATAATAATAATATTGATTTGTACCTATAAATTATTTTTACCAGGTGAAGATTTCTTCAATACTAACTACATGGGTATATTACCTATTGATCCCTAACCTTTAATATATTTTCTAAACCGTTTATTGTTTCTTTTTCTTAAAGTTTTCATAAAAAATAATTGTTCTATTTTATTTTTCTGTATTCAATCTAAAGCTTTTAGTTATTAGGATATATGCAGATCATCGTTTGGTTGTTATTTAGATTTAGATATATCTGCATGCAGTTATAACTTTATCACATGAATTTGGTTTTAGTTATTATTTTTTTAGCAAATATATCGGCATATCCAAACATCCAAACAATATATATATATATATATATATGCCATATTTTTTCTTTTTTTTTAGCAAATATATATGGCATATCCTAACAATAAAATTTTTAATTGGATTATCAGAAATTAATTAAATTTGTAATTAATTTTCTAACTTAAAAATCATACTTTAAAGATAAGCCGCAACATGTCGACGAAGCTTATCATTAAACAAATCAACCGATTGAATTGTGCATATATCATTTCTTCTTATGTTTTTAAGTCAATTTTATGTTGATGAACAACATGGAGATAATACATAATAACAGTTCTACATATTTACTGGGTGATACAACAAATGAGGTCAAATACCTCTAAATTTTAAAGGATGAAAGTATCACGTAGCAATGAGATGCACAAATATGCACTGTTATCAACAAAAATTTGATTTTTATAATACCAACTAAATCATGACAATGGGATGATTATAAATCTATTTCTCCAATAACACAAACGTGAGACCAATTCAATTTGAATCCACATAAATGTATAAATTAAATATGTAACGTCCTTTTTTTTGCAACCTTTCGAAATACTATGAGATCACTAACTCAATATATAGAGAAGGGATATAAGGCATATATTTTATTTCGAATATTTCCAAATAGTTGGATTTGATTTTATCTGTTCCGTAACTTTTAGTTGGACAATTACGGCTCATCATGTGTGGATTTGGTTTTAGTTATAGGATATATACGGATCATCATCTTTTACTTACGGAGTATTATTTAGATTTAGATTAGACATATCTTCTTGCAATTATATAACTTCATCGTTCATGTGTGGATTTGGTTTTGGATTCGGTTTTAGTTATTATCTAGTTGATATTTAATTAATTTTTTTGGTCGGTTGCAATTATATATACCTGCATGCAATTTTATCGGCATATCCGCAATTTTATCGGCATATCTTTGTATGTAGTTATACGATTATAGGATATATTTGCATGTAATTATAATACGGCATCTCTTTATTTTGTTTTTTTTAACAAATATATCGGCATATCCAAACTTCCAAACAATATATATATGCGCCATAACTTTTTTTTTAATTAGTAAATATATGACATATCCAAACAATCATTTTCAAACTAAAAAAAAATCCTACTTTAAATTAATTTTCTAACTAAGAAGTCCTACTTAAAAAGAGAAGTTATATCCAAACAATAATTTCTAACTTAAAAATCCTACTTTAAATTTATAATTTAAATTAATTTTTAAACTAAAAAGTGCTACTTTAAAGGAGAAGTGGCCACATGTCGTAAGCGACTTCTCCTTTAGTATTATAATATAGATTAGTTAAGAATTCGACATCATATAGATCTTGATAGGTCGATAAGTCGACAGACGGAAAACCGTCGAGACATACAACATAATACAGATAAAGGTGCAGTAAAACTGGCAGAAATGCACCTTACAAAAGATGAGCCTAAGCAAACCTAACATTAGCAAATTAGGGGTGTGGACTAAGCGAAGCAAAGCACCACCATGACGTAGTACCGATGGTAGCGATACACCAGAAATCGTCTTTGGACAGTGAAAACAAACCTCCAAGGAAGCTCATTCCTGAACTAGGAGTCGTCCCGTAAACACTATCTTGACCTCAGTCAATCCCAACTTCAAACGGTAGAACCCCAACGAAGTAGAAGATCGTGTAGACACACTGAAAGCAAAGGCAAACACCGCTCGAACAAAACCGCACCACGAAAAACCGGCCCAAACAGACACGAATTTTGGTTAAACTCTTTCAGGATTTAATTCGGGCCCTTTCGAGCGGGGTTTCCAGCCCTTTCGGGATTTGAGGTGCTTTTAGATAAATACATATAAAAAAAATTAGAAAATAATGTAAAAACTAGTTTTTTTTTAAAAAATTTGTTAGACTTGGTGTGCAAGGCCCACTTTGCAACTTGTACGCCAAGAGTTGTCATATCTATCGGCGCAGAATGTGCACACCAAAGACATAAGATCAATCGAACCATAGACTAAGCCGTGAAACAACCATATGACAGCGGAGGCGAGGGGTGTAGCAGCGACTAGAGCTGTGGGGAGTGACCTGTCTCGCACGCCTTGAGTTTTTACCGTGAGTTCATCATCATTCTCCATAAGAGCTCCATCTCCCTCAACTCGGCTTGGACAGCTGAATCCGAAGACTCCATAGCTAGCACCCTACGAGCATTAGCCCTTTTGTTAAATTGTCTTGAACCTTCTGTGAGTTCTCAAAACATCTCTATTGCGGTTGTCGGCGTCTTGTTAAGGATGTTGCCACCACTTGAAGCATCAACACTCCAGTGTTCGTCGTCTCTCAAGCCCACATGCAAGAAAAGAACAAGGTTCTTCTCTGAAAAGTGAAAACCCATTATATGAATAGCTTGCACATAGCTTCTTGAAACACTTGAGATACTCATAAAATGTCTCCGTCTTCGCTTGCTCAATGTTACTTATCTCCTTCTTGAGCGTGTTGAGCTTGATGGCCGAAAAGTACTTCTCAAGGAACTTTCGTTTCATCTCCTTCCAAGTGGTAATGCATCTCGGTGGTAAATAATAGAACCACTCATTCGCGAGTCCTTCAATGTGAATGAAAAGGCTCGGAGCATAAGTCGATCTTTTGTGACATTGTTTGGTCAAATTGTCTCTCTAATAGCGTGAAACTCTGCCAAGTGTTTGTTGGGATCTTCACCACTCAATATGTGGAACTTGAAAAAAAGTAAGAGATCCAAATTGCCTTAAACTCAAACAGATTCCCATCAGGAAGGGAGGGGTAGGTTACCGCCAAAGGTTGGGTTGGAAGAATAGGTTCGGAAAAAGAACTACTAGTGTATTATTAATAAGCTTGCCAACAATAAGTTTGCCAACAACAAGCTTATCAATTGATAAGCTTGCCAACAATAAAATTTTATTAACTGAATTTAATAGATTTATCATGATTCTATTTAAATATTATTATGTATTATATACATAAAAAATGTATGTATTATGTGGAGAAATTTGGTGTGTGTAGAGTACTCTTCTATATTAATTAAAACTAATAAAAATTGTTTAACAAAAGAAATCAAATACTATCTCCGTGCCAAAATACATGTCTTTTTAGCCCATGTAATTTTGTCAAAAATACATGTCTTTTTAAATTTAATTATTACACTTAATCTACTTTTACATATAATCATTACTCTAATTTTTACATCACCTCTATTCTCCTCCCCACAAATAAAAAAAAGAAGAAACAAATACAAGTATAATCATTACACTTAACCTACTTTTTACATCTAATAATTACACTTAACCTATTTTTTAATTCTCGTGCTCTGTTCTAAAAAGACATGTATAGACAAAGGGTGTAATACCAATTTTTTTTCAATAAATTCAGCACTGAACTATACAGTACTATGTATCAAAAAACGCATTAATGTAAAAAATGAGCGCATAACAGTGCTGACTGCTGAACTAGTAAGACAAGTATACACTGACTTGCCATGACAACAAGAATTAGTACACAAGGGCAAGTATATTTTCAACTGTCCAACAATTATTTCATCCACGTACAAGCTCCGTTAAATTGGCCAGGCAAGACTGATGCACAATAATACAGAAAACGACTCAAATGTTCTTTCTGTGCCATGATAACAAGAATTTGATACAAAACCTACTTGAAGAAAGTAGGAAGGGCAATTAACAAATGCGGCTTCAAAGAAAGGGAGCATTCTTCCTAACAAACTGCAAGCATTCTTGACAAGAGATCATTTGAGGCCACTTACGACCAGATTACTCTGCTTCATTCAGAATTGGGACGATGAGAGGTTTCATCTGTGCAAGATAAACAATCGCCCACCTGTGCAAGCAAACAAAATTTTGCAATGAAGAAGAATGTTTCAACTGCTAGACCAATAGTATTAAAAAGTGCTCACGGGTAAATTGCAGAAAATTTAACAAATATGAGGAGATAGAACATGTAAAAGTAAGCAATTAGTAGAAAACGACTGAATATTATGATGTAATAATGTCCTAAAATCATAGCAAAATTACGCTTCTATTTCCTAGTTCAGAGCTCAAATCTATATATCTATATCTATATAATACTTTAAATGAGAACCATTTTTTTACGATGTGTGATCATCCCATTAATTGTAGGATTTTTTTAACCAATTAAATTATAAGAGGAATTTTTTTGTTTCCTTAAATTATTTTTTATAATAAGAATAAAATTTTAAAAAGATTTCTAAGATACTTTTATTGTAAATTTTATTTATAATTTCTTACTTTATTAAACCTACCTTTCTTATTTTATGATAAGTTTTATTAATATTTTATTCAATTGTATAATATTGATTCATTTTATTATTACAACAATAACAACCCATTAATTCCCCCGGAGTAGGGTTTGGGGGCCAAGATGTACGCACTCTTTCCCCGAATGAGTCGAGAGACTGTTTCCGAATGACCTCTTCAAAACGAAACTGCACATATTCGGTCTTGGTTCTACTCAGTCTAAAACAGTGTTTAAAAAAGCTAAAGGCGACACAAGATGATAGGCATACTTGTAGCTTAAGTGGGCTTTACAAGCGAAGGCGATGAATCACTCAATTAATTATAATAACATTAATACTTACGTAAGGGCACAATAAAAAGGGATTTTGTTTTTCCTTTTTACCTTTTTTGAATCATCAAGTTGCTAGAGTATTTTCTCGGCCCTAGGCTGTGGGACAAGGGTGCACTCTTGGTTTGGGCAACGGGTTTATCCTCTTGACCCTTGTATGGGAGACGATCACGAGAATACTCTTTCTATCCTAAGCATTTCTGCAATCTAGTGCCATCTACTAACACTGTTTTATCCGTCTTCTAGTGTTCTTTCTCTCACAAATGCTACCCTGACACATTACTCTATTACACAACAGCTAATATGTTACCCCCTTCACCATATTTCAAGCATACTGATCAGTTAACCCCGAGAAATTTAGCCTGATATAAATCTTATTTATTCCTAATAATGCACCTCACAATCAGTAGTACCACACCAACTGGCTTGTTCAAGCCAGAACTGTCCAACATAATTGATCAAATTGTAAATGGTAATTTCCATTGGCCTAAACTGGAGTCATAAATCCAATAACTTTCACCATCTTTCTAGCAAACTCTTATTAATTCATGTTTCCCACTTCGAGGTTCTTGTATTGAAAAAAGACAAGAAAAGTCTACCATATTACGTCTCAAAGCAATAACATGTTGGTACAGAAGATTGGTACCTAAGAATGGTTTCAACTCTCACCCATCCTCTTCAATTATGTATTAAGCAGTGATATAGAAGATTTTTAACAACTGAAAAGAAAAGACTTACATCATCCAACAACAGACTGTTGCTGTAATTACCAAAGTAAGATGAAACCTGCATTAAACATTTAAACAATTCTCCAATTAATCATGTGCATAAATGGAAAGGAAACAAGAAATAATCTCAACATACATACAAAGATCCGTGTAAAGTAGTACATATATTTAAACTAATCTACTTCATATATGATACAAGGAGTTATGCAGACAAAACCAGTAAAAGTGGGACATTTTGTTCTTATTGAAACCCCTAAAAATGAGAAATTGCAACCCCCTTCCCAAGTAACAATGATTCACAATTGAGACGTAAGCAGATAGAAATATATAACACAAGGAGTTATGCAGGCAAAACCAGTAAAAGGGGACATTTTCCTATCGAAACCTCAAAAATGAGAAATTGCAACCTTCCCCAGCAACAATGATTCACAATTGAATAGAAATGTTACAATCAAGCTTTCAATCTCATGAGATCAAAAATCTTCAAAAAGCTCGAAGTTGTAAGTTGCAACGGTTACAAAAGAGAGCGTAGAAAATGTAAGATCCAAACCTTGAAATTCCACACCAGAAACAGATATATGAATCAATTGAATCCAAATCAGCAAAAGAACCATTAAAAAAATACGAAAACATTACAGATTCGTAGAAGGCCCTCTGTTGAAACAAATTCTGGCACAAAGAGACGCGATGAACCCAATCACTACGAAAATTAGGGTTGTGACGAAGAACCCCATGACTCTTCACTACAAATGACACACACTCGCCGTAACCCCGAGACTTTCCTGTCTCTACCGTAGCTTCAAATTATGCGATCGATCAAGGAAGCTACTAACCAATCAACTTGAACCCCGATTCATACACCGATCTGCGAAACTCGAAACCGTAAAATCCAATCAATAAACGAAACGAACATATGTTGCTAGAAAAAATCATCAATGAGTTGAATTCGGAGAATAAAATTTTCGGGGAGCAAGATGAAGGCCCACCGGAAGTTTGACAAACGGGGATTGCTCGTCCGTGGCCTGTGGGCGGGCGGTGCTGGTATGATCTGCAAACGACGAAGCCCTCCTTGTCGACTCAGCGAGATTGATATCTTTTATTAAAATGGAATAAATAAAAACAGAAATATAAGCTTGGTTTTCATGTTGGGCCTTGAGCGCCTGGTCCAATGGTCTGGGCCTTTGGGGAAAGATTCTGCAAAATTTATACTCGAGCCTATTTTTTTTTTTCGGAAATTTCGCGAGCCACCCCTAAAGTATTGCAATTTTCGCGAGGTATACAACTCTTTTGCATATTTCGCATGATGCCCCTATGGTTTTCTTTTTTTCCGTTTCGTGCCCTTTTGGGTTAAATCTAACAGTTTTTTTATATTTCCGTTAGTTTGCAAAAAAAAAAGAAAAAAAAAAAGACGGAGAACTGGAGGCCTCTCCTCCACCACCACTAATCATCTCCGTCATAGTTTCGAAATTGAAATCGAAATTGATTACCACTAATCTCCTCCTACCTTCATCATTTATGAAATCGAAATTGAGTACCACTTATCTCCTCCTACCCTCACCATTTATGAAATCAAAATTGGCCCCATTGAGTACGCAGTGAATCAGTGATGCAGGTACTGTTCATCTCCATCTACCCACACATTAGATCTTTCAATTTCTAGCAACCAACTCAAATAGTATGGAAGGAAATTGATTTCGTTCATCCCATTGGCCACTCCTTTAATTATTTCCAATTAATTCTGGATGGGATTCATTGCTTTCACCATTTTTTCGGGAGATTGAGAGACATTTTGGTGCGTTCAAGGTCCAGATCTAGTCTCCTCCCTTTGTCGCAAGCCAGATCTGCTCCTATTCGAGAAGGATTTCATCCATCTGATTTCGATTTCAAAGAGTCCTTTGCTGATTATGGGTTGACGTAACCCAGACCTTCACTTTTCGGTTCGGAGGAGGCTCCCTTCGAACGGCGTTGAGCAGCTGCAGCGTCGGTCTGGTCGCCCTTCCAGCAGTGGATCCAAGCCACCTTCTTCTCCTGTTCGAGCAACATCGTCGGTCTGGTCGTTGTTCTTCTTGCTCTCGCTTCGCTCTCGTTGTTCTTCTTGCTCTCGGTTCACTCTCTTCTCTTCGCTCGCTTCGCTCGCTTCGCTCTCTCTTCGCTCTCCAGTTCTCCGTTTGTCTTTTCTTTTTTCTTTTTTTTAGCAAACTAACGGAAATAAAACAAAACCGTTAGATTTAACCCAAAAGGGCACGAGGCGAAAAAAAAAAAGAAAACCACAGGGGCACCATGCGAAATATGCAAAAGAGTTGTATACCTCGCGAAAATTGCAATACCCCAGGGGTACCTCGCGAAGTTTCCGTTTTTTTTTTTGGGGGAAATTAAATCAAATAATCCAACCTTTTGGAGGGTGTGAGATAAATACCACCACCTTTACTTTGTTAAAAAAATATCACATACTTTTCCATATATGTGTAAATGGACCATTAATTCCATTAGGCATTAATGTTCAATGACACCGTTTTTTAAAGCTGATTTCTTAATCTTCATTTAGACCTGTCAAAACACAACCCGACCTGGTCGACCGAACCCAAACGCTTGGTAATTTTCGGACCCGAACGCGGAAATTTTGACTCGGAAATTTTTTTCAACCCGAACCCGAAAATTTTTCGGGTAATCTAGGTTTCGACTTGGTGACCCGATTGATCCGGTAATTTTGACTCGATTGATCCGGTTGATTTATAATTATATATGATTAGATTTTTTTTATGGAAATTCCAATTTATTACATTTTATAATTACAATCACTTGATCTTTCATTTTCAAATCAACTTTTATATTTATTTGTATTGTGTAAATACTCCGTCCGATCAATTGTATTTGATTTTTTATTTTTAACACATTTTTTAAGAAGATAAAAATTCTAAAAAATATTAAAATATTAAAACAATTCTAAGCTTATTACTAATTGCATGAAATTATTTTAAAAAAAAATTTAAAAATTTGATATTTGATATATTATTACATTTTATTAAAAATTACGAGAAATACTAAAAATAAAATATTTTTTTAGTAAAATGTAATAATATATAAAATATAAAATTTTTAATAAATTTGTTTTTAAAAAATTATTTAAAATTTTGATATTTATATATTATTAAATTTTATTAAAAATCACGAGAAATAATAAAAATCAAATATTTTAGATCATATATAGTATGTAACAAACACTAGAACTTATTAACAACGTATTTAATTTTAGAATTTTAAAATTATCGCAAAATTATCAAATCATATTTTTTAATTTAAAAAAGAAAAATTTGACAAACCCGAAATGACCCAAAACCTGGTCGAACCCGGGTTCAAGTAACCCCGGATATACCCGGAACCCGTTTTACCCAAGACCCGAAATGACCCGACCCGAACCCTGCCCGAATGACCCGTTTGATAGGTCTCATTAATTACGTTAGGCAATTCGTCAAAATTAATGGAATCAGAGATGAAAGTTTGTCCAATGACGCCACCGTTTACACTTATGTGGAAAAGTATGAGATTTTTTTTTAAAAGTAAAGGTGGTGCTATTTATCTCACACCCTATAAAAGGTTGGATTATTTGATTTAATTTTCCCCTTTTTTTGATGAATAATAATTTTTTTTTGGGTAAATTACACATAACCACCCGTAAATTATGTTACTTTTCACATAACCACCCATAAAAACTTAAATTACAGTAAACCACCCATAAATTTGATTTGTTTTCATATGACCACCCACACATTAAACCTCTATTTATTTTGTTTAAAATGACTAAAATACCCCTAATTCAAGCTTATTTGTTTGTATATACTTTGTAAAAGAAAGATGTTGCATGTATATAAGTAAGTGTCTGGATTCCAATTGTATTATGTTTATAATGTAAAATAGACAATGTCGTCTTTGGTAAACAAAAAATTTAATATAAATTAAGGGTGTGTTTAGATACGTGTTACCATTGGATGTCAACATGCCTTATGCGATATGTAATTCCCAGTACATGCTAGATAATGACGCGTCGATGCTTATTATTCCTTTTGTGACAAGAATCTGTAGCATGCCCATCTATTTTGTATTCGTTAAATTGACTACTATTGATGATCTTGCAAGTTAATATTGTTGTATGATTACGTGCTTTGGATGGAGAGTATGTGGTAAAATTGAGTCTTGATTAATGCATGCTTTATCATATTATGTGTTGATTTGAACTCATTTCCCGTATTATAGCTATATTGTCCCATTACTAGGTTCGTATTATACACCGCTACACTTGCCCCCATGCTTCTGTATTGTTGGAATATGAGTGATTGATTTCTTGCGTACCATTGTAATTATCAAATAAATGTTGATCTGTATAGCATGTTATGTTGATCCATTAGTGTCGTGTAGGACCCTTGGTTGTGACTTGTGTGAATTTATATCTTGCCTACAATATTGCTAATTCTCTCTCGGGCTAGGTCCTTGATAGTGTGATTATTCCCTCTTCTTAAAGTGTTTTACTCATCCTGATTAGACTGATGCTGAAATCGATGATCGACTTGCTTTTCGTGATGGTAAATCATAGCATGCTTAAATGTCGTCGCTCGGTAGTGTTCCCCTATTGCTCTATGATATCCTCTTGTGCTTGCATGGATGTATGCTTTGGCACCTCGCATGGTCACACACCACGTTACATCGTAATTTCGCATACACATGATGCATGAATGTTAGAATGAATCTAGTCGAATTGCCTTGGTTGTAGTCACGTTTTGATATGTGCTAGTAGTATCTTGTAGGGCTTCTACTTTCCAATATGAGTCGTTAAATGATTACATGTTGTACTTGTTCCATAATGTGATAGTTATCGTTTTATATGCCTTACGATGGTTCATTCCTAGCATGATTATAATATGTCACCCATGATGCACTTCTCATTACTTTTGATAATGCCTCATGTTCTTAAATATTATGTGAACCCCTTTTAATGACTCATGACCCTGTTTGTATCACATCATGTGTCGTTAGTATCATGTAGGACTATGCCTTCCAAATGCATCTCGTCGTATGATTACATGCCATCCTTGAACTATCACATGATCATTGTTGCCATAGGTGATAGTTACTATAGTGTTCCTATGTGTTCTCGTACAACGCATAATCTGGTTATACCTCGCCAGGCTATATTTGACCCCACTTGTTAGTGTCTATATCTTGCTCATGCATTGTCCGTATATGTGATACTTGCTCTGTTTGCTAAATCCTGCATATCTCGCTTAGGGCTACTAGACGTCATGGCATTCATGGAATAATAGATTGCTATTTTGCTTCGCAAGCATCGGTGTAGGACTCAATCGTGTCTTTAGGAATGTGCATGTATGTCGTTGTTCCTTGAGATAGGTACATGTTAGTGTGGATTGATATGGTTGATTTGCTTGTAATGAACTCTTGCTACTTGTCACAAATTATAACCTCACCGACTTCCATAAGGGCATCGTTGCTATTCTCGGGTCAGAGTCTTTTCTCCAGTCTTATCATCCTTTTAACTTGGTCTGTATTTCCGAAGTCAACATTGGGTTTCCCGTCCCTGTCACTCTCCTATCTCTGCTAACTTGGACTCCTCTGCGATACTTGGACAAGCGACCGCGTGAAAAAGGAAACAAGAAGTTAGTTAGCGATGGAGAGCGCAAAGGAAGCGTGGGCCCATAACCCACGGACCTCAGGATCAACAATGTCGGGAGTGTTCTTCGTTCGAATTGCTAATCCTTCTGAAATTGTTGATGATGATATTGCACTGACCTGACGATGAGATTTTCGTGTTGATATGCTGACTTGGTGATGACTGTTGCCTGATTGTTTGTTGTCTATGATGATATGATTCGATGCCTTATAGTTCTAATGTGTTATGATGCCTTGATGTGTTGATATTCTGATTTGTTAAGCATGTTCTAAATTCTTGTGCCTATAAAAGTATGAACTGCAAATGCTGAGAACCTGAATTGTTTATCTGCTAAGGTTATGATGGAACTTGTTAGCTTGACTTAATTACGTGCATACATGATGAATTGCAATAACTATTGAGCGTGATAGGAATCGAGACTTATTGATGCAGTTGCAATGTTTGATGATGAACTAATGATGCTATTGTCATAAATGCTTGTTGATAAGAAGTAGTCTTTATGTGTAATAATGTCCGTGATTGCTTCTTCTTTGAACATGTGGGGGAGGTCATTTGGTAGCGTGGTGAAAGAATTTTGGGCGGTTGGGATGATCGATGGTACTAGAAGGTGAGTTGCGAGAGAGGGATGCTGGCTTAAGTAAGACTGAGTGAGCTTTGGGATTTTTGGGAGGCAATGTTGGTGGTTCTGATGAGCTTCTAGGTGATGTTGGTGATGCTTTAGGTAGTACGAGAAGTGTAAGGAAGGGCTCGTGAATATTGAGGACATGGTATTAGAGGTATTCGGGTGTGACGTTAGAGATAGGAGTTGGATTCTTAGAGGTGGATGGTGTGTGAGAGTGCTTGATGGAATGAGGGGTGAGATTGGAGTATGAATATGACTTGGAGTATGAATATGACTTGTATATGTAAGATAATGGTGCCTAATTACTAAATGAATGTTATATGATATTGAGATGAGTTATAGGAATGTCTTTCGAGCATGTGACACCTTGATGATTGATATATTGGTTGATCTTCCCTTTTTGCCGAATCTTAACGGCATGACTTGTTGTGTTGATGTGTTGAGTATGAGTTTTGATTCGTTGACTCTATAGTGAGGAGGTACCTTTTATGACTTTGGTGTGATATCGAGATGTGTGTAATCATTTTGGCATAGATGCATATTAGGACCTTTAGTATGATGTGGAGATGTTGATGTGACCTTGTGACACTGTGTTGGCATATGTTGAGACTTGTCATATGATGTACTGATTGGAGATTGGTTGGTCATTTGGTTATGCATTTCTTATGGCTTGTGAAGCTTGCTTGAATTGAGACTGATAGCTTGTTTTGATTCTGGAAACTAGGAAGAGAATATGGGATTAGCCCTTAGAGGTGGATGATTCCACCTCCGAGCTCCTGAATTTGATTGATTGTTATGCGGGAAACTGATTTGGTTTTGGAGGATTTTGATGAAATTTTGATCGAAAAGATTTTACTTGTTTTGGTGTAAAGTCGATTGGTTAAACGCCTTACTTGGAGATTTTGAGCGGTTTGAAAAGGTCTTACTTGAAATTTTAAAGAATAAATGTTACCGAGAATTTCAATGATTTTGAGGCCAATCTTTTCCAATTGCGGAATCCTTTTTGAGAATTTTCACACCCGGGCTTATATTATAACGCCTCACGAAGTGGATACAAGCATTTTATAGGGGCGCATATAGAATGCTTGCTAAGACCTAGTAAGGACGCTATGATCGCTTTTTGAGTTATAATGTGACCGAAAGGTCGGGGTAAGGGTGTGATAGGGGCCCATATCACATACTTGCTACGACCAATTGAGAATGTTATGATCACGTCAAGGGTGCTGTGAGGGTCTTATACGGGCCCCTATGAGATGCTTACAGGACCAATGGCATGATCCTTGGACTCACCAATTTGAAACTTCATCCCCATGTTTGAGAGTGATTTTAGTCTCGAGGACGAGACTTATTTTTAGAGGTGGATGATGTAAGGGCCCGGATTTTTAAATCCTAATTCTCGGAAAAACAAATTAAATATGAATTTAAATCGGGTTAACTAAAATCTCTTAAAATGAATTCCGGCATATAATTATTTTAAATGGACTTTCATTCAGATTTATTTTTGCTTTCGCTTGCTAAAATTTGAAAGTATAATATAATTTTATTATTTGATTCAGTTCGAGAATTCGATTTCAATTTGAAGTTTTAAGCTTTATATCTTTTGAGTCGGGTTAAAGTCGAGTGAGCGGGTTTCATGATTTATTTTATTATATTCTATTTATTTTCCGGGTATTTGAAATTCAACTTCATAGACCACTTGCTTTTCCTCCCCTCTCATTTGTCTCTTCCTCCCCTCCTACTGTCGATTGCAGTCTTTTACAGAGGTAGGATAGCAACACCTCCCATTTTGTTTAATCAACTCCTTCCTCCCTCCTTTCTTTTCCATACTTGCCCATCCATTTTTGGAAGGTGCCAAAACCCCCTCTAGCTGATCCCTTTTTATTTTGGCTAACCATCACCCATTTTATCTATTGACCAACTGCTCTTTGTGTGCACAATGTCAAAACTCTCCACCTGCTCCCACTTTATGCTCAGAATACTCAAAATGGATTCCCCCTATTTTTCTTCTTCATCCTCATACCACAAACCCACGAAAAGCTTCTCCCACCCACTGTCTTCAGCGAGCCACACCAGCAGCTGCTCCACCATCGACGTCGGCCACGTAGGAGGTCGCCGGAGCCGCCATTTCCGCCGGGCGCAGCCGCTCCTCCCCTCCTCCACACCGCCAGTGGAAGCGCTCTTCCCCGTTCCGACAGAGAAGCCGACCCACCACCATTGCAACTCCTTACCCCTTCTGTTTTCGACACCAGCCGCCCTCCCCGAAGTCCGACTATGGAACCCAGCCGCCGGAGGCACCCTCACCACCGAAGCACCCCCACCCTCGGACCTCGGATTCACTGCCGCCATAGCAGACCCCTTTCGTTTGGTTCCGATTCCGAGCATCACTGATCCTCATCCGAGCTCCGATGTCCGACGTAGCCAGAACCGCCGCCCAAGAGCAGCCGGAGTCGCCGACGCCCATCGCTTCCTTCTCCCTTCCTCTGTTCTCCGATTAAGTAACGGTAAGGCTCAGATTCACTTCCTTTCGCCTCCTAATTAAGCAAAGTCGCGCCTTTAACCCTCCCCCCTCCTTCCTAGGCCGACTCAGCCGCCGATCTACCTCCGACGAAGCACCATCGGCTCCGGCGAGGCGGATCGAGGCGAAATCGATCGAGCGTGAAGAACCCCCCCTCGGTGAGCGTCTTCTTCTTCTTCATTCCCTTGTTCAATCTCTGGTCCCTATTGTCGGATCTCGTGGTCGGAGCTCACCTTCACCGACGAGTTTCCCTCTCCTCTCCCTCCTTTTCTTCCTCCCGTCGATTATAGTAGATTTGGAAGGGAGATGAATAGTAATTGGTCCGGTTTGGCTGTTTTGTTGTTGGTCCGGTTCAGGGTATTAAAATAAAAGAAAACCGGTTCACTTTTAAAGAGAAATGGGCCGGGTTGGGCTTTAGATTTTGGGGGAAGGATCCGGGTTGTGGGCCTTCCGAGTTGGGCTTGGGTTATTTAAGAGAGTTGTTGCTATTGTTATGTTATTTATGGGTGATATATGAATGTTAGTATATAATTGTTGTTAACGTATTATTATTATTATTATTATTATTATTATTATTATTATTATTATTATTATTATTATTATTATTATATCATATATTCTGAGTTTTATGATAATTATAATTTTTGGAATGCATATATATTTATATATTATAAATGTGGTTTTAGGAGTTTTAGAGTGATTTGTCGGTTTTGGATTTATAAATGGATAAAGGCGGATTTAATTTGTGTTATTTTAGACAAATATTGTTTGGATTATTTAAAAAGAGATTCTAGTTTTCGGAAACATCTCTTAAGGGATGTATTGTTTGAAAACCAAAATGTCGGAATGAATTCTATAATATGATTTTGAGGTATTGGTTTTAATGTTCAAATATTAATGTCGGGGTTCTTTGTCTTGGTTTGATGATGTTGGTTTCAAGAAGGAAGATTGGAAATATTGCTATTATGTTTTATCAATGGTTTTGATTGGAAGAATGCTTTTGGTTGATTAAATCGGAAAGGTTTTGAAAAACGGTTTCACTATCGGTTGGTTTTGAGTATGTTGAGAACTTGGGTTTCGTGCGTATGATTGTTGGACCGGTAGCTTATGAAAATGGCTTGATTATAGGTGTGTATTGCTTTTGGATTGCTTTGGACTTGCATTTGGGCCCTTGCTTGTATTATTTTGCTGTTCTGCATCTTCAGGTAAGTTCCCTAGGGGGCTTACTCAGGTTAGACATTCATGCATGTTGTTGCATTTTATGTTAGGTGTTGCATATGCATAAAAGCATGCCATGTAGTATCATGTTTAGGTTGCACTAATTGATTGAGCATCTGTTTACTTTATGCGTTTGAAACAGAACGGCCGTTATCTGTGATAGTCCTAGAGTCTTTGCTAGGGTCATAGGGTAGCCCAGCCTCATCGGGTACCCTGAGTCAATCGAGTCATGAACTTCCTTATATTATGATATGCCTGCGGGCTTTATTGTGGAGCGGGTTAGGCATGCGTGCCGCCCGATTATGATGGAATGCATTCACGAGCTGGCCAGTCTCCGCCCTATCGGAAGGGGGTGGAGGTAGGAGAGGGATATGCCACTTGGCATTGTCTTGGGCCCTTTACAGTATTTCTGCACATTATTATACCTAGGGGCATGCTAGTGTGTTTGACTTTCGTACTGCATTAGAGCATCTTTATCAGGTATAGCACATACTATGTGGCCTCAGCGAGGACTGCCGGTCCCGCATGAGTGGCTCGATCTGACTCCTTTCCCCGTTCTTTTTTTTAAGGTATTTTCTGCAGATTTTGAATGCTCGATGTCTGTATGACGGGGTTTCCTTTTGGCGAATCGAAGAATCTGGCTAACACTTTAACTTAGTAAAATGGTAATTACTCACTCATGATTTGGTTTTGACCCGGCTCTGCCGTGGCACTTGTGTCTTTACTTTGCTTCCGCTTTACTCCCTTTGAAATGGATCTCGCGACATAGTCATAGGACAGGTTAAGGGTACCCAACGGCCCTTCGAGGTGTTTAGGGTTTGAAATCCCTCTTTTTATTAATCTTAAAATGAGTTTGAAACCTCGACCCATACCTGGATTGCAAGATCCGAACAAGGGGTTTTATCCCTTGCAACGTAACCCAGAAATCATAATTCTGGGCCATTACACTATAAGAGGGAAGACTAGCTAGATTACAATTCCTTATAGATACAACGATATGATTTGCGGCCGAGTTTGCTTCACGATAGTAGTGTTGGAAGACGATGTGCGTAAAGTTGGAGCTCTTAGTCGCTCAATCTCCTCGATAATTCTAAGAATCTCCCATGGAACGTAGCTCTTCCTCTAGATGGCATTGATGATGGTTATGTTGTTGCATTCAACGACTAGCTTCTTTAACCCTAAAGAGATGGCTCTCTTGATCCCTAAAGCTATTGCTAGGGCTTCTGGTTGCAACACCGAGCTAGGGATAGATTCCCGGTTGAGAATATCCACAACCTCACCCAAGTCGTTTCTAAAAATGCAAACCTTGTAACATTATCCCGAGTTCTTTATTGAGCCATCAACATTAAGTTTGATGTGGCCCCTGGGTGGTTTTCTTCCATTTATTTAGCTTAGATCTCGTGTTTCTATGTTTGGTCGTTTCATTTTGGGTCAAGTTCTAGTTTCTTTCAGTTATAATTGCTTGTGTCACAGTTTCTTGAATATTAAGTTGGGAGGATCGGTTAAATATAATTTTATTCCTCTGCTCCCTGATAATGCATGATTTTTATAGGCATTTTGAGTCATTCTTAAGTAATTTAAGTTGCATTTAGATAGGTTTTTAGCATAAAGTACATTCATTGTCTTTAAAGTTTTAAAGTTCAGAATCTACGCGTTTTATGCCTATTTATGCATGATGTCCTCATTTTTGGTCTTTTTTAGAGTCATATTTTTAGTCATATTTGAGTCTTTTATGCATATTTTGTATTGGGAAAGAATGAAAATTGTGTAGTTGCTGATTATTTGCAAGATATAGAGTCTACACAAAGTTTGGTGTGATTTTTAGGGATTTATAGCAGATTTGGAGAAAGTTTGGATGCACTTTGGAGCTTAAAGGAAACCCATGAAGACATTGGAGTAGCTATAAAGGAAGATCATTGGATAGTGCAATTCGAGAAAGCCCACTTTTCACCAATCATCATTTTGAATAAAGTTTTGATGCCTTAATGAGAGTTATAGTTCTAAAAAAGAGCTTTACAACGCATATTTATATGCGTCAATCGGACGAACGAGGACTTAGGAAAGTGCGTTTCAAGACAAAGTCGAATGCTGAAAATGCTGAAAGGAGGTCGACATCGACCTGTCTTGACTCGACGTCGACCACTACACTTGATGTCGATCACTTTTTACTCGATGTCGACCACAACTGATGAGTGATCAACGTCGACCACTCTGGTCGACGTCGACTGGATCAGAGACGCAACAGAAACGGAGTGGATTGAGTCGAATCTTTCAAGGATTATTATACACAAGATCTTTTATCTATCTTTCCATCTTTTA
Source organism: Persicaria maculosa (assembly GCA_963922045.1). Classification (NCBI taxonomy): domain Eukaryota; kingdom Viridiplantae; phylum Streptophyta; class Magnoliopsida; order Caryophyllales; family Polygonaceae; genus Persicaria; species Persicaria maculosa. Next base: position 56,126,770 of record OY998258.1, on the reverse strand, counting down.
TCTATCATTCCTTATGATTTAGATAGACTTCTTAGTTTTGATATCTTTTAGATAAAAGATATATTTATTTCTATTATTCTATTATTAGTTTTCCTTGGTGAGCAAGGATTAGGTTTACTACAAATAAAGACATTAGGCCTAGGTTTTAAGATTTTGAAGCCAAGTCATCTTCGGATGCAAGTAGTTAGGAAGGAGAGAGGAGAGACGAGAGAGAGAGGAGAAGAGGAAGAGATTGAGAATGGTTGTAAGTTTTAGTTTTATGTTAAACTTGTTTATTTCTATGTCTTGTTTCAAATTCTCCTCTTCTAGGGTTGGCGTGAACCCAACGATAGACATGTGTGCTTAGTCGATGAATCAATGATTGTGTGTTTTTCTATCATCTTCTACCTCTTTGCTTAGCCCTTGGATGAGAATTCAAGAATGGATAGTAATTTGGATCTATATTCGCAAGTCTATTAATCATAATAAAGAAAAGGTAGAAACAATTAGGTTTATTTACGAAAGTCAATTTGCCTAAATTATTGGAATTGATGTGAATTGATTCTTTGATGCAAAGCATGCTTCTTTGTGTGATTCGTGATTTACACATGTGTCTATTCTTGTGGTGACCCCTTACCTTGGAAGTTTGCACTTTTATTGTTTTTTCATTGTTTTGAAGTTTACGCAGGCAAACCCCTCATTTGACACCGACCACCATTCCCTATCCAGCCCTCGACATCGACCAAGTCTTAGTCGACATCGAACACACCACTCGACATCGACCCCTCCGATCCTTGTCGACAACCAGCTTTTCTCTCTATTCCCGAACCCCGAACCACTAAACTAGAAACGCTGACTTCTCTCATGCGGAACGAACCTGACTCCACTATCCTATAGCGGGGTCTTGACTACAAATTTATTTGATCAAGAAACCCTCAAATCAATGCAGATTCTTGAAAGTCAAGCTAAAAGAGAAGAGGAAAGCTACATTATGGAACCTTAGAAGCTTAAAGAAGAGTCAAGGAAGAAGATAAAAGAAGCAGCGGACAAGACAAGATGAGAAAAAGAAGAAAAAAAAAGAATGCAGAGGCGGCGCTCGGGACCAAGGGATCGACACCCGCCAACTTACAACACCCGATGCAGACCCAACGACACCCGCAGGATCGGCGCCTGCCACTACCTTGTCCGCGCTCGCCGATCGTAGATTCTAAAAGATTTCCTCTTGGCCAAATCTGGCCCATTGGGCCTCGCTTCTACATTAAGATTGTCGACTCCTAGGGGTTTCTATGCATATAAATACAGCTCTCCTCAGCCACAATTCAATCCATCTCATTCACCACTCAACACATCTCTCACACCACTTTTCTCTCTTTTCCCTTTTTTTGTCATTTTCTAAGCCATGCTCGGCTAAGCCTTTTATATAGTTTTGCTTATATTTTATGCATTAGTTAAGTACATGTGAGGGTTTTTTGAATACTATTATATAGTTTATATTTGGATATTCATTACTCTTGTTCTTTACATGTTTATGCTACTTATTCGTCTTAATTAGCCACTAAGATAGGTAAACAACGAGCTAAGTGATTATAGCTAAATCCGTTGTTGTGAGCCTTAATCCGATATAGTAGAAAACATATCATGATGAACAGGTTGGAATTCATGCATGTGAAAGAGTAATGACATGTAGTTTAATATTATTCTTAGGGGATGCGATAGCTGGCCGGGTTGACAATCAGGTGACAAATTCGAATATGCGAGAATTACATGAATTATATGCTTATGTGATTAGGGACTTATTAATTCTCGAATAACATGCAAGAGTTTAGGGAGTTGGTAGTTATCGAACAAGGAATATATAACTCTGTGCATAAACCGACACTAAGATAGCCCAAGCATAACCAAACAACCTGATGATCATGGAATTACGCACTCTTTATGGGATCGACCTGTACTTGCTTCCAATACTCGTTATTAGTTGAAGGTATAGTTTTACTATTTAGGGTGTTAGAACATATGACATTCTAACGCACACCACTCCCACATGGAGTGCCATATGAAACAAAGGGATCGGAAGTTCTTGTTTACACTGCATGTATTTGTAAGGGTTTCAAAGAAATTTTCGTTGATGGTTGGCTTTATGAATTTCTGATTTGTTTTAAGGCTTAAAAGATTGGAAATATAATTGGTTGTTCGACGATTGAAGAAGAAATGGTTATCGTCCTCATCGCTATCACTACACAGGCTACATTGTGAGGGGACTCGGTTAACATATCTATTGTGATGTTCTTTCATAGGGAAAGCCTCAACAGTTTTCCAAAGAAAATTCTTAATTTTAGGTGGTAGGTCGAGTTTCCAGGTCCATCCAACATTTTTACTGTTATTACTGCTAGTGTGGGTTAGTTTTACCACCGATTTAACCAAGAAGGCACCTTCAGCAAAGGGTTGCCAGTTGAGGCAATCCTTGAATAGAGTAAGGCTATTGATAAGATCACTAAATAACTATTGATAAGATAATTTATATTAAATTGCACCGAAATCCCTTTTTATTTATAAAATAATTAAACCGAGAAAAAAAAACTGAAAATTCATCCCAACCGTAAAACATTCATCTAAAATCATTTGTTTCAAATCAAATTCAACAAATAAACCAAAAATATCCCCTTTACTTTGCTTCCGATCATTCTTCACCCTTAATGACCTAATTCTGCTTTCGTAAAAACTCTCTTCAGTGACTTTCTTGTATGATTCAAAAGCAATGCCCTAATTTTTTTTATATGGTTAAGTGAAGTAAGATTTTATAGATTTGTAATTTTCTGGTTCATGGAGATTTGGTATTCTATGTTTTATTTGAATATGGAGTATATATATAGGTGGAATTCACATTAAAAATATAGTCTTATGGTCGGTCATCCATTGCGGTAATGGTGGTGCTTTGGTCGATCATCTTTGGAATTTGTATGACTAGGGGATCTTATCTGACATAGAACTGCTAGGGCTGGACGAAAGTTGGATCGGATCGGAATCAGACTGGGACCAGACCAAAAATTACGGTCTTTGGAACGGACCGAGAGTATTACGGTCTGGTCCATGGTCCAAGAAATTCTGAATTCCGGGTTCCGGTCCAAATCCAGGACCAAATCTAAATTTTCGAGTCGGACAGGAATTGAACCGGTTTCTGTTGATTAAAAAAATGTGATGCTTTGCTTATGACTTGTGACCTACCTACCCCGTCCCTCCTAAAGCCTCTTCTTTTTGTTCAATTCAGACTTTCACCCACCCCTACTCTCAAACTCTCTGTTCTCATGCCTTCGTTCATCGTCTCTCTCACCCAGTCTCTTCTCTTTGCTCTCACGGCTCCGCTCATCAGTCTGCCCTCCTCCATCCTCCCTCGTACTCATCAGTCTCGCTCCTCAGTCGGCCATCCCCTCTGTTCGCGGCTTCGGTCTATATTGAATCTAGCGGGTGGTGTTCGATTTTCATTCCTCATCAAATCGGTTCATTTTGCCCTCAAAAGAATATCACCTCAGAACCATTGAGAAGGGTGCCAGTTCTTGAAGACAAGGGAGAATAGTTGGGACAAGAAACCACTAGGAGGACCAATAACACTTCAACCACATGCCACCAGAGACCCACGACGCCGCCAGCTCCAAGTCATAGCCCACCAAGACCATATCTTCTTTCAATTTTTCCCTTGCATGCCCCGCAACACTGTCGTCGGGCAACCCGAGTTTAGGGTTTAGGGTTTTGTGGCTCAAACCAGCAAAAAAAATTCACTGTACCAATGAAGCGTGGAGAAGCACACTTAGATCTAAAATAATGGAGAAGGTTCTAAATTTAATCACTACTACAAAATTAGCCAATAAAATATAACCCGGGCGTCCCTTTCATGGGTTATAATGCTGTTAAATAGTAAAAAAATATAAGAGGATAACCTTTATACACCGGATAGGAGAATATACGGGTGTATATAGTTATATTTTTTTTATCAAATAATCCGACACTAACACGCCCGGGTTATTAAAGCATAAAATTTCTTTAAGAAATCCGGGTTATTTGAATTTCTCTCTCTTGTAAACCCTATCAAGCAAGGTTGAAAGAATTCAGAATTCCCCTGAATTCTCCTCCTCCATGCTCCCTCCGCCCCCTCAACCTCCTGATCTCAACTGTCGCTTCGTTGTCTGATTATCATGCTCTCAACCCCTTTTCTGTCTCCTACTCCTTCCCCAATTCAATTCTTGGACCAATTTATGTCAATCTGTCATATCTGGTTTGCCAACAAAACTCTTCCAGACCAATTTCTGTCAATTTCTCAGATCTAGTATGCCAATCTTCATCTCATGTGAAAGCGAGAGGAGGGGGGGGGGGGGGGTGTTAGGCCGAAATTCTAGGTTAGGTCCTCATCGCCATCGTTGTTCTTCATCGCAACCTAATTTGACAGATGAAATCGTTGCCTCGTAGGGAGCACATTGCCCGCAGGTATGTTTTTGTTCCAAGTATTCTTCCCTCCTTCCCAATTCCCAGTCAACATTGACACCTGGGATTTGAATTTATTAACACCCATTCGTTTTGATGGATCTGTAAAAACCTTAACCCTAGTCGCATCTTCTTCTCATTGATGTTGGGGCTTCAGCCCTAATCTCAATTCACATTCCGTTTTGAGTAGGGTAGAGGAAATAGATCAGATGTCAATGGATGATTTCCCATTTGTCTCGAGAACTGGCTAATTTGATTTTTTATATATATTTCTACAGAGCGAGTTTGAAGGGGGTTAGGAGGGTAGACGAGTAGTGCTCATTGGTGTTCGTTGTAAATTCAAATCAACTCCTTCCACTTTGATTGTTGCTTTTGGTAAGTTCATCTCCTTGAATAGGTCTGCTTGGAATATGGTTTGTTGTGCTAGAATTTTAAAATCTAATTAATTTGTAAATGAATAAATCTTGTGAAATTTAGGTGATATTTTTTAGGAAAATTCCGTTTGGTACCCCCGAGTTTTTGACAATTCCGGATGGTGTCCCACACTTTTTTTTTGTCCGGATGGTACCCCTGAGTTTTGTCAAAAGTCCGGCCCATGCCCAAAACTCATAGTTTCTTCTTTTTAATGAATAAAACCACCCATTATTTTTATTTTTTTCATAAATATGCCCATTTACTTTTAACATTGAACAAAACTACATATTAATTAACAAAATTCAACACAAAAGTGACAAAACCAACTTTATTTTTTAAAATTTTACAAAATCACATATTATTTCCAAAATATTTATTGCAATATTTGTAAATGTGATTGATCAATATTTCCAAAATTTTTATTGCAATATTTCCAAAATTTTTTATTGCAATATTTTTAACACATATTATTTTTCAAAACAATATTTAACTTATATCTCATTAACTTTAAACATTTGTAAATGTGATGGATCAATTTAACCAAATGCTTGATTATAATTTTTTTGAAAAAGAAAAATAAATTTTATTTATTTATTTTTCTTCTTGTAAAAGAAAAATATAATAAGAGATTAATCATTCTTATTTTATTAGGTTTTATGTATTCCAAACAAAAGAAATGAATAACACCTTCTTTTATTACACAAGAAATAATTTTGTGCATTTTTTAAAGCATAAAGGGTGGTTTTACACAAAGTATGGTTTTACAAAGTATTTTTTTATAATGTATAGGTTAACTATTTTTGTTCACATAATAAGATAGTGGATTTGTGCAAAATTTTGTAAATAATGGGTGATTATATACATGCAATATTTGACAAATAATGAGATTTATTTTTTATAAAATATGAAAAATATGTAACGGATCTTTTGTGTAATGTCAAAAATAATAGTTGATTTTCTTCAAAAAAAAATTTGGAAAGAATGGGTATTTTTTGCTACAACTTTGGCAATAAAAGAAGAAACTATGAGTTTTATTCATTAAAAAGAAGAAACTATGAGTTTTGGGCATGAGCCGGACTTTTGACAAAACTCAGGGGTACCATCCGGACAAAAAAAAAGTGTGGGACACCATCCGGAATTGTCAAAAACTCGGGGGTACCAAACGGAATTTCCCTATTTTTTATTAGGGATTTCGAATTTGGGAATCAATGGATGATTAGGGATTGAGGATTGTGCAATTCACTTTGAGAAATGAGAATTAAGTCCTGAATTTGTATAAGTAAGTTTGGTATACGTATACGGTAAAAAAAGTCATCCACTGATTTTGCTTCTCTTTTTTTGTTTCAATTTTACACCTTTATTAATTAATGTCCTTTCCAATTATTTGCAGCATACTCCCTTGGTGAGTTTGATCAAAAGACTTTAGCCTTAAGGAGATATGTCAATCATCTTAGAGATAGTGTACTTTCATTTTTGGGGTTTTGTTTGTTTTTTTTAATCAATCTATTTTTACTTTGGCCTGAATCTGGATTTGATTCATTCAATTCTACACAAAGGTGTCATCCCTTCGTGATTGATAAATCTCTGATTTGTCTTTGAAGGATTAGCCATGAAATTTTCATTTTCATTTTTTGCCATTATTTTTGCAAGATTTGCAAATTTTACTTCTTACTACCTAATGTTGAGGTTTGTAATTGAAGTATATTTCAAGGTGACTTCTTGGATTAAACTTGTTCTTTATTTGTGAGATGTTTTAGGTATATATGATTAATGTTGAGGTTTGTAATTTTACTTGTTCTTTATCTAATGCTTATACTACTGTCTATGGTGTAGGAGTTATTTAGTTCTCCAAGTGACAAGTTACTCCCTGATTTGAAGGACCCGACGACATTCACACTTGTATTGGATCTAGCTGAGACACTAGTGGCCTCCAATTGAGTAAGGAATAGTGTTTTTGAGATCATGTCTGTTTAATTGCAATCAAAGGTTAAGAATGCGAATTTATGTTTCTGTTTGAGTGAATTATTTGCGTGATAACTCTCTAAAATATCATTTTCTCTATTGGAAAACTTTTAAAGGGTAAATTTAATAAAGATGTGGGACCCTTCAAAAGACCTACGCTAGATGAATTCCTGGAAAGAGTCTTTGAAATATGCGCCAAATGAGAATAATAAGGTAATAGTTTCTACCGTACGGGCCTTGTCCCTCGCGGGATGGGACCGGGACGAGACGGACATTGTCCCTCAAATGAAAAATGTTATAAAAATACCAAAGTTTTTTTTATCCAAAAAAATACTAATGTTTTAATGACGATATCACCAAAATCCTTACTATACACGGATTAATTTATATATACTCCCTCCTAGAACATTAAAATATTACATTATATACTAATTAAAAAATATTATCTTTTAATTTAATATTCAATACTCTACTCTGTATGTTATAAGTATATATAGCATACAGTAATTACAATGTTCTAGCCTTCAAGGGAACCTGATGGAACAATTAGTTAATTTAGAGGCAACAAAAATTAAGGAGTAGTTAATTAAGAGGTAGGGGTGGGACAGGATTTTTGCGGTATATAAATTATAAATACATATATGCGGGACTGGACGAGATTTGCGGGATTTCTGTTCCTGATCATTCTAATAGTCTAACTCACCATTGTGCTTCAGGTAGAACAACAATCAGGTTATTATTTTCTATATGAATGTTATTTTTCAATTTCTTGATCTGTTTAGCTATTATTATTTACACCATTTTCACTGCTAGTGTTAGTGTTGCCTAATTCATAACAGTTAGCCATATCATGGATTCAGAAATTTGTAAGTTACCTAGTATGGTTTACAATTGATTTGAGTGCATTCATTTATGTAGCAGAGGTACTTTATTACTACTTCCAAAGAGCTAATGAGAATCCATGGATCAACAATGTAACACTCAACACTAGCCAGCCATGTTGCTGAAACTGCAGCAAGAGTTACGACAATCAGGGCTCTAGGAGGGGAAGATCGATTCTTCACCAATAACCTGGACCTTATTGACAAGGATTCAAGCCCATTCTCCTGCAGCTTTTCGGTAAACGAGTGGTTCACTGATAGGCTGGAGTTAGCTTGTGCAATTGGGCTATCGGTATCAGCTCTATTCACAACTGTTAATTTTTCCGTAACCAGAATCTGCGGCAGGTTTGCGAACTTTTAAGTAATACCATAAGCATTCGCATATTTAATACTTATTCACCAAAATATAAAAAATCCTAGCAGTACTATATATTCAGTCTTACATCCAACGCAAGGTTCTCTTTATTTTTTTGTGTGTGTGCATATATATAATGTTATTCATACCATATGATCTGGTGTGCAGGTTATATTGGGCTAGAACTTCAAGGTTGGTCCATAGAGCTTGGTTTGCTCTTTCTCTTTGTGCCTTTGAAGTTGGTAAGCTACATTTTCTTTGTGTTTATCTTGTATGTGTGAAGATAGAACCATTGAACTGGAGTATCTCTATGTTTGTCTTTGGTCCAGAGAGCTTGGCTCTCTCTCTCTCTCTCTCTCTCTCTCTCTCTCTCTCTCTCTCTCTCTCTCTCTCTCTCTCTCTCTCTCTCTCTCTCTCTCTACCTTTGCAATTGGTAAGCTAAAATGCTACATTATCATTATCTTTGTGTTTCTCTTGTACGTGTGAAGATATACATGAAACTGGATTTGAATTATTTGATTAATCTTCTCAAAAGCTACATTTTCTTTGTGTTTGTCTTATAAACCCTTTTTGTAGTAGTGATATATGCACGTAGAAAAAAGATTGAGAAAGTAATTTTGAGGAATTATATCAGTTTGATTAGGTAAGTGGATGCTAGGTTGTCTGTAAAAGAGTCTAGTAACGGCCCTGACTTTTGAATACACACTATAATAGTTGTCAAATTATGGTTCATGTTAATCTTTCGAGCTCACTAAGGATTCTAACCCAGATTGTTATGTTCTCAGTTGTGTTTTTGTCTCTTTATGTTTATAGGTTCATCTAGATGCAGCTGAAGAAGTAATTGGACTGAAATTGGGTGATTCTATCTATCCCCTGAGTCTTTCCCTTTTATGTACATAAATATGTTTAGTAAATTTTACTTTTCAGGCATCATAGTCTTTTTTTTGTTATCACGGATTTTTGTTAGCATTTGTGTATGTCTTGTTCTCCATGTTTTCAGAGATCAACCTTTGGGCCTGCATGTTTATATAAATAATTAGTTGTTTGAATAATTCTTTTATCTGTTTTTACCTCTTTTATATCGTCATTGCCACCTTTTGCTCATAACAGGTACTGATTTTTGTAACAGGTACTGATTTGAGTGCATTCATTTATGGAGCAAAGGTACTTAGAAAAACAAGATGCATTTGTGTATGTGATAGACGGTTTTTAGTCGCCTAAACCGTATCAAAATAAATTCGAACTTACTAACTAATGTAGTGTGATAAGTACGAGTCGATCCCACAGATAATCAAGTTATTCCTAAGTTAAGTTTCTTTACCAATTAATAGAAAACGGGGGTTTTTGAGTGGTGAAAATAAGAAAGAAACTAAAATAAACTATGAACAAGTTAATGGAGATAGCAATTAACAATAGAGTTTCATCTATAAATATCCACTTTAATTTGACCGGTTGATCCTCGATTCTTCTTCAAGTTCTCTTTTCATCCTATTATTGTTCCTGTCCTGATCTTTTGTAAATTACTAGTCCTACGAGTCCTAGTAACCCTTACTGATTAGATAACCCTAACACGGTTAAGATTCAACCTAATAGTAGCATTAAGATTAAGGATTAACCAGGATATATGCAACACCAAGCTACGAGTCAGCATTCAACATATAATTGATTCTCTACACACCAGTTTAGTCCTACGAGTCCTAAAAAGGGATGATTGCTACTATGGATTAAGGTTCGCTACGAGGAATCTACAAAATCTTAGCAATAATCTCAACTAGTTGCGCGGACTAGAAGAAATCAACAATATTCGCAAAAGAATCAATACGAATAAATAGGAATAGAACAAGAATAGAAATCTCACAACTTTATCAAATCAAAGCTTCAATCCATAGACGAAACGGGAGAGTTTAGGTCTCCATAAAAATAAGACAAAAGACAATTAGGGTTTAGAATCAAAAGTTACGATCGGCTACTGTGTACGGTCCGCCGTATGAATGAATTCATATATATATATATATATATATATATATATATATATATATATATATATATATATATATATAGAGCTAATCTGATCCTAATCTCTCTATACTATCCTAATTTATATAATATAAATAATGAAAAAATTTGCGGAATGGGCACAATAATGGGACGTATTTGCGGAATAGACGCGGGTTTGGACAAATTTGTGAAATAGCCCCTTTATATACCTAATTTACCTTCTGTACGGACATTCTCTCTTGTTTCCAGAAAATTTCGTTCTTCCTCATTCGAACTCTCTCTTTGCTCGGAAATTTTCAACTTGCGTTTCTTGCCTTCCATCTGCGGTTTTGTGCGTTTTCCGGCTCGATTGCTCTTCCTTGCTTCTGTAAAGCTTTGAATTTGCATCGTCTACTTCAATGTCGTCATCCAGTATCTCAGGTATAAATTTGGCGTATTTTTGCGAAATTTCTCGTGCTAGGGTTTTGGAATATGCTCGTTTATGTTGATTTTATTGTTTGTTCATTATACTATTGACAATCTATGGTAAATCGATGCTTTATATGCATTTTTATGTGTGGTTATTAGTACTTTTCGTCGTTTTTGGAAGTTGCATATGTAAATTCGTGTTTTTGAACTGTTTCTTTTCGTCAAATTTGCGTTGTGGCACTTTGTAAGTGCCTATTTAGTGTTCTTCGTGTATGTGTACCTGTTTTCCATGCTTTTGATGGTTTGTGTCGATGATACTGTACTTATCTGGTTCTATGTCCAAGTGTATGGCGCTGACACTGTCTGTTTTTGTGTTAGCTTGTTGCAGTTCCAACAATGTATGTGTTTGGATTTGGTATTTCGTGTGTGTGTTTTGTTATGTTCATGTTATTTTACTATGTGTGTGTAACATTATATTGTTATTGTTTGTTGTTGTTTTTGTCATTACATATTCTGTTATTGTCTTTTAAATTTTTCTGTATTTTGTTTCTTGCAGGAAGTCAATCTTCTGATTCATCCACCTCTTATCCTGGTTATGATGTAAGTTATTTTTTATTTTGATGAGCAAGTTGTCGTTTTTTCTTAATATGATGGTTTTTTTTTTTGCTTAACTGTCTGTTATTAATCAGGGTTTGGAATATTGCTTTCCTGTTTCTGAGCGATTTCGTTGTAGATCCAACATATATTCACATCCTTCTGTATGTGATCTGATCAAGGAGCATTTGTGTCCTTCTCACTACAATACTCTGCAAAAAAGTTGCGTTGGATGGGTGCTGACGCAAGGCACCAAAATGGTTTTGAATTTCCAGCTTATGCATCAAATGGTGCTCCGTCAAGTACAAACCCAAAAAGAGCATGAGTTGTGGTTTAGAGTTGGTGGACATCTTGCACGTTTTTCAATTGCTGAGTTTCATGTCATTACAGGCCTTCCTTGTGAAGATTATGTTTGTAATATCCTAAAGAAAGTGTCAATATTTGAATTTTTTGGGCAGAAGAAAATGACTCATGATGAGTTACTTGATCGTTTCATATCTGAGAAAAAGATGTCTAAGAAGAAGTTGATTATGGCAAAGTTGTTGCTGATTGAGAGGTTAATTGTTTATAGGAGGTCAGAAGTTGTAAGTGCACAATTCTTATCTCTTGCGTGCAATGAGAAGGAATTTGAACTATATCCTTGGGGTAGAGAGTCATATACCCGTTTGTTGAAGTCATTGAAAAGTTCTTCTGTTGCAGATCAGAATGGGGTTAGGGGTTCTTATCAAATGTATGGGTATTGCCTTGCATTCCAGGTATTGTGCTTTAGTTATTGCTTGTCTTATGTCATCATTTTTTTGTCTGTGTCAGCACAACTTTAATGCTTATGTTAGCATTATTTAAATATTGTTTTGTAGTTGCATAACGAGTTTTTTTTTTGTAACAGGCTTGGATATTAGAAGCTTTCCCAGCTATATCCGTTAATTTTGACTGTAATTTTAAGATGCCTGAACTAGATCCATACTCGTTGTACTGGCAATGTGATTATAGCCAAGTATACGCTGAAGCTGAGAAGTTCTTTCATGGGGATTTGGTAATATTTGTATATTTTCTCTCTTAAATAACATTTTTTATATTGATTCATCTTTGTGTTTTTATTCTGATACATGCGTTTTGTTCAGAGTCCGTTGTTCCCTATTTATGGGGAGTTTGCACGCACGGAACAAATGGCGTTTGCTGGTGAAAAAGCTGATGCTGTAGTTGATGCAGTAGTTGATGCATCAGTTGAAGAAATAGTTTCTGGACCTGTCGATGCGACTTTGTATGAGAGTCGCTGCGTTCGTAGAAGGGCATATGAAGCTAAGTTTTTAAATAGGGCTCCCCAAGTTGAGGAGGAAGAAGCTAATGTGTTGCAGAAACATGATGAAGGCGAGACGTCAAAGAAGAAGACACCTGTGAAGAGAGGCAAGGCTGCTAGAAAGAAACAGGATGGTAAGTCCTTTGAAACTGCTTTTGAAGTTTTCCCAGAGGTGGATAAAGAAGATATAGGGACCTCAAAGAAGAGGAAATCTTCCGCTGGAGTGATGGGTGGTAAAAAGAAACAGAAGGTGCAGTCCAGCGATAGCTATGAGGAACGGGTTCCGCTGAGGAGGGGTCGTTCTGCAAGTCGTGTTCTATTCAATCCATTCATTGCTCTAGACCGTAAAAAATCTGTCAAGAGTGATGTAAAGACGCCTCGACAGAAGGCTTCAGCAGTGAGGACAGGTGCTAGAGTTAGTCCTTCTCAGGCGGTTAAGAGAGTTACTGCTGACACAGATTTGCACAAGAAGGTTGATGTGGTTGCTTCACCTCCCAAGCGATGTCGGTTAGGTACTGATTCATGTGACCTGTTAGAAGATGATGTCCCGTTGAATATTGTCTTTCAGCGGAGGTATAAGATGAAGAAGAACGGTGGTGTAAGTAGCCGTAGGCCATTATATGATAGTAATGTTGACAAGTCTTTTATTATTCCTCCAGTTCCTGTTGTTGATACCGAGGGTGCACATGCAGTGAAGCCTGTAGATATTCATGTTGCAGTCTCTACACCTGGGTGTGAAGTCAGTGTTGGTGATGACAAGGGTGAAGATTTTACTGCTGACACCCATACTTCCAAATCTTGTGGTGAAGTTCCTGTCTGCGAAGACAAGGTTGATGTTTTGCACTCTGACACCCATTCCCCTCAATCCGATAAATTGGATGCTTGTCAAACTGCGAGGCTATATGTTTTGGCCGACCTTGCAGATGGCATTGATTGTGGTGACACCGTTGAAGGAGTTGAGACACCTTCTGCTGGCAGTGATGGAGAGGGTGATGTGCCGACCCCTTCTGTTCAGAGGTCACCTCTGGGGAGTGTTGAAGCACATAATTCTGTTGGTGGGCAGTCTGTGTTGGGGCAAACATCTGCTGCTTGTGAAAATGAATATGTTCGCATTTCAAGTGATGAAGCTGACAAAATAGCAGTGTCATCAGAGAAAGTGGTTGATATTGAAGATGTTTCTCCTGAAATGGATGCTAACAATGATCCAACTTGTGAGTTGCCTCCTGAATCCCATGGTGATGCTTTTGCTTCTTCTCTCCCATCTGATCCTGCCTGGGTGAAGGAGATTTATAGCAGGATTGCGAAGCTTGAAGAGGTCCCTAAGATTATGCATCTGTTGTCTGCAAGGGTAGATGCAATTGAAACAAAGATTGTTGAATTGAATGGTAGCCTTCAAGTGTTTGATGGCGAAGAGGTACGATGAGCTTGAGGTTAGGGTTGCTAATTATGAAGCATTGATTGAGAGGTTGCAGTCAAACCCTGTCAAGCCTGATGTTAAGGACACTTTTGCAAAAGTTGATGACGAAAGTGTTAGTGGTGCTAAGTGTCACTACACACCTGTGAAGGCTTGTGATAAGCACATTGCTCGTAAGTCTGCAAGCTCTCCTGCAATAGTTGCTGCTGAACATGTCAGGTCTGGTAAGCCCCAGGACACACCCGTGAAGTCTGATGATAAGCACTTTCCTGGCAAGCCCGACGGCACTCTTGTGAGAGGCGATGATGAACGTGTCAGTGGCGGTGAACCCCAGGCCACACCTGCGAAGGCTGTTGTTGAAGATGTGAACAAAATTTTGAATGATGTTGTGTCTGATCTTCAGCAGTCTTTCCCTGATGAGGAGTTAATGTTCAAATCATCTCCCGCTTCTGGTGAAATTGTGCCCGTGTCTTTGCCTTCATTAAGTATTGAGGTTCCAGGAGTGGGTAAGGAGTCTCCACCTGTTGTTGCTGACACTGATTTTAAGGTTTTTGGGGATGAGGTTGGGATTCCAGCAAGTTCAGTTGAAGTGCCTCAATCTACTAAGTGTGAAGGTGAAGAAGGCGTTGGTGGTAAAGTTGCTGGAGTTACGGTTGACCCATTCCTGGAAAAGTACATTTGTCTGTCTGACAATGAGGACGACAAGGGTGAAGGCGTTGATTGGGATTCGTTCGCCAAGGATCCTGCAATCCAAATCGAAGTGGACCAACTAAAGGCTTCCAAACTTATCCCATCAAACAGTACATTCTTGTATGGTCTAGTTGTGGAAGTGAAGAAAGTGAGGATGCCAAAACATGCCCCTAAGAAATCCCTGATCAGCTCAGAAGATCATGAATTTATTTATGAACTCGTAAAAAAGCAAAGGTATGGTTTAATTTTATGTTTAGTATTTTGTATGAAATGTTGTTGTTATTGTATTAGTTACAGCATCTTATGCTGTGTACTCTTTGGCAGGAATTTTTCCGTTGTTGGTCCAACCTCAAGGGTTGATAGAAAGTTTTTCCAGTGTATTTTATTGAAGAATATGTGGTTTGATTGTCAGGTAATAACTGGTTGTATTTCTACATTATATATTTATATATATATATTTGTGGATTACTTTTTATTGTATTATTTGATTGTTGAACTCACCTTTTTATTACTTTGTTTAGCATCTAGAAGCAGGTTTGATTCACATTAGGAAGCGCATTCATGAGGACCCCGTCAAGTATCGAGATGTTCTTGTTCTTGATTGGCTGTTTTATCTGAAGTACCTTCCCGACTATGCTTCATGTTATGGGATAGACATAGATCTTGAATCCAGCACTGAGGATTATTTTGTCGGTACGTGCCATGCTGAATATGGGAAGCCATGGGCATCGGTCAAGAAAATTTACACAATTTTCAATGTTATAAACAAGCACTAGGTGGCGTTGGAGATTAAAATTGAGGATAGGGTCATCAATGTGTTCGATTGCAATGTTCCTGCTGTTAGGGAAGGTGTTCTTGAAGAACAATTGCAACCGTTTGCTATTTGGCTCCCAATTCATTTAGCAAAGGCTGGGCTATTTGAAAACTTCGATTCCTCTCCTTTCCGGCTATACATGGTTCCTGGGTTAATGCATGATTCTACTGGGTATGTATTTGTTATCTTGTTTTGTTCTTTGGTTACGTGTAGATACTTGTTATTTATGTCCTTACATTACATTGTTTCTTTCTTTCTCTACAGGGCTTCATGCGGTGTGTTTACATTAAAAGCGATTGAAGCTTCTGTATTTGGGGGAGACGTTAAAAATTTCAACAACGAAAAGATCTTTCGTTTCAGAGAACTCATGTGTGTAGATCTGATCAAAGAAACTTGGAGTTTTAAATTTTAAAGAACCAAAGTAGTTAGATAGGTTGTTGTTGTGTAAGTGGGGAATTTGGATGTAATCTGACAAGTTTAGTGCTCAAGATATATAAGAGAACATTATGGGCTGACACTAGCTGCGTAAGTACGAAAATAGTGGTGACACTGATGTTAGTTTCAAGCAGCGTTGAGTCTGTTGTTGTATTTTGCTGAACATTTGGTTAAATTTTGCACACAAATTGATCTTTGTGGATTCTTGCTCATTATGATCCTATTTTTCGTTAATATAATTTTATACTTTTTAAATATATATTTTCTTACATTGCTGTCTTGTTTTTGGTCATCGTTTGAATTAAATTTCATACCGTGGTCGATTGGTGAAAATTTGCTCAACATGATCATATTTCTGCTGAACAACAGGTTAAATTTTGCAAAACAATTAATATTTGTGAATTTGTGCCCAATAACATCTCATTTTTGCTTAATATAAAATTTGAATCTTTAAATATATATTTTTTTACAATGCTGCCTTTTTTTTGGTCATCGTTAGAATGAAATTGCCTACAATGGTCGATTATTGAAAATTTGCTCAACGTGATCATATTTTCGTTGAACCATAGGTTAAACTTTGCACAACAATTGATCTATGTGAATTTGTTCCCAATATGATATTATTTTTATTTAATATAATATTTGATTTTTCAAACATATTTATCTCATTATGTTGTCCTTTATTTTGCCATAATTAAAATTAAATTGTACACCATGGTCGATTTGTGGAAATTTGCTCAACATGATATTATTTTTGCTGAACACTAGGTTAAATTTTGCACAACAATAGGATTTGTATCAAATTGGTTGTTGATTTATTTTAAACCTCAAGAAATGAGATTGTGGCCCATTAACTGATGAAAGGAGTTGGCCCAAGTCGGTAATTTTATTTAAAGCGGTGTTCTTCCTCGCTTCTTCAGAAGTCCAACGTTATTCAAACCCTCTCCATTCTCTTCATCCTTACCCTCTCTCGAAGTCCTTTCGTCTTCCTCCACAAGCTCCTCCTCTTTCCGAAGTCTTCTTCCAAAAGGTGCGTCCTTTCTCAACTATTTCTCTCCCTTTCGATTTCCTGTAAACCTTATAAAATCGGTTATTGTTTTTACATTTTTCCAGCAAGTGTTCTTTTGTTTTTTCCTAATTTTTAGATGATTTTTTCATCCTCTTTCTGTCGGTTAGGGTTTTGATTTCACCAATTTATATGAGTGTATATTTATTTTGTGTCGTGTATGTTTTGTATCCTTAGATGGCACTTCCAATTGAAGTTCAAATGGGTTACCATTACACTGTTGGGTCTTTTGAAGTGGTAATCACACCATGGCAGACACCTGTTTATGGACATAGCACTGTGTACGTGTCTATCAATTCTGAAAGGATCCCTGAGCTGTACCTGGACTATTTCACTGAGTGGAATGGGTTGCCACTGACTTATGAACAGTGTGATCAACTGATACATGAAGCAGGGGTCACTGCAGTGGTTCGAACTCAAGTAGCCAACCTGATGCTAATGGATTATACACACAGGTGGTTTTCAGGCGATGCTGAGTTCGTTGAATATGGGCTCTGCCCTGATCTCGTTATTAATGTACTTTATACTGAAGAATCTGAAGATGACATGAGCTCTGATTCAAGCTCTCAATCTGAGATGAGCATCCATGAAGAAGAGGATGTGGACCCCCCAGCTTCTCCAGAGCATGTGGATCCCCCAGCTTCTCCAGAGCATGTGGATCCCCCAGCTTCTCCAGAGCATGTGGATCCCCCAGCTTCTTCACCGGAAGTGGACCAGTGCTCTATATGTCTTGATCCGATGCTGCCATCAACGCCGAGCCTTCGGACACTGTGTGATCATACCTTCCACATAGGGTGTCTTATAGAGTGGGCGTCGTATCAACCCATTTGTCCACTATGTCGATCACCCTTTTAGGCATATTTGTAATGTATATTTTCTTGGAAAAGACATTGTAGGTGCACCTATTTTGTGGTAGTTAAGCTAATGGAATGTATGGTATGAATGGAATTTGGTATCTGGCACCTTTTTGTATATGATTTCCATTGTAATCATACCAACTGGCTTTTGTAACTATTTGCCCTAACTGGTGTTTGGAAATGTATAATATTAATGAAATTAATGCACTGTTAAATTTGGTTGTGTTTGATACTGTCTTTTATTTTAGGAAGAAATCCCACATGATCGTTGATGAATATGCTTGTATATTACGGGTGGTGACAGTGGCTTAGTTTTTGTTCTTGTTGAAGTGTATATTTTGTAAAGAGGTTTTTCATGCCCAAAGTATTGTTAACATTTATTGTTTGATTAGTTTAAAGTAATGGCGACACCATACTTGTATTTTTTGATGTTGCAGTGTGTGTGGTGACACTAGGTGTTTGGTGTCCCAATTAGTGCTGACAGTGATATCAGTTACAATTAGTGATGACACTGGTTCCCCCCATCCCCCCTGTTATTCAAGTCTTGTATTCTATGATTTCTGAAGTGTATGTATTTATATTTTTTTCATTTTATAGTCTATGTGATGGGCACTATGTGTTTGAGACGCAAAGTATTGGTGTCACTCATATTATATTACAAGTAGTGATGACACGAGTGTTGTATTTTTTTATTATTAAGTGTATGGGGGTGAAAGAGATGTTTAATGACCATATTATTGTTGACATTGTAGGTTATATTAGTTTGAATTTGTGGTGTCACCAGTTTGATCGTTTTTGATATTTGAATTTCATGTGGTGACACTAGGTGTTTTAGACCCAAAGTAGTGCTGACACTGATACTAGTTACAAATAGTGGTAACACTACACTTGTATATAGTAATTTCAAAGTGTATGTGGTTGCCATAGGTGTTTAATGCACATAGTATTGCCACCAGACGTGTATTAGCTACAACTAGTGGTGATACCAGTCTTATATTCTATGGTTTTGTGAGTGTATGTTGTGTAAGATAAACTTGCTCAACAATATAATATTTTTGCACCACAATTGAGACTTGTGAAATTTTGTCCATTATGATTCAATTTTACTTGTCAACCTAATTTTATAGTTTCTTACTATAGTGTTACACAACGTGGTCTTAATTTTTTCAATGATAGAATAAAGTTGCACAATATGGGGGGGGTGATTGGTGTAATTTTGCTCAACATCAACTTATTTTTGCTCAACAGTAGTTTATAGTTGCACAACAGTAGTTTATGGTAAAAATGTTATCATAATGATTATATTTTTTGTCAATATAATTTTAAAATTTTCCAATAATTTTGTTTTTTGCTTCATGTTATTATTTTTGCTCATCATCAGATTTAAATTTCACAACACCGGCTATTTGTCGAAATTTGCTGAACATGATCTTATTTTTGCTTATCAACACATTAATTTTGCACAAATGTTTAAATTGTTGATATTGCCTTCAACATAACTGTTGGGCTTCGTTTAGAGATGCCCGGCCCATTTCCCGCTTATTTATACTGTGCTTAAACGTTGTTCAGATTGTCTCCAAGTCGCTTCATCTTCTTCTTCTTGTTCATCTTCATCCTCTCTCGTTCTCATCCAGATTTCTTGCTTTCAAGGTGCGATTCCTGTTGTGGTATGTACTCATTTCTGTTTTCTTCCTTTAAAAAAAAACGTTATCTGTTATTTTGATGAACTGCTTCAACAATTTTTTATTATTGTAATCTCCGATTTTCGTTTAACTTCCCCTTGCTTTTTAGTCTATTAATGTTTATATATTGGTGTTTGTCTTGCTTATTTACTATTGCATTATATTCCGTGGGTGTTATGAGATTCTTACTGTCATTAAAAGTCATCAGTTAGGGTTTTTCCAGTTTTTCAGGCATTTTTACTCCTTTGTCTTTCTCAAATGTTTATTTCTTATTAATATTGATGTAATGTTTTATTTTTAAGTCAATGTCTAATGTATGAGTATATTTTGATTTTGTATGTGTAGGTTTTCTATCCTTCAATGGCATTCCTAACCTATACTGAACTAGACTACGACTACGTCGTTGGTACTTATGAGGTTGAAATATCTGCATCTGAGTCATACTGGTATGGACCAGGTCTACTTGTTGTGTCCATCCACTCTGACAGCATTCCCTTCACATTCTATCACACGTCTACTTGGAATGGTATGCCTATGAGTCTAGCCCGCTCCAACGAAGTGCTACAGGATGCAGGAGTAACAGTTGAGGTTAGAACCCAGGTAGCCAATCGGCTTCTAATGGATTACACTAGAAGTTGGTTTGACTCTGATGCTGATCTTGTTGAGTATGGCCTTTGCCCCAACATCACCATCAATGTACATTTTTATGACGACTCTTCGTCTGATTCGAGCTATGAGTCAGACATAAACGATGACATTCATATGGAGGTTGACCAAGCAGATCATCCAGCACCTCCAGAGCCTATGGATGTTGACGGATTAAGGGAGATATATCACCTTGATCTTGATGATGAAGAATGTACAATTTGCCTGCTTCCAATGTTGGAGTCAGATCCTGTTCTTCAAACGCCATGCCAACATCACTTTCATCCAAATTGTTTACGATCTTGGCTTTTAGTTCAAAACAACTGTCCTCTTTGCCGAGCAGAATTCTAGGTGTATATGATATAAGTGCAGTATGTAATTTTGCTTGGTATTGATGTAACCGAAAATATGTTTTATGAATGAAATTTGTCCTTGATCACATTTCTTTCTGATTTCTATTCAAATTATAGTAATCTTTGATATTTAAGTAGGACATTTGGTGTGACACTAGTTCATCATATTGGTGGTTTCTGCCATTGAAGTTTATGGCTTGACATTTTCTGATATTGAAGCTTATGTGTTTGACATTATTAAGGTAACTCCCAAAGCAGCGCTGACACTGATATTAGGTACATTTAATTGTGACTTTGTGCTCGTATTCTTTTTGTTATTTTCAAGTGTCTGTTGTTGGGCTAATTGGCAAGTGTTCAAAGTCTTTTGTCACATTATTTACATTGTTGGTTATAGTAGTTTGATCTATTTGTGAAACTATTCCTATAATTTTGGCTGGTTTCTGTTTTTTGAACTTTTTGTGATGACACTATGTGGATAAGACCAAATGTAGTGCTGACACGAGATAACTGTAACTCAAATAACTGTAATCCGTTTTCAGTTTTTAGTTTTACAGTTTTGACAGTTTTTTTTATAGTTACTCTGAAATAAACTGTCCCAAATAACTGTTACAACATGAAAACTGTCTACTTGTTGCCTATATATATCCATTCATCATTCTTTGTTACCCATTGGCGGTTGAAAACTGGTTTTAACAGAAACACATCCTTCTCTAAAAAGATGAACTATGGTAACACTGTCGGGTTTTGCACGAGTTTCCATCAATTGATGGATGTGCTGGATAGTGTTGTTTACCCTGGTTATCACATGAATCTAGTTCATGAAGCTTGCGAGACAAACAAAGAGGCCCGCAGGGCCGAGTTGTTGGAGGCTGTTGTCGTTCATTACACATTATACGAGGAATACCAAAGATCCATAATAGTAGCTGAACATCACGTTCGGCTTGCAGCCAAAGATGAAGATGGTGAAGCATTATCAAAGGTGATATTCGAAGTTTTATCCATAAATTTTTTTTCCATACTGTGATTGGGTCTTGTCTTTTATCTTTTATATAGATGGAAAGAGAACTGGGCAATCAAAGACAGTTGTTTGAAGACGCAAAGGACAATCTAATGGGGTGTGTGAAAGAGGTTTTAGATGCAGAAATGGAAAGGAGGAAGAAGATTGAAGACTTCTTAGGACTGTAGTTCTACTATATTAATACGTAATAACATTGGTACTCATTTATATGTTGAATGTATATTTTATTTTTTTGTTATTTTAGTTTATATGTGTTCCATCATAATGATATGATGCAACATATTAATATCATAATAATCATATAATTATTTTGTAATTTCCTTCCTCATATTTCAAATTATAAAATTGGACTGAAGTTTTACGGCTATCCCTTGTTATACTGTGGACACATTTGATTAGTTTGTTGATTGTTTTGGTAAAAGTAGTGATGACACTGTTTAACTAAGTTTTCATGTTACTGCTAATTTGCTCAACATCATTTTATTTTTGCTAAACAATAGTTTATAATTGCACAACAGACGAATGCATATTACTAAATCAACTGTTTGTATAACATAGACCACTTGATTATAAGCGCAGATAATTGTGCTGACACATTGAAGAACAAACACAACTGTTTAGCAGCAGTTATAGTTGTATGCATTTTGAGAAATTCTATCCATCAAAAAACCACATGGACAACAAACATCTTAACCCGTACGAGAAAACTGACCCCACTGACAACAACTGTCTTAATTGGTACGAGAAAAATTTCCAGAAGTAGCGTATATAACTGTCTACACTAAAATTCATTTCAAAGTTTGAAAATAAAACATCAAATTGTGTTGTGGTTGTTCAACCAAGATTCAGTCTCTGCCCCTGAATTCTTTTTGATGTCATTCTTGCATGGGTTTTTGCTGCCTTCACAACATCTGCGTTCACTTCATTTAACTCTGAACATACTATATCTGTCAGATACTTCACACCTAGCTTTGAAATATTCTTGAAATTGCCTTTTTCCAGTCCACACTTGTACCCTCTCTCTGTCCCAAAGAAGGTCTCCATGTGGCGCATGAGGCATACCCCAGAATATTGAACTTTCTCCTCTCCAGCCCATGTGATGTGGACTTTTGATGTTGTTGCATCTGACACTATTTCAGCCTTTGCTAGGAGCCCCTTCTCTGTTAGATAAGCGATCAGCATATCCCCCTGCATCAATTGAAATAGAATTCATGTAATTTTAATTATAAAATGAGTTGATATTTAAATGAAATTAAGACAAGGAAAGAAATATTAGATATCAGTAGTAAAACTTACCAAACATTCAAAGGGCGATGTGAAGGGGCAAATTGGATCACTAGAAGATGGTGTAACATCAACAATTTGGACCATTTTGTTTTTAAAGTTAAAGACAACCATGACATAGTCTGCTGTTCGTTCAACCGCATATACAATCTAATCAACATAACAAAAAACAAATAAACATTAGTGGTTGGTCTTCTGAACTTTATTTATTTAATTGCAAGGTAGTACCATGTCTATATCCTTCAAAGAAAGGTGTGGTGACGATGACAATACAGTATCCATGTGCACGTTAAACCTCTTGAACTGTTCATCACAAGCTCGTACTGATACACTCTCTACATTAAACTGGTTGAAGAATAGAAATTAGCAAAAAAACAGACGAATTGTAATAACGGCTAACAATGGAATGTAATTGAAAGTTAAAATTGTAAGAATATTACAGTTTTGTTGATATTGACAAAAAGCCTTGCTGGTGATTGAGCACTTTTATACTGTTCCTTGTGGTTGAGGATAGCTGTCCATGCACCAATAACTACACTAGACAAGTGGGTTTCATCCTCAAGCGTAGCCATGTCTGTTCTAACAATTTCAACAGACTTGTGCTTAAACAAAATTTCCCTGCAATGTCAATCATTTTGAAGATGGATTATATGAAAATAACGGTTTACTTTGTAACTGAACATTCTTTAAGAAGATTAAGTTTAAAATGAACCTACCTGCTGTGTGGTGTTTTCATTGCCAAATATGCTGAAACAGTGCGCTCAATTTCAGAGATAGGATCTGTAATGTCAACAACACGCGAGTAATATGGGCTTCTCAAAGATGCAGAAGGTTTATGTGCTCTCCTTGTAGCTTCTTCTCTCTTCATGTTATTAACTTGGTCTGCAGCATTCCCATCAACTATGTTGATCCGCGGCGACCTTCTTGGTGGCAAGGCAGCAGGGGGAATGCATTTTATTGTATCTCCCAAAGTGTTCACTGGTGGAGTATCAGCTTTAAATGGAGTGGGTAGGGGAGTAGAAGTAGCTTCACCATGCTGTTGTATTGGAGACTGTCCATGGCTGTCTGGGGGAGCTTGGGCTGCTTCATTAGCATTCTTCATTTCAACCGATGAGTTCAATGATGTCCCTTCATTTTTCTTAAAAGCAGGGTCATCTAGAAATATATCAAAGGAAAATTCCCCATCCACTTTGATATTTGATTTCATTTTTTGCTTGTTCTGATATGCCATTTCAATTTGAGTAATGCAATCCAATAAAACAGGATCTGCCCAGAATTTCTCTTGTGATTCGGTAAAATATGGGCTTACAGGGTCATTCATATTTGACATGTCAGCAGCATCTGTAGCCGTAGGTGCCTCAGAAATGACATTTTCCACCCCTAAAAGCTGGTTTGCTCCCTGTAGAAGCCTTTTCACCTTGTCATCATGTTGTAGTTCAATCGGGACTTTGGTAGACCACTCAGCAAAATCAGAAATAGTAGACGCAAGTGCAGAAGTCTTTTGAACAAACAACTTTATCCAACTCTAGAAGATAACATCACATAAAAAATAAGAATAAAAAGTGATCAGTAAATACCAAAACATTGCTATACTGTACTAATATTACATTGAATTGGTTGAAATAATTCATACAAACCTCAACTGGGGGTGTCTCTTTTTCTGGATCACCAAGGTGACTGGTGCCTTCATCGGTTTGTGCAGTAGGTTGTGGACAAGCTGTAGATGGTACGTCTTGATGTTGAGGAACAACTTGGCGAGCCTGGACTAAGCCACATCCAAAGCCTCCAGTACTTATATCATCAGTTTCTCGTTGGCGCAAGATTTTGTAATTTATGCCAATGAAAACCGGGAAAGAACGAGTCATTCTTCTTAGTGTTGTGCTTGTGAACAATTTCACCCTATCCATGTAAAACAACTGGCACACCAAGGGGATAAATATATATGAGTATTACGATGGAGCAGGGAATGCTGACATAAAGAATACTATAGACATGTATATAAAAGTATGGGGGGTGACGTTTGTACTACTGACATGGTAAATAAATTAAGTTAACGTCAGAGCGAAGGTTTGAAAAAAATACTTACAACCAAGAATAACAGAGGCCTTCTGAAATGGCCATTCTTGTTCTTTTCCCAACTTCTCTTTGCATCGACCAAACTTTCCAACACAATAGCACACCAATTTAGGTCTTTCAGATCACCCAATTCAGGAACTACTCTTATCAAACTATGGTTGGCATGTCCATTTCCTAGTGTACCAACCAAGATAGAGTCTAGTATAACGATAAAGTTCAGAAGGAATTGATCACTACAATCAGTGTCAGCTATCAATTTTTCCATAACCATAGCTGTTGTTATATTGTCCTGGACATCAAATATGGTTTTCCACTCTTGCACAAGATTGAAATTCTCTTTAGCTGATTTTCTTCCAACTAAAACTTTCCCCATTGGGAATCCCATTGTGATATGCACGTCTATTTCTGCAATTTCAAGTTCACCTCCATTAGCCAACACCAAGCAACACTTGTTAGGGTCAAACTGATCCACTAACCAATAAGAAAGAAGTAGTGGTAGGGTAACAATCTCCAAGTTGAACAAAAATCCAAAGCCAATATCCTCAATCATTTTCCTTTGCTTGACATTCAATTTTTTAAAGGATGACACCAGCAAGCGTGGGCTTGATCGTGATTTCAATGATGGGAGATTTTTTTGTCTAGTGTTTCTCTCACTCCTCACAACCAGCTGCCTGTTTTCAGCAATAGGTTGTATGTCTGTGGTATCTGTTTGCTCATCAGATGGTATGATATGCACAGTTGGGTTTACATGTTCAACAACTGTCTCAGTAGGTGAATGGGTTTCCAGCCTTGCAATTTCAATGGTCTTCACAACAACAGTACTAACACGAAGATCAATCCTAGGGTGCACTTCTCTCTTACTGTTTTTTCTTACAAGGGGTTGCGAATCTTTGGATTCAAGTGATCTACAACCCTCCACTACTTCCAAGGATTTACCAGTCTCAGTATCAACAGACAGTCCATCCTTGAAGGGAGGTGAATCTCTAGACAAATCAACTACTGGAGGTTTAACTCCAGATCGTTTTGATCTCTTCGAATTTCTATTTTGGCTGTCTAAAACAGGTGAATCACTTACACTTTGCGGACGTTTACCTATAGAATGAACACTTACAATCAATTTCTACAAATATAATTGAAGATATGACACTATGAGAGACTGTATTTTATGCCGAACAAATTCTCAAATTCCCAAATTATCAAATTCCCAAATTCAGCCTCTAGATTAATAACATTAAGTTCAATTTATTATGCGAACGAAATTGAAATAACAATGGTAGATCTCGTAAGGCTGAAAAACTGCTTGATTATAAACATTAAATTCGCCTGAATAAGTGCGATTTTTCCTAATTTTCGTGTAAAACTAAGCCCTAAACCGTACTCGTTCTAATCTGAACTTTAATACACAGAAAACACGAAATCAAACCTTTCGGATCTGAAGACATCTCTATGTATATGATAGCTCTCCTTCTTACAAGCCTACAATCAAGCCTCAGGCAATCTCGCAGAGAAATGGACAGAGTAGATTTAGCTCGAGGAAGAAACCAAAAGAAGGTGATGAAAAACTTCTCGAACCTGAAAAGCGTTTCACAAATATTTGGATTTTATATTTTTTTTAGGAAAATCGTTTTCATTTTCTTTTTTTTTTGTTTGCCAATAAATTGGGAATTTTGTGAGACTTTATTTATTTGTTATTATTTTTCATATAATTCCATACCTTAGATTTGCTCAACATCGTATTATTCTTGATCAACAATAGTTTAGATTTGTACAACGCTTGACTCTTGTAAACAACATCTTATTTTTGTATATTTTACGTTGTCATAGTTGCTTAATAGATTATTGCTCAACATTGTATTATTTTTGCTCATAAATGGAAT
The DNA here is from genome assembly GCA_963922045.1 of Persicaria maculosa. NCBI lineage: Eukaryota > Viridiplantae > Streptophyta > Magnoliopsida > Caryophyllales > Polygonaceae > Persicaria > Persicaria maculosa. The sequence continues at coordinate 56,100,198 of OY998258.1, read as the reverse complement.
AAAAGTGCACAACATATTATGCATTTGGAAAACTTGCTCAACATCACTTTATTTTTGCTCAACAATAGTACATATGTTGCACAACAACACTTTGTTTGAAACGACATCTTATTTTTATCTATTCATGCTTTCATAGTTTCTTAATAGATTATTGCTCAACATTGTATTATTTTTGCTCATCAATGGAATAAAAGTGCACAACATATTATGCCTTTTGAAAACTTACTCAACATCACTTTATTTTTGCTCAACGATATTTCATATATTGCACAACAACACTTTGTTTGCGATGACATCTAATTTTTATCTAATTATGTTTTTAAAGTTGCTTTATGTATTATTGCTCAGCATGCTCTTATTTCTGCTCATCAAGAGAATAAAATTGCACAACATATTACAAATGGGGAAAACTTGCTCAACATCACTTTATTTTTGCTCAACGATAGTACATATATTGCACAACAACACTTTGTTTGCAATGACATCTAATTTTTATCTAATTATGTTTTCAAAGTTGCTTTATAGATTATTGCTCAACATGCTCTTATTTCTGCTCATCAATAGAATAAAACTGCACAACATATTACAAATGGGAAAAACTTGCTCAACATCACTTTATTTTTGCTCAACGATACAACATATATTGCACAACAATCCTTTGTTTGGAACAAAACGTTTGTTTTATCTAATTATGGCTTCATAGTTGGTTAATAGGTTGTTGCTCAACATCCTCTTATTTTTTGCTCATCAATAGAATTAAATTGCACAACATACTACAAATGGGGAAACTTGCTCAGCATCAACTTATTTTTGCTCAACGATTGGTTATATATTGCTCAACAATACTTTGTTTTGCAACGAAATGTTTGTTTTATTTAATTTTAGCTTCATAGTTGCTTAATAGGTTGTTGATCAACATTGTCTTATTTTTGCTCATCGATAGAATCAAATTGCACAATATACTACAAATGGGGAAAACTTGCTCAGCATGGTAAAAATTTGTATTAGTACATGTTAAAATTTCAAAATTTATTCTATATTATTGAATCAATGTTAATTTTCAAAAAGAAATGTCATTTACAAATTTATAAACTGTATTTTCTACTAACATTATTCTTATATAATACTGATGACAGAATTTTCGCTGACAGCCTTATCTTGAATGCTTCATCCTCCTCTTGTACTCTCCCAATGAAAGCTTTCTATTTGTAGGTGGTCTTCCTGCTCTTTTTCTTACTACTGGGGGGTAACAGTTGATAGAATTGACCACATCAGGGATGTTTCCTTCATCTTCATCCAACACTGGATATATTGTCTCTGCATATGTCATATGCCAAGCGTCATTGCTGTAAAATTTTGCAACAAAATCAGACACATTTGCTTTTATGTGTGTTATTGCTGCTAGAGCATGTACACAAGGTATTTTCTCGACATCAAATACTCTGCACGTACATGTCCTCGCTGATAAATCAACTATAGCTACAGCTCCTTGACCACTGATCTCAAATTGGGATTCATTCACCTTTTCTACTCTGCATACCCCAACTTGCGCTTGTGATTCTCTTATCAACTTAAGGATCTCCGGAGTTAGTCTGTCTTGATTTGCCAGTGCTTTTTCTCTCCTGTCCAGGAACCATGATGTGAGCTTTTCCCTAGCAAACTCTACAAGTGCCACAATGGGATAATCCTTTTTTCCTTTGAAAACAGAGTTCAAACTCTCAGCATTGTTGGATGTCATCATGTTGTATCTATCACATCTTGAATGTGCTCTGGCCCATTTATCAAAACCTGCCGACACCAGATATTCTAATAGCTTTGGACAGTTTGCTTCGATTTGTGCAAGGTGGTTGTTGAACTCTTGGATAGTGTAACTCTCTGCTGCTTTTTTAAACATTTTCCCCAACTCTTTTTTCTTGAACGTTGCTTTGATGTTTTGTTTCAAGTGCCACATACATATACAATGTGTAGCTGTTGGGTAAGCTAAAGAGAGAGCCCTTGAAATGCTAGCATGTCTATCAGAGACAAACACTAAGTCATTTGAAGGAGGCACAACCTTCAGCAGCTGATACATAAACCATTCCCAGGAGTTGTTGTTTTCGGAGTCAACAATACCAAAAGCAAGTGGAAAGATTTGTCTATTTGCATCTTGTGCAACTGCTCCAAGCAACGTCCCTCTGTATTTGCCAGTTAGGAATGTTCCATCAACAACAACAACTTGATATATAAACAAATAAAATTACTTATGTTATCAAAATTAAGGAAATCGATGACAACAGAATTTGCGCTGACACTGTTTAAGACATACCTTCTTTAAGAGTGGGAATGCTCTGATGCACTGTCCAAATGACAAAAAGAAGTACTGAAATCTATCTTCTTTGTCTTTTGAAATAAAAGCTATAGTCCCATTGTTTCTCTCCACGAGCATATGGCAAAATGATGGTAAATCTGCATAATTTGATTCTGGTGTCCCCTTAACCAATTCATGAGCTATTTTTGATGACTTCCATGCTCTCCAGTAGCTAATTTGCATCTTTTTTTCTGTTCTCATTTTATCCTTTATCTGTGCTGGTCTGTATCCAACGTCAACACTGTGTAATTACAGTCAAATTAGAACAAATCATATATTAGAAAGGAAGTTAAAATATAAATAATATCTCTTAAAAAAAGTTCTCACCTTGATTCGATCATACTTGCAATCACAGAAGATGAAGGCTGTTTGCAGTGTTTTGTCCTGAAATCCCATGTGCAGGTGTGCATTTCCACATACACTATCACCTCATGCCAAGTTGGACCAAAAGTTTTGACATGCACTTTCCATTTGCAGTCAAGATCTACACAATGCACTCTATAATACTTTGTATCTGCTTTTACCACGCGAAATCCAAATATCTCAGTTATTGACAACATCTCTAAAGCATGCTTAACTGCTTTCCTTGATGCAAAGCTTTTGCCTACGCAAATCAAGTTTTTTGAATTGAGATTCACACTAGACACAGGAGAGCTATCAGCATCCCAATCTTCTAGTGTAGTTTCTCTTCTGTGTGCTGTAGAATAGAATGCTCTCCATATTTCATCTGCTGAATCTTCATCACTTGTAGTGTCACTGTTTAGAGAATTCATGTCATCTCCAACATCTTCCAACAATACACCTTTCAGCCTTGTGTCACCGATCAATGTCATGTCATTTTTGCCTGTAACAATATTGTTTATAGTTGGATTGCATGCCACCAACTGCAAACTCTCAGCTGAGAATGCCTGTTGATCTTCAACTTCTTCACTATTTGATATAATGCTGACACAAAACTCCACAGCAAATTTAACATTCTCTAGGTCGGACAACCTTAAGAACTCTTTCAAATCAGCATCACATTCAACAAGAAGTGGAGCTCTTAACAGTTTAAAAGGGTGTAAATGATTGAATTTCAATTCCAATCCACTATCTATATTGAATCTGTTTCGAATTTTCTCAGTTAACCCCTGTAAAGTTATTGTCTCATCAATCATAAACACCTTTGAAGTAGTGTCTCCAACAAAGGTTGTACATGAATCAGTAAACAACCATTTCCCACCACATAAAACCGTAATAATACGGGTTGCCATTGTAATCTGCAGAGTATGAATTTAAGAGGATAAATACATTTAAGTAATAAGAAACACAATCTCATTAAGTGAGTATAATGCTACTTTATATATAAGCATAGATTTCCATACTTTTATATCATATATAAGTGTTAAATATTCTAAACAGGCATCCCCTGTGCAACTTTATTATCACTCTATTACAGTGATAAAATGGCTTAATCAATGTTGAATAAGGGAAACTAGTAATGACATTAGCAATTAAACTCTAATAAGGAATCAATACATCAATAAAGAGTGCAGATTCAAGTGTAATGATGACATGAACAACAAAATTTGCGCCAAAGGCGCAAATTTTGATTCTACTGTATATATAATCATAGATTTCAACACTGTTCAACTTTATTATTACTGTATTACAGTGATGACATGGCTTAATCGATGTTGAATAAGGGAAACTAGTGATGACATTAGCAATCAAAGTCTAATAAGGAATCAATACATCAATAAAGAGTGCAGATTCAAGTGTAATGATGACATGAACAACAAAATTTGCGCCAAAGGCGCAAATTTTGATTCTACTGTATATATAATCATAGATTTCAATACTGTGCAACTTTATTATGACTGTATTACAGTGATGACATGGCTTAATCGATGTTGAATAAGGGAAACTAGTGATGACATTAGCAATCAAAGTTTAATAAGGAATCAATACATCAACAAAGAGTGCAGATTCAAGTGTAATGATGACATGAACAACAAAATTTGCGCCAAAGGCGCAAATTTTGATTCTACTGTATGTATAATCATAGATTCCAATACTGTGCAATTTTATTATGACTCTATTGCAGTGATGACATGGCTTAATCAATGTTGAATAAGGGAAACTAGTGATGACATTAGCAATCAAAGTCTAATAAGGAATCAATACATCAATAAAGAGTGCAGATTCAAGTGTAATGATGACATGATCAACAAAATTTGCGCCAAAGGCGCAAATTTTGATTCTACTGTATATATAATCATAGATTTCAATACTGTGCAACTTTATTATGACTGTATTACAGTGATGACATGGCTTAATCGATGTTGAATAAGGGAAACTAGTGATGACATTAGCAATCAAAGTTTAATAAGGAATCAATACATCAACAAAGAGTGCAGATTCAAGTGTAATGATGACATGAACAACAAAATTTGCGCCAAAGGCGCAAATTTTTATTCTACTGTATGTATAATCATAGATTCCAATACTGTGCAATTTTATTATGACTCTATTGCAGTGATGACATGGCTTAATCAATGTTGAATAAGGGAAACTAGTGATGACATTAGCAATCAAAGTCTAATAAGGAATCAATACATCAATAAAGAGTGCAAATTCAAGTGTAATGATGACATGAACAACAAAATTTACGCCATACTGTATGTATAATCATAGATTCCAATACTGTTATAACATATATAAGCATAAAAAATGAATCAAATTTTTCGCAAAAGGTACAAATTTTGATGCATTCAATAACAGTAATAATTTTGTTCAACTATATTTACATACTGTTATAGCCAATTATAAGCATAGATAAACACAAATTTGATGTAATCTACACTTGTAATTACACGATTCCAATCCGTAAGCGCAAATTGAACCAATTATCAGCACAGAACTGAAGCAATAATCGCAAATTGAAGCAATAATCCGTAAGCGCAAACACAGAATGTTGCAGTAATCGCAAAACTCAAGTAGTAATCTCAACACAGAATGTTGCAGTAATCGCAAAACTCAAGCGCAAACCAAAAAATTCTAAGAAATTTGCGCCTTCGGCGCAAATTTAAGCAGTAATCGCAAAATTGAAGAAGTAATTGCAAAATCGAAGCATAGATAAACAAAGTCTGAAGGAGCAATCTCAATACTAAAGAAGTAATCTAAAATTTCTAGTTAAATTTGCGCCTTCGGCGCAAATTTGCGTTTTTGACGCAAATTCTAATCGACTTAAAATTCTACTAAATTTACTTACCCGATTCTTTAGATTACACTTCAAAATCTATAGCTTCGTTGACGTCGGAATGGTAATCTGTCGCAAACCTAGCAATTTCCGGCGAACAGGTCGGGAGAGAAAGACGGAGCGGCCGGAGAGACAGAATTGGAGGAGAGAGAAAATCGGGTTTCGAGGTACGCCGGAGCCTTTTATTGCGTCCATTTTGCAAAAATGTCCCAAAACGCGGATATTTTGCAAAATTAGCCCATTTTCGTGGCTATTTTGCAAAACCGCCCATAAATAATCTAATATAAAATATATGTAGAAACTAGGACGATAGTTTAAGTTGAGCACATGTCCTGCCGAGCCGCGTCTCCTCCTCCGTTAACCGCAATTTCAGCCCGGCCCACCTTGGCTTCCAATTTATGAAATTATCCCATAAATTACGATCGATCTCCGAATTCATACAATCCAGTCGAAAAATGCCTGAAATATATTAAAGCACTAGTGTAGACTCCGAAAATCAAATAATATAAATTAACTATCAAATACGTAAAATATGCATGAAAATTACCTAATTTAATATGCAATTATAAGACTAAAATAGACCCTATCAGTATGTCACTAAAACCCATGCATCTTGTTTTTCTCCAATGAGTGTTAATAACAGGTACTGATTTTTGTAAGCTCTTTGTTCACTGAATATACATTTCACACTTAACACTTGATAATTCATACATTAGGTATTGTTGACTTTTTGATCAACTTATTGTTCTTATATCTATTTATTGTTGATGTGAACTTATTATATTTAATTACAATTGTGATTGTTATTATTGTTATGTTCTAATGAGATTTGCTTATTTTCCTATCAGGTTGTGCGAACGAGAGTCGTTGTATTGTATAGAATATTGACAAGGTAACTTAGTGCAATTTTCAATTTTTCATCACCTTTAGGTCATTTATCTAGTGGCAATTTGGACTTTAATGTCGATTAGAGTATTAGATAAGTGGGAGAAGTAGATTTGTGTTGCTCATTATGATAATTTATTATTGTGATTAATCCTGCAACTATGGGAAATATAAAGGATGGTGCAAACATTAGTGTGTAGTTAAATAGAAGAATTCAACATTATTTCTAGAGTGTTTCATTGAGAAAGGAACCATCTAGGTAGTTTCCTTCCACTTATTCTGATTGAAGTATTTCACTTGTGTTCTTAGTATTTTTATTTTGGGAAATTGGAAGTAGAACCTGCAGGAAGTAAACCGAGGCTTTGCAAGGTATTTGAGCAATGACGTGTTTACCCGGGGAAGCATGCAATAAGATGAAGAACATATATTTGAGGATATTTAGAATGGAGCAACTGTCATTTACTGGCTACTAAATTTGCTGATCTATCTTGCCATGTATGGCTTAGTCGGTTTTATGTAAAACATACTTTCACTTGTATTTTGATGTGGAATGTGATGAGTTATACGATTTATCTCGTGCCATTTGATTTTGTTCTTTTGTAAAATTTAAGGGGTTTCTTCACAGGTATTTAAAAAGCATTCAACCCGGTTCTATAAAATGAACCGGGTTGAATGCTTTTTTTTTATAAAAAAAAATAGACAATATAACCCGGACCTAGTGTTATCCGGGTTATATAAAGCTATTGGATATCTATAAATATGGGTTATATAACCTATAAAATAATCCGGGTATTAAATGCATCCGAGTTATATTAGACACCAAATAACCCGGATCATATGGTGTATAAAGTAGTCAGATAACCGGATAAATCGAAGAAAATAACCCGGATATGAGGTTCGGGTTATATAGTTACCCAACTATATACACCGACCACCATTAACCCGGACCATATCCGGGTTATAAAGGTTCAAATATCCGGGTTATATTTCCGATTTTGTAGTAGTGAATTAACTTTAAAATATCTTGTGAATAGATATTTTCAATCTTTTCAATAGTCCTTATGATTATAATAACGGTAAACTGTAGAAAATCACCCCTTAAATATGGCGTATTACTTAAAACTAGCATTTAGAATCAATATTATAGAAAATTACCCTTTATATGGGTTCCATTAACCGAAGACCACCTCACCTCTATGCTTGATTACGGTTCTGTTAAATGTAATGGAACATCCAAAATTACCCCAATACTTATCTTCTCTCTTCCTCCCTTGTCTTTCTCGCCACAACATACCATCGCTTCTCCTCCTTTGCATTTTTTTTTATGAACCCTCATCCACCATTATCTTTCCCAGACATGTACACAAGTGATGAAGGTGATTTTGGGAGGAAAATTGGTGAAGAGGTGAAGGTGTGAATGGATGAAGACATTCAGATGACGGAATAAGGTCTATCTCGGTCACCCGAATCAATAGTAATAAATGCTATAGATCGAACTACCTACACTTTCAGGCGACATACTAAGGTCTCTTATGCGGCAGAATTACTAAATTGTTCGTCGCCTCAATTCACAGTATTAAATAGGCCAGTTGGATGGTCTTCTTTGCACTCCTTCTAGCGACGAACTTTCATATAATGTTTGTCGCTTGACAAGTTCAGTAAATAAAACACATTCCAGCAACGAACTTTGGTTTAAAGGTGGTCGCCTCTTTACATAGTATTCCGATCCCTCCATTCAGAAATAAGTATCGTTTGACTTTCTAACACATTTTTAAGGGGTTAAAAACTATACATAAAATATTAACTTTTTAATTAATTTTTTAATATAATTTTATAGTATTATTTATAAGTTTAAAATTATTTTTAAAAAGTAATTAAAAAGTTAATATTTTATAAAGTTTTTAACTCCTTAAAAACGTGCCGAAAAGTCAAACAACACTTATTTTTGAACCGAGGTAGTATTACACAGGGAAGCTGGATGTACTTCTATGACACTCTTTCAAGTGATGCAAATAAAAAAATGTTTGTTGGTTGAAAAGTGCATTAAGAGAAACCTTAAGTTAACTAACCAGTTGCTATGTTATTCGCCTACTTTCACAAAATCAAACATGGCAATTGATGTCCTTCCTTGGCCCTTACTTAATGAGTTCACATTCAGGTGACGGGCGATGATGCTTCATTGGTCGCTTGAAAGGTACTTTTGACATATGTAGTTGGGATCTTTGGTAGAGCGACCATGTTTCTTCCACTGTTCGTCCCCTAAACGTAGTCCACTGCCTAACTTAGATTCTGGCGACGAACTTTGCAATTAGTTAGTCGCCCAAATGTGATTTGGGATGGGTTTCAATTCTGTGATATTCAGGCGACCAACTACTGACTCCGTCGCTGGATGTCCACTCAGGTGACGAAAGCTGACATATCTGTCACTTGAGCTGCAATCTGGCGTAGTGAATATATAGTGGTAAGGTTAACAACTCTATTTTTGAAGAAGCGATCAACAAATTACAAATTAAATGCATCTCTCTAAGTGGAAAACCTCACCTCTTTCACAAGTATGGAGGCATATTCTCATGCAAGCAACCCTAAATTCTAAAAGAAACTAATGTAGACCTTTTTACTCCCAAAAGGTATTTGGGACCAAAATTATAAAATAAACAAGAACTTATTCTGGAACAAATTAGAAAGCAAAAGGTGCCACCCACTCATTAGTCGGGATCAACTTTGTACCCTAAAACATGTAGGCGGCCTTGGCTTCAAGAAAGCCAAAGACATCAATAGAGCTCTAAAAATGAATTATGAAAAATTTGTACACAACCAAATAATATCTGGCTCAAAATGGTAATAGAAAATACTAATACAATGTCTCGTGGCAATTAGGGTGGCTACTCAACCGATAAATTTTACACATGATGGATTATTGGAAATGACACTTCAGTTAATATTTTGCATGATCCATGGGCAGGAAACTTCACCTTGGCACACCGACGTCATGACAACAATGAAAGTAAATGTGTCGTTGATCTAATTATGCAGATCAGAAATGGGATTTACCTCAACTCTATATACATTATTTCCAACAGATATTGTCTGCAATGAGATTGTCAAGCTAAGCATACCCATAAATAATATGCTAGATAGGCTCATATGGACACTGAGTCTAGATGGTTCCTTTTCGGTTAGATCAGTTTCCAATCTCTCGGTTGTACTCTCTAATAGAAGATATGATTACGAGTGAATCTGGAAATGAAACCCTCCACCCAAAATAAAAAACTTTATTTGGAAAGCCGCTGCTAATACCTTGCCAACTAAGTGCAGACTGAACATATACTATAATCGATTGTGTTCTATCTCAATGCTTCTTATCTAACGTGGTAGATGAGGATGATAATCACCTATTATTTGAATGCCCGTTAATAATATCCATGCTCAATGTTGTTAATGATAAGGTAGGCTATAATATCCACCTTCCACAAACAAGTAACGACTTCCACTAAAAATAATATTTTTCATGTGCTTTATTTTTATGGAATTCAGTTGGGAATATAAAGGAGTTGTTTTTAATACCAATATGCTCCACTGCTATAAAACCCCTACAAGTGGCAATATCTAAACTAATGGCGTGGTCGCAGACACAAGAGGTGTCTCAGGACACTCCTAAGCCTAAGTCTAGGAAACGGGTGAATTGGAAAAAACCATTAGCTTAGTGGTTTCTACAAACTTAATGTTGATGAATCTGTCAAATCAATAAGATCAGAGTCCCACATTGGATGTATTATTTGAGATGAAATGGGATAGGTGGTCGATCTTTTCTGTTAGGAGGCTTCACCCTGACACCGTCTTACGAATCGAAGCATTAGCTTTCAAGAAAAAATCAAGCGAGTCATATCTTTAATTAGGCATCGAGAAACTCATTATCGAAGGTGACAGTCAGATTGCGGTTAATGCAATTAATGGTTAAAGAGAACCGCATCTTGGGAGATCTTAATTGTCATAAAAGAAATCAAGTGTATCAGCAACCAATTCGAGGTTGTTATTGTTCAGCATTGCTATATATAGGGAAACAAATTAACTCAATTGCAGATTTTATCTCTAACATTAGAAAACTTTGTAAAATCACCCGTTTGGATAATCAGGGATAAAACTTGGATTCCAAGAACTTTCTCTTCTTGGCTAATATAAAAAAAAAATTAAATTAATACATTGCAGGCAACACTGACACCGGAGTTTGGATCTGTTGCACCCTACCATATAACCCTCCATACACCCCTTAATTATTTAGTATATTTATTCATAATAATTTTAAAATTTTTTTTTAATTATATTCTAAATGTTCAATTACATATATTTGTATACTTGTAACATGAAAAATTATACTCTCTCCGTCTCAAAATTTAAGTCATTTTAGCCTTGTGCACAAGTTTTAATAAAAACACTCATTCATCAATCAATATCATCATTCTACTAACTTTTTTCATTAATTTTATTGTTTTTAAATACTCACTGCATTTTTAACCAATCAAAATCTTTTAAAAAGTCAACAACACACAAATCAATACAAATCATTACTCTCCCTTACCTAGAAAACCTAAAATGACATCAATTTTGATATAACTAGACTAGTCTAAAACGACTTAAATTTTGAGACGGATGGAGTATTATAATTTTTTTTTTAATAATTGAAAGAGTTATTTTTTTAGAATCATACTTATAGTAAATTTTAAAATATAAATTTTCATGTTACTAAGTATACATACAAATATATGTAATTGGATATTTAAAATATAATTATAATTTTTGAATTTTTTTATTATGAATAATTAATACACCAAATAATTAAGGGGTAGGGTACTAGGGTGTATGGAGTTACACACTTGCATGGTACGTAGGGTACTAGGTGCAGCACAGATCCAAATTTCTACCAAATTCTGAGCAACGGTAGAAGATATATATCTTACTATATAAAAGCTGAAGTTCCCATTTACTGTTAATGCTAATTACAATTTTCTCCTTTCAACTCCTTCATCTTTATTGAATGATTTAGGGGTGATTCGGAATTTCCTGGACTAGTTGTTTTCCAAATTACTTTCACCTCTGCGGCTCTGCCTATACACACCGCCTCTTTTCGCTTCACATCGACCTCTCCGTTCACGCCTCCAGTCTCCACCGCCCCTGGCCGGCCTCATCTGTCTTCTTCATCTTCCATCTCACAACATTGATTACGCCATTAACTGATTCTCCCCTTCCTCTTCGCCGGAGTCCTCTCTCCCGAATCCCCTTCCATCGAACTCACTCGAAACCTTTCTCTTTCTCTGTGAACCCTAAAAACCTTCATTTTAGCGTCGATCATCATACGATTTCAGTTATCCGAGAAATCTGGAATGGATCACCAGAGGATGAAGCACCAGCAGCAACAACAACAACAAGAAGCTCTGTTGCAGCATGCTACTCTCCTTCAACAACATTCTCTCTATCATCCCGGACTCTTGGCTCCTTCGCAGGTTCTTTCCTCTCCCTATCTATTAACGTTCAACGATTTGGGGTTGATTCCTTCTTCCTCCCCGATTTTGCGTCGTCATCTGGGTTAGATCTTCGCCGGCGTCGTTGTGCAATTATAATTACAAAACCGTCTCTTCTCTGTGATGCTTCTCCAAATTGTCGCCGTCTGATTCAGATCTATATCTCTCGGCACTGCACCCCCGCTCCGACGCTGTTGGCTCCTCTCCGGCGTGGCGGCGACGGCGATCTCGCTCGGCTCCTCCTTCCACAGCTGGTGGCTGCTGCTGGCTCCTCAATCCTCTTCCCCGATGGCCGATGCCTGCAACCTCGAAGTGAAATCTCAATTATTCTTCCCAAATTCGAAATCGTATTTGAATTGCAAAGGTTAGTTTTTTATTTACCTTGTGCTCTAAATTTTGATTTGAGATGATTCAATTTATATGTAGGACATGAGAATTCATTTAGGGTTTTGATTTTGGAAACTAAAATTCGTTTAGGGTTTTGATTTTGGAAACCAAATTTGTGAAATTAGGGTTTGTAATTTATAGAATCAATTTTGTGAAATTTTGATTCGGGGTTGTGATTAAGAGAATCAGTTTATTGATCAAACAAAAATAAGCTTAAAAGGTTCCACCCCAGCTATGAATCGGAGACGAGTTCATTATGTGCTTGATTGAAATTCGATATAAAAAATTTCTCAATTTAAAGGCCTAAAATTGAACCTCCTGTTGAAATAGATATTTCCAGGAAAATAACTTATCCTGCTAAAATCTGTATGCATTTGTTATAGATTTGTAATTTGATACACTAAGTCAAAGCTTTTTTTTTTTTGGTGGCCACTAAGTCAACGCTAATACTAATAGTCATGTATCAATTTCATTCTATTCTGTTCATTGCTATAGTGGTTGATATAAAACAAAACTTTAATGGAGACTCTGATTAACTGGAGGGAAGATTGTAAGGGTGGGGAATTTCATGTAATTATGCTTGTTAACTTGTGTCATAATAAGTTAGGTATGGAGACATTATAGATAAGTGAAGAAGAGAAGTTGATTCGAGCCAAGAGTGGCTATACCCGGCATGTTTCTCGTCTTATTTACCAAGGGCCTTTTTTTTTTGTCTTTCGGAACTAGAAGATTAACAATCCTGCTGAAGAAAATGACATTGTCAAGAAGTTACTCCTAGGGTTCATTTGGCGTGATGTAAAATAAAGAGCTTATTTGTGCGGATGAGGACCTTATAATGCATGACTACTATGTGTCAAACAAACTCTTGAGTTTGTACCTTCCCACTGTTGCATATCTTGGGATTTACCTAAGCCACAACCTGGGGTACGACTACGTGTTAGGGGAAGACCGTGAGATGAAGTGTCATTGAAAAAATGATTTTGGATGAGTTACAACATGGGATTCGCAGTGCCGTTCAGAAGTTTTCTGGCCTTTCAAGAGGACTAATAGATCACGTAAATTTAGAGAAATGTCGCTGTTGGGTTTACTTTTAAAGGGAGTTGTAACCTTGCCAGTGAAACTGGAATTGGCATCTCAGTTTCATTCCCAACCTTTAGTGGAATTGGAATTGCCAGCTTTTTGGTGACTAAAGTTTTCTTGTAAGTTTTGCGAGTGACGTATTCTGTTTTGTTCTTGATTTCTGGACCTTGTACATGAAATGCAGGTTGACTTTCCATTGAAGACCTAAGCATCAAAGATCCATTGAAGACATCATCATCCAAGATTCTAAGCTGTGTAAAGAAAGGGAAAATCACAATCTACTCTTCATATCCAAAATGGATGATCCCATTACCATATCTTCCTCTGAAGTGATCTCGATTTTGAGTTTGGTTCAGATGATGATGCATTTACTACAAATGTGAGGGCTGAAGGTTAGCATCTAGAGCATATATCTTTAGTTCTTAGAGTCAATATAGTTCCATATTTGATTTGATTGATCATTTTTTGATGCTTTCAAATTCAGGTTATGGAGAATATTTGATTTGATTAATGCATTTTCTCATCATATCTACGAAAATCAGCTCTCAGGGTATGAAATCCTTACTTTTTTTTCAACTTGTAATCTGATATTGTTCTCAGCATAACTTGGCATTTTTTGTGCTATTTTTATTGGATAAGGTGGTTTTAAGAATATGTAAAGAACGAACATTATAGATTGGAGGGATATCATGGGTTGTTTACAGTTCGTAATTGTAAAGCTTATCCTACTGTGCAGGCTCTTGTGAAGACATTGACGGTGTCTCTATTAGCTTATTTCAAACCGCAGTTTCAGCTACTAGGTCCAACCAAACACGGTTCCCTCTCTATGCAGGACTTCAAGACAGTAAGCTCCCATTGATCCTCCCACTCTTTCATTGCTTAATGATGCTTTGTACTCAATCATTCTTATTAGTATAAAATCACCTTACTCTAGAGTTATCAATTAGATGGCTCACTCTTGTACAATGATTTTGTTGTTTAATTAGCTAGATTTTGTTATATATCTAAAATCACCTTACTCTAGAGTTATCAATTAGGCGGGCCTCATGCTGCTTTCTTGGCCACCTCTCAGGAGTACAAGAGGTTGATGCCTGGGAGAATTATTGGTCTTAGTGTTGATTCGGCTGGCAAGACTCCTCTGCGTATGGCAATGCAAACGAGGGAGCAACATATCAGGAGGGACAAGGCTACAAGCAATATCTATACTACTCATGTGTAGTTACAATCCTTTATATGTATTTGCTTTTGTTGAATGATATCCAAATAAACTTTGATGTGATTTGTAGGGCTTTCATAATTTGACATAGTGCACGAGTTGTTTGAATCGTTGTTTTGAATTTGGTTAATATTTTTGTAGAGGTTGAGTTGAATGAGATTCGTTGTTTTGATTTTGAGTAATATTTTTGTAGAAGTTGAGTTGAATGAGATGCATTGATGAAGGTGAGAATAAAGAGCTTGGTGTTATTTCATAATGAATCTTCTGTTTACTAGCTACGAGATTTCAATATAGCATGTGGAGTTGCAAATATTTTAGGTTGTTATATTTATTTATTAATTACTTTAAGTGATACATTATTGTACATATTTGCCCGTTAAACTTATGAAGTTGTAGATTTGTTGAAAGTGCATCCGGATTATATACAAGATGACAACACCGCGCGCATTTGCGCGCGGTTAATGACCTAGTTTCTACCAAATTTGTAGCTTAATTATACAATATCCGAATGAGAGTTGATCGTCTTATCTCCATCTCCGTTTAATTAGCTTGAACCTCTTGATCAACTGGTTGAACTGTAGAAATGTGGATGAGTCTGACCGACAGAGTACGAAGTGTGGAATCAGTCATACTCTCTATCTATTTTATAGATAAATCAGCAATATATGTAACCATTAATTCGCATAATTAAAAACATTAATCAATATCAATATCAATATATCAATATCAGTCAATATATAATACTAAAACAGAGGCGTGGAAATCCTATGTGGCGGGCTCTGGTGCGATTTGCTTACGTGTCTTTTTCTGGTGTCTTCTGACCGGGTTTTTTTGACACGTCAATTAATAAATGTCCAATCAATTTAATCCATGTCATACAACTGTCTAATCAATTATCTACGTGTAATTTCAATCAATTTTATATTTTTTTTGGTTAAAAAGATCTTCAATTTAAGTGATTGAGATATGCGATTAAAATAGTATTATCTTTTTTAGCCACGTCAACTAACAGGTCAATATAGTTAGATAAAAAACTTATCTTTTTAGATCAAATAAACTATCTAATATTTAGTCAATTAAGCCTTTTAGATGAAATTAAATATAATATATTTAAATATAAATATACCAAATTGATTTTGTATGTCCGATTAAGTTTGGTTTGTTAAATAGATATCGCATATGATTAATATAACAAAGAATAGAGTCTGCGTGGAATTGGACCTCACCAAACCGCTGAAGGGCACAATCACTATCAATAACCAAAGGCTTTACCTGGAGTATGAAGGTCTTCATCTGATCTGCTTCAAGTGTGGAAGATATGGCCACATTGCTTCAAAATGTCCATCGGTGACAACGGCGGGAGGCAGGCCGACACAACAGATTGAGACAGGTGGGGAAGGTATTAACATGGGGAGTAACGCAGGTCCTAGCCCGGTTTTAGACTCAGAGGTGGAGCCTACTACTGGGACGTATGGGCCATGGATGGAAGTTTCACGGAGGAGACCTAAGCAGAGAACGAAGAGCAAAGAGGAAGGGGGCAACTCGAGGAGCAATGGCAACAGCTACGGGGGCTCGTCGGTCCCGTAAAACAAATCTCCAGGCAAGGGGGCGTCCAATACCCCGGGGAGTGGCCACGGCGGGGTTCCAAGAAATGAGGCCAATCCGGCCCGGAAAAGTAACGGTCCCAAGATCAGAACGGAGAACGAAATAATGAGAGAGGTCTCGGGAAAGGAAGCAGAGATTAATGCGAGTGATGAGCGGTTTTTAGTCGCGTAAACCGTATCAAAATAAAACTCAAACCTACAACCTAGTATAGCAAGTAAGTAAGAGGTCGATCCCACAGAGAATCAAGTATTCATTTGCAATGTGTATTTACCAATTAGTGAAAAGGGGGATTTTTGGGTGATTGAAATAAGAAAGAAAACAAAATAAATTATAAACAAGTTAATGCAAAACAATTTAAAGAAGATCGCTCTACCTACAACTATCCACTTTATTTGGTTGAATTGATATTGTAACTTCCTCTTGTCCTTCTAGTCTTCCTATGAATGCCCTTGTCCCGACCTAATATAGTTACTAGTCCAATCAGTCCTAGAAACCCTTATCAATCGAACAGTCCCTAAAGAAGGATTTAACCCAATTGATAGCTTTAAGACCAGAGATTAACCAAGGTATTTGCAGTCCCTAAAGAGGGATTTAACAACACATCCAACTTCCTACCTATCCAATTAGTTCAATCAGCCCTAAAGGGATAAGTTTGCCACTTGGGTTAAGGTTCGCAATCAGGAATCTACAAAACCCTAGCAATTGAATTGATCTAACTAGTTGGCCAGAAAAGATAGAACAAAACAATAAACAATCAAGCACAAAGAAGTTGAAGCATTCAATATAGGAAATAAGGAACAAGATTCAGAAACTCACAATCAATCCAAATAAAGCTTCAAATTGCAAGTAGAACGAAGAGAGTTTAGCCGCTCATGGCGAACATCGCTCTCTCTCCAATTGTCTGATAGAACGTGGAATAGAATAGAAGTTCTTAAAATAACATAAAACTTGGCCTTTTAAAACATCAAAGTCGGCCATAAAAGAAATCAAAAGGTTCTAGGGTTTAATTTTAAACAAAACGCAGCGTATAAACGCTGTCGGCAGATGCGGCGGCCGCAGCATCAGTATTCTTTTTGCAACGTCCCTGGCGGCCGCCGCTGCACACCATGCGGCGGCCTCTGCATTGGTCTTTCACAGAAAATCCGTCTTGAATCAGCTCTCGGCGTCAACATGAAAGTTGTAGCTCTCTGAAAGAGCTTTCCAACGCATGGTCATAATAGTCGATCGGACAACCGAGGCCTCCAGAAAGTGCAAAACAAGTTCAGCATGTCTGGCGACAACTTCTGCAGACTTATTCTTCGTTTAGGTTCGCTTCTTCTTCTCAGGACCTCTTGAGATCTTCATGTAAGCTTCTTCGATCAACTAGACATTCTCATCCAATGCGTTATGAACCCATTTATCCTTCTCGGATCCACAGTTACCTAAAATAATCAATAAAAACGTGTAGATTCCGACTCCACCAACATAGAAAGCAAATATGCAAATTCTACTTAAATCATGCATGATATGCATCTTAACTAAGCTAAATGCAACCTATTATGCCTACCTAAATGCATGCTATCAAACTCCCCCACACTTAATCTTTTGCTTGTCCTCAAGCAATGAAAAACAAATATAGAATTAATCATCCCACAAATAAGATCTTCATGCTATTGTTTTAGAAAAGCAGCATCAAGCAATAGGAGCCATGAATAAAAGAACAAATATCCTAGCAAATATATGAGCGATCCAATAGTAAAAGCAAATTTAATCCAACCTCACCGGGATAATGTGTTTCACTCAAGCTCTCATGTGTTGAGGCTTTAAAGTCCAACTCTCAACTCAATCCAAAATGCTCTATACACCGTAAAAGTCATCACTTGCAAACAACATCATGAGGACTTTTATAGGGTTGTGATGGGGCTTTGGTAGGAACATAAGGCATGAGAAATATTTAGGCTTGTGGTGCTAAAAATCCGGGAAAAAGGAACAACAACCAATCAGAACAACACCAAAACTTCCATACTTCACAAACCATTCCAATAACATAAACTACAATACACATCAATAAGCACTCTTCGATTTCAATAGCCATACAACTCATGCATTTTTTTTCCATTATGATGACTTCTTTTATTTTATTTTATGCTTACTTTTGCCCCTAGGTGAATTTTATCCTCCCTAGGTCCAAGCTTACTAGACTTTTACTCCTAAGTGAATTTTATCCTCCTTAGGCCCCTAGTAATAAGTCATCTCTATTATGCAAGAAGGGTTACCTTATTTTGGCTATGCCTCTCGCAATGCACAACCATACATACATCATCTCTACTCAAAGCAACTCCAACATAAAGATTTTTCACCAATTCTCCTCCTAATTCCCGGATAGGGTCAGGCTAATCATTGGCTATGATATATTTTTGTGGAGCTATAAAAAATAATAGGCTTTAAGGCTCAGATGGGCTTCAAGCAAAGGATAATATCTAAGGTAGACAGGTATAATATGGCTAAAGAAACATGCCTCAATCATTTGAAATTCACAAGCAACAACCATGTGCAATACGGTATTGAAATATGAAGCATATGGAGAGTAAAATCACACAATAAAAGCAAAAAGGAATAATATGTAAAGTCCCTATAAGGCCAAAACAAACTCACAAAGGTTATGTTTTTGCTAGATTCCAATTTAACCTCAACTATGAATCATACTTGCTCAATTATATTCTCAAATCATGCTCCAAAATCATTTTCAAGCAATTCAATCAAATCATGGGATTTATGCAATGAGATCATAAAAATAAATTATAGGACAAACTAAACCAAGATGGATATCTTTAATAACACCTAAATGAAATGCATGATATTTTTGTGATTTTTTTTAAATGTGATATATGAGTAAAAATAAATATGAAAACATAAATAAACATGATAACATAAGTAAACATGATATGCAAATTCTATGTATATGCAATGCAATCCCTCCCCCACACTTAAACCTTTCATTGTCCTCAATGAAACATAAAAGACAACAAAAAATAAAAACATAGAGGAAGAGATGAATGAAATACTCATAATGTGGTGGAAGAGTAGGATCATGACATCGCTGACAAATAAGTTAGATCTGAGCATTGTGGCGGCCTTTCCTGAAAGCTTAGTCTATCCCAAACCAAAAACAACTATCTAATGCCTAATGAGAAACCTAATTTATTGAAAAGAAAACTAGCTAACTAGGAATTGAAATAACTAAATTAAAAAACTTACCTCGGGTTGCCTCCCGAGAAGCGCCTTTCTTTAATGTCATTGACTTGACTTATTTTCAATCTCAAGACCTTATCTCTCAGACATCGTCAAGGCCCTCAGTAGCCTATCATATTCCTGTGCACACATCTTACAAGGCACATCATAGCACAATAAATTGAAAGCATAAAATGTGGAACTCAAGAACCCTTTCAATCTATCAAAGAGTCTAGCATGACTCTCTGCAGAAGGAATATGATACCACCAACACAGTTCCGCTGGTGGCTTCTCAAAATAGCAATCAAAAGGATAAACATAATCACCATTACCTTCCAAATTGCAAAAGTTTACCTTTATTACCTCTTGCGCCTCAGCTGATGGCTCTGGACTTGGTTCATCAATGGGAAAGCTCAGAATGGATGTTGCAGATGGAGTAGGAGACATATCACATGTAACCTCATGCGTCGACTCATGAGATTCCAAGTCAGAAAGCACTATACCCTCTCCTCCATCGTCGTAGACACTATCGTTGTCTGCAACCAATTCCTCCTCTTCTTCTTTGAGGCTCCTTTCTTTCTCACCTTTTGTACTTAAAATTTGAATGAGTTGGCTCATCTGATTCTCCAATTTTCCAAGTCGACTCATTTTTTCTTCTTCCAACTGATGCAACACTTGTGTGAGAGTTTGGATTGATACTTCCCGCTCAACCTGTCGACTCATGTTGCAGAAAAAATCCCAAATCTCAAAGAGTCCCATATCCAATAGGCCTCCATTACTCATGGACTCAACAAGACTCCGTGTTTCAGCATTCATCCCATCAAATATGCAAAAACACATCTCCCGCACACCATATTGATAACCCCATGAACCAAGGTCGTTAACATACTCATGCAATCTAGTGAAATATTGGTGAAAGTTCTCACCTTCAAACTGCAACAATCTCAACATCTTAAAAAGTTAGTAGCAAGGGTGTTATGAACCGTCAGATAGGTTCACAACAAAGTTAGATATATAAACAAAAATTAATAAATACACACAACAAAGAAATAAACTTGATTCCCCGGCAACGGCGCCAATTTGATGAGCGGTTTTTAGTCGCGTAAACCGTATCAAAATAAAACTCAAACCTACAACCTAGTATAGCAAGTAAGTAAGAGGTCGATCCCACAGAGAATCAAGTATTCATTTGCAATGTGTATTTACCAATTAGTGAAAAGGGGGATTTTTGGGTGATTGAAATAAGAAAGAAAACAAAATAAATTATAAACAAGTTAATGCAAAACAATTTAAAGAAGATCGCTCTACCTACAACTATCCACTTTATTTGGTTGAATTGATATTGTAACTTCCTCTTGTCCTTCTAGTCTTCCTATGAATGCCCTTGTCCCGACCTAATATAGTTACTAGTCCAATCAGTCCTAGAAACCCTTATCAATCGAACAGTCCCTAAAGAAGGATTTAACCCAATTGATAGCTTTAAGACCAGAGATTAACCAAGGTATTTGCAGTCCCTAAAGAGGGATTTAACAACACATCCAACTTCCTACCTATCCAATTAGTTCAATCAGCCCTAAAGGGATAAGTTTGCCACTTGGGTTAAGGTTCGCAATCAGGAATCTACAAAACCCTAGCAATTGAATTGATCTAACTAGTTGGCCAGAAAAGATAGAACAAAACAATAAACAATCAAGCACAAAGAAGTTGAAGCATTCAATATAGGAAATAAGGAACAAGATTCAGAAACTCACAATCAATCCAAATAAAGCTTCAAATTGCAAGTAGAACGAAGAGAGTTTAGCCGCTCATGGCGAACATCGCTCTCTCTCCAATTGTCTGATAGAACGTGGAATAGAATAGAAGTTCTTAAAATAACATAAAACTTGGCCTTTTAAAACATCAAAGTCGGCCATAAAAGAAATCAAAAGGTTCTAGGGTTTAATTTTAAACAAAACGCAGCGTATAAACGCTGTCGGCAGATGCGGCGGCCGCAGCATCAGTATTCTTTTTGCAACGTCCCTGGCGGCCGCCGCTGCACACCATGCGGCGGCCTCTGCATTGGTCTTTCACAGAAAATCCGTCTTGAATCAGCTCTCGGCGTCAACATGAAAGTTGTAGCTCTCTGAAAGAGCTTTCCAACGCATGGTCATAATAGTCGATCGGACAACCGAGGCCTCCAGAAAGTGCAAAACAAGTTCAGCATGTCTGGCGACAACTTCTGCAGACTTATTCTTCGTTTAGGTTCGCTTCTTCTTCTCAGGACCTCTTGAGATCTTCATGTAAGCTTCTTCGATCAACTAGACATTCTCATCCAATGCGTTATGAACCCATTTATCCTTCTCGGATCCACAGTTACCTAAAATAATCAATAAAAACGTGTAGATTCCGACTCCACCAACATAGAAAGCAAATATGCAAATTCTACTTAAATCATGCATGATATGCATCTTAACTAAGCTAAATGCAACCTATTATGCCTACCTAAATGCATGCTATCAAACTCCCCCACACTTAATCTTTTGCTTGTCCTCAAGCAATGAAAAACAAATATAGAATTAATCATCCCACAAATAAGATCTTCATGCTATTGTTTTAGAAAAGCAGCATCAAGCAATAGGAGCCATGAATAAAAGAACAAATATCCTAGCAAATATATGAGCGATCCAATAGTAAAAGCAAATTTAATCCAACCTCACCGGGATAATGTGTTTCACTCAAGCTCTCATGTGTTGAGGCTTTAAAGTCCAACTCTCAACTCAATCCAAAATGCTCTATACACCGTAAAAGTCATCACTTGCAAACAACATCATGAGGACTTTTATAGGGTTGTGATGGGGCTTTGGTAGGAACATAAGGCATGAGAAATATTTAGGCTTGTGGTGCTAAAAATCCGGGAAAAAGGAACAACAACCAATCAGAACAACACCAAAACTTCCATACTTCACAAACCATTCCAATAACATAAACTACAATACACATCAATAAGCACTCTTCGATTTCAATAGCCATACAACTCATGCATTTTTTTTCCATTATGATGACTTCTTTTATTTTATTTTATGCTTACTTTTGCCCCTAGGTGAATTTTATCCTCCCTAGGTCCAAGCTTACTAGACTTTTACTCCTAAGTGAATTTTATCCTCCTTAGGCCCCTAGTAATAAGTCATCTCTATTATGCAAGAAGGGTTACCTTATTTTGGCTATGCCTCTCGCAATGCACAACCATACATACATCATCTCTACTCAAAGCAACTCCAACATAAAGATTTTTCACCAATTCTCCTCCTAATTCCCGGATAGGGTCAGGCTAATCATTGGCTATGATATATTTTTGTGGAGCTATAAAAAATAATAGGCTTTAAGGCTCAGATGGGCTTCAAGCAAAGGATAATATCTAAGGTAGACAGGTATAATATGGCTAAAGAAACATGCCTCAATCATTTGAAATTCACAAGCAACAACCATGTGCAATACGGTATTGAAATATGAAGCATATGGAGAGTAAAATCACACAATAAAAGCAAAAAGGAATAATATGTAAAGTCCCTATAAGGCCAAAACAAACTCACAAAGGTTATGTTTTTGCTAGATTCCAATTTAACCTCAACTATGAATCATACTTGCTCAATTATATTCTCAAATCATGCTCCAAAATCATTTTCAAGCAATTCAATCAAATCATGGGATTTATGCAATGAGATCATAAAAATAAATTATAGGACAAACTAAACCAAGATGGATATCTTTAATAACACCTAAATGAAATGCATGATATTTTTGTGATTTTTTTTAAATGTGATATATGAGTAAAAATAAATATGAAAACATAAATAAACATGATAACATAAGTAAACATGATATGCAAATTCTATGTATATGCAATGCAATCCCTCCCCCACACTTAAACCTTTCATTGTCCTCAATGAAACATAAAAGACAACAAAAAATAAAAACATAGAGGAAGAGATGAATGAAATACTCATAATGTGGTGGAAGAGTAGGATCATGACATCGCTGACAAATAAGTTAGATCTGAGCATTGTGGCGGCCTTTCCTGAAAGCTTAGTCTATCCCAAACCAAAAACAACTATCTAATGCCTAATGAGAAACCTAATTTATTGAAAAGAAAACTAGCTAACTAGGAATTGAAATAACTAAATTAAAAAACTTACCTCGGGTTGCCTCCCGAGAAGCGCCTTTCTTTAATGTCATTGACTTGACTTATTTTCAATCTCAAGACCTTATCTCTCAGACATCGTCAAGGCCCTCAGTAGCCTATCATATTCCTGTGCACACATCTTACAAGGCACATCATAGCACAATAAATTGAAAGCATAAAATGTGGAACTCAAGAACCCTTTCAATCTATCAAAGAGTCTAGCATGACTCTCTGCAGAAGGAATATGATACCACCAACACAGTTCCGCTGGTGGCTTCTCAAAATAGCAATCAAAAGGATAAACATAATCACCATTACCTTCCAAATTGCAAAAGTTTACCTTTATTACCTCTTGCGCCTCAGCTGATGGCTCTGGACTTGGTTCATCAATGGGAAAGCTCAGAATGGATGTTGCAGATGGAGTAGGAGACATATCACATGTAACCTCATGCGTCGACTCATGAGATTCCAAGTCAGAAAGCACTATACCCTCTCCTCCATCGTCGTAGACACTATCGTTGTCTGCAACCAATTCCTCCTCTTCTTCTTTGAGGCTCCTTTCTTTCTCACCTTTTGTACTTAAAATTTGAATGAGTTGGCTCATCTGATTCTCCAATTTTCCAAGTCGACTCATTTTTTCTTCTTCCAACTGATGCAACACTTGTGTGAGAGTTTGGATTGATACTTCCCGCTCAACCTGTCGACTCATGTTGCAGAAAAAATCCCAAATCTCAAAGAGTCCCATATCCAATAGGCCTCCATTACTCATGGACTCAACAAGACTCCGTGTTTCAGCATTCATCCCATCAAATATGCAAAAACACATCTCCCGCACACCATATTGATAACCCCATGAACCAAGGTCGTTAACATACTCATGCAATCTAGTGAAATATTGGTGAAAGTTCTCACCTTCAAACTGCAACAATCTCAACATCTTAAAAAGTTAGTAGCAAGGGTGTTATGAACCGTCAGATAGGTTCACAACAAAGTTAGATATATAAACAAAAATTAATAAATACACACAACAAAGAAATAAACTTGATTCCCCGGCAACGGCGCCAATTTGATGAGCGGTTTTTAGTCGCGTAAACCGTATCAAAATAAAACTCAAACCTACAACCTAGTATAGCAAGTAAGTAAGAGGTCGATCCCACAGAGAATCAAGTATTCATTTGCAATGTGTATTTACCAATTAGTGAAAAGGGGGATTTTTGGGTGATTGAAATAAGAAAGAAAACAAAATAAATTATAAACAAGTTAATGCAAAACAATTTAAAGAAGATCGCTCTACCTACAACTATCCACTTTATTTGGTTGAATTGATATTGTAACTTCCTCTTGTCCTTCTAGTCTTCCTATGAATGCCCTTGTCCCGACCTAATATAGTTACTAGTCCAATCAGTCCTAGAAACCCTTATCAATCGAACAGTCCCTAAAGAAGGATTTAACCCAATTGATAGCTTTAAGACCAGAGATTAACCAAGGTATTTGCAGTCCCTAAAGAGGGATTTAACAACACATCCAACTTCCTACCTATCCAATTAGTTCAATCAGCCCTAAAGGGATAAGTTTGCCACTTGGGTTAAGGTTCGCAATCAGGAATCTACAAAACCCTAGCAATTGAATTGATCTAACTAGTTGGCCAGAAAAGATAGAACAAAACAATAAACAATCAAGCACAAAGAAGTTGAAGCATTCAATATAGGAAATAAGGAACAAGATTCAGAAACTCACAATCAATCCAAATAAAGCTTCAAATTGCAAGTAGAACGAAGAGAGTTTAGCCGCTCATGGCGAACATCGCTCTCTCTCCAATTGTCTGATAGAACGTGGAATAGAATAGAAGTTCTTAAAATAACATAAAACTTGGCCTTTTAAAACATCAAAGTCGGCCATAAAAGAAATCAAAAGGTTCTAGGGTTTAATTTTAAACAAAACGCAGCGTATAAACGCTGTCGGCAGATGCGGCGGCCGCAGCATCAGTATTCTTTTTGCAACGTCCCTGGCGGCCGCCGCTGCACACCATGCGGCGGCCTCTGCATTGGTCTTTCACAGAAAATCCGTCTTGAATCAGCTCTCGGCGTCAACATGAAAGTTGTAGCTCTCTGAAAGAGCTTTCCAACGCATGGTCATAATAGTCGATCGGACAACCGAGGCCTCCAGAAAGTGCAAAACAAGTTCAGCATGTCTGGCGACAACTTCTGCAGACTTATTCTTCGTTTAGGTTCGCTTCTTCTTCTCAGGACCTCTTGAGATCTTCATGTAAGCTTCTTCGATCAACTAGACATTCTCATCCAATGCGTTATGAACCCATTTATCCTTCTCGGATCCACAGTTACCTAAAATAATCAATAAAAACGTGTAGATTCCGACTCCACCAACATAGAAAGCAAATATGCAAATTCTACTTAAATCATGCATGATATGCATCTTAACTAAGCTAAATGCAACCTATTATGCCTACCTAAATGCATGCTATCAGCGAGGAACTTGGAGAAAGGGAAAGGAGTTAAGTCGGATTGCGGCGCTCCAAACGGCAGTATAAAACAGAGCCCGAGAGAAGCCGCCTTTAACATAGGGGCTACGATGGATGGGAAGAAGGGTTTGGATAAAGGGCAGAAATATGTGTTGAAGAAGAAGACTGATAAAAAAGGGAATGGGCCGGCCAATTATCAACAGAATGGGCCTCAGAAAAGGGCCAGAAATGATGATCCTCCCATATCTTTTTTCCCCAAAATACATAATTCTTTTAGTTTGCTAAGTGGGCATTTGGACCCCAATATTGAGCAAGTTGGCACTGGTGGGCCGGTGCCTTCTGTTGAAAATATAACTAACCTAAGTAATTCTTCTTTTGCTGTGCAGGGTTTGAAGAATGAGTCAGGAACGACGGAGGCTTTTGCTAACGGAGAGAACCTGGGGCCTGGAGTGGCCGCTGGGAATATCGCGAGCGGAGTCAAAGGAGACAATCATTCGATTGTTAGTGTGGACATGACGACAGTTACCGGTTTGGAAAGGGAGGTGAGCAAGGAGCAATCTGAGGCTACTCTTATGATATGTACTGAGCCAACGGGGCTCGGAAGTTGTTGAGTGGTGTTCGGGTTCTCTCTCCCGGTTCATCATAAATTGCATCTTCTGGAATTGCTGTGGGGCTGGTAGGGCTGGCTTCCGTAGGTCTACTCGGTATATGGTCAGGCATAATAAGGTTGACGTTCTCGCCGTGTTCGAACCGAAGATTTCAGGGGTGAGGGTTGTGGAAGTTTGTGATCGGTTGGATTTCACTGATAGAATGATTGTTGAAGCTAATGGGTTCAGAGGGGGTGTTTAGTTATTTTGGAACGAGGAGAATACTGCGATTACTATCATGGGGACTAGTGAGCGCCATATCCTGGCCAAGGTTAACAAAGGCAACAGAACTTTCCATCTTCTTGTTGTCTACGCCCACCCTAAGGATAATGACAGACGCCAATTCTGGGGGAATATGAAGAGAATCACGGACGCAATTGTTGGGCCGCTTATCATTGGGGGCGATTTCAATAGCACGTTGCATAGCTGGGAGCACGAGGGAGAGGCCGAGCGGTTTTCGTCGGATTCGGATAAGTTCCAAGACTGGGTGTTTGAAGCGGATCTTATTGACCTTGGATTCACTGGTCCTACTTTCACGTGGTCTAGAGGTAAGACTCCACAGACCTATATGGCTAAAAGACTTGATCGGGTTCTAGTCAGTGCAGCGGCTAGGTTAGACTGGCCGGAGGCGGCGGTTCGTCACCTCCCGAAGTTCGGCTCGGACCACATGCCCTTGCTTTTGAGTCTTGATCCAAAAGTGCAGCTGGACAGAAAAAGGCGGCCGTTTCGCTTTCAGGCAGCTTGGATGACTCACCGGAGCTTTAACGAGCTTGTGAGTAACTCCTGGGATAATAATTGCGACACCCCAGTAGCTATTAACTATCTTCGGGGTTGTCTGCTCAAATGGAACAAGGAAACTTTCGGGAACATTTTCGAGCATAAGGACATCATTATGGCAGAGCTGAGGGTGATCCATTCAGCCCTGGAGGGAGGTGCTACCACTGACCTCCTAAACAAGGAAGCGGAGACTCAGAACCGGCTTAATGCTATCTTGGAACAAGAGGAATTACTTTGGTTTCAAAAATCCAGGGAACAGTGGCTTAAGGCGGGGATCGTAACACTTCCTTCTTCCACCTATCCACTGTCATTAGGCGGAAACGAAACAGAATTGAAAGACTCAAAGGTGAGGATGGAGTCGAGGTGGTGGAAAGAAAAGAGATTTACTTGTTGATCAGGGACTTCATCCGGAATTTATATTCAATCCTGCCCGAGGAACAATCGCAGGCCATGATTGAGAATGGCGGATTCCCTCAAATCCCTTTATCTAGCTGGGAGGCGGTCTCGGGACCTATTGTCGAGGATGAAATTACCGCTGTTGTCAAGGATATGGGGGCTTTTAAGGCGCCGGGGATTGACGAATATCAACCGGTGTTTTTCCAGAAATGTTGGGACACAATTGGAGATTCGGTGAAGAACTTTGTTCGTAATTTTTTCACGTCTGAGACACTCGAGCTGGGTGTTAATGATACTATTATTGTGCTGCTGGCCAAGGTAGTTAAGCCCGAGACTATATCTCAATTTCGGCCGATCAGCCTTTGCAATGTTGTCTACAAAATTATCACGAAGGTGATGGTCAATCGAATTAGGCCACTGTTGTCCTCGCTCATTGGCCCTAGGCAGGGGAGCTTTCTCCCTAGGAGACTTATTACGGACAATATTGTCGTCGTGCAAGAGCTAGTCCACTCCATGAGAAAAAAGAGAGGTCGAAAAGGGTGGATGATTATAAAGATCGGTCTCGAAAAAGCCTATGATAAGCTTCGATGGGATTTCGTTGTGGATACACTAAAAGATGCGGGGTTTCCGGAATGCTGGGTGATCGAACTGGATTGCCGAATGCATCGGAACGGTCCGGACGAGAGTGTTGGTTAATGGGGAGCTCACGGAGGCGTTTATGCCTAGTAGGGGCATTCGCCAAGGGGACCCATGTCCCCTTATATCTTCATATTGTGTATTGAGAGGTTTGCTCACATGATCCAAAGGGCTGTGGACGGCGGGAGCTGGCTTCCGTTCAAGTTCACAAGAGATGGGCCAAGGATATCACATGTTATGTTCGCCGACGATCTGATTTTGACCGCTGAAGCTTCGGTGGATCAGATAAAGATTATTAAAGATATTATGGACAGGTTCTGCCTTGCCTCGGGTCAAAAGGTAAATGTCAACAAAACTAAATTGTTTGTTTCTCCTAATGTTGACAGCAATACCAGGGATAATCTCAGCAGGGAGAGTGGTTTTGAGGTGACAGCGGACCTCGGGAGCTATCTAGGGATGCCAGTGCTTCATGGTAGGGTCAAAGCCGAGAGCTTCGCCCATGTGATCGACAAAGTGAAGAGCAAGCTCGCGGGCTGGAAGAACAATCGGCTCAACTTCGCTGGGAGGGTCACCCTCACCAAGTCGGTGTTAAGCTTCATTCCAATCTACTCAATGGCCACGGTGACGCTACCGAAAACGCTATGCGAGAAAATTGATGGGATTTGTAGGAAGTTCATATGGGGCAACAATGAGAATCGGAGGAGGATCCACCTTGTGGCTTGGGAGGAACTATGCAAACCGAAGAGGGTGGGCGGTCTAGGCCTGCGCTCGATGAGCGACCTGAATATGGCCATTGCAGGTAAGTTTGCTTGGAGATTTTTAGCCAGTAAACAAACTGATATGTGGAGTGTGATCTTGCAGGCTAAATATGTTCGAAACCGAGATGCAGCAGCCCCGAATCCTTCTGCGGCTTGGTCTTGTCTCTCGAAGGGGCTGGAAGCGGTTGTGCTCCCTAGATCCCGCTGGGTGCTGGGCGATGGAACCACTATTCGCTTTTGGATGGACAACTGGCTTGGCGAGGAGAGGTTGCTGGACATCTCGCTAAGTGTTGTGCCGGATGGGATGAGGGGCAAGCAGGTGAAGGACCTATGGATTAATGGGGTTGGATGGAATTGGGGGGAGCTGTCCCACCTCCTTCCATCGACAGCACTTATGAGACTTGCGGCGGTGGCTGTGGTTGACGATGGCACTACCCAGGATGCTCTTACATGGAAGGGATCCCCTGACGGAAATTATTCCATAAGTAAGGCTTATGAATATATGGCTGGGTTTGCTGATTTGTGCGATGTGGACTCGCAGGTTTATAGGGCCATTTGGAAACTACAAACCCCTGAGAGAATCCGGTGTTTTGTATGGATGGTTCTTAAGGGTGTCATTCTCACGAACGTGGAGAGAAAGCGACGTCACATGGCAGCAGTTGAAGAATGCAGGATGTGCACTGGCCAGCCGGAGACTCTCCTTCATCTTTTCCGCGACTGTAAATGTATACGAGGTATGTGGAGATCGATTTTCCGGGGTGATTCTGAGTTCTTTTGTGGTTCATTTGCAGATTGGATTAGGAAGAATTTGATGAGACGGGACGCCATTGAGGGAGGGCTGGATTGGGCAAGTTGGTTCGCTACAGCTCTGTGGTGGACATGGAGATGGAGAAACGACAGGATCTTCAACAACAAAGAGGTTCATGTTGATAAGAGAAGGTTCATTAGGGAGAGAACTGGCGAATACGTCAAGGCGGGTGAAGGGCTCCGATGGAGAGACAGCTTGCCGGAAAGGAAGATTGTGTTGGTGAGATGGGATAAACCTGATGCCGGTTGGGTTAAAGTGAACACCGACGGAGTAGTGAACAATGAGGGGCTCGCCACAGCAGGAGGAGTTATTCGTGATGATTCGGGAAAGTGGATCACCGGATTCGGCCATAACATTGGTCTATGCACTGTACCGATGGCCGAGCTATGGGGTATCGTCAATGGGCTCCGACTGGCTTGGGCGAGAGGCTTCCGCAAAGTGATGATAGAGACTGATTCATTATTGGCGGTGACGCTGATCAAAGGGAACATTAACTCGGGGCATCCGCTCTTCAGCCTGGTTCATCAATGCCAAGGCTTACTCAACCGGGATTGGGATATCCTTTTCTGGCATGTCCTTAGGGAAGCGAACTTGGTCGCGGACTCCCTTGCTGCTCGTGCTTTCTCTTTTCCTATTGGTTTTCATTTGCTAGCTACCCCGCCTGAGGGGATTTTACACTTCATTGAGGAAGACTCTAGGGGGAGGGCTACTCCCCGCCTCACCCGCTCGTAGCCCATGGTTGTACGCTTATTTCTTGTTATTTGAGAGTTTGCTCTCGTTTTTTCACCAAAAAAAAAACAAAGAATAGAATTACGAATGAATTCTATATTTGTAAAAGTATATTTGAATCAACCCATCTTGAAAAATTCATGTATTTAAAAATCAAATCCACCTTGGATCCCATTTAATTAATCTCAAATTAAATATTGATAATAGTAATCCATGTGTTTAAGTCAGCAATTAATTGTCACTTTTTGAGGAAAAGTGTATTTATATATTTATTTTTTAATTAAGAATCATAGTCAAATTTTATTTATTTTTATATTATATCGATACGTTTCCACCAAAAAAAAATTATATTGATACATTTAAAATAGTTATTTATTTTTTTAATTAAGAAGAATTTATAATAAAAAACGACATCTGGTGCGCTTCGCATACGTGTATAGTGTATAAGTGTAATTGTACTTGCATTTTTTTTATTAGATAAGACTTCGAGTTCAGACATATCTGACCCGGGTTTTTTGACACGTCAATTAATGATGATCCAATATATTTAAGCCACGTTGAACAATAACTCTATCTATATATCCATGTGTCATTCTATGTGTCTACCTTAACTGATTATTATAATTAATTTTTATATTTTAAGTGGTTATAAATTCTATCATTTAAATTATTAAACTTATCAATATGAGTTGTTGCAATTAATTTTTATATATTAAGTGTTTACAAAACCTATCATTTTACCTCAAGTTATTTTATAAATATTTTACCTAAAAAAGATTAGATTTCACAATAATAAAATGATGGAAAAGGATTTTATTTTTTTTATCTTCAAAATCAAACGTGAATATACTTTCATATATCTAAAATGATGTTGATTCTTGCTCATGGTTTTATATATATATAACATAAAATAATTACTCTCTCCGTATCGCAAAACTTATAGTTTTAGCTTTATGCACACTTATTAATAATACATATATTTTCTTTACTTTTATAGGATAAAGTACCTAAAAGCACTAATTATTACCTATAAAAAGAGCAATCATTACCTATAAAGATAATAACTATAGCTAAAACAATACTACATAAGTTTTTTGATATAAGTTTACTACTCTAAAACTACAAGTTTTGCGATACGGATGGAGTATAAAAAAGCCGCATAACAGGCGGGTAGTAAAACTAGAGTAAATTAAAGGTGGTCTCCCATGCGCGCAAGACG
This sequence comes from Persicaria maculosa, assembly GCA_963922045.1. NCBI lineage: Eukaryota > Viridiplantae > Streptophyta > Magnoliopsida > Caryophyllales > Polygonaceae > Persicaria > Persicaria maculosa. The sequence continues at coordinate 56,068,103 of OY998258.1, read as the reverse complement.
TTTTAGAGGAATAATAATACATTAGATTGCAGCAGGTGATCGAAATACATTACATGGATGAGCTCCGATGAACAGCACGTACATGAACGTACGTACGTAGCTAGGTCCAAGTCCAACACGTACTATAGCATGCCCCCTAAACTCCTAACAAGCTTTTAGCTTTTATTATCAAACCCTTGCTAGCTAGCTAGCTAATTACTTTTAAGCTCCATCATCCATCCATATCTTAATTAATTAGTTACCCTTCCCCTCCGCCGGTGGGTAGTGGCCCCCACCATGCCCATATCCTCCTCCGTGGTGGCCCCCTCCGTGTCCGTAGTACCCATCCGTCTTCACCACCTCCTTCTCCTCTGCCATCGTTGTCGGTGGGTAATGCCCGTGGTGCTTACCGTGCCCGTGGTAGCCCTCGGTTTCAGCGCCCTCCGTTGCCGGTGGGTAGTGTCCGCCGTGTCCGTGTCCGCCTCCGTAGTAGTGGCTCCCGCGAGATCCGCCGCCATAGCCGTCTGTCTCAGCCTCGTTCTTCTCCTCGGTCGCCGGAGGGTAGTGGCCGCCGTGTCCGTGTCCGCCTCCGTAGTGGCTTCCGTGACTGCCGCCTCCGCCATAGTGGCTGCCGTGGCCATAGCCGTCTGTCTCAGCCTCGTTCTTCTCCTCGGTCATCGGAGGGTAGTGTCCTCCATGTCCGCCTCCGTAGTGGCTTCCGTGACTGCCGCCGCCGCCATAGTGGCTGCCGTGGCCATAGCCGTCTGTTTTAGCCTCATTCTTCTCCTCGGTCATCGGAGGGTAGTGTCCTCCATGTCCGCCTCCGTGGTGGCCATCGTGACCGCCATAGTGGCCGCCACCGTATCCCTCAGTTTTGGCGTCGGCCTTCTCTTCAACCGATTCTGTACACAGTATACATGCATATATACAACTGAGCTGAACATATATACTCGGAGTTACAATTAATTATTTTGGATATAAATACATATTTAAAAAATTAAAAAAAAATTATATTTATACCCCTACATACTTCTATTAACATGTCTATAGATTTTTATTTTCAAAATATATGGTTTAGAAAAATAAAAAAAATATTTTCTAAAATAATCAATCTATTAATTATCCATAATTTGTAATAATATTTTTCAGAATAAAATTTTATAAAAACATTAATATAAGCGTATATAATATAACTTTTAATGCATATAAATTGTTTTAAGAATGCGATTTAATATCACTTCATTTTTAAGCATTTTAATTATTTTATTTCATAATAATATTTAAGAACAAAAAGAATGTCATAATGTCATATGGGTGATTTTTTCACAGAAAAATATATTTATGGGTGATTTTTGTAATCAAGTTAGGAGAAACAAAATAAAGAATCCAAGTTCCAACAATGGATATTATGAAGCATAATAAAAGACTGTGATTTTGATATGGAAGGAAGGAAGTGGAAATATAATGATGGAAATGCAGAAATGGGCATAAAATAATACAGTAGAACTCACGTGAGTTTTGAGCGAGCTCACGTGCATGAGAAGAGGCGAGAAGAGTGGATACTGCAAAGAGCAGTGGAAGGAGGAGGAGAAAAGCCTTTGAGTAGGCCATTTTTAATTTAATCTCTTTAGCTAAAGAAGGCAATATATCGAGATGTTTAGGAATGGGTGCTTTGGATGATGAGAAGCAAACCCTATTTATAGGAGGATGAGATTGAGAGACCTCAATGGCGATAACTAGATAAGGAGGATAGGGCCCACTCTAAGATCTCTCTGGGGGGTGGGGGGAGTGGGTAAACAAAGATCTCTTATCTTTATGTTGCTTAAATTATTGTCACATATGTTTTGTGTGAATTAATTTCAAACCATATATGCAAATCCACCTATACCTCAATGCATCACAACTTGTACGTGGAAACCATCGAAAGGAGGGGTGGGGAAGAAAAATTATACTCCCTCCGTTAACAAAAACTTGTCATTTTAGCCTCCGAATTTCGTTCAAAAAAACTTGTCGTTTTAGACATTATCCCCCATTGTTTCCTAAATTACCCTTAGTTATTTTAAATTGGTCTTAGCTAATTTAAAATTTGACCCCACTTTTAGTCTTATAATGGTACTTGTTTTGGGATGAGTAAGAAGGTAAAAAGTCATGGGAGAATAGATTCCAAACAATTTGAAATTTAAAAGGTACGTACCAATTGTAGCAATAAGAAGACTAAGGGCAATTTAGGTGGTTTAGGAAATTTCTTAAAAATTGTGTCCAAGGCTAAAATGACAAGTTTTCACGAACGGATGGAGTAATTGATTAATTATTTTGAAAAATTAAAAAATTGTATAAATTTATAAGGGTAAATTACACATAACCACCCATAAATTAGGTTGGTTTTCACATAACCACCCATAAAATTATAAATTACAGAAAACCACCCATAAATTTGGTTTGTTTTCAAAAGACCACCCATTTGTTAAATGTTCATTTGTTTCATTTGTAAAGATGAAAATTCCCCATATTTTAGTTTTTTAAAAGTAATATTTTAGGGTTTTTTTAAGTACTCCATTTATTCGGCAAAACATGTCATTTACTATTTATGCACATTTTTTTAAGATGATAAAAAACTCTATAAAATATTCATTTTTAATAAAAAAAAATTATGATAATTTTATACTAGTCTGTTCCCCATGCTATGCATGGATTTAATATAAAAATATTATTAAATTATAATAATTAATTTCAAATAATAAATTTAAGGGTTTTTTTAATTATTTTTGTAATATTCATTCTCATATACGGGTATAAAGAAAAATCATTTTTATAAAAATTGAGCCTCCCTTTTAAAACAATTCCTAACTCTATCATTGTTGTACAAGCTCACAATTGTTATCATCCTTTATGTTTTTTTAAGCAACAACTAAGGAAGACCTCTGTTGAACATCCTTTATGTTAAATAATTGAGGTATCACATCTTTTCATGGATTTTCGTTATTTAAATACCCCCTCCACCTTGATCTTCAACAATAATATGATGTGTGATGTGTGCCTTTATTTAATCGATTGAATTTTTGACTTAGCTCATAAGCATCCTGGATCACTCATTGTGCCTTGTGGTTCACCCATTTGATAAGTGTGAAATTGTTATTAATAAGTATGAAAATTTTAAAAATATTTATAAAAAATGAATATTTTATATAATTTTTATCATCCTAAAAAAACGTGTAAATAGTAATCAAACAAAATATTTTTCCGAATAGATGGAGTAATAATCTGGATTTATTTTAGAGCTTATTCACATTTTATTCAACATTGCAAATCTGATGCATATATATTGGTTCAGGCATGCATTTATATATTTTTACAATGCTTAATTTCCTTATTTTTTTCAAGGTGAAATGTCAAATTAAAGTAATATATATATATATTTATATATATATATATATATATATATATATATATATATATATATATATATATATATATATAATTGCTTTACATTTAAAAAAGTTTGAATTATGGGTATTTTAAGTTTTTCAAACAAAACAAATTGAGGTTTAATGGATGAGTGGTCATTTGAAAATAAATCTAATTTATGGGTGGTTTTCTGTAATTTATAAATTTATGGGTGGTTATCTGAAAACTAGCTTAATTTATGGGTGGTTATGTGTAATTTACTCAATTTATAAATATTAATTGTTTCAGATTGGTAGGATGTTTCAAAATAGTTAACTGATTTGTTTTTATTTTTCAATCCAAAACAATATCTATTACTCCATCCATTAAGAAAAAATATAACATTTTAGGAGTAAAATCTTGTTAAGAAAAAACATGTCATTTTAGTTATTTTAGTGTTCAATTTTTAAAATTATCCTTGTAATGATTAGAGATTTGTTAGTGGTAGGTATAAGTGCATTTTTGTTTGCTTTTATTTGTTTTCTTAAAAAAATGTGCAAATGTCTAAAACGACATGTTTTAATTAACGGATATATTATTGTTTAATTGTTTATTTGATAAAATAGATAACCATTAACCCTAAACTAGTAAACCCGGCCTAAACCGCCAGATACGGACACAGTCACACCGAGTCATCTTCTCGCCGCCTCCTCCGGAGGCGTTAGCCAATAAGTCCTCGCCGTTAGTCCTTCGGCACTCCTCCGGAGGCATCACCGTCAGCTATACCCTCCGATCTCCAACTCCCTGCATCATCATCTTCATTCGTTCCCCTTCGATCTCCATCATATTCTACTCTCTCTAGAATCTCAATCTGTTGCTTTTAATCTCGCCTTTTTTAAGTTGTTGTATCATCTTCATTCCCCGAAATCGCCGTTTTCAGAGTGTGCACCGCCTCAGCAACTTGAACCTTCGACAATTTCCTCGATCTGCAAGGCGTGCACCACTCAGATCTTCTCCCTCTTTGCACGTCTGGAGCGATGCAGTGGCTGATCTAACTTGGAAAACTGTCCACCGGAATCCGAATTCGAATTCGGAATTGACGGATCTAATTTGGGAAATTGAGTTTGATATTGATTAACTGCAAAATCAGTCGCTCGCTTGCTTACATAGGGAGGAAGAAGAAGACAAACATAAACTACTTCCTAAGACCCGACCCAATTGATGGCCCAACTTATACCAAGGGCTAAGCCCAATGCAAACACTTACTAACATTCAGATAGCCAAAATATTCAACACATCCAAACTGAAGATGAAGATAGAAGATAGAGTAAGCTAGGGGTTGGTTGTGCAAGAACGTTGTTCCTAGGATGGCAATTTCACCCACACCCGACCCGAACCCGAATCACCCGATCCGAAAAAATGGGTGAAAATCCGAAAAAAAACGGGTGAAAAGTGGATGTGGGTGAAGTGGATATGGGTGGTGGGTCGGGTAGGGTGAAGTTTTTCTTTACCCACACCCGATCCATCACCCGCCAGCCGACCCGATCCATATAAAATAGTATATATATGTATAAATATTTTATATAAAAAAAATATAAACTTTGTAAACCCTAATTCCCCTTCCCTTCATCCACAACCCCCACTCGTGTCTCTCTCTGTTGTACACTCAATCCTCGGATTCCTCCCTACTCAGACTACATTCACACTCGCCGGCGAGGCCCCGAGCTCGCAGTTGCCGCCGACGATGCCTCATCTTCACTAGCCGTCCTCCCTCTCAATCAATCTCCGAACTCGTATCGCAACCCTCTCTCCCAAATCTCGGCTCACACAGTCGCAACCCTCTCTCTCTCATATCTCAGCCCTCTCGCTACTCACCTCCAACCGCCTCCACTGGTCGTCGTCGCCGGCCACCATGTCGATCATCCCAAAGGACCACTTATTTTCCTTATGTTTTAGACTTATGATATGTGTTTAACACTTGTGGCATGTGTTGTTTAAGACTTATTGTATGTGTTTAAGACTTATTTAAGACTTAAATGTGTAAGATAATCATATTTTATACACTGTTTTGTGTACCAAAGTGATTGGAATTCAATTACTTGCATTAGAGAAAATCACCCACATTTCACCCATTTTTCACCCATTTCACCCGATCACCCGATGGATATGGGTGAAGTGGATGTGGGTGGGGTGATGGGTGGGGATATGGGTCACCCATGGTGGGTCGGGTGAAATGGGGTCCATCCACCCATCACCCGACCCATTGCCATCTCTAGTTGTTCCTGTAATACTAATAGAAAAAATTAGCGCTCGGTGTGCTACCGGAAATTTGGGATTTAAGGTCGGTAGATCGGATTCAGGCACGTAACTAGGAATCAAATCTTGGGTAGGCTGAATTTCCATATAATTTTGGTTTTTTTTCTTGTTTGTCATATAGATAAAAAATGACTTCTCAATATCTATTAATTAAGAAAAGGGTGATGTACAAAAATATTAATGAGGAAAACATCTATAATAGGGGCGCAGAGCGTTGGTATTGAATGTGATCGGGGTTTATGTTTGAGTGAGGATAAACAAGTGAATTCGGTTCGAACTCTGGAATGACCGTTCTTTATTTACCTATTCAAGTATAAGCAAGTGCATCTTTAATGTTCATTGAAAAAGTTGCTACTCGTTAGAATTTCGGTTTAAGGATGTAAAAAATTTCATAACAATGATAATAAAAAAAAAAAAAAAAAAAAAAGAGGGCGGGCGTCCACCAACACCACTATGGACGCTCCTGCTTTCAATAGAGTAATGGAAATTTGATGTAACGATTGTCGTCGACTAGAAGACAAAACAAAAAGAAAAAAGGAGATGGAATTGATAAGTTAAAGACGAAGTCGGAAAGCACGTACAATCTTCCCGACCACACTGGCCGTCGCATTTGAAACTTTCAAGTTCTCCGCTTTTCCACGAGCCCTACCTACTTCCATTTAACTTACAAGTAAACAATTCACCTATCTACTACACTACCTACTTACCCAATACCCATCCATCTTTTTTTTTTGGAAATCTATAAATAGTCGTTGTATATAATTACGGTTTATTTGACCACTTATTATAAACTACTGTAATTAAAATGATACATTTAAATTAGATAAATCTATAATATATAAGGGCATGATACATTTACACTAAGTGTAAAATTTTAGTCTTACATTACGAATTAAAATATGACACATGTCATTATATTATTTAACGCAGTAGTTTCCAATCAATTTAAATGATGATGACTCACTTAATGATAATGAAAGTTAACATTTTTTTACTTTTACTTTTTCACATATTTAGAATTTTTTTTTATTATAAGTATATTGGTGGAAACCATGTCATTTTATTGGAAGTGTAAAATATATACTCTTACACTCAGTGTAAGTGTAGACTTTTCCAATAAGGGATAAGTCGCTTATGACATATATCACATTCCTTAATCGTAGTAATATTTACCAATCACAAAAATTTCTCTCCTCATCTTAATCAATAAGGGATAATTCGATCGCTTGTGACAGTCCTATGCAATAGGAAAGTGCCCCTAAAACTCAAAAGGAAAATTCTACAGAGTGGTGGTCAGACCGGGCAATCATGTATGGAGTTGAGTGTTGGGCGACAACGAAAGCGCAAGAACAGATACTTATGGTGGCAGAGATGAGGATGCTCAGATGCATGAATGGTTATACTAGAGTTGACAGGATCAGAAATGAGTTTATCCGCGAAGAGGTAGAAAATCCTCACTGGAGTTGTACGATACATTATCTCTTCTCCCTCTCTCTTTTTTTTCCCCTTTTTAAAGAAGGTTAGAATTTCGGTGGAGTAAAATCGTGTTGATCCACTATTCAATAACATTCTTATGAATGAGAAAACCAAGTTCTAAGTGAGAGACAATCGAAGCATCTTTATCAAGAAACAGAGATGAGCAACATTATCTATCATTTTCATTGATTTTTTTAGAAGATATATTAAAAGAAGCTAGATCAAAACCTAGAAGTAAGATGAGACAATTTGTCAACACTATCTCAATCTCCACTGGGCACTTCAACGTCCTTCTAATAGTACGTATTGGTAACGATCAAGTTGTTCTCTTCTACTTCAATCTTTCGTATCCCCATCTCTTTTGCGACCACTAGACTCAACTAGAGAGCAAGCACATACTTTTGCCATCAAAGCTGATATGGAGCAGTGAGGATTTTCTACTCCCCTCTCTACTCCCTCCCCTACACCACTAAAATAATTTAACATATATTTAATTTTAAAAAAATTAAAAAATATAGATTTATATTCTTAATGTCTATTTATATATATTTGTACAATTTTATTTTGAAAACCCATGTTTTAAAATTTTTAATAATTATATTTTGTAAAATATTGCCTTTTTAATTTTTAAAAATTTTAAAATATGATTTTTCAAAATAAAATTTTATAAATATATAAAAATAGAGGCTAGGAATATAAATATAATTTTAAAAAAAAAATAAAATTTAAATAAATGTTAAAATAAATGAATGTTGTAGGAAGTGGAGTAGGGAGGGTGGAGTAGAGGATCCTTCTTGATACAACTCTTATCATTCTGCAGATCAATTATGTTTGTTTAATAGTGGGTCCAACAGAAAGTAAGATAATCTGCTAATTACCTGATTTTAATTTTTCCACTAAACTGTCGTTTTATTTGGAAATTAGATTTAAAGGAGATCATGTTCACAAGGGAATTAAGTTTAATATATTTAATTTAAAAAACATTAGATAGCGTGACAATGACTATAAAAGTACTATTGCGATTTTGTAGTTAGTGGACTCAGTTGAAAAGACTGTTAAAAATCTAACACTTGGTCCCTTGTTCATTGATGGCCTTACATAGGAGTACATTCTCTTGAGATATGCTTTTAAACTGTAATGATAAATATTACTGTGAGCCTATAATTTAAAACTTTTTACAAGGCAGAGCCCAAGGCCGGACCTGAGATTTGAAATGCCCGAGGTCAGATATAAAAATAGGGCCCTTTACTATTTTTTTTTGGAGAATTTTTTTTTTTTTTTTGAATACAGGAAAAGAATTAAGATGCAGCTAACTTAACGAAGAAAGCGCCATCTTAGAGCGTCCTTCCGGACGAGATCCATCAGAACCGGATCAGCTAGCAGAGCGTCGTCGGCAGGGATGCTGTGAGCCAGGTACGCGACCCTATCGGCAACAGCATTGGATTCCCTGTAAATATGACGAATGAAAAACGAATCAAATTCAGTAGCAATGGTGCGAATATCAGACAGAAGTAATTCGATGCACCAAGGGGTTTTCCAAATATTCAGTAAGGAATTGACAATTTGGAGATTATCTCCTTCAACCAGGAGATGTCGAATCCCCAGGTCCCGGGCCCGTAAAACCCCGTTACGAAGAGCCAAAGCTTCAGCAAAAAGAACAGACGAATTATTACACAGTCCTGCCCCCGCTGAAACCACGAGACCCTCAGTATTCCTAATGATGAAGCCGTACGAGGCCTCACCAGAGTTTCTGTACGACCCATCAAAATTGAGCTTACTAAAAGGAGCTGTAGGAGCAGCCCATCTTGCCGGCACTCCCTTCTCCAATCTTGCATATGCTGATTTTCGGTTAGAGCTAGTCACACTAACCTGATTGTTGTGGAAATCTTGCGATTCGGGATCGTAACGTGCCGCAACCAACCAGCTGTGCTTGGTAGAGGTGATATGAATGCGAACTTGGTTAATAGTGATGTTTTGCATATGACCAAAAGCTATCTGGTTCCTAAAGAACCAGATGGCCCACCAGGAGTAAAAAATATCTAATATAGTCGTATTTGAATAGTTCAGATGGATAGTATTAAGCACAACATTTGGTTTCTCATTTCGTTAATTCATTTATTTTATTTAGCTATTTTTATATAAAAAAGCTCAATATGGGTGATTTTAAATATTTTTTTATTCGTGATTATGGAAAATTATTCTTTTAGAAAGGGTTTGTGAAAATCTAATTTTTTTTAAATATGAAGTTGCACAAGATAAAACAAAATAAAACATTAATAAAATTTTGTTTATTTTTCATGACCATATATAATGGATAATTTCTATTTTATTGGTGGCTTTTAGCGATTATTAAATGAAATTTTGGTGGAAAAAATATAATCAAATTAATTAGTTACAAAGAGAATTGAATCATTGATTAATGGGAAAGAATAAGATTTTTTAACAATACACTATAATTGCTTTAGTTAAATTTACCAATACACTATAATTGAATCATTGACTAATGGGCCCCCTTTTAGTTTTGGGCCCGAGGCGGAGGCCTCTTGTGCCTCCCCTCAGGTCCGGCCTTGGCAGAGCCGTAGTAGAATTAAATTTGTAATTTTTTTTTGTTAAAAAATGACGAAGGGATATACTTATGAATTGTCAATTGGAGACCATTATTAGGGATAGTACGGGTCAAGTGATCGACATCTTCAATTCAGCTGAAAGGAAGTTCGGGATCCATTTTTCAGATAGAAGTTTTTGCCTTCCGTTTAGGAGTACAAAAAGCCATTGAGAAAGGATTAACGAAGGTAATTATTGAAGGTGATAATTTGAAGGTTGTACACAATTAACGACAACACCAAGATCGATTGGGAGATTTATAGAACAACTGAGAAGATAAATCTGATAAAAGAGAACTTTGACAAGATTGAATTCCGACACTGTCTCAGAGAATCAAATGCAGCGGTTGATTACATTGCTATATTTCAGAGTATACGTAACATGCAGTGGCGGATCCGTGGAGGGGGCTCAGGGTGGTTGAAGCCCCCGTCGGCCAAAATAAGAGTATATGTATATTTTTATATATCTGTTAATTTAGTGATATATATAAGTTAAGTAGAATAAAATAATATAGGCGGATAGGGCATGAGGTGAGTTCAATTAGACAGTGGGCGCATCCCTAGTTTGAATCTCGGATCTCCTCTTTTACCACTTTGTTCCATCTGTTTTTTTTATAAAAAAAAACTCTAACCCCCTTTTTTAACAACTATCTGTTTTTAAAAAAAACTCTAACCCCTTTTTTAACAACTATCGTTTTTTTTCAAGCAACTTCTTTTTTAAAAAAAAAAACTCTAACCTCTTCTCTTTTTTTTTTTGCTGAATCTATTTTTTATTTTAAACACCCCTCTTTTTTCCCCTTATAATCAGTACTTATAACAACTAATACTCCGTTTTTTTGGAAGCGCTCACAATACCGGACGGGCTTGGACAATACATTCAACCCGCGAAGCGTGCTTAGCTTGGCCCGCGCGCGCCCGCAACACCGGGATAATATTTGGGGTAAAACCCGTCCCAAGCCCGACCTGTGCCCACGTTTGCCCGAGTCTAGTTACATTACAGTTGGTGTAGGTTCATGAATCCACAAAACAATATAGTGGCGCTTTTAGTGTCATTCAACAAATAATAAGGACTGAAGGTGTCAACGGTGTATATAGGTACAACATTAGACTCGAACATTTCAAATCGTCATTTCTCGGAAAAAAATTTCAGCCCCCCCCCCCCCTACAAAAAATCTTGGATCTGCCACTGGTAACATGTCTACTCTCTGCGTGCATGGGGATTTATTCAACATCATCTGTAAGGATGATCAAGAATGAACCAAGGCAAGGCATTCTACTATTTGCCTACTGTAAAAAAAAAACTTTACAGGGAGAAGTTGGGGATCCTTTGGTTAAAACTAGCTAATCATGACCGTGTTGTTCCTATGAAGTTTTTTTTTGTTAAGGTTTTTTTAGTAGGCAAACATTTGGCGTAATTTACGCAACGCGCAAAGTACAACCATGATCATCATGAAGGATGATGGAATACAGATCCCTATTATGTAACGGCCCGGGATTATGATTCCCGGGTTACGTTTCGAGGGATGAAACCCTCGTTAGGATCTTGCGCCCCGAGTACAGGTTGAAGGTTTGAAATTCTAGTCTAACATTTTCAAGTGGGATTTCATACCCAAGATTCGAAGGGATCGTTGGAATCCCTGGGGAAGTCCCTTGTACCTGTCGTAAGTCTAAGCGTGAAAAAAAACAATAGTCATACAAATAGCGGAATCAAGGTGTAATACAAGAGAGTGTCACGGCAGAACCGGGTCAAAACCAAATCAGTAAGCGTATTTATCGAAATCTAATAGGCGATGTTAGTGAGGTTAGACCATTTCTTTGCAATCGCCTAAGAGAGTTCCCACGTCACGGAAGTAAGGGACAATCATGCTACCAAACAAACCTAAAAAAATATGTATGCGGGGCGGTGTCAGATCGAAACCCTACACAATATAATCCCAAACAAGCAGACACATACACATGCTAGTCCTTATAAAGATGCTTCTAGATGCAAGACGGAATATTAACACACTAACATGCTCCTAAGATCAAGTGCATAAATATAATAAGGCTTTAGCACCGAATACCAAGTGGTATATCCCTCTTCTACCTCCACCCCCTTCCGATAGGGCGGAGACTGGCCAGCTCGTGAATGCATTCCATAATAATCGGGCGGCACGCATGCCCAACCCGCTCCACAATAAAGCCCACAGGCATCTCATAATATAAGGAAGTTTCATGACTCGATTGACTCAGGACGGGACCCGATGGGACTAAGTCGTCCTATAACCCTAGCAATGACTCTAGTTACTTCACAAATAACGGTCGTTCTGTTTACAAAAGCAAAGAGTAAACGAATGCTCAATCATGAGTGCAATCCTAGCAGGATACTACATGGCATGCTTTATTATGAATGCAAGCACCTAGTATGCACATGGCTACAAGCAGGGAGATCTCTTTTCGAATCTGAGTGAGCTCATATAGGAACTCACCTGGCTATGCAGAACAGCATAATGGAAGGTCCGGCACATATCAATCATAAACACAAGGTATCACCTAGATATATAACAGAACACATATAAGTCTATATCTAACCATTCAGTCATACAAAGCACACATCATTCAATAGCATCATAACACCTCTAATCATCATCCCATCAAGTTCAACCATTCATCATATTGTCACATTCCACGAGACCATATCATTCTCCACAATTCTCTTAGCCACAATCACATTCTCATAATAACATATATGTATATATCTCAACAGTTCATTATAGTTCATAAAGTATAAGTCATGCGATACATAATCCTAACATCTCATGCCATTAATCATTCATACATGCCATTAGTCCACACAAAACATGCTATTAGTCACTCAAACATATTATCATGCTAATTAGTCATCGATCACATAATTCCCAAGTTAATCCCGAAAACCGTTTCGAAAACCGAGTCAAATAGTTATAGATTCCGACCTTGGAAAATGTTTGTCAATTCCTTTTTTTGATTTAAATCCGAAAATACCCTTTTAAATATCCAAGTCTCATAATATTATATTTGTAAATTAGAAATAATAATATATATAATATGCCATTTATATTTTCATAAAATATTTTTAAGCCTTTAAAATTCCATTTTATGCAAAATCATTCAAGCCAAACATATTCATTTCCTCACACTTTATCACAAAATAGGCCCAAACCCTTGCCAAGTGAATCTGATTTGTGCAAAACCGAACCGGCCCATCTGATTTAAAATGCCCTGAACCGAACCAGTTTTTTTAAAAAAAACCGGACCCTGGCTACTGTTCATGTTCTCCGTTCAAAACAACCGCTCGAAAAATGGAGGAATGGAAAGGGAGGGGAGCTACTTGCCGGAGGCGACACTGGACTCCAACCCTCTACTCAACCCAGAGACACGGAATCAGACAGGAAAAGAGGAGAAAGAGAGAGGGATTCTCACCGAGCTTTTCGATTCGCCGAGAAACGTCGTCGGTGCGCGATTGGAGCTCGTCGGAGGTGGATCGACACCGGAATCGGCCTAGGGAGAGTGTTAAGGTGTTAAAGCTCCTCTTTTATCAAGATTGGAGGCAAAAAGGAAGAGAAAGGATGGAGGAATCGAGTCTCACCGTGTTCAAACCGGAGACGGAGGAAGAAGAGGACTCGGCGGCGATGCTCTGGCTCCTGGATGCTGTTGGCGGCTCCGAGAAGCGTCGACGCTGCTGCTTCTGCTTTCTTGGGGAAGAGGAATGGAGGCTCGAGCTGCGTTGCTGGGCTCCTTGGGCTGCGGGAACAGGGGAGAGGGTGTTTTGGGTTGCTGGCTGCGCTCGAAGGCGCTCTGGTGAAGCTGCTAGCGGAGCTGGGTCGGAGACGGAGGTGTGGTGCCGGAAACCAAAGGTGAAAGGAGGGAGTTTGGAAGGACGCAGAGAGTAAGGTGGGGCTCGGTGGTGATGGCGATTCAGGTGGCAAGGAACGGAGATGGGTGTACTAGGTACCTCGGCAACAGGAGGGAGGAAAAGGTTGACAAGGAGGGATGAGAATTGAGAAGCCACGGTGAACATTCGTGTGTGGGGGGATTAGATTGAAAGGCCATCCCATTTTTTCTTTCTTTTTGAAGTGATGCAGGGGAGTTGATAAGTTTGAAATTTCAATGGAGGAGGGGTGTACAGTGGCGTGGGATATGTTTAGCTAGGAAAGGAAAGAATAAAAAAGGAGAGCCTAAGGAAGACGAGGGAGGACTGTAACTTCTGATTGGTCAAGGCTCGACCAAAGAGGGAGCATGTTTTTTTTTTTCCAGATCTTGGAGGGGTAGAGGACAAAGGACACAACCCCAAAAGTAACAAATTGAAATACCCGGAAGACAAATTCTAAAACCTCCTCTCTCCGATAATTAGATTATCAAAATTTTATTTTAAGTCGGAAATCCGTTCCATGAGTTCTAAAATCCGAGTTAGTGAGTTTTCTGTTAAATTCCGCTTCTAAATTCATTTTGATTTGATTTCTAGTTTTTTTTCCGGAAAAATTTGGATTTAAAAAAATAAAATAAAATAAAAATCCGAGCCTTTACATATTATAAGGGAGAGTAGATCTATTTCCCAGTTGATAATACCACTTCCATTTATTGTTTTAATGAGCGTTTGGTTGTCACCTTCAAGTAACACATTCCTTAAGCCTCTCGTTGTAGCTTTCTGCAGCCCCAAACAGATCGTCTCGGCTTCCGTCTGAAGGACTGGGCCTTTGCGGGTAGTCTGGTAGAAAATATCAATAATATTCCCATTAGAGTCTTTTATGACTCCCCCACCTGACAGGCGCCCGTGGGTTTCACGGAGCCATCCACATTGATTTTGAAAATATTAGCATCTGGTCTTTTCTATTTCGTGTTTCGTCTTCTTTTTCTTTGATGCAAGGGTACTTGCGTATTTTTTTTATGCCTCCGGCTACTTTGGTATGTTATTATTTGTTGGATCAGGTTGGGAATGCATGACAATTTCTTTTACTTGAATATGAGTTCATGCCTGGAGGTCAATATCGCTTGCCAAATGAATCTCAGGTCTTCCATCGTAGTTTTGGTCATTGTGTTTGCAAGTATTTCCAAAATATCAGTTGTGTTGTTGTCACCTTTACTATTTAGGATCTTTTTTCCCAATAATCTTTTATAGTGTAGAATTACCTTCTTTGTGTACTTAAAATTAAGAAACAGATGTGTGGAATCTTCATCATGAGAATCACAAAGATTACATTGGGAGGGTACACGATTTACATATTTATTTAGTTTATTTTTTGTTGGTAATCCATCAATCATAATCTTCCAAACTAAGTTTTTTATTTTAGGTAGCAAGTTTAATTGCCAGATCCAGTTTATGTTAAACAAAACAATAAAACTTGGAGGAGGCAGAGCGGATCCCCTATCCCGAGTTCATCTCTGTCTCCCTATACCCGCCCTCACTAAAATCCCACCATTTAATATTTTTCTTTTTTCTTTTATATTTTAATCATTTTTCTTTCTTTATTTATTTATTTTGGGAATGAGGAGGGAAATTCAAGGGCTTGCCCCAAGATGATCCATCCGGGGAAATCAAACTTTAAACCATTAAATATCTTTTTTTAAGAGCAAGCCCAAGAGCTTTGGTAAAAAATCTCTAAAATAGAGATTAAAATATTAAAATCTCTAAAAAAAATTCACTCTAACTCCAACAGCTTCTTTATTTTACAGATTTTTACATCTATTAAAGGCTATAATAAATAAATGCATTTATGAAAGATATTTAATTCTACATTTGTGAAAACTTAATTCTAACATTTAGCCTCACATTTGTTGGTGAACTATTATATGTTATTCATCCTCTTGCACGGCGTATTAATTTTTATTATTATTATTATATTCTCATGTGATATTTTTTTAAAAAAATCTAGTGATAAATTTGATGTTTATTTTTTAAGTGGTATTAATATTAAATTTAGATTGTTACTATAAAAGTTATCACAAAATTGGATAAAATATTATTCAAACTTAATCTTATTATTTTCAATTAGTTAATATATATTTTATTAGTGAATGATCATATATGATTAATTAAATAAATCAATTAACTAACAAGGTTTAATTTATAATTTATAAAAATAAAATCATTCCAATATGAGTTATGAGTTCAAGTGAATATTTTTTGAAGTGAAAATTTTATAAACTAATTTTTTAATGTGAATTTTATAGCATTAAATTGGATGAAATTAATTGTGCTGTTTTATTTATAAAAGTTAACATAGAATTACGATGTTTTGTTCTATCTATATTGATTTAACATAATTAATTTATATATTATATCAAATCATATCAATTTTTAAATTAATTTTTAAAAATAATTATATTTTTATTACTAGTAATTAAGTATGAAATTATATTTTTTTTTCTATATTATGGGTGAAAATGTGGGGTTGTATCATTAAATTCTATATAGGGACAAGTGAACATTAAATTATAGAGATCAATTTCTCTTCCTCTAAATTTAGAGATTTTTTCTTTCTCTCCATCAATTTCTCTATTTTAGAGATGAGTTTGGAGAAGCTGTTGGGGTGAATGAAAAAATGCTCATTTTCTCTAAAACCTCCCTTTTTCTCTATTTTAAAGAAGCTGTTGGGCTTGCTCTAAGAGTTAAAATCTTTTAACCTTGTCCATAATTATAATGTAACTTAATTCAATGTAAATATTCGATAGTTTAGTTTTACAAATCTAAGATCATCGGCAATACGGAGGGTTAAATGAGATTTTTAACCTTGCTTTCTCAAAAATGAACTTCAATAAGAAAGAGTTAGTGGACTACAGAAGAGCTGAAAATCGATAATCACCCGTGGGTGATTGACTTATCCGACTCAATTATAACAGTGAAAATCTATTGAAAAAAAAGGTGACGGATGGGTGATGGGTTAGGTGAAATAGGTGATGGGTTGGGTGATATATTTTCCACCCGCTACCCGACCCATAGCGCTCATTAGCCCACCCGATTATTTAAAAAAAACTAGTATATAAATCATATAATTTAACATAACTAACATATTTCTCCTTTTCTACATCTAGTTTCACCATTTTCCAATTGTTCTTGTTCAAAAAGACCTTAAATATAAACTTGAATTATTTAACTCCATGTTTTTTTAAAATTTCTTTTATTTGTTTTGCATATAGCGATAGAGTGTAAGCAATTTGACTCTTTTCAATGCCGTACAAATGCCACAAACTTCAGTAAATCTGAAGAACTTCCCTTCTAATAGTATTACTCCATGCTCTTCCCATAAAAGCTTACAATAAAATGGAGTCACCAAAAAACATGACATTGTTCAGTTTAATTCAGGGATGATGTTCAGTATTTACAAATCAATACGTTGTCGGGCAATTAACAAACAACCAGCATGAACAGGATGCATTTATATATGTTCTTATCTCTCTATCATGGTGCAAGGAGAAAACTACTGACCCGCAGATGGATTCGTCAGCAAATCAAGTGATTTCCTGAGGAAGTCAACAGCAATAGACACATCATCGAATGCCAATGCCCCAACTGCAAACCTTGCTGCCTTGTGTGCCTCTGCAATCTTCTCAGGTGGTGGCTGATAATTGCTGTCATACTGGTAAGTCTGGGGAGAAACTGGTGCAGGCTCTGGGGCACTCCCAGTATTACTGCTAGAATTGTACATTGGAGTTGAAGTTGGAGCTGATGGATAGTTCATGGCCGATTGAGTTGGTTGCTGGGGATACGAAGCATCAGAGCCTTGATAATAAGTAGAATAATGTGGCAGCGGAGCAGCGGCGGGAAGGGTGCTCTCTGAAAAGCTTGGATATGATTGAAAGTTGGTGTAGGAATATCCTGGTGGGATTTCCTGAGCAGGGAAATTGTTCGGTGGAAAATGCTGTTGAGGGGTGTGAGGTGGGGGCTCATCTGGGTAAGTTGGCTGATGATATTGTTGAGAATAACTACGATCAAGCCCACCAGTAGAGTGAGGAGAATGATAATCAGGGGTGGGATAATCAGAGGGATGAGAGGGAGGTGGGGGTGAGAGATTCACAGAAGTTTGTCTCTTCATCTTTTCCTCGTATTCAGAGGATTGATAATCATGGGTGGGATGATCGAAAGCGAAAGAGGGAGGTGGAGGTGAGAGATTCACAGAAGTTTGCCTCTTCATCTTATCCTCGTATTCAGTGGAAGGGGATGGATCAGGCTCCAATCCAGGATTAGCATCACCTCTATGATTGCCAGGTTCCAAATCCTGAAAAGTTGAATAATTATGAACTCGTAGAGGTTTCTCTAATTGCAGCCAGGAGGCAAAAAAAAAAAAGGAACATGTTTGAAACGAGGGAGAAAATGTCAGAACTAAAAACGACCCCATTGAACACCAGTGACCAAACCTTGTTAATCCAAGCCAAGCATTGCAGGCTAATAAGATAGAATCTTACATATCCGATTGGAGTGCTCGAGGACACTGAATAATCATCTTCACCGCCAGGAGGACCTGGTACAGGCTTTCTTCCTTCTTTTAAGGCTTTCCGTATGTCCGCAGCTTTCCATACTGCATATTTCTGTTTCTGCTCAAGCTGTTTACACAAACAAACCATAGAAATCGTATTAGTAACTCTCACTCCAGAACACATCTGATACAATAAAATACACTTGGCAAAATTTTAATACCAAAAATCAGGAACTCACATCTGCTGGTATTTCGCCAAACTGGTTAAGAATCTCAAAGAAGAGGCTTGCTGCATAGAAGGTTTTGGCAGTACTTCTGAAAAGTGGAAACAAGAAAATGACAAAGTACAAATCTATACATAACTACTAGTGATAAGAAGAAGGGGGATATTTATGGAGATCTTGTATGCATGCATGTGCCTTGGAAAATATAAAGACGAATAGAAAAATGAAAAAGGATGTGACAATGAAGAGTGGTTTCATTTGCATCAATGACAATATTTTCAAACTAAAAAATATTGCTATCTTTGCATCATCTGCATGCACTGAAAATAGACCATAATTATACAAGGATCTTCAGCTTCATTCACTTCTTCATGGTAGATTGTATTCGGGGCCAACTTTATCCATGCCTTCATACTTCATATTAATCATATCCAACCAAATGTGTTTATTATCCATCTGTGTACTATTCTTTGTGATTATGGCCTTAATGAAATATATGAAGGATATATACACATACAACCTAGTCAGCAGAAAAAAGATCATTAAAGTAATCTCTAAATGAACTTGTCACACAAGGCATGCAGCAAATGTCCCTTAAGGAAGGATGGTGCTATTTTAGTTATATGACCAAAGCATTCAGCATCATGCTGGAGTCACAAGGTTCTATTAATTATTCTGAGTCAGCAGTGCTTAAAATACCGTTGCTATAGCGCGCTATAGCAACCTCTGAACCTACTAGCGCCTGCCTTGACCAAGGCGCCTATTAAAATGGAAAGGCAGTCCAGAGGTGCTTGAGGCTTCATTGCTTTTCTTTTTTCTGTATAATTCTGATTTCATTGATTTATGTAGATCAATAGCCTTCCATTTGTTTTAAGTACTATAAGATCTTTTCATATCTTTTTAGTTCTGGAAAATATATTTAAACAAAATTTGAAGATTTTATTTTCTATATTTCATTGTTTATCCTTTCCCCATTTTAATAAATCTATTCAACCCTCCTCTATTTTACATCCCTTCTTCACCAACACCTTTCTACTTCTCCATTCTCTATCCTTCTCCCCTATTGGAGTTGCATGAAGATCTTACTTAGGGGCAAGTTGATAGTGCTTCAAGTGTGAACGAACAAAGATTTAATCTGCGGTCAAGCATAGGTCGAAAGGAAGGGCAAGGTATAGCATGTAGTAGTAGCTCACATACCCAACATCTGAGATCACAAGAAGGAGAGGAGGACAGCAATGAAGGATACAAGTCTATCTATGAACGTGATGGGGACTTCGTTCCTTGTCTCGACATTGAGAAAGAAGAGGATACAAATGACATTATGATTTCGTTTGACCCATTTCCTAACCATCCACCAGTCCACCTCTTTCCACTTGAAGTCTTTCTTTTCTTTAATCTCACATGTTTTAGACTTGCATTTAGTACCTATGATGCTTTAGACTTCGTTTTATTATAATATTAGGTTTTCAATTTGGTTTTATTTCATCATGAACATATTTTATACTATTAAACTTGAAAGTAACAAAAGTTTAAAGTGTTTTATAGATTTATGGAAAGGCGATCGCCTTTGCCTCTAAGGCGCGCTATAGCGCTAGGCTAGTCCCATCGCTTTTCATCACCTCTTGCTATTTTAAACACTGTGAGTCAGTAAAATAAATCTTACATATCTGCTCGTCCTGCACGATCTTGCTTGTCTGCCTTTGCAAATACATTAATTGCAAATCCTTCCAAGTGCAAATGATCATCAGGTCCTAGATTCAAGGACTTCTTATCCTGTAAAATATCAATTCCATCAACAATTTTGCAATTAAAGATAAACACAAGTAATAATTTAAGTGTTTAAAGTAAAAAAGATGCAAACAATACAAGAAAGCATGAACCAATAAACACAAACATCTCTTTTTTCCTATCAATTGGAAATTAAGGCTCAAAGATAAAGGAAACAAATTTCTAAGGATTTTCTTCCCAGAAAGACAACAAGAGCAAGTTTATGGTGAAAATTTGTTCCCTATCAAAGAATGTCTCTCATAAAATTGTCAACGACTATATAGGTTTCTAGCATCCAGACCCTCCCTTTGCCATCTCTTTCATATCAATGAGATCATAGGTCTTCACTCTAGACATTCCATAACTTATGCTAAGTGCATCTCAGCATATCAAAGCAACTTGCTCAAGGGTAACTTTTGCAGGTTCAAGTAGTATAAGTGTATAAAAACTCTGCCAAGAACCAGAGATCGTAAGCCTCTATGGATGGCCCATGGTCCTATTTTTCTGACATTGAAGGTAGGGGAAGAGAGGCCAGAAAAGGCAGTGGATATGGAAATCATGAAGAGAGGGAAGTAAAGGAAGCAGTGGTGGTAGAAAGCAGGCGGGGCAACTTGGCCAAAGGGGCCGGAATGATCATGGAGGTGTTATAGCGGTGGTGACGCTGTTGATTATTAGCCATCTACAATTCTTCAAAAGTATATTCTAAAATAAAACTCAACAAACATCTGTTTGGGCCAATTCATCTCCATCATCGGGATCCTAACCAAGAACATACCATACCTACTGCAGAAAAGAAACGGAAACTATACAGCTGGTCCACCGCTCACAATTACCTCCAGATCTTTACCTTTCGCATTTGCATCCAAGACAGCTCAAGTACATGGATTATCTACCAAGACAGATCCAAACACAGCTTGCCATGCATACAGCACAAATGGTATTATTCAGACACAGAAATGTCTCCCACATCAGACATTAATCACTGCAACTTATCTTAATTAATAGATATGCAATCCCACTGTGGAGTAAAATCAGAATCCTTAAAAGAATCTAGGACAAAAACCATACTAGATTCCTAGACTATTTGCAACTGAGTATGTAATTTTCTGACATATTAGCCGGAATTCAAGTAATAAGTGCAGTTTAAAATGGTACTTCTTTTACTATGTTTTGCATCTTTTTAATCTACTGACTTTATAATATCTGCAACGATAGGGTTTGTCAGTACAAAACAATCCGAGCAAGCAATCAAAACTTAAAATCAAACATCTCAGAATGGATATTGAAAGATCGGGAAAAAAAATGAGCCTGATCAATCGATCTCATTAGACACCATGAAAGGGGTAAACCCTAGCTCTGATCTCAAAACACGCCAAATCAACATTTCTGTCTTTCAAATCTCACAAGTAATCCAATAAGGAATCCAACAGAGATAAATCATACATAAATCGGACAAGAAGGATCATACCTTCTCAAGCTGCTTCATGAGCGAAATAAGGAGAGAGCTGGTAGTCTTGGTCCGCTGGTTCGGGGGAATCTTCAACCCTCGCTCCATCGCATACAACCGACCTTTTCGAAGCAAACAGGAACACAATAAACAAAATCCAAATTAGATGGTCGGAAGAAGGAAAGCAGTTTCTATGGTTTGCGGGAGCACGAGTTGAGAAAGATCGAGGGATAAAGGAAACGGAAAAGAATACAGTAGTAAGCAACGAGGGGCTCGTGCTTCTGAAGCTCATCGGCTCGCTGGAGATATGGAAGCAAGAGCTTCGCTGGTTCGGCTTCGGCCGCCATGGATGCCTTTCGTTTGCTTTGATGGAAAGGGAGAGCCAAGAGAAGAAGGCAGGAAGGCTAGGGAATTTCGGATGCATATCGGTTCAGGTTGTTTCCTTTTATGGGTTAATTACACAAAGGCCCCTTAATTTTGGTTATTTCACTCTCGTGGTTCGACAAAATATGTCATTTACTATTCTTGAATCGATAAAGATATATAATGAGGGTGTAACCAAGTTACAAAAAACGCGGACTATACCAAGGGTCCCATGACAAAAGTATGATGTCCACACTCATAACCCTCCTATACATCAAGAATGCATGCTACTCCTCACAAAAGATCAGCTCGTCACCCTCCTTACCCACCGCTTGTCCATCCGTGTTTTGCACTTACACTTGATAGATATTCGGTTCTTACAAGCTTCGATAATTTCCCGCACACATTCACTCGGGCTACTCTCAATGCCCCTAAAAATCTTCCTATTTCTAGCTCTCCAGATCATATATACAAAAGCACATATTACTATCAACTTCCCTAGGAAAATAGCGCTTTTCTGCGCACTTTCTAGCTCATCCGCAAACCACTGCATCCAATCTATAAGTGCGGGGAGCCTTGTCTCCACACTAGCCTAGCTCCATACTCTCTATTGGACATCTCGGACCACCCTACATACGATCAAACCAAAGGTGGTCTTCCGTGTGTTCTTCCTCCTCCCAGAATACACAACAAGCCGCATCCAAACCTTTCCAATGCTTCACGATGTGACTTGTTTGTAAACGCTTTCGAACAGCCAGTCAGACAATGAACAACCATATTTTGCATTGGGCTCGTTTCCATATCAAACTCCCCCAGTTGCAATGATCCCGTAGATGTCGCACCAGTTCATACACCTTGTTGCTTGAGATTCCGCCAGCTATGTGCATCACTATGGTCAAGTCCATTCCTGCTAATGGTGTGGAGGCTGCAAGCTTGTCCTTCAGTTCATCCCTCACACTCAACAGCCCCTTTCAAGCCCATGAGTCATCAATCTTCAGTCCTACATCCCAAACTGAGTTACCACGCAACAAGTAGTGGTTTACCCATCGTACCCAAATGCAATTTCGTTGCTGTCCACATCTCCAATCAGCTTAGCAAACACTCTCTTGTTCCAGCTGAGAATTTCTTTGACATCCAGCCCCCCTTCTTCATATGGCCTAGTGACCTCATCTCAAGCAACAAGGTTCTTACCCTTTTCTCGGCTACCATTCCACAAGAAGGTCCTCTGCATCTCATTCAGCTTATGTATCACCCCTTGAAGGAGTAATAATGATTGGCTCCAGAATGTGACGAGGCCTCTCATTCTGCTTCCAGCATATGACAGACTCCTCATTGTCTAGGACTGTATGTACTTGCCACACTATGCAAACAAATCCTCACAGTTTGCAAACAGGGTTTATTGTGTTTTTTCTTATTTGATAGAGAGTTTGTTTGACTTTTGCCACTCGTGAGTTTTACTCCCGACACTCAAGCTTATCATGTAAAATTTAAAAATCAAGGGATCAATCAACAATGTCAATATCATTATTAGTGCTTGGGACACCCAAAAAAGCATGTCATGTCCATATATAGGTCACATAGGATGCAACGAGCATGAGTATAATCGTTTGGTTATCATGATCTCCATGAGCAAATTGTCATTTCCTTCTAGTTGGGCAGTTCTTCAATGATAAATGCATACAATCAATGTTGCCCAACATCCTTGGAAAGCCACAAGACTTCCATATGCTTAGCAATCGTTGTATGTATGCTACATTTGTCTACCGAAGATACTCATCTCCAACCGAGTGATGATTCCATCAACGAAATGTAAAAAGCATAATCTGGCGGTGCCACCAAATAGACGAAGGTACTAATCACAAGCATCAACAGCAACTGGTGTCATTAAGATTGACCTTTTGTGGGTCAAAAAACAAGCTTGACCCACTCGGCGAGTCAAACAAGGTTCGAGGACTACTTGAGGATAAGGATGTGCTTCTCAAGGCAAACAAGAATCCTTCACTTTGGGAGTCTATGAAGAAGAGAATTCATTTATGTTATTTTGGTTATTTTTTTATTAGTCGGAGTCTCTTTATGGTATTACTTATTTTATTATTTCTTAGTAACATTTATTTTTTATGATATTTATTATTTAGAATAAATAATGGAAAAATAAGAATTCTAACTTATTAGGGTTTCCTTAGCCACCAAGAACATATTTTACTTTGATAGATTTAGATAGAATTATTATATTACCTTTTATCATGTGAGCCATATCTATCTGTAAGGAAGATATGGACTGACCATATTAGATATAATTAGGGTTTTCGTTTTATTCCTATTTACATTTCTTGTAAAGGAGTACATGTCATTCTCGAATGGTGTGTAAAGTGTTCAGGTGTTGATGTTGTCTAGTTGTATAGTACTAACCCTTTTCCTGGTATTTTAGCACCGTATGACCTAAATATTTTTCATACCTTATGTTCCTACCATGATCCCATTACAACCTATATAAAAGACCTCATGATGTTGCTTAGAAATTAAGTGAGACATCCACGGTAGGTGATATGGTTTTCAATTCCTATGTAGCATAGTTGCATGTGGGATTGAGTTGAGACTTGTATTTAATTAAAGCCTGAACGCATTGAGAGCGAGAGAAACACATTTTTTCTATGAGGTTGGTTGGATGTTCACCTATTGCTTTGATCGTTCATATACATGCTAAGATGTTTGTTCACCTTACTCTTGCTTTCACTTGTGCTCTGATATTGTTTTTGACGAGGAGAAGGCATGAAGGGTGTGTTTGTGGGATGAATGGTTGGTTTTATGTTCTATTTTGCTCGAGGACTAGCAAATGTTAAATGTGGGGAAGTTTGATAAGCATGTTTTACATAAGCATTCTAGCTAGATATAGGGTTGTTAGGGTGGATATTGCATGTTTTCTATTCATTTCGCATATCTTATCATTTGGTGGTCGAAGTTCAGAATCTACAAGGTTAATTCTGTAGATTCGCGGATTCGGACTCATAAGATGGATCAAGAGGGCTAATTCTAGAGCCATGGAGCTACAAGAGAATGGCTGAGATGAGGCTTAGAAGTGTCCATGAGGCGACCAAGATAAGATGAGTGAAGACAAGCAAGGGCAAGGTAGCATACCTACAGAGCAAAGGTGCATGGGCGTGCGTTCCATATGCACGGACGTGCACGAGTTCGATTAGAGAATAACCTCGCAGAGCAAGGGCATGCGGGTATGCTTCCAATATTCGCGCGGGCGTGCGCTTTACAGAACAGCACCCACTAATATCACTTAAGCAAACCCTAAGACTATAAAGGGTCAACCCTAAGACTTAGGGGCCTTTATATATTCTTAGATTTTTATGTTTATCCTTTAGATATTCATTATTGTCACTTAAGGGCCGATTTTCTAGGGTTTTTGGCCAACCCTAAGACTATAAATAGCCTAATTCCTTTTAGGTTTAAGCACCATTCAGTCGATTGATCATTCGACACAATTTATAAGGCGACAGATGATAGTTTAGGGTTTTCAGGTAAGCCATGAGTGGCTAACCTCTCTTTAGTTTTTCTCACGTATTCAAGACATGGTTAATGGATCGTGAGGACTACTTTATGGTTAATTTATATTTAAGTTTATTTCAATCTTCCTTATGCTGATATCGCTAATGTTGTTGATTGTATCTTGATTAGCTAACTAGCTAGATAAAATCACATCGCGCTAAGATTATAGCTACTTCCGCTTGCGGGAGCTTAATCCATAAGTAGCCAGCACATCTTATATGAATGGTTGATGGTGTGGGAAGGTTGACATCTAGGATTTATCACTTTTAGTGAAAGCGATGGTTGGGTTGACAATCAGGTGAGAAGTCGACGAGACGGGAGTGACAGTGCCTAGATGCTAGGAGTTTGGAACTCAGTGCTACTCGCCCCCCATACTAGAGTGAAGGGCAGATAGTTTATCATGTCTATATAAACCAAAACCAGAATAATTAAGTAGAAACCAACTAACTAGGGAGAAGCCCGGTGATCAGGAAATCAACCATTGTTGCGAAGTCATGAGTGAAACTATCTTTTCTTTATATTGCTTTCAAACCATCATCATTGCCTTTCTTACTTATTCTTGCTTTCATCACTACTACTACTTTATCTACATGTTTATCTACTTCTCTCTTACTATTAACAATGAACACATACAAGTCGTATGTGATCTATGTTGGATCGACCTCTACTCAACCGTTATACTAGCTATTGAGTTGATATTATCTTTGTCGGGATTCAACAACTGTTTTACACCCGTCAGCGGGAACCACATATGAAGAAGCCAAAGTCAAAGGATGTGATGTTAAAGAATGTCTCCAACACAGTTTCGCTGATGGTTTGTTGAAGTAATGCTCCCAAGGATCGATATACTCACAATCATTCTCACAAGCGGATAAGGTAACAGTTTCTTGCTTGGGAACCATATAAATCGGCTTTGCTTGGCTTCTTCATAGGCGAGTTGGGGATGATTTCTTTTGATGGATTAGGAGTCAAAACACATGGATCCTCATGCGTGCTCTACCATCGATCAAACCATTATCAAGCTCTCTCCTCTATCATCAATCAAACCGTTGTTTTTTAATTTGTGTCTTGGCTTCCTTCACCAACTTGAGAAATAAAGCGTTGCTCTACTACTAAATCACTTACAGGTTGAGTGAGTTGGCTCAATTATTCCTCAAGTAACTCCACCCTCTCGGCTAGCTACTCCAATAAAACCTAGTGCGCATCCTCCACGAGTTGGTCAAAGACCTCCATTGGTTGAGATGTCGAAACCTAAGATTCTTTATCCTCCAATTGGTCACCCAAGTAGCAAAAAATATCCCATAATTCCAACCATCCTAACCCGAAAAACCCACCGTTTCTCAAGGACTTAGCAAGTTCTATTGTCTCGGGAGTCATGCCCTCAATTATATAAAGCATCATATCTTGCAAACTATTTTGGAAACCCGATGAATGAGGAATGTATACTAAATTTTATAGTCTTGTTAGGTAATGGTGAAAATACTCTACATTATTCGGTAAATTACTAATTGTTATTCGTATATATAAACCCGTTTTTACAATTTTGCCATATAGGTTGGAAAAAATAAAAAATAGAAAAATATTAAATAAATGAAAAATATCGATAACACCATTAATTTATGGAGTATAATAAATACTCCATAGAAACAAAAACAAGTGGAAAAATGAAACAAAATTTTATGGGACCCACCATGTAGAATTAATTTAGGGGAAATTCTGTTTGGTGCCCCTGTGTTTAATGCAATTCCGGATGGTGTCCCAAAGGTTTTTTTTTTCCGTTTGGTACCCCCGAGCTTTTGTGAAATTCCGGCCCGTTACCAATTTGGTGACTCCACTTATTTTTTTAGAAAAGTAATAATAAAATATTAATAAAAATCCTTTTGAAAAAAAAAAGATAAAATTGAAGAGCACTATCTGGGAAAAAAAAAAGAGGACGAAGCATCTTCTCCAATTTCCAGTTCTCCCTTTCAACTCTCAAGAAAGAAGACGTCCGACTCGGCTGATGGCGAAGACCAGCGTCGGAGCCTCGACCGGTGAAGAAGACGGTTGTGGGAGCCTCAATAGGTGATGAAGACAACGTGGGAGACTCTACCGCCTTCAATTCGACAATTTTACAGGATTGAATCACCATTTTACTGTCGAAATTAGATCTGAATTTGGGTATTTTAGGGTCAAATTTATGAAATTTTCTAC
The DNA here is from genome assembly GCA_963922045.1 of Persicaria maculosa. Lineage (NCBI taxonomy): Eukaryota > Viridiplantae > Streptophyta > Magnoliopsida > Caryophyllales > Polygonaceae > Persicaria > Persicaria maculosa. The sequence goes on along the minus strand of OY998258.1, from coordinate 56,040,364 downwards.
CTAAATCTCAGTTGGGTTCGATTAGGGGGGATTTTTGGTGGTGCTTATTGTGAAATTGGTTCTCTAATCTGACCTGGGTTCAATTCGGAATTTTTTTTTGTGTGGCTTTGGTGGTGAAATTGGTTCTCTAATCTCAGTTGGGTTCGAGGCTCCCACAACCGTCTTCTTCACCGGTCGAGGCTCCGACGCTGGTCTTCGCCACCGGCCGCGTCTCCGACGCCGTTGTCTTCTTTCTTGAGAGTTGAGAGGGAGAACTAGAAATTGGAGAAGATGGGCTTCGTGCTTTTTTTTATCCAGATTGTGCTTCAATTCAATTTTTATTTTTTTTCAAAAGGGTTGCATCCCTTGTTAATATTTTATTATTACTTTTCTAAAAAAATAAGTGGAGTCACCAAATTGGTCACAGGCCGGACTTTTACAAAAGCTCGGGGGTACCAAATGGAAAAAAAAACCCTTTGGGACACCAACCGGAATTGCATTAAACACATGGGCACCAGACGGAATTTCCCTTAATTTAGTGATGAAGGGAGACTTTGAGTCAGATGAAGGGAGACTTTCATTTTTTGTATCTCACGCGCCCGTATGACGGTATGAGTACAAATTAAGAACATGGTCGGATGGGCCCCAATTTTTGTTTTAAATAAATTCAGAAAATAGGGCTTAATCTCAACCCTTAATTCCAGCCTAATCGGTGGCCCAGAATTGTTCCTAGTTTACACCCTAAGAGGTGTTCTCATCCGATTCATACTCTCTCTCTCTCTCTCTCTCTCTCTCTCTCTCTCTCTCTCTCTCTCTCTCTCTCTCTCTCTCTCTCTCTCTCTCTCTCTCTATATATATATATATATATATATATATATATATATATATATATATATATATATATATACACACACAAAAAAAAAAATACATAAAAAAAACTTGATTACCTAACAACGACGTCAATTTTGACAGAGGTAAAAGCCGTCTGTTCACCTCACCAAAAATAATTCTCAAACAAACAAACTAGTACAATGTGCAAGTAAGAGGTCGATCCAACATAGAATCAAGTATTTCAATTGCAATATGTATTTATCAAGATAAAAGACAAGATTTTGATGGAAATAAAAGAAAAGAATATTAACAAAAGCAAATAAATGATAGAAGGAGAGCATTTTCGCCTAGAAGTTCTCGACTTTATTTGATTTTATAGGTCATCGAATCCTTTTCAAGTTGTTTATTTTCCTACGAAATTCCCCTCATCTTGGTTTAAATAGAAATAAAAGCAAAACGAGTTCAATTAAGATTTAACAAAGAGATAGCAAATAATCCCAATGATCCGAGCATATAAATAACAACAATTAAATCAATGTTTAAGATATAGGTCAACTTCCTATATAATCATGCTTCAATGAAGGTATCCACAATCTTATGCATGCTACTACGGGAATAACACAAATTCGATAGCACTAAAACCTAGCAAGATGTAGACAATATCAACAACATAATCATAAGCGCTCAAAGAAGTTGAAGAAATAATAGAGCAACAATAACTCGAATTAAAAACTCACAAACCACCAAACAAGTCTCGAAAGTGTAGGCGAAAACCTAGAAAACTAGTCAAGCATGGCTTACCTAACTCTCGTCTCTTCCTTGATGATTGCCTTTATGCTTGAATGTAAATTGAATTCTCAAAATCAGACCTAAACAACCCTATTTAAAGGCCTAAAACCTAATTAAACTGAGAAAAGGCATCCCAACTAGTATACATAATAGATAGACTTTCCTAATAGATAGATATGTTGTCTTCGCTACCAACGAACAGGTCTAGCTACAATGAATCCAAGGCGTCCAAAGCTCTATTGGATTTTTGTTGGGAAACCTTTACATCCGTTGTCAAGAGGCTTGATCCGCTAGAGTGAATTGTCCAAAGCTCTATTGGATTTTTGTTGGGAAATCCCTATTGGATGTTTTACTACCCTTTTTCTGCGTTTTCTTGTCTAATTTTTATCTATTCTGCGTGTTCTTGGGAGTCCGAGTCTACAACGTTAAAAAGATCGGGAAAACGACGGTTAACCCTGCATCACCCTCTCTCGTGGACTCTTCCTCCTTTCGAAGTTTGAATTGATCTTTATACGCTTATTGAGGAGATAAAGGGAGAAGACCGCCTTCCATTCATCATTGACAAAACAGAATCTATTTTAGTAGCCATCATGGGTTGCCTTTCTATCAAACTGTCACGCCTTCCCCAAAGCAAATTACCCACATTAGTTGGTAAAACATCATAAGTAACCTCACCCTCATACTTGTTAATAGAGAAAGCTATCTACACTTTCTTTTGAACTCGAAGATGTCCACCTTCATTCAGTCAGACAATCGTGTACGGGCTAAGATGCTTCATGGTTGGTAACCCTAACTTCTCCACTAAGTTAGTGCTCTTCATTAGTGCAGCTCCCACCGTCAATTATCAAGCCACACACCATGTCCTTCACATAGCACCGAGTGTGAAAGATGTTCTCCTTTTGTTGTGTTTCTTCCTCAGCTTGAATTTGCATAATAAGAGCTCTCTTACTACTAATGTTTCAGCTACGGGATGCTCAAAACTCTCCTCATCACTTAATCCACTTGATGAGTTACTTCTTGTGTTTTCTTCCTCAGTTCAACCTCTCCTACGATCATAGGCGAGCTTCTGATCCGGATCAGGCATATATACTCTGTAGTGCTAGGATCTGCCTAGGATCTCTAGGATCGCTTAGGATCTTACGATCCTAAGAAAATAGTGCGATCCTAGCAATGTTAAAATTTGAGTTGTATGTATTATATTTTGTTAGACAGTGGGTCGATTTGTGAAAGGCAACCCATGTGGTTTTTGTTTTGAAGCCCATCTCCACTCTCGGACATCTGAATGGCTTCCTGCTCCATTCCACTAAGTAGAGTTGATGATTGAAACGTGAAACCCTAATCCGAGTGGCAAGCAATCGATGGTCCGAGTGGTTGACAGGACAAAATCGTCAGGTTCCTATCAAAAGAATATCCAAACTAACCAACTAGTATAGCTAGTAAGTCCGGAGTCGATCCACAGGGAACTACCGTTACTTTAAGCGTTATAATCACCAACAAGAGTAAACAAGGGGGGTTGTAGAGATGTAAAGATGAAACGAACTCAAGAAGTGAATAATGGTGATGGTTGTAGACAATGATGAATGAGATGTTTCACCTACGAATCTCAACTTTGGTTCGTCTACTTGATCATAGTTCTTCCTTCTAGTTGTATCTTTTCTATATCCACTCTTATCTTGATTTAAATAGATTATTAGTCCTATGAGTCCTAATAATCCCTTATTTCTAGGCAATCTTAACACGGATTAAGGTTTAATCCTAGGAATAGCAATAAGTCTCAAGATATATTAAGCTTATAAGCAATATTAATTCCCTAAAGAACTAACATTTAACCTATAGTCAACTTCTTACACAATTAAGCTTTTCTATGAGATCCACTTAATTGTATTTGCTACTTTGGATTAGGTTTCACAAACTTATGAATCAAAACCCTAGCAATGATGCAATTCTAACGAGGCCGCGAATCAAGATAGAATCAACACCACCAACAATTAAAGCACAAAGAAATTGAAGTAGATAATAGAAAACAACTAGAATTCCAAACTCACAATTCAATAAAACCAAGTCTTGAACGTAGGCAAAACACGATGAGTTTAGTTGCTCATGCTTCTAAAACGCCGTCTCTCAATTCTTCAAAAGATAAAAGATTCCTAAAACCATCTAACATAAGTCTTTATAAACCTAGGAACACCGTCAAAATAACCTAGAAAGTGTTTTCCAAAGATAGGCCCAACATAGAAAATATGTAAAATCCGCGCTGAATCGGCCCAGGAAAACCGCGGGTGCTGCCCAGAGTTGGCGATCTACTGGATTGGCCGCAGGTGCGGTTTTCTGGCTTCCCTTGTATGCCCTTTCCTCTTCCTTGTGCATTCCAACTTGGCTTCTCAAGCTCGTTCTTGCCTCCATATGATCCATATGACTCTAATGAATGACCTCTTCCATTCTTCGAATCCAAGATCTGCAATTACTCGCTAAACTTGTGTAGATTCCACACTTAAGTACCAAATGTGCAAACAAGTAAACTAACCCTTTAAAGTACAATATATACATCTAAATGACCCTAAAACTACTCTATAATGCCTATCTAAATATGCATTATCAGTGGTGATCGGTAAGAGATTGGGCCAAGCAATTTCATGGAGTATTTGACGGCGGACTAGTGGTGACTTTGGCAAGCAGGTCAGCAACAAACATTGAGGGCGGGGGCGAGTAGCAGAGCACACCTCTCAGGCTCTCATCCGTCCAACAATAGGTCAGGTGAGTGTTTAGTGTTTTCAGATTTTTCAGTCCGTTTTTATGGCGAAATGTGAGTCTCGATTTGATTCTAGTCTCGGATTTTCAGTCCCTTTTAGTGCGAAATGTCTGCTGGTTATGTGTGGTTACCGGGTAGTGCGTGTATTCATAGTGTTTTCCTTTACATTTATTTAACTTAAGTTGTATAGTATTCATATTGTTTTCCTTATTTCAATTTATAGGTGATGATGTTGAAAGTGAAACCCACGACCCAACCCATGGAAGTGGTATTGGTATGGTTACATTATCTTGCAATGAAGATGAAGATGTTGAGATAAATGATGATGATGATGTTGATGATTTCCTTGAGAGGGATGTTGAAATTGTTCATGACATGGTTAATTGCGATGATGACATTTGAAACTAGAAATGACATTCGATATTTGGATGTGTGATTTATCTTTTCTATGTTTGTCACATTTTAAGACATTATCCTGGTATGTTTACCGTCTTTTTAGACGTTATCTTTGACAAATTATGAATGTTAAGTGGCTATTATTAGACTATGTTAGTTATTTATAGTTTATTTAATGGATGAAAAGACTAGTTTTGTTTTAAAATGAAGGTATTTGTTTGTTATGGCTATTATAAGACATTATCCTTAGTTTTATTTTCACTTTTTACTAGGATCGATCCTACGATCCGATCCTACGCCCTTGTCTCGATCTCACCCTAGGATCTCGATCCTTAAAACCATGCTGAGAAGCAATGTGATAGCTAAGATATAACTACAACTCAAGGCTACAACCCATTAGGTATAATTAATCACCCTATAAATTACATTAATTAATAAATACGAAAGTTAGATTTTGTGTACGGTATACTCTCGCTAGTAACATTATTTAGCACACAAGTAGTAACACGGCTCTATAATTAACTCTTTAACATTAAACTTAATGTAAAACATGGGATGTGTGGTGTTTTTGTAAATATCTAACTTTTAATGGGCGGGTTTCATGAATTTTCAATTTAAGGGATGATTTGTGCAAAATAGTGTATTTAAGAGGTGATTTTTTAGACCTTTTTTTGTCCATCTGACGTTGCTAGCCTAGCTAACCATATAAACTACATTAATAAATAGGAAGGTTAGATTCTGCGTGTGGTATACTCTCACTAGTAACATTATTTAGCACACAGTAACAGTAACACAGCTCTATAATTAACTCTTAACCATTAAACTTAATGTAAAATATGGGATGAATGGTCTTTTGTAAATATCTAATTTTTAATGGGTGGGTTTCAGGAATTTTCAATTTAAGGGATGGTTTTTGCAAAATAGTGTATTTAAGAGATGATTTTTTAGACTTTTTTTTTGTCCATCCGACATTGCTAGCTAGCCTAGCTTAACCCGATCCTCCGCTTGCCATCTAACAACATCGACAGCTTCTCCACTCAACAATGTATGTTTCGACATTGATTAGCGGGACATTGACATTGATTAGCATGGATTTATGGTGTATATAATACCCTTAACAAAGTAACAAGATAGTTCACAAAGAAAGTGTATAGTACTCTTCATCATAACACCTCAACAGTTAACGTCTCAGGTATTTTTCCCGTCTACAACAGCAACTAGACTAGTTTTAAAGCTACTATAGCTGAATTCTACAGACCTTTTATCTCCTCTTCTAGCCCAAGTGTCCAACTGGTATATCACGGTGTGGAGGGGATCGGTTCGGTGCCAGAGGCACTGGACGTAGCATCTTCCTTCGGCATGGCCACATGGTTCACCGCTGCTGCTAATCGGGATTCCCGGGACTCCCTTCTGCCCTCCTTGGACGTGGAACGGCCCCCATTTTGACTGGTGTTCATGGACAGACGTCTGCCGGTTGGAGTTCCATTGCTGCCACCGTTTACACGTGGACCTACCAGCTTCTTCGTGCCACTGCTAGGTCTAGCTGGGCTACCTCTTGCACCGATCACGGGTTCCTGGTCGCTGCTCATCTGATCTTGGAACTTCTTCTGATCCTGCCAAAGAAAAAGATCTCTTGTTTATTTCTCAACTTTCCTTTCTTGGATGATGCTACATGACGGGTGGCTCCTACGAATCATTAACTGGTCGGTCCTTTGCCACTTGGTCATGGACCATGGTCCACAAGGGCAAAGAACTTTTTTATTTTAAATTGCTGCAGAAGCTTTTGTCAAAGCTTTATACAAACGTACAGTAGCCACCTGAAGAATGTGAATTTTTCTGGTGCTAGTAATTATCCTGTAAGATCCATGTGTAACTTAATTCAATGGATCAACTAAACTTACCCTTAATCTCCTCTTCTCTTCCTCCCGTTCTTGCCTGAGCATGGCATATTCGTCCAACATTGCTAGAAGAGGAACGCCATCATATGTGAATGACATGTCATGGTCCTCCTCCCAAGCACGAGTTTTAGCAACTAAGGTGTCAACCATGGCTAAATTGCCAAAAAGTAAACAAATTTATGAGAAGAGAGAAAGACAACAAGAAAACAATCATGGTATCATTCAGATTCTGTCTATACCTGGAATTTTGTTCACCAGAATCCTGGCTTTTTCTGCCCGCTTGAGATTCAAGTGAGCGCCTCTGCTTGAACTATAACGATTGTCATCCTGTAGCATATAGAAGTATGATAGAGCTACTAGTGAATTGCAATTACTGAGTTAGGATGTCAAGCAAGACGATACACTAAAATATGCTCCAGAATTCAGATCAATACCCTCCGTGAGGAAAACCGAATTGAGAACCATATACTAGGCGAGTATGACAAGTTTTTTCATGGCTGCATCTCAAAATGGCACAACTATCTCATAAAGGGAGAGAAATTAGGTATAGTGCAAGTTATTTTCCATGAATTGGTAAATAAAGAGCGGCCATTTCGGGGTTCGAACCGGGGACCTATGGTTACTATCCACAAGTCCTTTCCGGTGAGCCATCCCGGAATGGTTGTGCAAGTTATTTTCCAATTGTTCAACAAAATGCAGATTTACTGTCAACGACTCAACAAGTGGAAATTTAGTTGCATAAGTAAATGCTCAATGACAGACTATTAGGCTAGTCAAGCTCATTTTTTTCTTCTTCTTTAATTCTTGCTTTGCGTAAATGAAAATCTGTCCCTTTAAATAGCCTATCTCAGAAGGTAGAGCTAGCTAATGGCAGTTCAATATATCAAAGATCACATGAATGCAAATTTGGTTGCACCAACCAGGCTTAATCAACAATGGGCCTAAAGGAATGAAGAGGAATGAAGAAGGCAGGAAGGATTACCCGGCTGTAGTCTTCAAGCCAACTCTCTTCTTCACAGGTAGACATCCATTTCTCAACCCTGTCCAGTATTTCTTTACGGCTAAGAGCCTCTTCTTTGGCCTTTATAATCTGACTATCCATATCAGCAATGAGCTCTGAAGGCTCAACTTTCCCTTCATCAATCAGTGCCAAAATTCTCTCTCGAGCAGCCTCAGTGTCAGTTTCTATATGTGCACGAGCATATATATCTTCGAGTTCGCTTTGCTTCTTAAATGCAATTTCCTTCATCCGGCTGAACTTCAGGTGATCGAGTCTCTCAACTTCAACTTCAGCCTTAACATGTAAAGGATCTAAATAAGGAATCATGCCATAAAATGATGAATAAAATTTTCCGAGTCAAAACAGAGCCCCATCATACCTGTTCTACTAAATCAAGGGCAAGAGCCCCAGGAATGGTCACTTCATCCACTGAGGCTGATATGTTACAGGTCACGTGATCAAAAAGACGTCGCTCTTCATCTGGAGTATCCATTAAATTCCAAAGATCAATTAACTGCCCAGCTAGCTCTTGCAACTGCAGAAGACAAAAACACCATGTCAGAACTCAAGGAACAATTCTTGCACAATTGAAAAGAAAGGAGTTTTTTTTACAAATATTCATGCAACGAGGAACAAACATATCCAAGAGGTACACATTCAAATGATATCACATATATACCAACATAACGGAGTTTAACCAAGCAGGGATATAAGAAAAAGTAACAAAAGAATGATGCTCAATTTGAGAGAAAGAAAGATAAAATTATCAGACACTAAAATAATTAACAGTATGGGTATGTAGCTTCCAACCTAGCTAGAAACAGATTCCTTCACCTTTTCAAGCCTCTGCTTCTTATCTTCTTTCAGTGCTAAGACTGTCTTGGCAAGCCTTGAAAGTGTATCATTGCTAATACTTTTCGACTGCATGCTGCTTGAGTCATTCAGGCTTGGGTGAACATCCATAATGGTGCCTAAGAAGTCCACATTCAGGACAGAACAAAGATCATGTACAGTGCTGACAAATTCCAGGACCTTGTGCAACCGTTCCCTCTGTCAAACCAAATATAAAATCTTTCAGCAATCAAAGAAGAACCTACAGATGTGTGGAAAATGTTGGAATCTTCATTAAAACTATCTTTCACCTTTTCTTTTTGAAGTTCTAGTAGTTGAGCTTTAAATTCTTCCAACTTCTTCAGGGATAGGTCTGACTCATCAACTATAGGCACTTGATCATTCAAGTTTCCTGTAATTTCGCCACAAATATTTTGAATATGTGATTGTACATCAGATAAGTCTTTCAGTCTCTCTTCTTTCAGCTTGCACAGCTGCTCCAGCACTGGTGCTATTGCCGCAAGTTGTTCCTTGATAGTTCCTGAAGTCTTTTCAGGCTACAAAGAAAGACCAATAGATCAGACAACAAACATGAGAGACAGTGAACAAAAGTCACAAAGCTCAGCTACCCTAAGAAAAATGTAGTCAGAATCCGAGGGAGTAAAATCTCACAATGCTTACAACAGTCTTCTCTCCAAGAGCAGACAGGAGACTCGAAAGGTCATGTTCTGCATCCTCCAAAGCTTGATTAAGTTGTGCCATTGATTTCAAAGCCTGGTCAACCTTCCTCTTGTAAACATCCAGACATTCCCTGTCTATCTCTAAAAGCATCTTGTCCCGGTCCTCGTCAGTTTCTCCTACCTCGTCCCAAACTTTCTACACTCATCCAAGATGTTTGTCAAAGTTAGCATGTATCAGGCTATCAGCTACTGTTCAACAATCAACAAGCGACAAATGGATTCAAAAGTACAAATCAAAGGTTAAGCCGATTATGGTTACCTGCAACTGCTGCAGTAGAGATCCGCAAGTGATATCCCCCAGAAGTGGGTTCTCCACATCTGTTATTGCCATTTGCAACCAAACCTGAATTCAACCTACATTCAAGACATTTCAATTCACCTTTTCAAGGACAAATTGAATTGAAAACGGAGTATTGACATATGTATATGAACACGTAACTGGCATTTTCAAAGTTCTCAACAGACCTTGGCACAAGACATATTTCTCTGACATTAGAAACTTTCTGATACAGTTTTTTACATCAATTCAACATCTACTACTGAATTTGGCAGCACATGAATTAACACATTCCCGTCCACAATTGCAAATTACAATCCAGCAACACAATAAACACCACTTCGGCCAAAAAAAAATTGAAAACCGCAAACAAGTTGCACACATTCAAATTTCACAATGCGCACCAACATGAAATCAATACGAAAAAAGTAACCGCGCGAAACCGAAAGCAAGAATCAAATCAAGCACTCAGATCTCCTCGCTCCCCCCGCGGACGAACAAACACCCAAAGTTGAGGCGATAAAGTAGGAGAGAGGGAGAGGAAAGAGACCAGGAGCGGAAACACATCGAAAGAAGAGTCGGAGGGATCATAAAGAAGGAATAGAGCAGGAAATGTGGAGAACGGAAATGTAGAGAGTGAGATTTGTGCTGGAAATGTAGGAGGAAGCAAGGACTTACAAGGAATCGTGCGACAACGGGGTTAGGGTTTTTGTCGAGGGAAAGCGAAGAAAAGGGGTCTACGGATGGTCGTTCTCTCAGATCTAGAAGACTGTAATAATGGCCGTTCCACACGACTATATCCAGAGAGTGAGTGAGAGAGAAGGGGGGGAGTGCAGTTGAGATCCGCTACAAGCCTACAACACATGCGTACTCCCCTCCGTCCCCTCCCTACCTCCAATTTTTTTTTTTTTAATTAGGAAAAAATTCGAGCTCAAACAAACCTGATACTCGAGAGACCGACGAATCGGCAGACAGACTAGCCGTCAACAAATAACATACTACAGACACAAGTAAACACATATGAGAGAAAAAGCCCAAACAACCCAAAAGAGTCGTCCGCCAGCAGAAAAGACGAGGGAGATCCAAGACGGGCCACGAATGCCGAGAACACGGGGGAGTAGAAGATCTCCATTCTAACATTTTAATTTCACGATTTCTATAATTTTTATATATATTGATATTACTAACATCTATTTTTATATATTTAAAAAAAATTATTTTAAAAAATCATGTTTTAAAATTTTTAAAAATTGTATTTTGTTAAATATTTCCTTTTTAATTTTTTAAAATGGTAAAACATGATTTTACAAAATAAAATTTTATAAATATATATTGTATGTTAGTAATATAAATATACTTTTTAAAATTTTTTTAAGATAAAATAAATGTTAAAATATTTTTGTGATGTAGAGAGGGGAGTAGAAGATCTCCATTCTAATTAAGAAAAATGAAAACGCTCTCTTCGGTCGGGTCTGGTTGGGGTCGAGGCGGTGTGTATCGAGGTGTCTCCGTGATCCGGAAATTTTCTTGGAGGTTTCGTCTTCACTGCCCACAAGGACTCCTGATGTACGATTGGCTAGCGGTGTCGCTACTTGGTGGTACTTGACTTCGATTTATAATCCATGGTGTCCCCAACGTGTTTTGGATTAAGTTTGTTTAGGTCACCCGAAATTGTTTGCTTGTTACTACCTGAGTTGCACCTTTTGTTATTCACTTTGTATGTTAAAACGGTTCGCCGTCTGCTGACTCTGTCGGCCTCTCGATGTGTCATGTCTGACCCTCGAATTTACCTTATAAAAAAAATGAAAACACTCTCTTCATGAGGAAACCCTAAACAGAGAAGGAACCATGAAAGACGAGCTGCCGCTGTCCAGAATCCGCTTCAACAATCTCCCATCAAAAACGAAAATTGATATAAGCATCAACCTAAATCGAAAGCCAGAAAGCCCAAATCCAAAAGAAAAGCAAAAAATCTCAAAGATCCCACTCACAAAAACAAACCAAAACCAAAAAAATTACAAGAAGAAGAAGAGAAAGGAGAATTGGAAGAACTCCAAGAAGAATTGGAAAGTGCGATTTCATGCATAGAAAGAGGGCGAAGGTAGGGTGGTTTGGTAGTTTCTCAAAAAAAAAGTAGAAGAAAGTGCAGATCGGGTGACTGCGGTGGCGGCGGGCTCGATGTGTTGTTAACGGCTTTCCCTCCCGGTGGTTTCTGTTCCCCATTCTCGTTCCCTACCCTCTTGCTCTGGTTTCCCTCCACGATTGCTCTAAATCTGGCATGGTTGTTCGTCTCTCTTGGTGGATCCCTACTGATCCAATGGTGAGGGCGAAAGAAGATATGGATCTTATGAACAACAGCAACACGAACCCTCCAACATTGAAGTTTGATCAGATATACAAATGTGCCGAGAAACCCATGTCTGGCTTCCTCCTATACACGACCCTGCTTCGACTTTCCACACTCTCCCCAAACCTGATCTTCATAACAATGAACTCTAAACAGAACCCCCATGAATGGAAATTTTTGTATTCTCGCTTTATAACTTTGAATAGGCTGAATCAACTAAAATCAAAAGACGTCTTCAAAGGGCTACCTCCTGACGAAACAAAGGAGATTGGTGATTCTCCTATCTCTATAATAGATATTGAACCTTGTGCTTCCTCTCTAGAAGACGAGAATGAAAAGAAATCTCAAAAGGGAATTTACAATAATCTCTCTAGAATTACTAGATCTTATACTTATAATTTTAATGGACCCCATGCCTTGTATTTTTTTTTATCAGTTGGAATCTTGAAAGAACTAGACAAATATTTGGTTTTTGCCCTTGTAAGGATATCACCGTGAAAGATTGTGATCTAGCTTTGATTAGCCTTGATTCGTCCTGACCATCTTCCTTTTGTCTTGATTGGGATAGGAAACCAACAATTAATTTTCCTCTATAAGTAAGCTTAAACGGATCAATTCCCAATTCTTTGGCTCTATTGATTTTTTCTTGATCAACTTCCTTTGTCTTGATGCGAATGACAAATTGCACTCTGGATTAATCCTTTTGAGATCTACTACTCATGACCAGAAAAACAGTTTTTAGTGGTGCAAGTGCTATTGGTATCGAGCTTGGTGGCTGGCGTCTCCTAATCTACAGGTACAGCTCTTGAACCTAAAGATTGGAAAAAACAAAGAACCAAATAAAAGAGAGCAAAAATTAATAGATCTTCGATCGAGGACCCTTATACAGGTTAGAGTTTTCTCTCTATCCCATCATAATGCTCTTTACCTGATCCATTCGAGATAAGAAGATCTGAGCTTGAATCGATAAACTCATTGAAATCCACATATGAGCAGAAGTCAATAGACTTTGAAAGAATATAATTTATAACTTGGAATCCCGGTTCTTCTGAAAATTTCTTGGCCGATACAGCTACAATTATAAAGGTTGTGAAGCATCGATCAGGAAGTGCTGAAAGAGACTCTAAACAAAAATATACACGGAAGTTTTTTTTTTGATAAGGTAAGAATTCGAGGATCATACAAGCCTGACACCTCGAGAGGTCGACAAGGTCGGCAGACGACGAATCGTCAAAACATACAATGAAAATAACAAAAGGTGCAAACCAGGTATTGACAAACAAACAAATCCAGGTGACCTAACAAACTTATATCTAACACATTGGAGACAACATAGACTACGAACTGAAGCTAAGCGCCACCAAGCATCGACACCACGGACCGGCGGTACATCAGGAGTCCCTGTGGGCAGTGAAGACAAGCCTCCAAGGAAATTTCCAACTCACGGAGACAACTCGATACACACCACCTCGACCCCGGTCAGAAAAAAGAAATCCATATACACTATGATCCTCAAGAAGAAAGAACAACAGGAAAAACACAACATAAAACGAAAGGTAACGGAACTGAAACCACAATAGCAAAGAGTTTAAAATGAGATTATGCTCATGGAATATATGCGGCCTAAGTTGTGAAAACCTATGGGTTGAAATAAATTCATTATGTAAAATAGAGAAAATTCAAGTAATTCCATTACTAGAAACAAAAATAGAACTAAATGAAAGAATATGGAAAAAGGCTGGATTTGATCATATGATTTGGGCCCCAGCAACGGGCAGAGCAGGAGGCTTATGTGTCCCATGGAAAAGTCATAATCTTTAGAGCGAATCACTGGAAATGGTACATACGGATTAAAGATTCATAGTAATCAAATATGAGAATAAACATAGAAATATTATTATCAATATCGTCTTCTTCTACGGACCCCCTCATGAGAACGAAAAAACAAACTTTTGGACTGGACTACAACGATACGTTCAAAGCTTGGACTACCCATTCATGATCATGAGAGATCTGAATGAAATCCAAAATAGCTCAGAAAAAAGGAGGGGTGGAACCACATCCGAACATATATAGAATATTAACAGAATTCAAAGATAGATGCTTCTTACAAGAAGTGCCTACGACTGGAAACTCTTTTACATGGAGGAAAATAGATCCAATAACAATAACATCATGGAAAAACTTGATAGAACCTTAATACAAGAGCAAATACTCACCTGGTTCCCCAACATTACAACGAAAAATCATGCATTTACATCATCAGATTACTGTCCTATTGTAACATAATTAGATAGCCAAGAATAGCTCAAAGCCCAACCATTTAAATTTGAAAAAATGTGGACTACACGAAAAGACTACCGACACGTGGTTCAACAAGCTTGGAGATCACATGTTGCGGGTTCGCATATGTACAATCTGGAGAAAAAAACCCAAATACTTAAGCGACTAACTAAAGAATGGAATAAGAAAACATTTGAGAATATATTTTGCCAATTAAAGGAAATTGATAATTCTCTCATCACTTTACAGAACAGGAACAAAATATCCCAGAATGGAAACGACAACAAAAAACAGAATAGACTAATAAATAAAAGGGATAAAATCTTATCTTACCATAAAATGTTTTGGAGCCAACGAGCAAAAATAAAACATCTCAAACTAACAAACACAAACACAAGCTATTTCAACCGGATGGCATCAGGAAGGAGAAATAGAAAATTCATAAAGGAAATCCAAACTACCGATGGCACACTAATCTTAGGAGAAGAAAATATCAAAAGAGAGATAAAAAAAAAGATTTTGAAAAAAGGTTTAGGATGCAACCCGTCAACTATAATCTTCTAAATGAATACCTTTCACTCGTCAACACGGAAATCATTGCCGATGACAATAAGAAGCTAACGGAAAAGATATCGAACCAAGAAATCAAACATGCTTTTTTTTTCAATCAGATAAGATAAATCTCCAGATCCCGATGGAATGACAGCAGAATTCTACGAGAAATACTGGGATATTGTAGGCTCATCAATCATTAAAGCAATCAAATGATTCTTCCACTCTGGTAGAATCCTAAAACGGATCAACCACACTTTTATCACATTGATCTCAAAATGTGACAACCCGACAACTGCAAACCACTTTAGACCAATAAGCATATGTTCCACGATTTACAAAGCTATAGCCAAGATCATTGCAGAAAGGATTAAACCAATTCTACAGAAAATTATTCACCCCCTCCAAGGGGCCTTTGTATATGAAAGGGCTATCCAGGACAACGTCCTAATAGCCCATGAAAATTTTCACTCATTCAAGAGCAGACGTGGAAAAGAAGGTCGGATGACCGTCAAACTAGATATGGAAAAGGCATATGAAAGAATGTAATGGGACTTCCTATTCAAAGTTTTAGAAGAATTCGACTTCTACCAAAAATTCCGGACATGGATAGAACAATGTGTCAACACTGTCTCCTTTTCAATCTTGGTAAATGACATCCCCACGGACCCTTTCATACCAGAGAGAGGCATCAGACAAAGAGACCCGCTCTCACCGTATCTATTCATCATAGGAGCAGAAATTCTTGCAAGGAACCTACAAGCCACTTCTAACCAGACAAACAAATCCATCGAATTCCAAATATCTAGATCAGGAATGAAAATCTCATTCCTATCATTCACAAACGATATGATGATATTCGCCAAGGCGAACCAAGACTCGTACGTGGTATAGAATATTATTGATGATTATTGTGCCATATCAGGACAAAAGGTCAATTTTGTAACAAATGACGTTTTTACCATTACAACAACGCCCGAGATTCGGGCGAAAATCAAAAACGAATTTTTCTCGTCGATTCTCAACTGCTCCTATATCACATGGCCATTGTTCGCTACTTGATAACATAACCCCGACATCTCTCATTCGGACAAATAGTGGCTAACAAAACCTCTTACCAATGCAGAAATTAAATCAGCGGTCTTCTCCCTAGCTAGAGACAAGTCTCCTGGTCCTGATGGCTTCCCTTCGAGCTTCTTCAAGGCATACTAGCACATTGTTGGACCCTCTGTCATCACGGCAACTAAGGGTTTCTTCTCTAGTGAAAAACTTCTGAAACAAATAAATCACACATTTATAGCTCTAATACCCAAATGCGACAACCCGCAAACGACAAATAACTTTAGACCAATCAGTCTATGCTTCACCATATATAAAATCTTTTCAAAGATTCTAGCCAACAGACTTCGCCGAATCCTGCCTAAATTAATCCACTCGCTTCAGAGTGCTTTCATAGCAAAACGATCCATTCAAAGACAATATCTTAATAGCCAACGAAATCTTTCACTCCTTTCAACGGAAAAAAGGCAAATCTGGCTGGATGACAGTTAAGCTGGACATGGAAAAAGCTTTTGATATGGTTCGTTGGGACTTTCTTTTTGACATTTTAGATAGATTCGGTTTCAGCAACCAATTCGTCAATTGGATCAAGGAATGTATTACAACATTCACCTACCCAGTTCTAGTCAACAATGAACCAACTGAAATCTTCACCCCATTTAAAGGGCTTCGATAGGGAGACCCTTTATCACCATATCTTTTTTTACTAGTCTCTGAAGTGCTTGCTCGAGGGTTCCATCATGCTTCCCTCCAGCCTAGAAGCCATCTTGGAATTTCTATCACACGATCCAACTCTAAGATTCATTTCCTAGCGTTCACGGACGACATCATTATATTTTCTGTAGTGACAAAAATGGCTTGTGATGAACTGCATAAAATTCTGTGGATATATTGCCACCATTCGGGGCAACGCATTAACTTTCACAAATCTGTTTTCCAAACTACTCCAAATTTGGATAGACAAATAAAAATGATCATAGAAAATGAACTTAATATACCATATTCCACTAATTTATGCAAGCATCTCGGTTGTCCGGTCATCACCAACAAGGTCTCCAACTCAACCTTCACAAAATTAACCACCTCTTTCAGAAACCAAATTTTAAAATGTACTGCAAATAATCTTTCGCAGGTTGGAAGATGCACCTTAATAAAATCCAACCTATCCGCTAAACCCTTACATATAATGCAATGCTTCTTACTCCCATCACACATTCACAAAGAACTCGATACGATAAATAGAAATTTCCTTTGGAACAAAGGTCCTAAGCACAAACCTCTTGTGGGTTGGTTTGAGGTATGCAAATCTCGGCTTAATGGTGGTTTGGGCCTCCGTTCATCTGAGACATGAACAAAGCTTTACAACTAAAGCTTCTCTGGAAAATACTTGTCGAACCGAGTAACCCATGGGTTACACTAATCATGCAAAAATACCTAAAAGATAAACCTATCATCCAATACACAAAAGGGGAAATTCATCATGGCAATGGGCTAAACTTACTTCTCTTCTACCTCTATTCAAATCAGGTTTGCGCTGGGGTTATTTGTAATGCCGATTCCATTCATTTATGGAACGACTCCTGTCCAGTCATGCTCCCTTATAGACCCAGGCAACCAACTTGCTACATACCAACCCAAAACTCAAGGTTAGCCACTTCATTACCCCAGATAAAACATGGGATGTTCACAAGCTTGAAATCTCCTTGAGGATCACTTAAGCACAACTACTATTAACTCAATAACCAAAATTCCAATTCCCAAATATATCCACCAAGACAGAATTTACTAGGCATGGAGTAAGAACGGTTGGTTTTCCACTAGCTCAACAAGTGATATGATCTATCACTCTAAGTATCACACCTCATATGATTTCCATTGGATATGAAAACTAGATACACTACCTAAAATTAAAATTTCATGTGGCATATCTTTAAACGGCCTTCCCACCTCTGCTAATCTGGCCAACCGTGGTCTAGGTATTTTAACTGGCTGTCCGCTATGCAAAATGAACCATGAGGACTCTTCCCACTTTCTTTTTGAATGCCCAATAACAAAAGCCACAATCCAACTTCTCTCTACAAATATTGCTTACAAAGTATAAGAAACATATGACTGTTCAACTAGTCTTTTTGAAGCCCTAACATCCCTCAAATCGGTACTTGGAATTCATGATTTCTCCACCATCGCTGCTTGGTGGTGTGTTTGGTACTTCCATAACAGAACACTTTTTGACAACGCTAACCCTAACCCCATGGCCATAGTTGCCTTCATAAGAGAACACATGCTTACCTAGGAAGAAGAAAAAGATTTAGACAAGGAATCCAACCCATACATACCAAAACCAAACACATCTCGGCCTTAAAACACACCGCCGACCAGCTATAAGTGGTCTAAACCAAAGCCAAGCTGGTACAAATTAAAATTTGATGGTGCGGTATCCACTAATAACTCCAGTTCGTATGGTTTTCTTATCCGCGATGACAATGGCCTTGTCATTTTTGCGGAATTTGGGGACTCCCCCTTTCCCTCTGTCATTGGTACTCAGGGCTTCAGCTTGTGGAAAGGCATTTTAAAAGCTATTGATCTTCATATAAACAAAATATATATCGAAGGTGATAATTTAGGCATTATTAATAGCCTTAAATTGGGAGTTTCATGCTCGGGTGAAATTGAGATGCTCATCTCTGACTCTCTTTTTTCACTCCGCCTTTTTTCGGAATTCGAGATCTCTCACATCTACATGGATGGTAATTCGGTAACTAGTCGCCTATCTCACCTTAGGATTCCGTTTTCCTGCTCCTGCGCCCCTGTTGATGTTGTTCTTAATAGTATCATCCGTAAGGATGCTCTTGGTTAGTTTGTCTTAGCAATCTGCCAAATTCTTTCCTGTTCAAAAAGAAAAAAGAAATAACTATCGAATTTTGTGACAATATTGAAATTTTTATTTTTCAAATTGAGGTGAAAAATATATATTTTTATATCAAAATGTGCGTAATAAAAATTTATAGGACATAATACCTATTTAAGTATTTAATAAATATTAATCACAATTAAAATGTGAAGATAAATATATATTACTCGGGTTATTAAAAGAAATGTGTGCAAAAAATACACACTTTAACCAATGGAGTAAAATGATAAAAGGTGGTGTGAAAAAATATACTTCAAATGTGCACATTCACACCCAACCATTTTGGATAGTCTATGAGTTTGTATGATTGCAAATATAAACTACTAAAAAAGTAGTAGAATTAGCTAGTTTAAATTAAAACTGCGAATGAGTGCTCATTTTAGCTAGTTTATAGTTAAAAAAAAGCTAAAGAAACGTTTTTTTGGTGTTTATTTGGTTTGAAATAAGGATGGCAATAGGTCGGGTGATGGGCGGATGATCTACTTTCGTCACCCGACCCACTACCCAAAACCCTTCACCCTACCCGACCCATCACCTACCAAATATTTCACCCGTCCCATCCACCCATCACCCACCGGATGATCGGGTGATAATTCGGGTGAAATACAAGACATCAAATATTCATCAAAAAAATTATTGAAAAATATACATCGAACACATCGACGAATAAACATTAATTAGGAGCACATTGCATTGCATATTTTCAAATAAAAATTACATAACTTACTTTATGACAAGATATTTCCATTTTAATCGTTTGATAGACATCTTCAAATAGGGTTTAGGGGGTATATTGGTAATTTCACATATAAAATATAATTATATAATATAAGTCGGGTAATGGGTCGGGTGACGGATCGGGTGATGGGTCGGGTGACGGGTGGGGAATGTCTTCACCTGAATCTGACCCGATCCATTACTCATTTAATATCCGCTTTATTTAGGATTTTCACCCACTTTTTTGGATCGGGTGAGATAGATATCCGTCAGGTGCGGGTGAAATTGTCATCCATAGTTTGAAATTATCATAATATCCCTTATAACAATCAAATAAACTCCAATTTTTTTTACAAATAAACTCTTTTTTGTCTCATACGGTGTTTACTTACATCCTTTATTTTACATAATTTTTTATTTTCAACTATTTTTAAATTTTAGTCACTTTTTTAACTCCCCACACCAACCTATAACTCTATAAGGAATCACAAAGGTCAGACGAGTTGTGGGCCGTAGAAAAATGAATGGGCCTATATTTCAATCGGCCCACATTCCCTGTTGCCTCTGTAAGCGATTCCATCATGAAACTTTTATAGGACGATTCGCGTCGTTCAAAAAGCTGCTTACAAATCACGCCAACTCTTTGTACCCGCGCAAGTGCAGCATACATTAAAGACGGTGATCACAGGCGATAAATCCCCTCTCACCTTTAAAAGGAAACCCCGACAGTCGTCGTCGTACCTCACAAGCCACAACTCAGCAAAGGCCGAACTCCGAAGCGAGGAAGACGCCGGCGAAGCGAGAGGGAAGGGAAGATGTCGGCAGCCGCAAACAGCACCCCTGAGGCAGACAGGAAGCCATCGGCTGATGGAGCCGCGCACATTAACCTCAAAGTCAAGGGCCAGGTATGGTGATCTCTTCTTCTTCTTCGAGGTTTTCGTTGCGATTGCTGTTTAGTTGTGTTTGGTTTTGGTTTCTCGTTCGATTGATGCGTTCTTCCGTGTGGCTTAGGGTTTTGTTTTGGTTGATCTGTGGGGTTTTGAGTGAAGCAAGGGTTTGTTTATGGTCAAATGCGAGGCATGGGGCTTGGATTCGCGACGATCACGTGGTTTTTTTGTGGGATTGGACTTGTTCGGGCCTAGATTTTGGACTTGGTCCTCTGACTGGTGTGATTAGGGTTAATCATCACCCATAGATAAACAATTTCATTTCTGTTCATCATCGTTTCTTTGCAAACAGCTTAGCTTTGATTCTGATAGGGTTCAGTTAATCGTTTACCAAAAACAGATTTGGTCGGAGATTTGCAAACAGAACCCACAGCAAGTGTTTTGGTCGAATAGAACTTTATTTTTTGGTAGCAGTTTCTTGCAAAATCCCCTATTAACAGGTAGGTTTGTGTAGTCCACTCGACGGAGAAATTTGAAATAGAAGAACTGGTTTCCATCCGAGTGAATGCTAAAGAAAGTGAAGCATGCTCATTCAATCATATAATGTTCTACAGCTATCCATTTGGTTGGGAATATTTACTGTGAGCTCTTTATCTTGCAGACTTTTGTAGAAGTCAGAATTAATTTTGCTGCGGGTTGCATATAGAAATGATCAAGATAGCCATAAAAAGCATTTTTGGTATTTTAAGCATTGGGTGTGCAAAAAAGATAGATTACCTGCTTTACTTGACAATGTCATTCACATGATTCAATGATTCATAGAACTATTAAATACTCTAACAAAATCAATTTGCAGTTTTATTTGGTCAGTTTTTTGGTAAGTTTGCTAACATCTTGTCATTGGTGATATTCTTTCTCTTCTTATTTCGAGTTTGGAAACATCTCATTTGTTGCCTCAGTTCACATTCTGGAGTGAACAAGGATCAAGGAGTAAATTGCATAACCCTGGTTTGAAAACATAATTTCCTTTATGTTCTTCTCTTCATGATTACCAAAAGCATTCTTTGATACTCCCTCCGATCCAAAATCCAAAATAACGCTTGTTCTAGATTTTTGAATTTGATTCAAAATAAGTGTCGTTTTCTCTTTTCTAGATAGATTAATGAAAATTGTTATTGAAAATTGTATTTGTTGATTATGTTTTCTTTCAAACTCCATTTATTAGTTGAAAAAGTTGATAAGCATTTATTAAATGATAAGATTTAGAAAAAATGTATAAAACCAATGATAATTAATACTAGATATTTTACATAAATTGTGTCAAAACCAATGAAAGAAATCATGTTTTCAAACCAGCTGGGAGGATCAAGAATCTGATCTTCTAGTTTACCAAAAGTTTGAAACATAATTTCCTTTATATTCTTCTTTTCATGACTACCAAAAGCATTTTGGATCTCTTAATTCTAAAGAAAATTAATACTTTACCAAAAGTATGCGTTCATAGGGATGATTGCTCTAACCTCGTCAGGAGTCTGATCTTCATGAACATTTATTGAATTGTTTTTGGTTAAGAAAGGTGAGAGCAGGGGCTCCACCCAGATTTATTTATTTATTGAAATTATTAATTATCTTGAATGTGGTGTTTGGATACACATCTCTATCATTAACTATTGTATGCATATAGTTGTGTTACTTTTCGTTATCATGATTTTACTTGTTTCACATCATCCAAACATGGTGCTTTTGTTATCACGATTATCTTGTGTTTTCGCAGGACGGGAATGAGATTTTCTTTAGGATTAAGAGATCCACCCAGCTGAAGAAACTGATGAACGCATACTGTGATCGACAGTCTGTCGAGTTCAACTCCATTGCATTCTTGTTTGATGGGCGCCGACTTAGAGCAGATCAGACTCCTGACGAGGTCAGAGCAATCATCCCTGTTCTCTCAAATCGATGTCCTTCCTATCATTCCAAGTAGCTTGTAATTTCTTTTTTCCTAACAAATTCCATTGGCGTTGCAGTTGGAGATGGAGGAAGGCGATGAGATCGATGCGATGTTGCATCAAACCGGAGGTGTCTCTGCTGCTCCTTGAGCAAGGAGGTTTGGATTGATGAACCACTTCTCTCGTTTGATGCTAATTCTCTGTCTCGACAAATTACTTCGTAGTAGGTTAGGTATCCTAGGTTTGAGTACTAACTGGTTGTCATGGCTTCCAGTCACACTTGTAATGAAAACTGGAACTACTATTGCTTGTGAAATGTTTGGTCAGTCCATTTGTGATGGTTTTATCAATGGGCTGTAACGGGCATTGTATTGCAGTATTTAGTTTATCTACAATCAAGTCAAGGTGACTTCTGGTTATAATTGGCTTTGTTTGCTTCAGATGCCATTTTCACATGTATTTTTCTAAACTAAAAGCATGTTTTTGAATATTTTTATCAACTATTTTTTTGGTTGACGGGAAGAGTTTTGATTATAATGAAAGTCTTTTTTTTTAAATGTTTGATGAACTCTGACATTTTATTCAAAAACTAGATAACTCAAGGCATGTCCTGTCATGTTATTAGGACGTCTAAATTCTCACCAAACATACAAACGTGTCATCGATACGTGGAGTTGAATAAAAGCATGTTGATTATATCAAAATTCGAAGAGTTAGATACGACAAACGCCGGTATTGACCCCGACAGCCAAAGTGGGCAACCACCTCTTGTAGCCTCCAGCGCCCCTCCAGCTAGACGTGGCTACTGGTTCGACCCGTCGAGTCATGGGTCGGGGGACGCGTGGCAACTCATCGGGTACCCGTCGGGTCAGGTCCGGCTGAATGAGTGTGCGTCTTTGTGTTGAACGGGTTTGTGATATTTTGTCGTTTTGTGTAATACCGTTTCGTATTTAGCGTTTTCATTTACGTATTATTTTCGTCAAACGTAAATAAACCGAAAATAAAAATAAAAATCAAGTGTCAACTTAATAATGTCGAAGTTCTAAGTGAGAAACAACACCAAATTTATTATTTTCTTTCAAATTCCCTTTCGTGAAATGTTTTGCAAAAATATCGAAAGCAAGAAGTGTTCCAATATTTTTACAAAATATTTCAGGAAAGGGAATTTGAAAGAAAATAATAAATTTGGTGTTGTTTTCGTCTCACTTAAAACTTCGATATTAGTAAGTGAACACTTGATTTTGATTTTCTTTTCATGCAACCATTGCCATATGACACCCATATATGATTGGTGTTGCCAGTCGTCGGTCCAAATGTCACTACAAATCAAAACATGTAAATTGCTAAAATTTGAAAAATATTCAATTAATTCAGCTTTACGGCTGTTATACCTTTTGATTATTTTCCTCTTAACCGTGTTTCGACTCAGGGATGGCTAAGAGAGCTGAACATTTTCCGTAGTAAATTCGTTGAAACATAAACGTTGTGAAAAGTTATAAGTTAAACCTTCAGCCGCTATCATTTCAGTAAAGTTATCACTACAACTAGCGTAATCATAACTCCGTAAACCAGGGGGTTGGGAGGAAGTAGTTGCGTTTCCGGAAAGTTGAGTTTGGCCTTTCGCAAAGTCGAGTTTCTCTGGATGCTTCGATTGTATATGGCGTCCGTAGTTCCCATATCCGTTCCTCTTCTTGTGCTTGTACACTGTCGAGTAGAAGTTGCACTTGACGGAGAAAAATTGGTTACCCCATCCCGGCGCGGGCGGGCCCTTCCTGAACCAGTATTTTATCGTTGCAGCCTTACATGTCATTGGTGGCTCGTCGTCGGGAGTGGCTTCGGCATCGGGCGCCAAACTGGACTCATGCGTCGGGATGGTGGAGGGAGTTCCCTGAACGGCAACTTCCTCCTCCTCTATACCTGGCTTCTCATTGAGTAGCGCCTAATCTCGATGTCTTCAGGATACGCTCCCACCTCCGGAAACAGAAGTGCTACCTCAAACGCTAGGGCCACTAGGCTTTGGTTGGTGACTCGATCGACTCCCCTTGCCTAAGGACGGGGCTCCGCTAACACTCCTTCGACCTCGGGAAAACATTTTCAATAATAGTGGATTAGATATTTGTTAAAAATAATAAGAATATGTAAATAAGAGAAAAGACGGAATAATTAAGAAATTAAAGAGATGAAAGAAGTAGGATTTGGTGATGCGAAGCGCCGAATTCTCAGAATTCTTGACTCGTTAACCACCGACTTCCTCGATTATCGACCGATTAACGAGCGATTAGAGAGAGTGAGATGAGATTAGGAGAGATGAGATGAGGTGTGAGGAAATGGGAGGGAATGAGGTAGTATTTATAGGAAAAATCGGATGGGAATCTGCATAACCGAGCCAATCCAACGGTCGACCGAACATTGGATTTTAAAAAAACCGATCGTTGGACTATCTTTTTTTTGGTTTCATTTGTTTTTTTTTTTCTTTGGGATGTTATTTTGACTATTTATTTGTTGGTCGAAATATTTTTTGAAGTTTATATAGGTTTGATTTGTTCAAAACAAAATAATAATACATTAATACATACATAAAAGTGTTAGAGATGTGAATGAGACAAAAAGTGTCCCACATCGGAAAGTTGAACATATCAAGCCCTAGTATATGATTCGGTGTGCTACTCCTTCTATTGCCAATTGGTTTTAGAATAGAACCTCACTCGGCTTGTGTGCTAGGCTACTAGCGCATGTGCTCCCGTGCACACGACCCCCAGTCATCGGTCCGAGTCAGACTTTGATATGGTATCAGAGCGGTTAGCCTAACGGCCCGTGTCGATCCTGATCTGGGTTACCCAGTTGTCCAAGTCTCAACTAGATGATCATTCCTAGTTGGACTTGTGAGGGCGTATTAGAGATGTGAATGAGACCAAAAGTGTCCCACATCGGAAAGTTGAACATATCAAGCCCTAGTATATGAGTCGGGGGGGCTACTCCTTCTATTGCCAATTGGTTTTAGAATGGAACCTCACTCGGCTTGTGTGCTAGGCTACTAGCGCATGTGCTCCCGTGCACACGACCCCAGTCATCGGTCCGAGTCGGACTTTGATAAAAAGTAATAAAACACAAATTTATTTCATACCAAACAACGATTACAAACATGCCATATTGCCACTACAATAAAGAAAACAACCAACTTACTTCCTACTTTATTTAATACTTCATAATTTAATAAATTTAACACAACACAATGCTAATTACCCGATCCCAATGCTTCGTCGACCTTGTTGGGATGCTTTTTCGTTATATGAAGCTTTAAATTACCATAACTCAAGTATTCGTTAATTATCTTGTACTTATGACCAGAACAACGACAAACCGCTTCGATCTTCCCCGGGCCTTGGGGCAGCAGAGGAAATTATGGGAAAAGCATAAATGTTGTAGTAAATATCAAGTAATGACAAAAGAAAGAAATCTAGAGAAACTTGTAAAGCTCCTCAAATTCTAAACTCACAAGTACTTGATAAAACAACATGTACAACTTTAATTGAACCCAAGCTAAACAACCAACAAGCAAGTCAAGATTCAAACAACACATCTATTTTCTAAATCATGTGAGATAAAGAATAAGACATACGAGTCTGACAGGACACCCAAATACCATGCAAGGTAACATCCAATTAACTACTAAAACATGCAAGAAACTAAGGACAAAGCATTACTGTGATCAGGAGTAACAATCATCTAATTTATCAAGCATGAAAAACAAGTAGTCTAATCAGAATGTAGGATGGCAGTAAATAGGGTGTTGAGCCTAAGCAAATGGTTGCAAAGCTATAGAGATAAGGGCAATTAAGAAAACCATGAGAGCACCGAGAGAGCATGGAATCTGAAATTCAAGTAAGGCTCTTAAAAGTGCACCAAAGAACAAGTTATGGTAAGGCAAGTAATCCAAAGATCTTAAAGCTAAGGAATACACAAGCACAACATGTTCATACTTGAATTAAAGAGAAGAAAGAGCACAAAAGAACTCACACTAAGAACCCTAAAAACAGATATCATATATATGCAATATCTGACAGGCACACATACATTGAATAGATGATGAATAAGCATCATTAGTTAGTTGTAAATTGAGATGCAACAAGTGTCGATGTACACAAGATTCATCAAAATAGGTATGTGGTGCATAAGGATTCAAAGAGTACATATGGGTCCATGAAAAATGACCAAATATCAACCAAAGTAGAACTGTACAGCCATGAATTCGCATAGAAAATAGAAGGCAAAAACAGAACACATAGAAGGTTGATTAAACAATACCAAATAACCAGCACGATCTCAGAATTCATGCTCAAGAGTCACATACAACAATGTTTGATGAACTAAACTTTCAAGAAAGCACAAGCAACATGTCTTAAGGCAACTAAACAAAGTAGTAACCAACTTTCTTGAAGCATAGACATTCAGAAACACATAAAGTATGCAACGAAAACTGTAACTCATCCAAGAACATGAATATAAGCAGATTTCAAGCATAATCAAACAAGAAGCATGCCAGAAATCAAGAACAAGCCAAGGCTCTGATACCAATCTGTAAATCCTGGTTCGAGGTACCGGATAGGTCAATCATTCAATAGTAAAGGCTCGGATCTAGATTGAACCGAATCCCTATCGAACATAAACGAAAATGGACACGGAGATTTGTTTACGAGGTTCGGGAAAAAGTTCCCTACGTCCCCGACTCAAGAGAGCGTTTCACTATGCTCTAAGGCGAAATAGTAAGCAAGAGTACAATATCCTAGAGGGCAATCTAATCCAAGAACACAACCAAATACAAGGAACACGAAATCAAACAAGTAACCCAAGTTGTTCAACGGAAGGAGAAATCAGAATAGGAAGAGAATGGACTCCCTGATCTCCAAGGCGTTATCGTGGACTGTTCGGAGAGGCGCCGCTGTGAACTCGTCGAAGCCGATGCCGAGTTGCCATCCACAACCTATCCCGCTATGAGTCATTATCCATTGCCTTCATCGTCCTTTGAATACTCTGGTAGATTCATCTTGTTTTGGTGGTAGATCGAGGCCATCTTCCTCTCAGTTCTTCGGATTTGCCTCTTCTATAAGATCTGCGCTTTCATTGGAGTCGTCATCCCGAAGATCATGCCCATGGCCGATTTAGGAGGGATCTCGCTCAAGAAAGCACTCGGGAGATCGATCAAACCCGACCGTTCTCACTCTTGCTAGATCTCGCTCAACTCTTCTCTTGCAGGCGCTTATGGATAACGCGCCGCTCTCTTCTTCTCTCTGTTTTTCTCTCACCGGAGAGCCTTGCTCCTTTTCATCACCGGAGAAGCCATGGGAGAAGCTCCCAAGCTCTCTCGGCGGCGCAGAGGGCATCTCGTTGTAAACCCTAACCCTCGCTCTCTCTTCTGCTACAGTGTTAAACCCCTTTTTTGCTGAATCATGAAGAAGCCTTTTATATGATGCTTCTTCAACAGCAAAACGCTGCGTTGAACCACAAGAATGAGCTTGAAGTTGCTCCTACGTACAAAGGCCGAAGAGGAGTGTGTTGGAGCTGTGTTGGGCTGTCAGGAGCTGCTAAAGGAGGGTTGGAGCAGCTGGGCCATTACCAAGACTAATGGGCTGCAGGTCCAAAGAACTTAAGGATACAACACACATATAATACATGATATATATATATATATATATATATATATATATATATATATATATATATATATATATATATATATATATATATATATATATATATATATATATGAGTAAACTTGAGTTATAAACTTTACAAACCCTAACACGGTCAAGATTTAATAAAGAGATAGCAAATAGTCCCAAGAACTTGAGCATATAAATAACACCAATTAAACACGGTAAATCAATGTTTAAGATATATGTCAACTCCCTACATAATCATGCTTCAAATATGGAATCCACATTCTTATGCGTGCTACTACGGAAATAACACAAATACGAAAGTATTAAATCCTAACCTGAAATCAATATTATCAAGGTAGCTAATTAAGATAACATCAATAACATAATCAATATCACACAAAGAAGTTGAAAGAATTAAAGAGGAAAAATAACGTGAATTAGAAACTCACAAACCACCAACCAAGTCTCGAAAGTGTAGGTGAAAACTAAATACTTTAGCAATCCATAAACCAAAACAATTAGAGGAAAATTAAAGTCACCGTATACACACGGCTTCTTGTCTCTCTTGTCTCTGCTACTTGCCGTATGAATGTATGTACATATATAATGTAATGCATCTATCTAATATTCTATCCTAATCTATCTATCTAATCTTTCCTTTATTATATTGCCATCTAATTCTATGTACATGTAAATGGTAAGTCTATCTAGCTAAATTAATATAATAAAACAGCTGTGGCAACTTCGTGAGACACGTTTGGGGGCCGCATCACCTCCAATTCATCAGCCAAAGTCGGCCCACCTTGCTTATAATTTATAAAATGATCCCCCAAATTCATACGATCCAGCCTGAAAATACCTGAAATATATAAAAGTACTAGTGTAGTCTCCGAAAATCAAATAATACAAAATAACTATAAAATATGTATAATATACATGAAAATAACCTAATATAATATGCAAAATACATGACTAAAATAGACTCTATCAGTCACACTGTTCATTTTTCTGAAGTGTAACTTCAATATTATTGCAAGAAGTCTTTAAATGTATATCGTCCAAAGAATATAACTTTTTTTTTTATGGAAAAGAATATAACTTCTTAGAAGTGAATAAGAAGCCAAAAATATTTTCATATTCATCATATTGCTCAAACCTTATAAGTGAAATAATTGCTTGATCAACAATAAATAAGAAATAATTAAACCTAAATGTTTCCTCTCTAGACTAACAACATCATCATTATCATTCTCATCAAACTGTTTTTTTTCTTTGAATTTGATGCCTTTGAGAAAATATTGAAAGAAAATTCTGGATCGATATTTATTGTACTTGCAATTTCCTTAGCTATTTCTAAGGCGTCTAAATTTTTCCTATATTTTTCAAAGTAGGAAATCAGCCCCTTAATTTTTCTCAATAGCAACATCAACAAATATATATTTCTGTTGTAAATTCTTGCTAACCAGATTAATTGCATATAATGTTTCATACCAAATGACTATTGACACTAAAAACTTAAAATCACCAAGTTCATTTTGTGCCAATGAATTAGCTTCATTTCTTATTTTAGAATCATTATTATCACCACAATATAAAATCTTATGGCTTTAACACTTTCAACCCTACTCTCTCATCGAGTATATGGTAACGATTTAACCTTCAATCCTTAAAAAATTTGTCATCTCTTTGTAGAATTAGCAAATATTGTGTAAATGCGTTGGATAATTCCAAAAAAAATCTCTAGCTTTACCACTAGTGTTGGCCATCTCATATAATGTCAAGTTAAGACTATGAGAAGCACAAGATGTATGAAAAGCTCTAGGTTTTCTGTCTAAAAGTATTTTTTGTACCCCTTGATGTTTTCCTTTCATGTTAGAACCATTTTCAAGTTTGCCCTCTAACATCATCAATATCAAGACCAAGAGGCTTCAATTCAGCTTGTAAAACATTAAACAAACCATGTCCGGTTGTATCATTCACTTCAAAAAATCCCAAATACGATTATTCGATACTAACCGGACTTGAAGAGACATCTACATATCTTAACATCAAAGACATTTGCTCTTGATGGCTTACATCCGGAGTACAATAAAGAATTACGGAAAAATACTTAGCAGTTTTTACTCTCCTAATAATATCAGATTTAATAGTAGAGGAAAGTAAAATTATCAACTCGTTATGAATTCTATGACCAAGGTAGTGGAAATGAATTTTTAACTTTTCAATGCGTTCCACATGTTCTTTAACAATTGGGTCAAACTCCGCCAACATTTCTATCAAGCCTAAGAAATTTCCATTGTTAGGTTGAAACAATTTTCCATTACTACCTTGAAACACAAGGTTATGTTTTCCAAGAAATTTCACTATTGATATAATTCTTACCAAGACTTTCTTCCAATGATCTTTCTCTTTTTTTTTTTTTGGTTCGAAGGCGGGCAAAGCCCGGGTTTTATTAAGCTAGATCAAAGTTCATACATCAATTGGGTGAATCCCAAATTCATTAGAAATGCATAAAGGTGGAAATTGAAATTCTTCATAGTCCGAATTATGATTCACTGTCCAAATTCATTAGAAATGATCTTTCTCTTTCTCAAGTAGATTTTGAGCAACCTTATCGATAGTGTTATTAGTTTAGAGCCTTAGACGCAAATCATACCAAATGGTCATATTCTTAACATGTTCAACACTAGTCTCATGCTCCTTTAAGTCTATAGCCAATATGTCTCCAATCTCCAAAACCCTCATTTGCTAGTTGACCTTTTCCTTTCTTAAATATCTTACAACAAAAGCAAAACACTTTGTCAAAGCTATTTTAAATAAAGAAGCAAATCTCTATCAACCTTTTCTCCATTTGATAAAACTCTAGTATAAAATAGGGAAGAAAACCCATCTAGAATATTTATCCTTAAGACCCTTTTTAATAGACATATTCCTTTAAAGACCTAAAAGATAGTTGAAGTCTAATTATTTTAGTTATTTTTATTAGTTTTTATTTTTAGTAACTCCTATGTTAGTTTGAGTCTAATTACGGAACTGCTTATTTTAGTATTTCTTAGTTAGGATAAATAAGATGGTTAGAAATGTCTATCTTTTAGTCTTCCTTAATCATCAAGTTACTATCTTCCTATCTTGTTTTTAGGTAGGATTTATTTAGTCATACATTAGACTTTTAGATGAGCCAAAACCTATCCTTTGCATAGGATATGGTCCGACCCCGTTAGACAAAATTAGTGTTGGATCGAGGTCTATTTAAACACTTCTTATATCCATTGAAAATTAGGTCGAAATTAAATTATGGAGCACTTGGCTAAGTTTTCTACAATATTCATCCTTAAAACCCTACCTCTCTTATTCACAACCGATCATAAACAATTCAGCATCCAACACTTCTCAAACACATCAACCATCACCAAACACCATTTAAGCCCTAACGTCAAGCCCTCCCGAGCACTTTCGAGACCTTCCCATATGTGCTCGAGCACGTCCGAATAGTCTCGCACGCCAGTACTCGCAACCGCGTTCGCAGACACCGGTTTCCCAATCGGAACTCCACCTTCCGAGTTGGAACTTCATTGTTTCAGGTCAGAACTCGACTTCTATCAAGTTGAAGCCTTTGCTTTGGCAATCTTGATCCTAAACCATCAACAAGGAGGAGTTTCAGCATTAAGAATCATTCAAGAATGTGTGTAAGATTGGACCTAAAGATAGCATGTTGGTTCTACGGAATCATCACGCATCAAGTGGTATCAGAACATCCTTATTTCGCGGACCCACAAGTGGTCTTGATCTAAGACCACAACGGAAGGATCGGGATTAGCCACCCACTAGTTGTTATAAAAAATCAATTCAAGAAACAAAAACTTTAGATTTCTATTGGTCATCACAACCAGTGTTAAAAGCTAATGCAACAAAAAAAAACAAGGAGACTAACAAGGAAAAGGTTAATTCCGGTCAAGGCTTCTGCTTGAATGTGCAGGCCACAGTGGTTAGAGTATCCCCTTCTGTTCTCCTAGTTCCACCCTCCGGACCCTAGAATTTTTTCAAGAAGAGGAGAGTCAACAAACTGGCCATGTCACCTCATCCCCCTCATCAACAACAATCATTGAGGGCGCCTACACAGGCATGTTGGCCTTCGAATTTGACTTAGGACTCTATTTTGCCCTCTCGAGCCGCTAAGCCCACTTGGTTCAACTAAATCATTAAAACGTTCTTTTCCAAATCTATTTTTGAATTTTTTATTTCTCTTGTTAATTGCAAGGTTGCCTTCTTACTTTGGACCGCAATGCTCAGACTTTCTTTGGTCTTGTGTGCTTCAAACTTTCCTTCCACAATTGTGTCTAGGCCCCTCAGTTCATCTTTTTGTCCATAGAAGACAATACTTGCTTACCCTTATCCCTAGGGATCTCTCTTGTCTTCCCACTATCTTTCTCCAAACCACCGTTGTTATGTCTCCCCAAAGGATCTCCAATAATGACATTCATATTTTTCTCCTTGGGAAAGGCCTTCCTGCCTTCATCATTAATACACTCCCCACGCTCTTGGAAACAAGGACCTCGAGTAACGGTCAGGCTGACTTTTTTGGTCTCCCGTTAGTAGAGAAAGCGATTTTTTAAACTGCCCGCCTGAGGTAGACGACGATGCTTCCGATTGCTTCAGTAATGGTTTCGCCGCACGCTTCTTTCGCACGACCATCATCCAAGGACCATGAATTCTAGCAACCGCCTTTTCCCCTTTATCCTTGGTGGGACTAGCAACCGATCTTACTACAACAACCAAAACAAATAGTAGGTAGCTCTTCATACTCCAAGTGATACCGATCTTCATTTGTGGTGACAGTCTCCATCAGAGGTTCCTCTATGTTGGCTTCGACACAAATACGAGTAAAGTTTCCCCCATTTGTATAAATTGTGCGCTAATCCACCTTGATTGGTTTTCCCCAAACCTTCCGCTATCTTCATCATCAACACCTTCTTCTAATAGATCACCATCGAGAGGTCAATGATTCTTACCCAAACTCAGGTTGTCTTGATCACTGCACATGACTTGAAATCTAGAGTCCAAGCCACGACAATCAAGCACTTGCTAAACATAGATGAAGGGCCCTCTGTCTAGATCTTCGTACACACCTTCTTTTTCTCAAACTTGACCATGAAATTCCCAAGCGGATCCTCCTAAAATCTCTCCACAAGTCCTTCAATTTCCTTTGCATGACATAGTGCGATATCTTGGTGCCTATAACTCTAATTACCATTGACAGGGTCTCCTTCTTCTCCATGCTCAACTGTTGGAGAAGCGGCCCGGGCTTCGTAGAAGTTCTGGTTGCCCCTTCAAGACCACCGTCACATCCTCCGCACTCTCTGAATACATCGATGGGTGAATCGGGGTAACAAATCGAGGAGAATTTACTTTTGATTTCAATTTTGATCGGTGTATTTTTTAACTGCGGGAATTGAATGGGCAATTTCTAGAGCTCGATGGAGGCAGAAGTAGCGGCAGGGAGAGAGATTTCTAGAGCTCGAGGGCGAAGAGGATGCAGGAAACAGCGACCATGACGGTGGAGAACACGACTCACAGGATGGAGGACATGGTTGTTGCATTTGTTCATCATTAACATTTAACATCATGATGTCATCCACCACTTTCAAAAATTGAATTTCATTTGCTAATTTTGCTAAATATGTGAATGGTCATTTTCTCTCCAAATTAAAGATTTAGAGATTTTATAACGACACCATCACCATCTTTAAAATGGTGTGGGCCTTTAGTACTGTTATAACAGGTCAACACCATTATAGTGATACTAACCCTCAATATTGTTATAATAATACTAACTCTCAGCATAGTTATAATGGAACAACACTGTTAAAATAGTGCTGGTTCTCATCACTATTATAACTATGTTGACCCTTAGTACGACAATTGTATGCCACCTTGTCAACTTGCTAGTGGTAACAAAAATCCTCCTCATAGCCCGATGACTCCCGTATATTTGATTAAATTTTATAATTAGTGGTAAAAAGTCCTAGAAACTACTAGATCCCCTCTTTGGCCTCGGGGAAAGAAACTGCAATTTTTCCTCGGATGAAATCACCACAAAGCAAAGTTTACTACTCCTTGAATTGGTAAATAAAGAGCGGTCATTCCGGGGTTCGAACCGGGGACCTGTGACTATTATCCACAAGTCCTTTCCGGTGAGCCATTCCGGAATGGTTCAAAGTTTACTACTCCGCAAAACCTACCATTACAAACTTGTCCCTTCAAGAAGAGTTTACAATCGGCTGAGAAGTCTATGATGTGCTTCCCTCCACTCCCACTAGTCTGTGTCCCAAAGAGGCGGGAGGACCGGTCTAAGATCCACTTGTACCCTCTCCGACGATTTTCCATCAGCTTGTGACACGCGTGAACCACTTTCTCTCGCTAATGCTCTCAATTTCTTGACCTCTCTAACAACTTCTCCAAAATTTCTCCAAAATGGAAAAAAAGGAGATATTTAGCTAAAAGTCCATTTTGTCAACCCCTCTTTACAAAATGTCCACTTAAAATCAATTTTTGCTGAATATCCTAAATTTTTT
Source organism: Persicaria maculosa (assembly GCA_963922045.1). Classification (NCBI taxonomy): domain Eukaryota; kingdom Viridiplantae; phylum Streptophyta; class Magnoliopsida; order Caryophyllales; family Polygonaceae; genus Persicaria; species Persicaria maculosa. The sequence continues at coordinate 56,005,940 of OY998258.1, read as the reverse complement.
TGAAAACCCCAATCTACCCCTGTTATTAATTAATACTCATATCTTCATCCTTCGCTCGCTGTAAATCCTCCAAGCTCCCCTTCTCCATCCAGATCTAGATCTCGTCCTCCTCCCTTTCTCTGTCTCGTTCCTTCGCCTCCAGATTTGAGATCTAGATCTCCGTCCGCCTCTCCATCGACAACCATATGCTTCTCCATCTCTCCCCTTCTTTGTCTCATCCCTTCGACTCCAGATCTGAGACCTTTTCAATGTCAAAAACTGAACAGCTAAAATCAGAGCATAAATTGAAAGGGAGGGAGGAAGGTGAAGAGATTTCACCGGTAAAATCTCCAATTCAAAGGGAATTAAACAATTATGGAGCAATCAATTGCCACTTGTTTACTTGTAATATCCCTGAGAATTTGACAATCTCTCAACCGAGCAGATGACATCACCGACGTCGGATGGTACGCGATCGCCAAGTGGTGCAAGAATCTCTCGGCACTTTCGGTGCGGAATTGGAGGCGGATCGGCAATCTAAATCGTCTGGATCTGTCCGGATCCACCGCGCTCACCGATCAGGCGCTGCTTTCCGTCGGGTTGATGGGGTCGATTGAGAGCCTGACCTTGTAGGGGTGCTTGCTGATCACCGATGCCTCGCAATGCTCTCCTTCGAGCCGCTGTCGAAGAACCTGAAGAAATCGGAGCTCTCTGTATGCTCTCCTTGCGAATTTTTTTGATTTCCCGTGGATTTCGTGTGCTTTTGTGGCTCCAGATCTTGTTACTGTGAGTTGTAGGTTACTTGCATTTTTTATCTCTAGGTTTGCAGCAGTTTTATAGTTTTGATGGGGATTTCGTGTGCTTTTGTGGCTCCATATCCTGTCACTGTCATTTGATCTCTATCCTTGTTTTTGATCCTATTGCTTTGCAATTGATGGGGAGTTTGTGTGCAATTGAATTTGTTGAACTGTGCAATGTTGGCATTTTGCTTTGTACTGTGCTATTGATGACAGTTTCACTAGTTGGAATTTTTGCTGTCTTTCTCCCTGCTGTCAAATATCGGCTTTAGGTTGGAAGCTGTCACAAACCGGATGTTGTCATACATGTACTCTTTTTGGAGGATTAATTTTATTAATTCTCATATGGGCTTTAAATGTAGTATTTGGCCAGGCTAGGTTATTTGTGGACTTGACAGGTTGTGTTGATGGGTATAATTAAATTCATTGGGTGGGCTCGTTACAAGGTTTTGGCTTCTCTTCGCATAATATATTTATATGGTTGTATGAATATATGCATTTATAAAGAAGCCATTTGGAGGGATAGGTAGTAGTGGAATTTGACTTTTTTGGGTATTTTTCGAAAGACTCTTGGTATGGTCTTCTTTTTTGCTACTCCTTGACATTTATGTCACCATCTATATATAGGGGTTGTGGTGACAGTGATAGGGTTTGTGGTGACAGCGATAGGGGTGGTGGTGACAGCGATAGGGAGGTGACATCGATAGAGGTGGTGACATCAATAAAGGTGGTGACAACGATAGGAGTGGTGGTGACAGCGATAGGGGTGGTGGTGACAATGATATGGGTGGTGGTGACAGCGATAGGACGGTGACAGCGATAGAGGTGATGACAGCAATAAGGGCGGTGACAATGATATGGGTGGTGGTGACAGTGATAGGGGTGGTGGTGACAGCGATAGGAGTGGTGACAACAATATATATGGCAGTGACAGCGATAAAGGTGGTGACAACAATAAGGGTGGTGACAATGATATGGGTGGTGGTGACAGCGATATGAGTGGTGACAGCAATATATATGGCGGTGACATCGATAGAGGTGGTGACAACAATATGGGTGGTGGTGACAGTGATAGAGGTGGTGGTGACAACGATATGAGTGGTGGTGACAGCGATAGGGGTGATGGTGACAGCGATAGGAGTGGTGACATCGATAGAGGTGGTGGCCGCAATAAGGGTGGTGACAACAATATGAGTGCTGGTGACAGTGATAGGGGTGGTGGTGACAGCGATAGGAGTGGTGACATCGATATGACGATGACAGCGATAGAGGTGGTGACAGCAATAAGGGTGGTGACAGTGATAGGGGTGGTTGTGACATCTATAGAAGTGGTGGTGACATCGATACGAGTGGTGGTGACAGCGATAGAAGTGGTGACAAAGATAAGGCGGCGACAACGATAAATGTGGTGACAGCAATAAGGGTGATGACATCAATATGGGTGCTGGTGACAGTGATAGGGGTGGTGGTGACAGCGATAGGGGTGGTGGTGACAGCGATAGAAGTGGTGACATCGATAGGGCGGTGACATCGATAGAGGTGATGACCGCAATAAGGGTGGTGACAACGATATGGGTGGTGGTGACAACGATATGGGTTGTGGTGACAGCGATAGGGCGGTGACACTAATCTCGTAAAAAAAAAATTGTTACCAAAAAATTTGTTTATCATCATACATGGGTCACCAAAGTCATTCACCGGTGTCACCACACATAAAGGTGGTGACACTAATCTCGTAAAAAAAAAAAACTGTCACCAAATTTTTTATTTTGTGTCATCAAAGTTGTGTCACCAAATTCATTGACTTTGACCGATCAATGGTTAAAATAAAAATGGGAAGGAAGGAAGGGAATGGGAAGGAGGGCAAAAGTGTTATATTAGGACATTTTGCAAAAGGGGATATCAAAGTGGACATTTTGCAAAATGCCTTGTTAAAAATGGACACTTACCTAAAAAGTCCTCAAAAAAATATATATGATTCAAATTATTTTTGCTTTAACTCTAACAACTTTTCCATTTATAAGATTTGGAAAATGATTTACTTTTGGAGAATGTTACAGATTTAGGGAAGACACTATTTTTTCCGTTGCTTCTCTATTTTGGAAAATGAGACAGAGACAAAAAAACGCGTTAAAATTCTCCAAAAACTCTAAAATCTCCCAAATGGAGAATATGTTGGAGATACTCAACGAAAGAGGTTCCAAAATGTGGATAAAACCGTGTCTGGGTGGGGGGCGAGGGTGGTTTGGGGTTGTAGTTTAGTGTGAGGTGCTGATTATTAAGGAGTTATTTGTGCTGACAAGGGAAAAATAAGCAAAATCCCTGACCAAACAAATCAATGGATGGTATGATAATGAAAGTGATGTTCTACAGAACCATTTCTTACAAGCTCTTAAAGGAGCCAATACCACCAAGTATATTGAAGATCAACACATTGCAACCAGATATCATCTCCATTTGTCCCTTAAATAATGAGGCGAACCTCGCGAATACAAACCATCACTCGACACAGACCAGCACTTAAAGGGAGCCATAACCACGTAAATATACTTCATCAGAGCACATAGCGCCTTAAAAAGCAACGTATATGTCTCTTAAATAGTGAGATAAATCTCCAAAGTATTACAACCACAAGATAACACAAAGTTCAGACCCGACATTCAGATGTAAGCATCGATTACCACTTGTGTTTATTTAGCAACAATACCAGCTATACCAGAACAGATCCTGTGAGATCATCATCTGAATTGACCAGGCTCAGAGACGAACCATGCACTCCTGATTCCCGGTGAGGATAGCAGATGAACCCTGGTTGATGGGATCTTGTTCTTCCATGGGAGGTTCTTGCTCCTTGAGAGGAGCTTCATTCCCATCAGCACAGGCAGCAATGGCCTCAAATATGAGAGCTCTCACTTCTTGGAACCGTTCTTCGGATAGGGAGACTTCAGCAAGGAGCCTCCAAGCATTCTGCTCAGATGCCTCATCATAATCCTTCCTCCTCTTTAACACCATGTGGCCGCTGATCTCCCATACAGCGGGGTTGACTTGGGTGTCGAGCAGCTCTGTGCTAACTTCACCGAGGGCTTGCTTCTCAGCATAACACTGGACACAAAAGATGATGCAAACATTTAGTAATTTATTTTCATTATGAACCAAATTGTTGGAGTACATGGCGAAAGCTTGTTAATGAAAACTAAAATTTACAAAACAAGCTCTAAATATGCCGTGTTTTTCAATACCTGGGGGAGCAGGAAAATCCTTCTTCCTAAATCAGAGATTAGCACATTGTAGGGTATATTGTTCTCTTGCAGGCAAATACAGGCGTCAGAGACTGTGTTTGATAGGTTGTTCAACGAAAATCCGCCCTCAAAGACGAGACCCCTCACTGGATAATCCACTAGCTCGGATATCTGAACCCCATTGTCCATGGTGGCTACATTCTTGGTAGGAGCTTTCTCAATGGGAAAAGTCGCAGCAAGGTAATAAGCCTGAAATTTTATATCACAGAATAAGCATATGATGCATTAAAAAGAAACAAATGTACAACAACCTAGGCTTTAAGAAGTACCTGGAAGTGAAGATGGTTGATTGTAGCGAAGGCACCCAAACTATTGTAACCTAAGCGGAAGTGAGGATCCCCTGCTTCAATCGCCATGTGAAGTGCAACCAGGAAACTATCGCGGTCAATCCTCTGTGGCATGCAGTCAAGAATGCGGGGAATCAAAAGGATGTGCCCGTATTCAATCGGGCTCACCTGTTCCCAAGAATTCAGCCTATGTCAGTTCATCAATCCGGAGATAAACCAGCAAATGAAGAAACAAAAGATCGAGAGAGGTAAATACATTGATAGCAACGACACTAGGAGAATTTTCCACATCAATACAAGCACCAGGAATGAACTGGACTTCATCAATGCTGCTTGCTTCAAACTGGAATAACACCTCTTCCTGCCCTACTTTCGTGAAGTTAAATTTGGTTCCATCAAACGGCTGCAGAACCTTGTCAACACGGAATTCAGTTGGCCTCTTCTTCAGATGGCGGCCCTCATTCAGCTGTGCAATAAACCCGTATTCACCAGGTATCACCTATTCATGATTGCAAAAATTATAAGCAGTGAGCAAGCACACACTACGCTGGTAAACCCAAAATGTTGAAGAAACAGTACATATTTGGAAGTCACATCTAGTCAACAAAGAACTTGGAAGGTTAAACTACACAAACCATGCATCACTCCGCATATAACCATCCATCATCAATATGTCTACATAATGGATATTTTTAACACATTTTACACTGTGCAAAGGGTATGAAAGAATTGCGAGGAAGCAGTCACCCAGCTATAACTTAGGTCACAATTACGCGTCAATGCCATTCACAAATAAATACTCAGAACAAACAATAAGAGGAGATCAGATGCGAGGTCTGACCTTGGTTTCACAAGCAGTGACATCATAGCGGAATAGCCCCCTCTCCGCTCGGTCCTCCCACTGCAATGAAGAGCAACGATTACATGTAAGCTCCAATTAATAAGACGATAACATAACTACAGTCTTACTACTGATTTTTGAGAAAATTATTTACCTCGCCAAGGAGGAGCGAATCAAGAAACGCAACGGGCGGTCCTCCAGCATGGCAACCAATCACAGGCTTCTTTACAGAGTCTGGCTTGCTCAACCTCTTGTATCCATAGAGAGGAAGCTTAGCCCCTGTAGAATCAAAGCACAAAAAAGTGAATTCTTCATTACAGTTTTGCAGGCAAAGAAGAAAACCAAAGTAATTCAGTGAACCTCCACATGCACAAACTTTTTAATATCAAACTGAATGTATTCTAATGAAAGCTGAAGAGAGTTTTGCCCTTCATCCCTCCGATATGATATCGCCAATCAAGCAATACAGCCAACACAAGTGGCAAATCGATGAAGAGATCGCCAAAAAGACCACCAAACGAACCTATATTTATTGATTTGGCTCATCCAGTTTTCTAATTTCCACCAATCGACTACTAATTTCAAACACATTCAATTATCAATAATGGCATACACAATTCATTCCCAATACCCTAATTTCAAACACAGAAACCACTAAACAACAAGATGAATAAACTGCAACTCCAAAAATAAAAATGACTTAAGACAATTCGTCGAATACCTTGAATACAGCATTCCCTGAGGCAGTTGCGGCCGCATCCACCACCGCCCCCTTCGATTTCGTCCTTCTGGTAGTTTGAAACAACAGTAGGCACCCTCTTAATCCTCAGCTGCATCATCTTCTCTCTCTCTTTCTTTTTTCAAACTTTTTTTTTTGTGGTTTTTTTTTTACCGCAAAGATTCACAGAAAAAAGAAAAATCAGACTACGCTAAAGCCTAGAACTAGTAGAAGCAAAGGCAGATCAGAAGGAGGGAGAGGAACCGCCGCCGGCGAGGAAGAGGAGGTCGGAGGGGCTTCCTCCTTCGGAGGGTAGGGCTCCGCGTCCGCCGTGCGGCGAAGGGCTGGACCGGTCGACGATCAAGCAACCCTGACGGCGGACATGGACGACAATCCGAGCTTCTCTGCGTATAGCCGTGATTGCCAACCCAGGAGAACTCGAAGATCTTTAAGGAAAGCTGGTAACTTGGATCTTCCTGAGGGGGGAATTAGCGCTAAATTGGAAGAACAGGGCGGATTGGAAGAACGAATGGTGGAGAAGATGGGATTAAATAGGGAGAGAGAGGGAGCTGTATGTGGTTGTGGGCTTGTAGCCTTGTTGGACAATGGACATGAATTTGGGATTTTGTAGGAGTTTGAGTGGTACTCGAATTTCTTGGGGAAAATACCAAAATAATTTTTTTTAAAAAAATTTGACTTGGGAAAGAAGAAATTTTTTTTTTTCCGGGAATTCGCGCCGTAGCCCTAAGTTATGTATGTAATCCGCCTGGTACCCTAAGATATTGCTTATTTTGCGTGGTGTACAAAAAATTCATTAAATTTACCCGATACCCCTAAATTATGTATGTAATTCGCCCTGGGCTCCTGCTTAGTTAAAACCAATAGCTCTAACCTACTTCGTTTGTTTATTCCGAGACGTTCAATTTAATTATAAAACGAATCACAAAAGAAATGGAGGAGAGGAGAGTCCGATCGGAGGATTAGGAATCGCTGGCAACCAAGAGAGGTCACAATCGTCTGAGGTGCCGGAAGGAGAGGTGGAGACGCTCAGGACCCGCCGGAGGTGGTGGCACCAAGTATGCCCCTTTTGAAAAATTAGGGTTTCAAAAGTTGAATTTGGGGTTTCGATTTGTTTACAATTTGTGTTCGTTATAACTGAATTTGGGGTTTAAAAGTTCAATGGGAGGTTAAATAGTAGCATCAGCTCTCTAGCTGTTGCCCGCAGACTTCCCCCGCCCTTTCTTCTGTTAGCGGGAAATTAGCAACAAAGGGGTACATAGAGACAACCATCTGAAACTTGAAGAGTGTTACTCTTCCTAGGAGGGCGTTGTAGACGGTGGGAATCCTTATGTCCGTGAACATGATACTCTCCATCCGACGGTACTGAGCAGTGCCCAAAACAACCGTTAGTTCAATGGTGTCGACCACTTGTACTTCATCCCTAGAGAACGCCATTAAGGTTCATGGGTATGGTTTTAAGGCGGTCACGGATACTCCTAGTTGCGAGAAAGCTTCCCATGACATAATATCTACTGAGGATCCAATGTCGATGAACACTCTCTTTACCGTTTTGGTAGCAATCTGTGCATGGATTACCAACGGTCGAAGTGTGGCATTCAGACTTCATTGGCTCCTGACACGGAAAACACAACCTCAGTGTGAGGTGATTGGGCTATCCTCCGACTTGCCGTGGATGGAGGTTGTCTTCCCTCTAGCTCATAATTTCTCCTTTCCTGGTTTCTAGATCCGGATATGGAAGTTCCTTCTACCAAAGTATTGATGAAACCTTCTGGCTTAGGAATCCGGTTAGCACCAGCCCTCTCAGCCCTGGCTTGTTCCCTAGGTGCCTGATTTACTGATCATTGCACTAGAAGAGCTCTGTTTTGGTGTCTGTCGCGCCACCTTTGGCCTCTGCCTCTCCCTCTATTCTCCCGAGGGTAACTCCGGTGATTCTCTTTTTGTTCTTGATCTCTGTTCTGATGCTGCGAGCGCTCATCTCTATGTTGTGGGCATCTTTTTACTGTCGATAGCTGCGACGAGGATGATCGTGCCCTTGATGATCAACCCTTTGTTCTGCGGACTGTTGTTTCTACTGCCAACTTAACCAAACATCAATCCAACTCCTCATATGCAAAAATAGATGAAATGACTCTTTATTCTCTCTTTTTTTTTCTTTCGATTTTTTTCGAATGCCACTGTTTTTTCTCTTTTTTTCGGCATTTCTGTTTTTTTTATTGAGCCGAAAATAATACAATATAGCATAATATGAGGGAAACTATAACGCACATAACATTACATCTTCTCCAAAACCATAAATCATGAGACAATCTCACACTTTAGCTTCTTTCTCATAACTCCAAGTGAATTTCCATAACCAACTCTAAATCTTAATTTCCCCGGAAAGGGTAAAGCTTATCATAGGCTAGGAATAATGAATTTTGTGGAGCTTACAAATAAAATAAGCTAATGGCTCAAATTGGATTCAAAGCAAGATATAACATAAGGTAGACATGGATAAGATGTGGCTAAAATGTGTCTCTATCATTTGAACTTATCAAACAATGATCATGTATATAATGGGCCTCGAAAATAGATAACCATGTCAATCCCTTATAAGGCCTTATAAGGCCAAAATTCTCACTAGAATAATTTTTTTGTTGGATATCAAGCATGCTTAAGACTTAGATCACACATGCTCAATTACCTATACCAAATCATATTTCACATAAAAACAATTTTAAGACAAGGTCAAATCATTCCAGAATTCCATGGTATATATGAGATCATGCTAGAATATAGTTGATAGAACTAAATCAAACTGGATGGGTATCTTTAATAACACACGCACACACATATGCAATGTATGACAAACTCTTCTTCTTCTTTTTTTCATTTTTTTTCGACATTTTATAAACAAAGTTTTCGGTTTTTGTAATTTTATAACAAATAAACTTAGACATGATACATGAATTAGAAATAAAACTTAACCATAAATAAGAACCTAAAATAAATAACAACATGAAACATAAAACTTAAACATGAACTAAACTACCTAAACCACTCCCCCACACTTAAATGTTGCATTGTCCTCAATGCATAAACAAAAAGAACAATGAAAAATAAAATCGAGGGTGAAGGAAGCGAAAAACTAACTTATTAATGTGAAGATGGGGTATGGGATCTAAACCGCTGGCCAAGACTATCCATTATGATTATAATGGCGAAGAACAATTATAATGGCGAAGACTATCCATTATCTAAACAGAGCCAGAAATTTATCGAAGGAGGGGGGGGGGGTGGCAAAGTTTTATACAAATCGTTGATTCACTCTTCAATAGATTTTTTTTTATAGTTTGTTAACGAACCAAAACTATGATATTTTAGATTAAACGATGATATTTTAGTTTAAACCTACATTTTTTAGTACAAAACACAATGTTTTTTTAAAATGGGGATGTTTTGATTTAAAATTGTGTCAGTAGTTGTTTTATATTTTTTTTTCTCTTTAAACGATAAAACGGTGTCGTTTTAATTGATAACAATTTTTTTTTATCTAAAAATATATCGTTTGAAACCTACAAAGTCAATATGCACCATGTTGTTCTCTTAGCATGCAACAACGTGTAACAAGATATACAAACTTTAAACTTGCATAATTTCTTATATAATTATCGAATTTAGTAATATAACCTCTTGTTTCGAAGCTCTTTGGTTGAATTATATTGCCAAAATATCAAATTAAGTAAAATATAAATGAATCATGCTTTATTAAAAGATATTTGAAATATTTAATATGTGTTTAACTTTCAAACGGTCATAACTTTTTACTCGTTTATCGGATTCAGGCTTATAATATATCAAAACGAAGCTATCGACACGAAGAACAAATATAGGTGATTCGTTGGATGAAAAGAGGGGCGTATGCTCCCACTTGCCCCCACCTAGATCCGTCTATGAGTCCCATAATAGAGTGCCAAAATTGTGATCATGCCTCCAAAAGGAATAACCAAAGGGTAGTTCTCACGTCGATTCGAGCGGACTTTTTCACACATTATTAGAAACATCTACACCCAATATGAAACTACCGTAGACTCAGGAGTCAAGCAATAGATCAAATCGACCATGCCCAGATGAACAACAATGGTATCCTCAGCGTCGAAGAAAGTAGAGCCCAAAATCAGACAGAGACGAAGAACGGGGTGTGTAATCATATTATCGGATCTAGCGCTCCCGAATTCCTCAGGCATTCAATTCCCGTCATACTCCTCCGATTCTCCGCTGACTTTAGAGCGATCATAGCACGCTCCCACTTTCTTGAACACTTTCTCGTTATCCCAAAGGCACAAGCCATTGTTGCATAAGTAGCATAGCACTCTCTTCCCTTTAATTTGAACTGAACATCCTTAGACGATTGCACCTCCAAAGTGGTTAGGAATTCCTTGACTAGATATGGATAAGTTGGTGCATTCCTACAAACAAAATCTCGCATCCCTCCATATGCCATCAAAATCATAACCGAATCTAGCAAACCCAACCTTTTCAAAACATTCACATCAAAGAACCTAGTTTGCGTGTAGATTCGCTTCCCAAGCTCATTCCAACAATTCTTCTCAATGTCATCAATGTAAACCGACATAGTTCTCCTAGGATATCCTTCCATGACGCACGAAACAAAAGAAGAATATGAAAGAACTTACAAGAAACAACGAAAATCTCCCTCCTTGTAGAGGCGACGGACGCCGATATTCGGGGGGGGGGGGGGGGGGGGGGCGGACGCCGGTGGTGCAGGGTCATGAATCCGAGCAAAGACGTCGAAGATTCAACGTCCAAACTCCCTCCAAATTGATAGTTGATGATCGAAACTTGGTTTCAAGGTCTTTCTTTTGTGGTAGGGATGGTAATGATGTTGATAATGCATATTTTATATAGACATTATAGGTAGGTCTTAGTATCAAAGTCCGACTAAGACCGATGACTGGGGGTCGTGTGCACAGGCGCACATGCGCTAGTAGCCTATCACACAAGCCGAGTGAGATTCCATTCTAAAACCAATTGGCAATAGGTGGGTTCGCCCACTAGTTTATATACTAAGACTTCTTTGTTCATGTAATCAATGTGGGACTCTTTTTGGTCTCTTCACATTCCTTTCATTCTCAACACTTAGGTGCATTAAATATTCATATTGCATGTTTAATAAACTTATTCATATTTTTTATCATTTGGTATTCGAAGTTCGGAATATATGGTTTTTAGTGTTTATTTGTAGGTTATATGATCCAGCCTCAAAAGGTGGAGAAAGAATGGAGCAAATGGACAAAGGAGAGCTAAGGAACAAAGAGCGAAAATGGAGAACATGGAGAAATCCCATCTTTAAGGTTATGAGAAGTTAGAATTAACTTATGAGGTCTTCATAAGAATTGTAGTGCTTGAAAAGATCTTTCCAACTCATATTCATATGCGTCAATCGGACAAAGGATAACTCCAGAAAGTGCGTTACAAGTTCAGTCTATCGATGCTATCAATTCGTACGGACGACGCCCGCCGTTGTCGTCAGATCCGGATTTGCGATACGTGTCCCAAGTCTATCTTTAGGAGAACTTTTATCTTCACTTATTCTAGGGTTTGGCCGATAAGAGGAGACCTTTATTAGGTCAATTTCAGTAGGTTTTATTCATCTAATCATTCATTCTATTCCCCATAAACTCATTATGATGACAGGATTTAAGTTTAGGGATTCAAGGTACGTTATGCTTGTCTAGAATTCTTGTGGTTTTGATATGATTCAAGACTTGGTTAGATGATTTGTGAGACTTTATTTTTAGCTATTCTATGTTTGATTGATTCTATATCTTTTTTCTTCAATTGATCGATTGCATATATTCCCTCTTGATTAGCTACCTTGACGGAATTTGCTCTCTTGCTAGGTTTGATTGCTTCTTGCAATGTAATTGAATAAGTAGCAAACACAATCAATCGAGCCCGTGAAAGCATCGATTGGGTATGTAGGGGATATTGACAAATACGGTTGCTCCTCTATCTTTGGTTGCTTATGTTATTGATATTGTTTAATTGTTAAAGCTTTGGAGTGATCCAAGTTTGGATGAATCAAATAAGAAAAGGTAGGATAGAGTCAAGGATCTATGACCTAACCAATGTTGCGAATTGTATGCGAAACTACATTATTATCTTTTGTCTTCTCTTTGTTCCTATTCGCATCTTTATCTTAGTTTATTTGCATTATCCATCTTCATTCATATTTCCATTCCATCTTTAGCGTCATAATTGATAGATACACATTGCATTGAAGTACTTGTTTCTCCGTGGGTTCGACCCCTTACTTATCCGCTATACTAGGTTGCTAGTTAATTAGTTTGTTAGGTGGGTTATTTCTTTGGCGAGGTGAAACCTAACGGCATTTCCCCTCCGTCACGTGTGGAAAGAATCGAATTTTTATGGATGAAGGGTAGTGATGAATGTGTTTAATGGATGATTGAAAGAAAGGCTTTTGATTGAAACACAAGGTTTAAGTTTTTGGAATTAGGATTTAAGTAGGAAAATTAGGATTGTTGTGTTGCTTGGAGACATGATTGATCACAAAATAGGGAATGATAAGTATATGATAATTGGAATAGGAAAGGAGATCATCTATAATAGAGAAATAAAAAAATTAGATATAAAAGAAATAATGTAATAGATATAATTTATTTAGATATATATAAATATTCCCTCTACATAGATAGACAGAAATATGAACAAATAGATATATTATATAAATATAATTATAGATAGATAATACTCCCTCCGTCTCAAAATTCATGTCGTTTTAGCCTTTAAATTTTGTATCAAAATTTAGGTCGTTTTAGGTTTTCTAGGTAGGGGATAGTAATGATTTGTATCGATTTATGTGTTGTTGACTTTTTTAAAGATTTTGATTGGATAAAAAATGTAGTGGATGTAAAAAAATAATAAAATTTATGGAAAATTTAGTGGAATGATGATATTGATTGATGGATGAGTGTTTTATTAAAACTTGTCCAAAATCCTAAAACGACTTAAATTTTGAGACGGAGGGAGTAATATATAGATAGATAGATATAATTATTAATAAGATAGATAAACCCTAATATAGAAAGATGTATATAATCATATAGATATATAGAAAAAAACCCCAACCCAAAAACCTTTACACGCGCCAGAGAACGCGCCCCCAATTCTCCTTCCCAACCCACCCTTGTCTCTCAACCAGAGAATTATCTCTCTTCAATCTTCTTCCTGCTTTCTTAATAGCAGTTCACCCCTTAATCCTTATGTAAAGTGTATGCCCAAATCCTTCAATCATGGCCGAAACCGCCAAATCAAAAACAAGATGGTTTGCCCCATCAATCAGACCCAATTTTGAGGGCGTCCTTCGTCGCCTTCTCTGTTGGTTGGCGAAATCTCTCAGCCTCTGGTTTTTTCTCATCATTCATCGATTCTACACTCAAAGAATTAGCAAAAATTTGGCACAAAAGTTCGAAAAGAAACGGACTCGATGCTATGTCGAAATCCATATCTCTCCTTCTCCATCTAACCTATATCGTATTGTTTGGAGGCTCTTTGTTCTTGCTCTCCGCTTCTGGATTTGGGTTTCATCCACTTTCGAACCCCACTGCAATAGCCCTCTTCCGATTTTGGATTCCATCCACAAGATCAGTACTCCCCATAATTGGCGTTTCTTCTGGCTGGGTTGGCCCCTAATTGACGTTTCCTTCTTCATTAGGGCTTGGCCCCTTTCCTGTGATTTGCTGCTGCATCGACCCCTTCCTCCATTCGGCGTTGTTTGTCCCCGGCTTCTGAGTTGGCGCGAGCACTATGGTCGGCACCTTTACTCCTGGTCCGGCCGGGATTACCCCCACATCTTCAATTTCTGGTACGCTCTCCTCTCTCTTCACATTCTACTTCCTATCTCACTCTATTCCCCTTCAATCTTATGCTCATGGTTTTTTTTTATTATAAATACATTAACTGCAGCAAAGCTTTGCCCAACAAAGTTTTGGCAAAGTTTTATAAAGTTCACCCTCAAGCTCTACCTACTGGGAAACCTTCGGGTGACACCCATCTACATTTTTCACCAACCGGGGAACCCCTGGGTGACACCTACTCACACTCATCAATTGGGAAACCTTCGGGTGACACCCGTTCACATTTTTCACCAACCGGGAAACCCGTGGGTGACACCTACTCACACTCATCAATTGGGAAACCTTCGGGTTCTAAACGATACAAAGGAAAAATGAAAATTAATATCCAAATCTTCTATACCTGGTTTCTTAACAAGTCTTCAACTTTGGTTAAATGTCAAATTACTTTGCGAACACTACGTCCAAGGAAAATTCACACCACACTATATGATAATTTGGTACATGCAAATCGACATTCTACTTTGCGAACACTACGTCCAAGGAAAATTCACACTCCATGGTTACTATTCCACTCCAAACATAGAAACAATCATTCTACTTATATGTTAATTGGCTTGCCGTTTTTACCTCTCTCAAAACACTCCATGATCAGCTCAAACATACAATTTAACAGTGTATCTGTAACTGCTAAAGAAGGGTTTATTCTTATATGTATGCTTCTAATTATCTTTACCTCATGGCTACAATTTCAATCTAAACTTAGAAGTAATCGTACTCGCTATTTCTTGTTTATCTACACTAATCTGTCGACTAACAGTTGCACCCTAATAACTGGCCGGGACTCTCGTCCCAAAGTTGTCTCTCGTTGGCCACTTTACTGGTATGCCTCCCCTCTACCTTCTCTCTATCTGTACTCCATTATTTGTTTTAGTATAATTAATCTTTTGATTACCCATTATATATATTTCTACTGTGATCAATTTAAGCCTCATTCAAACTATGCTCATTCGCCTTACTCTCCTATGATCTTTTATTACTGGATTTCCACTTGGGGTTTGATCTGCTGGTTTTACCCCTCTAATGGCTTTCTCAAGCCTATCACTAAGGGTATTGGGTCAACTGCTGTCTGCAACCCCAATACCTTACAGCAACCCAACCCACCTACCAGAAGGCATTCGTGCCGTACCCACTTTAACAACACTCCCTCCAAGTTGTTTAAAAACGATAAGGGCAAAGGGATGCTCGACCTCTTTATCTACTACTCTCAACTATAAAAAATTAAAGCTATTTTCAAGGTCCTAATCGGCCTACCCAAAATCCAACTTACACTAATCAAAACCGACCTATCAAAAATTAAAGCTAATTTCAGTACCCCACTTGATAAGCATGATAAACACCGTCCTAGCTTACTATCTTCGAAAGATTACCATTATCCTAGTTTTAGAATAGAACATAATACATGCATTCATAACATTGTAGCTGACTATGCTCGAGAGAGTTACTCTCTCGAGCGCTTGAAACTATCGTATATCCTGCAGGTACCTTGTGGAAATCATGCCTTAAAGATCAAAGTTTGTCCAGCAGCGTCGGTTCTTACAGATCTATACTCAAATCTCTCTACACTCTGGAACTCGCTGTACGCACCTTCTACCTTTTACTATGAAGAAATCCTTCATATCTTCCATCAATTGCATAATGCAAGACACTGGTATTCTGGTTTTTACAAACACTTTGAACGCTTACAATGTAATACTTTTCGCCCCTTCAGTTTTGGACCTGTGTTTGATAATTGGCATTACCCATGGACTATGGATTACATCTGTATGAATTTCACTCGCACAATTCTAACTCAGAATAGCACTCGAAAATACTTAGGACAGGTGTACCGTCGGACCCGGCCACACCACTCACACAGGCCACCCAATGGCAAATGCAACAACATTATCTTCGTCATCCAGCACCTGCTTGTGAGTCCTTTCCCCAATGTTTTGCTGCCCTTCTATTCAATCCAGCATTTGTCATTGCAAATCTCTTTGCTGTCAAATGCTGTGTTTACGTTATTGCATACAAGCTTGTTGGAACTACAACTATATACCACATTAAGCTTGACTAGCCTCTACTTGGATATGGACTATTGTATTATTATTTTCAATGAAAGAAGCAACTACCCCTTACACTATTTACCTTGGTTTAGCATCGCTTTCTATTTTAATGCATGCCATGACACATATCATATTGCTGGAAATACTTTCTTACATTCCACTTTCTGTAGTTGGTATAGTGTTGACCCTTACCCTCAAACCAAACTCACCACCTACTAGAAAGCAATCCTGCGAAACCCAACCTCAAAACACTCCCTCCATGTCGACCAAAAGCGACAAAGGCAAAAGGAAAATGGATGTCCCAACATCCTACTCTCAACTCATCAAAATCAAAACCAATTTCAAAATCCAAGCAGACTTTATCCTCTTTGGATATGTGCTCGGTGCTCCGATCGATGTCTTCAAAATACAATCCAAGATCCTCATTACACTGAATGCTTGGCAAAACAGGTTGTTCTTTTGGCTTCCTTGTTTGGGGTCACTATAACTCCTTTGTCGACCATCATTGCTACCTTCTGCTTTTTTTGCAATAGGCTTGAAAAAACTCACAGCAAATCTAACTTTCAAGGAATACCCTTTAATTCACTCCCCTTTGGACTGCCTTCTTTAGTTCTCACTCATATTGCTTTGAGAAAAATCAAAACTAGCTATTCATGCATGCTTAATATACCACATTTGATACTAATCATAGTAGTGAGTCTTCCAAAGACTCCTAATCCATGCTATCTACGGGTACTATTATATAACAAAGCCACCCCTAGTGTTATTATCATGCCTAAGACTCCAAGGGATCTCGTGCTTCATTCTTGGGTCTACTCTCAGCAAGAACTCACCAACTTGTCTCATTTCCTTGGAGAGGAAGCTCATTATTTTGCTCTCCTAAAGTTGCAACGATCAAAAACCATTTACTGTAGCTTGCAACTGGATTACTACTATGATCAAATTTCATGTAACCCATTAATTGTCCTAAAACGAACCTTCTTGCGAAAGCATAACCCAATGACACCTCCTATTCAAGAAACAAGTATATTATGAAGATAAGCTACTGGAATATTCGAGGCCTTGCTAGGAAGAACATATGGACGCAAATTGACTCGACTTGTAAAACTGAACACATACAAATATTAGCGCTAGCAGAAACCAAGCTCCAAATCCCACCAAAAGAATCCTTATGGCGACAAGTTGGCTTTGATAATTTTCGTTTTTGTCCCTCTGTGGGTCTATCTGGTGGTCTTTGTCTTCTGTGGAAATCTTCCCACTTAAACAAAGATTCATTTACAATTATCTCTTCGGGAGAACGCCACATACTGTCTGAATACCATAACAACGCTCGCAACCTAACATTTACAATTTTATTTGTTTATGCACCTCCTCATCATAATCAAAAACCAGTATTTTGGAATGAGATCTCTGCAATACTTCTAACTAGCCCCCATCCATGCATCATAGTCGGGGACTTAAATGACATCCTAAGCACCTCTGACAAACTTGGAGGGGTTACTCCCACTCCCTCGAGGTTCCATAGACTCACAGACTTCATTTTGAAACATGATTTGATAGACCTTCCCACGATAGGGAACCAATTTACATGGCGTAAAAGTTCTGAGGCAGAAAACAATACCTATGAAAAACTAGATCGGATTCTGGTCCACAAAAACATATATGCAGTACTACCACACCTAACTACCAAAAACCATGCGTTCACAACATCCGATCACACTCAGATAACCTTAGAACTATTTACAAATGAACTACCAATAATGCAACCATTTAAATTCGAACTAGCATGGATAAAACACAATGACTATGAAAATCTAGTTAGGCAGGCTTGGCGGCTCAACCCTACTGGCTCCCACCTTTTTAAGCTGGTCAAGCGTCTCCAGGAACTCAAAAAGAAAAGTAAACTCTGGAGCAAAAGAACATTCGGGAATATTTTCACACAGATTGCAAACACTGAAACCGAAATGCAACATCTCCAATCTCAACTATTCACAATCTATGATAAGCATATAGATATTAAACACAAACGTCTGATACACAAATACAACCAGCTTGTGAATTTTCAGAAAACCTATTGGGGGCAGAGAGCAAAGAGAATTCATATCAAAAACATGGACACGAACTCCAAATACTTCCATAGGGTGGCGACTGGTAGAAGGAATCGAAATATAATAAAAAAGCTTATCACCAAGGATGGAATCAATCTTGATACAGCATCGCAAATCCGAGAGGAGATAAAATCGGATTTCTCCGGCCGTTACTCTACTACCCCTCAAATACAGGGAACCTGTCGGCTTCTAGACCACATTACACCAGCTCTTACAACAGAAGACAATGATTGGCTAATCCAACCAATATCGAACTCCGAAGTTAAGACTGCTGTCTTCTCTCTAGCTAGAGACAAATCCCCGGGCCCGGACGGTTTTCCTGCCGGTTTTTTCCGCTCTTACTGGCATATTGTCGGCCCCTCCGTCATCAAAGCCACCAAGGGTTTCTTCTCTAGTGGGAAAATCCTTAAACAAATAAACCACACCTTCATTGCCCTAATACCCAAATGCGACAACCCACAAACGACAAACAATTTTAGGCCTATTAGCCTATGTTCAACCATCTACAAAATAATCTCCAAGATCCTAGCTACCAGATTACGACAAATCCTTCCCAAGATAATTCACCCACTACAAAGCCACCAAGGGTTGGATGGCTGTCAAGCTGGACATGGAAAAAGCTTTTGACATGGTTCGCTGGGACTTTCTACAAATAATCCTGGAAAAATTCGGCTTTAGTAGCATATTCCGCAGCTGGATCAAGGAATGCATAACAACAGTAACATACTCTGTTCTAGTTAACAATGAACCAACAGACTTGTTCACCCCATCAAAAGGGCTGAGACAAGGAGACCCTCTATCCCCATACCTATTCCTACTCGTCTCTGAGGTCCTCGCTAGAGGACTCCATGCCGAGTCGACATTACAAGGCAGCCATCTCGGCATCTCAATCAAACGAGCTTGCTACAAAGTTCCTTTTTTGGCTTTTGCAGATGATATTATCATCTTCGCCTCTGCCTCAAAAAAAGCATGTGACCAAATCAATGCAATCACCCATAACTTCTGCCAATACTCAGGTCAGCGTATCAATTTTCACAAATCAGCATTTTATACCACACAAAATACTACCAATACCATGATAAACACCATTAAAAGTGAACTCCAAATACCATACACAACCAATTTAGGGAAATATTTAGGATGTCCTGTCATTACTAGTAAGGTATCCAACTCCACCTTCGAAGACATTACAAATTCGAGTAAAACACAACTAACAAAATGGACAGCAAACAACTTATCACAGGCTGGAAGGTGCACACTAATCAAATCTAACTTAGCTGCTAAACCATTGCACATCATGCAATGCTTCCTACTACCGACTCATATTCATAAGGAGCTAGATAAGATCAACAGAAACTTTCTATGGAACAAGGGACCTAAACACAAACCCCTAATCAATTGGTTCGAGGTGTGCAAATCACGCTCTAATGGAGGTCTGGGTCTGCGCCTATCAGAGGACATGAACAAAGCCCTTCAACTTAAACTTCTCTAGAAGATTCTAGCAGAACCGAATAACCCTTGGGTTAAATTAGTAACTCAAAAATATTTAAAAGATAGGCATATCCTAAATTATGAGAAAAAAGGAAATGTATCTTGGCAGTGGTCAAAACTGGCTTCTCTTATCCCTCTCTTCAAACGGGGCCTTCGATGGGGCATCGCGAATGGAAAATCAATAAACTTCTGGCATGACATTTGGATCGGGGATGACCCATTGGTAGCTCAAACACCAAATCCAAATCTATTAGATAATAACCTAATGGTTGGCAGGTTTATATCTGAAGATCATATCTGGGACACCAATAAATTATATAACGAATTAGGCAACCTCGTCAGCAGGGAAACTCTGGAAAAGATTACTCAAACGCCAATCCCAAAGCACATCCATCAAGATAGACTATACTGGACCCCTAGTAAAAATGGGTGGTTCTCAACCGCTTCAGCTATTGATCTCATCAACAAAGCAAAAAATCACTCTATGTCTCAATTGCATTGGATATGGAAACTAGATGTAGCCCCAAAAACCAAGGACTTCCTATGGCGAGTCTCAAAAAATGGATTGCCGACTTCTGTTAAACTTGCATCCCGTGGAGTCGGCATTCCCACAGACTGTCCCTTATGTGGATCGAACTTTGAGGACATTGACCACCTTCTATTCCACTGCCCAATAATAATGCAAACAATACAACACCTATCTCAAAAAATCTGTAACACAATTCGTCGTGCTTACGATTCCACTTCCAACATAAATGAAACACTATGTGCCCTTTACACATCACTAAGTAAAACAGAATTTTCATTACTTGCTACAACTTGGTGGTGTTCTTGGTATTTCAGGAACAAAGCCCTCTTTGACAAAGTTACTCCTAACCCTAAAACAATAGCATCATTCATAACAAACCAAATAACTAATTGGGAAAAGGCAAAAACTGATGACATAAGTACAGAACAGAGCATTCGCAACAAAAACTCAAATATCGGGAACAACAGAAAACGCATAACTAAATGGACTAAACCAAGACAAAACTGGTATAAACTTAACTTTGATGGAGCTTTATCCTCCAACAACATTGGCTCATATGGATTTCTCATCAGGGATTGTATGGGTAGTACTCATTATGCAGAATCTGGCCCTTCCCCACTTCCCTCTGTTATTGGATCAGAATGTTTTGGTATGTGGAAAGGAATACTTAAAGCAGTAGAACTAAAAATTCCGCGTATCTGCATTGAAGGCGATAATCTCAGCATTATCAAAAGTCTCAAGTCAGGTACGTCTTGCTCTGGCGAGATCGAGATGCTAGTATCCGACTCTTTGTGCGCTCTGAGCATGTTTTCAGAATATGAGATCTCTCATGTCTATAGGAACGGTAATCAAGCTGCTGACCGTCTATCTCACATTGGGATCGCATTCTCCGGCTTGGCTTACCCCTCAGATGCAGTTTTACGAAGTATCATCCGCAAGGATGCTCTTGGCTAGTTTGCTTTGCCAACTGCCAAATTCTTTCTTGTTCAAAAAAAAATAATAAAAAATAAAATATAGATATATAAATATATCTATGTCCCTACCCCTTGAAAAAATGCTCCCTCTTCTCTCTAACTTTCTAGAGAGAGAGGGTTGTCAAAATGCCTTCGGGGTTATCAAAATCCCTTTGGGGCTGTCAAAATCTGATCGGCCGATCAGTCCGCTGGTGGTTGCTTATCTGCCTCCCGGTGCTCAGTCGCTTGGAGTTGGGTTGCGCCGCCATGGTTGGTCGCCGACGTCTAACTCTCCATCAAGGAGCTTAAAACTCTCTTTTGCATCCCAATTAATCTGTTAAATAGCCCATATTTCTTGGGGTTTTTGTGGATTCATTGTCAAGGACCTCGAATCTGTATTCGCCCTCATCCAATTCGTACAACAAGCCTTCAATTTTTGGATCTAGGGTTCGTCCCCCCTGTTGAATTACCCCTGGTAAGTTTAGTTTCTGGCTTTCCTTGGATTCAGCCTCTTCCATTGGTTCTAGAGCACACTATATACAAAGATTTTATGTTTGAGCTCACCCCATTTCGTCCCGTCCTTGTCCGATCTCCCACCCGACTATATGTTGTTCATCTCTTTCGAGATCATTCAATGGCGGTGGAGGTCCAATCATATGTATTTCCTGTTCAACCCGTGGCGCGTTGCTCTGCGTTCCGCATCGCCACCTTCATCCTCGCCGCGTACGGCTGAGATTCTCGTCGGCGTGCCGCTTGGAGTTCTACTTGCCCTCATCTTTGCTCGGCCAGTTGCACGAGGTGGGGCCAAAATTGTGGATTAACTTCTCCTTGGGGTTAGCCCAAGGTTGAGAAATTGAAAGTTGTTTGCCAAAGGATGGAAAATTGAATATATATATATATATATATATATATATATATATATATATATATATATATATATATGTATATATATATATATATATATATATATATATATATATGTATATATATATATATATATATATATATATATATATATATATATATATATATATATATATATATATATATATATATATATATGTATGTGTGTGTGTGTGGGGTTTTTGTTTATAAATATATATTTATATATATATCTTTCTTAATCACCCGAAAGGGTTTAACCAAAATTCCGTATGGGATTAGAGAATTATCTTAATAATATTACTTATAATAATTCATCCTAGGACTTTTCAGATTTGGATCCAGGTTAACACACAATTTCCCGTGTGATGATTGATTTCGTCCCTGGTTTGGCCTGTATTAGTCCCCTCTGTTGGCGTTGGTCCGTTGCTTTGGCGTGGGTACGTTTAGTTCCGAGTTGGGTTGCAGCATCGGACGTCCTATATGATCGAAAGGATCGTGGTTGTGTTCGTGGTTTTTGAAGATCCCTCATCTAGGTGGGGGCAACGTCGGTGATCCACACTTCCGCATGTTTCGCCTTTTCCGATGGGTTGCTGTTCTCCGCCTTCTTGGCGTCGAGGTGCCGTGTGAGTCGTCACGCTCTCTCCTCGGCATTCGTGGCCCGCCTTAGATCATCCTCGTCTCCTCCACTCGCTGATGGGTTTTATGGGTTATTTGGGGGTTTCTTTCATTTTGGTTGATTTGTGTTGTTTAGTTGGTTGTATGTTGACGGTTTGCCCGTCTGCCGATTCGTCGGCATATTGTGGTTCTCAAATTCTTACCTAATGAAAAAAAATATAGATATATAAATATAGATAGAAATAAAATGACCTAAAACGTAGCTAGATATAAATATAAATATAAGGATAGAAAGAATCTCCCGTTCCAATCTTACCAAAAATGAAAAACGCATCCAGGCACTAGCGGCGGGCGCCGGTTTAGAGGCGGTGGGCGCCGATATGGCAGAACTCCAAATCCGTCATTTTGATCGAACAAATTTGCATGCCAGGAAGTTCTAACACAAAGTGTTAGCAATATACAACAAATAGACTAGTCCTACTTTATTGAATTGAAAAACTAATGCGAAAATTAAATAATATTAGCTACTTTACCTTGGATTGCCTCACAAGAAGCGCATTTGTTTCACGTCTTTGGCTCGACATGTTGCTCTTTGTTGTAAGGAGTAAATCAAGTTCAAAATATAATAAAATAGATCAAACCAGATTCGTACCCCAACAAATAATTACAAGACCTCCTCCCTATGCAGTAGTGGGAAGTCAGGATCGATGCACGAGGAAGCATGTCAGCGGATCCTAGGTAGCTGTAAATCTCATAGAAAAGCAAACAGAAAGACAGAAACAAAGAAACAAAAGTAGAAACAACAAACGAAAGCAGAAACAAAAGCAAACACAGAAGCTGCTCGATCTCGACAAGCACCTACTCGAGATCGACAAAGGACAACGACGACAGAAAACTCACAATCGACAACAGAAACTCGATCTAGACTAACCCTACTCGATCTCGACTACAACCAACTCGAGTTCGACAAAAACTGTTCTAGATCGACAACAAAACAGAAACTGTAAATTTGCAACTTCGAACACAGAACTCAGATTTCGGACGAAATAAATCAATATATAAAAGAACTTCCAAAGCCAGGGTATCAACACCACAACGATAACCATGCAAAGTAACACATAAAGGCATAAAAGATCATGCTTTCCATCAAAATAACTTTCGTTATTAACAAATAGGAATATAGAGGCTTTCGCATAAACCCTAATTGTTACTAACCCTTTTCACATAATTAATCCAAGTTGCATTAAGATCACTTTCGCTTCAATAACACAAACAAGGATCACCTTCAACTCTCGCAAAAGAATAATGCTCATAGGGATAGAAGACGAATCGCATCAAAAGATTGTACCTTTACCGCATCGCCTCACATGGCCACCGTCGGGCTCACCCCAGCCCCAGAAGTGGGTGGACTACTCGCTCTTCATCGCAATAGCAGACATTGATGTATGAAAAGAAACTTGCATTAAACTAAATTCAAAGTCTTTACAATCCCGACACTCCAACTTTCGTTGAACGCCAAAACCCTAAAACCTTTGAACTCCTAAACTGTCTCTGTGGAACTACTTCTCTAACTTGTGAATTGAATGATTCCTAAAATTAGCCCCATGGGCTTTATTTATAGCCTTCTACTCCTTGCTATTCAAGGATAGAATATCTCTATCTCTATCTAAATCTATATCTAAAAGCTTAATGATAAATAAATGCAATTAAGGAATTAAATCCAAAAGGAAATTCTATCTAAAATAGGTAAATATCTTCTTGTGTTGATAGGTCTTCTCTCCATAGATAGATATTGATAGATCTCGGCTAGACTCGGATTCCTTCGGCTCCAAGGACTCCCAAACCGTGTAGGACAGCAAACCGCGTAACGCGGCTTCAGACACAGTTTCCTCGATCTCGACAAACTCTACTCGAGATCGAGTAAGAGTGACGTCGACTATGGCTCGGCTGGGCGGCTTGGGTAGCTGGTGCTCGATCAAGCTCGGTCAGGTGCTGCTGGGGTCCTCGATATCGATAAAGGTCCTCGATATCGAGTAACCATGTCGACTTCTGTGTGGCCTGGTGTTGTCGAGGAACTTCTCCTCGGTATTGGCTCGGACAAGTGGTGAAGATCTTGTCGATATCGACAACTTTTGTCGAGATCGAGTAAAGTGTGCTCGGCGTCTCCGGGTCCTCGGCTTCTCGACTTGGCACATCTCCTCGACTCCGGACATGGCATCAGGAAGTTGTCGATCTCGACCAGGTTACCCGAGATCGAGTAAGGCTTCCGGAGTCGGGTTGTCTCTGGCTCTCAGTTTCTCGATCAGCTCTGCTCGACCAGGTGTGCTCGGACGTTCTTTGTTGAGATCGAGTAAAGGAACTCGAGATCGAGTAAAGTTGGGTTTCCAGCTTGATTCGTCTTGGTTCCGCTGCTTCTTGACCTTGGACTTTTGTAGTTGATTTCCGAGCTTTTTCAGCTTTTCTCAGAACTGCTGTAATTTGTCTCGAATTCTGCGAAATTAAACAGAAACTGGTGTAGATTCCATAATTTGGCAAATAAGCATAAACTACATAGATTCTGTATTATCTTAGCCCAAATGCATGAAATGTATGCAGAAATCGATATAAAAGTTACTGTAAAATATGGCAGACTCAGCTCACAACAAACACCCCATACTTAAGCTTGCTTGTCCTGAAGCAATACTTTTATTTGTCATTCAGAGGAAGAAATTAAAAACTCTCAACATATTGGATTCATTCTCATATGTCCCTGCAATCAATTACCATCCTCGAAAAGGTATTAGTTTCACAAATCCATGCATGTGCAACAAAAAGCAACATCTACTCACAAAAGGAGGGTTATGCAAAACAATCATTCGTGACAAAGCATTAATAATCAAGAGGACTTTAATTTAAGCTCAATAAAGAAGTAGATTGGTAAAAGGCTAAAGGTGGGCAATTTTTGGCAATGTGGTGCTAATGATCCGGGGAAATGGAGTATTTCAAAACTTTCTCAACCGCATTCCTTTTTCATAAGAATCATCACCTTTCATAATGCTTTTTCTCAATATTATGCTTTTACCTCTCTGACCTCAGCACTGCCTTCTCGCGAGTCGCAAACATGGGTGTCATGAATGGCCCAGGATACTTAGTGCTTTGGACTCCTCACCTGGTGTCCCATCTCGCCAAACTATTATCTCAGCGAGCAGGGTCGATCTTTGATCGGATTTTCTTTCACTCATTAAATTTTCCATATATTTCAAACATTTCCGCCAAACTCCAAAATAATGATAACCACAACACAAACACCATATAACATCTCCATAATGTAACATCATTCTCAACATAATCCCCGGATAGGAAATAAGGTAAAGAATAGGCAATATTTAGTTCATGTGGAGCAATGACTGAAATAAGGCATAATATGGCTTTTTGTGATGCATAAACATAGGTAAGGCTAGGATATAAACAATGAGCATTATATGGAAATATAAAGTCCTCCATCCTCTTATCATGCAACATGTCAAAAGCAACATCAAATTTTACCTCCTTTCATGGTTTTCAAGAAAATATGCACTTCATTGTGACTTCCCTTTACTAGGCAATTTCATGCTATATCTCTATTGAATCTAATTTTGCATCGTCGAGTGCAATAAAACTTCCATGACATTAATAAAAAATTTCAATTTCAATGGGGGTCATTTTTTTCAAATTTTTGGAAAACATGCATATAAGCACATAAATCAATAATGAATTCCAAAATGGCCATGTGTAAGCAATTGAAGAATATGCACATATATGGTCAAATAAATCAAATATGCACAAAGTAAGCCCTTCCTCCACCACATACTTAAACATTACAGTGTCCTCACTGTATAAAACAAGGGTAAAGAAAGAAACTCACTAGACAGATGTGCAGGGCCTCTTAATATCGAATGAAAGAATGCCTGGGTCGAGTCTGAATATAGCTTGCTTCTATCCCCATGGACCTGAAAAATATAGAAGACATATACCCACAATAGAAAAACTAAAAGTTCAAAACAAAAAACAAACAAAAAGCAACAATGTCCAAAAGTCCCAAAAATAAATGTCTATGTACAAGCTCTAGATTTTATAGTCGCTAGGCCGACTTTCTCCATTAAGCTCAAGGTGGCATTTGCAGGGCCCATGTAGCTTGGGCTTCAAATAAGACTCCATTCTTGTCCATCAGCTGTAATCCTCCAGAATGGATCTTGTTCACCACAAAAGGTCCCATCATTTTCTTGTTGAATTTGTTAGGGAACCAATGATCCTTTGATTTAGAGACATAGAGCTTGTCTCCAACTTCATACTCTTTGGGCTCATCATTGGATATCCTACATAAGCGCACATACCAAGGCAAACCTCTCCCATGTATAGATAGATCTTTAATGGCAATAGGAGAAGAAAGATCCATACCTTGGCTTACCTTCGCAGAAACGGAATCGGGGACCACGGTGTTTGGTCGATCTCGAGTAACTGTACTCGATCTCGACGAGTTTTCAGCTTCTGGTGGTGGACTGCTCGATGATGCAGGAGCCGGGGAGGGTGAGGCTTGGTCGATCTCGACAAGGTTAGTCGATCTCGAGGAGTCTTGCCCCTTTGGTGGAGTCAGCGTCGAGGAAGGCGAAGTCGAGTCAGCAGAGTTTTGGTCGATCTCGAGTAGTCTACTCGATCTCGAGGAGTGCTCGGCTTCTGTTTGGCTGCTCGACGACGCTGGTGCTGGTGGAGGTTTTTTATTCTGGTCGATATCGACCAAATTTCTTGAGATCGAGGAACTCTGGTCGATATTGACCCCATACTTGCTTCCTGTCAAGGCATCCGAAAAATAGTTAGTCCAAATCGACATACCTTGGTTTGTGTCGAGTGGATCCTCTATTTCCTCGTTTAGGATGGCCATGATATTTTCCACCTGGGCCTCCATATCCCTCTTTTCCAGCTCTTCAGGAGTCATATTTCTTACCTTAGGCTCCCCACAAGTAATGTAGCCAGCTGAGATAGATTTTACCTCTTCCATTGGACCTGTATGCCTTTCAGTTTTATTAAAGGAATACTCAATTACCTCATCGCTGATGTTGAAAGTGAGCACTCCCTTTCGTACGCTTATGTTGGCATCCACCGTCGCCAAGAAGGGCCTTCCTAGAATAATGGGACAAGCAGGGTCTTCCGCCATATCAATAACTAGGAAATCAGCAGGGACGAAAAACTTACCCACTTGCACTGGCACATTGTCCACCATGCCTGTTGGAATGACCACAGTGTTGTTGGCCATATACAGCTTAGCATCCACAGGCTCTAGGGCACCTATCTTAATCTTGGACCAAATTGTTAAAGGCATTATACTCACACTAGCTCCAAGATCACATAAAGCATTAAATTTATATTGACCAAATCCAATGGTTATAGCAAACTTACCCGAATCTGGCCTCTTCTCAAGTATGTCCAAATGGCTGCACTCCTCTGTAATTTCCGCCATTGACCTCTTTTTGCTCAGAATCTCCTTTAGGAATTTGACATAGGATGGCATTTCATTAAGAGCTTCTGTGAAGGGAATGGTGACGTTGAGTTTCTGAAGCATCTTGATGAATCGCTGAAATTTCTTCTCTGCTGGGTCCTTTTCGGAGCCAGAACAGATGTCGGAGCTGTTGCAGAAGGGTTAACATCGACTGGGCTCTCCTCGATATCGATTTGGTCCTTCTCGATATCGACTACTGTAGTCGACTTCGAGTTGCTGTGCTGTGCAGACGAAGGATTGCCCAATTGTTCCTCGAGATCGAGTTGTCCTTGCTCGAGATCGACTAAGTGCTGGTTGATGTCGATTTGCTGCTGGTCGATGTCGAGTTGTTTCTCAGCTTCTCCGCCCTGCTGTTTTCCGACCTCTGGCTCTTGCAGTTGATGACCGCTTCTGAGTTTTACAACAGCGATGTGACCAGTCTTCCCTTTGGGATTTGGTTCTGAAGATCCTGGGAGGGTTCCTTGTTTCCATTGACTTTCTCCAGACATCGATTTCCCCAAGCCTAGAGTTGACACCTTGTATCTGAGTGTAGACTGAGTTGAAGGACTGCCTGGTGTCTGAATGGTTTCTTCTCATCTCGTAAAGGATTGTCTGCAGATCATCCCTTTTCTGGTCCCTTTCCGGATGTCCTGGAGCTCTGTAGGGTGGGGGGTTCCTAGGGGCACCTTGGTTCCATTGTGGTTGCTGAAACCTTTGGTCCCCCATATAGCGATTGGGACCCCCTGTGTAAGCTACCTCTTCGTGGTGTTCTGCCAGCCTGATTTGCTCTGTGTGTGGGCACTCAGTAGTGGTGTGCCGCTGCGATCTGCATTCAATGCAAGGCTGGTTGACAAAAAGATACTTTACTTGCTTGAGGAGCTTCCTATTCTGATCTCTGTAGTACTGCTCCCTAACATCTGGATCAATCTCCTTAGGGGGCTCATATAGGGGCATGGATGGTGCTGGCCTGGCGTAGGGGTTCTCCTCATAGTTGACTGGAGTCCCATACTTGTTGTCATAGTTGGTCAGCTTGTCGAGAGCATCCCATGCGTCAGCAGGCGGCATTGTCAGATACTCATAGTGGGTGTATGTGTTGATTCTGTCCTTTGCAGCCAAGTCCAGAGAATTGAAGAAGATCTCTTGAACTACGCAGGGTTGCCGTCCATGTGTAGGGCAGGATCGCAATAGATCCTTATAGCGTTCCAATGCCTTGGCTAGTGTCTCTCCAGGCTGCTGTTTGAAAGATGTGATCTTTTGGCGAAGGAGCGCAGTCTTGGCAGGAGGAAAGAACTTATTCAGAAATTCCTGCTTCACTTGAGCCCATGTCGTGAGAGATCGTGGTTTCAGTCCTTCCAGCCATTTCAGTGCAGGACCAGCGAGAGACCAGCGGAAAGCTTTCATCAGGATGTACTCCAAGGTGGTACCTTCAGCAAGAGTACGACACATGTTAGTAAAATTGGTAATGTGCTGAAAAGGGCAATCATTAAATCTAACATGAAACGCAATATTTTTAATTTCTATTAAGAAAGAAGTGCGAATTTCATAGTTATTTTGAGGGATAAGAATAGCCGATTCAGGCACGACGGCCGTAGGGTGCATGTAGTCCTCTGCCGTGGTTGGATATTGGGCAAGCTCAGCTTCTGCTTGTTCCCTTTCTGCTTTCTCAGCGGCGATAGCAGCATCTTTAGTGGACAGTTCCCTTATAAGCCTCGCAATCAACTGTTCCTGTGTTTCTACGGCCGCCATGGCTCTTTTTAGCTTAGCTTGGATGTGTAAGAGGCGTTCCGGATCGTCTAAGTCGTCAAACTCAGGTGGTTGACCAGAACGGCGCATACACCTGTAAAGTAACTCAGAGAAAACGTGAGAACTAACTACCTAAGGCGCGAATGATAGCTTCCCTGGCAACGGCGCCAATTTGTTGTAAGGAGGAAATCAAGTTCAAAATATAATAAAATAGATCAAACCAGATTCGTTCCCCAGCAAATAATTACAAGACCTCCTCCCTATGCAGTAGTGGGAAGTCAGGATCGATGCACGAGGAAGCGTGTCAGCGGATCCTAGGTAGCTGTAAATCTCATAGAAAAGCAAACAGAAAGACAGAAACAAAGAAACAAAAGCAGAAACAACAAACAAAAGCAGAAACAAAAGCAAACACAGAAGCTGCTCGATCTCCACAAGCACCTACTCGAGATCGACAAAGGACAACGACGACAGAAAACTCATAATCGACAACAGAAACTCGATCTAGACTAACCCTACTCGATCTCGACTACAGCCAACTCGAGTTCGACAAAAACTGTTCTAGATCGACAACAAAACAGAAACTCTAAATTTGCAACTTCGAACACAGAACTCAGATTTCGGACGAAATAAATCAATATATAAAAGAACTTCCAAAGCCAGGGTATCAACACCACAACGATAACCATGCAAAGTAACACATAAAGGCATAAAAGATCATGCTTTCCATCAAAATAACTTTCGTTATTAACAAATAGGAATATAGAGGCTTTCGCATAAACCCTAATTGTTACTAACCCTTTTCACATAATTAATCCAAGTTGCATTAAGATCACTTTCGCTTCAATAACACAAACAAGGATCACCTTCAACTCTCGCAAAAGAATAATGCTCATAGGGATAGAAGACGAATCGCATCAAAAGATTGTACCTTTACCGCATCGCCTCACATGGCCACCGTCGGGCTCACCCCAGCCCCAGAAGTGGGTGGACTACTCGCTCTTCATGACTTCATCACAATAGCAGACATTGATGTATGAAAAGAAACTTGCATTAAACTAAATTCAAAGTCCTTACAATCCCGGCACTCCAACTTTCGTTGAACGCCAAAACCCTAA
Organism: Persicaria maculosa; assembly: GCA_963922045.1. NCBI lineage: Eukaryota > Viridiplantae > Streptophyta > Magnoliopsida > Caryophyllales > Polygonaceae > Persicaria > Persicaria maculosa. The sequence goes on along the minus strand of OY998258.1, from coordinate 55,975,086 downwards.
AACCTTTGAACTCCTAAACTGTCTCTGTGGAACTACTTCTCTAACTTGTGAATTGAATGATTCCTAAAATTAGCCCCATGGGCTTTATTTATAGCCTTCTTCTCCTTGCTATTCAAGGATAGAATATCTCTATCTTTATCTAAATCTATATCTAAAAGCTTAATGATAAATAAATGCAATTAAGGAATTAAATCCAAAAGGAAATTCTATCTAAAATAGGTAAATCTCTTCTTGTGTTGATAGGTCTTCTCTCCATAGATAGATATTGATAGATCTCAGCCAGACTCGGATTCCTTCGGCTCCAAGGACTCCCAAACCGTGTAGGACAGCAAACCGCGTAACGCGGCTTCGGACACGGTTTCCTCGATCTCGACAAACTCTACTCGAGATCGAGTAAAAGTGACGTCGACTATGGCTCGGCTGGGCGGCTTGGGTAGCTGGTGCTCGATCAAGCTCGGTCAGGTGTTGCTGGGGTCCTCGATATCGACAAAGGTCCTCGATATCGAGTAACCATGTCGACTTCTGTGTGGCCTGGTGTTGTCGAGGAACTTCTCCTCGGTATTGGCTCGGACAAGTGGTGAAGATCTTGTTGATATCGACAACTTTTGTCGAGATCGAGTAAAGTGTGCTCGGCGTCTCCGGGTCCTCGGCTTCTCGACTTGGCACATCTCCTCGACTCCGGACATGGCATCAGAAAGTTGTCGATCTCGACCAGGTTACCCGAGATCGAGTAAGGCTTCCGGAGTCGGGTTGTCTCTGGCTCTCAGTTTCTCGATCAGCTCTGCTCGACCAGGTGTGCTCGGACATTCTTTGTCGAGATCGAGTAAAGGAACTCGAGATCGAGTAAAGTTGGGTTTCCAGCTTGATTCGTCCTGGTTCCGCTGCTTTTTGACCTTGGACTTTTGTAGTTGATTTCCGAGCTTTTTCAGCTTTTCTCAGAACTGTTGTAATTTGTCTCGAATTCTGCGAAATTAAACAGAAACTGGTGTAGATTCCATAATTTGGCAAATAAGCATAAACTATATAGATTCTGTATTATCTTAGCCCAAATGCATGAAATGTATGCAAAAATCGATATAAAAGTTACTGTAAAACATGGCAGATTCAGCTCACAACACTCCAATCTCAAACTTTTGTCCCCCTTGGACACTCCAATCTCAGCTCCGGTTGTTGATTGATCGGTCGAGGACAAAGAGTGGCTTGGCACGGAGGAAGTAGAAGGATGGGGAAGATGATGAGGAAGAATGGGGTAGGGATATCTGATATACTCCATATTTTACCGATATCAAAAAGGGGAAAACTACCACAATCCGTATATCAAGATATCAAACTCATATCCATATACCAATATACCAAGCACTAAATATAGATATAGAGATCTTATACCCATATCTTATATCTATATATCCTGGCCTTGAAAGAGATCACGTGTGATGGAGAACTTCCGCTAAGTCGTCTCTTTTCAGCTGCTAATCTTGCATTTATACTAATTCATTATATTTATGTATAACCCATGGTCTTAAGAGTCGTCAGTCTTTGCCACCTAGCCCTCTCAGGTCTATTGTCCTCAATTGGAGCCTGAAAAGAAAGATCTCTTGTGACATGAGTAGGGATTGAATCACTTATAAATCAATCTCAACATCCTTATAATATCCGATGTAGGACAGGGTGTTACAATCTCCCCCACTTAAAGAACTAACGACCCCATCAGGCCCAAGGAACTGCTCGTATCCGAGCATACTGTCGGACTACCTCCGAGCCCGAAGTCGGTTATGATAGCATCTATAAGACCCGGGGTCTTAAGAGTCACTAACTCTTGCCACTTAGCCCTCTCCTTGTTGAATAAAAATGCACGAATAATTGTAAAACATATCTTATTTAATTTTAATATTTGAGTTCGACTCATTGTGATTATCCTCTTGATTCGAAGTCACATCGATACCAAGATTTGAGTGGTTTTTCTGTTTTGGTGATTTGGGCTGCACCCGAATTTTAGCAGGTTGCTTACGTATCTCTTGGAAGATAATCAAGCTTTACATTGTTCAAAGGTTTTGGATTTTGTGTTTGGTTTGGTTTGGATTTGGTTTTGTTTTCTTATATGTATTAGAGGATAAAAATAAATCCCACCTTCTAGAAAGGGTAGCTCGAACAACACTCCCTCGAGCAACCTAACCTGAGCCCACCTTCTAAGAAGCGTAACTGAAGTAACCCACTTATCATTTGCACAGAAAACGATTTGACTTTGATGTAGAGTTTAATTTGGAATTTGACTTGTTTTGGCTTAAAAGTCAACTTAGGGATGATGATGAAATTTGATTTTTGAAGTTTGGTGTGATGGAACTCGACGAGTGGAAGCTTTGTATCAAGTTAGAGTAGACACTTTGTCTTTGACGGAAATTTGATATTTGGGATGACTAGAGTCAACAAATGAATTGGAAGAGATTTGATTGAAAGTCTGGGTGTGACTGGACTCGGTGAGGATATGTTTTACACCGAGTTTCCTACATATCTACTTATGTGGTGGAATCAAGTCATCGTAGTTCAAGACAAAAAGAATTTTTGTATTCGGTTGGATTTTAGCATGAGATCATTTATGGGTAGTGATTAACTCGACGAGCTTGTATCTTAATGTCGAGTGATCTACGTTTCCGACAAGTCAGAATCAAATCGAGTATAGTTTGCTTCAAATTGAGTGATTTAATTTGACGGGATTTAACCTCATATTCATATAAAAGTGAATTTAGAGGTTAACGATTGTACCCGATTTATTTTTAAGATTTAGTACATGTTTGCCTACGTAGCCGATGTGTCAAGTCTTTACGTAGTTCTAAAAATAACAAATTTAATTTAGTTTTGACGATTGAGCTCGATGAGCTTTGACTTTGTATCGAGTGTTCTACGTACCATTTTGGAAAGGGAATCAAATCACCCGTAGTTCATTTGTAGGACAAATTTAATTTAATTTGGGATGAACAACTTAATCCGATATATGTTAAATTTGATACCGGATTTCCTATGTAACTCGTAAAAGAGTATCATGTCTTTACGTAGTTCTTTTTGAAACAATTTAACTTTCATTTTGGCGACTGAACCTGACAAGCTTTATCTTTGTATCGGGTTTCCTACATATCCGATAAAGCAAAATCAAATCTTATGTATTTCTTTTGAACGAACCAGTTTGATATGGTTTTGATCTTTTGATCATTTGACGATCGTGTGATTGAACTCGATTAGTGATAACTTTGTATCGAGTATTCTACGTATGTCTTGGAAGATAATCAAATCACTCGTAGTTCCACAACTAGAATTGATTTAAATCTGAGGAAATTTGATTTGAGGTTTAGGTGGAAATCTGGCGTGTTGGTCGGGTTCGAGTTTGGTTATTCGGTTTCGGGTCATTCTGGATTTGGATAATGATTAATAATTTGGTCACCCAGTTGGGTCAGGTTCGGGTATCGGGTTCGGTTGTTTGGGTTTTGGCTGTCTCATGTTTTGGTTATTTTAGATTTCAGTTGTCTTAGGTTTTGATTATTACGGGTTTGGATTGTCTCAAGTTTTCATTATTTCAAAATATTCATTTTAAAGCTTTACTAGAGAATGTATCTTAAAGTTTGGGTTATTTCGAATTTCGGTTATAATGGGTTCGATCGGGTCTTAATGGGTTTGAGTTGAATCGAGTTCGGTTCATTCGGATTTGGTTGTGTTTCGATTATCGGTTATTCGGATTTCAGGTCCAAAATGGGCCGGGTCAGTTCTGGGTCGACCGGGTCATGTTTTCGGGTTCAGATTGGGTTTTGCCAGCTCTAGGTTTTCAGTCCGTTTCTACTATAGATTTGAGCTTGATCCACCAGAATTAATTAGCAAAGAATTCTTACGAGTTTAAAACTTATGCTTTAATCAAATCGAATTCTTAATTTGTATCAATTATAATTTCTATATTTTTGTGGGTCAGTTTTGTAATTAAACATATTTATTTCAAAATATGCGCAAGCATATACGTAATATGTATGTTGCTTGCTAATTGTGACTTTTTTGTTTTTATGAAAGGGTGATTGCGACAAGCCATAAAAAATGAGCCTAGTTTAATTTTACACTCATTTCATTTTCTTTCTAAAAATTGAGCCCAACTCCTACGTTCCAATTGCAGCCAACAACATCCAGCTCCTACGCTCTTTGTCTTTTTCTCTTTTTTCACTTGCTGTCAAAAGAGGCTCTACCGCCATGGATGCCTAGCTGCTCCAAAGAAATCAATGGAAAGAGAGGATCGAGGGGACCCGAATGAAATTGCTATTAGCCGAAGATTTTGAGGGCTTCTGCAAAGCGAGGGGATCCAAATGAAGTTGTTCTTGTTTCTGAAATTGCTCTTGTAAATCCCAAATTGATGACCCATCATTTTTTTTAATTATCTCATATGGTGTACGCTCAGCTTGATGAAACTTTGCTTGTTTATTCAGACCACAATTTTGTTGGCCCCAAATTCAGTGTCTCTCAATGAATTAGTGAAAGGTTGAACTTGTCTGAAATTTATCGATTGAATTATCAAAGAGTACATAACCAATTCTTGTGAAATTTCGCCAGAGTTTCGCACTTATTTAGAGTCATGCCACTTGGTTAAAGCATAAAAGCTTTGCAAGGGGGTTTCGAGAGTCCATTTCAGTGGCGCTTTGCCATGATTTGGAGGTAGTTTGGTGGTCCCGAAAACCATACCACTTGTTTAAAGCATAAAAGATTTGCAAGGATGTTGAGAAGCCATTAAAGATACCTTATCTCCTTCCTCTTCTATGTTGCAGTAACTTTGTTATTGGATTTTTACTTTGTTTTGTTTGTTGATGCGTGTCTCTTTGTGTGTTTGCTTGTACTTTAGAGCCCGAAGAAGGACAATGATACACATACACTAGGTGTATATTTAAAACCCTACACCATCAATTTAAAAATGACACATGTCACCTAAATCTGAACTAAAAAAATTAATGGAACAAAATTGTCATAACCGCCCAATATTCAACCAACAGTAAATGAATTAATTGTTATCAATCTCTGCCCAAATTCATACTTATATAATATATTTTTTTTATTTTTTTTATACAAGCCAAAGATTTGGGGTGATCAACCGCGGTTGACCCACCGGCCAAGCTCTTCCTAGCGAACGACGTCCTCGATCTCAACTGGGGCGCACTCTTCGTTAAATGGTGAGAAGAGACCATTATGCGTCAACCTATCTGCAACCCGGTTCCCTTCCCTAAAGATGTGCAAGAAGCTAACAGTCTCGAAGGCACAACAAAGGCTGAGGGCATCCGAAACCGCTATCTCAATCTCCCAAGGGCACAACCAAATCCCCTTCGACATTGATCACGGTCATGTAGTCGCCCTCCACCTCAAGACGAAAGAAGCCCCTCCTCATAGCTTCCAAGAGTCCAACATGAAGATCAAAACCTTCCGCTTAAACAACGCAAACCTTTCCGTGGCTGCGGGCATCACATGAGAGGACTGCCCCCTCGCTATCGCGAATGACAAAACTAGAAGCAGCAAGACCCGAGCCAACCTTTGCACCGTCAAAGTTGAGTTTTACAAAACCCTTATTATGTTTTTTCCATTTTACAACTTTTTGCTTTTTTCGTCCTCTTTTGGTGGATATTAATTTGATCTTGTAGTCTCCAAGTCGTCTTCTTATTCCTCAGTTTGTGCTTTTCTCCAACTTATCTTGTATATATATATATATATATATATATATATATATATATATATAGTGTAGATCATATGTACTCAAGCCTTATTGTGTATCATGTACACAAATCCTAATCGTTGATTGAGTGCAATCTAAAGACTGAGATTAATCAATAATTTTGATTAATTAAAAATAAAAAATGGGAAATAAAAACCCACGTTCAGGCTTTGATGCCCGTGAGGCCGAAAACCATTCCAACCCTCCAATCTTCTCCTCCGATCGCCGAAGGCAAGTGAGGTGATGGCGGCCGGAGACTGGGGACCGGCGAAGGCAGGTGAGGTGATGGCGGCCGGAGAAGGCCGATGACTCACGTACGGTGGCGGTGTTCCATTAGATCATATCCAACCCTCCAATCTTCTCCTCCGATCGCATCTGGCTCAGGGAGGCGAGGAGGCGTCCGGCTCAGGACAACGAAGGCGGAAGCACTCTCGATCCTGCCCGTCGACCTCTTTCCTCCTCCCTTCTTTCAAATCCTGCTCATCGAACTCCCTGATCCCTCTTGATGGCGGAAGCGAAGGCGGTCGGAGATGGAAAATCAGAGGAGATTGATGGTGGAAGCGAAGGCGGTCAGCGATGGATCTGCAGTGGGGAGTTTTTCCAGTGGCGGTGATCGGTGGATTTGCAATTCTAGACGGTGTCGGCGTTTCGTTTTGAAGGTTTAGTCCCGTTCTTCTTACCCTATTCGCAGATCTGGGCGTCGGCGAGGAAGCCATGGGCGACTCCCTGGTGGCGGATTTGTAGGCGGAAGGTTTTCCCTGGTGGTGGATCTGCAATGGGGAGTTTTTCCAGTGGTGGTGACTGGTGGATTTGCAGTCAGGAGTTCCCTAGTGGTGGATTTGGAGTCTAGGGTTTGTGATTAGTTGAAATTTTTTTTTGATTGATTGAAAGAGATATTAGGGGGGAAATCTGAATTATTCGATACTATCGAATAATCAATTGATACCATCGCATAATCCAGTGATAACATTGCATAATTTTTAGTTATTTGTTAAAATGACATAACTAACTGAATAATATTGTAACGCCATCGAATAATTAAGCTATACCATTGAATAATAAAGCAACACCATCGCATAATCCGTCAATACGATCGAATAATATAGTGATATCTAAAGAAAACACCCACGGCCTAATGAATGAAAAATGCATCGATACCATTGAATAATCATGAGATATCATCGCATGCATAATCCAATGATATATACCATCGAATAATTAAGCTATACCATTGAATAATAAAGCAATGCATAATCCGTCAATACGATCAAATAATATAGTGATACCGTCGAATAATCAAAATGACTAACCTACTAAACAAACTCATACGATTGAATAATCCTTCATATGCTAGTGCATAATCATTTATACTCGACTGCATAATCATCTATGGGCTAATTAATCTCCACCCTCCATCTTAATCAATCAACGGCCCAGATTTGTGTACATGATACACGTTAAGGGTTGAGTACATCGGAACTAACCCCTATATATATATATATATTCCTCATATATAGGGGATAGATCATATGTACTCAGTCCTTAACGTGTATCATGTGAACAAATCTGGGTCATTGAATTAAGAAGATCAACGGATGAGATTAAAAGTAACTTCTGATTATTCGATGGTATTGGAAGATTATTCGGTGGAATGAAATTATTCGGTGGTATTGGGCGATTATTCGGTAGAATAAAATTTACATTTTTTACACTCTTTTTACAGATGAATAATTATGTGAAAACAGACGAATAATCATGAACAAATAGACGAATAATTTCTGAGTACATGATACACGTTAAGGGTTGAGTACACCGGAACCAACCTCTCTCTCTCTCTCTCTCTCTCTCTCTATATATATATATATATATATATATATATATATATATATATATATATATATATATATATATATATATATATATATATATATATATATATATATATTAATTATCAAATCTTCCATCTTTCTGATATCATTGTTGTCGAAAATATGGTATTTTTCAAGTCCATTAATCATTTGTTTATATTTTTTACGTTATCATAGGCTTATATCACAATTACTTGTATGAAGTTGAATAATTTGATTCAATCTAATTGTATCTGGAATTCACTATAATACAAATAATAAATCCTTCATTTTATATGATAGATTAAATATCATAAAAATAAAATAATGCTATAAACCAAACTATGTGAACTCAATATTTAATGTAAACTACCCCCCTCCCCACCCCACCCCAAGAACGAAACAACCCCAATTGCCATGATCTTTCTCCCATTTATAATGTGGGAATGGGGAAGTTACCACCCATCAGATCATAACCGTCCATTAACTATGTATAGAAAGTAGAGATTTGGATCTCATGAATTTGATGGCCAATTCATGGGTCAAGTTCTGACATCTTCACAAGAGTCGTAGCTCTTGAAAAGATATTTACAATGCATATTCATATGCGTCAATCGGACTAACAAGGACTCCGGAAAGTGAATTACTAGTTTAGTATGTTAAAGCTATTCAAGACATGATTGGCGCCCGTCGATCCTCACCTAGACTGAGTTGCATCTAGCTAAGGGTTTCAACTACCTCCGCTGTTGCGGGTCGAACCTCTATAGTAGAAAACACGTCCTGATGAAGAAGTTGAGAGTCTGGATTGTGTAACAAATCGACAGGTGAGAATCATCTCTTCTAGCGGAAGCGAAAGTTGGGTTGACAATTAGGTGACACATCGACGATGCGGGAGAGATGCTGATCTACGTGCTATGAAGACTAGGGACCCAATGCTTCTCGAACCACATGTAAGAGTTTAGGGAGTTGGTAGTGATCGAATCAAGAAGCTACTCTACTCTGTGCACAAACCGTTCCCTAGGGTAATAAGAAGAACTGAGGAACGAGGTAACCAACCATGTCGAGATAAGCGGATGAAACCACTTCCATCATATTCACTCACTCGTTATTACTTTGCTTTCATGCTTTCAAACATCAAGCAACTGCTTTGGTTTGCTACATTTTCTCTCTGTTTATTCTACATAATTGACAGGAAATCGTACTAAATCCACGCTCTCTGTGGGATCGGCACCTGTACTTATTCGCTATACTAGTGTTGATCGAGTATTGGTTATTTATCTTTGGTGAGAATCAACAACCAGTTCACCGCTCGTCACCTACTCTTATCTTGATTTAAATAGATTATTAGCCCTAAAGAGTTCTAATATCCCTTAATCCTATGCAATCTTAACACAGATTAAGGTTTAATCATAGGAAAAACAATAGGTCTCAAGATCCGCAAAGTATATAAAAAATATCAATCCCCTAAAGAACTAATATTCAACCTATAGTGAACTCCCTACACATTCAAGCTTTCCAACGAAGTGTACTGGAACATGTTTGCTACTTTAGGTTTGGCTTCACAAATGCATTAATCAAAACCCTAGCATGATGTGATTCTAACAAGTTGATCCGACAAGATTAAAACAACAACACAAATCACTTTAAAGCAAAAAGAAGTTGAAGTAGACAATAGGAATAAACTAGAATTCAAAACACACAATTCAACATAACTGAGTCTTAATCATAGGCAAAATACAATGAGTTTATTTGATCATTGTTAGGAGGGATTTCGAGTCTAAAATAAATATAAAATATAAATCTCAAACCGATCTCCGATGTCCAAGCAAATAAAATACAAGAAACCCTCCCGTTGTAGTGGTAGGGAATCAGGATCGAATCCACGAGGAAGCATGTCAGCGCTTGCCTTTCTACTTCCAAATTTGCCTCTGATTTCGACCAGTAGACCACTCGATATTGACAAGGGTCAATATCGACTAAGTTAATCGATTCCTAGTGAGTAATTGCACAACAAAAAAAACAAGCAGAGTCGACGCCGAGTACAAAGCACTCGATTTCGACCTTAGTGCACTCGATATCAGTATGGGTCGAAATCGACTGGTTATGCAGAAAAACAGAAACTTTGCAGAAAATAAATAAAGTATCGGAAAAGAGCGTCCGAAGAATAATAGGATGGATAAGAAGATGTATGAGCATAAATAAACACAAGTTGATTTGTTTGAATTCAATAAACTAAGAAACTTCCAAAGTCGGAGAATTATGCCACAACGATAACCATATAAGAATTATGCCAAGTTTATAAAAGATTATTCATTTACATCAAATAACTATCGTTATTAACAATTAAGACTATAGAGGCTTTCGCATAAACCCTAATTGTCACTACCCTTTTTGATAATTAATCCAAATTCATATTAATTAAGATTACTTTCACTTCAATAATACAAATAAGGATTTTGCCTACTACTATCGTAGAAGAATAATATAAATAGGGATAGAAGATGAAATCGCAATATAAAGACTATACCTTTGATGCATAAACTTACATGGCTATCGTCGGGCTCACCCCGACCCTAGAAGTAGGGTGACTACTCGTGCCTCATCATCATAACAAACATCAAATTCATAATAAAAATAACTACTTTAATTGAAATAAATGAAAGCTTACAACCGAACAAAGCCACAATCTTCTCTTCTCGCTCCAACTCTACTCGGCCTTAGCGCTATCTCTCTCTCTCTCTCTCTCTCTCTCTCTCTCTCTCTCTATATATATATATATATATATATATATATATATATATATATATATATAGGGTGTGGTTCTGGTGTTCACAACCCATAAGGTGTACCTTGTACACAAATCTCCACCTTTGATTGTATTGGAACGAGGGGCTTAGATTAAAAGTAATTTTTACCTTTTTTGATTAATTAAAACATGGGGCCCACACTTAAAAAATGCTTACTCTCCAATTGCGCGTGATACAATTACAAAGGAATTCCTCTTGTGGGGCCCGCAATTCAGTTTTTTTTTTTAAATTAAGAGACCCGCATTTCTGCTTTTATTCCTCAAACATTATTCGAAATTTTAGTAGAATTCTTTTTGCTTTTTTCATCAAAAAAAGGAATTTTAATTTTTTTACTTTGCAAATAATATTTTCTGAATTTAATGGAATTTTTTTCTTATTTTTTAATATATAAAATATTTGTGAAAAATAAACAATTTTAATTTTGGGTGATTTATTGTTGGGGTCCACCTGATTTCCCGGATTTGATTTCAATATTTTGAAAAAATGGTCAATTCCACCGAATAATGTTTCAAATTCTACCGAATAATTTCGCTGTTTGATTTCTCGGATTTGATTTCGCAGTTTTGAAAAAACGGCCAATTCAACCGAATAATATTTCACATCCTACCGATTAATTTCGCTGTTTTGAAAAATGGTCAATTCCATCGAATAATGTTTCAATTTATACCGAATTATGTTATATTTTCTTTTTCCGTTCAATTCAGATGAAAACTTTCTAATTCTATTGAATAATTTGTAACATTATTTGACCGAATAATGTTTTGTTTTTTCTATTCATCTATTTCAGAAAAAAATAATTTAGATTCTCTAAACAATACTTACAATTTCGACAAATAATGCTTTACATTTTACCGAATAATGTTTCAAATTTCATTGAATAATATTTAGTTGGACGAATAATGCTTTACATTTTACCGAATAATGTTTCAAATTTCACTGAATAATATTTATTTGGGTAGTTATTCTCATGCGATGAAGGTTTTTAATATTGTTTGTCAAACCAAAATCTCCATGATTGACGAATAATGAATCAGATTTCACCGAATAATTAATCAAATCTTTACTATTAGTAACTGAAATTCGACACATACATCTTAATAATTAACTAATAATATTGGATGTACCACTGTTGAGAATGAAAGGAATGTGAAGAGACCAAAAGAGTCCCACATTGATTACATGAACAAAGAAGCCTTAGTATATAAGCTAGTGGGCTACCCCACCTAATGCCAATTGGTTTTAGGATGGAACCCCGCTCGGCTTACCCGACCCCCGATCCCGAGTCCTAACGGACCTCAGTAACCACCCACCCCCTCGCCATCGATCATCTCTTTCCTTCAAATCGATTCAGTCATCCCTCCTCGCAGACGAAGAGCATATTCCTCCTCGCATCGACTCAATTCAGCTGGACATCACCACTGGGCAGCCTTCGTCAACCTTGATTTGGGCACAAATCGCCATCGTCGTCGACCCTCCTTAGAATCGAAGCTAAGAAGCAGAAGGCCAAGCACCACTGGATTTGTGCAGGAAGACGTAACAACACCACGCCGTCGATCACTGGATTCGGGCATCCTTCGCCAGCCTTCGCCGCCGACCACTGGATTTGATCGAGTTCTCCGATCTCCCCTTGCACTGCTATCGATCAGTACCTTGTCTTCCTCCTCGTTCCATATGTTCTTCTGCCCATCGATAGATAGAAAGTGGGGAGTGATGATCGGGGGAAGATGAAGAAATTGGGGGAAAGGGGTGCTATTTTTTTTAAAACCCTAGATTGAAAGATCAATCAAACTCTACCACCCACCTAGCAATTGAAAGGCACGCACATATAAATTGAACGTGGTTGTATATTTTTATCGGGGCCTACATTGTTTTTTTTAAAAGGAAAAAAGTAGATTAATCTTGGCCTTCTATTTAAACTCAATCAAAGGTCCAAATTTGTGTACAAGGTACATCCTAAGGCTTGTGAACAATAGATCCATACTCTCTCTCTCTCTCTCTCTCTCTCTCTCTCTCTATATATATATATATATATATATATATATATATATATATATATATATATATATATATATATATATATATTATTTGTAACTTGTGTGATGGAATGAATAAAAATCAGCTTCCTAGGGCTTTATTTATAGTGCTCAACCCTATCTATTATAGGAAAGAACAACTTTATCTAACTCCTAAGATAAAAGATCCTACTTACTTAAGATAAAATATTCCAAATAAAAATAATGGAAGGAACAAACTCTCCTAGGTAAATATAAAATTCACCCAAGAGGATAAATGTCCAACTATAGATAAAATATCTCCTTGCTTAGGGTAAAAGCAATCTTCACTCGAAATCGGACTCGAACTGGCCTTTGTAGCATCACTCAATATCGACCAAAATCGGTCGATATTGACTCGTTCTTCGTCCTGAGTCCTTGCTTCAATCGATTTTGGCTCCTATCGACTGCTGCTCACTCGATATTGAGTGTAGTGACTCAATATCGACCCCCCCTTGTGTGGCTCTCGAGTGACTGTATTCTTAGTGTTGTCCACTCGATATCGACCCCTCTGTGCCGAGTCGAAATGCCTTCCTTTGCTCCAGGTTGATTTCTGGTCTTTAGTTCCCACTCGATATTGAGTTGTATGGTTGATTTTGAGTGCCCTTGATAGCTTTCTTCCTCTTTTCCGGAGTGCTCGTAAAATGTCTCGATTTCTGCGAAATCAAACAAGAATTTGTGTAGATCTCCATAATTGACAAATAAGCATAAATTGCACAATTCCTGCATTATTCTAACCCCGAAATATAAAATGTGAACATAAATCAAAATAAAAGTTAATGCAAAACATGGCAAATTGAGTGCACATCAATCATGCTTGCCAAACACAAATCTCTAAATTCTTCAAAGTCAAAGATTGTGAAAACAACCAAAAACAAGTCTTTAAATACGCATGAGAGTCGACCTAAAACCCTAGAAAACGTCCTCAAAAGATATATTTTATAAAGTAACCCTAGAAAATCTGGTGCTGATTCGGCCCATTAAAGCCGCGAACATGCCGCGGGTAGGATGCGGATGCAAATTTTACAAAGTAAGGCTCTCAGGACATCAGCTACTCAGATGCTGGCCTTGGGGGTGGCCTTTTGAGCCGCGAGCGTGGATTTTGCAATGCACAGTATTTTATCGTTCAGAATTTGGTCTCGACATCAACAAGTAAGTTATAGCTTTTGAAAAGAGTTTTCCAATGCATACTTGTAATTGTCAATCAGACCATCGAGTCTTCCAAAAACCCCATTACACATTCAGCTTATCGGGTGGCAAGACTTGTTCTTCACTTAGCCTCTCGAACTTCTATTCCACTCTCGGGCTCTTCTCATATCTCCCTCGTTTTGACTCTTCCTTAATCTATGAGCCTCCTCATTCCTTGTCGGATCAACATCTACCTGAAATAATCAATAAAAACATGTAGACTCCGACTCAACCAACATAACGAGTGTAATGCCTTAAATAATGCTTACTCCTCTTTTCCTACACTTACCCTCTACTAGGCCTAGTAAAGAAGAAAAGAGAAAGGATTTATTCGGGTTACGATTAGAGGGAAGACTTACCCTTCTTCCCGATCTTACAATCCAAGTATGAGTTGTTAGTTTAGAATGCTTAAGTTGTTAACCTATTAAGTCATAAAGAGTTTTTGTTCACTAAGGAAAGGAGAGATTTCTAACCCTAAAATATTTTTCGAGTCCATTGGGGACTTGGTGCTTTTGCACCGGTGCCTGTCCTAATACCATTATTGGCATAAGCCGCGCAGTAAAACACGAGCGATTGAAATTTTTATATGGTTTCATTTTATTGTGATTTGGGAGTGAAATACGTGGAATGGAATATGGTTTTCTAGGGTTTATGGGGGAGGGGTTGAGGGGAGAGAAAAGTTTTGGAGAGAGAGAGAGAGATGTTTTCTTTAGTAAGGAGCTAAGCGAGGTCCCTTGAAGGTTACTTTCTCAAGTTTTTCTCTCGAGCCTACATTTGTAGTGTACTTGATAACCATTGTTAAATTACTAATATCCCTATCGATATGAGGGCATCAACATTAGTGAGTCTTCGGACCCTTAAACTAGAACACGTCGGATTAAAAGAAAAACAAACAAAAAAAAGGCTAGGGGCCTAGGACAAAGTCCCGTATATACGAGCCTGGAAAAGGCGAGCCCATAGCGTGAGAATTCATGCAGTGTTCAGGAGATCCTCCTGGGCTGGGAAATCTTTTTACACAAGCTGTCACGTGGACGAATGGATGGACGCCACGTGGCATGCTTGTATATATGAATTTTTTTATTAGTAAGTTTAACTAAAGTCATTATAGTGTATTGATTAAAAATCTCATTCTTTCTCATTAGTTCATGATTCAATTCTCTTTTTTACCTATTAATTTGGTTGTATTTTTCCTTCAAAATTTCATTTAATAATCACTAATAAACACCAATAAAATAGAAATTATCCATTATACATGGTTATCAAAAATAAATAATATTTTATTTCCTTTTATCTTCTACAACTTCACATTTTAAACAAAAAATTTAGATTTTCACAAACCCTTTCTAAAAGAATAATTGCCCAAAATCACAAATAAAAATATATTTAAAACCACCCATATTGAGTTTTTTTATATAAAAAATAGATAAATAAAATAAAATAAAGGAACGAAATGATAAAGAAAATTCTCCAACAAAAAAAGTAGAGGGCCCATTTTTATATCCGACTTCGGGCCTTTCAAATCTCAGGTCCGACCCTGATCAGAACATACAACCTAAGCTTCAAACAAGTGGTTAAAAACTCATTAAACTGTAAAAAATGTAGAACAATGAAATGGAAACTGCATGCTTTTGTCCATAATACCCCAGAACCTCGATCCATTTAGTATAGATTCATATATAGATTATAGGCAAAAATGCATAAAACCACCCTTTATTCACCTTTGTTTGCAATTAACCACCCCTAATTCAAAAAATTTCACTTAACCACCCCTTATAACAAATTGTTTGCAAGTAACCACCCATCCTCCCATTTTTCTTAAAATTAAACTTCTATTAAATTCAACTTAAAAGTAAAAGACGAAAATGCACCCAAATTTGGTTTTACACTTTTTTTTATTATTATTCATATAAAATTACCATTAATGTATGCAAGTAATGCCCATCTCTGCTAGTAGGTCAGATGTAGTTATACCTCTTTCGGTCATTGACGCTTTATTTGCACCCTCCTCTGGCAATGCTTGATAGTAGACCTGTCAGAACACGATCCGAACCGGTTGACCCGTCCCGAACGACCCAAAATTTTTTGGTCAAGAGCCGAAAATTTTGACCCAAAATTTTTTTCTACCCGAACCCGAAAATCGGGTAATTTTATATTTATTTGTATTATAATTACAATCACTTGATCTTTCATTTTCGAATCAACTTTTATATTTATTTGTATTGTATAATACTCTCTCTGGTCGATAATATTTGATTTTTAAGAAGATAAAAACATTAAAATATTAAAACAATTCTATGTTTAATACTAATTGCATGAAATTATTTATTTTTAAAAAATTATTTAAAATTTTGATATTTTAGATGTTTTAAATTTTATTAAAAATTACAAGAAATAGTAAAAATCAAATATTTTAGATCAAATATAGTATATAATTACAAGCGCTAGAACTTAAGAACCACATCTTTAATTTTAGCATTTTAACATTATCACAAAATTACCAAATCGTGATTTTTTTAATTTAATAGAAATTGACAAACTCGAAATCGACCCGATTTGACCCGAAATCGACCCGATTAGACCCGAAATCGACCCGATTAGACCCGAAATCGGGCCAAACTCGAGTTCAAGTCAACTCGGATCTACACGGGACCCGTTTTACGCGAAACCCGAAACGACCAAATTTGGGGGCATTTTTGTCTTTTACTTTTAAGTTGAATTTAAAGGAAAATGGGAGGATGGGTGGTTACTTGCAAACAATTTGTTATAAGGGGTGGTTAAGTGAAAATTTTTGAATAAGGGGTGGTTAATTGTAAACATAGGTGAATAAAGGGTGGTTAAGTGAAAATTTTTGAATAAGGGGTGGTTAATTGCAAACAAAGGTGAATAAAGGGTGGTTAAGTGAAATTTTTTTAATAAGGGGTGGTTAATTGCAAACAAAGGTGAATAAAGGGTGGTTTTATGCATTTTTGCCTAGATTATATGTGGAATTCAAAACCATTCCCTGCTTACAAGGTATTAATCTAAACATATAAATTCTTGAAAACTTGGATATAATATTAATCACTAAATATTTATAATTAATTACCTATTACCAAGAAGGGCTTGAAGGTGGATGATCATTTTCTCGTCTTGCTCAGTGAAGTTGCCTCTCTTAATGTCAGACCTAAGGTAATTAGTCCATCTAAGCCTGCAAATCTTACTACATCTCAACAAACCTGCACTCATTCAACCTCACAAATTAAATCACACAGTATAACATTCATTAATCACAACACAAAATCATTCAATCAATTAAACAGTGTATACCCCGTTTTAGAAAATCTATATATAATAACCTAAATCTCGATCTCGATCTCAATCTTGATCTCAAACGAAAACTGGATAGTCATATAAAATATATAAATATAACTTATGGTTTTATACAAATACTAGTGTGTATCCCGTTTTAGACATGGGAATATGTTTTAACACAATATTCTAAAATTACATGTATTATCCATAAAAAAACAGTTAAAAATATGACAAAACAATAAATATGAATTAAAATGTGAGAATTAAACCAATAACAATCAAAGCGTTTGGAAATACAAAATAAAAATTAATCTAGATGTAACAATTCAATCTACCAAATACACACACATATCAAATATTTATCTATTAATATATGTAGTAAGTATGACTATAAAATATAGATAGATTGATTGTGACTTATAATAACGTTCTATAAATTATGACAACAAATTATTTTAATAATTTTTTTCCTTAAAATCAACCACAACACACAAAGCCAAATATTTCCATGCCCTTTATTTATTACTAAGGCCCATTACAACCCCGCCAAATGGAGTCCTCTTTGAAATCTTTCATTGAGCAAAAGTCCTCCAGATGGTTCTTGTGTACATTTACATAATTGGTTACAATGTGGATTATCCTTGTGAGGTTGGATTTAAATTGCTTATGCTTATGGACAGGCCCGGCTCACAGGGCGGTGCAATCGGTGTGTTGGCACATGGCCCAAATATTTTGGGGGCCCAATATAACTTTTTACTAGTATGTAAATACTAACCTTCCATAGAAATGCAAAGAAACAGAGTAGCGTGGTGGTAGTGGCAATATATCTGGGGGATTTTGGGACTGGGTTCGATTCCCAACAGCTTCCCATCCATTATTTTTCCAATGCATCTCTCTTCTTACTTTCACCTCTGTTTTTTTTTATAAAAATTTCGGACCCACCTTTTCCTTCTATTTTTTTTAATTTCAGGGCTCACCTTTTCCTTTTATTTTTAGGGTCTCTCTATTTCCTACTTTCACCTCAATTTCTCTTTCTAATATTCTTTCCAAAATTTATTTTCTTTTAATTTTGGATAAATATATAATGATGTATTATTTAAAAAAAAATCTCGTCTTTAAACAATTTTTTTACAAAATCCTTGATTTTTGTTGCCTTCTTCATCCTTTGCATTTCATATTTTTTATAATAAAAAAAATGCATCTAGTTTATAAATATAAATATGAATTTATGATTATATAAAAATGTGAAAAAATGATAGGGCCTAATTCTTTTCTCGCACCGGGTCTTTGAAATCATCGGGATGACCCTGCTTACGGACCGCTCATATATGTGTGATGACGTTAAATTCACTTTATTTGCTTTGCTACTTTACTTGAGATGTTTCTTTTTTAGAAGAACGAAGGTTGGATGTATGTGTTGTAAGTATTGATTATTGCCTGAGGAAAAGCAAGTCTAAGTAAGGAGGGTTTTGATGTCTATGTTTTTAGTCATGTTTTGTTAAGTCTTCTTGAGTCAATTTGAGTCTTTTTGTTAGGTTTTGTGTTAGGTTTAGTGTCGTTTGAGTAGGTTTTCGTATTACTTGAGATCTGGAGGTCTACACAAGATTTGGTAGTGTTTTGTAGGTTTTTGGAGCTGACAAGGAGCTATTTTGGAGGATAGGAAGGAGTGGAGGAAAGTTAGAAAGATGCACAAGAAGAATGGAAGTGAAACGAGGCTTAACAAGTGAAGGAGAGGACACACAGAGCATGAAACTGATCCCTAGAGGGTTGATGCGGATCAAGATGACCTTCTGTGGGTCAAACAATGATCTTCATCCAGGCGAGCTCTAAAGATCGATTCGAGGGCTATTGATGGCAAAGAGTGTCGTCCTCAAGATGACGAAGAAGGCACCACCATGGTTGAAGAACATATATTTTAATTGTTTAATTATTATTATTATTATTATTATTATTATTATTATAAGTTTTTAGTTCTTTCCATATTTAGTAATTTCTATATAGTTGGGGCTATTTATGGAATGTCTTATTTTTAATAATACTTAGTTAGGTGAATAAAAGTGGAAAAGGAAAGTCTATCTCTTTAGATATTTTCCTTGGCCACTAAGTATGAGATATTTATCTAGGATTTTATCTATATCTATATCTATATTATACTTTAAATGAGAAGCAATTTTACCACGTGTCCTCTCCATGTTCAAAGTTATTTTTGGAAATATTATTTACATAATATCATTTATTATGGCAAATATATTTTCTAATATTATTTTTTGTGGAAAATTTTCTAATATTAATTACTCAATATTATTTGACGTTACATTTTTTAACCAATGGAATTAATTCAAAGCTTTTATCTTTCACTATTTATTATTTATTTTTCTCTTTATCTCTTTAACCCAATTGTATTTTTTCGATGATTAATCTATATCTAAATATTATTTATAAAAAAATCACGCCATGGCGCAGGGATCATACTAGTTTAGTTTATTTTATCTAGGGTTTTTAGAATTATGAGTTCTATTTAAGAAACATTCTACTCATTCAATAAAAATTAGATTGGAAATTATATTGAAGAAACCTTTTTAGCCAAAAAGGTTTTTCAATCTCCCAATCCAAACTTTTGCATTCAAATCCTTGTTCTTGTTGATTCATCCTCACAAAGATCCAAACCCTAATCCCAAACACAAACCCAAAAACACAAAGAAAACCCTAGCTGCGAAAACCGTCGCAGAACAGAAGCAAGGAGACCGTCGCAGAAGGGAGAGAGATCTCCGTCGCCAAAGCACTCGCTCCAGCCTCAGGCGGCGGCCGCTGCCAGCCTTGTTGCGGCCGCTGCACTCGCTGGCGCCCGGACACTGCACACCTCGCGGCCACCGTCGCTGTTGCACCTTTTCCGTTGCTATTTCCTTTGCTCTTGCTTTGTGTTGTTGTTTGTTCTTACTTGTTTCTGTCACAATAAGTTCAAAGCCTTTAATTGTAATTGCTTGTAAACATCAAGAATATCAAGGATAATTGCAAGATCGGGACAAACTCAAGTCGTTGTTCTTGATTCCGAGCCCACAGGCGAAGGATCGAGAATATCAACGCATCAAGGGTCGACACCAACCACCAGAGTGAGCCAGGAAGAAACAAAGATAAATAGGAGTCATACCGAGCGGCCTATCGAGGGCGTCATCTTGGTACCAACTCGAGAAGAGAAGTACGATCAGATGCAGATTACCATCAACCGATCCACGTACTGACCATATGGAGCTTGGTACCGACCATGACGGAGCAACAAGTTGAGAAGAAAAGCTACAATGGCCAAACCGAGCGTCATACCAACCTAAAGAGCTCGGTACCGACTTGGGGAGTTTAACGAGGGAAAGCTGTAGAAGCCATACCGACACAAAAGGGCTCGGTGCTGACCGATGGTTGGCTCGGTTTGGGTTGCTAGACTACGATTTTTGAGAGATTTATATCCCAGTTTTAGATATATTTAGATAAATCCTTTTAGATTCTATTTTCCTTAAGATTGACTTAGGGTTGTTAGTATAAATAAGGCCTTTGGATCAACCTTTTAATCATCCAATTTTTTAGAGAACGTTATAGCAGTTTAGCAGCGAGTTTGTGAGTGATTTGAGAGCTTTTTAGGACGTGTTTCTAGGCGAGAGTTTGGCGCGCTCTGTGAGGTTGTTGAGACGCTTGTTTGGAGACGTTTTTCTAGGTTTTTAATTCAGTTTAATTTCTTTTTCTACTCTTTCCATGTCTTTTTCTATGTTTACCATGAATAGATGTGAGTAGTTTTCCTTTTTCTAGGGTTGGAGTGAGTCCAACGATAGTCATTTGTTGAATTCGATGAATCTATGATTTAAGTGTTTTTCTATTCATACCTTTGTACTTCATACCTGATGAAAGTTATGGAAATTCCTTGTGTGCAATTTGATTGAAAAAGATAATTGTGAATTGGATGGTAATTAAGGTTTTGAAATACAAGTTTTAAATAACCTAATTAAGAAAAGGTGACGAAGTTAATTGATTTAACGGAAGCTGGTTGATTGCTTTGCTTGGCTGACGGAAGTTGACTCCTTTATAGATAAAAGTGCGATCTTTGTGCGATTCGTTGTGTTTGTATGCATGATTATCGTTGTGGGGATCCCTATGCCTTATAAGCTTTTTATTATTGATTTGGCTTCTTGAATTTGTGAACTTTACCCCCACCTCAAAATCTATATTCTTCACCTCTTCTTACTATTTCCATACCTTTCTAAAGTAACTAAACAAAGGAACTTACTCTCTCCCGTAGACTAACCTGACTCTGCTATACTCAGCGGGGTCTTGATTATAAATTTATTTGTTTACTAGGATTAATCAAGAAACCCTCCCAACAATCATCTTCATGTTCCTGCATGAATGTTAGCCCAGGCAATGTGAAACCTGTTTACCATAAACTCTTTTTTTTAAGTGGACTTTCCATAAACTCTTAATTATCTTCTATGAACACTTATATATGTTTCTTTTTTGTCTAACCAAAATTTTATAATGATCCTCTTATTTAACCTAACTTTAAGCCTAAACCCTAAAATCCTGTAAGAATACATGTATATGTCCTTGAAAAATAAGTCCTACAAGAATTTGTTTAGGGTACAAAACATTAGCTTTGAAGAATTCTCAAATCTCCATTGTCCCGTGACATTTCATCTTTATAACTCCATTATTTATATTTTGTTCACAATATAATTGTAGTGCAACCGACATAAACCCGGCCTATTAGTAGTATCAAGAAGATAGATCTTCGGTCATTTTTGATGTGGCTAGGTTATGCTTCCTTGGCAGAAGTTGAAGTTTCTCCTCCAACTGTTGAACCGGGGCCATTACAATCAGATTATACTCAAACATGTTTATAATTCTATATCCAACATTTTCTAATATTACTGTGGTAGAGTCACTACTAGTGCACGTTTACTGTAACTAAGCTTTCAAATATTGAGTTTGAGCATAAATGACCAATTAAATCCTAAACAAATGATTGAGAGTGAAACACATTTTTCATAGTGAGGCGCATAATTGATATGTTTGCTTCAGGTTCATTAGTTAGTAAATATGTGCTATGATGTTGTTGATTGATCATGTCTACCAGATTTTCTCCTTAAAGAAATTATTGAGGTGGATGCTTGAATTGTTTGTATGTTGGGTGCTGATAGATGTTGTTTTTCCTGCTTTAGAACAAGCAAGGTTTAAGTGTGGGGTAAGTAGATAGCTTGCATTTAGATGTTACTAATAGTGCATATTTAGCCTATTTTAGTTGCATGTTTCATCAATTCTAGTTAGGATGTGCATTATGTTGGGAGAGTCGGATTTAGTTGTTTTATGATGATTTCAAGACTTAGAGAATCTGACGAGAAAGAAGCTAAAAAGATGCTAAAGTTGTGTGGAAACCTTGAGCATCGAGAGAAAAGGAAGGAGAGACCAAGTGGAGAGTCAAGATGGTTATTAGAAAAGGTTTGTCGTGATCGCGGAAGAGATATGGTCGTGACCACGTGTCGCAACCGCAGCAACTTGGCCATGGCCATGGCAAGAGGAGAAAACAGAGCATTGGTTGTGGTCATAAGTTAGGGCGTCGTCGTATGCATTTGTGATCCGTCTTTAATTAGTTTTATCTTATCTTTTAGCTTAAGGAGACATTTTTTACTATTATATACGGATGTTACTTAGGGTTTTTAGAGAACATCTTATGCATTTTCAGAATATTGAGAGCACTTTTTCCATTATTATACGCAACTAAACTCTCTTCATTACACCTGCAATTTGAAGCTTTATTCGGTTGAGTTGTGAGTTTTTTAATCTTGTACTTACTTTTAATTGAAGGTTTTGATTTCTTTGCACTTAATTCTTTGGATGTGGTTTATTCTATCTTGTCTGGCCATCTAGTTATAATTAATTCATTCAATTGCTAGTGTTATGCAGATTTGTCATTGGTAACATGATGTAATTCATGCTTTTCCGAAGCATGTTTTTCCGAAATCTGGACAGTTTTTCGTGTTTATTGAATGAAGTCGGAATAGATAAAGATACATTGAAGGGGCTTCATTCAGTGGTACTTGATGGTTTTCGACACTTCATGATGACAGTCCACCCTTCATTTTCCACCATGAAAATGACCACCATTCTCCATCAATTTTGGAGAAGCTTTTCATCTTTTCCATATTTAATTCGTCATTTTAATGGTTGTTTTTGATGGCTATAAAATTTTTGGACCTTTGTCATGAAAAATCATATTTGAATTGAGAATTTTTGGAAAAAGGGTGTGTGCATGTTTTGTTGATTTGGTGAGATGTCATTTTGACAACCCATTTTGGAGTGAGAGGCCGAGGAATGGTCATGTTTGTTTAACTCTTTCCAATGAGATGCTTGTTAGAGTTGTTCAAACAAAGACTTGAATATTGCTCGGGAGTGAGATGCCAATGAGGGGGAGTTTGGTAAATCTATGGTGATATGCTCTTAGATTTAGCCATTCATATCTTATTTTTAATTTTCCATAAACCTAGAAAAAATAATCCTCCCAAAAAAAGAGTCATGTGTGTCAAGTTTTGTTCTCCTGCTTGATCGAAGCTTGAAACTTGTTGGATCGATCATTTGGGTCGTATCAGAAAGATAATCCAAGTGGAAACCATATGTCTTTAGGACTCGTTGGACTATTTCGACGTGTAGGAAGTTGAATATATGTGAAACATTGACTCGTATGTTTGGTGTTGTATATGCATTGGTTCATACTAGCGAGGGTTGCCTGAGAATAATGGGTTATACTAGCGAGGGCTCGTAGGACTAGTAAATACATAAGATCGGAACAATGACATTTGTAGGATAATAAAAGAACTTAAGAAAGTTACAAGGATCAAATTCACCAGATAAAATAGATAATTATAGTTGGAACTATTTCTATAAATTGCATTACAAATTTCGCTTTTATATTGCTTATTACTATTTCTCTTTTATAGGTGGACTTTTACACTCAAAACCCCAATTTTTTTTTAACTAATTTGTAATTGCAACCGTTTTGCAATATAAAAGTTAAATACCTAAATAAATTATTATTGTAGTTTTTTTTAATGAAGATGAACCCACCTTCGGTGGTAAACCCTGGGCACGTGAACCGGTCGGCAAGAGCCACGTGCCAGGTAAATTGGCTTGGGTCGACCGGCTCGATTCACCGATAGAAAGTAAGACAAATCTTGAATTTTTACCCAAGGAAAGGGGACGGTGACAGGGATCGAACCCGATACCCGTGACATCCTTACCACCTCCTTGCTCCACACCACTAGCTAGGTTACCCCGACTGGGGTGTTATGATTGTAATTTACGAAAAGAGTAAAAACATCGCCAACAACTATCTCATTTTAAGCATTTTGGATTTTTCGGAAAAATTTAAACATTTTTGTATTCAATAGATTTTTCGTCTCATTTTACAAGATGAAAAAGCAGTTGATTAATTAGAGAATTTTTTTTTTTTTGATAGAAAACCATGCTCTATTCATTAATCATGAGGTCTTCAAACACAATGTTGAAAAGAATAGGTTCTAAATCAAACTCAGAACTAACAAAGTAAAATAACTCGGGACGCAATTGCGCTAAAAAGTGAGTGGCCTGATTGCCAACTCGGCGAACCAAACTCCATCGGCAGACTTGGAAATCTTGTGCAAGTTGGCAGGCCTTAAGGGCTAACAACCCACGCCACCCCTCGGTAGGATAGCCTCCCCTGGATTAGTTGAACAGCAGTTGAACAATCCGTCTCAACCACAATTGCCCGATGACCGTTTTCCTTTGCTAATTGCATCGCCCAGACCATCGCCTCAACCTCGGCCACCACTGCATCGGTTCCCTGATGAATCGTCCTTGCTGCAGCCCAAACCATCTCTCCGTTTGAATTTCTGACAATTGCACCAATACCGCAGCCCTTTTCCATCGAAGCCGATGCGTCGCAGTTCACCTTGACATAGCCTTCCTCCGGCAAGAACCATCGCACATACGACGGGCCCTCGTCACCATGACTGTGAAGCTGCGTCTCCTGTCGCTTCTTCGCCTTGTACTGTTGGACATTCTCCAAAGCATGCTCGACTATCAGCGATGGCATTGATTCCCTACCTTCGAAGACTCGCTGATTTCTGGCTCTCCACGGACCACTCACCATGTAAGCCCACATGCTGATCAGCTCCTCGTTTCGAAGTTACAGCACATTTTCCATCCATTGGATGAAGCTTCCGCATCTCTTGCCCGATTTCCTTAGCGCCGGGACCATCTCCCAAGTCTCCTTTGCCCACTTGCACTCGTATAGTGAATGCATGATCGACTCCTCGAGCCCGCAAAAATCACATTAAGGGTCAGGAACCACCCTCTTTGTATGGAGGGCTGATTTACATGGTAGAATCCCTTTACTCGCCCGCCATAGAAGGTTGCAAACTCGCGGAATCGCCCGTATTTTCCACATTGCCCTCCACATCTTGCTCATCCCAGCCTGCGTCGAGCATTGTCCCCCCGCCTCCTCTCTTCTCTTCTTGTCCATGATGAGATGGTATGCTGATTTAACAGCAAAGTTCCCGTCCCTTGTGTGATGCCAAATTAGACGATCCTCTGTTTGCGGATCAATCAAATGAAGTTTTAGGATCAGCTCCGCGTCACAATGAACAAAGGCCGACCGGACAACCACTTCATCCCAACATCCCCTCTCCCAATCTATGAAGTCTAGCACACGCACACCCCCATCCCTACCCTTTGGATTTGCCACCGGTCGAAAGGAAGTTGGTCTAGGAAGCCACCTATCCCTCCACGGATCTGGACTTGCCCCATTTCCTACCGTCCAGTAACTCTCCTCTTCCAACACCCATCGAGCCTTCATTAAGCTACTCCAAGCGTAGCTCGGTTGAGTCCCAACATTTGCATCTAAGAAGGTTGTCCGAGGGAAATATCTTGCCTTGAGGAGTCTCGCAAGCAAGGAATCCGGTTCATTTAAAATGCGCCACCCCATCTTGGCTAACATAGCCAAATTGAAAGCCTCCATGTCCCGAAAGCCAATGCCGCCCTCTTCTTTTGAATGGCACATCCTCTTCCAAGCCATCCAGTGTATCTTATGCTTCCCATCTCCATCACCCCACCAGAAGTTACACATTAGTTGCTCAATATCCCTGCACATCTGAGCCGGTAAAAGAAAACATGACATTGTGTACATAGGGATTGCCTGGATAACCGCTTTAATCAACACTTCCTTCCCCGCTCTAGATAATGTCCTCTCCTTCCACCCGTTAAGCTTTTTCCATATTCTGTCCCGTACTCCGCTGAAGATCACCTTCTTCGATCTCCCAATCATTGTAGGGAGCCCTAGATACCTCTCATGCTTTTCAACTTTTGCAACCCCCACCAACTCCTGGATCTCCTCTCGGACCTCCATCGCCACATTCCTGCTGAAAGATAGCTCAGATTTCGCAAAGTTTACCTGTTGACCCGACGCTTCTCCATAGATTCGGAGGATGCTCATTATTTCTGAGCCCTGTTGATAGTTAGCCCTTGCGAATAGGATACTATCATCAGCAAAAAAGAGATGGGATACCGTAGGTGCTGACGGAGCAATCCAGATACCATGCCACCGCCCCTCCTCCTCACTCCTCCTTATTAGCCCTGAGAAAGCTTCAGCACGAATAAGGAAAAGATACGGGGATAGAGGGTCGCCTTGCCTGAGCCCCCTCTCTGGCACAAATATCTGGGTTGGAGATCCCTTCACCAACGCCGAGAAAGTAACTGATGTTACACACCGCATCACCCTCCTGTGCCACTCCTCATGAAATCCCATCTTGTCTATACAATGATCCAGGAAACCCCACTCCACTCTATCGTAGGCTTTAGCCATATCCAGTTTGAGTGCCATGATGGAAAAGCCGATGAAATTTGAGAAAAATAATTTCAATAATATGTATTTTATTTTATTTTTTTAAAAAAAATTTAGAGAAGTTGAAGATGGTCTGGCACCCAGTCTAGCTTCTAACGTGCAATAGGGGACAAGCTAATTAAACAGAGGTGGATCTAAATGAATATATAGCTGAGGAAAAGAAAGGGTAGAATTTGATAACCAATTACACAACATTTGACTTCGTCGTAGATATATAGTACAGTAGTATGTAAATAATGCAAACTACTCCGTATAATTAAATTTATTTTAGAAAATTTCAGCTCTATTGTACGAGGCTAGATACTACATTAAATGAATGCTAGTACTGTATTAACTTATTAAGGCTATACCGAGGGACGATTTGATATCTAGTAAGTACTACTCTCTATAGATTTGACTTTATTTATTCATACAAGGTAAAGATTTGGGGTGGTTAATCGTGGTTAACCCAATACTCAAGCGCGTCCTAACGGACTTTGGGACACGGTGTTCGACAAAAGGCGAGGAGAGTCCAAGGTGTGCCAACTTATCAGCTATCTGATTCCCCTCCCGAAAAGTGTGCGAGAAGATGACACTCTCAAAAGCACGACAAAGGCTGAGGGCATATGAAATTGTCATCTTGATCTCCCATGGGCACTGCCACATTCCCTTCATGACATTCATCACGGTCAAGTAATCGCTCTCCACCTTGAGACGAGAGAAACCCCTCTTTGTAGCATCCAAGAGACAAAATTGAAGATCAAGACACTCCTCTTGAACAGGGAAACCATGTCATCCCGTGGGAACAGGGAAACCATGTCATCCCGTGGTTGTGGGCACCACATTAGAGGTCCGCCCCCTGGATATCACGAATGACAAAACCAGAAGCAGCAAGACCCGAGCCAACTGATGCACCATCAAAATTGAGTTGCACAAATCCCTCGTTAATTAGGTTTTTTCCATTTTACAACTTTATGCTTTTTCGTCCTCTTTTGGTGGATATTTGATCTTTTTGTCTCCATCTCGTCTTTTTGTTCCTCAGTTTGTGCTTTTCTCCAACTTGTCCTGTATTGTTTTATGTTTTTTTATCCAGTCTTCCACCTTTCTAATGCCATTGTTGTCGAAAAGGATTCTATTTCTCATTTACCAAACTCCGTAAAGAGAAAATGCCAAAATCAATTTCTGCTCCATTGATAGTTTGTAAAGAACTCCGTTATTATATTCTTATATGGTTTGTTAGCTTTGATAGTGTTTCAGATTTTATGCTCGATCTGTCTATCCATTCTCCCAATAAAGGTTAAAATAGTCTGACATTCTGTAAATATGTAGGTAGCCTCTTCTTCATTATAATTGCATAGAGGGCATTTCAACGCTACATGCACTCCTTTACTTTGTAATCTGGCTTTCATTGGAGTTTCATTTAGTAGGTTTTTCCATAGGAAGTTTTTTTTAATCTTTGGAGGACATTCAATTTTCCATATCTAATCGAGTGGATCTGAATTGGTTCTTCTGTTTCTCATGATATAATCTAGAGCACTAGCAGTTGAGAACCAACCATTTTTATTAGGTGTTTAGTATAATCTATTTTCAATTTCATTTGTAGGTAAATGAACTTCAAGGATTTTTTTTCAACGATATCCATAGGAAGAGAGTCTTTTAATCTTTCTTTATTTTAGGTTTTATCTGATTTTATGAATTGGTCGATCGTTTTTTGTTCATCAATGTGGTTATGAAGACTTTTTTCTTGAAGGTTACTATCATTGTGTAGTCATTTCTCCTTCCAGAATCTTATGGTTTTCCCGTTTTCCACCTGCCATATTAGACTTGAGCAGAAATCCTCTTTAATCTCCATCTATTTTGCCTATTGCTAGGAGGTGTTCTTTTTTCTTTTATAGTCCCAAATATTCTCATCCTTCAGGTATTTATCTCTAACACTTCGTAATTTTCACCCATTCGTTGTGGTTCCGCAAGTACTTTCCATAATAATTTTATTTGTAACACTTTGTTCATGTCTTTTGTCTTATGTAGTCCTAATCCGCCTACATTCTTTGGTCTGCAAACTTTATCCCATCCGATAAGTGGTTTGTAATTTGAGTCCTTGTTCCAAAAGAAACATCTGTTTAGTCGATCAAGGTCGTTGTGAATACTCGCGGGGAGCATGAAGTTTTGCATAATGTAGCTCACTTTGGCTGAGGTTTGTTTTTACTAGTACCGCTCTTCATTGTTGGGTTAGTTCATTTGCTCTCCATTTTGTTATTTGGTTCTTTGATTTTCCAATGACTTCTTAAAACTTGCTCTTGTTCAATAAATTTGACAAAAAAAAAAGAAAAAGAAAGAAAATTTAAATCGTGTGTGTGTGTGAATATCGTATATCAAGATTTTTTTTTATCAGGTAATAATTCAATGGCCAGACAGACCTAGCTCATCGAGAGGCCGATAAAGTCCGCAGACGGTGAACCGTCAAACATACAATCATAATAATAAATGGTGCAACATAAAGACGGTAAACAAACAGTCACTAGAAGAACAGACGAGCATAATCCATACAAGCTGAGGACAACAAAGACAAAACGGAGCCAAGCGCCATCAAGAGATAACACCGCTGGCCAGCGGTACATCAGGAGTCCCCCTGTGGGCGATGAAGACAAACCTCCGAGGAAATTTCCGGAATACGGAGTCGCCATGATGCACATCGCCACGACCCCAGCCAGACCCGACACCAGACGCACGAGCCCCAACTCAGATCAGAACCGCCAAGAACAACCAGAATAACTTCCGTGAACCACCCTCATAGAGAGCGCACCTGCAAGCCCTTTCGGGAATTTGTCAAGACCCTTTCGGGATTTAGACTACCCTTTTGGGTGGGTTTACACCATATAAATATATAAAAAGGGAACAACCCAATTTATTTATATATTTATAATTTTTCTTTTCTCTTTTTCCAACAACTTAGGGCCCAAGGAAACACTACAAAAAATAAATATATTAGCAACGGCAAATATCCGTCGCCAAAATCTAATTTGCCGTCGCCAAAGATCATTAGCGACGGCATAGCGACGGCAAATCAGCCGTGGCAAATAGTGCCGTGGCAAATTAACTTTGGCGACGGCTAATAGCCATCGCTAAAATATTAAAGGAAATTAAAAAAAAGGGCATGCTTTTTAACCCGGATTCTTTACGCCCGGGCTAAAAAGTCCAATTTTTTTCAAAAAAAAATTAAAATGCACGACATTTGTATAACCAATAGTGATATAATCAGCTAAATTTCACAATAATTATTTACAAGCTGGGCACTCACACGATCAAGTGCACTGAGCATGGGGATTTTACAGTGTCTTCAACACCAAAAACTATTTACAGATTACACTAGATGACTTAATCGGGCCTTATTTATGTACTTGCCTATAGTTTACTTATAAAAGACAACCAAAATAAGGGCGTGCACACGCACTAGAGATTCAATTCGAGGGAGTTATTGATGTGGTTGCAGTTCTGTTACACGTTCAGCGTTTAGGAGTGACAACAATCCAACATGCTTGATTTTCTTCGCACCAACATCGGTTATTCCTCCGCTGTAAATTTAAAGGGATTGGAGGTTTAATACACCAAATCAATGGAAAAAATAGAGCAAGCTAATATAGCAATTGCAAGCAACATGAACAAGTACTCATTCCCAAACCCATTGCAAAATAGTCAACTATTAGATAAAAGTAATTTGAATGCTGATGTTAAAAATAATTAGATAATATTCGTAAGCAAAGGTTTTACTTTGTGTTGATGTGTGTGTGTGAGGGGGTGTTGATGTGTGCCAATTTGAACAACATGCAAGGAAATTAAAATAAGAATCTTGAATACCTTCCTCTTCCTATCATCCAGAGGTTGGACTTCAATGGCAAGGTATTCTTATTGATCTTCCATGTAGAGTATTACCTCGGTAATAAGCCATTTCTCCGAACTCCAAAGATGCTTAAATAAAATCTGCAACTAACAAACTATGGAAGATCATGTTCCTTCTCAAACATAGAATGCTAACTTGAAAGAATCTACCCCTTATATCTCAAGATTCACATCAATGTTTCATATGAGTCTGGATTCACTTTTAAAAAGGCCATGGATTACAGATGCAAGAAGAATAACAGATTTGATTACTATGAAGCAACATACTAAGTTACTAACATGACTTAAAGTAAATAAACAAGACCATCTATTGAATATCACGAATCAATGTGGCATTTATGGATATTTTAGAGGATTTGTGAATTCAAGATCTTTTAGATGCATCACCTAAATGATGACACATTATTCAGTTAGTACTTGTTTCCACCTTGAATAGCCTTTTACATGTAGCCCTGTCCACCATCATTAATCAACAATTGGGCATTCACATATACAAACTCAACCGCACAAAGTGCACTTTACATCTCATGCTTAATTTACTATACATTTGTGCAAAACCAATATGGAAAAAAAAGTATTAGAAAGAGCAATACTGGACATATACGAGTTACATATTCAAAAGCAGCCGCAAAACATAAGTGAACCATAAAATGGGGCGAATAACCTTTCATGTATTGGCATGATTGATATGTTCTTTCTCCCTAAAATATTAATGCAAGACAATTTGATACTAAGTTATACTTTCTACCAAGTAAGGATTAAAAGTTGAAAAGAAAACTATTTCATTATCGACAAACTGGTTTCTGTAGCCAGAACAAGGCATGAATTCACCATCATAAACAAATAGCAAATAAATCACTTTTAATTGTTTCCAGCCTTGACATTTATTCAAAGATTGAGCAAACCGGCTTTGCCTTAAACGAGCAAACACAATAGATTCGCATAGTATTAGGAGGACAAAATGTGATGCTTTTCATCTTCAAAGATAAGGGAAAAAAGAGATGAAGATAAAGTTTGGTACAAACCAGGAAATTCCTAGCAAGGAACAAAAGATTTTCTAATTATATAAAGCAACCACCACTGCAAACATTTTAAGAGAAATGGTAAGCATTAACCAAAAGCTAAAGAAGAAGAGCAGTAGTTAATCTACTATGACGTACCTGAAAATCAACTCTTCAGTTCCATATTGTATAAAGGTCTTGGACGTGTTTGAATTCTCCACAGACTCCTAAAAAAATACAGCCTAATTATAAAATATGAACGTATATGGAAGAGTGTTACATATATATAGACACAGAATACTAAGATTTGGCATGAGAAGACTTTTAATCTTGACCAGTGGTTTTGACACTAGACAGTCATTAGATAATACAAGCCCATAACAACCATGAATCAGACATACAAAAGAGAGGAGTATATGACTTAAGTTTCAACATGAAATTATTCCACGAGATTCAATACCCAAAGTACTCGTATGCAATTAACTAAGTACATGTAGTGTGAATAAGTTAAATAACTCCATATCTGAGAACGAGTTTTAAGAACCCTAAATTCGCAACTGAAGGTGAACCAGTTTTAAGTACATGTAGATCTTTGAATTAATCTATTCATCCATCAATTTCTTTGAATTAATCTATTGGTCCATCAATTTCACAATTTTATCCAATAAAATCAATCGAAGAGATTTAGATTTATATTACCTTCCAATAGATTCCACAGGGGCAAAGTGGCCTTCAAATCCTGCACCTGAACGAGGTCGGGCTCCTCTCCACTACCTCCTGTAACCGCAGGTAGGTTCGAAACTGAAGCCGTCGAACCTGTCGATTCGAACGAGGAGTTCATCTTCGGAACAATCGACTCTGAATCGCCCAAACCTAAATCCACCATGCCTCCGGACTTGTACTCGCTCTCTCCCCCGTAAGACGAGCTCGTAGACCTCTTCTCCCTAGATTCTATCCTCGCACTCCTGATAAAATCAAAGAACCACACCTTGGATCTCGAATCGTAATCGCTGGAATTTGTCTGATTTGGTAACCAAAAAGTGGAAGTACCGGAAGCGGGATGGGGTAGGAGAGAGGGTGAGGTTGTCCTCATCTGTGGTGATTGAGATGAGCGAATCTACAAGAAGGAGTGGCCGCTGAGGAGGGATCGTGACGGGGATCGGGAGAGGTGAGACGTGATGAAGAAGAAGAAGGGAGACGGGAGACGGGAGACTGAGAGAGCGAACAAGGATGGAGATCTAGGTTTTCATGGGAAGCGGAGCGGCTGCCTTTCACTCCCTCTCTTATTTTATCATCAAATTAAAAAAAAAAACTTGAAATAATATTGCTCACCGCCTAACCATCCTTGCCGTCGCTAATCCGTGGCAAAAGTTGTAGCATTGGCGACGGCAAGCATATGCCGTTGCTACCTACCGTGGCAAATATAATTTTTTTTTGTAGTGAAATGCCTTGGGGCCCAAGCACCAACACCGGGCCTCCTCGGGCCCAAGCAATGTCCTTAGGGCCCAAGGAAGGTGATGTGATGACGCCGAATGACACACAGGACCTCAGCCAGCACCAAAGGTGGGAAGGCCGACCCAACCGAGGGAAGAGGTGAGGCTAGCGCCACCATCAGACCACCCACACAGCAAGAGAACGGGAAAACCACTGGCGGAGAAGAACCGAAGCCGAGGCCATAAGGCAAACAAATGGAGAGAAGAGATCGACGATGGGGAACCAGTAATCGGGGCTCGCCACCGGCAGCGAGGACAACAATGTCGTCGTGGAGGAAAGTCACCAACCCAGAGACGAAGATGCTGATGGAGGAGAAGAAAAGAAAGGAAGGAGACAACAGCGCGGCACCGTCGACAACAACCAATCTCCCGCTCCCAAACCGTCTACACACAGATACTCAATTCCACCAACAAGGGAGAGCCGACCAAACGAAAGGCCAGTGACCCAAACCAGAGGGCGAAAGCAGACGAAGACGCGAGGATAGATTTACACACGATGGGGAGATCCATGTGACAATCAGAACCGAAAAACCTCAAAATTGGGGAGAATTTCTCTAAAGAAGATGAGCAATAGAAAAAGCCCCAATTTAATTATATCAACAAATACACAAAAGAGGGGATTCAAGAAGGGTAAGAACCCTGGATACACAAGTGGGTGAAATTCTAGAGAGAGGGGCTCCCCTCTCTCTAGAACCCTGGATATACAATCATATTGATCAAGATATTTGATATCTAGTGTTTAATATAATTTGATATCGATATGACTTAGGGCATGTTTGGAAAGGATATATATAGATATAGGATATAGGTTATATGCATGCGATATTGATATCTATATCTTATATCCCTTGTTTGGAAAGGGTATATATATAAATATCTGAATTTAAAAATAAAAAAATCAGACCACCACTCAACATATGCAAACCTTAATTCGAGAACAACAAAAAAATGGTCCTAATTTTCGAACAAATTAGAGAACCCCTAATGTTCAAACCCTTATTCGAATAGAATAGACAAATGGGTTCAAGATTTTCAAATCGAATAGAAGCTTTAGGGTTCAGAAATTCAAATAGAACCCCTAAGCTCGTTCCTAATTTTCCAAGAAGGAGAACAGATGCGTTTCGAATCAAACAAGCCCTCAATTTCGAAAAAAAATTCGAACAAAAATTTCGACCAGATGCAAACAGATGCAAATCAAAAAAATTTCAAACAGAAGTAGTGGTGAAAATTTCGAACAGAAATAACAAATGCAAGAAGGAGATTAGAGATCGAAGAAGAAGAAGAAGGAGGATGAGAAGAAGAAGAAGAGGAAGTCGCTCAGTCGCTCGTACGTCCCTCTTAAGATGTCTATAGCCCCCAATTTTTACAGATATCAAAAACTAAAAACTCTCATAGACTTAGTATATGAGGATATAGGATTGATATCTATATATCAATTTGGATGAATGTATCAAACAAGGTATATAGATATTGGGCTTTCTATACTCATAGCATATATATAATCATCCCAAACAAGCCCTTAGATCGATATCAAATTTCATACTTTTTGGCCTACTTCTAATTTAGAGAAAAATATCACCTGATATCAAGATATCTCCCAATATCGATACCTAATATGTAGATATCAATACCAAAAAGTCCTAATTACTCTACTCCATATTAAATACCGTGTACCTATACATGACTCAAGAGAGATAAAGTGTAGTGCATATAGTAAAATATAGTAAAATAAGTTGGTGCAAATAGCAATACAAACTTTTTGAACGGAGTGAGTACTGTATTTCGTGTTCAGCTAGGCTTTCATGGTTGTCAATGTCAAGACAAACTTGTTGTGCTGCTTGATATATTTCAAATGCATATGCAAATTGATAAGAACAAACTCAACGAGAAAAGGATTAAAAATCAAGTATACTCCGCACTTGTCTCTAAAGGACAAATAGACGACGTGAAGGCTGATATTTGGAGATCATGGTCGGTCACCGTGCTCAAGGAAAACTTATATGTGAAGAAGAATTGGATATCAATATGCGGTTTAAAGCTAGAGCAAGAATATCATGGAGAAAATGATCTTGATTCGTTCATATTAGTTTCTTTTAAAAGTATATTATTTTTTTTTCCTTTCTTGTCATTCTTAGAGTTAGAGGGTGTATCATGATTTTTTTTTTATGTAACGAGGTAGGAAGGTGTGGATTTGTACAATGTTCTAAAATGCGTTAGGAGGTCGCTAGGTGAAAGGTGGTTGCCTAGCTTCTAGGCGGCTAGTCGGATCCCTAGACGGTGATTAGGCGGATTTAGAACAAATTTGAGTATTTCTTTATATATTAACGTATAACATATCTCAATAATTCATATAATGTAATAATAATACATAATATCACTCATTAACCCAAATTAGTGGTGCTTAACTAACACTAAAGTAAATAAACGCAAAAGTACGCATCAGACTAGCGAGTCAGCGACTCTAAACCTCGTAAAATCCAAAACCATAGGTTTGACTAAAAAATAAATACATTCCAAATTGGGGACTAATAAAACTTTAAATTAACTAATCGATCACTTGCCTAAATGCTAAAACTGAACAATTGTGCGCCAACCTAAACGAGTCGAGACGGCACCTAGGTGGTGTCGAGGCATATTTTTATCTAGAGAACCGCCTAGGCTTAAAAATTCTCAGGTGCCTTTCCATCGAATGCCTAGACGCGATTTTTTGAACACTTGTGTTTAGAGTTAATGTCATCCTACGTGCATTGTGAAGTTATATGTGGTGCTCATTCTCAAATATTGTTTCTTCATCTTCAAGGCCAGTTGCGAGAGTGGGTTCATTGGTTGGTTTATTTATTTATTTTTGATTAGATAATTCGGGTAGTGTAGGCTACCCGATAATATTGGTTGGTTTATTAATTGTAAGTTGTGACTTAGGTATATTATAATAAAACAATTAGATTTATTCAAAATCCTCCCAAGATAAAGAAATATGATTTACTTTCATCCCACATAGTTAGTTGGTTGTTAGCGAGTTTCCATCTTTAAAAAAGACTTGTCCTCTAGAGCTACATCTCTCATTCTTTAAAATAGGACAGAATTAGAAAGAAAAAATCTTCCCAAAATCTACAACATTATTCATAACATAAATGACTTTTGAAATCTTTGAAATTGGAAAGTCGTTGGAATTTAACTAGTTAAAATAATTTTGAGAATATGTTTTTTATTTTCTCATTTTATACAAACAGTTGGAGATGGGACTTATAAATCCTATAGAAAGTATATAAAATTACACAAAGTAACCAATAAACTAGGGCACTTAGATGAGGTAACTAAAACAAATTAAATCCATAAACTAGGACTCCTAGATGAACTTATAAAATCCTATAGAAGTAACCCGTAAACTAGGGCACCTAGATGAGGTAACTAAATCACATTAAAGTACAAATTGAATCTATATGTGCATTAAATTCATTTTTTTTTACCATTGGTATTACAAATTCATTTTTACACCCCCATTTTCTACTATTGGCATGACAAAGTAATTTTATTTTATTTTTTTGGAATATTCCGCGTGGTGCCCTCGAGATTTTGAAAAAATGTACGTATATGATAACCATACTGTGATTTAATATTGAAAAATCGATGTTTTAATTAAAAAGATCTACAAAAATGATATTATTATATATTATTTGGGGAAACACTTTACAACATTGTATATTACATTGAATCTTTCAAAAAACAATTTTTATAATGCACATCTTCTTAGAGATAATCCAACCAATTTTTTTCAAAATCTTACGTATTTAATTTTAAAATGTTCATATCAGTGATTAGTTTTTATTTTTAAGGAAAAGTGGATAAAATTAATACAAATATTTTCCATAAACCAATATTAATACAAACTTTGAAAATTTCTAAACGATATACAAATTATTCCACATTAAAAAACTTCGATAAGAGACAATTTTCTGGCAAATTTTTTTTTTATAAGGTAAGAATTCGAGCTCAGTTATACCTGAAACTCGATGGCCGACAAGTCGGCAGATGGAAAACCGTCATAACAAACAAACGAAAACATAAACAGTGCAATACACAAGCGGAAGCGCATCCTACAAGATAAAACTAGGCGAAACTAAATCAAACACGTTGAAGCGCATCCTACAATTTTCTGGCTAATTGTTTTGATATGGAAACAGCGGGTTGATGGCCATATCATTGGGTGACCAAAATTTTAATTTTTATAAAAAAAAAACTAATTTTGAGTATAGATTGGATTTTATAGTTAATATAATTATCTAATTTGTACCCAATATTAGCCTTTTTTTAAAAAAAAATATAGTTAATTGGGTATTTAATGATATGATCTACACCATGAGTACGTCCCCGTGGACGATAAGATGAACCTCTAAGGAAATATTCGGAACACGAAGTGACAATGATGCACACCGCCACAATCCAGACAGACCCAACACTGGATGCCAAAGCCCCAACTTAGACTAAGACCACTAAAAAACAACCAGAAACGCATCCGAGAACCACATATGGTGCCAATAATAATGATAGTGCATGTAACAAATCCGTTAAATTCCCACCTATATAAACCATTACCCAAACCCATCCATCATCCAAAAATCCTAAACCGAACTCCTAAAACCTCTCCATATTAATATACCAATCCAGCCATCCTACAACTACATTAGAGCGAACCCTACAAATCAAACCATGAAACCAGCCACGGTGATCCTCGCCATCGCCGTGGCACTAGCCCTAGCTTTCGGCCCCGCATCCACTTCTGGCAAGCAAGAGGTGAATGCCTTGGCGGACCCCACTGCATCCACGAGCCTGAAGAAGTGGTCGGTCCACCGCCCTAAGCCGGGCAACTACTGCCGGCACAACGCAATGTGTAAGGACAAAAGCTGGCGCGCGGGCTCCAAGCGCGACTGCTGCTTCAACCATTGTGTGGATGTCGAAAACAACCGCAACCACTGTGGCGCGTGCAGGCATAGGTGCTACTTCAACGAGGCGTGCTGCGGCGGGCGGTGCGTCCGTCTCTACAATGATAAGCGGCACTGCGGTGCGTGCTACCGCGCGTGCAAGCACGGTCGCCGCTGCGTCTATGGGATGTGTGACTACGCTTAATTCAGATTCCATTCGCATTAATTTTTCTATCTTAGAAATTTAAAGCATGAGAAAAATAACTAATTGTATTTCGTAATTACTTGCTCCATATTTTTCGGTATGAAATAATTGCTTCATTTTATGCATGAAATAGTCTTTCATTTGGGATCGGATATACCTATACGTTGTGTAGAACCCTATTGATGCATATATATATATATATATGTTGGTAACCGAGATTC
This sequence comes from Persicaria maculosa, assembly GCA_963922045.1. NCBI lineage: Eukaryota > Viridiplantae > Streptophyta > Magnoliopsida > Caryophyllales > Polygonaceae > Persicaria > Persicaria maculosa. Next base: position 55,936,552 of record OY998258.1, on the reverse strand, counting down.
GAAGGTAACGAAAATGATTTGAGCGGAAGCGAGTGATATATAAGCGAGATACTCATCAAATATGTAAGAATGAACACCAAGATTTTACGAGGTTCGGCAAAAAATTGCCTACGTCCTCAGGGCCTCAAGAATTGGCCGAATCCACTAAATAATCGTTCAATAGAGGGTACAATCAAGCAGGCATGCAAAGAGAACCCTAGATCTAGCATGTATGAGTATCAGAGATAAGGGAAGAAGAAGATCCCCTTATGTGGGATAACCGGAGATCGAAGAACTCTTCGATTCTCCAAACCCTAGATCTCCAGACGCGGAGGAAGCAACCACCCAAGCCAGGAGCTACGCTGCGCCACCACCAATAGATCTCCGAGATCAACCAACACCTTAGTCTTCACAGCCGTCGGGGAGGACCCTAGAGATTGAGACCAAACCCTAGAACCCTTTGAGATCATTTGTGAGGAGACGGAGGAGAGAGAGCTAATCTGATCGATCAATCAAGGAGCCGAAGAGAGCTTTTATAGCTAGGTCACCGGCCCACAAGTGAAGCCAAGGCAAAACGTGGCGCTTCAACTCAACCGGGAATGGGCTACCAAGGCTCACTCCAGCTTCTGGAGATTGGGCTCGGATGTGGGCTTTAGCCCAAACAGATTTTTTCTTCCTATAACATATCATACATATACATTACACTATAGGTTATACACTATACTCCACTATTGTCCATTAAACTCGTTAGAGGATCAAGTCGATTTCTTGGCTCAATACAACTCAGTCGAGTTTAACTACAACCGTGCATCCATGTATACTTAAGTATATAATATATATGTTATACTTATATGTATACTCATCATACACACATACATGATACAAGCACATAACAATATTACATGCAACATATATGAAAGCAAGACATAGGGAAATAAAGACATAACATTACAATATATATGTTGAGCTTGATTATTATTTGCATGCACTTGATCGAAAAATCCTTCTAATTGTCATTGAACATATTATTAATTAGGATAATTCTATTCACACATCCATAAACACAATCGAAACCCTAATTCTATTGAGTTCAATTGCAATCAATCAATTTATCTACTTTACAAATTAGGGTTTCAATTGGGGAAGATTGAAAATCCATGCAATTCAACTTGAATTTGGGGAAGATTGACAATCAAAGACACAAGGGGGTCGATTGAACCAAAACGTACGTAGCACTATTACATTAATACGTACCAACTAAGTTGATCTTTAATGTGGTCAAAATTAGGTGTTTCGAGGGACCGGGATGAATCCAAAGTCGTGGTGAGGAAACATAGCTACATTAAATCAAAACCCCAACATAAGGAGAAGGTGCACAAATCTAATCGCAACCATGCCTAAAATCTACAACCCTCATCAACCGACTAGAAACCTTTCCCAATCTCATGAATTTCAAAGATTAAAAAAGGGTGTGGTGTTATTTAGTAGCAAACAGAAGAAAATTTGATCTTTTGGCAAGGGTATTTGAGTCGTTTCATGCATTTTTAAGTGAAATCATAATATAAATTAGGGGTGCAAGCTAGGATGATTTTATGCTAATATTTGTTTTTAAGGGGTAGTTGTATGTAAGGAGTAACTATGGACTTTAAATGGTTTTCTGTGATCTATGATCTATCCTATTAATTATGAGCAAATTTTCATAATATAGGCTTTTAAGTTCTTCTTTTTATTTCTCTTTTTAACAATTAGGTCTATTTTTTAGATTAGACTCATCTCTTAAAAGTTGACTTTGATAACTTTTAATACAAGGCCCGGTCGACTTTCAAATATAACACTGCCTTTAATTGTTACTAGTTGCATTCCCTAATTAAGCTACTTTATTAATATACGTTGTTATTTTATATTTGGAATTTTTTTTTTTGTTAAGTGTCCATTTTTAATAATGTATTTTGTAAAATGTTCATTTTTATATTCCCTTTTGTAAAATGTTCATTATGACATTTTTGCTCTTCCGTTCCATTTTTAATTTGACTCCCTTCCTTCCTTCCCATTTTTATTTTGACCATTGACCGGTCAAGGTTAATCAATTTGATAACACAACTTTGGTGATACATGTAAGATGATAAACAAATTTTTTGGTGATAATTTTTTTTTACGAGATTAGTGTCACCACCTTTATTAGTGGTGACACATTCAGTGACAATTTTTTTTTGGTGACATCTTACTTTTTAGAGTTTTTTTTTCTTTTTTATTTTTACGATGTCACTGTCGATCACCACCCCATCGTTGTCATCGCTGTCATCGCTGTCACCATCCCTATCGCTGTCACCACCCCTGTCGCTGTCACCACCCCTATCGTTGTCACCATCCTTATTGCTATCACCACCCCTATCGTTGTCACCACTTCATCGCTGTCGCCACCCTATCGCTGTCACCATCCCTATCGCTGTCACCACCCATATCGCTGTCACCGCTGTCACCACCCTTATCCCTGTCACCACCCCTATCATTGTCATCACCCTATCACTGTCACCACCTCTATCGCTGCCAATTCCCATGTCGCTGTCACCACCCTATCACTGTCACCACCCTTATTGCTGTCACCAACCTATCACTGTCACCACCCCTATCGCTGTCACCACACTTATCGCTGTCACCACACTTATCGTTGTCACCACCCTTATCACTAACATTTTCTTTTGGTGACAACTTTGTTTGTAAAGTGTAAATTAATAATGACGTCATCAACAAAAAAACAGTGTCACCATTATTGTCACCAAAATGGTGCATGTCACAAATAATTATAAAAATTCATCAAGTCGTGGAATCACAATAAATTGATATAATATCACCGAAATATAATGTCATTAAAACACAATATGACTAAATGGTAAAGAATAAAGGTTTGAGCGAGGAGGTTACATTCTAAAAATAATTCCAATGACAGTAGGTAATAGGAAACTTATATAGAGGTGAGAAACATACTCGTACTATTCTCTCTTGCAGTACAAAGCTGATACAATATCAATTCGAACGTTTTTCCATAGTTTTGACCTCTAAGGAGTAAATCAACAGCAAACCTCGACTTAATCGATCACAAACTGAAATTAAGATTTCAGCTCTACATGTCCACAATTGGAGCAAAACAAGCACAAAGCTAAACATTCATTCTAGGTCGATACCTGATAATTTTAATAAAGAGAAAAATGCAATGGTAGTTCGAGAGCATATATAGGAACTGTAATAACAGAAATTTCAGCAACGAAATGGAAATCAACTTAGGAAGACTCACAGTTTAGCAAAAATGAGGCCAGAAATTAAGACACAAACCACCGGAGTATTTGACGCACATGGATGCAGGCGCTGAAAGAATGCGGAAGGAGGAGGAAGACGGAGAGGTCGCGCGCTGGCGTCGCTGGCGTAGGAGAGATCGTGCGGGGTTTGGATGAGGCGTTCTTCTCTGTCGCCAGATCCACCGCATCTCCTCCCCATCGATCTCCCCACGCGATTTAGTTTCCCACACCTTCCTTCCAGTTCGCGTCGATCCACCGCATCTTCTCCCTCGTCGATTTCAGTATTTGACGCACATGATTTCAGTTTCCCACACCTTCCTTTCAGTTCGCGCCGATCCCCCCACCCGATTCTCGTTCTCCAAACCAAACCCTAGGTTCCTACGAATCTCGTTGTCTTCGACGTTGAGAGAGAATTCAAAACCCTCGATGTCTCCGGCGGCCAATGAGGATGAATTGGAGCCGGCGCCGGCGATTTCGGCCCCTTTCTCGGCGATTAAAACCACGAAGAGTAGTACCGGTGAGGAATCAGAGTCGGAGAAAGAGAGCTTCAACCAGAATCGCGATTCTCCAAAATTAAATTACATAAGGTAGGGGTAAAAGGGGGCTTTCATAAAATTTGTGGACATTTAACAAAATTGTAGGTTTAGGTGGACAATTAGCAAAACTAATACACAAAAGTGGACATTTCCCCAAATAATTTCTTTATATTTGTATGAAATTAAAGTTAATTGTATTTCATAAAGTAGAATAACTACATATATACAAGATCTAAGATGTATACAAACTCCATAAGAAAGTTCTATTGCATAGCTCTTTCTCCCACCTTCCTTCTACCACTCGTTTAAAAATCCCCAAATTGTAGGTTTAGGTGGACAATTAGCAAAACTAATACACAAAAGTGGACATTTCCCCAAATAATTTCTTTATATTTGTATGAAATTAAAGTTAATTGTATTTCATAAAGTAGAATAACTACATATATACAAGATCTAAGATGTATACAAACTCCATAAGAAAGTTCTATTGCATAGCTCTTTCTCCCACCTTCCTTCTACCACTCGTTTAAAAATCCCCATGGTTATTAGGATCCTTATCCGGATCTTACGATCCTACGATTCTCGGCAAGGTTTTGATCCAAATCGGGTATATAGACTCCTTCGTGCTAGGATCTACCTAGGATCCTATGAGATCGTGTGGGATCGGTAGGATCTATCGATTCTAGAAAAAATATCCGATCCTAGCATAAATCATATTTGTGTAATTGTGCTTGTTTTGTTTGGATATTGAGCCTTCTGGATATGATGGGCCTTTTTATTTTTTATTTTTTTGGCAACCCATCTCCTTAGAAATTGAACGAAGAAGAGTGAAGACGTTGAATTGAAACCCTAAGCCCTTTCTTTCGTTACTCAACTCGACAAATCCACGTATGAGCGCCTGAAATTGTTCATGATTTGGTTAATTGTGATGATGACATTTGAAACTATCACTACAAGAAAAATGGCCTATCGCAACGACAAAAGTCGTTGCGATACATGGGTTATCGTTGCAATAGCCACATTTCGCAACGACAATTGTCGTTGCGGTGTCGTTGTGTAATTTATTTATAATTGCATTCTAAGGCATGTTTAGAAACTTGGGCTGTGTTTAATTGTTGAATTGCGTAAAAGGCCCGACATTCCTTTATAGCATGAATTGTTCTTTATTCGTTCATGCTGAGTTATAAGTATGTGGTATTAAGATTTTTTTGAAATATCCATACTAGTCATTTTGTTTACTTCATCCACTTTAATTCTTTAATGTTCTAAAGTGGATAAAAATGAGTTGATCACCGAAATGTGGACTTGTGATTTTAATTGTGATAGGGTGTGACTTTAATTGTGATAGTGTGTGATGTGATTATAAATAAAATTATTATTAAAATGGTAAAGTCAGGTCAAGGTTTCTAAGCCTTGCTCTATAAACATTTCATGAAATGCCCATTCGAACTGCAGATTTCTCGAATGGATACACTTTACCCCAGTGGGGTAATTTAGGCCTTCTTGCCAGTGTACGGCAGAGGCTGGTACCACGTGTTCTAAATGAAATACTTTATATCCTAATAAGTGATGTGTGTGTGTATGTGTGTGTGTAACGATGATCACTATTATTTTTCGATATCATTTTCCATCTTTATTGGAAATATGATTCTTCAGAGATTCAGTTTCTTAGTTATCTAATGTTATTGGACTATCCTATTCCTATTTCTTTTAAGTGTCCAGAGATCCACATAAATTACTCCCTTCCTCGTCATTTGCTAGTTCTTCACCGAACTAACCAACCGTGTTGTGTATTGGTTGGCTGGTGTGCTTCGCCTGCATGCGTTGTACATCAGACTAAATTTTGCAGGTTATGGAAAAAGGCCTTGAGGAGTTGAAGTTGAAGGAATAAAGATTTTCAAGCTTTTATTGTATAATTACATCTTTCGGTAAATGAGTTTTCTGGTTTAATTCAGTTTCTTTTGTTTGATATGTTGAACACAGATATATTTACATTTTCGAAGCAATAGCAGTTACTTTGTAATAAAAATAATATTCGTGTCTTCCGCTGGTATTCTTTTAAAATTATTTATTTATCCTGTTGTTTATGGGAGCATGGTTGCATGTCCCTATTAGCCTAAGGTAATTATGAGACCATTAAAGTCTGCATAATTACTGGCGCTGCAACATTCCCTCGTTTATAGAAGGGGGTGTTACACGTTGCGGGTCAAGGCGTAGCTAAAGGCTATTGCAACGACATTTGCCGTTGCGAAAAATACAACTTTTTGCAACGACAAAGTTCGTTACAATACGTTTGTCGTTGCTAAATGCGTTTATCTTGTAAAATAATGGTAAGTTTTTGGAACAAAAAATGTCGTTGCGATTGCCATAACTGTATTGCAACAACAACGGCGTTGCAAAAGACGTATAAAATTCGCAACGACAATGTTGTTGCTAAAGGCGTTTACAATTTCCTGTCAAGTAATATATATATCTTTTGCAACAACTTTTTTGTTGCAAAATGATCTACTATGATAAGGTAGATAATTTTGCAATGACAAATGTCGTTGCAATAGACTATATATAAAAATAAATACAATCTTTCGCAACGAAAAAATTGTTGCGAAATAGTCTTTGGCAACAATTTTTTTTGTTGTCGTAATTGATTTTTTTGCAATCCTCTATTTGAATACACAGCTCCTGTAGGTTCCGCACAACACATTCATTTGTACCAATACATTCATTGTACGCAAATACATAGACTTGACTTCCTTTTAATCGAGTTGCCCACAAAACCATACAAAATTTACATGTAATTTGGTGTAAACTATTGCAGACCAAATCAAGCAAAAGAAGGCAGTTATAAAGCAAACACCATACAAGCAAAAATCAGTTTTGCACACAATCTATATCAATCTGAAATTCATACAACAAACAAGAATTTTTGAAGCAGCAAATCTTTGTGCTAATCTGCAATTGAAAAAGAAACCATACCTTGTAGCCAGATCTGCACACAATCCGTGAAGCCAAACCCTCAAGTCGCAACACCAGGAAGCCTTTGACCGCTCAGGCCCTCAACCCTTAAACGTTCACACCCTCAAGCCCTCGAGCAATAGCACCTCTAGCGATCTGTCGACACACCAGCCCCTAACCGCTCACGCCCTCAGCCCCTAACCGATCTGTCGACAGAGCAGCACCTCGAGCAACAGCACCTCTAACGTCTTACCACACCAGCAATGACAGCAAGCACCAGCGAACGTCACTCCCCCAACCCTTCACCAGCGAGCACTCTTCCGAAGGCAGCGACTACATCTTCTGCACCAGCGAGCATCGACGGCGAGTCCTCAAACCCTTACCTTCACCAGCTGATAGGACACATTTAGGTAGTGTTAATATAAGCATTTAGATGTGTTTAGGTAGGGTAAAATGCATGAGTTAGAGTAGTTTTCATGTTTTTATTATGTTTCAGTTAGAGTCAGAATCTACGAGTTTTGTGCATGATTTCAGGAGATTGTAAAGAGGTGAACCTAAGCTCGAGCCAATGCTCGAAGATTGGACGAGAATAGAAGAGCACGAGAGCCGAGGAGAGGAGCTAAGCATGAAGAATTGATTGGAGCTGTCCAAACTGGCGACGCTGTATTAAAACGAGTCGTTCGAAGGCTGTATTTATCGGATCGGGGCGTACTTATACTTGTTGGAAAGAGGATTCGAAGACCTACAACTTTCGTGTTTACGACTTTTCCAAATTCAGCCTTGAAAATAGCGAAATCTGGACATGAAGTTGGCTGTTGAACAAGAACTCGGGTGGAGCAAGAACTTGGCCGAGTTTATGTGGTGGTGCACCCGAGTTTTGTGCAAGAAACAGCTGTTACGTGGTGTTAATTTACTTTAATTTTAATTTCAATGAGGGGAACATGAAACGGTGTTCGGTGAAAGAACAGTGGGAGTTTTGGGGTTTTGTTTGTTTGAAGGAACAAAGTCAGTAGGGAGGAACCATTGAAGCCCTTTTGTGATTTCTTTTCAACCATACATCAATTAACCTCCTTTGCTTAGGGAGATTAATCGAAGCTTCAGGTTTTCTATTTCATTGTGAGATTTCTGTTCTTAATACTCCTCTTTGAATATTATCAATTCTTTGCGCCGAATGTTTAGGGTTTTCGTGAATTTTCATTAGCCTGATCAACTGATGCTTGTTCATGACAATCTATAGCTAGATATAGGTAATTACTGGTTGAGTTATCTATATTCTTGAGTAGCAAAGTATAAATCTCTGAAACTAGTTGATTTAGGGATTTGTATAGAGAATTGATTTGCAATTGATGCAATAACTGGTTGTGCGTGTCGATTGCCTTTGTTGATTTCCTTTAGACTTCATCGATTATTGAATTGAATCTTGATAGTTTCAAGATTGTTTGATAATTAGGGTTTTCAGGGTCTGGTTGTCCTGTTAACTAGATTTGATAAAGGAATTGGATTCAAAAGACCTAGTCTTTCCACAACTAAGTGTTCAAGAGGAAGTTATCTATTCGATTTCGATGATCAATGAACAAACCTGATTGCTGAGATTGGTTAACCTAAGCTATTTTTCTTATATTCATTTCCTCAGGTTGATTAGTTTGTTTCTTTTGTTTAATTTTATTTCTAAATTAGTTAGTTCAACCCATCAAAATCCCCCCTCTTCGTTTCTTGTTCTTGTTGACACACTTGACTTGCATACAAATCGTTGACTCTCTGTGGGATCGACCCGTACTTGCCAAACTACATTAGTTAGGTTAGTCGGATTTATTTGATAGGATTTAAGGCGACTGAAAATCCCTTGTCACCAGCGAACACCGCTTTCAACACCAGCGAACACCGCTTCCGCACCGGCGAACCTTCGCGCCCTCCTCTCTGGACGCCCTTCACGCCCTTCGCCAGCAACCCAAAGCGCCTCCTCTCTCGACGCCGTGAATCGAAAGAAAAATTAGGGTTTGTGAGTCGATTCAGCAGAGGTAGTCGCTTGAACAAGATTGGGAACAATCGGGACGGGAGAGAATTGGGGATTTGGGGTTCAATTTAGGGATTTATTTGATTTATATTTTTTTCTATTCCAATTAATTTTGTATTTTTTATATAATTTTTTTTATATATAGCAACAATATCTTCTTGCCATATTTCTATTCGACTTTTAGCAAGAAAAATTGTCGTTGCTAAAAATAACCTAGTGTACAGCAATGACCAAAGACGTTGTTGCGTTACCTATGAAATTTCTACTGCAACAATATTGTTGTTGCCTAAAATTAAACCCAAATTTTAAGCCACCCCGCCAAATTACAAAGGAGCGGCAAAATAAAATTACAATTAGGGCAACGACATATTTTAGTCGTTGCAAAAGATATTTTTTGCAACGACAATAAATTTGTCGTTGCTAAATGTCGTTGCGATAGCCCATTTTTCTTGTAGTGTATAGATGACATTAGATATTTGGATATGTGATTTATCTCTTGTATGTTTGTCATATTTTAAGATATTATCCTTATATGGTTGTCACCTTTTGAGACATTATTCTTGACAAATTATGAATATTAAGTGCTTATTATTGGACTATTTTAGTTACATAATCTGTTTAATGGAGGAAAAGCTTAGTTTTATTTTAAAATTAAGGTATTTGTTATAGGATGGTTTGTTTTAATTTTATTATTTATTTTATTTTTAATTTTTGTGTAGGATCTTACGATCCGATCAAACGCCCTTGTCGTTGGAATCCAAAACATATCAATTGCAGATCCGCCAGAAACAGAAACCTCATATTCCTCTCCTTCATGATACAGACTTAACCTGTTTATGCCCGGGGGGGGGGGGGGGGTTCCAACACGACCCGACCCGGATAAAATCAGTGGCCTGAGATTAAAAAATGGATGAAAGAATAATTGCATAAAATAAATATTAATATCAAAATTTATAAACAAAGGAAAAGAAAAAACAAGCACACTTACCCCCCCCCCCCCCCCCCCCCCCACACACACATTTTCAATTACTCAAGCCATGGCATTTTGAAACAAATCAATTTACTTCAATTAAAAGCTTATAAAAGGAAATAGAACAAATTAAAGTGACAAACAATCATGAAAATTAATAAGCGGTGGCATCTTTCTTATTTATTTTTGAATGATTCTTTCTTTGACATTTCATCAAAGAGGTAGAGCCGTAGAGGATAGCTCACCAAAAAAAAAAAAAAAAAAAGAGGTAGAGGATAAATTGTTACTTGGATAGACCATCCTACAACCCATAACATAAATAATCCACCACCACAACTCAAGCATTTATTCCTTACAACTTACAAGCTAAGATTTTTCTTTTAAATAATACTGTATAATATTGTATTATATATGATCTCTATAACAAAAACTTATTTCCAAGCTAATAAATACAAAAAAAAATCTGGATAAACAATTGTATGACAACCTTCTATTTTATAGAGATTTAATGTTTGTGAGAAAGCTTGATTGTATTCATTGACAAAGGGAAAATATATAGGGTTACAATGCTTGGAGATCAAGGATCTCCTAAGATAGGATATACATAAAAAGATATACAAAAGATATGTTTCTATCCTAATACCCCCCGCAAGCTCATGGCGGAGGACGCACATGAAGCTTGTCACGAAGTGTAGTGAACCGGCCACTGCCAAGGGCCTTGGTGAAGACGTCTGCAGTTTGATCCAAGGAGCGAATGTGACGGACTACAAGGTCACCAGCCTCCACTTGTTCTCGAACAAAGAAGTAGTCAATGCGAATATGCTTGGACCGCTGATGGAGAATAGGATTGGCAGACATGTACGTGGCACTGAGGTTGTCACAGAGGACAATGGGAGAGCCTGCGACCGGTGCCTGTAGCTCAACTAGTAGTTGGCGAAGCCAAAGTAGTTCGGCTGCAGTGAAAGCAATGGCACGGTACTCGGCTTCAGTGCTAGATCGAGCGACCACCTTCTGCTTTCGAGAAGACCAACTGACAAGATTACCACCATAAAAGATGGCAAAACCGTGTTAAGATTGGCAATCATCCATGTCTGAGGCCCAACCAGCATCGGTGAAGGCAACTAGGTGGGTGTCGGTGGCGGATCGGAGACACAGACCATGAGATATGGTGCCTTTGAGATAGCGGAGAATGCGCTTGACAGCAGACCAGTGAGTCTCAGTGGGGTTATGCATAAATTGACAAACCCGGTTGACGGCATAAGATATCTCTGGACGAGTGATGGTGACATATTGGAGAGCATCAACGATGCTCCGATATAAATAAGGATCGGCTAGGGGGTCACCTGATTGAGTGAGGCGAGATCCAGGTTGGCAGGAGAAGCAATAGGACGGGCATATGTGTTGATAGAGGAAAATCGAGAATGCAAATAATATAGAAATAAATCAGAGCAAACTAGATTACGTCCCTTGCAAATAATTACAAGACCTCCTCCTGATGTAGCAGCGGGAAGTCAGGATCGATCCACGAGGAAGCGTGTCAGCGGATCCTAGGCAGCGGAGAAATCTCACAGAAGTCGACAACAGAGTGTCCTCGATCTCGACTAGGGTTAGTCGACAGAAGATCGGACAGTCGAACACAGCGCAGCAGCAAGCACAGGGGCTCGTCGATATCGACTAGAGCTACTCGATATCGAGTAGGCTTCTTGTCGACTTCGGTTTGTCTTGTCGATCTCCTGCACAAATAAGCTACAGCGACGCTAGATCGAAGACCAGTAGTCGAGCTCGACCAGGCTTGGTCGAGATCGAGTAGAGCAGAAACTTAAAACGGAAGAAAATAAAGAACAAATGCTTTTGGATTTCGAACTAAACTTAATGTGAAAGGACTTCCAAGATTGGGGTTTGCAACAGCGATAACCAAGCATGCATAAGGCAGAGATAAACAGATAATCATGTAAATTGCATCAAAGGACAAGCTTTCGCCTTTTCCAACAATTAGACAACTCTTTCAAGAAACCCTAATTGTCTCTACTAATTTTATGTTTACAATCCAAGTTGTTAACATGGATCTCCATTAGATGGGTAATAAAGACATAAACAAGTAGTAGATGCTCAAAACATGATAAAAGTCAGATCTTTACCTCAAGCGTGCATGGCTATCGTCGGGCTCGCCCCAACCCTAGAAGTGGGTGGACTACTCGCGCTTCATCGCAAACTTAGACATCATCGATTGAAAGAAAACTAATTGCATTAAAATAAACCAAAGTTTACAACCGCTTGAACCCAATTCCGCTCTCGCTTCACAACTCCAATCGGCCGCTCACTCTCTCTCTCTACTTCTCCTACTTACTTCTCTCTGAAAATTGAATTGTTGTCTTGGAAATTAAATGAAAAACCAGCCCCATGGGCTTTATTTATAGCCTTCTAATCCTTGCTAATCAAGGGTAGAATATATCTATCTATATCTAAAACTATATCTAAAAGCATAATGATGAATAAAAGCAACAAAGAAATTAAATCTAAAATAGGGAAATATATCTAAAAGTCTTAAAGTGGATAGATCTTCTCCTTCCATGATGTATCTTGCTAAATCGGATAGAATTCGGCAAACTTCGAGCCCAAGGAATCCCAATCCGAGTAGAATTGATCAAACCGCGTGACTTGTCTCTGGAAGTCTCCTCGATCTCGACAAAGGTCTACTCGATCTCGAGTAGGATTTTCGGTCGACTGGTGTGGCTCGGCTAGCTGGTCCTCGATGTGACTCGGACATGACTCCTGGCGTTAGTCGATCTCGACGAGAGCTCCTCGATCTCGACGAGTGTGGCTCATCGACTGGGTCTTCTCGGGTGACTCTGCTCGACATGCTCGGACACGGCTTTCAGCTGCTTCGTCGACATCGAGTATGGTCCTCGACATCGAGTAATGTGTCTGGGCGCCAGGTCGGGTACTCTCTTCCTCAGTCTCTTCGGGCAGGCTTTCCTCGACTCCGGTTTGTTCTCCGAGGTATTGTCGATCTCGAGTTGTGGCACTCGATCTCGAGGAGGGTGTGGAGCCGGGTTCTTCGTCTTCAGCTTCTCGACATAGGCTCCTCGATCTTGGCTGGTGTCTAGACAGGGTTTGTCGAGATCGACTAAGGCTAGTCGATATCGAGTAGCTTTGAGCTCCGGTTCCTGCTTCTTGGTTTTCTCCCGAAATGTTTCCATATTCTGCAATATTAAACAGAAACTTATGTAGATCTCCATTTCTGACAAATAAGCATATACTACATAAATCCGACATATTCCCAATCCGAAATATGCAAAATGTAAAGAATATGGAACTAAAATATGCGTAAAGACATGGCTACTTTTGAGACATCAAATCACCCCATACTTAGAGTTGCTTGTCCTAAAGCAATAACCAAACAATAACCAAGACATACAACACATCCTTCAAGTCTTCGCCTTTGTCAAAAGCAACATTTCAAGTAGTAGCAATGTAAGTCAAGTGAATTTAACGTCATCACACATATATGAGCGATCCATAGGCATAGGCAATATAAATCCAACCTCACAGGAATAATGTGTTTACACTCAGCTCTCAATGTGTTTAGGCTATGTAGATCAACTCTCAACTCAATTTAATATACAATCTCATAAACATTGCAATTTAAATATGAATCCACTTCGCAACCAATTATGAAAATGAAACAAGAATTATCAGGAGGACTTCGCTCAATAGAAGTCTTCAAAGAAGATTCTATTCGGCGGGGTTGTAATGGGGCTTGGTAAGAAATAATAAGGTATGGAATTATTTGGCCATGTGGTGCTTAAATAAAATTCGGGAATCAAGACTCCTAAATCTCCAACACAACCAAACTATAACTTTCAATCAACCAAACTCTCCAACTCATCTCAATGAAGAACACAACCTCTCAAACTCAATAAACCTCTCAAAAGTATGAATCTTGCAAAAGTAAAGGAAATACGGTAAATTTGGCTCATGCACTTTATTCACAAACATATGTACTTTTTCTTCTTCTCTTTTTTTTTCTTTTTTCGGATTTTTTTTTCGGAAATAAAAACCAAATAACACTAATAGTGCATTTATAATGTGAGCCAAAAATCCTTTTACATAATATGCATAGCAAGATAAAAATTTAAAACCATCCCATATCTCAATAATTTCAACAATCCTTCCTTCTTGAAATGCAACATAAGCTCATTCTTTCCGCAAATCATCATTCCAACCAACTCTAAGTCTTAGTTCCCAAATGGGGGTCAGGCTCAATTTGGCTAAGGATATTTTTGTGGAGTTCACAGTAAAAGTCTCAGGCTAATGTTCTGGCTTCAAGCAAGGATAATGCAGGGTAGGTAAAGAGAGGATAAAATTGGCTTAAAAGGTGCCTCCATCATTTAATTCTCATCAACATAAACATATAAATGCATTGGCTTTGAATAACTACCACAATATTTAGAGATGCATAGGAAGAGTAAATACACTCAAGAAAGCAGAGGGATTTTTAATGTTCTCCCTATAAGGCCAAAATTCTCACTGAGACAATTTTTGTTGGATTTTAACCTTTAGCTTAGGATCATATGTGCTCAATTTCATCACAAGTTCACAATCCACATAAAAATCATTTTCGAGGACTTAGGCTAAACCTTCCAGACATGCCATATGATTTACATGATCAAGTCACTTATTATTTATCATCATAGGACATCTAAGTTAGGGTATAAAAACTAAAGCAATGCAAAAATTTAAACATGCATATTTTTTTATTTTTTTCGACATTTTCTATATATTTTTTTTATTTTTTTATTTTATGCAAAAATCAAGATTAAAATATGACGAAATATTTAAAAGGCATAAAATTTAAACATGAATGCATAACATAAAAAATTTAAAATTTCACCATGTAAAACCAAAAGCAAGACTAACACATATGATAATGATAATGAGCCCTTCCCCCACCCCATACTTAAAATATACAGTGTCCCCACTGTATAAAATCAAATAAAAACAAGAGTAAAGGAATGAACTCACAGGATAACAAATCGAGGAGGGCGAATCAGGCATGTCGAGTAGACATCTTTGTCGATCTCGAGTACAGTGTACTCGATCTTGAGTAGCTTTTCTGCGTCCAGTGGTTTCTGAAGTCGAGGAGCGTTTTGGCTTGTCGATGTCGAGTTGGCCTACTCGATATCGAGTAGTGTCTGGGCTGCTCCTCCTTGTCGTTGTTGACTTGGCCTTCGTCGATTCTGACTGTTTTCAGGGACTTCTTTATTCCACTTTTTGCAATCCTTATATGCTTGCCGACCTAAAAGTGTTAGATTGCACAAGAAACAAGACTATCCACATGAAATATTCTAAAAGACATAAAACCAAAACCAAAAACAAAAACCAAAAAGTTTAAAAAGTCCCAAAATTCATAAAGTTCTATATACATGCTCTAGATTTTAGAGTCGCTAGGCCGACTTCTCCGTTTGCGCTCAAGGACCACTATTGTGGGGCCCGCTCATGCTTGGCCCTTTTCCTGGATCATCTAGGTCCTGATGGTAGTATGCAAGCTCAGCTGACAGGGGGTTGCTTGCATCATCTCCTTTCTCTTTCTTCTTCTTTCTTCCAGCCCTTAGTTTTTGCAGATTCTCTTTCCACGGTGCCTTATCTCCCCTTAAATCATTGAAAATTTTCTTTATGGACTGAGGGGGAGTAGAATTCATACCTGAACTTACCTTTTCGGACCCAAAACAGAAAACTTTGGGCTTGGGGCTAGTCGAGATCGAGTACTGCTGGTCGACCTCGAGTACAGGGACCCCATACTTAGGCTCTTGGCAAGTCAGTGGCTCAGCAGAGGTTGTCGACATCGACAAGTATTGGTCGAGATTGAGTGGCGCCTTTGTCGAGATCGAGTAGCTCTCGTCGACCTCGAGTACAGTGCTGGCGCTTTCCTCCGCTGTTTGCCTGGTCCCGTGGTTGCTAATGCTTTTCACCTACAGCCAGGAAATTTCCTCTTTTGCAGGGCCAAAAGAGAAATCCAAAACCTCATCGCCTATGGTGAAGGTGAGCGATCTATTCTTGACACTTATTTTGGCATCTGCAGTAGCTAAGAACGGTCTACCAAGAATAATAGGACTAGTAGGATCTTCAGCACAGTCAATGATAAGGAAATCTGCTGGAACAAAGAATTTACCAACCTGGACAGGGACGTTCTCAACTATACCTGTAGGGATGACTATTGTATTGTTTGCCATGTATAGTTTGGCATCCACAGGTTCTATGCATCCTATCTTTACTTTCCGCCAGATTGATAAAGGCATGATGCTCACACTTGCTCCTAAATCGCACAGAGAATCATATTTATATTGTCCAAAACCCACAGTAACAGAAAACTTACCAGGGTCAGGTCTCTTTTCAGGGAAGTGGAGTACTTTGCATTCGTCTGCGATCTCTGAGATGGATCGCTTCTTGCTCAGGATTTCCTTCAGAAATTTGACATATCCAGGCATCTCTTGCAGGGCTTCTGTAAAAGGGATAGAAACATTTAGTTCTTGCAGCATATTAACAAATCTGGTAAACCTACCTGCAGTGGGATCTTTCTGTGCTTTTGAAGGGAAAGGCAGTGGCTTTTTTAGTTTCGGAGCCAGATCAGCTGTCGGAGGTGCTGCAGAGTCGTCGACGTCGGCCAGATGCTGCTCCTCGATCTCGACCACGGGCTCCTCGACATCGAGTAGGGTGGTCGACCTGGAGTTGCTGGTCTGTGCAGCGGAGTCCGAGCTCAGCTTCCGGTCTGTGTCGAGTAGTGGCTTGTCGATATCGAGTACACCCTCCTCGAGATCGAGTTGGCTTTGCTCTGTCTCGAGTTGCTGCTCTGCCTTGCTTTGCTGTTTCCCGACCTCTGGCTCGTGTAATTGATGCCCACTCCTGAGTTTGATAGCTGCGACGTGTCCAGTCTTCCCCTTAGGATTTGGTTCAGTTTGCCCGGGGAGCTGTCCGGACGGTCGTGGGATCTGCGCATCGATTTGTCCCATCTGGGTCTCAATGCCTTTCTTCTAGATGTCTAGCTCTCCAAATTTTGTGTTGAAGTTCTGGAGCTGATTGTTGATGGTGTTTGTAGCCTGCAGGTTCTGTGCATGATTCCGGCGCATCTCATCAAGGATCAGCTGCAGATCATCCTTCTTTTGATCCCTTTCTGGATGTCCTGGGGCTCTGTAGGGTGGGGGATTCCTAGGAGGTCCTTGGTTCCACTGTGGTTGATAGAACCTTTGATCTCCCATGTATCGATTTGGACCCCAGCGTAAGCTGCCTCTTCATGTGTCTCTGCCATTCCGACTTGCTCTGTGTGTGGGCACTCGGTAGTGGTGTGCCTCTGTGATCCGCATTCGATGCAAGGCTGATTGACAGATAGATATTTGACTTGCTTGAGGAGCTTGCGATTCTGGTCTCTGTAGAACTGCTCTCTGACATCTGGGTCAATCTCCTTTGCTGGCTCATAGAGTGGCATAGATGGTGCTGGCCTGGCGTAGGAGTTTTCCTCATAGTTTGCAGTAGACCCATATTTGTTGTCATAATTGGTGAGCTTATCCAGCACACCCCAGGCGTCAATTGCCGGCATCGTCAGATACTCGTAGCGAGTATAATGGTTGATTTTGTCCTTAGTGACTTGATCAAGAGAGTTGAAGAAGATCTCTTGAATGACGTAGGATGGCTGTCCATGCGTAGGGCAAGATCGCAGCAGTTCTTCGTAGCGTTCCCATGCCTTTGCCAGTGGTTCCCCTTGCATGTTTGAAGGCGGTGATTTTCTGGCGGAGTAGTGCTGTCTTGGCAGGTGGGAAGAATTTATTCAGAAACTCTTGCTCTACTTGGGCCCATGTTGTGAGTGATCTTGGTTTCAGCCATTCAAGCCACTTCAGTGCAGGCCCAGCGAGAGACCAGCGAAAAGCTTTCATCTTGACATATTCCAGAGTTGTACCTTCAGCAGGAGTACGACACATGTCAGAAAAATTGGTAATATGTTCAAGAGGGCACTCATTAAATTTGCCATAAAAAGCATTATTTTTAAGCTCTATAAGAAATTGAGTGCGAATTTCAAAAGAGTTATCAGGGATTAGAATCGCCGATTCAGGCACGACGAGAGTTGGATGCATATAATCCTCAGCAGTAGTTGGATATTGGGCAAGCTCAGCTTTTGCTTGCCTTGCGCGCTCAACTTCTTGTTCCCTCGCCGCCCTTTCATTGGCGATAGTGGTATCTTTTGCGGCTAGCTCCCTTGTAAGCCTGGCAATCAGCTGTTCTTGTGTTTCAGCGGCCGCCATGGCTCTTTTCAGTCTAATGTGGGCTTGTATAAGACGTTCTGGGTTGTCTAAGCTGTCAAACTCAGGTGGTTGACCAGAACGGCGCATACACCTGTAAAGTAAACTCAAAGAGAATGTGAGATTCAACTACCTAAGGCGCGAATGATAGCTTCCCCGGAAACGGCGCTAATTTGTTGATAGAGGAAAATCGAGAATGCAAATAATATAGAAATAAATCACAGCAAACCAGATTCCGTCCCTTGCAAATAATTACAAGACCTCCTCCTGATGTAGCTGCGGGAAGTCAGGATCGATCCACGAGGAAGCGTGTCAGCGGATCCTAGGCAGCGGAGAAATCTCACAGAAGTCGACAACAGAGTGTCCTCGATCTCGACTAGGGTTAGTCGACAGAAGATCGGACAGTCGAACACAGCGCAGCAGCAAGCACAGGGGCTCGTCGATATCGACTAGAGCTACTCGATATCGAGTAGGCTTCTTGTCGACTTCGGTTTGTCTTGTCGATCTCCTGCACAAATAAGTTACAGCGACGCTAGATCGAAGATCAGTAGTCGAGCTCGACCAGGCTTGGTCGAGATCGAGTAGAGCAGAAACTTAAAACGGAAGAAAATAAAGAACAAATGCTTTGGGATTTCGAACTAAACTTAATGTGAAAGGACTTCCAAGATTGGGGTTTGCAACAACGATAACCAAGCATGCATAAGGCAGAGATAAACAGATAATCATGTAAATTGCATCAAAGGATAAGCTTTCGTCTTTTCCAACAATTAGACAACTCTTTCACGAAACCCTAATTGTCTCTACTAATTTTATGTTTACAATCCAAGTTGTTAACATGGATCTCCATTAGATGGGTAATAAAGACATAAACAAGTAGTAGATGCTCAAAACATGATAAAAGTCAGATCTTTACCTCAAGCGTGCATGGCTATCGTCGGGCTCGCCCCAACCCTAGAAGTGGGTGGACTACTCGCGCTTCATCGCAAACTCAGACATCATCGATTGAAAGAAAACTAATTGCATTAAAATAAACCAAAGTTTACAACCGCTTGAACCCAATTCCGCTCTCGCTTCACAACTCCAATCGGCCGCTCACTCTCTCTCTCTACTTCTCCTACTTACTTCTCTCTGAAAATTGAATTGTTGTCTTGGAAATTAAATGAAAAACCAGCCCCATGGGCTTTATTTATAGCCTTCTAATCCTTGCTAATCAAGGATAGAATATATCTATCTATATCTAAAACTATATCTAAAACTATATCTAAAAGCATAATGATGAATAAAAGCAACAAAGAAATTAAATCTAAAATAGGGAAATATATCTAAAAGTCTTAAAGTGGATAGATCTTCTCCTTCCATGATGTATCTTGCTAAATCGGATAGAATTCGGCAAACTTCGAGCCCAAGGAATCCCAATCCGAGTAGAATTGATCAAACCGCGTGACGTGTCTCTGGAAGTCTCCTCGATCTCGACAAAGGTCTACTCGATCTCGAGTAGGATTGTCGGTCGACTGGTGTGGCTCGGTTAGCTGGTCCTCGATGTGACTCGGACATGACTCCTGGCGTTAGTCGATCTCGACGAGAGCTCCTCGATCTCGACGAGTGTGGCTCATCGACTGGGTCTTCTCGGGTGACTCTGCTCGACATGCTCGGACACGGCTTTCAGCTGCTTCGTTGACATCGAGTATGGTCCTCGACATCGAGTAATGTGTCTGGGCGCCAGGTCGGGTACTCTCTTCCTCAGTCTCTTCGGGCAGGCTTTCCTCGACTCCGGGTTGTTCTCCGAGGTCTTGTCGATCTCGAGTTGTGGCACTCGATCTCGAGGAGGGTGTGGAGCCGGGTTCTTCGTCTTCAGCTTCTCGACATAGGCTCCTCGATCTTGGCTGGTGTCTAGACAGGGTTTGTCGAGATCGACTAAGGCTAGTCGATATCGAGTAGCTTTGAGCTCCGGTTCCTGCTTCTTGGTTTTCTCCCGAAATGTTTCCATATTCTGCAATATTAAACAGAAACTTATGTAGATCTCCATTTCTGACAAATAAGCATATACTACATAAATCCGACATATTCCCAACCCGAAATATGCAAAATGTAAAGAATATGGAACTAAAATATGCATAAAGACATGGCTACTTTGGAGACATCAATATGTCATGTTGCTGCGAAGAAGCAAGTCGCGAATGTACTTCTGCTGAGTCAACAGAATGGTGCCATCCTGTGGAAGTAGCTCTATGCCGAGAAAGTAGTGCAGGGTACCCAAGTCACGCAAAGGGAATGTGGTGTTCAGAAGTTGAACAAACTGATCAATCGCCGATTGAGAGGAGCCTGTGATAATCAGGTCATCGACATAGACTATGACCAAAATAGTGAACCCGCGAGCTCGACAGATAAACAGAGATGAGTCAGATTTGCAAGCCACAAATTGATGCTGTAGGAGGAAGAGCTTGAGCTTGGTGATCCAAGCTCGGGACGCCTGTTTGAGACCATACAGAGCCTTCTTGAGGCGGCAGACATGCTGGGGCCGAGAGGGATCAATGAAGCCAGGGGGTTGATCCATGTAAACCTGTTCAGAGAGGTCACCATTCAGAAAGGCATTATTGATGTCTACCTGGCGAAGTGACCACTTGTGAGTGATAGCAAGGGAAAGAATGACACGGATGGTTGTTGGTTTTATGACGGGGTTAAACGTGTCGAAGTAGTCAACACCCTCTTCTTGATTGAAGCCCTTTGCAACTAACCGAGCTTTGTGACGCTCAATGGAACCATCCGCATGGCGTTTGACCTTGTACACCCACTTACAACCAACAATGTTAGTCTTAGGAGGACGCGGGACAATGTCCCAAGTCCCATTACGAATGAGAGCATCATATTCAACCTGCATCGCATTTTGCCATTCAGGGAGTTTGGATGCCTGAATGAAGGTTTTGGGTTCAGGATAGTTATCAGGAGAGGGTGGCAGCGGGTGTTTAGTGGTGTTTGGGGATTTTGGTTTTGCGCAGACATAGTCCTTGAGAAGGACGGACTGTTGGCGCTGTCGGGTGCTGTGCCGAGTGGGTTGTAGAGGTGGTGGGGGAGGTGGTGGCGGTGAAGGGGAAGGTGGTGGCGGTGAAGGGAATAAAGGGGGAGATGGGGAGATGTCATCATCTGATGCGGTGGAGGAGGACGTCGCAGAGTCGGTTGCTCCAAGAGATGCCGAGAATGGTGCTGGGGATGGCGGCGGGGTGTCCTCGGGTCCAAGGGGAAATGGAATAGGGGTGGGTGCAGCGGGCTGAGAAGCCGGGAAAATGAAAGCGGCTTGTTGTAGGATTGACAAGGGAGGGTTGGAGACCATTGGGGTATGCTCGATAGATGTTGGTGAAGCATGGGATGGGTAAGGAAACACCGACTCATCAAAGATGACATGACGAGCAATGTAGAGACGATGGGTTGGAACATGGAAGCACATATACCCTTTATGCTTGGAGCTATAACCGACAAACACACAAGGAAGAGAGCAAAACTCAAGTTTTTTGGCGTTGTAGGGGCGCAGGAATGGGTAGCATAAGCATCCGAAAGACTTAAGAAACCCATAGTCCGGACTTTTCCGATAGAGACACTCGTAAGGGGATTTATTGTGGAGAATTGGAGTAAGTGTGCGGTTATAGAGATAGACAGAAGTCTGAAATGCGTGCTCCCAATGACAAGTTGGCATCTTGGCATGAGCGAGAAGAGCAAGGCCTTTCTCGACAATCGTGCGATGACGCCGTTCGGCTGCGCTGTTTTGAGATTGAGTGTGTGGACAAGAGACACGATGCAGAATGCCCTGTGTTTGTAGATAGGTGGAGACTGTTCGATATTCCCCACCCCAGTCAGTTTGGAGATTTTTGATTTTTGTGGAGAATTGGGTCTCAACCATCTTTTGGAACATTTGAAATGTATGCAGGACCTGAGACTTTTGAGATAAGAAGTATATCCAGACAAATTTGGTGCAATCATCAACAAAAACCAAGAAATAACGATTTGAATTGATAGAAGCAACAGGGGCAGGACCCCAAACATCCGAATAAACTAATTGAAAAGGAAGTGAACTAGACTGATGAGTGTTTTGCAATGGTCAACGATGACTCTTTCCTAACTGACAAGACTCACAAATAGAGTGTAAATTAATTATGGAAACAGGTAATTTAAAGCGAGAGACTAAACGACGAAGAGAAGACTCATGAGGGTGGCCAAGGCGATGATGCCAAGTCTGGAGACTGGTTCTTTCACCAAGGAAGACGCGAGGAGGGGAGGGTAAGGACGACTGTAGAGGAGCACCAAGCCGGTACAGTCCATTCTCAACGGTTCCTTTTAGGAGCGTCCGACCCTGCAAATCCTTCACAAAGAAAGAGGAGCCATAAAACAGCATATAGACATCATTGTCACGAGTTAATTGAGAGACACTGAGTAAATTTTTGGTAATTTGAGGAACAAAAAGGACGTTATAGAGTTGTAAAATGCGAGTTGGGGCAGGTAAAATAGACTTTCACAGTTTCGCAATAGGAAGAGACATACCGTTACCAACCTAGAGACCATCATTGCCGAAGTAGTCAGCACTCACAGACATGTTCCCAAGGTCGTTGGTGATGTGGTTGGTGGCACCTGAGTCGACGTACCAAGCGGGATCAACGATGGCCGACGGTAGAGTCATGGTGTTGAAGGCGTGGCGCTGGGGAGGACCGAATCTACTGGAGGAAGATCCGTCATGAGGGCCCCCTGATCCGTGGGACTGTGAAGCCGGACGACGGTAGGTGGGGGGGAATTCCGTGACATTGAGACGCTGGAAGCAATTTAGAGCCTCGTGATTGGTCCGTTTGCAAATCTGACAGGGAGGGCGAGTGCGCTCTCGCTCGGTGGATGGCGAGTCAGTGGGTGCAAAAGTCTCGCGAGAGCGAGTGGAGGGACGCTGGGAGCGAGAACCGCCCCTGCTGGCTGTGTTAGCCGAGGGCTGTTGCTCTTGAAGGGTTTGTAAGGCTTGGTTTTGACGATCTTCTTCCTGTAGTAGGAGGCCGAAGAGATCGTCGGAGGTAATGGGTCCAGGTTGCATATGAAAAGAGGTCCGGAAGGCGTTGAAAGAGGCATCCAAACCATGAAGGACACACGCAACAAAATCATCATCGGGTACAATGTGATTGCACTCGGCAAGGGAATCAGCAAAGGAGCGCTTTTTCTCGTAGTACTCCATGATCGATAGGTTGCCTTTGACAAAGGACTGCATCTGTTGCTTCAGATGCATCTCTCGAGCCTTCGTCTGGGCATGGAACATCCGCTCTAGAGTGGCTCAGGCAGCAGAGGCAGTAGCGGCTCTAGCCACATGGGCAAGGAGGGGAGCGGAGAGAATAGATCGAATCCAAAGCAAGACAAGACGATCTTTGCGCTTCCAAACGGCAAAGTCGGGATTGATGGCCGGAGGAGCAGCGGGCTGGCCATCAGTGGGAGGCGATGATGGGAGGTGGGTAGACGGAGCAGTGTCAGTGGTGAGAAAGGATTCAAGCTCGTATGCTTCGAGGGCAGATTCGACGGTTTGACGTCAGACGGTGTAATTGGTTCTCTCAAGCTAGATGGTGAAGTTGGGAAGGCTGATGGTGGAGGAAGAGAGGTCGGCGGCAGTGTGGAGGGGGTTGAGGTTGTCGGATTTGGCGGGGATTGAAGTAGAGGAGGAGGAGGAGGATTCGGTAGACATGGTGACCGAGAGGAAGGGCTAGGTGTAGGAGGCGACGGAAATGGGGCTAGGGCTAGGATCGAAGGTTAGGCTGATACCATATAGAGATTTAATGTTTGTGAGAAAGCTTGATTGTATTCATTGACAAAGGGAAAATATATAGGGTTACAATGCTTGGAGATCAAGGATCTCTTAAGATAGAATATACATAAAAAGATATACAAAAGATATGTTCTATCCTAATATATTTTAAGAAAGTTGATATTACTAATTTTAATTTAAAATAACAGTTGTATAACACTCTTAAGATTCATTAAATTAGTTTACAAGCTCGTATAGATAACTTTATTTGCTAAGAATGAATGGTGATTGGTTAGTTGTATCTGTTTTACAACTATTGTTAGTAGCATGGTTATATGGTACCTAGTTCTCAAAAGCAACTACTCCACTTGCAAGTCTACTGCACTTAATCTTACAATTAAGGTCAAACATCCCCTCTAGACTATAATAATACTGGTGATAGTATCCCGTCCTAAAACAAAGAAATGTATATCCGTATTCAACTCTATAAAATTTAACTTAATGCTTTAAAAATTAAATTTGGGGTATACCATAGAATAAACCTTAAATCATTAAAACACGACATTAATTTGGCCTTGATCAAGTTGGAATTCGCAGAAAAAAAATTAGATTGTATCACTAAAGATCAATAAAGTAAACACAATTTCATAAATTGAGCTTGAAACAAGGAAATCAAATCAGACAGAGCAAAAAATAGGCAAACAGGTAAGAGATAAAGTATAAAAGGAACTGAATTTTAACATGAAAAAATGACAGAATCAAAAATTGAGAGAGCTATTGGTTGAGATCTGCCTTCCGGAGGGCTTGCTATACCGCTAGACGATTGACTTGCTAGAGGTTGGCTACAACAGTTCCACCAGCTTCGTCTGACTCAAGCAGAAGGGTTTCCCTTAATTAGATATGCACAAGATTTTCGGTATAGAAATACAAAAAATATCAGGAAAAAAAAAACCAGAAGCAGTAGAAGAAAAGCGAGAAGAGAAACGTGCGCAAACGATTGAAATTAGGTCTGAAAACCGAAATATCAATTAAGATCTAATTATCTAAAAGAGGTGGTGGTACTGAGCATAAACTCTAAATTTGAAATTACCATCCAATTAAATCCTCAAATTACAGTCATATTCATAACCTTGATACTGAGCTTCAGAGTTTAATATTAAGACTACACATGTCTTTTAAGAAGACTGAATAGATAGTATATATATCCCGACCTTTGAGGGTGGTGGTAATATATCCACCCTGTGTTTTCTTATGGGTCAAAAATGCTGACAAGACAGCTTACGTGGATTTTTTTTTGACAAGACAACATATGTGGAAGCTTTTTTTTTCAAATTAGCACAAAATTGGATTTTCTTGATCGGTTTCCTTAGAAAAAAAATAAAACGATAACAAATTAAACTCGAAAAACGAAATTGATTCAACCAAGCAGCTAATCTAGTCAAAATTGCCTCAAATTAACACAACACGACTATTCCTAACACCAAACCGACATCAAAACTAAACCAACAACAACAACAACAACAACGAAGAGGGGAAAAAACTTACGTCCGTGAACGAATAAAAGGGGAAGAATATATGAGAGAGACAGCTCAAGATAGTCTACCACGAAGGAGGAAAACTGACATTGAAGATGAACTATGAGATACCTGGAAGAACTGGAAGACAATTGAAGAGGCGATCACGGTCCACGGAAGAAGATATGAGGGAGGAAAAGGAGTTGGGTATGAACCCGATCCAACTCTTTATTTTTTTCCTAAGGACACTGTTCAAGAAAACCCTTGTAAAAAGTTCGTGTAGGCTACCTTGTCATCATTTTTGACTTGTGAAAAAACTTGTGGTAATATATTACCACTACCCGCAAAGGTCGGGATATTTTTATTACATTTGAAAGTTGAGGATATATTTTTACCATACCCCCAAAGGTGGGGATATTTTAATTAGTTTTACCTTATTTTTTTACCAAAATAAACTAAGTAGCCCATCAACCTCTTTTTAACAAATTTTTTTTACGTACAGCAGCCATATTTTTTTTAGTTTGCTTTTTTGGTCACAAATATTCAGCAAAAAAAATCCTAATGTACGTAGGGAACTCAATTGAAGTTATTCAACCATTGCAATTGTCCCTTCAAACGTAGGGATTTCAATAGGTAATCTAAAATTCTAAAAGGAAAAAAAAAAGGGCAGGGTAGGGCAGATCAATAAAAAAAAGGCACTCAAGCCAACTTTGATCAATCGAATGAATAAGTTTCGACGACACCGAAACCCTAAATTCCTATCCTAACTTTTCAAATTTGATTGCCCATTATTCAAAATAAATTAACCCTAAATTCAAAATTTGCATTTAATCAAATTATCAAATTCAAACACCTAAACCCTAAATTATAGAAATTTCAAAAGAAAAATCGGAGACAATAGACATACCTTCTAGAGGGCGATAGGCATCCATTCGGCGCCGCCCTCACACCTCACTTGCTCGTCAAATAATTCAATTTGCGAGTTGAGAGTCGATGCTTTCCGAAAAACTCAGCATCACAAAAGAATGGAAGAGGGGATGGCAAGAGAGCAGTAAACAAAGACGTATGATGAATAAGTGGATGAGAGCAATGAGGAAGAGGTAGAGATGAGCTTCGGTGAAAAGGAAATGAATGATAGTGGTAAATTCATAATTATTAGACCTCAAAAGTAAAGATAGAGCGTAAAATAGTAACTCAACTTTTGGCCAAACTCTCCCATAGATAGATAGATAGATAGATAGATAGATAGATAGATAGATAGATAGATAGATAAATGTTGTGTATGGGTCCCTGTTCCTCAAGAAAAAGCAAATCATCACAACCTCTTATATCCCTTGTATTGTCATGGGATATCTGAATGAAATCTACTGTAGTAATGACAAACTGGGAGGTGCGGATGTTCGTCCTTCCCGTTTTACTCGCCTCATTGACATCAAAAATGATTATTCTCTAATCTATATCCCCACTTTTGAAAACTCATTTACCTGGAGGCGAAAACCTGAAGGTCAAGGAAATATTCTTGAAAAACTGGACCGCGTTCTAGTTCATCACTCTATTTTACACAAATTCCCTAACTTAATCACTAAGAATGGTGCCTTTTCTTCGTCCAATGATTGTCCCATCTCAATTATTCTTGATTGTACCTCTACTTTCAAAACCCTACCATTCAAATTTGAAAACATTTGGCTTCAAATAAAGGATTTTCTACACATTGTCAAACAAGCATGGCGTAAATCCTGCCCTAGCTTTACCATGTTCCAGGTGTATTTTAAACAAAGGACTCTGAAACAAAAGGCGAAACTATGGAACAAATCAACGTTTGGAAACATCTTCCGTCAATTGAAGGAAGTTAATTAATTCTTGCACGCACCAGTGAGTCCTTTTGGAAATGGGCTAAGCTTGCCCCACTCATTGATAAATTCAAAATGGGGCTAATTTGGTCAATTGGAAGTGGTCAATAAGTCAGATTATGGACCGATAACTGGTTATCGACGTATTCAATTCGATCTAGACCCGATTGTCCTGAAATCTCAAATCTCGAGGAAAGTGTTAGTGACTACATCTTAGGTGGTCAGTGGTGCTTTGAGAAGCTTCAGGCCACTCTTCCGTCTTTGATTGTCAAAGAAATTTTAGATACACATTTACGTACTAATCAATTTGAGGATCGTCGCTATTGGTGGCCCTATCGGGAGGGGTGGTTTACCACCTCGTTCGCTTACAAACTTGTTTCTTCACAAAATTCCCTAGAAATAGATAGCAACACCTGGATTTAGATTCTTAATACTCCGACCAAAATTAAGAACTTTTTGTGGAAAATCTCCCAAAAAGGTCTCCCCACTGCTGACCCGCTTAATTAACCAACGATGCGTAATGTTCCTTCTACTTGTTGTCTTTGCAACTCCGTTGTTGAAGACAAGACTCATTTGCTTATTGAACATCCTTATATGAACTTGTTACACTCTTTCCCAACGACTGTTTGGTAAAAAAAAATTCCAATTTGATTGGCTAATCATGCGACTTTAAGCCCATCCTCAACTTTATTGGAAACACCTTGTCAATGAAGGATAAAGACAAACTTGCATTTACTTGGTGGATTACGTGGTACATTAGAAATCAATTCATGTTTAGACAAGTTGCCATCCTCGCAAATCTTTAACAACTCATCTCATACAAACTCACATTAATAATTGGAAGAAAACATCAGTGTTCGATGATGACTCGAATCCGGTGGATTCTCCTACTAAGGAAGCTACCTCGTTGCAGGTCAAACAAAATCAAAAGAAAAACATCTCTTCGCAAAAGCCTCATATAGCTTTTTATAAGCTTAATTTTGATAGCTCAACGTTGTCTACTCGAATAGCTCTGCTGGAATAATTGTGTGGGACATGTTGTGGAATCCGCTTCACATTGGGTTTCGGCAATTGGGATCCCAAACTTCACTTAAATCGTAAGCTCTTGCCCTTAAATTAAGGGTACAAAAAATAGACAATTGTATATAGACAAAGTACAAATTGAAGGAAATTTTCTAATAATAATAAAAAAAATCAACTGAAAACCAAGCATAACTGCCCTTGGGAAATTGAATTGATCATGGCTAATATCAAAACCCTATTGTCGGTTGTGAAATAAGTTTTTTTTTCTTTCAAATCCCCCGCATGAGCAATAGCTAGAGTGGCTGACAATGTTGCATACCTTGGCCACTATTCCCGGGGTAAACAATTCAGATTTGTAGGACCTAATCTGTAAGGATGCTCTCAGGTAGAGTTCTCTCACCCGAAATCTTTCCTAATAAAAAAAACTTTGTAAACTCGAATAGTGTTATAAAAGTTGGTTGGTCTTGATGGACCTCGGTAAATGGATGTACTTTTACCTTTACATGGAGGACTAGTTTCCTTTACTAGAGATGAATATACCGGTAAAAAAAGTCATGAAAAAAGATCTCGGCATCCCTAATATTATTAATGAAAGGGTCAACAATATAGTATTCGATGACGCACTACTAAGCGTCAAAAAACAACTCCAGGCTAAAACCAACACCACAAAGCTTACAGTATCGATTATAGTATAATCGAGTGTCAAATCATAGAGACCGTGTAAATATGAATTGCAGAACCTTCACTAGTTTTTTTTTTTTGTACAATAGGCAATAATAAGGAAGTCATTACGAAGAAAGATCGTCCTTGTTCATCCTTGCGGATGATGGTAGCTAGTTCCCTATTCAAAGGGAAGCTACATAAGTTATATATAAAATCACATCTATCAATAAAGTCAGCTGCTGAATTTGCCTCTCCAAAGCAATGGCTGAAGGTTGTTGATGTGAATGATGTGCAAAGTCTTCTAATCTTCTCAATAACTCTAAGGATCTCCCATGGAATCTTGACACGGTCATTTATTGCATTGGCCACCATAAGATTGTCTCCTTCAATTATCACTTGCGTCCATCCTCTTCTGTGGGCTAGTTCTAACCCCAAACAAAAAGCAAAGGATTCAATTAAGAGTATTGATCCCTTCGGAACCTATCGTTTGAAAATCTCAATTACGTTTCCATTCCAATCCCTAGATATACATCCTACTTTGCATTCTCCGTTATTATTAACTGATCCATCAACATTTATTTTGTAAACATTCCTCGGTGGCTTCTTCCATTTGATGTTCCTTCCTTGCCTTTGTATTTTATTGGGCGGTTTTATATTTTCCCCATTTTTCCGGTTTTTTATATTATCAATAGTTTGTTGTATTATGTGATGGGTAAAGTTACTGTTATCCAAACTTTTTGTATTGCAATTTCTGAAAATAATGTTATTTCTAGTTTCCCAAATGTTCTGCCATATAAAACATAAATCGTTGAAATTTTGGTTGTTATTTTTTATATGTTTAACATCTAGAGTACTAGGATTGGAGTTCTTATAGCTAAGAAGAGTTTTCCTTACAAAACCTTCACTAGTTAATTAAGTCAAAGAAAAGAGGTAATTTTTGAGAAATAATAAGAAGAAAAATAGCAAAGAGCAAGTTTTTACAAATAATATAGATGGAAACCTTTCAGAGTTAGGGTTCATCACAACAATGCATCATCGATAGACCAATTTGATTTTCATGCGTGGATAAAATATATCATGAAGGTAAACTATCTAAGTTCATTATTACCTAGAATGCGTGTGTCGTAATAAATATGTTTGGTTTAATTCATTACCACTTAGCTTACGCACGTTGCACAATTAATCATGTTGGACCTTTAATCACTTATACCCTAGCAAGAAAATTGATCAAACATTCGCGTGTGCGATCTGCTTAACCGATTCAAACCTAGGCAATACGTACGATAGCTTATTATCCTAAACAAAATTAAATCAATTGCTCATAAATAATTCTCATGTTTAATCATATTTTTTCAATAAAGTTACAAACATTATCTATTTTTTCAATCTCAATTCCCAGTTTTCACATGTTGAACATCAAAAGGATTCCAACCAATATCAATGAATCAATTAGATTAAGAACAAAAGGAGTATATCAAATAATGAATAAAATTTATTCAAGCAATTATAGTGCAAATATCTATCTCAACATCATTGGGATCACCTCAACCTCGGAACAAGAAAACTAGCTAGACATAATTTCATACACAATCAAAGAATAATCATGGGAAACTATAAAACTAGATTTAAAAAACTTAACTTGAAATCCAACGAAACAATCTTCGAAGACAAATCTTTGAAAAGCCTAAAACTAGAATTGTTTGAATTGATTGATCTGAAATGAATTCAATTGGTCCTCCAAAACCTAACTCATCTAAGGTATTTATACTGCTAATAAAATAAAAATATCCTAAAATAAAATTAGATCAAATCCTATAAGATAAAGATATATCCGGTTAGAAAGTCCACCAAAATAGCACAAGCATTGAGTTAAGCATGGCTGAACATCGACTTGACATACATGTGTGCGCGTCGACTCAACGTGTCGTAGCCATCATTGCATCAACCTCATCTAGCACTCGACGGGCCTCAAAAGCTCTCGGTCTCAACTCGATGGAAGAACGTATCAACTCGATTGATGCAATGTCGATTTGACATGACGTAAGTGTCACTATATCGACCTGGCAACAAAAAACGTCGACTTAATGCAGGTTAATGTCGATCTACTCGACTTTTGACGCTCTAGAAGACTGCTTCGTTTATTTTCACCTTATTGCTGACTGAATTCACACAAAATACTCAACATGAAAATTGTAGATATTTGAAATACCTTTCTAATAAGATATAGAACGACTTCATCGGAATTTCATGGAGCTGAAACGAATCATTTTATTGAGGAATTACCAAGCAGGAACTATTAAAAAAACGTTGACTCGACACCAAGCCTTTCTTAGCTTGATCCTTAGCACCCGATATCACTATGCAAGACTCATCACCCGTGAACATTCCTGACTTGGTTTCAATGAGCCTTATTCCATAGAGATTTCAAATTTGACATCAAACAAGCTTTAAATTACCTAAAAACAAATAAAACAGGATTGTAGCTAGACATCTATTCTAAAACTGAAATAAAAAATCATATAAAATATAGGCTATAACACGTAGAATAAGATGAATATCATACCTCATCCGTAACGATATATACTATCACCTCCCCAGGAGTTGGGATCTTCTACAACCATGGGTGTACCCTATGGTACACCACAAAATTATTTTTATTATAAAACAATGTTAAAAAAAATTATATTTAACTTATATACACATATTTATATGTTTATAAAATTTTATCATAAAAAATCATGTTCTAGACAAATAAAAAAATCATTTACTAAAATAACTCATATTTTCATTATCCATAACTTTTTAAACATGATTTTTATAATAAAATTTTATAAATATATAAATATGAGTGTATATAAGTTAAATATAATTTTTAGAATTTTTTTCAATATTGTTTTATCACAAAAATAATTTTGTGGTGTATCAGGCTTCCCCAAGGATCTAAATATTTACCCCATGTATAAAAAAAAGTACAAATTGAATCTCAATGCATTTATAATTCCCACCTATATATATAAACCATATATAACCCCAATTCATCCACACTCCAAAAATGTTAAACCTATACTCCTAAACACTCTCCAAATATATAAATCCAACCATGAACCCAACAACGGTGATCATTGCAGTGGCCGTTGCACTAGCCCTCGCCTCCACCTCCACCTCCACCTCAGGCAAACAAGAGGCGACTGCCTTGGCGGGCCTCACGACGTCTACCAGTATGGTCATGTGGCCGTGGGAAGGCCGTAGGCCGAGCAACTATTGCTGGCATAACGCGATGTGCAGGAGCGTGGGCGGCGGCAAGCGCGCCTGCTGCTTCCACCAGTGCATAGGCGTCGAAAACGACCGCAACAACTGCGGCTGGTGCAAGCACAGATGCCACGTAGACCAGGCGTGCTGCGGCGGCCTCTGCGTCCATCTCTCTTACAATAAGAAGCACTGCGGGTCGTGCAACCGCGCGTGCAAGCGCGGTCAACACTGCATCTATGGGATGTGTGACTACGCTTAATTTGATTCACATCCCTTTTTGGCATTTAAATCATGATGAAATTATAACTAATTACGCTTACCGTTCTACTAGTATTTACTTGTTTTTCTGTGTGTAAAATAATTCCTTCATGTTGTGCATGATAAAGCCCTCCATTTGATATTGTGTAGCAGCATATTGATGCTTATGTTTGGCATTTCGTAGCTTTGTTCGATTTGCCTTGAATTTTATGTTTTATCTTGTTTTCATGATGAGATTTACCCAACTTTTGTGTCGAGTATTTCGAATCTTAACCTGATTAAATAAAGAGAAAATAATCTCTTAACCTTAAAAAAAAAAAAAAACCTTATATTATATGGCTTTTAGTGGTGAATGATCTTATCCGATCCTAGTTTTTTAGACTATCCGGATTCACTTTATAGGCCTAAATAGTTTTATATAATTAGTTGTTCGATCTTCAATGGTGGAGCCAAAAAAATTTCGAAGGGTACAATTATAAATGTACGATTTCATTTTGAATCAAATTGGCATAAATAATTATATATAATATGATAATAATGATGTTATTTTAAATTAGAATGTCATCAGTTTATAATAAAACGCTATTATTTTTTTTTATGACATTCCAATAATGCTCGTGTATACAATTTATGAGGGTTAATGCTTTGATTTGTTGATCAAAGCATTGTTCACACTTATATCAAAAATGCTTGAGTTTGCCTCTTGAGTACTGTTTGTTTTCTTACCAACGCAATTTAAAGTGCTGTAATCTCCCTTACTTGAAGGGATGCTGCCCTAGCTAGATTGTGAAGCCTAAAGAATCTTCCTCCAAATTCACTATATATATATAGCTCAAAGTCAACTTTAATATAGTATAAATGAAGCTAGCTAGGTCGACTCGATCTCTAATTGATCATGGTTTTCCAATAAGGTGGCCATTTGGTAGGGATATGTAAGATATGGGTGCCGGATTAATATTTGGAGGATATGCAGAAATTTTTGTAGGGGGATAAAAAATATCTAAAAATTTTTTTTGCATGTATATGTCAAATTTTAAAAAAAAATATGTTAGGAAAAAATCTTAACATTGTGATTTAAATATTTATTTTTAGTACATAATTGTAAAAGAATTAAAAATTAACAAAAAAAAGAAGAATTTTTTATATGTATACATTAAAAAGAGTGTTTTTTGTTTTAATATATTCAATAAGACCTTAAATTTGCTATTTAATTAAAAAAATTAGTACAAGGAAACTAACAGAAATAAAATATCAATCAATATCTATATATAAAATACTAAAGCAGAGGTCTAAAGGGGCCCCTGGTGCGATTTCGCATTGATGGAATTTTCTGGATTAAAACGGGATTATTTTTACTTTCGTGTCATATTTTGAAATAAATTGGTATTATATTTTTTGGCCACATCAATTAATAAGCCAATATAGTTAGCTAAAAAACTTATCTTTTTAGATCAGTAATCTATCCAATACAACCTTATATCTTAATTAGCTAAATCTATTCAATATAATTTTGTTATACTCAATATCTAATTAATATTAAATATTTAAATTTTATTAGCACGAAATTGTTATAAATCTTTGTTTTGCTTTCAAAGATGAGTTTAGAATTTCATTAAAAAAAATTGCTCTAAATATTTAAATTATAAGGTGTAAAACACTGGCCGACATCGAGTAAAGTCTGGTCGACATCGACTAAAGAATCAGTGCATACCTGGGCCTTTGAGGTGGTCGATGTCGAGTGGGTGTAGTCGACATTGACGGGAGATGTAGTAGTGGTCGACATCGAGGGCTAGAGAAGTGGTTGATGTCGACTTGGTGTGCTCGATATCGACTGCATCCTCCAACTCAGCCGATAAGGCATCGTCGAAGAACTCTTCCTCGCTATAATAAGCAGCCAGTTTCTCCTCAATCTCCTCCTCCTCAAGCTCATCGATCCCCAGCCTTAGCTAAGGCCTCTTCATGTGTCAAAGCCCTTTTCGTCGATTTGTTGCATGTGATGACATTTATTTGAAACCTGTCGTTGATCCCGTCAAAGTAAACTCAAACCTATAACTAGTATAGCAATAAGTAAGAGGTCGATCCCACAGGGAAATTATTATTCAAGTGTGAATTAAGTGCCAATTAAGTAACCAAAAGGGGGGGTTTTGAGTGTGTAAAAGTTCCGCCTTTAATCAAAGCGGATTGAAGCAAACAAAAGTAAATGATTGTAATTCAGACAATTAGGAGAAGCAATTCTACCTACAATTTTCCACTTTATTTGGTTGAAGCGATCCTTGTAACTTCTTCTCGTCCTATTAAGTTTCCTATGAATGCCCTTGTCCCAACCTAATATAGTTACTAGTCCAATCAGTCCTAGAAACCCTTATCAATCGAGCAGTCCCTAAAGAAGAATTTAACCCAATTGATAGCTTTAAGTTCAGAGATTAACCAAGGTATTTGCAGTCCCTAAAGATGGATTCAACAACACATCCAACTTCCTACTTGTTCAATTAGTTCAATCAGCCCTAAAGGAAGAAGTTTGCCACTTAGGTTAAGGTTCACAATCAGGAATCTACAAAACCTTAGCAATTGAATTAATCTAACAAGTTGGTCAGACAAGATAGAACAAAACAATAAACAATCAAGCACAAAGAAGTTGAAGCATTCAAATATAGAAAACAAAGAACAAGAATTAGAAACTCACAATCAATCCAAATAAAGCTTCAAATTGCAGGCAGAATTGATGAGTTTAGTTCCTCATGGAAGACATCGCTCAAATCTCTAAAGTGTCTGATAAACGTAAGAATAAAATAGAAGTATGAAAATAACATAAAACTTGGCCTTTTAAAACATCCAAAGTTGGCCACAAAATAAACAAATAGATCTAGGGTTTTTCATTAATCAAAACGCAGCGCATAATCGCTGACGACAAATGCGGCGGCCGCCGCATGGATGCTGCGGTCGGAGCATCAGCATTTCCTCGCAGCCCTGCTGCATCGACCCTGGCGGCGGCCGCGGCATACATACTGCGGCCGCTGCATCGGTCTTTCCCGGAAAATCCGTCTCGAATGTGCTCTTCTTCTCAACAGGAAAGTTGTAGCTCTCTGAAAAAGCTTTCCAACGCATGGTCATAATAGTCAATCGGACAACCGAGGCCTCCAGAAAGTGCAAAACAAGTTCAGCATATCTGGCGACAACTTCTACAGACTTGTTCTTCGTTTAGGCTCGCTTCTTCTTCTCAGGACCTCTTGAGATCTTCATGTAAGCTTCTTCGATCAAATAGACATTCTCATACAGTGCGTTATCAACTCATGTCTCCTCCTCGGATCCACCATTACCTGAAATAATCAATAAAAGCGTGTAGATTCCGACTCCGATAACTTAGAGAACTAATATGCAAATCGTGCTTAATCCATCAATGAAATGCATCTTAACTAAGCTAAATGCAACCTATTATGCCTACCTAAATGCATGCTATCATTGAGCATAGACCGACTTCATCTCCATCTCGTGAACCTCCTCCATAGTGGGATTGAAGGAGCATTCTATGACCACATTCCCTGTAGTGAAGGTGAGAAGTCCTTTTCTGACATTGATTGGTGCCTGCAGTGGCGAGGAAAGGCCTACCAAGGATGATAGGGAAAATAGGATCCTCAAGCATGTCCAACACAATGAAATCTGCAGGGACAAAAAACTTTCCCATCTTAATAGGGACATCATCTACTACGTATGTGGGTCTAACACAAGAATTATCCGCCATATAAAGTTTCATATCCATGGGCTCCGACGATCCAATGTTCACCCTTGACCAAATAAATAAGGGCATAAGACTCACGCTCTCTCCCAAGTCACATAGTGCCTTGAAGCGATGTTGGTCAGGCCCCACGGTGATAGTGAACTTCCCTAGATCACCTCTCTTCTCTAGGAAGTCCATCTTGCTGCATTCCTCAACAATCTCAGCCATAGATGCTTGTTTGCTAAGAATCTCCTTGAAGAATTTGACATATGTAGGCATTTTGTAAAGAGCTTCGGTGAAAGGGATAGTGACATTAAGTCCTTAAAGCATCTTCACAAAGCGCCTAAACTTTCCTTCAGTAGGGTCCTTCAGTGCCTTGGAGGGAAAAGGGAGCGTCTTCTTAGGTTTTGGGGCCAAAACAAACTCCAGAGGTGGTGTAGAAGAGTGGTTGACGTCGACCAGGGGTTGGTCGACATCGGGAGAAACTGTGGGGTGCTGTCGACATCGAGTAAGGTGGGATCGACGTTGACTGTAGTATGGTCGACATCGACTGCTGGGTGATAAACGTCGACTGGTCCTCTAATGTCTTTTCTCTTTTCCTCGTCTCCGATCTTTGGTCTTTGCAATATGTGACCACTCCTCAGTTCTACAACAACAATGTGTCTGGATTGCCCCTTGGGATTTGTCTTTGTGTGCCCAAGGAGCGTTCTGCACGATCTTGGAATTTGCGCTGCTAGTTGACCCATTTGCGTCTCCATGTTCCTCTTCCATATATCCATCTCTCCAAACCTAGTGGTAAGGCTATGAAGTTGAGATTGGATGGTGCTAGTAGATTGCTTATTCTCCGCTTGCTTTCTCCTCAACTAATCAAGGATAAGTTAAAGATCATCCTTCTGCTAGTCTCTATCCGGGTGTCCTGGGGCTCGATAAGGTGGGGGTCCATAGGGTTGACCGGATTCCATTGTGGTTGTTGCCACTGGTCTCCCTAATACTGGAGATTAGGACCCCTCATGTAGCTTACATCTTCATGAGTCTCCTCTAGTTGCACTTCCTCCGCATGTGGGCACTCAGGGTTGGTGTGTTGTTGATCCGCATTCTGTGCAAGCTTGGTTCGTTGAGAGGAACCTTACTTGCTTTAGGAGATTTCTGTTATGATCTTTGTAGAATTGGTCCCCTGGCGTCTGGATCAATCTCCTTGGAGGGCTCATATAAGGGCATGGATGGGGCTGGTCTCGCGTCGGAGGCCACATGAGTCCCATATGTGTTGTCGAACTCCACCAACCTCTCAATAGTGTCCCAAGCCTCAATGGGTGTGAGGTCAAGGTATCTATAAGTTGTATAGGTGTTGAGCCTCTCCTTAGTAGCCATATCAAGAGCATTGTAGATTTGTAGATAATCTTCTAAATGACATATGATGGTTGCCCATGTGAAGGGCAAGATCGCAGTAGATCTTTGAACCGCTCCTACACCTACGCCAGAGTCTCCCAGGCTTTTCTCTAAAAGTCGTGATCTTCTGTCGAATCATCATCGTCTTGGATGGAGGAAAGAACTTGTTGAGGAACGCGTCCTTGACCTCCGTCCATGTGGTGAGTGATCGTGGGGTTAGACTCTCCAACTATTGCAATGCTTTCTCTGCGAGAGACCAACGAAAAGCATTTAGTTTGACATATTCAAGATTTTGTCCATCAGCAATAGTGCTGCATAAGTCAACAAAAGTAGTGATATGTGTCATAGGGCACTCATGTGATTTCCCTTCAAAGGTATGTCTTTTAATTTCAGAAAAGAAAGAAGTTTTAATTTAAAATTTATAGGCGGGGATAAGAATAGCCGATTCAGGCACGAGTAGGATGCATGTATTGTCTGGCCGTCTGACGGTATTGATTGAGCCGAGCCTGAGCTTGCCTCCTGGCTTCCTCCTCACTAGCGGCGCGTGCCCTTTCATCTTCAACTTGTTTCCAAAGCCTCTCAATCTGCTGAGCATGAGTCTCGTTGTTTGCCATGATTCTTTGTAACATAGAATGTAGATGAAGATAGCGTTCTGGCTCGTCTTATCCTTCGAACTCTTGTGTGTGATCAGCGTGTTGCATACACCTATAAAACAACACTAAAGTAGAATGTGAGAATAACTACTTAGGGCGCGAATGATCGTTTCCCCGGTAACGATGCCAAAATTTGATGTAAGGGAGAATCGCATATGAAAATAAGAATATAAACACAATCGAACAACTTATAGCTTATCAAATAAATTCAAGTCTCCCCTGCTGTAGTGGAAGGGAATCAGGTTTGATCCACAAGGAAGCGTGTCAGCAGATCATGAAGTAGCCCTGAAAACACACATTCTATACATCAACAATCACTCGATGTCGACTGGACACAATCGATGTTGACCAGTGTAGGGGTGTGCAGAAAAACCCTACACGAAAACACGACACGAAAAAATACGAAACCAAAAAGACACGATACGATAATCACATGAACCGCTAAAACACGACATTAAACGGTTCGTGTTCGGATCGGACATATCCTCTTATTGGATACCCGACACGAACCATTTAATTTTTTTGTTTATTTTTAAACAGAAAAAACATAATATTAGTATTATACTCCCTCCGTTCGACAAAACTTGTCATTTTAGCTTATTTCACAAGTTTTAAGGCAATTAACAAATGTACTAATTTACCCTCAATTATTACCCTCCTTTTTTACTTTATCGAAAACTACAACTAACAAGCCATCAATCATATCAAGGGCATTTTTGTGAAGTGAAGGGCAAAATACCTACAATGACAAGTTTTTTTTAACAAAACTAACACCCTAAAATGACAAATTTTGCCGAACGGATGGAGTAGTTTGCTAGAAGGACATAATGTTGAAATTGCTCAGATGACAAGTGGGCTCTTTTGTAAGCGTGTGGCAGAGGGAGGTAGGGAGTTCGACTACAACTCTGCATTCTTTTTGGCTTCTTTCATTTATTTATTTTTTAACTAAACCCTAAAGACTCCATTCTCTCCATATCAATCTTCCATTCAGTTTCTTCACACCTCTGCCGCCCCTCTTCTCTCTCTTCTAGTTCTCTCTCTCTCCTTCAACTCAATCTCCATATCCAAATTCGCCTCTCTCCCTCAAACCCAAATTGATCTCAACCTCTCTCCTCTCTTGTTATCTGACAACTGTCTTCTTCAACCTCTCCCAAATAAAGATCTAGTCGGATCTCTCCGCTCCGACGAGATTTCTTTGACCCTAACGTCAGACGCCTCAAATCTCTCTAGTATAAAAAAATCTTCTCCTTCAACCCCTCTCAAATTCAGATTTGGCTAGATCTCTCCATCTCCGGCGAGATTTCTTTGGCGCAAGCGCCAATCACCACCAGATGTTTGTCGTCTCCTTTATTGGCTACTCCACCACTACCCAGACCTCCGCAGATTCGACAACTGCCTCTCCCTCCACCTCCAGCCAACACCCTTCCAGGTCGACGATGTTTATTGTGATCCAGCCAACACCGACAGTCTTCTGAATTTATTGTGTTCCAATGAATTCAAAAAAAAAAATTAACAAACGGTTCATGTCGGATTACACGGATATCCAACACTGAACTGTTTTATATTTCATGTCGGGTATCCGGTATTAGTCGTATCGTGTTCGGGTCGATGTTTTCTACGTTAACGGTTTTGGGTACTCGACACGGTTAACCGTGTCATGTCGGGTACCCGGTTATGCACAGCCCTAGACCAGTGGTTGTCGATCTCGAGTTAGATACCTGCAGAGACAAAAACGGCAATCGATGTCGACTAGAGTAGTCGATGTCGAGGTTAGTAACAACAAATCGACCGACTCAGAAGACCGTCGTTCGATCTAGGGCACTCGATGTCGAGTACAAAAACATTAACTAAGGGCGTCGACAAAGAAGGCCAAAGAGTGAGAGGATTGCTCAGAAAGGAAGGATGACCAGAAAATCAAGGGGTTGTTGAGTTTTTTGAGCACTCAACGAACGGCAAAATAACAGATGTAGATAAATATAAGAAATATCTTCCAAAGACAAGGTTTACCTTGGCGACAACCATGCAAGTAAAATCAATAAATCGCAAAAGAAAAATACTTTATCGATAAAGGAAAAGGCTTTCACCCAATCCAGCAAATAGGTAAATAAATCTCTCGAAATATAAACCTAATTGCGTCTACCTTTTTCATAAATAGAGTTAATAACCTTTCGAATAGAAACCCTAATTACTACCCAAGTTGCTCAACATGAGTTCTTTAAACTTTTATTCAAAAATGAAGCACAAGGTAGAACGAGATAAAATACCTTCTTTAGCGACTTACCAATCCACCAACAAGGCTATCGTCGGGCTCACCCTGACCCTAGAAGAAGGGCGACTACTTGCTCATGGTAAGGAAAGACATGATGGAAATATAAGAAATAACTTGTATAAAACCAACTTTGAAGTCTTCGCAATCTTAATGCTCCAACTTTCGTAAGAAACACCAAACCCTAAAGCTTTGAAATTCTAAACTCTCTATGTGTTGTTCTCTATGAATTGAATGAATAAAACGTAACCCCTAGGGCTTTATTTATAGCCTACCAATCCTTTCTAGCCAAGGAAAGTAGTCTTAATCCTAGTATAATTGGAATTAAATATAAATCTATTTAAATATAAATCTTCCTAAGGGTGAATAAAGATTCACCATAAGGATATAATCTATCAAGGTAAGATAAAAGAACTTCTACTTCATGGCTAAGTAAACCTCTTCCAAGTCGGACTCTTCAAATCTCATCCGCGACCCATTAGGGTTTCAGTCGACGTCGACCAGAAACAGTCGATATCGACCACTCAGGGCTCGATTACAGTAGGTTGTCTTCCCAACACTTAGCCAAATATCTCTTCATCTTCAGTCGACGTCGGGTAGGGTCAGTCGACGTTGAGTGTTTTCCTGCAGTCAATTCCTCTTCTTGGTTTTGCTCCGGAATGGCTCCAAATTATGCAAAATTAAATCAAAACTTGTGTAAACCTCTATTTCCTGCAAATCAATACAAACTACACAAATTCACTATATTCAAAACCCAAAATATATAAAATAGCTAGAATAAGGAGCGAAAATAAGCATAAAAACATGGTCTAAAACATAGACATAACACCTCAAGAACGGAATCCGACCGTCGACATAAGAATAACACAGCGGCGAACCCACAGCCAACCGAGAGAGACACACGTACAGTTTTAATTCAATTATTTTCTTTTCTTTAGTCTTCTGTAGTTTGGGGGATATACTTGTTTGTGACCTATTCTTGCTTTCTTAGATGAGGAAAAGAAGCTCCATTTGATTATAATGACTTTACCTAAGCAATTTTGTGGAGGATGTGCGATATACCCATTTGACTTAGAACTAAGACAATATTTGGATGAAAGCCAAAACCAGATTGTCATGGCTAACGTTTACATGTGGTTTTAAAGTGGAGGTTTCTACTACTCACAAAAAGAGGGAGGAGCAGGCGGCCGCGGACCGGCTAGGGCTACCGTGGTGGTGGCGAGCCGGTGGTTAGAAGCAGGTTGGAGGCTCCGTAGGAAAAGGTTTGGGGCTCCCAGAGGCGATTTAGGGCTCCCGGAGGAGATTTAGGATGGTCAATGTTATTTACACCACAAAATTTACTATTTACACCACATATTGCACTTTTTATATTTTTTTTTAAAATACACTCTGCTCCTCTTGAGTCACGCACCTGTCCCTCAAGAGGCGTAGGTGTGGTGCATATAGTAAAATTTATGGGTGTAAATATTGTCACCCAGGATTCTTGGAGGAGAGGTAAGAGTAAATATTGTCACCCCGGATTCATTTATAGGCAGCCATTATTATGCAAATGGGGGTTTTAGAAGCCAAGGCAAGGCTCAAAAAACAGCCC
The DNA here is from genome assembly GCA_963922045.1 of Persicaria maculosa. NCBI lineage: Eukaryota > Viridiplantae > Streptophyta > Magnoliopsida > Caryophyllales > Polygonaceae > Persicaria > Persicaria maculosa. Next base: position 55,894,591 of record OY998258.1, on the reverse strand, counting down.
AACTGCAGCACGAAGCCACATGAGGTGTCGAGGCACAATACAGCCAGAATCACGCAGGCAAGGAGGCCCGAGGAGGATTAGCCACAAAACCAACGGATTTTGGCCAAAGATTAGGAATTTAGGGCTTTGGGTGGAGAAGAAATTGAAGATGAAAGATTGTGCTTGGAAACAGTATGAACGATAGGCGATTACGCCCAAAAAGACGGAGCTTGACAAGCAGATCGAACCACACAACTCACCCAAATTGTGAACAAAATAACGAAAACAGGGGAAACTAATGACCCGAATCGGCCAAGGAGATGCCAAGAAGATCAAAGAAGACCAAAATCGATAGAGATTTGGGCAAGAAAAGGATGAAGAAGAAGAAGGTTTTTTTATTCATCATCATTTGAAATTGTTGTTAGTTGTTACTGCTGCTGTTGTGAAACAGATGTCAAATTAAATAAATTTTATATTAATTTTCATAGGAGTGTAGATTCATAATTCAAAAGATTAATTAAACTTTAATTGCATCAACAGCAAGAGCGGTGGAAACTGGAAAGTAATTGAATGTACATGATTAAATAACAAGCAACCTAATGCACCAAAATTTACATTTGTCAATTAAAAGTGGAAAAAATTATCTCACTGAAAAACTCTTATATATATGGTTCCAAAGGTACGTGCGTGTAGGTGCGTATGTGTGTGTATATATATATATATATGGCCATTTTTATTCAACAAACAATTGCTGAGCTTATATAAATGTTAACCAAACACGAAATCATATATTTAACATATCGCGACGACTATATAAAATTCCATTGATGGAATTTGGGTATATATATATATATAACAATTGCTGAGCTTGTCATCGCTCGTATATACATACTACGTATGTCACTATATATATATATATATATATATATAGTGACATACGTAGTGTGTATATAAGAGCGATGACAAGCTAATTTGTTCAAGCATAATTGCACATCCCGTAAACACAATAGTTGCCGCGCTTGCACTTGTTGCCGCAAGAGCCACAATTTCTTTTATCAAACGCGATATTGACGCATTGTCCGCGACAACACTTGTGGGTATACTTGCACTTCTTCTTGCAATCACCACAGTTTTGGGCATCGTTACGGAGGTCAACACACTTGTTGTTGCAACAGCGAGTGTTAGCGCCACACACCTTCCCATCCATATTGTTGCAATGGTCAGCTGCTCTAGGGTCCTTCTTTTCTTTCTTCTCAGCTAGAAACCGGCTTGCCCTCATCGATTTGCTAGGGTTCATAGTGGCCACCACTAGTGGCTTAATAGGATTGTCATCCCCATGTGTTGATTGGGAACTCGGGGGGTGCATGGTCAGGGTGAGAGTCAGGGTGACGGCTAGGGATAGGGTGAGAGTGGTCAAGAGGATCACCTTTGTCGGATTCATGGTTTCGAGTCCGAGCAAAGAGGATTCGGAGGTAATTAGTAGGTTGTGGAAAAAAATGTAGGGCAATTAGGGTTTATAAGAGACGAGTGGTAACTGAAAAAGGGGGTGACTTGTGTGACTAGTGCAAGATAAATGGAATATGTTACAATTAAAATATAATGTGAGGGATTCATTTCATGTTAAGATAGAAAGGGGGGGTGTATGATTTTGAGGGTATTCTAAGTTAAAATACACTACTAGCTATCTTTAGGCCGGTTTTATATACATAAGAATCGAAATTTGGGTTTAATTAATTACTATACCAAAAATACAATTTTTTATTATAGAAATCAGATTCTGTTGCTATGTGTCCCTTCTATTACCAATGATTAACCATTAAAAAACCAGAAGGGAATTCAAAAAAAATTCATTTTGTAATTGCATTTGGTCAAACCCTCAATTGAAGCAAAGGCGAAATTAATGCTCAAAGAGAAAGAATTGGCCAAGAAAATAAAACCAAAATAAAAATGCCACAATGTTATAAACGGAAAGAAAAGATAATAAGAAAAGAAAGGCAAGGAAAGGAGGGGAGAAATTATCGAGCTTATTAGAGTTACAATGAACAATATTTTATAGGGATTCCCCCCTCCCGACCCACCCAAAAAAACTCAAAATTCAACATTTTTCTTAAAGTCTTCTCATTTTCTCAATGTCGCTAACTTTATGAACTTATATGGCCGAGTCTCAACTTTATCGTTGATGTATAGAATCTAAAATGTCTTTATGATTGACTTCAACACGCTATACTTCCACATATTGGTGTTCAGCTGTTTTAAATATATTGCACAAATATAAGGTGCATGCTTCAGGCCCTAGTTTGTTTTCCATTGTTGATATAGGGGGATTTGATTTATCGAGTGTGCATAAGTTGCCTCATTAAAAACCTCAACTTAGAAAAACTCAGTGGGACAAAATCCAAAATTAAGGAAAATAGTATAACTTTGTATGGTATTTCGAGACCTAACACATTGTGTTACCATTTTCACAATTATAGGTACTTCAAGTACTCATAATTCTCCCTCCATTTTTAATAATCGATATGGGTATTGTCTGTCAATTATATTTGAACCAAAATTATACTCCCTTCATTCGGCAAAACATGTCGTTTTACTATTCACGCACTCTTTTTTAAGGGATAAAAAGTATCGATTTTTTTATAAATTTTTTTAACAATTTCATAGTTAATTACTTTTAATAAGTACGAACTTGTTAAAAAAATTTATAAAAAGATGGATATTTTATATACCTTTTATGATCCTAACAAAGCGTGCATGAATAGTAAACAACATGTTTTGCCGAACGGATGGAGTATCCGCTTTTGGTGAACACAATCTCATATAACTTATAATAGGTTTTTTTGTGCAATCAACTTGGCTTTATATTTTCTTTTGTGAGAACACTCACTTAAAACAATTGATGTTCCACTTTCTGGTGTTGGAACTACGTGTCTAAAAACAACATGATTAAACAGCATGATGTCGGTACCGACATCAGGAGTCGGCAACAATTTCCATGACACTGGAACCTAGAGTCGACAATCTTTTACTCAATACCGAAACCCGAAGTTGAAAAAGGTGCCCCTGTAAAAGTTGCAATATTCCGCTACAAGATTCCTCTATGTGTAATTGAATCAAGCCCATCACCAAAATCAGCACCCAAATTCAACAGGTCTTGTCCGTTAGGCCTGAGCAAATTCCTTTGAAAAGTTGTAATATTTGCCTATAGCTTTTGCTGACATCTACACCCTGATTCGGTAAAAACTATTCTGTGCATGCCTATAAATATCAAGTCTCGACCGCAACATTCACCACACATTATCCTCCAAAAAAACTCCCTTCGTAAGTCAAAGTCGGTAGCGCCGTCAAATAACTTTTACCGTGCTGAATTGGAGATCACCGCGTGTTTTGCCACTCCTGGGTGGTTCAAATGACAGAGATGGTGGGGAGAGAAGAAGATCAACACCCCCCCCCCCCCCGCCCCGCTCAAGAAACCGCCACCGTGAGTTGAAATTTTGTATTCATTGGAAAGTAGATTTTGAATTTTTATTAATGAAATTTATGTTGAAGTTCGATAACTTGTAGTTCAAGATTGAAATTGTGGATTATAAATGTCGAGGGTGAAAATTATTGAAGAGGGGACAGTAGCGACAACCCCCTTCAAGATCAGGCTACGGTGCAGCCAGCGAGGGCGAGCACCTCGGTCGTTCGACATCCAAACGTGGAACAGGTGTTCTGAGCCTGCTCGATCCAGCACCTCACATATTGTGAGCCATCACGAGGATTTCCTATCAGATTATGATGTACAGAAAGATGGTGCCTTCATGAAGGGTCATCTGGTGACATTGACTAGACTTTTGTCCCTATGACACAATATTCTCATAAAATGCTCGTATACAACAACAAACTTCTGCCCCTGTTCAAAAACCTATTACCACTGCCATTAGGTTGGGTCATCTGGGCTACAATAGAGTCACAATTTGTCATGTATCCTGCATATCGACAACCTACTACCTACGAACATGAGAGAGTATATGGGTTAGGCACACAAGTTGAAGATTCACATTATCTTAGTCGGGACAATTGCCAGCTCGCAGAGTGTAGTAATGAGGACAAACTAAATGCTCTTAGGTCAGATAACAGGTGACCTAGATTTGTGGAGCCATTATGGTGGTACAAGATGCACAAGTGTAGATCGCCTTAGAAAGGAGAGGCCAATGACTGAAACATACATGTTGGAATCCTGCATATATTTTTTTACATACGAATACTATGTTGCCCTTGTTGATGTGTGTTTATTTGCAGAGTGAACAAACAGTGAAGACTATTCGGTGTACGGAATGGTTTGAGGCCCTTCAAAGATGGCCTTGGTCTAAGGGGCGTTAGAATTGGTGGTATCTGGTGACCAGGAGTGGGTTGCAAGATCTACAAGAACTTACTTTCGGCTTTGTCAAACACTGTTTGGTCCAGGCCTTCCTATAAAGGTGGCACCCGGAGACCAACAATTTTCACCTCCCATAGGGTGAAATGACCATCACTCTCCATGATGTCCATTTCCTACTAGGGCTGGTCATTGATGGTGTTGCACTGCAGTTCCACCTCACCAACCAATAACGTCGGGATTGGTTGACTGCACGACTGAACTTCTCCTCGGTGATATCTCTATGAGTGGCAATGCATTCTTCCACGCTCAACTAGATAAATCTCTTGATGAGTTGAGAACCTAGTTTGACACGCCTAGTCGTAGTAGTGTCACAATACTTCATCTTGGTACTTGGGTGTGTGCAGGGCCGGACCTAAGATTTTCAATACCCGAGGCGAAATTTTAAAATGGGCCTTCTACTACTTTTAAGAATAACAAAGCGATCCCCAAAATAAAAAAGCATATAATTAATTAGTTGCATATATCGTATTTTAATACAATGATATATAAAGTAATTATAAATAAAATTTAATTTATAAATAATTTTAAATAAATTTCAATTAATTATTTACACAATTATACAAAGATAACAATTGGCTAAAGAAATGCTATAATTTAGAAAAGTACAAACATATATATTGCCAGAAAACGAATGAAGAGGAAGAATATATTTTTCATAAAATTACGGTAAAAGAAAATAATTGTGAATCTGCGACTTTTATAACAAGGCTCGGGTTAAACAAAAATTGGGCCACATACACTAACACTCACAAGCCCAAATACAAAGCAACAAGGACTCTTTTTTACTGTAAAAGATACGGACTTTTTTTTATATTAGGAAAATGAAAGCAACAGATATATGAGCCCTCCAACTGGTGTGGGCCTGGGTATGTGCTAATCAACAATCTCTCCACTACCCACATCCCTTTACGAGTGAGTATGCTTGGAGTGTAGGTGTCCTTGCTTATCTATACAAGCAGCTAGATATCTCATCCAGGTCTGGTAATAACATTGTCGAATGACGTACTGCACATTTTCATGTACCTCCAATAACTTTATCATCACATTAATTCATTTATTTCATAAGTAAACTTGTTGATTCTACTCTTGCATCTTGTTGTAGTATTCGATATTTGCTCACTTCTCGATGTTGACACCAAGAGTGTCGGAGGACCAGGGGCGGCCACAGGGTGGGGCGGGCGTACGCGGCCGCCCTACCTTTCGACCCACGCGTCCTGGGGTTTGGAAAAAAAATTAAATTTTTTTTTATATATATGGTAGTGTTGTAATAAGTAAAACTATGATGAATATCGAATCAATTAGTGTACTTTGCTTAGTTGGTTGATGGGAAGGAAGGAAAGTAACCTTAGACCCAAAGGTTGGGGGTTCAATTCCCACTAGTCTCCCCTTTTTTAAAAAAAAAATTCACCTCCCTAAAAATAGCCTTTTTATTCTTTTTTCAACTTACACCCCCACTTTCTTTGTTTTTACGCCTTATTTAATTATATTCTCACTTCCCGACTTCCATATTATATACAAAGTATCTAGCTATAACTAATTAAACCCCATAAAGTTGGTGAAATTAGCCTCCTTTTTTTTTATTCTTTGTTCAACTTGCACCTACTCTCTATGTTTCTACCCCCTTATTTAATTATGTTCCCACTTCTCGAGCTCCCTATTATATACAAATTATCTAGCCATAAACTAATTAAACCCCATAAAATTGATGAAATTATGATTTGATTATGAGAATAAATTTTGTGAAATTTTCATTAGAGTTTGTGATTTTGAGAATAAATTTTGTTTTTTAATTATTGTGTATGTGATTTTGAGAATGAAATTTGTGAATTGAATTTGGGGTTTGTGAATTGAATTTGGGGTTTGTGAATTGAATTTGTGAAGCTTTATGCAATATTTGTATTTTCGTAACCTATATATTCAAATCACAATTTCTGTCATGTCTTTGGAAACCAAAAGATATTATAATTTTGATGAGTTTGCAATCCTAGCTAATATGCAAAAGCCTTGAATTTAGCATGATTGAATTTCGATAAATTTACACTTCTAAATATGACAAATGCCTGAATTTCCAATGAATGACGAGAAACAACTATCATAGCAACAAAGCAAATGTAAGCAAATGTAAGTCTACTATTCTATAATCCACTGTTAAGTTGAAAGTCGTAGCTTAGGTAAAGGAGATTATTCAAGGTCAATATCTCAGTACACATTAGAAAATTTCGCCCCACCTTTCAGAGGATTCTGCGGCCGCCACTGCGGAGGACCCCTTGTTGCATAAAGATCCTTGATGGGCACATCGGTACATTGACAGGCCCACTCCGAAGTGGAGCCCAAACAGGACTGCTTATTTTATTAATCAAATCGAACGCATGAGGGCGAAAGATGTCAAGTTCATTTTGTACGAGGACCAAAATATTTGACTTTGATGGATATTACATGGTATCGCCATATCAAGGGGTTATCGCTTTCGGTGATATACTAGAGGCCTACAGGTCTAATCGTGTACTTTGACATATAGATATAGATTACTAATATTAATTTTATGTTTTCTTATTATTAATTTTATGTTTTGAATTAATCCCATTGTTTTTTGGATTTTTTAGCTAAGTGTCCATTTTCTACAAGGCATTTTGCAAAATGTCCACTTTTATATTCCCTTTTGCAAAATGTCCTAATATTACATTTTTGCCCCTCCTTCCCATTCCCTTCCTTCCTTCCCATTTTTATTTTGACTATTGACCGGTCAAAGTCAATGAATTGGTGACACAACCTTGATGACAAAAAAAATAAATTTGGTGACGTTTTTTTTTTTTACGAAATTAGTGTCACCACCTTTATAAGTGGTGACACCAGTCAATGACTTTGGTGACACAACTTTGGTGACACATGTATGATGATAAACAAATTTTTTATGACAATTTTTTTTTACGAGATTAGTGTCATCGCCCTATCGCTGTCATCACAACCCATATCGCTGTCACCACCACCCATATCGCTGTCACCACCCTTATTGCGGCCACCACCTCTATCGCTGTCACCGCCCTATCGTTGTCACCACTCCTATCGCTGTCACCACCACTCCTATCGCTGTCACCACCACCTCTATCACTGTCACCACCACCCATATTGTTGTCACCACCCTTATTGTTGTCACCACCTCTATCGATGTCACTACTCGTATCGCTGTCACCACCACTCCTATCACTGTCACCACTCCTATCGCTGTCGTCACCTCTATCGTTGTCACCGCCCTATCGCTGTCACCACTCCTATCGGCTATCGTTGTCACCACCACTCCTATCGCTGTCACCACCACCCCTATCGCTGTCACCAGTACCCATATTGTTGTCATCGCCCTTATCGCTGTCACCGCCTTATTGTTGTCAGTCTTGTCACCACTTCTATCGTTGTCAACACCACTCCTATCGTTGTCACCACCACTTCTATAGCTGTCACCACCACCCCTATCACTGTCACCACGACCCCTATCACTGTCACCACCCTTATTGCTGTCACCACCTCTATCGTTGTCACCGCCCTATCACTGTCACCACTCCTATCGTTGTCACCACCACCCATATCGCTGTCACCACCACCCCTATCACTGTCACCAGCACCCATATTGTTGTCACCACCTCTGTCGCTGTCACCGCCCTATCGTTGTCACCACTTTTATCGATGTCACCACCACTCCCATCGCTGTCACCACCACTCCCATCGCTGTCACCACCACTTCTATACCTGTATAGTAATAAACAACTTTTTTTGTGACAACTTTTTTTTTTTGCGAGATTAGTGTCACCACCTTTATTAGTGGTGACACATGCGGTGCCAAATTTTTTTGGCGACGTCTTAGTTTTTAGAGTTGTTTTTTACGAGGTCACTATCACCACCTTATAGCTGTCACCGCCTTATTAGTGTCACCACAAGTGTTATCACCACCCTTATCAATGTCACCACAAGCAATGAATGTAAGAAAATAAAATGAATGCTACTAAGAAAAAGTCGTGTTTAATTAAAACCATCTTATCTTAGGCCACATGCTAACTGGTGGTAAAAGCATAAAAGCCAAATTTACATAAAGTCAATGCAACAAAACAAATGGCGAAATTAGTTGCCATGAACCCACCAGCAAAGAATCATGTAAATTGGCCTTTTATAGGAAGTTCACATAAAAAAGAAATATCCCAATGACAACATTGGGTATCTGTTACTCTGTTAGCATAGAAGGGCTTCTCAAATCAGTATAAAACTTACCAGTAACCACTAACCAGTAACCTGATTTATCCACCATTTTTTCTGTAAAAGAATAAAAAAGAAGAAGAGAGAAACGAAGATAAGTTCATTGTCTTCAGATAATCAACTAAGAAAAGGGAACACATCAATTCTAGGCCATAAAAGTGGAAAAATAGTATCCTAAATTCTGTCTATTATGTCAGCAAGACCTACTTTTAGTATGTCGAATTGAATCGAAAAGTTTATTCGAATTCCCAGCCAAGATAAACATAGATTTACAACGAAATCAACACAAATGGCAAACTATTTCAATCATCCACAATTCATAAAACACGGAAAATCCTCAATTTTAGAATTAAAGCGAAAACAGTTGAAATGGTTACCTGGATTCTAGAATTTCCTGGTATTCTCTGAAGTCGTCGAAAAAGCTCGCCTAAACCGAATCGCATCGTATCGATCTCTCTAGATCCTCGTCAAATTGATCGAAATCAGATCATGAAAAATCCCTTCCGAAGCTTCTAAATAGCATAGAAAATCTTCCTTGGAGCCAAAAGCGTTGATCTATAGCTCTGTCAGCGAATTGTTGCTTACGGCTCCCTCGCTCTTTGCCGATTGCAATCGGTGACAAGATCTATCCTACTTGTTGCTTCGCTACCTCGATCGGCGATGAATGGCATCGGAAAAGCACACTTCTAGATATATCGATCTGGTATTGCTTTACCTGTACCAATGGAGGAAGAGGAGAGCGGAAAATTGCACCGTGGCGAAGGGCGGCTTCGAGAATTGAGAGGCATCTTTCGAAATCAGAATCGCCGAGGAGCAGGGAGGCTTCGAGACGGGCGGTGACAGATTCGAAATCAGAACTGCCATGGTTGCTCGGCTGTAGGGAGGCCACGACGGAGGAAGGAGCGGCTGTAGGGAGGCTTCGAGACTGAAGGAGAACCATGGAGCAAGAGGGATCGTCTCGAGATTTTCAGGGAGAGTACTACTCGAGACGGAGGCTTCGAGACTGAAGGAGATCCATGGAGGCGCCGCGAGGAGCGGAGGCGGCGTTCATCCTTTCTCAGATTAAGCGGTAAGGGGATGAGTTACATAAGACAGGGGCAAAACCGGATTTTCAAAAAAATTTAGGACATTTAGCAAAAACTGATTTTAAGTGGACATTTTGCAAAAAGGAGTTGGTAAAATGGACATTTAGCCAAATTTCTTCTTGTTTTTTTAGAAAAAAACTACTAAAATTATAATTTAGGCTAAGATCAATGTTTTGAATTAAGCTCAATAGTTAGTAAAATTAAAGCAAAAAGAGAATTAAAGGAAAAAGAAGAAAAAACAATAGAATTAAAGAAAATCAATGAAAAATGGAAAAAAAAAATGATTGATCAAAACTTCTAAAATTCCTCTAAGCTTGACATATCATCCTAAACTCTTCTAAATTAAGAGTTTATATAGAAGTTTGTAAAATTAAAGCAAAAAGAGAATTAAAGGAAAAAGAAGAAAAAAAATAGAATTAAAGAAAATCAATGAAAAATGGAAAAAAAAAATGATTGGTCAAGACTTCTAAAATTCCTCTAAGCTTGACACATCATCCTAAACTCTTCTAAATTAAGAGTTTATATAGATATAGATATAGATAGAAGTTAGTAAATTTAAAGCAAAAAGAGAATTAAAGGAAAAAGCAAAAAAATAGAATTAAAGAAAATCAATGAAAAATGGAAAAAAAAAATTATTGGTTAAGACTTCTAAAATTCCTCTAAATTTGACACATCATCCTAAACTCTTCTAAATTAAGAGTTTATATAGATATAGATATAGATATAGATATAGATGGGATTATCAAATGGTGGAAGAAGGTTTGAAAAAATGGCTGCATAGACAAATCCGATAAGGAAAACCACACTAGAAACTAGAAAGGCACGACTCCAAATTCGAATATATATCATGTGAGCTCCATGGTTGAAGGGTCCACTTAATTCCTTCAAGGTGACAACAATTTGATTCGGCCATTAAAAATTATCCTGTGTTGTAGAAATATTCGAAAAATATAAGACCCCATTCCAGCCAATCAACACCATCACCGACGTCGACTCCCCATTCTTGGCCATCCTAGTCGAGTCGTCGGCCACCTTGCAAAACCTTCATGCCGCCTAACACTTCCAGTCGCAGGGGCGGACCCAAAAAGTTTTTAGCGGGGGGTCACCATCGTAGTCGACAATAAGATCGAGAAAAAAATCGCAAAACACAACATGATCGATAGTACAAACTAGTGTTAACTTATGGTTTCGAAAGTACTGCAAATATATAATACGAAAATAAGGATAAAAAACGAAAAATAAAGATATGAAACGCAATAAATAAACATTGCATTATTAACATGTAATAATGTATAACTAGATATAAAAAAATTTAAACTTGCGTAACTTCTTACCATATTCTCAAAATAAGTAATATAACTTATGGTTTCGAAGCTCTCGAGATTAATTATAATATGTGAATATCAATTTAAGTAAAATATTAAAGTATTATAGTATATTGAAATAAAACTGAAGTGATTAATACTGCTGTAATTTTCAAACATTCATAACTTTTTACTCAGATGTCGGATTATGGCGTATTATATATCAAAATGAAGCTATCGACGAGGAGAATACACCTAGGTAATTTGTCGGATGAGGAGAGGGTCACGTGACCCCCTAGGACCCTCCTAGGTCCGCCTCTGGAGTTCCAGATCTGCCAACCACCGCCAGCCCTCCCTAACGGCCTAACCCTAACCCATTGTTCAGGAATTGGGTTGATTTGGGAATGATTTGCCATTGAGTCTTCTCTATAAATTAGTTTCCTTTTTCTCTTTTTTTGGGTCAAACTATAATTATTTTATAACTTGAGCATGTAACTTTTTATCATTTATCTTACTAATAGGCAAAAACTACAAAATACATCTGGCCAATAAACTCCCCCTTACCCTTTAGCCTTGCTAAATTTATAACTTTATCACGTACATGTTTTTTGTTCCATCGTGCCTCATACTACAATTTAATGACCAATTCTCTTAGTTTTGCCGGCCTGGTGATTCTGCCAATGCTGTCACTATCTTCCTCCAGCTTGTTGGTTTGATCAGTACTCGTTTACGCATTTGGAGGCGCAGTGGAAACAGATCTGTATTTCCTCTTCGTGAAGGCAACTTGCCGAAAATGTATCCGTTATATGAGCTATAGAACCAATTTACTTTTGGCCCAATAGCATGTAACTTGAAAACCCTTAGAATAGGATGAGACTAATGATTTCACTTCTCAGAGCATGGTCAAACAAACTAAGCAAGCCGAGCAAGCAAGACAGCATCAAAATTGCAACCAGGCCTCCCTTTCGAATTTTATTCCGAAAGGAAAGGCTCTAGTATTTGAGATCAGCAATTCAAGCAAACCACAAAGCATCTGGAACAACATATATAAGGAGTTTAAATCAGGTACCATTGATAAGTTGTACCTTCCAAGCCCAAAATCTTGGCCTGCCGCAAGCAACTGGAAAACATCTAAACTCAGTGGGGTAGAACTGGAACATGAGGACCCCCACAAAAATTTGATGTCTAGAAATTTATTATGGATTAAAATACTCACTCGCGGATAAACAGGTCTTTACCCAAAAATAACAGCAAACTATGGAAGAGTAAAGGCAACTTCTGCCTGCCAAGCATTTCATACGTCGAGGAGAAGTCTGCGTGGATCTTCCACAACATCCTTGATCCGGCGCAAGAAGAAAACTGCCTCTCTACCGTCAATCAGCCTATGGTCATATGTTAGAGCAATGTACATCATTGGCCTGGGGACAATATTGCCTCCAACAACCATTGGACGGTTCACTATTGAGTGCATTCCTAGAATAGCAGACTGAAACAATAGTGATTTTAAGATCACAATCCTCCCAATGAATCCAGAAAAAGAGGATTCACACAAGCAATGAACAATATTAAAAAACGCAAATTAATTTGGGAATGTAGGGAAGTGTTAACATATTTAATAAAAATGAAGGACAACTCTAAAGTCATACCTGTGGAGGGTTGATGATAGGTGTGCTCAACAAGCTTCCATACACACCACCATTGGATATGGTAAATGTACCACCTGTCATTTCATCAATAGATATGGATCCATCAGTGGCTTTCTTGGCAAGGGTGTTGATCTCCTTTTCTATCTCAGCAAAATTCATCTTCTCCGCATTGCGAACAACTGGCACCACCAAGCCCTAGAAAAACATGTACCTCTTTCAGCGGAATGAAAACTATTGTTCAAAGAGTGTTAAAAGAAAAGCATAGAAACAAGCCAATTATAAGTTCACTATTTCTTTTGAACTAATGAGCTTCCTTTTTCTCCAATCCACTCAAGCTACATCCTCTCTCCTATGTCATCCCCACTCCAGTTCTCACACTGCCTCCATAACTCGCAATTAGGTACCAACCCAGTTGACCAATCCATCTGTTAGTCCTCCCAGTACCAGCCCTCACAGCCACCTAAATCGGAGAGATGCAGAGTTACTCATGATCCATTGCCTATGCCCAGAGTTTAGTCTGTTCAAGGGCTTGTTCTATAGCCCCCTATTATAACTGCTACACCCTGCTACAACAGGAACCATCCTGTTGATTCAATTCTTGGCTCCTATTCTCCTCTTCTAATCATTTCAGCAACTGGGAATTCTGACCAGGAAGTTCCTTCACTAGGAATTTTTTTTATCCGGTAAAGTGGTGCAATTGTAGTAGTAAAATTAGAAAACCATAGTAGAGCTACAAATAAACATGGAGATCCCACGTGTATAAATGAGTCATTCTTCCACAATGTATAGATCTGCTCGCTTCATTTGACATTATGAAATGAAAATACAAACTTCATTTGACATTACGAAATGAAGATACAAACCTTTGGTGTACCAACAGCTATGCTTATATCAACGTAGTCTCGATAAATGATATCATCTCCATCAATAACAGCATTGACTACAGGCTGATATTGTAGTGCACTCACAGCAGCCTAAGGGAAAAAGAAAATGAAAAATCGTTATGAACAAAAACATAATGATTGCACTTGCAGTAAAGCATATTTGTTTTACTTTAGTTGACTGCAAAATAAAGTTCTTGAATGTGTAGAGTGCATGTACCTTTACAAAGCCAGACATGAAACCCATTTTGACACCATGCTTCTCGAGAAATGCATCCTTGTAATCAGAACGGAGTTTCATTAAATTAGTCCTGCCATGTAAGGAACCAATCAACTACAGTTAACTCCCATTTAATCAGGGCCGATGCTACAAAGAGAGTTGAGGAACTAGCGCTTGACAAGAATTCAAACATATTTTATAGTCAAAGAAAAACTCCATTCTATCTGTTAAGTCTAGGAAAAAATCATGAAAGAAAAGGAGTAGAAGAGTCTTAGCTCAAGTTAGAGACCAGGTCAAAATCCCAAGCAGTAAGGTTGCGAGGGAGATTTATTTGGATTACTGACTGTAACCAGGCTATAGTTAGCTAATTGCCAGTCAGTTAAACTTTAGGGTAAGTAGTACAGATAAGGATATTCTAATACTAAACAGGTATTCAAATCTATTGTCAAAGAAGTAGTCTTGGCCAGGGAGGGTATCATTCTGTGACTGACAAGTTTCCAGGGGGCATCTTGACCTGTGATCAATTCTCTATGTTTCTGTGTGTTTGTACTACTTGCGTCTAATCTCATATTAAGATCAAACAATTGGTGCTCTTTTTCAGAGAGAGGATGGCTAAGAAGGATGAGCGTGTAGGCAAGACGGAAAGGGGCATGGAGGATTTCAAGGTAGTGGCAACTATCCTGGGGAGAAGTGAGGGGCAAGGAGATCGCATAGCTAGCTTGGAGAAAAGACTCAACGCAATTACCTTCAATCTAGAAAAAGCCAAAAGGAGTCCCTTACAGAGGAGTCGATCACCTCCAATGCCACGGTCGTGAAACCTTCTTAGCGCCTCGGATTCTCCTACCATGCACCTAACAGTGTTGTGGTAGGAGAACCTGATTTGGACAAACTCGTTTCACAGATTTCGGGCTAATATGCCAAATGGAGCTCGTCGCCATTTATTTGGACAAACTTGTGGCATGAGAAACTAAAGTTGAAGGGCTCGAAAAGAAAAAACTCCCTGGACTACTTCCTCCTCAAACTCAAGGAAGAAATGCCTGTGAAGATGAGGGAAACATAGGAGGAAGTTCTATTCACCACAAGAAGAAATGAAAGGGAGCTATACAAGTAGGGGCTAAAGTCGGGAAAGAAGGTCGGAAAAGGGGTAAATGGGCAATAGCAGATTGCCCCTCCCAATGCTGAGAACAGAGTCCGTCTAGAGGCTATGGATGAAGGTAAGGGACACGAAACCCAGCTGGATAGATGGAGCACACCCCTTTAGAAGCATCACTGGGAATGGGCCAGAGGATAGGCTGGTGGTCAAATTTTAATGAAATCCAGCTGTGTCAGTCAAAAAGGTAATAGCTCCTGCTAGGTCTTCATATTAAGCAAAACAGACAGAAGGTGAGAAGGTGCAAACCAGAAAGCTCCCCAGGAAGTTCAATCAACAATTTCAAAGGAGCAAAATGACCTCAAGGCTAAGGACCCGTGTTTTGGGCGCCGTCAATAATACACTGGCGGGTGCTCCTACCGGTCTTTGCATATTTGTAAGTTGGGGTCAGAAATAATCCTCAGTTAATGTTGACTTAAAAGCGGCTAAAACGGTGGAGGTGGATCAAAAGAAGACAGGAAAGACTCATAGGAAGCTCAGCAAGATGGGAATAAGCATTGAGATTCCTGAAGACAGGTCACTGTGAACTTGGATGTCCACACCATTGTTGCCTTATATAACAGTGGGTCAAGCACCACTTTCATAGGGTCTTGGCTGTTAAATAGGAATTGGAGGTTATCACTTGCGACTTTTGGAGTACAACTGGTGGAAGGAAACACTTTGCTCCCCAGGAATCCAATCAACAATTTCAAGAGAGCAAGAAGACCTCAAAGCTAAGGGCCCATATTAACGGTTCATCAACATTACACACACGGCTACAGATGCTCCTAACGTTCATAGCATGTTTGCGAGTTGGGTTTAGAAATAATTCCGAGTTACTGTTGATTTTAAAGCAGTTGAAACAGCTGAAGTGGCTCAAAAGAAGACGAAGGAAAGGCTCATATGCAGCTCAGAAAACTGGGAATAACATTGAGATTCATGAAGACAGGTCACTGTGACCGGCTCAAAAGAAGACGAAGGAAAGGCTCATATGCAGCTCAGAAAACTGGGAATAACATTGAGATTCATGAAGACAGGTCACTGTGACCATGGATGTGCACACCATTGTTGCCCTAAATAATAGCGGCTCAAGCAACACTTTCAAAGGACCTTGCCAGGTAGAAGAATAGGAATTGGAGGTTATCACTTCGACTTTTAGACTACAACTGATGGAAGGAAACACTTTTATTTAGCTGTTACTGCCCTCGTGAGAAACTGATCTGATTTTGGGAGTGGAATGGCTCGCATTCTGGCAATATAAGTATGGTGATGGATTGAGACAAGTTTTCCATTGAATTTCAAAACGATGAAGAGCCTATTGAGGTGCAGGAGCTTATCAGGGTGATCCGAATGGGAATTGTGCTGCCAAGCTTGCGCAATCGGGAATTGAGTTTAGCCTTGAACAGTTAATTCCAGGCTTTGTACAAGAAGAAAACAGAAAAGAAACGTGTAGAAGCCTATCTCACGAAGGAAGCAAGGTGAAAGTACAAAGCCCTAAGATTGTGAGGGAGCTGTTAGGATGCTGACAGTAAACAGGGAATGGTTAGCTCAATGTAGTCCCATAAGCTTAGGGTAAGTGGTGTATATAAGGGTATTCTGAACCTAAATAGGTCCCAAAATCTATTCTGAAATGGTGTGTAAAGGTGGTAACCTAGGCTAGAGAGTTTCTCTCTTGCTCAACGATATTGATGAGTTTCATATGGGACTTTTGCTTTCTTTGTGTTCTTGTGTGTGTTTGTGGTAGCTGAACTCAGATTTGAATTCAAAACTTCCCTGCCCTCCACACTTCACACACATGGATAGCCAAGAAAATAAGACATGAATACATACATACTTTTCAAACTTGCAAAGCAAATAAATAAAGCTTGAGAAGAGATGCACACATGACTAGATTATGTCATAAGACTTACATATCAACTTCATTGAATGTTGTCAGCAACGCAAATGTGTTTTGAGAATCCTTCAAACGAGTTGCAACACGTTTTCTAAGTCTTGTCATTGGAACCTGGTATTCCAAGATAGATTTTGAGAAAGTGCACAAGGTAGGAATTTCTGACTTTTAACAGGACACTTGTAGAAATTAATCCAATACATATTATTATTTCGCGTAAACAAGATAGAACAGCTTACCCGTCTCTCCCTTTCCTTTGGAGGAAGTATCGGCTCTGAAGGAGTGTGCTTGGGAGTGGAAGCAGGGGCTGGCGGTGTAGGTTTTGACTTTTCCTTGATGGGAGTAGTTTCAACTTTAATTTCTTTGCTATCCTCGGTGCTTTTCGCAGCAGGTGATGGTTCAGCTGCAGCTTTCTCAGCTGGAGCAGCTCCTTCAGCACCCTTTAATATGACAGCAATCTTCATACCAGGTTCCACAGTTTCTCCTTCTTGAGAAATGAACTATCAAGTTAGGAGCAAACACTTTTAGCCAAATGAACCAAAGAATAAGAGCGACTTGAAAAGTGGAAAATGTAACAGGTGAATGATTTTTTTCAACTATACCTTTTGGATGACTCCTGCTTCAGGACTGACAATATCAATGGTCACCTGAAGTCAGAAAACCATTTATATGTGACATTAGTTGCTTAAGCTCTGAGTAATGTTGTGGAAATAAACAATAACAACTGCTCGTTCAAATTACTTTATCAGTTTCGACTTGAGCAATGGCTTCATCAACTTCTACTCTGTCACCAGGACCTGCCATGAACATATGTCGGGATAAATGAAGCATTTAAAATTATAAAGATAAGCATATGACAGTAAGATCTTATTAAAATAAAATTAAAAAACAGGTTGCCTACTCTTCAGAAATTTTGCCAAAGTGCCATCAGAAATCGATTCCCCCATATGAGGTACAACAGCATGAACCAGGTCGCCTGCTTTACATAATGAGATAAGAAACGAAGGACTTCAAAGAAAGTTACAAAGAAGATATATAAACTCGTATGAGCTTGCCATAAAATAGCCTCTTCTCTCGAGGTATAAATATCAACACAAATTGAGGAGAAATAATCTCATACCATCATCGGAAGAAAATGACCGCTGAAAACCATGATTAATCAACAATGGCCGACATGTGAAGGCATCACTGCACAAAAAAACAATGTGGAGAAGTTAAAAAGTACAAAATCATGCAAGAAAACACTTTAGGTGAAAGTAATTCACACACATCCACGCAAGATAACATTTTGTATTGGTCAAGGGCAATTGGACAAAGAACCTTCATACAAATTATCATGAAGCAGTTATAAGAGTATAATTTTGTATCAATTAGTTGGTTCACGTAAAATTTACTGATGGTTTTTACCAGTTCCTACCTCAACACATAACTGCCCAAGGACCAAGTCCTAATGATATAACATTTTGTATTGGTCAAGGGCCATTGGATAAAGCACCTTCATACAAATTATCATGAAGCATTTATAGAAGTAAAATTTTGTATCAATAAGTTGGTTCACATAAAATATACTGATGGTTTTTACCAGTTCCCACCCCTAACACATAACTGCCTAAGGACCAAGTCCTAAAGATATAATACCTTGATAGAATAAATTCATACAGTTCACTAACCTTATTGGTTTTACGCTGGCTGAGGAACCTGCAATTGGAAGAAGATTTTGATAAAGTAGTAAAATGGATATGGATGAAATCAAACTGTCCATTAAGTACCTGGGAAAATAAGGTGAGAGAAGCTTCTAGACTGGCCACTTGTGCTGGAACAAAATGCTATCTGCTCAGGCAGGTAAAGATAAATCATTAAGAACACCCACAACAAAAACATTTGATGTGTACGAAATGATCTGTTACATTAGCAACCACAGAACTAGAGAATGCACGATAATGATGATTAAAAGGGAAGAAAAGGTAATGTAATTTGGGATCCACAACAACTAATAGGAAAGGAGAACTTACATCAATCATCTGATAAGTGATAAAATTTTAAGACATGAAGACAAATGAAAAGATTTTGAAAAAGTTCAACATGAAACCATCCTTTTCTTTCTCCATAATCCCCTTCACACAAACATGGAAGAATTCTCATTCTTTTCGTTCTTTCATCTCCTGTACTACTATTTTCACTTTTGAAGTGATCCACACGCATACATCTTTTGGGGGCATTTAAGAAAAATATATACAATAATAGCAGCATCCCAAGGATGCAAATACATGAAAACACCACCTAACCAGACGTTCAGAACTTTCTGGTTTGGATGTGTGGAGGAACAAAAGCTATCGTAATTTCCTACAACGTTTCACTTATACAATTTCATTTCACATATTCTAGGATGGATTTGGCATTTGCAGAAAAATGAACATCATTGACTGGTGGTTTCAAAAATCACGCATCTGCAATTTTCTCTCAACAGTATAACCAAGAGCTTGCTGTGGAACTTCCTACAGAGAACTTAAAAGGTGAAGGCAGCCATCCAAGGGACAGTCAGATTGGAATTCCGTGCCCTTTAGTCCTTTATCATGAGATGCTTAGTCTCCGGACTCAAATATTCCACTTTCACCCAATTCCCGAGCTAAGAAACTTATCAGCAAAAGTTATTCAAACAATACTCTGACGGATTTAATTAAAACAAAAAATAAAACACCCTTGAATCACAGCAGAAACCAAATCAAGAACCATCATCCTACGCTAAAAAAGAAAATGAATACCTCGCCTTCGACAGAAGAAACTCTCGAAGCCGATGCAAGCCACGAATGCCTTAGAATCTGCTTTGACACAATAAACAGCCACAAATATCAAAAGAACATCCAAAACCGATCAAAAATGGGGAGAACATTCTACACATTTGAGCCGATGAAAGTTCACTTACAATCGAAGACGAAGAGCCGCGGCTCGCGACTCTCCTACTCAGAGTACCCAACATCGCTGGATTGATCACTTACAACAACGAAGGAAATTCCGAAATCAGGAAATTGTCATCAGATTAAGATTCGAAAAGCAAAACTCAAAACCCTACGAAACCGGAACAAATGAAACGAACCGAAATCAAGGGAGGATTGGACCTAATCGGGGAGATTTGGGGAAGATACGAGGCTGTACCTTAACGCAGAGACAGGGAGAGGATCTCCAGAGAGGTGAAGATTGAAGAAGAAGCGAATCGGACTTTTCGCTGGGGGGGGGGAGGGTTTTATGTTCGCACGAAAAATGGAGAACACGCCACAACGGACATGATATTCTGGCGAGCGCACAAGCTGCACATGACAATGTCAAACCAGAAGGTTCTGCCTATTTTTTGTTTAGGGCTGGCGACTGGCGCTTAGACGACGTCGTTTCAGTTCGTTTCGTCTTTTTTTTTTTTAATCAAGAAAGAATTAGCAAGTTAGATACATGAAGTTTAATAGCACGATGTCTTCCGTCTATTGTCAAAACGAAAATTAAATATTTACGTCGAGGTCTTTTTTAATTTTTACAATATAATTACGGAATGGTCCGAGATAAAAAATTTACCTATCTTTAACTTAGTTTTTTACGGCCCACTTCATCTTCAACCCCCACTTCATCTTCAACCTATCAACACCAACCTTCATCAACCATTCAACCTCATTGTAGATCTAGATATTTTAGGGTGTTTTTGTTGTCAAAATCTACACCAATCTAGCATAACAAATGTATTACTCTCATATAATGTAAAAACTTCTTTGATTTCGGATGATCCAACGTAAAAATTAGGGGTTTTGAAATTTGACCGAAATAGTGAAAACTTCATTGATTTCGATCGATTTAGTGTTGTTTTTGGAGCATTTTTGTGTGTTTTCTTGTTGTCTTCGTCATAGGAGGTTGGATTTGGAACATTGAATGCCATTGTAGGTGGTAGGAGTTAATTTTGAGGCGGATTTCAGGCCGAAGGAACTCGGCAATCTGGGATGAGAATCTTATGTTTGCTCGACATTATGGGCGGAGGAAACATACTAACCTCTGCTATTTTTCATGAGGATGTGTTTCCAACTCGTAGATCCGGGCTGAGATTCCTATGTTTGCTTTCTCACTAATCAAAGAGAGAAACTTGTCTGCAACTCTATTCTTCCTTTTTAGCTTCTGTATAAAGCTTCTTGTTGTTTTATTGAATTGTTAGTGTTATGATATATGGAAGATTTGCATGCCATTTCCTACTTGTTTATGTGACGACATAGCTGCAAAGGAACTCAGTAATCTGGGCTGAGATTCTTATCTTTACTCGGCATTTTGGGCTGAGGAAACATACTAATCTCGACTAGATTACACGAGGATGTGTTTCCAACTCGGAGATCTGGGATGAGATTCCTATGTTTGCTTTCTCACTAATCAAAGAGAGAAACTTGTCTGCAACTTTATTCTTCCTTGTTGTTTTATTGATTTGTTAATGGATTGCTAAGAGGTTGTTAGTGCATAGAGGTTGTTAGTGTTATGAAATGTGGAAGATTTGCATGCCATTTCCTACCTCTTTATGTGAAGAGAATGATTATTCATTGTAGTGGTGCTTATTTACTTACTAACTTTATTCTAGTCTAGTTTATCTAAGGATTATTACTATGTCATATTCATATGGATCTATATCACTATGTTATGTTCGTATGGATTTATTTAGAATGGAGATGGTATGGATTTTATCTCGAACACAACTATTTCTTCATTCACTTCTCATCGATGCTAGCCTCTATAATCTCCAGAATATGGTGATTAACCAGTGTAAACAGAGAGTCAAGGATTCATGCTACCCTACAAAATCTAGCCGAGTAAAAAAAGAAACTCAACAAATGTTGACGAGCTCAGTGTATAGCCTCAAACATCTGGGCCGAGTGTTTATATTAGCCTAAAAAATCTTAGTAGAGTGAACACAAGAAACTTGACACATATTCCAAATGCGGTGAAAACATAAATGTGTTTTTGTCAGAGATAAGTAAATATAATGGTATAATCATAAATTGGTCCAAAATTGTATCATAGTGCAAAGATAGATAAACCTATAAAATATTAGAGCAGACTATGTTTGTTCGACATCAAGGTTGGTTGACGATGATTGTGCAGATATCCATGCATCAAACAACGCTCTGTACTTGTTGTCTAACCCATCTACACTTGGATCATGACTCCTGATAGTTCATCTCTTCTCTATAGATTGTTTCAAGGGTTTTAAACGTTGAGAATTCTTTGTCAAGCGCTGCTGCAACTTTTTTGGGACCTACTTCCTCGTCTTCAATCAAGGTCCCCATAAATATGCGAGCCTCCACAAGACCTCGCACATGTTGTTTCTGTGCTTCAGCCTTTGTCACCATTTTTTCTTCTCTACACAAGTGATTGAACTATGGCTGGACAAAATTTGGATCGGACTGGGAGTATTACGGTCCAGTCCACGGTCCAATAAATTTTAGATTCCGGGTTCCGGTCCAAACCCGGGGAGACCGGAATTCGACCGGCTTCCCTATCAATTAAAAAAAAGTAAAAATGAAAGAAATAAGAGGCGTGGCTTTTTCTTCAATACTATAGGTGTCTCAGCAGGCCCTAGTGCCTCACTCCTCTCAACCCTCTATCACTCCCTCACTCTCTCTGTTCAGCGACTTTGTCTCTTCGATTGGGGATGGCGGTGGCCGAGTTCGACCTTCAATCTTCAATTGGGGATGGCGGAGTTCAACCTTTGATCTTCAATTGGAGATGGCGGTGGTTGGGTTCGACCTTCGATTGGGGATGGCGGCGAATAAGTTCGGCCTTCGATCGGCGACAGGCGGAGACCGCCTTCTATTGGAGGCGAGCGAGGTGGTGGACCTGGTGGTTGTCGGGAGGAGTTGTCGATGCCTAAAGAGGAGGAGAGCAAGGTAGTGGTGGTTGTGGATTCCGGCGTCAACCATCTCCCCGACCTCTCCGATTGTTGGATTGGAAGAGTTAGTTGGAAAATATTATATATATATATATATATACATTTTTTTTATTAGGTTAAAATTCGAGTTCAGGCATACCTATAACTCGAGGGTCGACTAAGTCGGCAGACGAAAACCGTCAATACAAACAGAACACAATCATCACAAAACAAAAAAGAAGAAACAAACACCCAATCAACCCATACAAGACATCAAAACGGCAAAGAAGTCGATGGAGAACCAAGACGCGCCACAAGTGCCACGAACGCGGGAGAGTGCAAGGACTCTCGACAGTACCCAACCAGAAAGGGCGGCTCTTGAGGATGAGAGGATCGCCGGCGTTGTCCCCACCTAGATGAAGGATCTTCGACAACCACGAACACATCCACGATCCGTCATCGATCAAACAGGACGCCTGATACTGCAACCCACCAATGAGCAAACGCAAACACACCAAAGCACCGACCCGACGCCGTAAGACGGAACCAATACGGGCCAAAAGGGAGGATCAATCAACCGTCGGAAATGTGAGAGGAGCTCCCGGGCCAAGCAGGTCGGCCAGGAAGCAAAATTATTCCTATTTATATAGAATTGTCCTAACCCTAATGGGATTTAGTACGCATCCTTTCGAGCAAGTTTAATAAAATGGAAATTTCGCGAGGTACCCCTGGGGTATTGCAATTTTCACGAGGTATACAACTCTTTTGCATATTTCGCATGGTGCCCCTGTGGTTTTCTTTTTTTTCGCCTCGTGCCCTTTTGGGTTAAATCTAACGGTTTTGTTTTATTTTCGTTAGTTTGCTAAAAAAAAAAAGAAAAAAGAAAAGACAAACAGAGAACTGGAGAGCGAAGAGAGAGCGAAGCGAGCGAAGAGAAGAGAGTGAACCGAGAGCAAGAAGAACAACGAGAGCGAAGCGAGAGCAAGAAGAACAACGACCAGACCGACGATGTTGCTCGAACAGGAGAAGAAGGTGGCTTGGATCCGCTGCTGGAAGGGCGACCAGACCGACGCTGTTGCTGCTCAACGCCGTCCGAAGGGAGCCTCCTCCGAACCGAAAAGTGAAGATCTGGGTTACGTCAACCCATAACCAGCAAAGGACTCTTTGAAATTGAAATTGAAATCAGATGGATGAAATCCTTCTCGAATAGGAGCAGATCTGGCTTGCGACAAAGGGAGGAGACTAGATATGGACCTTGAACGCACCAAAATGTCTCCCAATCTCCCGAAAAAATGGTGAAAGCAATTAATCCCATCCAGAATTAATTAGAAATAATTAAAGGAGTGGCCAATGGGATGAATGAAATCAATTTCCTTCCATACTATTTGAGTTGGTTGCTGGAAATTGAAAGATCTAAAGTGTGGGTAGATGGAGATGAACAGTACCTGCATCACTGATTCACTGCCTACTCAATGGGGCCAATTTCAATTTCATAAATGGTGAGGGTAGGAGGAGATAAGTGGTACTCAATTTCGATTTCATAAATGGTGAAGGTAGGAGGAGATTAGTGGTACTCAATTTCGATTTCAATTTCGAAACTATGACGGAGATGATTAGTGGTGGTGGAGGAGAGGCCTCCAGTTCTCCGTCTTTCCTTTTTTTTTTCTTTTTTTTTTTTGCAAACTAACGGAAATAAAAAAAACTGTTAGATTTAACCCAAAAGGGCACGAGGCGAAAAAAAAGAAAACCACAGGGGTACCATGCGAAATATGCAAAAGAGTTGTATACCTCGCGAAAATTGCAATACCTCAGGGGTACCTCGCGCAATTTCCGTTAATAAAATCATTATTAAAAAATAATAATGATTAGTTTGATGTAATTTTCCACTGTGAACAACCAGGTTTTATTCTACAAGTGCGCAAATAGGACCCGATGAGAGAAAACCCCTCTTCCCCTCCCTTCCCAGCGGCGGAGAACCCTAACTACAATTACTGTCCAAAATTGTCCGAAATCAACCAAAATCCAGTGAGATTTGATGGGGCTTCTGTTCATTGCCTCACTATCGTGGCTAGATTGATCCTAATTTGGTGCCTTGGGCTAGCAGTATGGCCTATGGAAGGCGCTGTTGAGTGTTCGAATAACAATTGCATTAAGTGCAATCGCCTCTCGTCGCTGAGTTGGAAGCCATCTGAGAAGATTGTTGAAGACCCGATAGTACAGTGGAGTAAATGGTGGTGGTGGTTGCATGTGTGGATTCTTCCGCCGCAAGGCAAAATCAAATCGTGTGGCCTGGTGAAGGGGTTTTCGCTCGTCAAGAGAGTGAGTGGTTTGTACGGAGATTGTCGTGTGCTCAATTCTGCATTAATGAAATCTTTACAGAGGTATGGTGTTTGGATTTCTCATCATGATTACCTTGATCAATTCGTCTATAAAAGGAGGGTTTGGAGGTGCCTTGTTCACAGCCAATCTTCTCTCTATCTTTCCCAAATTCTAATCAAATTTGTGTGTTCTCTTGTTGTGTGGTCTGTGGCTGGTGCAATGGCGCCGTCGGCTAAGGAAAAAGGAAAGCAAATCCTTGGGGATGAGCCATCTCATCCGGCGACTCATCTTCCTGCTGGAAAACATATATTCAGGAGCCTGGCTCCAAATAACTCATCCGAGGGGGGTTTTGGCCCCAAGGATGCGAGAGCAATCCCGAATGCAAGCGGCTGCAAAGGAAAGGGCACAATCCCTTTCGACATTGAGAAGTACAAAGCTCGCCTGGCGGGTGTTCGGGAGAACATCAACAAGCTGAAGAACACCACACTTTTTGCAACCATCATTGGTGATCCCATGGAGCTCAAGAAATCCGAAAGAAGACCCGGTTTGATTGGCGATTCTTGGAGGGTGGCTTCCAGGTGATCCCCATGGCGAACAATTGGTTTGAATTGAAATTCAACTTGCCCTCCGACAAGGAAAAGGTGTGGAATGGTAGGCCCTACCATATCCAAAGCCAGTTGCTGCTTCTTAAGCCTTGGCGCCAAGGCTTTGATCCTGTTACTGAGCCTCTTACTACCCTGGATATGTGGATTCGGATCCCTAGGCTGCCGGCCGAGTTCATAAGCAAGACTATGTTGACTTCAATCATTGAAGAAAATGGTTATGGTAAGATCCTCAAGCTCGATGCTTTCACTCCAAAAGGAAAGAGGGTTAGGTACCCCCGTATCTGCGTGTCTGTCAACATCACCACCATTCCAAACAAATGTGTGTATGTGCCCAATGAGGAAGACGATTGAGTATCCGGTGTACCTTGAGGAGTACCCCGAAGGCTGTGGTAGTTGTGGAAAGCTAGACCACTATTTTGCTGACTACCCATTGCGCAGGAGGGCGCCTGCTCCTGCTGCTGGTGTGGCTCGTGATCCTGCTGCTGTACTTGGGGGTGCTAGTGGTGCTGGCGATGATGCTGTTGGCGCGTTGGTCTCAGTGGCGGCCAGAAGGAGGAACGTTGCTCCTATCACAAAGTTTGGTAACACCAGGGAGGCTGTGTTCAAGTGGGTTGGTGTCAATGCACCAATCAACCCGTCTCCACCTGTTTCTATCCACTCTGCTTCTTCGGATGACCATGCGTCATCTAAGGTGGGTGAGCCTACCTCTCATGTGAAGGCTGCTACTCCTCCTCAAGCTTCTGAGCCTATCATTGCTGCTGAGCCACCACCCTTTATGGAGCTCTCCCCACTAATGCATGAGGTCCCAAATGATGAGACGTTTCTCGAGCTGATGGTGCCCCGTGACTCGGTCTTTGAGTTTGAAGACGATGATGAGATGTATATGGAGACGGATTTGACTGAGGCGGAGCTGTCTGTGGACGGCTTGGACCCCTTGGAGAGGTTCTCGCATGAGGAGCTTGAGGTGTTCCTTCAGAACATTCCCCCTGACGAGGAATTCACTCTCCCCAATCTAAGCAACCCAGCAGCTCTTGCCGAGTCAATCCGCGCCACTCCGGGCCTGTTCACTGTGCCTGCTGTTGTGACTGGTCAGATGGAAAAACTGGAGGTCAAAACAAGCTCCAACTCTGAGTCTAGCAAGCGGAAGTCAAGCCGCGGGGAAGCCGACACTGCTTCATCCTCTCTGATGGGATGTGGCATCAAGAAACCACGAAATGATAAGTAAGAATTCTCATTTTCTGTGGAGTCCCATGGCTATGGTGGCTCAGTGGTGTGATGGTAAACAATACCTCTGGTCTTTTCAGCATCCTTGTTATGGTCTTTTATCTAGGTCCTATGGATACTCTTGTATCCATGGTAGTCGGTCTGTCAATAGTGTCCATCTGAATAACCTCTCCTCTTCTGGCTTAGCTTTTGGTGAGGAAGTGTGGAATCTCTATGTCAGTAGTATATGGTCAAGTCGATGTCGAATATGTATGTTTGGTCGGGTTATGGTATCTGATGGTCTTGCCCCTCCTTTGTATCAACTAATCAAATATAATCGAAGTCAGTTTATGGTACATCTTGAATTCTATTCTATTTTGAATGCATATTGTGTTTATGAATACACAACATTGGGTTATGTCGTACATTGCAGTTGTATGGGCATAGCCTGTCAAATCCTTATAACCCAAGGTAATACCCAAATACACACCGAGCTGAATGCTCCAATAACCATCTATACTGAAAGTAAGGTTATCCCTTACTTATTTAGTATAGATCAAAGAAATCATGGTGTTCGCTTGTTTTGGTTTAAGCTTTTGAACCATAGCATGCACCAATACCAAATTAAGCTAAAATCAATTTCAAAGAGAGGTTGCTGGGCTCTCTTGGGTGTTGACTACTTCTCTTACAAATCAAGCTAGAAGAAACATAATCTCGAATACTATAGTACGCTCATCTGTTGGTCTCTTATTGAGGTTTGTCGCTTCAATTTTTGGATGATCGATGGATGGTATGACACACTTGCTCCCAACCTTCTAACTAAAATAAGAACCACAGGGCAAGCTGATATTTGTTTTGGGGATCGTGTAACTGTTTCGTCTTCCAATCATTCTGTGTACAATGAAAATTAGTTACTGGAATTGTAGAGGAATGGAAAGGAGAACCTTCTAGACGGATATAAGCTTTTGGTGTAAAGCAGAGCATATTCAGCTACTTGCATTAGCAGAAACTAAAACGGAAAAAATACTGGACCCGTCTGTCTGGAGGGGTGCAGGGTTTGATCATGCAGTTTGGTCGCCTGCCGTGGGGAAGGCAGGTGGAATCGGGGTTATGTGGAAAGAGTATGCTCTCTCCCATGAGACCATTGAGCTTGTTCTGCAACAACCCAGAATCATCACTATCAAATACACTAATATAACAGATAACTTCACATGCCTCATTTGGTTTGTGTATGCCCCCCCCCCCCCCCCCACATGAACAACACAAAAACTTCTTTTGGGAATATTTAACTAATGAAATCAACTGTAACCAAATATCAAGCATGGTCATTGGGGACCTAAATGAAATTGGTAACTTTACGGATAAGGAGGGCGGTGCTACCACATTACCGGAAAGATTTAAGCGACTCACTGATTTCAAAAACACTTGTTCGATGATGGATATTCCATTGTGGGGAAACCCCTTCACATGGAGGAAAAACAGAGGGGATCAACATAATATAAAGGAGAAATTGGACTGTGCCCTGGTTCAGCATGACATTATACAACAATTCCCATTGATGTCTACCAGAAATGGTGCATTCTCATTTTCGGATCATTGCACAATCACTATTGTCCTGAATGTCAATCAAGCTTTTAAACCTCCGCCATTCAAATTTGAAAATTCTTGGTTACAAAGGGGAGATTTCCGAAACATTATTAAACAAGCCTGGCGACTTCGTTGTCCGGGATCCGCAATGTTCCAATTAACCAGGAAAACAATGTTACTAAAGCAGAAAGCCAAAACATGGAACAAAATGACATTTGGTAATATATTCAGACAACTGAAAGAAGTAGAGGACCAATTACTAAAGATTCAACAGAAACAACATGGACAAGGGCTGACTCATATGCAATCAAGGGAGAAAAATCTTATTAAGAAAAAAGAACGCCTCCTTCTTTTTCAAAAATCATATTGGAATCAACGAGCAAAAACCAAGCATATCAGCCTGACAGACTCTAACACGAGATACTTCCACAAAATTGCGACAGGCAAAAGAAATCGAAAGATGATTAGACATATCACTACTGCCGATGGAACACAAATATTGGGGGAGAGAAATATCAATACGGAGATTATACGCGACTTTCAGAAACGATTTCAAAAACAGCCAATTGACAAAACAAAACTAATGGATTATCTTCAGTTCATTCCTGCTGAGGTAACCGATGCCGAAAATAAAATGCTTACGGCTATCCCATGAAATGGGGAAATAAAAAACGTGGTGTTCAATCTGGGTACGAATAAGGCACCTGGTCCCGATGGGATGACGACATAATTTTATAAACAATCCTGGAACATGGTTGGATCGTCGGTTATTCGTGCAGTGAAAAGTTTCTTCCTCTCTGGCCACCTACTTAAACAGATAAACCATACTTTTATCACACTATTACCAAAAACTGATAACCCAACTACTAATGCGCATTACAGACCTATCAGTTTGTGTTCCACAATATATAAAATTATTTCGAAAATCCTCACAGAGCGGCTAAAGAAGGTCATGGGTAGACTAATCAACCCACTACAAGGCGCGTTTGTCTTTGACAGGGCTATTCAGGACAATGTTCTGATAGCGCATGAGATTTTTCACTCCTTTAAATCACGAAAAGGCAAAAAAGGCTGGATAGCACTCAAACTCGACATGGAAAAGGCCTATGACAGGGTTGACTGGGAATTCACCGAGATTTTGCTATGCCAGTATGGGTTTCATCCGACTTTTGTCGACTGGATTAAAGAATGTATAACCTCCGTTTCCTTTTCTGTTCTAGTTAACAATGGCCCGACGGACCTATTCCTCCCGTCCAGGGGCCTGAGACAAGGGGATCCTCTATCGCCTTTCCTGTTCATCCTGGGAGCGGAAGTCTTAGCTCGTAGGCTGGTCAAGGAAGCATGAGATGCTAGCAAATTGGTCGGTTTCAGATTTGGGCCTTCGGGCCCAATCATTCCATTCTTGGCCTTTGCCGATGATATTTTGATCTTTGCCAAAGGAAGTGTTTTGGCATGTCAAACATCAAAAATATATTACAGGAGTATTG
Organism: Persicaria maculosa; assembly: GCA_963922045.1. Lineage (NCBI taxonomy): Eukaryota > Viridiplantae > Streptophyta > Magnoliopsida > Caryophyllales > Polygonaceae > Persicaria > Persicaria maculosa. The sequence goes on along the minus strand of OY998258.1, from coordinate 55,864,709 downwards.
CCAAATTTCGGGACAAAAGGTGAATTATAACAAATCGACATTTCAAGTTACGAAAGGAGTTGCCCGGAACCGTATTTCAGAACTTGAAAGTGTTTTGGGTGTTAGCCACTCATGTTCAATTGAAAAGTACTTAGGTTGCCCCATTATTAATGGTAAAGTAAATGCTGATACATTTGAACACATCATCAGCAAATCAAGGATCAACTTGCTAGATGGAGGGCTGATTCATTATCTCAACAGGGTCGTGCTATTTTAATTAGTACTAACCTCTCCTCTAAAACACTATACACAATGCAAAATTTCATGTTACCAACAACCATGCACAAGGAATTAGACACGCTAAATCGAACTTTTTCTTGGAATAAAGATGCTCAACATAAGCCACTCATCTGGTGGAACAAAATCTGTAAACAAAAAAAGGAAGGGGGATTAGGTATTCGGAAAACAAAAGAAATGAATGAATCTTTACAGCTCAAACTACTATGGAAGGTCATTTTGCTGAACCTGGAAATGCCTGGGTGCAAGTCATCAACAACAAATACATGAGAAACTCGCATTTATTACAGTACAAACGGACTGAATCGGCATCTTGGCAATGGTCCAAGGTTTCAAGTCTCTTGTATCAGTTTAAAAAATGCCTCATATGGTCAATTGGAAATGGAAAATCCGTCAACTTTTGGACGGACAACTGGCTAACACAAAATCCAATATGCAGTCGGGCTGGATGCCCAACCGTCTTTAACAAAGATGATAAAATCTGTGATTACATAATTGGGGGTCACTGGTGGGTGGAAAAACTCAACACCTGTCTCCCATCCGACTTGGTGGGGGAAATTTGCTCGGTTCCTCTACCTGTAACCGCCATGGAAGACAGATTATACTGGTGGCCAGATAAGAAAGGTTGGTTTACTACCTCGTCAGCATATAAGATGCTAACAAACGAGATACGTAACAACAATGATGGCTTTTATTGGATTTGGAAGTTGAATGTACCCCGAAAAATAAAAAATTTCCTTTGGAAGATAAGCCTCTCGGGCCTGCCTACTAAGGTCAGGCTGGCAGGTAGGGGTGTCCCTGTGCCCTCGACTTGTCAGATCTGCAATGATCATAATAAAGATGATCTACATATCCTATTGGAGTGCTATCCAGATCTAACTACCAGATTTCTATCTAATGTTGAACGACATGAATTGCAACAAATTATTCGGAGCAGGCGGGACATGGTTTTGGTTCTGGCTTGGATCAAGAATCTAACAAAAGATAAAATCCAAAAAATTGTTACGAGTTGGTGGGCCATTTGGTATTTCCGGAATAGGGTCATCTTTCGAAACCAGCCACCCACGACCTCAAAGAACATTGAATGTTTTATTGATCAACAAGTTGAATCTTGACGAAAGGAGTGCTCATTTAAGGATAATTCGATTGATACAGAATGGCAGACACACCAAAGGAACATCAGCTCATCCAAACGACCAAATCGAAAACCCATGTGGAAAAAATGGAAAAAAACCCCATATAAGGGATTGGCGAGGAACTCCTATTCAGATAACAGCTACAAAACTTGGGACCACCTCCCCTCTATTGGCTTAGTCTCTCGCTCTTAGGCTGGGGATTGGTGAAGTCAACAAACTCCGGATACAAGATATTATAATTGAAGGAGATTCAAAAATCATTATTGATTATCTGCAACACAAAATAAAATGCCCATGGGAAATAGAATTAATCATGTCGGATATACAGTCCATGCTAAGATGCATGAGGAAGGTGGTCTTTTCTCATGTTCCCCGAGCTGGCAATAGAGTGGCTGACAAGGTTGCACACCTTGGTCACTCTGTCGTGGGAAGTAACTTTACATCAAACTCAGATCTTTGGGATCTCATCCGGTTGATGCTCTTGGGTAGATCTTCACCCAAATTTTTTCCTAATAAAAAAAAACCAGGTTTTATTCTATTAATTTATATATAATCATTTATAAAAATATATAAATAAATCATTTTTTTGTTTTTTTCCTTCCTTTTTTCCTTTTTTTTTAATGTTGGGCGTGGCGTGCAAGGCAGAAATTCACCCTTGCACGCGAAGGATTTGCAGTGGAGCAAATCGGCGCCGACAGGGAAGTCCTTCCACACCAAGCAGCCCACCAAATAATCCGAGCGCCGGCGGGAACAAGGTAGGCGGATGCGCGCAGGCGAGCCGAGAGCATCGCGCCGGTTGTGACGGGGGAAATGATTTCGTCAGATCCGCCGGTAACCGGAAGGATCGAGGTAGGACTACACCGATGGATGGAGTAGAAGCCGGAAAAGAGCATGACAACTCCAACCAGGGCGAGGCAAGCGCCCAGAACCCGCACGCAGAGACCGGGAATGGGAGACAAAGGGCTGCTCCGGGCTCGACAGAGATAGAGTAGTTAGGACGAGGGGTATGACGAGGAAGAGAGAGGCGAAGCGCTAGACCGGCCAGCAACACCACATCACCCACGCCTGATTCGCAGACCGATGGGCAGATATCCCAAATCTGAGGAGAAACTCGTGAGTGCCAATAGCCCGAGAGACGACCATAGGCAACAACGAACGGGAAAGAGGAGATGGAGGCGCCACTACAACCCCACCACAGATCCAACCAGAAAACACCACGCTCGCCGCGAGGGGCTCCGGATCTGCACGAATCCTAACTGAAACCACGCCAGGGCAAAAAGCCTCAAACCAATTTGCTCAAATAGAGGATAAATGCCCCAAAGACCAGGCGTAACGAAGGGAAACACCAAGATACAACCATAGCCCCAACGCAGCCCAAATCGACACCACATGGACGTACTTCGACAGACCAGAGGGAAGTAAACGAAGAGGGGAGACAAGCCAACAGGCCTTGGTCCAACGAGATAGATTTCCGACTTCCGACGAGGAGGTTATCATCATCAGAAGAGGCGTTCTCAGGGGAGAAAGATTTCTGACCTTCGAAGAGGGGGTTATGATCCTCCGAAGAGGGGTTCTCAAGTCAGGCGGAGACGGTGGTCAACGATAGAGTTGTCCGATGATGGTGCCGACTCCCTCTCTCTAGAAAACTAGAGAGAGGAGAGAGCGTCCACTATGTTGTCTATATGTGCATTTATGGGATATATTATATATATACATATTCCAACTATATAATGAGCTATTTTCCAACTATATATATATATATATATATATATATATATATATATATATATATATATAGATAGATAGATAGATAGATAGATAGATAGATAGATAGATATATATAGATATATACATATATAGCTCATTATATAATGAGCCATTTTCCATCAGTTTCAGACTTCAGTGCTATCCGATTGTGGGATTTGTGGGTAAAGCCGTAAAGGTAGAAGAAGGTATTTTTTTTATCTAAAAAAAAGGCAAGTTTTTTTTAATTACTCATGTCCTATCGGTCTGTAGACCGGAAAACCCGGGACCATAAGTTTCGGTCCCGGTCCGATCCGCGATCCAAGTTTGTGGAGATTCCAGTCCACCGGTTTTGGACCGGACCGGAATTTCCGGTCCAGTCCAATCTGGTCTAGACCGGAAGCCAAGCCCTAGATTGAACCAATCTCATATGCCCTATTTATACTAATTCATCACAAAACCCTAAATTTTTTTTTTTTTTTTTCTTCTATAATTTCCCTCCATCAACCTCCTCCCGCGGATTCAATTTCCCTCCAAATTTTCTGGCACCAATCATTCCGTAAATCACGGAATCGATTTTTTGAAGATATTTCCTCACAATAAGCTCGTGATAAATAGCCGAGATGAAGCATTAGTCTCATCGAGTTTGGTCGAGGTTTCATACTATTCTCGATGAAACTTGCTGAGTTAATATCAGAGTATCAACGAAATATGTCAAGCTGATAGAAAAGTCTCAAAGAACTTTGTCGAGATATGCATCACGCCGAAACCAAAAAAAATTTGTCAAACCCCACCAACCTCAACGTAAAAACCCAACTGCTACTCTTATCAATTGTTTTTCATTGCGTTCAACAAGATTGATGTAATTTTCCACACTTCGGTGTTTCGATTTTTTTTTATCTCTCGGGCCATTCCGTAATAATGTTGTAAAAAATGAAAAAGACATCGACGTAATTAAATATTTAATTTTTGTCTTGACAATAGACGAAAGGCATCTTGCCGTAAGACTCCCCAGTCAGATACCTATCCGATAGCATTCAAGTAAATGAGGTCACGAAGACCTAAGGGTGTGTTTGGATTTCAAATGCATTATGTTTATAATGAAAGCGATAAGGTGGTGTTTGGTTAACACAATTTTTAAGGTGTTTAAATTATGGTTTTTTTTATTCCATGATGTATTAATTATAAGGGTAAATTACACATAACCACCCATAAATTATAGTACTTTTCACATAACCACCCATAAAAACTTAAATTACAGTAAACCACCCATAAATTAGTTATCTTTTCATAAGACCACCCACCCATTAAACCTCTATTTGCTTTATTTAAAAAGATTAAAATACCCTTAATTCAAGCTTATTTGTATTTAATGCAATGATTTGTTTTCATAAGGCTCTCCATTTATTAAATAATCCGGTTACCCTTTTAAAAAAGGATAAATTATAATAAAATTATTCATGTTCGGCTAATTTGTCAAATGATATGTATAAGCTTAGCTTATTTTTTAAATGATATAGTTTGTAATTTAAGATATGAGCTCATTTACCCTTCTTTTAAAGCAACAATCTTGTTTTATTTTAGAACTTATCCCTATCCAACATTTGAAGGAGAGGAGACTATTAGGAGCTATTGCACGTCTCGACTCTTCACATTTTTAGATATATGTTGGTTGGAGTATTTATGGTGGGTTTGAATTACATTCCATTTTAATTATAATTCAATTATTTACTTTGGTTTATGTGAACAGTTGGTTGTATAACTAAAAATCTTATAAAAAAAATGAGGTAAAATAGTAATTTAACCAAATAATCATATGCATCGGGATAAAACTATTACATTATATATAATTGATAAATTATGGAATCCAAACACACCCTTAATTTATATTAAATTTTTTGTTTACCAAAGACGAACTTGTCTATTTTACATTATAAACATAATACAATTGGAATCCAAACACGTACTTATATACATGCAAAATCTTTCCTTTACAAAGTACAAACAAATAAGCTTAAATTAGGGGTATTTTAGTCATTTTAAACAAAACAAATAGAGATTTAATGTGTGGGTGGTCATATGAAAACAAATCAAATTTATGGGTGGTTTACTGTAATTTAAATTTTTATGGGTGGTTATGTGAAAAGTAACATAATTTACGGGTGGTTATGTGTAATTTACTCTAATTATAATGCGATTATTTTATCTCGATTCATGTGATGATTTGGTTAAATTACGGGTTTATCTCGATTTCTACGAGATTTTTATTTTTACAACCAAACGCTCACATAAAACAAGGTAAAATAATTGCATTATAATTAAAATGCAATGGAATCCAAACACACCCTAAATCATTGAAAATGTCAAGTCCCCTAGTAGAGTGTCAAAGGTGTGCGACCTTATCCGCCACTCTTTTACTGGCCATGTGCTGTCATCGTAGGGTTTTCACACTTTGGTAATATCAAGATGAAAGTATGTTTATATGCCAGATGAGGCATCGGGAGATGGTGGATAATTCATGGCACCTCAAGGATGAAATCCAGATTTTGAAATACTTTGTGTGATTTATGTATCGTAAGAGGCGTACGTTTGACCGTTTGACAATGAACGAGCCTAGGGCTATGTATGAATTGTGACTCACGAGTTACAACAAAAGCAATGTTCAGTCGAGTGAATGACTAAATGTAAGTTGCCGACTGTACTTCGATGAACCACTTCTTTATAGGTTCATGAACCACTTCTGTATAGGCACATGAACCACTTCTTTATAGATTCATGAACCAATTCTTTATAGGCTTATGAACCACTTCTTTATAGCTTCATAAACCCCTTCTTTATATGTTCATGAACCATTTTTTTATAGCTTCATGAACCACTTCTTTATAAGTTCATGAATCACTTCTTATTCTTTATAGGTTCATGAACCACTTCTTTATAGGTTCATGAACCACTTGTTTATAAGTTCATGAACCACTTCTTTATAGCTTCATGAACCATTTCTTTACAGCTTCATGAACCATTTTTTTATAACTTAATGAACCACTTCTTTATAGATTCATGAACCACTTCTTTATAACTTCATGAACTACTTCTTTTACTTCTTTATAGCTTCACGAACCACTTCTTTATAGGGCTGAAACACTATGAGTAAAAGGGTTGAACCACTAAGAGTAAAAGGGCTGAATCACACGAGTAAAATGGTTGAACCACTATGAGTAAAAGGGCTAAACCACTAAGAGTAAACAGGCTGAACCACTAAGAGTAAAAGGGCTGAACCATATGAGTAAAAGGGTTGAACCATTAAGCGTAAAATGGTTGAACATTTATGAGTAAAGGGGCTGAACCACACGAGTAAAAGGGTTGAACCTCTGAGAGTAAAAAGGGTTGAACCACACGAGTAAAAGGTCTGAACCACTAAAAGTAAAAGAGCTAAATCACTTCTTGATAACTTGTGAACCACTTCTTCTTAATTTTTTTTCTTCAATAAAACATATACAAAGTGGGTGTCTATGTGTAGATAAAATTAAATTACATTAAAAAAAAATATATTTTATATTTTTTTGACAAGTGAAAATGCCAAAAAATAATTTTTAAAAGTGCATGTAAGGAGTTTGTATATGTGAGAGTGGGGTGTTACTAATTAGTTTGTATATGTGTAAGTGTTACTAATTGATTTGTAACTCACTTTTGTACGTGTACCAATCAAATCACTTCTTTTCTTCCTACCGGTAGCGTGCTTCTCACCTGAACCCAACCCTATATAGGTATGTATGGTAGAATATTTCTTGTAGAAGAGGTTTAGCCAGTTGTCATGCTCCTGTGTAGCCATTCACGTTAAAGGAGATGTATTGTTGCATCCGTAATAACACAATGAAACTGGAAGGATAAACTGTGATTTTCTTTGCAAGTTTGCTTCTATAATATCAAAATGAAAGTGCAGCAAATATGACTATACATGATCAAACTCAAAACAATCAGGACCAAAAAGGGACCCAAATCAGCCAAAAAAAAAAAGACACAAACTAAACAATAACAAACCACACCACCAATCTCCTATAAAATTACAACCCTTACGCAGAGTTAAAACTTAAAACCACTTCGAGGGGGTAACGAACCTTTCCGTGCCCCAGAAATAGCGTCTTCTTCGTGTAGACGTTGCTACTTCCCTCCTATGGCTCAATGCGGATGAAAATAAGTGTGTTATGATACTGTCCCTCCATTTCAGATTGTTTAAGTCAGTGAAATGGGGAGCATGCTTGTTCTTGTGAAGCTCCAACAGGGATCACGAGCTCAGTCAAGGTCACTCCCGACGAGGTTATTATGAACAGACTATCTACAACTACAAGCATACGAATGTCACAGGCAGTTTTGCTCCAATCGGGTAACTAGACAGCCGCTTGTTGATGGGAACATGTGAGAAAGGCGGATCCCATTTACATCTCCAGAACCAAAACTTCATCCCCGTCATTCCAATCAATAAGGCTCATAACGGTATCTTCCACTAGTTCTTTGAGGATGTCTTGTTCTATCTGGAAGCCCATACTTTCACAGTCGAGTCTCAGGTCCATCCAGGTCCAGGATCTTGAGAAGTCGTCCGCAACAACTTGATCGAGTGTCAGTTTTTGATGCTCGGACTGCAAATGCCAGTGAACATAATCCCATATCTCATCGACAATATCCTTCCTCTTTAACCTCAACTGCAAGAATGGTGTAAACAGTGATGGGATTCCATCAAAGTCGCGTCCACAGATGTCGGTGAGAACTTCATCAATTAAGTCAAAGAGGGGTGCCGGGTCACGACAAAGGCGGTCTGAAAGGGCATCCACGTGATCAGATACAGATGGGTCAAGAATGTGATCCGAGAAAAGAACTCTCTCAAGCAACTTCTCCCTTTTCAAACCAGACACATGTACCACCCCTTTTACGAATTCAAATACGCTGTTCCTGTCCTCGTCCCAGACTCTTGAGCAGGGAGCAGAAGTAATCTGATCCTCAAATTTAATTCTCCGTGGTTGGAACGATTCAGCAACTGCAAAAAGTTTTTGAAATATCATGCACTGTTGAGTATTTGATTTCACTATAATTGTCAGTTTGTTTGTATTAGTACCAGTAAATAGCTTGACATTCGGAGGGCTAACATCATCTTCTCTAAAGATCGGCTCAAGAACAGATATTGGACTTGGTCGTTCTGAACGGTCAGTAGTAGCATCTGAATTTTCAACGTCTTTGGTTCTTGAACTGACTGATGGTGATGACAAGGGAGAAGATTCAACATCCTATACATAGCACAAGTAAATTGCTCAGAAAAAACCATTGAAAAAAACATACATATACCCAACAGCAGTGGCTGCCATTCGCAAGAGAGATGAAATTCAGAATCTTAAAGAAGAAGTTAATTTGCATAGGGTTATTTATTCTATTCATGATCATTAATAGAACAGAAATCAGCTCGTGTAAACATTAAGTTGATGTAAAGGAGAATTGACAAATGGCTACCGCTTTCAAGCTTATGGTTTGATTTTCATCGGGCTCTTTTGGTGTCTCCTCAACTCGCTCAACTGGCCCGTTCCTACTGGTGGAAAGACTGCAGGGTTCAGATACGTTTTCTGAAGATACTTGCTTCTCCTGTCCAGCGGCATCCGGACTCTTAATCTCCATATTGCCTGTGCAATTTCCAGCACATATTAGAAACAGTTCCAAGAATGTGGCACAAAATGAATAAATCAACTCAAAATTCAGTTTGAAAGGAAATACCTTCAGCATGGATCTCCTCCGCTGCTAAATTAGAAGGATTGCATTTGTCTTTCAGAATTGGAAGATCGTTCCCAATTTCTTCAGCAGAACCACATAACTCAGTAGCTGCACCTGCGTCATTAATGTTTTTTTCTTGGAGTTGCTGAACTGTGATCTCGTTGCCAGGAGCCACTACGCTACGTTCCCCATCTTTTCTAGGACTACGCATGGGTGAACAGCTATAGTCAGAATAAGAAAGAAATCTTCCTAGTGACTTTGGGACCTGCATGCTTGAGGCACCGTCTGCATCACTCTTTCCGACAATGTCAGCAAGATGTTTCTTTGCCTCAGTATAGATGTCAGAAATCTGCTGCTCTCGTGAAGAAGTAGCCTCATATGAACCGCCTATCTTATAACCCTTCTTGGTAGAAGATTTTGGTATTTTCTCAATAAAGAAATGGTCTCTATTAGGAGAAGCCATTCCGAGATTTTCTCCAGCATTTACTTTGTCAAAACTACCCAAACGTGGTTGCTCTCTCCTCATGGCCAGCTTCAATCTCCTTGTAAAGTCAGTAAAGAAAAAATGAGAAGTTCTCTCACCTTGGACTTTGGTGTCGGCTCCCAGGATTTGAGAGCTAGCTGGCCCTGGCTTCAGAACAACGATTGTATGTGCATCTTCGGGATGCTCATTCTTCTTTGATAAAGTTCTATCTAGACCCTTCAACTTCCTCCAAAAAAAGCTATGGTGCTTATTTTTTCCTTCTTCAACCAATTCAGGACCTATCCGCACTTTCAACTTCTTGTCCACAGAAACCTGATGACCCTCAAACTCCTCAATGTGCTTCACCAGCTGAGAGTTGGGATCTTTTAGAAGCTTTATGAACATATCTTTGTTAGAGTTTAGAAGCTGAAGTGCATTCATCAGTTCTCCCGAAGGCTGGATTTTGCTATCTTTAGTGGTCTTCCCATCAACGAAATGACTAACAAGCACCTTTGTCGCTTCCCCCAGTTTTTCTTCAGTGACAGGGAGGTTTTCATGTGATGGAAGTGAAATGACCACACCAGTTTTGTCATGATTCAAAAGGTTGACATCTTTCACATTGACCTGGCTGCATAGCTCAGCCATCATCCCGGTAACATCAAGACTGCTCAAGGACTTATGCTTCGTATGTGTAGGCTTCTCGGAAACAAAACTAATATCCCTAAGGTCTAAAGATTTCTTGCTTGAGTGCCAATGATTCTTCTTTCCATGGCCATGTTGACCTGATACAGCTTGTTTTGGATCTTCTTCAGATTTATTAATTTGCCCTATTGGATGCACAAACATCTCTTCCTCCATAAGCTCTTTCACACTCAACTTACTTGTGGTTGCAGTTTCACATTGTTCACCAGCCTAACATGTTACAAACGGAAGCAAAATCAGCATGGAAAAAACAACAAAAACATGTTCCCATAAAAAAGTGGATTTGGCTAACATTGCAGTATGACTAATTGAACCGACATTGCAAATTTGCAATGCGAAATTGCCCCTGAGTTAATATATGGCAGTTTTAGAAATTATGTAATCAATTTTCTTAAATACTTGGAAGAAACAGTGACAAAATGGCACGCGTTTTGGGATGAAAAAAAAAATTGAAAGGCGAGGACAAAAGACCAAAATCAGAAAAACATTCAAAAACAAAAGAGCAAAAAGGTAACTTACATCAGTATCTTCGCAGATTTCAGATGAATTTTCACTGTTGAGTTCGCTAGCATATGCAGCACCTGCCCGACCAGTAAATCATTTAATCATCTTCCAAATACAAGACAAAGATACATCCTCAATTAAAAGAAAAATCATGCTTCAAACCTACATCTACAAAATAATAGGAAACCCAAATGAAAATAACATTGACAAAAAATCAGATCAACCAGCATATACTATAGACATTTCGTAGGCCTAAATTTACTCAAATCTGTGATCAACCATATCAAAACAAATTGCTGGTCCACATAAGGTAAAAATCTCACCAGCGATCCGCTTGCTGCCTCGCTTCTTATCTGAGAGCAGCCTTTGAGGACGGCCAAGGCGGAAATCAAAGATGTTAATCAGACCCCACATGCATCCTGACTGATCATTACCAAATCTCGCTACTCTTTTTCTAGATCCTTTTGCCATTATCACCAACTACTATTTGGTTTAAACAACCTGAAAATATCAGCATCATAACAAGTCATTCTATTAGAAAAAATAAAAGCAAAATTGGACAAAGTAAGCTCAAAGTTCTACTCTCTAATAATAAGGTCAGGTTTTTTGTGTTCTTCAAGCTTTAACTGGTTTACAGATAAAACCTATTTTTTCAACTTCAATTATAATAAACCTACTGCCAAACATACATTGACTCGCTTCCCATGTACTAAATTCAATTACAAAAGCAGTTCAGCTGATATGCTGAATTACTTTACTGTCTTTATTAGTAAAATCTGGAAATGACAACTGAATTGTAATTTGAACAAAGATTACAGCAGAGATGAAGATGAAATAGAAGGCATTATCAATACCTGATACCCAATGCCCACAATTTGAGATGCTAAAATTCAATTGCAGCAAATTAGCTCTAGATCTTCCACCACCAAACCAAAATCAACACAGGTTTCTCCTCTGATTGACAAGGAACCTGGCTTTCTCCTCTGTAATCCACAAGGCCAATCCAGACTCTCTTTCTCTTTTTTCTTCAATTTTTCCCCAGCATAAAAAATAAATTCCGAACCGCCCAAATGGCTATTATCACAACAAATCACCAGTCAAACTCCAACTTTAAAATTTACAAAAAAAAAAAAACAAAAAAACAAAAATCATTCAACAAAAAAGAAGAGAATAAAGAAGCTTCCACTACCCAGCCCGCCAGAAATCTCAAAATTTTCACAGAAAAAGGGCATTCCCAAAACCCTGCTTTATCGATCTATTTGACAGCAATCATACTTTCAAAGACCTGAATCGAAATTTACCATCTGAATTGCAGAATTCAACACCGAACACAAGCAGATTGAGATCAACTGAATTGAGAATTCAATTCAAACCCTTTCCCAAATCCGCACCGACCAAATTGGTGATTCGACACCCACCATTTGAATTGTGGAAAAAGGGGGATGGCGATAGTGGGGGGACAACGGATGGGTAAAGAGGGAGGTGAAAGTAAAAGCGAGAAGAAGAAAAAGAGGGACCAATTATAAAGAGATCTAGAGAGAGAAAGAGAGAGTACGGAATCGAAATAGGTGGCAGTAGGGACCCCTCTTCAATTGAATCAAAAATGGGTTCATCTTCGATCTGAAGTTCATCTCTCCTGCCATTTTCAGGGGTTTTCGCCAACTGAGAATCATCGAATTTCAATAACTCTGTGGATTGGGGAGCACGCACCAAATCCAGGCGAAAAAGGGAAAGGATAAAGACGCATGGACTTTTTATGCCCGATCAGTGCTTTATTTCTTTTCTTTTTTATCTTTGAGGGGTGACAACTTCAAAAAATGGCCGACGAGAGAGAGAGGGGGAGGGGGAGGGAGAGGGAAATGGACCAAATGAAATGGTGAAAATGTGAAATGGTGGTGAGGTGAGACTGATCTGTGATGACGGGGAGAGCTAGCCTAGGGAGGTGGTGGGGTGGACTGGGTCCCATTCTTTTTTTTTTTTTTTTTTCAGTGAGCAAAACATAATCCTGATTATTCTCCGGGGTGATGAAATGCATCATGAAGGATGGAATACAGATCCCTATTACAAGGGATTGTTGAGTTATTATAAATGACACCATGTCTAGCTATTTAGGCTGTGTTTGGCACTAGATGGAGATTATGGGGATTATAGGGATTTCAGTAGATTTTAGGAGATGGAGATTATTTTGGTAGATTAATGAGATTTTGGGGATTGAGATTATTTACGACGGAAATCTCCGAAAGGTGTTTGGTAGGTAGAGGATTGTGGTGTATTTCAAAGATTGAAAATGACTATTGTGCCCCTGAAATTAAACACCCCATTACCCTTCTCCTGCCACCCTCCCTCGTGACCTCTGTTGCTCCACTTTCCCAAACTCAACCAACGACAACCATACCTGGCGACGACGAATACAGATCGGAGTCGACATCTTCCAAATCGAAGTCGACATCTTGCCAAACTCAACCAATTGACCACCCCGGCGTCTCCGAGCACTTGGGTCGTAGTGACAACACTAGCAGATCGGAGTCGACATCTTCCAAATCAACCTCCGCCGGTGAACGACGGTGCACACACCATGTCCAACCTTTGCCTCGCCCTCGATTCGCCATTGTTAGGGTTCGAAGCTTCCAATTTGGGGAACCCTAGCTCGACACCGACCCCCATTCCATAGTTGGCGGCGACCCTCAAACTCCGACACACATACCGAGATCGCAAAGGAAGAGGAAGAGAACACCAAGAACTCCGACGACGAAACCTAAACCCATCGTTGGCGCCTCGCAGTGGCCAGAGGAGGGCACTGCTATTGGTCGGAAGGGATGCTCTCGATTCCCAAATGTTAGGGTTCCAAGCTCCCGATTTGGGGAAGAACAGCCCGTCACCGACTCCCCTGGAGCTGTTCTCCACCACCGGCCTCAAATCCCGACCCCCCTGTCGACGAGAAGAGACGAGATCGGCGATGGTGATGAAGGTCGCCGCTTCTCCTTCGCTTCTGCCTCTCTCCAGATCTGATGAATGATTTGGCAGGGGCAATATTGTCGATGTGAATGTGAAATCTCCACACAATCTCCTGAATCTTGGGGGTGGGAGATTTCAAAATAATCTGATGAAATCCCCAGAATCTCCATCCCCAAATCTCCTTCCAGCCGCTGCCGAACACCATTTGTAATGATGAAATCTAATTTGGTTTTGGGCAAAATCTGCAGAATCTCCTAAAATCTCTTACCGAACACACGCTTAGTCTACTACTCTGTTTGCATCTCTAAAACAATGGCAAAAGTCTATGAAATCAAAAGAAAAAGCTAGATATCTAATTTTCTCCACCCGATGGATTATCTCCCATTTATATACGACGTGCATGCACGTTTAAAATGACGTGCATGCACGTCGTAATTAACGTGCAAGGTGGATAGACCCCAAAGCGTGCCTACGTGCACGCCCGTATTTTTTTTTTAAAAAAAAACGTGTATGCACGTCATATTTGACGTGCATGCACTTTGTTAACGATGTGCATGCACTTTGTTAACGAATTGCATGCACTTTGTTAACGATGTGCACTATTGCACATTGTTAATGATGTGCATGCACATTGTTAATGACGTGCATGCACATTGTTAATGATGTGCATGCACGTTATTAATGACGTGCAATATTTGCACATTGTTAAGGACCTGCAAACCCTAGTTTGCTAACGACGTGCACAGTTCCACACTTGCACGTTAATAAGGACGTGTATGCACGTTAATAAGGACGTGCAAATCCTTAATCATCATTTGCGGTGTATCTAATAAGACCCCTTCTTTATTGTCTTGATCAAGTCTTGCTGTCTTGATTATTCCCTTCAATGACGACCTTCCGAATACCTTTCGAGACAACTTGTTGCATTCCAAAGATAATTGCAGTAGCTTCCGTCTGAATAACCGAACCTTTACGAGTTTGCTGACAGAAAATATCAATCTCACTGCCGTGGAGTCTCTGATGATTCTCCCCACTTGGCAGGTAGCCGTTGGTTTAACCGAGTCATCTACATTAATTTTGTATGGCGAATTTGCGGATATACCCTAACCAGAAAAAAGGATTGCAAAAGTACCTCTATTTATGCAAAATTGCAAAGGATACCTACTTGGGCATATTTGTAATAAAAGTATTGTAAAGTTAGATATTTTTAATTAATATAAATATATATATAGGATTTTCAAAAAATAAAAATAAAAAGATTTTCATAAATTGGAAAATTTGGATTTTCAAATATTAAAAAAAACATATATTTTTGGAATCTATGAAAAATATGATTTTCGAAAATGTAAAAAAAACATATTTATGGAAACAATCTTTCAGTTTTGTATCCTGATATGTGTATAAGTATATCTTGTCAAAGGTTGTGATCATTCCTGCCAAGATGTAAGTGTGTTCTTGTGTCAACTTTGAAAACGTTTTGTTCTGTATCCTGACATGCGTAAAACAATATCCAGTCAATGTATAAGTGTCTTCTTGTCAACATTTGTTTTTTTTTTTAATCTTGAAATGTTGATAAGAATATCTTGTTAGAGTTTTGTTTATCCTGCCATGATATAGGTGTGTTTATGTCAAGTGTCATAACGTAGGTGAATGATGTCCCGACCGAACAAAAGACAAGGATTGCCGGGTGGAATGTGGCTATGACATTTCCTCATTTAAGGTGGGTACGTTTTGTTCTGTATCTTGACATGCGTATAGCAATATCCTGTCAATGTTTAAGTGTCTTTTTGTCAACATTCATTTTTTCATCCTGTCAAGTTGATAAGAATATCCCGTCAATGTTTTGTTTTTATCCTATCAGATTATAAGCGTGTTCCTGTCAATATTTAAGTAAATCAGTGGGAACTACTAGCAAGCATTGAAGCATCAGTTCATTTTCCTGATTCACTCAGTTTATAATCAACTAAGCTAATAATGAAGCATAAGCCAATTGTACAAGAAACCAATCTTACACCCCATGTCAAAATTGATCCGCAGAAAAAACTGATAAAACAATCAACCTCTTCAAGGCCTTAAACTGATGTGTCGAATTTACTTCATTTTAGAGTGGAACCAAGTTGAGCAAAATAAACGAACACACAAGTTCATCGCTCCATAACACGGTGATAGTTCCATAACATCAAAGATCTATTACCAAAGTTCAATGGAACAACAAAGGATATATTGATCAATTATCATAATACTAAAGCGAATATGCACCATAAATGTGGAAAATTGAGAACTAAATTGATTTTTTCTCTCTCAAAAATATTCAAGCATCTCCAACAAATAGCAAATTAAGTCTCAAATCAACACTAAGAGCACCTGCATTGGGGTTCTTTAACCCAGAATTTAAGAAACCTAATAATAAAATAATGGGAGAGAGATAAAACAACTTAAGCAACGATTTGACGGGTTGCTAAGCAAGCAACCCTTAAAAATCGGGAGAGAGAAAAAAAACACAAGGGAGTGGGTTATCCGGGAGAGAGAATGTGAGAGAAAAAGATATAGGCGGGTCCCAATAAAATAAATAAATAGGGTTTTTAAGGGTTGTAGGGATGTGGGTGAAAATTTATATTGGGTTGTTTAAGGAAAGAGAAATATAAAAAGTTGAGTTAAGGAACCCGACTGGGTTTCAGGGATGCGGATGCTCTAAGTAGTTGCAATTACGTCTTTTTTGAAGAGTTTCCCATTGAATTTGTCGTTGGCGGGGGCTTTTCGCTTCCTCATCTTTCGTTGTGCTTCATGTCCGTCACTAGCTTCCATCTCCTTCGATGGACAAGGGCTCAAAATTGGACTGTTTCGACTCGACATTGTCTCTATAATTTTCCTCTTTCTTTTCCCATTTCCTTCTTTTATAGGAATCAAATCCTTACCACCCCTCTTTAAATGGCCATGGATGATTGCAAGTAATTTCGAAGGCTAGGATTTCTATTGGTGGCTATGACAGAGAGAGCGTGGAAATTTAGACGATGAGAGCGGACAAGTTCAGAGGTCATCTGAGAAGCTCAGACTGTTGATGACCGAGGGCAAACAATCCAACGCCGATTGTTGTATAAGACGATGGCGGCGGCAAAACAGCGCTCGATGGGGTGAAATAGGCGAGAAGAGAGGAGGAAGATGAGAGGAGGTCGATGGGGGAGGCCGGATCGTACTCTTGACTGAGGGCGAACGACGTCGACGGTACCGGTTGTGATGGTGGTGGCAGCACGGGGCGAACGACGAGAGGAGAGGATTGAATTTGTTGGGTCTCCTCTTTTTTACTGTCATTTGCCTTTTACTTTCTTTTTTTCCTTTATTATTTTTTGTCTTTTACAGCTTTTATTTTCCTTTTTTCTCAAACACTAATTTTATCTTCTTTTTTTTTTTTTGGTGAGAAATGATGAGGGGCGACCTCTCAATAAAGAAACGAAAGCGGACTACACATGAACTAAACGGGGAGTAGGCCTTCCCCTAGCATCCTCCACAACAAGAGAGTCAACATGTAAAGGCGGAATTAAAACACTATGTACACTAATCGGAAAAGAAAAGGCAAGGGCGTCAGCGACAAAATTTGCTTCCCTGAAGACATGTCTCAACCGGATCTCCCAGTCCCGGCGAATAAAGCTCTGGCACTGATGCACCAGGCTGGATAGAGGGTGATGTAAATCGACCCCCTTTTGCAGTAGAGTAATCGTGCATTGGACTAATAAGAGAATTAAGAAGAGGTCTCATCCTGTTCACAAGGACTTTCGTAATGGTTTTATACAACACATTACAAAGACTGATCGGCCGGAATTGGGAGATTGAATCCGGCTTCGCAACCTTCGCTAGAAGCAGATGAGGGTGTCATTCAATCCCTCTGGCATTATGTTGGACTTGAAGAAGTGGCGCACACACGCCTTAACCGACTCCCCAACCTCTCCCCAACATTTCTTGAAGAACACGGCCTGAAAACCGTCCACCCCTGGTGCTTTAAAGGCTCCCATCTCATGGACCGCCCGACTGATCTCGTCATCCGTCACAGGTCTCCTAATGGATTCCCAAACAGCATCATCGATCACCGGAAAGGTACCCGGTTGCAGAGTCACAGGAGAAGCCTCCGCTTCCAGAATCGTGTACAGCTGGCGGAAGAAGTCACAAACCAGAGCCTCTATCGCTTTGCTGTCCGTCACCTCCTCGCCATCTACCCCTTTTAGCACTTCAATCCGATTCTTCTGTCGTCGAACAATCGTCGACAAATGAAAGAATGTGGTGTTCCGATCCCCAGCACACAACCATTGCTCCCTCGACTTTTGAAACCAAAGGAGCTCTTCCTGCTCCAGAGTCCTAGCCAACTCGACTTGAGCTTCCTCTTCATCCCTGAGCAGCTCTGCCGTCACGCGACTCGCAGGCTCCCCCTGAATATCACTGATCCGCTTCTCCAGCCGCGCTTTCCTCTCGAAGATGTCGCCAAACGTCTCCCTATTCCATATTTGGACAAATATGTATTAGGCATTTTTATACTAATTTTAGGCATTATTGCAATAAGTTCAAAAACAAGTTATATTTGCAACTCATTTATTGACTTGGGTATATTTTGCTATTCTTCCATTTGATAACTCCTTTTGGTTTAGTCCACCTAACTGTGTTTCTCTTAGTTTTTGATTTCGTAGGATAAGGCTTCCCCTCAGTATTTTTCCAATTATTAATGTCAGTCATCAGTTATCACACTTTGGACTATGTTCAAGATTGGATGCGGGTTCTTATTCCGGAAAATGAGTTCATTTCTAGTATTCTGGATTGCTTGCCAAATAAATCCTAGATATTCAAATAAAGAGGATTTTATACTAGAGTTTAGCAAGTATGAGATATCCAGGTTTTGTCAGCTATTCTTTCGTATTGAGCTATAATATCTCTAGTATATTTGCAGTGAATAAAGAGGTGATTTAAATCTTCATTGAAGGTGTCGCAGATACAACATTGACTAGGCACCCTATTTATATATTTGTTTAATCTACATTTAGTAAGGAGACCATCAAAAGATATTTTCCATAAAAGATTTTTTATTTATTTTGGGAGGCACATTTAGCTTCCAGATCCATTATAATCATTATTATTTTAAGGATTAGAACTATTAAGGAGTTTTGCAGATTTGGTTGTAAATGAACCATTGAGGTCTAGCTTCCAAATGAGTCTATCCAGAGTATCCCATTGTGGAATTTGAATTTCAGAGATTTTTGAGACTATATTTGTCGGAAATAGGTCATGGAGTAAAGATCAATTCCATTGCTTCCAGTCATCAAGCAAATGACAAACTTTCATGTTTGGAACTCATCACACCTAAATGCATCAAGAGTATAGTTATCAAGTCAGGGATCATTCCAAACATTAACCGAGTTACCATTTCCAATGATCCAAATGAGACCATTATTAAATCTTTCTCTAAGGGAGAGTAGCTTTCTAAATTGACAAGATGTGTTTTGATTGGATTTTTGGTTAATGTGTTCATTCTGCAAATACTTTTCCTTGATAATTTTAACCCAAATGTTGTTATGATCAGAATGAATTTTCCATAAGAGTTTTAATTGAAGACTCACATTAAGGTCTTTCGATTTCCTTATGCTTAGACCTCCAAATTGTTTAGGTTGGCATATCTTATCCCAACTGACAAGCGGAGTGTATCTCTTAGAGTTCAATTTATTCCAATTTTTTTATTGATCTGGTTCATTTGGTGGAGAACTCCTTTCGGGAGAAGAAAATTTTGCATTAAGTAGTTAGTTTTGGAGCTTAGGTTGGCTTGAATAAGAACCGCTCTGTCCGCCTGGAAGAGAGAGGAAGCTTTCCACTTTGATAGTTGTTTTTTCAAGTTGTTGATGGCTTCTTCAATGACACAGTTCTTAATTCTCCCATTCACCAGGGGAATTCCTAAATACTTCTCAATAGTCTTAGAGATTGGGATTCTCATATGTTGCGACATATCTTTGGCAAGATTAGGATTACATTGGTCAAAAATTGGATTGAGCTTTTAGAGTAGTTTATTGTTAGACCAGATATTTTCGAAACATTGTTCATAATATTTTGGATGGTATTTAGACTAGTATGAGTTGCATCTGCAAAAATAATTGTGTCATCAACAAAGGTTAAGAATGAGGGCTTTATGGTGTAATTCTCTAGCCAAATTTTCCATGACTAAAACAAAAAGATAAAGAGCTAGCGGGTCCCCTTGTCTAATTCCTCTATTAGGTTTGTACTGATCACCTAGAGAGTTATTGACAAGGATCGAGAAAGTAGTAGTGGTTACACATTTCATCACCCAACTGATCCAAGTCGGATGGAAACCAAATTTTGTGAGGGTAGCCTTTATATAGGACCAATTAATTTTATCATAAAATTTTTCCATGTCAAGTTTCAAAGTCATCCAACCTTTTTTACCTTTGCGTTTATGAAAGCTATGGAAGATTTCATGGACTATAAGGGTGTTGTCTTGGATTGATCTCCCTTCTACAAAAGCACCTTGAAAAGGGCTTATGAGCTTAGGGAGGATAGGTTTTAGTCTATTGGCTAAATTTTTGGTGATGACTTTATAAATAGTGTTGTAGAGGCTTATTGGTCTATAATGATTGATGCTCATCGGGTTTTCCACTTTTGGGATGAGGGCAATAAAGGTTTGGTTGATCTCAGATAAGAGGTTATTACCAGAATGAAAGAAGGATTTAATAGACTTACAGAGGGAAGGGCCCACTATATCCCAATATTTACTATAGAATTTTGGAGGGTAACCAATCGAGCCAGGAGTTTTATCTTCTGCCATACCGTGGATCGTATTTCTTATTTCCTCAGTGGTGGGGATTTTTATTAATTTATAATTTTCATCATTTGTAATATGAGGTTGAACGAATCTGATTTCTTCTAGATTAACAGATCTTTGGTTTTGGCCTATCAATCTCTCAGCCATTTCTTTTGTTATATTTTCAGCAATGCTAAGGGGGCCAATTAATAGATTCCCATCTTTAGAAGTAAAAGTTAAGGTTTTCCTTTTAAAATTCCTAATTTTGGCAGTAGTTTGAAAATATTTGGTATTTCTGTCAGCTAATTGAATATGTTTGACTTAGGCTCTCTATTTCCAGATTTTATCGTTGTACTCAAAGAGAGCAAATTTTTTGGTTTCCAATCTTTTCAGACGCAAATTTTCATTATTGGTTAATTTTCTCCACGACATCTGACTCTGCAAATTTAATAATTCTTGATCTAGGTGAATCATCTATTTTTGGACATTGCTAGTTTGTTTTTGTACCAATATTTGGTGTTTTTCTTTAGGAGTTTCTGCCTTTGAACTAGCTTAAAACTAAGGGAACCTTCAAGTTTGTTATGCCAAACCTTTCTAACAATGTTTTCATAATAGGGATTAGAGGTCCAGGCCATTTCAAACCTAAAAGGAGTACCTTTTTTCTTTTGCAAACAACCTATTTGAAGAGTAATGGGGCAATGGTCTAAAGAGGAGAATGAGTGATGACGAACTCTTAGGTTGTTAAATTTTTTAATAACATTCTGGTGAGCTAGCATATGATCCAATCTTTCATAAGTATACAAGAGTTGGCTTTGTTTTTTCTCCAGGTGAAGGGAGTACCTAAGAAAGGTATTGTATGAAGGTTGAGCTCCTCCTTGATGTGTTTGAGCCTTCTGAATCTCATAATGCTAGGAACAGATCCTCCAACTTTTTCTGTATCATTCTCAATTTCATTAAGATCACCAATAATGATCACATGGAAGAGATGCTTGTGCACATGATTGAAGATTTCTTCCCAGAAACTATTTTTTTATCACTTTCTATGGAAGGGGCATAAACAAACATTAGGGCTGATGCAAAATTGTTAACACCTATCTTTATCATGCAAATTCTATCACTTTGTTCTAGAATGGTATGCTTGTCAATTACTAGGCTATGACTGTAAAGAAGGCAAAGGCTACCTTTATAACCATTAGCCTTGATAATGTGAGCTCTTTGAAAGCCGATGCTTCGGATTTGGACATCAGATGGAGCTTCCTCAGTTTTAGTTTATGCAAGGGTAAGAATATCAAGTTTGTTTGATATTCTTAGATGGTTAATTTCTTGAAGCAAAAGAGGCCTCCTCGTGCCTCTTACATCCCAATAGCCTATATTCATCATAAAGATGATAGTAAGGGAAATAATTGTGCCGATTCAAGTGTGACAATTGTAAGTGCTTGTTTGAAAATTTATTGATAGTGAGTTCATCCATATTAAGACCAGAATACCAATTCCAGATGTAGCAAGTATAAGTAATCACAAAGAGAGGGTAAATTGTTTGAGTATTCATCACCATACCTTGGAGGATCACCAGAAGCTTCTGATAATCTGTGTGGCAACTGTGTTTGCTAGGAGAGCAATGGTTGAGGAAAAGTTTTATATAGAGTTGTTGTTGGATAAGGCTAGTGTGGCGTGCCACCTTTCCTCCCAGAGGGGGATTATAGGGGCTTGGCCTAATGTTTGTTTTGAGAGGAGGGGAGAAAACCACACCTTATTCATAAAAGAGAAATTTAAACACATAATTGTTGCCTCCAACAGAATCTGAAAATCGTGGAGGGCAACAATGGTTGATAGAGCCACAGTAGGATCAATGATGAAAGCATTATTTGAATCGCACATATACCATGTAGGTCGGAGTAAGGAGGCGGTCGTCGAAACACTAGAGATAAAGAATTGTGGTCAGATCTGGAGACATCGAGATGATTGAGAGAAAGGCCGATCAGATCTAGAAACTCCGAGTCACCACCCTTAGAGTGAGAGTTGAGTTGCCCTTTTTGCATGCCTTTAACAGTTCAATTTACGAGTATGAATCGTTGCTCTCATTGCCTCTATACATACAACAGTTATCACCTTCGAATTTGAACACTTCGAGAGGATTGAATTTGAGAGAGGGAGAGATGAGTCGCACAAGACTGAGAGAGACTGAAGCCAGACCTTTTCGTCCACCTTTAGTTCTTCGAGTCGTGCCCCTCGCTTTTAATTAGTGGCGGCCGCATGATTTTCAAGAAGGGGGGGCAAAATTTTGTTTCAATTTTTTTTCATGAAGAAATTTCTTTAAAAAATATTGAAAGAAAATCATAAATTATGTTATAAATATGATATTTTATTATAAAAATTCATAAAATAAAATTTAATATTTTTTTCACATATATATATATATATATATATATGTGTGTGTGTGTGTGTGTGTGTGTGTGTGTGTGTGTAGCATGATGAATACTTTTTTGAAAATTATTGAAAAAATAGAATTTTTTTTAAATATCTCATTTGTAAATAAAAAAATAATAGGATTGAAAAGTATGGCAAAAAATCCATAAATTGTGGTTTAAATATGACATTGATAGTGAGCGAGATATGGTTCTTTGCGTTTATGAATCTTTTCACCATTACTTCAAAAGAGTATAAGAATTGTGGTTTAAATAAATTGTGGTTTAAAAATCCATAAATCAGAGAGAATCTTTTCACCATTACTTCAAAAGAGTATAAGAATTAGTGAGTGAGTGTCAAACACGGGATATCTATGATAGTGAGCGAGATATGGTTCTTTGCGTTTATGAAGGCGTAAGTTCTGAAATGCGAGAACTTATCGATGACATGGGTGATGATGGTTTGTGCCACCCTGGATTGTCGGGAATGTGGGATCTTTTCCACAACCTGGCTGACGAAGCATTGGAGGAAGAACGCAAGGAAATAGTCGAGCAAAACAAGGAGGAGGACGCACTGCACATCACGGTGCCCACTGCCCTATCCACGGCGCCCGCCGCCCCTTCAAAACCACCGCCATATGAAATGATAACTAAGAAAGAATGGGAGGAACAATGCAAAAGATATAAGGAATCGTGGGAGACGCATCTATTCGCTGACGATAATTGCAATGAAGAAGAGGGTCTAGTGCTTCTTGAAACGGAGTCTCATGAGTCGACGCGTGTGGTTTCATCTATTATGCCTTCTTATCCATTATCTTTTATGCCCTCTCCTTCGCCATCCATTATGTTTTCCTCCCCATCACCCATTGTGCCTTCGTCTCCATCATCTATCATACCTTCTGAACTCATCTCGATTGCGCCAATCACAGAACCAATTCCAGAGCCGATTTATGTGGCTTGAGCAAGGTAATGAAATTTCTAACACTTTTGTGGATTATGGTGAATATTTGGATCCATGGGAGCATTACTTATACAAGACGTCAGCGGAACTATATTGGTGGTCTTACATTCCCTCTGGAGATGATCGAACCAAGGTAAATAGGGAAGTGTCAAAGGTATCCTTAATTGCAAAGTTTTTCATGTTTAGTATTCTTTCAAATTTTGGTTGGGCACAAGAATTTGATTTTCTTTTAAGAGCTTTAACAATGTCTGAATGAGTCTTAAGGGAAGGACATAATAAACCATCGAGTCTATGACGTTAACCAATGGCGCTTCTTGGGAGGCAACCCATGATTTGTTTTCTAGTTTGCAAGTTTTTCAATTCCTAGTTAGGCATTTAGTCTTTCAAATTCAATAAAATGATAGAGTTTCATTTAGATATGTGTTTTTAGAGAAGTCTTGATTTAACCATGAAATTTGCTTGATTGAATGATGGAATGGCGTTATGTACATCACGGCGCCCGCTGTCCCATCCACGACGCCCGTCGCCACTGTTCACAGACGCGCTGCAGGATTTTGGTAACATTGGAAGGGAGTATTTTCTATCCTTTATTATTTTCGATTTTTAAGTTACTTTATATTTTCTATCTTATTTAGGATTAGATATATTTCTATCTTCTTATTTTAGGAGTAGATTTTATTTTATCTTCTTTAGGATTAGATTTTATTTTATCTTTCTTAGGTTAGTTTTATCTATCTTAGCTTAGATTGTTCTATCTTAGGATTAGTTTTTATTTATCTTAGGACTAAATTTTATATTTTTATTTATTTTATTTTATTTTGTTATTTCATTTATTTCTATTTTTTTTTCGTTTGATAGATGATCCTATTCCTTTCCAACTAACCACATATCCCAATTCCCAAATTTTGATCATTCAAGCCTTGATCTCTAAGCCACACAAGAACCCTAATTTCTCCACTTGAATCTAAATTCCAAAACTTAAGACTTGTGTTTCAATCAAAAACCTTTCTTTTTTCCCATCCATCATCCACATCCAATAACACCCTTCATCCATCGAATTTGATTCTTGTCATATATACCTTCACCATCCCTACCACAAAAGAAAGACTTTGAAACCAAGACCTGATAAGAGCAATTTGGAAGGAGTTTGGACGTTGGAACATCGACGTTTTAACTCAGATTCATGGTTCTGCACACACGGCGCCCGCCGCCACATACCCGCCGCCTGTCGCCGCCTCAGTGCTCCAAATTTTATTATCCGACAATGTTAACCACCATTACCATGATCAAGTAGGTTTCTTTTTCCCTCCCTTGTGATTTTATTTTAAATTTTGTTGTCTTTATTTGATTTTCATTAAAGATGATGAAAAGTTTAAGTGTGGGGGGAAAGTTGCATTCATGTTTACTTTTCCATTTTTTTAATTGCATTAGAAAAGAAAAAAAAAATGAAAAATGTCAAAAATCCAAAAAAATCATGCATTGCATAAATATGTGTTATTCAACTACTCATCTTGCAATGTTTGTCCTCTATTATGTATTTTGGCATGATCATATAAATTCCATAGCATGTTTGGATTGTTTAGCCTTGTCCTATAAAATTTGGTTTTCGTGTGAAACATGTTAGGTGGATTTAATTGAGCATATATGATTTAAGTTCCTGGGCATGATTGAAATCCAACAAATATTTGTCCTTGTGAGATATCTTTGGCCTTAGAGGGATCACATCTATATTCCCTCTTCTTTTGTTGTGTGATTTACTCATCTTATGCAATTACCTCTTAGTATTGACATGATTATCTATTTTCGAGACCTATTATATACATTGTTCATTGCTTGTAAGTTTCAAGTGATAGAGACACCTTTTAGCCACATTTTATCCAATCTACCCTACATCATGTTTTTGCTTGAAGCCAATTTGAGCCTTTAGCCTTTTTCGTTGAAGCTCCACAAAATTCATGTATTCTAGCCTATGATAAGCCCGATCCATCCGGGAATTAGGATTTTTGAGTTGGTTATGGATGTTATTTTGAGTTGAGAGAGAAAAGCTATGGTTTGTGCTTATGTTGAGAGGATTTGAGAGAGATGTAATGTTATGTGCTTATTTTTCTCATATTGTATTTCATGCATTTTGGCTCAAAGAAAAAAAAAAGAATCAAAAGCTTGGACCTAGGGAGGATAAAATTCACCTAGGGGCAAAAGTAAGCTAGAAAAAAAAGAGCAATCGAAAAAAAAAAACAAATGCCGAAAAAAATAAAGAAAAAAAAGGGGGCATTCGAAAAAAAGATGAAGAATGAGAGCCTTGTTATTTATTGCATATGAGAGTTTGATAAATGTTTGGGTGGAAGTTTGATATTGAGAGTTATCATCTTTTGAGTGTTTTGAGAGTCTTATGTTATTTTGAGAGAAGATACTTATGTTATGAGAACTTATTGTTATGTATTGGAGTTTTTGTCATTAGAATGGTTTGCAAAGTATGGAGGTTGGGGTGTTGTTCTAGTTGTTTGCTAACCCTTTTTCCTGGATTTTTAGCACCACTAGCCTAAATGTTTCGCATGCTTTATGTTCCTACCAAAAGCCCCATTACAACCCCGTCGAATGGAGTCTTCTATGAAGGTTTCCGTTGAGAGAAAGTCCTCTTGATGGTTCTTATTTGCTTTGATGTATTTGGTGGAGAATTTGTGATATAAATGTCAATGCTTATGTAACTTTTTGTATAATGAATGAGTTAAGAGTTGTTCTTTAAAGCCTAAACACACGAGAGCGAGAGAAACACATTTATCCCTGTGAGGTTGAATGGATAGGCATGCGGGCTGCTTGGTCATTTATATGCATGCTATGATGTTTGTCTACCTTGTTCATGTTTGCACACATTTGTGATGTTGCTTTTGATGAGGCGAATGCATGATGACTTTGATTGCGGGATGTTTGGTTGTTGCTATATTTTTCATTGCTTGAGGACAAGTAAAGACTTAAGTGTGGGGGAGTTGGAGTTATGACAATTAATTTATTTGCTTCTTTCATGTTTAAATTGCACTTTTTATGCTATATTTTTTTTTTTGTTTAGACATGAAGAAGTCTCCATCTCTATGCTCTAATCTAGTTCGCTAGAGGACTAGCGAAGCTTAAGTGTGGGGGAGTTTGATAATGCATATTTTATATAGGCATTATAGGTAGGTCTTAGGTGCATTAGGTAATCATATTGCATTTTTAATAAGCTTATTCATATTTTTGGTCATTTGGTATTCGAAGTTCAGAATCTATGGTATCTAGTGTTTATTTGTAGGTTATAAGATCCGGCCTCGAAAGGTGGAGAAAGAATGGAGCAAATGGACAAAGAAGAGCTAAGGAACAAGAGCGGAAATGGATAACATGGAGAAATCCCATCTTTAAAGTTTTGAGAAGTTGGAATTAGCTTCTGAGGTCTTCATACGAATCGTAGTGCTTGGAAAGAGCTTTCTAACGCATACTCATATGCATCAATCGAAAAAAGGATGACTCTAAAAAATTGCGTTACAAGTTCAGTCTATCGAAGTTGTCAGCATTGTAAGAGCGGTGCCCGCCGCCAAATCCACGACGCTCGCCGTCCTTGTCAGATCCGGATTTGCGATACGCGGCCCAAGTCTATCTTTATGGGAACTCTTATCTATCTTTCCTAAGGTTTTTGGCCGACAAAATGAGGCCTATATTAGACATATTTCAGCAGCTTTCATAAACACAATTCATAGACCTAGTTCCACATTCAATTGAGAGAGATGAGAGGATTTAAGTTTAGGGATTGAAGGTTTGTTATGCTTGCCTATAATTCTTGTGGTTTTGCTATGATTCAAGACTTGGTTGGTTGATTATGAGACTTGATTTCTATATTATTCATGAGTTTATTTATCATCTTGTTCTTCATATTATATTTGTGTTCCTTTCCATGGCTGGCCATCTAGTTAGGAATTACATCTTTGCTATGAATCCGTTGTTGTGTTCTTGATAACAAACGAAGGTATTGAAGTAGTGATATTTCTTTGTCTTTGTAGTGGATGATAATAATTGATCTATATCGTTAATTGTTGATTATGCCGACTAGGGTTGTTCCAATTGTGTCTTAATTACATTGAATCGATATGCCAATTGGTCTAAGCACTTGAGTTCTTAATGCTATTCTTTAGTGATATTGAATAAGGTGATTGTATCTCTGCGGATCCTTCAGCTTTAGTCAAGTCGACATAGGCTTAGGAATAATATTGATATCAACTCAAGGATCAAGTAAATCAATCAATGTTGCGAATTGTAGGCAAACCACACTCTTATCTTTTATATTCTCTTTGTTCCTATCCATATCTTTATCTTAGTTTAGTTGCATTATTTATCTTCATTCATATTCCTATTCTATCTTTAGTGTCATAATTGATAAATACACATTGCATTGAAGTACTTGTTTCTCTCTGGGTTCGACCCCTTACTATTCCTCTATACTAGTTACTAGGTTGCTAGTTGAGTTGTTGGTTTGGGTTATTCTTTTTAGTGTTGTAGAAAGGTAACGACATTCTGCACCACACCAATGTTCATCACTAGAGTGAAAAGCATCGGTGCAGATGGTCATTGTGGATACTGCATGTTTGTCGAACTTTTAAATATGATAGAAGACCATTGGAGGGATATCTATATTACCTTGACAAAGAAGACAATGAACCATCGATAACTTTATCGGCATGAAGAACGATTAGACAAATATATCTTCAACTACAACTTCTTGGACTATTCCATTATTAGAAGATACTAGATTGAGTGTATGATGATGAGTTTTGTCTTTTCCACTAGATATTAGATTCCTTGTGTTGTACTTATGCAAAACTAACCAATGCTTCTGCTTCCTCCTTTTTGCAGGCGGATCTGGCATGCCACCACAAACTGTAACCCTTGTCATATGTCTCATACAATCACATACTCATTAGGTCGCGGTGAGTTCCATTATACGTTAACAATATTTCACTCTGATGCTCATGCAAATATGTTCACCAACTAGCCAATACCTCAGATTTTTACAGATATGGCTACATCAGAATTCATCACTCCCGCTCATTCATCTCAAGTGGAACCAACAATTTTTAAAAGCATAACTACCATTTCTCTAACCATTAAAGAAGAAATTTTGAAAAGTGGACACCAAAATATATAAAATGACATCTTTTTTCTTAATAAGACTCTCCCTAAAATGACATGTTTTTTAACGAATGGGGTATCATTTATACTGAATGTAATTTTTATAATTGATTTTTTCGTAATACTATTTTACGATTAACTTTCAGTTTGACAACTTTTGTTTGATACGCAATTACAATGTTTTGCAAGATGTTGCATAATTAGTTTTGCAACATATTACATAAATTAACCGTGTATTAAATAAAAGTGAATGTTAGGGGTGTGCAAAAAAAACTCAACACAACTGACACGATACGAAAATATGTCACGAAAAAACACGGAACGAAAAAGATACGTTACGAAAATGACACGAACCGGTAAAACACAGAAATATTCGTGTCATGTTTGGATCAAGCCTTTTGGCTTATCAGATATTTGACATGAACTATTTAAATTTTTATATTTAAATATATAAGTAATACTCCCTCCGTTAATTAAAAATTGACGTTTTACTATTCATGCACGCTTTTTAGGTGTTAAAACCTATCTAAAATATTAAATTTTTAAATAAATTTTAAAATAATTTCATACTTTTTACAATTAAGTATGAATTTATAAAAACAAATGTAATAATATATTAATATTTTATATAATTTTTTTATCATTCTAGAAAAGCATGCATGAATAGTAAACGACAAGTTTTAATTAACAAAGAAAGTATAGTATTACTCCCTCCGTTCGCAAAAACTTGTCGTTTTAGCCTCGGAATTTTGTTCGAAAAAACTTGTCGTTTTAGACATTATCCCCCATTATTTCCTAAATTGCCCTTAGTTATTTTGTCCCATTTAATGTGATGGAATTATGGAAACAAGGACAGTGGGTGGGTATGTACACAATTGCACAGTACACACAATGACCTCTCATCTTCCCCCCGCCAAAAACAATTTGAATCCTAATTACAGTATTCTATTTACATTGAATTTGCAAACTACAACCTCTACTAGCTCTCCTCCTCCTTAACTACGAACTGTCAAAGCAACAAGAATACTCATTTTACGGGACAAAGGTAAGTAGTCTTACAATTGTACTTTTTTGGGATTAGTAAGAATGTAAAGAGTCATGGAGGAGTGGATTCCAAATAATTTGAATCGTACTTACCAATTGTAGGATTTGTTGCAATAAGAAGACTAGGGGCAATTGTGGTAGTTTAAGAAATTCCTTAAAATTTGTGTCCGAGGCTAAAACGACAAGTTTTCGCGAACGGAGGGAGTAGTATTTTATATTACCTTATGAAACATTCGCGGGAAATGGCTCAGTTGGGTTTAGGGTGTGTGAGATTTTACCAACTTGGGTTTTAGGTCTCGGGATCGATTCTCCTTTTAACTTCAAGCTGCTTTTTTATATATAAATATCTTTTCAAACTCTGATCTAAAGAGGTGAACTGTTAATTAAAGCAGGGTTGGGGTGCAAGAGGCATGTGGGATGTGCATGTTTGATTTTTGTTTTAGTTAGATCACGTTTATTTTATTGCCTTTAATAAAATTGTTAAAAGAAAAGAAAAAATTAAAAAGTCTAAAATCCCAAAAGTACAATGCATTGCATACATATGTATTCTTGTAACACCTCATCTTGCCTAAATAGTCATCTATTCTATTTTGTAATATAACCACAAAAGTTCCATAACATGTTTGAATTGCTTAGCCTTGTCGCATACTTATGTTTTTAACGTGAAGCGTGATTTTGTGAATATAATTGAGTATGTATGATCTATTATCTTTAGGTGTAATTGAAATCCAATGAATTTTTTTTCCTAGTGAGATAATATTTTTTTGCCTTATAGGGATATTCATTACTTTCTCTTTCCTTTATTGTGTGATTACACTCTCCTTATACTTCTTCCTGTTGGGATTGACTACTTTTATATATTTTCAATGCCGATTATATATGTTCATTGCTTGTGAGTTTCATATAATTGATCCATGTTTCCTTATCCATATAGTACTCTATCCACCCTTTATATTATGCTTTGCTTGAAACCATTTGAGTCTTCTAAGCCTATTTTTGTTAGCTCCACAAAATCTTCCTAACCAATGGTTAGCCTGACCCATCCGAGAATTAGGAAAAGAGTTGGTGAATATCTTGAAATAATGGAGTTGCTTTGAGTTGAAGAATTGTATTGGGTGTTTCATTAGTACTTTCATAGAGATGATTCTTTTGTATTTGTGATTATTACTTGAGACTTAAGGATGGTGAAATTCACCTAGGGGTAAAGTAAAAGAAAAAAAGAAAAAAAGAAAAAAAAAGATATCATCAAAAGAAAAAAATGAATTAGTGTATGGCTATTTGAGAACTAAGCGCATATATTGTTATGTAAAGGAGTACATGTCATTGTTATGGTGTGCGAAGTGTTCAGGTGCTGGTGTTGTTCTGATTATGTACAATATTAGCCATTTTTCTCGGATTTTTAGCACCACATGACTTAAATATTTCTCATACCTTATGTTCCTTACATGACCCTATTATAGCCCATATAAAAGACCTCATGATGTTGCTTATAAGTGATGACATCCATGGTGGAGATTTGGTGATATGGTTTTTAATTCCTATGTAGCATAGTTGCATGTTGGATTGAGTTAAGAGTTGTACTTAAAGCCTAAACACATTGAGAGCGAGAGAACCACATTTTCCTTGTGAGGTTGGATGAATGTTTACCTATTGCTTTGATCATTCATATACATGTTATGATGTTTGTTCACCTTACTCTTGCTTTCACTTATGCTTTCATGTTGCTTTTGATAAGGAGAAGGCATGAAGAATATGTTTGTGGGATGAATGGTTGTTGCTTTGTTCTATTTTGCTCGAGGACTAGCAAAGGTTAAGTGTGAGGTGATGTGCGCCTATTTTGCCATGTTTTACACTTACTTTTATGTCGATTTCTGTCTATATTTTATACTTTTGGGTTAGGGAAGTATGAGATTTGTGTAGTTTATGTTTATTTACAAATTATGGAGGTCTACACAAGTTTCTGTTTAATTTCACAGAAATCGAAAGCATTTTGGAGCAATTTGGAGAAGAAGGAACCTAGCTGGATTTTCACTCGATGCCTAGTGAAAGTGACTCGACATCTACTGGAGTGAAGCTGAAATTTGGATAAGTGTTGAAGAGAGCAAGCTACTGAGATTCCACTCGACGTCTACTGAATGACTTGATGTCGACTAAAGATGTGCCACACTTAGAGCCAGGAAGAAAGGACCACTCGATACCCACAGAGATCACCCGAGATCGAGTGAAGCCCACTCGATACACAACAAGCCACTTGATGTCGACTCATGTCACTCGATGTCGAGTGGAACATCAGAGTATCGAGGGCACGTTTGAGGAGTTCGGATTTGAGGAGGATTGCTTAGCAACGAAGTCAAAGATCTTTTATCCTCCCTCATGAACAATTATCCTTATGGGTTAAATTCCATTTATCCTAGGGAGCTTTTATTTGTTCTATTTTATTTAATTAGGAATATTTTATCTTTAGTAAGTAGATAGAGATTTCTTTCCTTTTATAGAAATGATTGATCTACTATAAATAAAGCCCTTGGGGGCTAGGTTTTAATCAGACAAGCACACAAGCAATTGTGTAACCCTAGAGAAAGAGAGAGGAGAGGCCGAGTTGGAGAGAGAGAGAGATAGTTTGTGGAGAGACGGTTTGGCTTTGTTCGGGTGTACTCTTACTCTTTTAATTTCAATTCAAGTTATTTCCTTTATGTCAACTATGGTGTTTGCTATGATGAAGCGCGAGTAGTTGTACTACTTCTAGGGTCAGGTTGAGCCCGACGATAGCCATATATGTATGCTTTATTTATGATTCTCATATGATTTTCATCTTCTATCCTATGTGCTTAATTCTGCTACGAGAGTAGGGGCAATTCCATGTCTATGATATTGAAGCGAAAGTGGATTTATTATGAATTTGAATATAATTATGAAAAGGATAGTAACACTTAGGGTTTATGCGAGAACCTCTATATTCCTATTTGTTAATGACGAAAGTTATTTGATGAAAAGCATGTTTCTTTCACGATACAAAGTATGTCGCTTGCATGATTATCGTTGTGGTAAGTTCCCCGACTTTGGAAGTCTTTTAGTTCATTAATATTACAAAACCCTTTCTGATATTTCTATTCATCACTCGATTTCATTCTTACATTCTTCGGACGTTCTTTTCCAACACAATTTACTTTTCTGTTTCTCTGCATTGTGACTCGACATCAACTGATCTTCAGTTGATATCGAGTGGAACTAACCTGTTATCGAGTGCCCTACTCGACGTCGAGTGTGTGTTGTGTTCTTGCAGGTTTAGCACTAGAAATCGACTGCTTTACTTGACTAACTTTAGTCAATATCGAGTGGCTTCTAGTCGACATCAGAGAGCTGTTTTCCGAGACTATCTAGGCGAGCACTAACACGCTTCCTGGAGGATCGATCCTGACTCCTACCACTACAGCGGGAGGAAGTCTTATAATTTTATTTGTGTGGGCTAGGATTCGGTTTGATTTATATTTCATATTTATTAGACTCGATTTCCTCCTAACATGAGGGAGTTAGATAATGCATATTTTACATAGGCATTCTAGGTAGTTTCAAAGTAGTTTTAATTTAGTGGGAATAGTGCATGTTTTGTACTCATTTTGCATATCTTATCATTTGGTGGTTGAAACTCAGAATCTACGTCTTTTGTGGTTAATTTTGCAGATTCGCGGATTCGGACTTGGAAGGTGGATCAAGAGGGCGATGCTGGAGCCCTGTAGTTACGGGAGCTGTTAGATATGGATGAGATAAGGCTTGAGGAATGTCCATGAAGAAGCCAAGACAATCCAAGATGGAGACAAACTGAAAGCATGGAGAGAAAGTGACGGACTTCAGAGTCCTAAAGATCGGTGCCCTCCGAAGGGGGTCGGCGTTCGCCGATTTTGATGTGGCCGGATCCGAGCAGAATCTTCCAAATTCTACCTTTGGAGATTCATGTTTATCCTTTAGAGATTTGATTCCATCCTTTTTTGGACGGTTTTCTAGGGTTTTTGGCCAACCCTAAGACTATAAATAGCCTGGTTTCATTTAGGTTTTAGACACAATTCAGTTGGCGACATAAGCTGTTTTTCCATTTCATCATAGGTTTTTTGTAAGCATGAGTGGCTAACCTTTTTTTGGTTTTACTCACGTATTTAGGAAATGGTTGATGGATTCTGAAGGCTGATTTCTAGTTAATTTCCATTTTGATTATTTCAATCTTCTTTGTGCTGTTGTTGTTATGTTGTTGAATATATCTTGATTGGTCGCCTCGATAGAATTGCACCGTGCTAGGATTTCGGCTTCATCCTTTGAAGGGCTTTAGTCCATAGTAGCTGGCACATCTTGTAGGAACGGTTCCGAATTCTACCTTTAGAGATTTATGTTTATCCTTTAGAGATTTGATTCCATCCTTTTTGGACGGGTTTTCTATGGTTTTTGGCCAACCCGAAGACTATAAATAGCATGTTTTCATTTAGGTTTTAGAAACGATTCAATTGGCGACATAAATTGTTTTCCCATTTCATTCTAGGTTTTTTGGTAAGCATGAATGACTAACCTTTTGTTGGTTTTACTCACGTATTTAAGACATGGTTGGTGGATTGTGAAGGTTGATTTCTAGTTGATTTATATTTTGATTATTTCAATCTTCTTTGTGCTATTATTGTTATTTTGTTGACTATATCTTGATCGATCGCCTCGATAGAATCGCATCGTGCTAGGATTTTGGCTTCATCCTTTGTAGGGATTTAGTCCATAGTAGCTAGCACATCTTGTAGGAATGGTTCGAGAATCTTGATTATGTTGGAAGATTGACATCTAGGTGACATCACTTTTAGTGGAAGCGATTGTTGGATTGACAACCAGGTGACAAAGTTGATGATATGAGAGTGATGCGGTTAGATGTTGAGCTTTTGGGACTTTATGCTACTCGCCCCCTATGTAAAAGTGTAAGGGACATTATAGTGTGACTCGTCTATATGTCTAAATAAACAAAAACCAAAATAGTAACTTAGAAATCTATAACTAGAAAGAAGCCCAATGATCGTGAGATCAAACCATTGTTGCAAAGTCGTGAGTAAACCATATCTCTCTCTATTATTCTCTACAACATCATTGCTCTTGTTTGTTTACTTATACTTTCACCATTGCTTTCATTCCATTACTATTACTTTCACAACCTGCCTCTTTTCAGTCTTCATTGTTAACAAAAGAAACACATAAGTCGCACGCGCTCTCTATGGGATCGACTCCTAGCTTACTCTACTGCTGATGCGGGGTTAGCTGCTGTTTTTCCGAGCTTCTTGACGTCGTGGACTCGGACACAAAGAAGTGGCAAAAATGAGACAAGAAAACACAACGAAGAGAGGTTAAACCTTGGGAGAAAGGCTCGACCAAGTGAAAGGGAAAAGCATAACAAAATAAAGGGAAATGAAAGGGAAAGTTAGGAGGAATCAACCTTGATGAACAACAAGAAGACCCATTGGGACAATACACCAAGAACCAACTTGAATGGCACCGAAATCAACCCTATACAACCTTACACAACCATGGTTGGCCATGGAAGCACAAGGAGAAGGTTTGTGCTCATCTCGGAATCACCAATCTTCAGGAAATTGACAAAACCAAGTACAATCGAACTAAATGCAACACACATGCACACAAGGCATGAAGCCCTCGCCTTTGGAGAGTGAAACCAACTAGGTTTTCATAAACAACGTTCAAAAGTGTCTTCAAATGAGAGTTTAAAAGCCTTAAATAGGAGAGAAAATCAACCCAAAAGCAAGGGCCCAAAAGCACAAGGTCTCAACAAGTCAAGTTGAACTCAAACAAAGGCCCAAAACACAAAGTCTTCTTTCTCCCTCATGGGACATGGGGTAAGATCCAAAGGGGTTAGTGGGTTAGTACCATAAACACACTCAAATGGTGTAAGCTTAGTAGATGAATGCACACTCGGGTTATAAGAAAACTCCACATGAGGAAAAACATCCTCCCACAACCTCAAATTGTTACTAATGATATGGCCCTAAGGATGGTAGTAAGGGTCCTATTGGTTATCTCTGTTTGCCCATCGGTTTGTGGGTGACTAGAGGTGGAAAACAGCAACTTCGTCCATATCTTACCCCAAAGAGTCCTCTAAAAGTGGCTAAGAAATTTCACATCCCGACCGCTCACTATATTCTTAGGTACTCCATGAAGCCTAAAAATCTCTCTAAAGAAAAGTTTAGCTACATTGGAGGCATCATCGGTCTTATGGCAAGCGATAAAGTGAGTCATCTTAGAGAAACGACCAACAACCACAAAGATCGAATCCCTCCCCTTCTTAGTCCTAGGTAACCCAACAAGAAAGTCCATGGATATGTCCTCTCAAGGGGCTGTAGGAATGGGTAATTGACAATACAAGCCGTGGGGTTGTAACCTAGACTTAGCCTTCACACAATCAACACATCTCTTAACCAAATGTTCTACGTCCCGAAGCATATGTGAGGCCAAAAGAAATGTGTGTGTAGCATATGATAGGTCTTATCCCTCCCAAAATGACCCATCAATCCTCCCATATGGGCTTCCTCAACCAACAAGATCCTAAGGGAACAACGGGGAATGCAAACCTTATCAATCTTGAAAAGAAATCCATCAAACAAGTAGTACTTATCTAAGGATCCTTTAGCCACACAATGATTGTAAATCTCTCCAAAATTAAATCAGGGTCATCTACATAAAGCTCCTTAATATATGTCAAGCCTAAGATCCTTGAGTCTAATGTAGACAACAACATGTATCTCCTCGAAAGGGCATCTGCCACAACATTATCTTTTCCTTTCTTATACAATGACGTAAGAGAATGTTTCTATAAACTCCATCCAACGACCATGCCTCCTATCCAACTTGTCTTGGCTCTTAAAATGCTTTAAGGACTCATTATTAGTATGCAAAATAAACTCCCAAGGCCAAAGATAATGTTTCCATGTCTTAAGAACTCTAAATAATGCATACAACTCTTTATCATAGGTAGAGTAATTGAGACAAGCTCCTTTCAATTTTTCTGAAAAATAAGCAATGGGCTTACCTTCTTGCATGAGAACTCCACCAATGCCTATGCCCGATGCATCACACTCCACTTCAAAGGGTCGGTTGAAATCCGGAAGTGCTAAGACCGGGACCTGCGTGAGATGCTCCTTTAGGGCATTGAACGCCTTTTCTTGGGCTTTTTCCCATGTGAATGGGTGATGCTTCTTGGTGATCTTGGTTAGAGGGGCTGCAATAATGCTGAAATCCCTCACGGACCGGCGATAGAAGCTAACTAATCCAAGGAAGCTACGAACATGGCCAATTGATGTAGGAGTAGGCCATTCTCGGATTGCTTTGATCTTGCTCTCGTCCACCTTCAACCCATGTGAGCTGACCACAAAACCAAGAAAAGTAACACAACTAGTGCAAAGCTCACATTTCTCCAAATTAGCATAAAGGTGCTCATGACGAAGAGTAGATAACACTTCTCGTAAGTGTAACTCATGCTCTTCTAGGGATCTGCTATACACAAGTATATCATCAAAATAAACCACAACAAATTTCCATGTGAAATGCCTAAGAACATGATTCATAAGACGCATGAAAGTGCTAGGAGCGTTGGTAAGCCCAAAGGGCATAACCAACCACTCATAAAGACCGAACTTGGTCTTAAAGGCTGTTTTCCACTCATCCCCCTCCCTCATACGAATTTGATGGTACCCACTCTTTAGATCAATCTTAGAAAAGGTAGTGGCTCCATGTAACTAGTCTAACATGTCATCTAAGTGGGGTATTGGGTGGAGGTACTTCACCGTGATGTTGTTGATGGCTCGACAATCCACACACATCCTCCATGAACC
The DNA here is from genome assembly GCA_963922045.1 of Persicaria maculosa. Classification (NCBI taxonomy): domain Eukaryota; kingdom Viridiplantae; phylum Streptophyta; class Magnoliopsida; order Caryophyllales; family Polygonaceae; genus Persicaria; species Persicaria maculosa. The sequence continues at coordinate 55,826,966 of OY998258.1, read as the reverse complement.
ATCCTTCTTTGGCACTAGAAGTACGGGTACAACACATGGGCTAAGCCTCTCCCTCACATAACTCTTATCCAACAACTCTTGCACTTGGGATTGGATCTCTTGGGTTTCCTTAGGGTTCATCCTATAGGCTGGGCGGTTAGGTAAGGTGGCGCCCAGGACAAGGTCTATTTGGCGCTCAATGCCTATAATATGCGGTAGATCGGCTGGAATTTCTTCGGGAAACACATCCTTAAACTCCTCAATTAGCCTAAAAATCCTCTTAGTAGGATAACCTTAAGATCATCAATTAACAAAGCAAGCTCCTTACATAAAAACATGAGAGTAGTTTCGGGGTCGAGGTACTTCTTAAGGTCTTGCTTAGAGGCTAGAAGAACTCCCTTATTCTCCCACACCCCCTTTGGTTGGCTATGCTCATTGGAGAGGCTTGAACATTGAGAGCTAGTGGATTGTACAATAAGGGAAGATGATGGGTGTGGTGTGGTCTTGGGCTGCGTTTCCTCCCGCCTTTTCTTCTCCTCCCTTACCCGTTTCTTCTCATGCATACTCCTCGGCAACTTGCGTTGGGGTCATGGGCTTGAGGACAACATTCTTCCCCTTAAACACAAAAGAATGACGATTAGTGAAACCATCATGAATGACCTTCCTATCATATTGTCATGGACAACCCAAAAGAATATGACAAGCTTGCATACGCACTACATCACATAAAACACTGTCCTCATAATGTCCTACTGTTATGGTAACCTTAACCTGCTTGTTCACTTTCAATTCCCCACAATCACTCATCCAATTTAGTTTGTAGGGTCTAGGGTGGCTCAATGTTGGGAGTTGTAATTTTTTAACCAATTCAATGCTAGCAAGATTACAATAACTTTCTCCATCTATTATCATGTTGCACACCTTTTTCTTAACTAGACAACGAGTATGGAACAATTTTTCTCTTTGGTTATCATCACAAGGAGAAGGCATATCATGTAAAACTCTTCTAACAATCAAAGACTCACGCGCCATGCTCAAACTCAATCCCATCATCATTAGTATCATCGCAAGCATGCAAATTCACATTATCATTACACAAAACATTATCATCACAATCAGATTCAGATTCATATTGCCCTAAATGATTAATCATGAGAGTTTTCTTGTTAGGACAATCTTTCATCATATGACCTCTTCCTTGACACTTAAAGCACACAATATCTCTAGTTCTAGAAGAGGAGTTAGAGTTACTCCCTTGTGGGGCTGTAGAAACCCCATTAGATGGCCGGGATGATGATGAAGGTGCGTTGGTGGGGTAGCCCTTGCGAATACCACCTTGCTCTCCTTGATGATTGAAGTTGGCTCCTTTTTTTTCCCCCTTTCACCGCTTCCCTTCCATAGGGTTGGTACCTTCGGTTTTGAGTTGGTGCCTTCCATGAGTTAGGGTAGCCACTCGAGGTCCTTCCTCCTTGATTCCTAGCCTTGGTAATTCTTTCCACCTTGATTGTTAGGCGTAAGAATTATGTCATGGACTTATAAGGATAACAATCTATTTCGTTAGCCAAGGAAGGATTAAGAACTCTTAGGTACCTCAACGTTGTGGTTTCATCGTCCTCAACCACATTGGCTCTTACCATTGCCACTTGCATGGCATTGTATGTTTCCTCCGTACTCATGGAGACTTGCTTCAAATTTTCCAACATTTGTCTTATCTCCCGGATGTGGTGATGAGGAATGAATTGAGACCTCATTATGGCCTTCATTTGCTCCCAAGTAACCATGCCTAGATCTAGCACTTGCCTCCTTTCTTTCACAAGATTATCCCACCAAATTAGTGCATAATCGGTAAATTCAAGGCCCGCGAGTTGTACCTTTTTCTCTTCCAGGAAATTATGGCAGCTCCAAATTTTCTCAATTTTTGTCTCCCAATCCAAATAAAGGTCGGCATCACACTTCCCTTCAAAAGCTGGAATTTTGACCTTTATTTTGCCTATTCCATCTTGCTCTTGTTCACGAGCTCTCCATTATTGGTTTCCAAGGAATCGGGGTGGTTCCCAATCCTCCTCTTGCTCTTCATAGTAGTCATATTGCCTTCTTGGAGACATGTGATCATCATGTAAAGGAGAAACATTGTTAGGACCAAAACGTCTACCTTCTCATGGGGAACCGAGTTGTGTTGAGAGCCAATTGGCGGGGTTGTTAAGGGCTCCTCCCGCTCTTGATGGGGCGCATCTCGGGGTGGTGTACGTGCCTTTAAGGCTGATAACATCTATTTTAGTCATATTTTAGGGTTGCATTTGCATATTAGTTTAGACCATTTTCATGCATATTTATCATATTTTGTAGTTTATTTATTTTATTTTGCATTTTCGGAGTCTACACCTGATTTTATTGATTTTAGGCATTTTGAGGCTATTATTGTGGAAATTACAAGAGTTGATACGAAGGAGCGAACATGATTGGATTGGATCCGAGAAGCTGAATGGCCAAAGTGCGGAAATTGCCAAATTGGAATCTTATGGGCTGAATTTGTAATTAGGTGTTGGGTTAGGTTTTAATTCTTAAGTTATGTGGGCTGAATTGTAATTTTATCAAATCTATTTACATATATGTACGCATGAACAGAGGAGAGATGGGGGGTTCGGACTTTGGAGCCGCAAAATCACTTCGGCGGCTTTCGTAGTTTTAGTTTAGGTTTTGTTTCTTTGTTTCGGTATTACACTCTGGATCGAGGACGAAGATTTCGGTTTGCATATTATTTTAAACTTTGATCTATTTCTGTCTATAATTTATTTCATCGTTTATTATAATATGTTTGGTTGATTTCTCCGTTCTAGGGTTTGGGTGATCCGATGATTATTTGGTAGCGTTGGTATTGATATTCGTTTGTCTGAGAACTTGTTAGATTAAATCCTATTGTGCTTAATTTGATTGATTTTATAATTGATTGGAGTTCCTATTAGAATTTGAGACCGAAGGGAGATAAGACTAATAGGGCAATTAGATAAGGGTTTGAGGCCGAAAGACGATAACTTACTATCGGAACCTTATGATTGAACCTGTAATTTTATTATTGTGAAAGCTTTATAGAATTTCTTGTGGATTAATAGCTATCGTAGAACTCTAGGTTGAGGTTGTATCTGATTGAGCGTGAAAGCGGATATTGATGCAATCGAGATCTAGATTCTAAGAGCTTAAAGGGTTTGAATTGGTTGCTTGAGACCGAAAGGAGATGGTTAACCAATTTAGGCTCAATTACTATGAGACCGAAAGGAGATTAGTAAGTACCTTAGATAGCTACCTTCAACAAACTCAGACATTGTGGCACGAATATCGATATTAATCTACTAGATAATTGTCGTGGTGATCCTTTACTCTAGATTTGCTTCGAATCTATTGTGTTTGAATACCACCTTTTGTATAGTTGTTTAGTTTTAGTTGGTTACTTTCTCCATCCATATTAATATTTCTCTCTTGGTTTCCTAGCTTAGTTTAATCAGTTTGAAATTAAAATCGATACCACATAGTCCCTGTGATTCGACACTCGATATACTACAACTGAACCCCATACACTTGTGGGTGTAGGTTTTAGCTTTATCAAGTTTTTGGCGCCGTTGCCGTGGACTTTTGTTAGTATTGATTGTTTATTTTGAATTGATTTATCTCAGTCTTTCTTTTGCTTTTGATTTCCTTCCTTTTTATTTTTGATTTCAGGTTGTGCTCTTATCATGGATTATGCATATTATTGTGAGTTTTGTGGAGCTTTTGGTCATGTAGCTAGTGATTGCCCGGTGTTGAAAGCTCCGTTTTGAAAGGAACAAGAGGTGTACTACATGTTGCATCCTCACCTTTCTTATGAGATGGATCTCATCGAGGGATATACACCACCTGGGTGTCGAGATCAAGCTTCACAAATTTTACAAGAATCATCCGAGCTGAGTCGCATGGAGAAGTTCTTCACTGAACTGGAGACACGACTTGCAAGGATCCAAGACGATTTTGAAGATGAGATGTTAGAGATCCAAGAGGCTCAACAAATGAAGTTTCCATGTTTTTCAGAAATTTTATGTGTTCAAGTTGAGGCTAGTGACAATGACGATTGTACTGTTGCCTTTCTTGAGATGCAGGTTTTCGAAGACATGAAGATTTTTAAGCATGAAGAGTGGGTTCCATTGTTTGAGTTTAGTGAAGACACAAAGGGACGATATTTTATGAAGAGAAAGAGCACATTTCTATGGAGCTTGAACTTCAACGGGTCTCTACTTTTCCGCTATGAAAAGACTCTGCTTGATGGATGGATTGAGCCATGGACCATCCATTCAGGAAGGTTCAAGCGCTTTCGAAAATCCATCCGAGGTAAGTTTTCTTTAATTTATTATTATTATACTATTATTTTTATTTTTATTTTATAAATAAAGGTAAAGGAAAACTGGATCCACTCGGTCGAGTGAAATTTCAACTCGGCCCGAGTGGATTCCAGTGAGTATGGCAGTGCCGTCACTCGGTCGAGTGGTTTGGCCACTCGGCCGAGTGGAAATCCCTTTCCAAAAAAATAAAATAAAAAAATTTGGAGAGACGCGTTTTTCTTTCTCCCACCTCTCTCCCCGATACCTAATCGCCCTCGCCCCTAAACCCCTCGCCGGCGCTCCAATCTCCTCCCACCGCCACACTCCAGTCCACACCTACCCGACTCCCATCATCTCCGCCGTCTCCTTCTCTCTGTTCGCAGCCTCTTGCTGTCGGAATTGATATCCGCCAGCGCTCCCCAGCATCATCTCCATCCCCCTATTTCTTCATCGGCGCGGCACCACCAGCCCGCCTCCTTCCTTCTCGTTCTCGCCATCTCTGCTTATCACCGCCGGCCATCCCAACTTTCCTTCTCCGGATCCCTGTCCGGCGTCGCCCCACCCACACCCGAGCCTCCGGCGATCTGCCCTCACCGCCACCGGCTGCATCTACTCCCTGGCCTGCTACATGGCTTCTCGAAGCGAGGAATCGCCCCAATTTCAGTTCGGTAAGCGCCTTTTGCTTGTGAACGAACTTGCTTATTTGGATTTGGCTAAATGGCTGATTTGTCGATTGTGGTCTATTGAAGCTGAAATTGGGTGCATTTTGATTGAATGTATTTCATGAAATCCCCTTTGATAGCACTTGTTGCTTATTTCTAAATTTTGTTGGATCTTTGCTTATGTTGCATTGAATTTTTTTATGGTGACATGATGTGATCCTTTATGCTTGAGGGGTAAATTGTTTGGTGATGGAGTTCATTTACTTGTTAGTTTTATGCTCCCTGCAATCACTAGAATATCTTATTTCTGGTTCATTTAACATAGGTGATTGAGTTGGAACTACAAGTTATTTGGCTTCTTCGTTTTACTGATCTTGTTATGTGTTCTTGGATTATCTATTTTCTTGGATGTTGGACTGTGCTCGCTTGTGGTGTCTTCTCTTTGTTTTTGTCTTAGCCAGGACCAATTGCAAAGGGATATGCCTTTGTTTTTCGGACTCCAGGAGGATTCACAAATGCAAATTGCATCCAAGAGGATTCACATTTCTGAAAGGCTTCACTACTACTCTCTCTTATGCTGATTTGAAGAATTGCCTGATGTTTCTGCTCCCTCTGCTCCACTGCTGCTCTCTCACCCGCACTTCTTCAGCCTCCAATTCCAATGGTGAGTACATGTATGACTTTGTCTTCACCTTATTGCTTTGAATTTTATGGACTGAATGTCAATTTGGGTTGATGCTCGATTTAGTCCAATACTGCTGATTTTGGGGTTGAATTGTATCCGGGATGATTATTGTGCAATGTGTCCACTCATATGATCAGATTTAGCTATGCCCTCGTTTTGTGATGAATGTGATCCATCTAGTTTGAGAATGGCAGAACTTGGTTGAGATTGGGTTGTTATGCTCTTGATTATTTATTATATGTTGCTGAAATTTTGAGACTTTGCAGTGATAAGCTACTCTTTGTAGCTGATTGGTTTTTGCATGTCATGTCTAAAATCAGCTGAGTTTGTTTTAGTCTCAAGATCTTAGAGGTTTGTTGATATGTGCTATGAGGGTATTTTAACCATACATCTCAATTTTGCATTTCCTGAAGTTACATGTGTTGAGTTTATTGATTTTTATTGACATGTGACTAAGTGCAACTACAATATTTGTTTCGATGAACCTTAGCCTTTGATCATTCTGCTGGACTTTCATTTGTTATGTGCCGATTTCATAAAGTCTGTTTGATCTTAGTGCTCATCACCTGGTGTCGAGTTTGTTCGGGTGGTTTTGATTTGAATATGTGTTGCTTGAGTTGTTATAGTGCTTGTTATTATCGAATATTGGTTCCTGGTTGCTGTTGTGATATTGCTATGCTGGCTAGGGTAGTGTCTGCTGCTGTTTTTGTGTTTTGCGCAGTCCCAAAAACAAAGGAGATGCTGCCTGAATTTTGTAAGATATCACATAAGGTTCCAAAACACTTCTTGCACTACTACCTCATATTAGGATGGGCTGAATTGCTAAATTGTGCTCATGATCTTGCCTGATTCTCTGGTGAGTTCCTCTACCTCTTACTCTTTCATTCTCTACTTTGGGGACAAAGTAGATTTTAAGCATGGGGTGGGGAACTACTTGTGTGACTCCATTTTTGCATATAATTTTTTTCATTTTTCTTTTTCATGTGCATTTCATGCATTGCATTTTCATTTGCATATAGATGTCTTGAGATGAACCCTTGCTATAAAAAATCCTTGCTCTTCTTGAAGAACTTGTCATTTCCTTGATTGGATTTGGTTGATGATATCCTCTAAGGCATGTTAAAAAGCTTGTGATGATCTAGATTTTTGGGTTTATGCTATAATTCTTTCAAAACTAATCATTGCTTGAGACTTGTTGAGATTGAAATTCTGAGACAAAAGTTGTGAGCTTCTGAGCCTAGGACTGACATTCAAGAGTCCTCTTTTCTTTTGTGTGTGAATTGCTCATCTTGATTACTTTATCTTCAGAACTTGCGTTAGAACCTCTTGAGACCACATATGACTTGTGTGCATTGCATAAATATGATTGAGGCAACTTTTGTTAGCCTATTATTCCCTTCCTACCCATGAGTATATCCTTTGCTTAAAGCCCGTTGAGCCTATTGCCTATTCATTTGTAGCTCCACGAGATTATCCTTAAGCCTATTTTAGCCTCGTTTACCCCCATCCGGGAATTAGGATGAAATAGAATTATAGTTCATTTGAGTGGAGAAGAGAGAATAACGTGCTTTAAGTGATTATGTATTGAGTGAGGGGTAGGGTGCTTAAGTTGTAAGTTTCTTGTGATGAAGAAATGAAAAAAAAAAAAAGAAAGAAAGAAAAAAAAACCAGAAAAAACAGAAAAAAAAAAGAGAATAAATTCTTCTTCATCGCTAGAAGATAATTTGTCAAAAGGGAATGGGTTATCAAAAGTTGAGAGCTTACGAGTTTATTTGATTATGTGATGTGGCCTTTGTAATGAAATCTGGCATGTGTGTTGAGAAAAGAAGTTGAAATTGTGGTTGAAGTTTAGGAAGTAGTTCTATTTCCCGGATTTAGCACCACATGGCCAAAGAACTCATACCTTGTGTTTCTTACCTTGGCTCCATTACAACCCATGAAAAGACCTCATGATTTATGTTTATGTGCATAGTCAAAGTGGTGGAGAGTTAGGACGCTAATTCAAGCTTATGGTAGATGAGTCTTCAAGATTTGAGGTAGAGCGAAACTTTTATACCTTAGACACATGAGTGAGAGTGTTCCACAAAATATGTCCTATGTGAGGTCTTAGAATTGATGTCTTGACTTGTCTCCTGTATGATTTGCTTGTCTTGTTTTGAACCCAATGTCTAGATCTAAATGGGCAAAAGCATTGCTTGGATAGAAACCGAAATCTTTCTTGTGAATATTTACATTCGTTTTTGCTTGAGGACAAGCAAGGTTCAAGTATGGGGTGATTTGATAACATCTATTTTAGTCATATTTTAGGGTTGCATTTGCATATTAGTTTAGATCATTTTCATGCATATTTATCATATTTTGTAGTTTATTTATTTTATTTTGCATTTTCGGAGTCTACACCTGATTTTATTGATTTTAGGCATTTTGAGGCTATTATTGTGGAAATTACAAGAGTTGATACGAAGGAGCGAACATGATTGGATTGGATCCGAGAAGCTGAATGGCCAAAGTGCGGAAATTGCCAAATTGGAATCTTATGGGCTGAATTTGTAATTAGGTGTTGGGTTAGATTTTAATTCTTAAGTTATGTGGGCTGAATTGTAATTTTATCAAATCTATTTACATATATATACGCATGAACAGAGGAGAGATGGGGGGTTCGGACTTTGGAGCCGCAAAATCACTTCGACGGCTTTCGTAGTTTTAGTTTAGGTTTTGTTTCTTTGTTTCGGTATTACACTCTGGATCGAGGACGAAGATTTCGGTTTGCATATTATTTTAAACTTTGATCTATTTCTGTCTATAATTTATTTCATCGTTTATTATAATATGTTTGGTTGATTTCTCCGTTCTAGGGTTTGGGTGATCCGATGATTATTTGGTAGCGTTGGTATTGATATTCGTTTGTCTGAGAACTTGTTAGATTAAATCCTATTGTGCTTAATTTGATTGATTTTATAATTGATTGGAGTTCCTATTAGAATTTGAGATCGAAGGGAGATAAGACTAATAGGGCAATTAGATAAGGGTTTGAGGCCGAAAGACGATAACTTACTATCGGAACCTTATGATTGAACCTGTAATTTTATTATTGTGAAAGCTTTATAGAATTTCTTGTGGATTAATAGCTATCGTAGAACTCTAGGTTGAGGTTGTATCTGATTGAGCGTGAAAGCGGATATTGATGCAATCGAGATCTAGATTCTAAGAGCTTAAAGGGTTTGAATTGGTTGCTTGAGACCGAAAGGAGATGGTTAACCAATTTAGGCTCAATTACTATGAGACCGAAAGGAGATTAGTAAGTACCTTAGATAGCTACCTTCAACAAACTCAGACATTGTGGCACGAATATCGATATTAATCTACTAGATAATTGTCGTGGTGATCCTTTACTCTAGATTTGCTTCGAATCTATTGTGTTTGAATACCACCTTTTGTATAGTTGTTTAGTTTTAGTTGGTTACTTTCTCCATCCATATTAATATTTCTCTCTTGGTTTCCTAGCTTAGTTTAATCAGTTTGAAATTACAATCGATACCACATAGTCCCTGTGATTCGACACTCGATATACTACAACTGAACCCCATACACTTGTGGGTGTAGGTTTTAGCTTTATCAAAGGCCACCATTCGAGTCGTGAACTGGCCAATGTTGTTCGACATGATTTTAAGCATGTTGAACAACTCTGGGGATATTGGCTCTGACCCGCTTCCATTAGAATGGTCCGAAGGGTGAGGATTTGCGTTAGACATTCTCAAAAGACACTAACAAAATTGTTAGGTTAGTGAAAGCAAAAATCAGCCTCACAAGTGTTTCACTCCTCTCTCCGAGTGTTGCAACCGAGCTTCAAATTTGCCTTGGTATAGTCAATAATCAACCATAAGATTAGCAAACTTTAAAGAGCACAATGACAACAAGGGCTGATCTCAATACCAAACACGTAGATTCTAAGGTGCGGCTAGAGACTCAATAAATAGAATTATGGCTAAACAAACACCCGAAACAATTATGAATGATCGACACAGTGAGCTTTTTTTTTTTACTAAGAATAAGTGTTTTACCAAGTTTTACAAGGTTCAACCCCTTATCTTATTCTCATGTATCAATATCATGCAATGGCGCTCAAATATGCAAAAGGGTGCAATTTAGGCTAAAAATCAGTAGGTAGTGGCCGTTAAGGGTGAATGCAATGTGTTCAATGAATAGGTTCACAACACAATGAGCAAGCTAACACAATGCAACAAGGTTTGATTTCAACAAGTAAGCACAACAAGCCAAATAAGCTTTGTTTTCCAAGCAACACTAAAATTAAGTGCAAATGTTATAGCATGAATATCAACTAAAACACTTCAACAACATGCATAAGATGTCGTTCCATTAACCAACAACAACCATCGCGATGGGAAGTTATGCGACAGGTAGAAGATATTATCAAGCTGCAATCAGAGTTTGAAATGGAAGAAATCCGCCATGTCTACCGAGAATCAAATATGTCAGCGGATTATATAGCTAGGAAAGGAATTATATGTAACTTGCAGTCTATCCCCTATCATAGGGACTTTTGTAAAATCATCCTTCAGGATTATCTAGAAGCTAGGCTACTGTATAGGTATCAGCTCCTAATGTTTGCCTACTGTAAAAAAACATGCATAATATGTCACTCTTTTCTTTTCTCTCTTTTCTTTATGATTTTTTTTATAATTTCGGTTTTATCTCTCTCTCTCTCTCTCTCTCTCTCTCTCTCTATATTTTAACATATTTATGAAAAGATAAAAATATGAAAAGATGACAAAAGGTCAATGCTTCTTGGAAAAGCACACAAGAGACAACTTTTTGGAGAAACAATAAAGTGGACAGTTTTTTTTGGGGAAACATAAGGGTGTGTTTTTTTGGGATGTTCAAAGGACAAAGCTTCTTGAGGAAGCACACAGGGGTGGCTAAGACGGGGGTTGTGGTGGTTCACCGGTGGGGCCGTGGTGATGCTAAGGTCTAGGATCTGTCTGTTATTAAAAAAAATCACAAACTCCCTCAGCTTTACAAATACACGGACGGATGAGAAAATAAAGGAGAGAGAAAATCTGATTTTACCTCCATTAGGACGAATTAGAATCCCTTTGTATATTTTTTTTAAAAAAAATTGCTACGGGCTAATCTATAATCCGTCCGTTTGAGTGCATATAACACCTATTTCTGGTGTATATAGGATAATCCTTTGCAATCTCCTCTTCCAAATAGGGACATTTGCATTTGCATACGAAATGATGCGTGGTTTAATAGAGATTAACCACATCCAAAATTTTACATGTATTATTAAACAAAAGAAATATACTAAGAGCGTCGCTACACGCGTCTGAGCGCGTTTAGGGAAGTGATACGTGTAGTGGTAGGAAAGGAAGGGTGGCGAAAATATATAAAAAAAACGGTTTAAAAAAAAACGGCGTTGTTTTCATGACGGACCGGCACGATGGTGATTGGTGAGGGAAGTCTTATGCCATTTTGCCCTCCTCTTCCCTCCCTTTCCCCCTCCTCTCTCATACTGAAACGGTACGATCGAAGGGGGAAGCGACACTCTGCAGTTGGCGGTGGTACAGGTGCGATCTGGAGGGATTCATGAGGTCTCGCAGTGCTTCCAATGTTGCGCGCTTTTCCGTTTTCGTCGTTGTGCTTGTGATTGCTTTCGCCTGCTGCTGTTCTCCGGTGACTGCCGGTGACGTAATGCACGCCGATGACGTTGCTCCCAAGGGACCCGGTTGCCAGAACGACTTCGTCCTTGTGAGCTTCGTCCTCCATCTCTTCCGATTTTGCTTTTCATATCTCGAATTTGACTTTTGAGAGATTTACTATTTTGGTTGAATTTGCTTCTCTTTGGTTCTGGAAGTTTGACTTCCGCACTGTGGACAATCGCATTTGGATTTTGGACTAGTCGATTAGCTTCTAAAAGGAACTTTTTGCTTATGATTAGTTTACCTCGGGTTGTTGAATTGCTGGTGTTCTCCGGCGAATGATTTGAGTCTGAAATCTGAATATCTTTTCTGTACTACACTATAGATCTTTCTATTGTTCAAAGTTGACTGCAATATTCTAGATGTGCCGTTTTATGTGGTGTCTGTGTTATGCTGAATTGCTTTAATTTCTTTGTTCTGATTCTCTATTCAAAGATGTTGGATCAGTTTTTATTTGGAGGTTTTAATTTTAGTGAATATTTTGGAAATCTTTTCTTAAATGGATGCAAAGTTTATATAAACATTTGCAGAAAAATAATAATCATCACTGGATCTGATTTTTACTTGGAAAGTCTCCTGTCCAGGTCGTTAAAAATGAGAATCATAATGCAGTCCTTGCAAATTTATAATGCTGTTTCATATTCTGAAGATTGTGATTCCTTTGTTGGGTAGGTAAAAGTACCAGCTTTTGTTGATGGGAAATGTATCCGTGAGTATGTTGGTCTAGGAGCTCGATTCGGCCCTAAAATGCAAGATAAGGAGAATCATGTGAATAATACGAAACTTGTACTTTCAGACCCTTCAGATTCATGCAGCACATGCAAAAATAAGGTCTTCTTTATGATCACCTTGTAACTACAGAGCTTTGTATTGCCTTTAGATGATAAACTCCTGCTTCAAGTTAATCATGGAGTTCTTCCTCCTAATATTTCTTATGAGTACTGCTCTCTTATTGGATTGATAGTTTGGTGGTGAGATTGCTGTGGTAGACCGTGGTAACTGCAGTTTCACTACAAAGACAAAATATGCAGAAGCTGCTGGTGCTTCAGCTGTCCTTATTGTCAACAATGACACACGTATGCTCCATTTCTCTCTTGATCCATATATTTTTATATAGTGATGAAGAGATCATTTTTATATAAGGTGCTTATTTGGATGCCTAGTTTTCATGTTATAAGCCCCTAATCAAATATCTTATCAGCTCAATATAAGCAATTAGCACATCGTGCCAAACAAACCTTGAGTCCTTAGCATATAAGGCCATGCACATTTGTGTGCATTTCTCCCTGTACTCCACCCATTTTTCTCTGCCACATCAGCATTAAAACACTTTTTTATATTTTTATCAATTACACCCACATTCGTGTACTTCACTTTCGGGATCCTCACTCGATTTTTAATCATTTTCGATTTTCTTCTAACTTGACATTACAAATTTATTTATTTATTAAATTATTATTAGTTATATTGGAGTATTATATTATTATTATTATTCAAATATTTTGTAAACAATTTTGTTAATAAATTTTGAAATTATTAAAATAATATATCAACTTAAATATTGTGTAAATGATTTTAAAAAAAAAACTCCTTCAAATTATTAAAATAATATATAAAATGGGCAATCTTGTACACTTGTCCCCATGTGATTGGCTTTCATTTGAACTTTGGGGTGAAGTGCAACTCTTGGTAGTGTTGTTGCAGATGTACAGCTTCAAGCTATTCTTCACATTTTTATTTTTGGTCTAAGAACAGGGAAAGTGTACACCGCTGTGTGTGCCCTAGCCCCTAAGGTCCTTATAATGAATAGGTTGGTCTCCCAACACTCAAAAAACCCATCATCTATATATGCTTCCTTTTTTATAAGACCCTTTGGTTTGCTCTTATCTTTTGTATGTGGTTAAACCCATCATCTATATATTTATCGTTTCAGGAATAGGTTGGTCTTTGTTAAAGAAATTCCCGAGTAATAATATTCATGTAGATGGATGTGTTGAATAAGGGTTGTTGTAAAGACTAAAGACATGATGATTATTTATATTGCATAGATGATTAGTTTCTCAGTTTCTCTTTCTCTTGATGGTAAAATAGCACTGATGACAATAGCACTGATGACGATTTCACATTCAGGAAATACATATAAAATGATCTGCATACAAATGAGAAATGGAGTCTTATGGCTGTGTGGCAATGGAGATAAGACCCTTATTGTCCATTTAACCATCAAATGTTACTATTCTATTGCTTAGCACAAGAATCAGTCATTAACAAAAGGCTGTATTTGCTTCTCTTTCCTTAAGAAAGAGAAAGTTTTTCTGATTTAATAGTTAGCTAGTTAAATTTTAGGCTTGGCGTCATACAACTGTTTGTTTTATGCAGGTCTTTTCAAGATGGTTTGTGAAGGCGATGCTGATATAAATATTACCATCCCTACTGTCATGCTTTCACTAGATGCCGGGGAAACACTGAAAGCATTCCTCTACAACCATTCGTCGGGTGAGATTTGAGGCATACTTTTTAGTAGGAGATAATATTCCTAAATAGAAACTGCTTAAAATAATACGAACTTTAGGTGTGGTAGCTTTTTCTAGCACCAACTTTCCAATATTATGAAATTAGAACCAACTTTGTGGTGATTGTTATTAATGGTATGAGTGCTACTGCCTACCGGATAGGAATTAACATGGCCAATATCCATTTATATACTTAATGAACTACTTGGGTTAATAAGACATGCCCGTTCTAAGTGACACATGTCGGATATAGTTGCTGAATTAAGTCATTCTCGATAGCACTCGTTCCATTGATTCTACCACCCTCAAAACTTGTGTTATTGTTAGAATATATAAAGTTGGAACCCAATGCCAAAAAAAGATACCACTCCAAAGTTTATGCTATTTTAAGTAATTGCCCTTATTCCTAGTTTACTTGTTTTTTTTTCCATTATGAACCGAACCATAGTAATCTAGTTTAAAATAAGGGAAATTTATAGAAAACCACCCATTAAATATAAACTTTTACACTTAACCACCCATTAAATATGAAATTACAGAAAACCACCCATTAAATGATTTTTGTTAACAAATCACCACCCATTGTCTATTTCTGATTTCTATTAGGGTTTTGTGACTTTTGTCAAATATCAATAATTATAATATTTCAAGGTTTATATTTAAATTAGAATCTCAAATAGATTTAACAATATATTTTACTAAATTTTTTCAAATTATTTTAAAAAAAACTTGATGTATATATGAACAAATTCTCCTATTTTATTCATAAAAATGGTTATAAATTTTAAAATATTTTATACACTACTTTTTAATCATAATTAAAATAAGTTTGTAAGTCATTAACATTGTTTAAATTTAATAATATTTTTATAGTAATAATTAATGTCTCATTTTCCTTCATTTGTAAACACCTACACTCTATACTCAAATTGAAAAAAATTATCTAAATATTAAAAAAAATATTTTCCGACCTCAAAATATTTTTATTAAAGGTACCTTTATTAAAATTTGCTTAAAATTTTAAATTAAATTCAATAATATTTTCCACATTTAGAACATCCTCCCTCCAAATAAATATAGGATTTAAAATTTTTACACATGTTTGTCCCTAATATATTAATATAATTTTTTTTTCATCCCTACTACCACAAATATAATTTAAAAATACTCAAGTTTAAACTTGAAATTTTAAGTATAAAATATTAAATTATACTCCCTCTTTTAATTAAAACTTGTCATTTACTATTCATGCACGCTTTTTTAGAATGATAAAAACTATATAAAATATTAACTTTTTTTTAACATTTGTTTTTATAAATTCATACTTAATAGCAATAAGTATGAAATTATTAAAAAATTAATTAAAAAAAGTTAATATTTTATATAGTTTTTAACACCTAAAAAAGCGTGTGTGAATAGTAAAACATCAATTTTTAATTAACGGAGGGAGTATTATATTTAATGAAATTCTAATGGAAATATATGGTAGGTGGTGATTTGTTAACAAAAAAAACCTTAATGGGTGGTTTTCTGTAAATTTCCCTTAAAATAATTCTCCATTATAAACAAAGCTCTTATGTTTATCAACTTTCACTGAATACTACCATCTATATTTTCCTCTTGCATTGCTGTTTACAGGACTATACTTTCTTTAGTTTATGTGCAGCTATATTCCCCGATGCGTCCCCAATTTGATGTTGCAGAAGTTTTTTTATGGCTGATGGCCGTTGGTATCATCTTATGTGCATCTTATTGGTCTGCGTGGACTGCCAAGGAAGCAGCCACTGAGATGGATAAGCAATTGAAGGTGATTTTAATCTTCAAATTGCTTACTTAGAAGCGTGAAGTGTAATAACAGGCCAGATTCTTAGTCCTTACATAGAGCAGAAGTGTTTCTTTCATCTGATCTGATGTATAACAATGCTGTTCTGTAGGATGCTTCAGATGAATTCCTAAATAACCAGAGCACAGTTCCAATGGGCTTTGTGGATGTCAATGCCACATCAGCAATTCTTTTTGTCATGGCTGCTTCGTGTTTCTTGCTTATGGTGTACAAATTTATGTCTGTCTGGTTTTTTGACATTCTGTTGGTTCTATTTTGCATTGGTGGGGTTGAGGTAAGTGGTTTTTTGTTTTATGTTTGTGCATAGCTACTTCTTGCAATTATGTTGCCTTGACAGTTCTTGCATTATATTATCTCTTGCAGGGCCTACAGACTTGCTTGGTCACTTTGCTTTCAAGGTATTTTCCTGTGTAGCTAGTGTTTCATTTTCTGCCTTTGGCTTCCCACAGTTTATCACAAATGGTGCCTGTATAGAAAGCCAGTATTGATCCCTTCCAGTGAACTGCTCTTGATGTTATCATGCAATTGATCATCTTTTTCTGTTCTTCAATAAAATTCCTACGGTATCACCTGCCTAGGGACATGCTAGAATAAAGATATGTTTAAACGTGCTGGAAGGAATTGATACGTAGTTCTTGCATTATATTGACAAGCAAAAATGCCAAGGATAGTGGTGAAGTGATCTATCTTCATTAAACATATTTGTCAGTTAGGAAATAAAGTTTCTAACTGATGCTGAAAATACATGCAGTTTCCAGTGGTTTGAACGTGCTGCAATGTCAACTATTAAGGTGCCTTATTTGGGACTTGTCTCACATCTCACTATCGCTGTTTCTCCATTCTGCCTGGTTTTCTCTGTTGTTTGGGCTGTTTACCATCGTCGGAGATACCTGGCTTGGATAGGTCAAGACATCCAGGTGAGATGGAGAGTGGCTTTGATCTCATTTTGCATATAATATATTCTTTCCTATACAATTTTTGTTGTACTTTCACAGAACTGTAGCTACATGAGAACCACTTTCATGTCAACTTTCTTTAGATGGATTATTCATTTAAATAAAAACAATATATAGAAGAGAGATATTTATTTAATCATGAGACTATTAAGTGCATTTTCATTTAACTGATGAAGTAATTCTCTATTGGCAGGGTATCGCTCTGATCCTCACTGTGCTTCAAATTGTTCGAGTACCTAATCTTAAGGTGACTTTCAAACATTCCTTTGTTGAATAAAATGTGTTCTCCGTGCGCAGATATTGTTTAGATATCAACAATGCAGTGTTGTGAGCTTCTGTCATGATTGTACCAGGTTGGGACCATTCTTCTAAGCTTGGCGTTCTTGTATGATATATTTTGGGTCTTCCTCTCAAAGCCAATTTTCCATGAGAGTGTGATGCTTGTGGTAAGATCTCGTTACTGCCATTTGAGAAGGTACTGGATCATATTTAGCTCTTGATAATACAAATCCTTCTAAACCCTGCATAGGTTGCTCGAGGTGGTACAAGTGGAGAAGATGGCATTCCTATGCTGTTGAAAATTCCACGTATGTTTGATCCTTGGGGTGGTTACAGTGTCATTGGGTTTGGTGATATCATATTACCGGGACTTGTAGTAGCTTTCTCACTGAGGTCAGAGATCCTATTGATTTATGATGTCCAGAAGGGGCTTTTCCAAATTAAACCCTGACTTTAGCACCAATTTTATCACTAAAACTGGCAAATTAAAAATGGATGGATATGCAGGTATGACTGGCTGTCAAATAAGAGCCTAAGAAATGGATACTTTGTGTGGGCAATGTCAGCTTATGGGTTAGGTATGGAAAATTACTGTACATCTATACTGGCAAGCTGTTGTCACCTTTCGTTCCTTTCTACACTGTCCTTGATGCTTCTTTATAATCCGTGCCAATGCGGTTGTAGGTCTCCTGATAACTTACGTGGCTCTGAACTTGATGGGGGGACATGGCCAGCCAGCTTTGCTCTACATTGTACCCTTCACTCTTGGTAAGTTAGTTCAATACTCTTGACTTCATATTCGAAAAAACTGCCAACTCTGAAGCTGGATCTGCATATATAAAACACCAAAGCTAAAAGTGTGTGATTAGTTAGATTCTTGGAATGCTAGTTGACACAATCCAATTCAAATGCAGTACCATCTACCTTATTGTCGCTGGTTGAGTAAACATTTATACACCCAATTAGTGTGTGTCCCGTCCCGTCCCGTGCACGGGAATATGTTAATATAATATTCTAAAATTACATCTATTATCTATAAAAAAAAATCTATTTAAAATATGACAAAAACAATAAATCTAAATTAAAAAACGATCAAAGTGTGCATGAAATATAAAATAAAAATCAATCTAGATTTAAATAATTCATTCTACAAAAAACTAATATAGATATAAATAAAATAATAGTTATTAAATAATTAATTTCAATACAAATAATTTTTTGCTCCAAAAACTAATATACCTGTAAATAAAATAACACATTAAAAATATTTATCTATTAACATTTTTGGTAAGTATGACTATGAAATAGTTTTGATTTATATTTCTATCAACTAATGTTCACACTCGGGTGACTCTGAGTGATCTTGTCCTCCATAATGATCCCAATGCAATTGTGTTGATTTCACTGCAGGCACACTGTTGCTATTGGCGAAGCGCAGAGGGGAGCTGGAGATAATGTGGAGAAGAGGAGAACCGGAGAGGCCCTGCCCACACATGAAGCCACATTCTGGTGAACTTGGCCTATCTCCATCTCATTGAGGAAAGGGATTTATTGATGGTTTATTAACTGTAGTGTGCATGCAGTAGCTCTAGCTTGAAGGTCATACTCATACAAGAGGGTGGGGGGATAAAAAGGAGCTAATTGGAATGGAGTTTGTAACATCAATGTTTTGATAAGCTAGCTAATTTAACAAGCTACATCTTTTGTAACTCGATATTTCGTGTTTTATTGGAAACTGGAGATTGAGGATAACTCCAATGCAATGCCTCATCAGTTCTGTTCTTAGGGCTCTAGCAAGACCTAAGAACATTCCTATTTCCTAATATGGCCGTTGATCAGCTTGGTACACTATACTTTGTAAACTATGTTTATCAAAGATTTAAGATGGTTCCTACCTAGTGTAAAGGCTCGGATTTTTAAATCCTAATTTTTTTCAAAAAAAAATGAAATTAAAAGCGGAATTTAACGAAAAATTCTCTAACTCAAATTTTAGATCTCTTAAAGTGGATTCCAACCTAAAATAAAAATTTTGAAAACTAACCTGACATAGCGACATCTTCCTTAGATTTTTAAAAATTTATTTTGAACAAGTCGGGATACGATCAAAAGAACGGGTTTTGGGATTTATCTTTCGGGTATTTTGACTTGGGTTTTGGGCATTTCTCTTGGAGTATTCTTTTTTTTTTTTTACCATCAGTGTTGTTTCCCTCTTCCCATTGCAATTCAGGAGGCAGCTTGTTAACCCCTAAATTGATGAAAGCACTCACTTTCTCTTTCCCTTCCTCACATTGCTGACCCTTCATTTTTAGCATGATGTCAAACAATCCTTAGCCCCTGATTTCCTGCAGATCCCACGCTTCCCCATCTCCCTATTTGATTACCAATCCCTCCCTATGTTCGGTTGCAGCAATATAAAAAGATAAGAGCTTTAGCCCTCACAAATTACAATCTCACTCTCCTCACCCTCTCTTCACTCTCCTTTCCCTTTCAAGGAGCTCCAGCTCCTTTTCTGTTCCGAGCACCGCCGGCCACCACTACACGCACCCTTCCTTGTTCTTCCCTTGGTCGTGAGCCACCATCGCCAACCACCTTCTCCTCCTCCCGCCTGAGCAACGCCATCACTCAACCTCTTCACCATCTCCACCCCAGCAACGCACCAGCGGCCCCGACACCTCCCGAAGCCGCCAACAGCCGTGGGAGCTCCTCTGTTTCCGGCTTAAACGCCATCCGAGCTCCCGGCGACCACCGACGAGCCTCCGCTTCGTTCGAGAACACCCGGGCCGAGAATCGCATCCCCAAGCCTCCGACAAAGCCCATCAGAACTTCGACGAGCCGCTAGGACCACCGTGGCCGCCGACGCTAGCCCCCGAGCTCCTCGTCTTCCCTGTTTTCCGGTTCAAGTGCGGTAAGGCCCTTCCCTCCTTCCTTTCATTTCGAAACTGCATAAAGCTTCATCCTTTGACCTCCTGCCTCCGTCCTAGGCCGATAACGCACCGGTTCCGAGCCGAATCGTTCCTCCGGCGAGCATTCCGGCGAGTTGAGAACCCCCCCTCCCGGTGAGCTTCTCCTTCCTCATTCTCCCCTTCCTTCTTGCCTTGTGTGTGTTGGTGTCGGAATGGGTGGTCGGAACTCCGCCCTCGCCGGCGAGCTTCCAAGCTTCCTCTCCTCCGTCGTTTTTGTTTTCAAACGCAGGGCCTCTGTCTTCTTCGTTCAACCCACAATGGAAGAAGAAGACTTGTGGGACCCATCCTTACCAAGTCAGCTGGGCCCTCCTCCCTAGTTTAAAAAAAAACATTCTGCATTTTACAGATTGAAATGGACAAATGGCTTTTGGGCCTATTGTTTTTGGGCTTGAAGTGTTGTGTTTTAAAAGAAAGAAATGATTTGGGCCTAATTTATTAAGGGGATCCGATTTGGGAGTTTTGACAAAAAGAGAGGGTCGGTTTTGATATTTAATAAAATAAAAGGGTTGGTTTATAATTTTTATAAAATAAGGGACTGATTTTGTTAAATAACAATGGTTGGGATTTTAAGAGATTTGGAAGTATCTTATGAAAGTGTTTAAAGGGAAATGGTATTTAAAATATTATATCATATGATTTGACATTAAAAATCTAAGACATTATTTTGAGACTAAAGATATAATATTATGGTGATTTAAAACAAATATAATATTATGAGACTTAGAGATTTAAAAGGGTATTGTCGGATTTAAATCGAAAAATGAAGTTGTCGAGCGTTTTCAAAAGGGCAGAAATTCTAACTAGTTGATTCGGATTTTGAAGCGGTTTCGGGACTAACTTGGGGAATTATGTGATTGATGACTAACTAGCATGTTCATATGATTGATTGGCTAATAGCATGATTTGTGTGAATTAATGGCATGAATGAATGACTAATGGCATGATGAGATGTTAGAATTT
The DNA here is from genome assembly GCA_963922045.1 of Persicaria maculosa. Classification (NCBI taxonomy): domain Eukaryota; kingdom Viridiplantae; phylum Streptophyta; class Magnoliopsida; order Caryophyllales; family Polygonaceae; genus Persicaria; species Persicaria maculosa. The sequence continues at coordinate 55,806,057 of OY998258.1, read as the reverse complement.
CGTATCGTTTGACTTATGCCTCATGAGCTATGATTAATATGATGAAATTTGGAGATATACGATCATGCGGATATATGAGTATTATTGCAAATATACGAATGTGGCGAAATGGAATAATGAGAATGATATGGTCTTATGGAATGTGATGAAATGATGAATGGTTGAATTTGATGAGATGATGATTATGATGTAGTTATACTTTATCGAGTGGTGTGTGCTTGCGGGATTGGATGGTTAAATGTAGACTTATATGGACGTTATGATGTGTATCTAGGTGATCTTTAATCTATCGTAATGCTTGTCTTGCTGTTCTGCACCGCCAGGTAAGTCTCTTCGGAGCTTACTCAGATTGAATAGAGCTATTCCCTGCTTTAGGTGCATGATATACTAGGTGCTTGCATTCATGAGCAGCATGCCATGTAGTACCATGCTAGGTTGCATCGACCGTTGAGCATTCTATTTCTTTATGTGTGTGTAAACAGAACGGCCGTTATCTGTGAAGTAACTAGAGTCATTGCTAGGGTTATAGGAAGACCTAGTCTCATCGGGTCCCGTCCTGAGTCAATCGAGTCATGAACTTCCTTATATTATGAGATGCCTGCGGGCTTTATTGTGGAGCGGGTTAGGCATGCGTGCCGCCCGATTATGATGGAATGCATTCACGAGCTGGCCAGTCTCCGCCCTATCGGAAGGGGGTGGAGGTAGGAGAGGGATATACCACTTGGTATTCTGTGCTAAGGCCTTATTATTATTATGTACTTGATCTTAGGAGCATGTTAGTGTGTTAATATCCCGCCATGCATCTAGAAGCATCTTTATTAGGTATAGCGTATATGTGTGCTTAGGGTTGGGATGCAGAGCTAAAGTGGGCATCGATCTGATCCCCCCTATTAATTTTTTTAGGTATCCGTTATACTTACTACTATTGATGCTGATTTGAGTCCATGACCGCTGGTTCTAACATGGCAGAAAGAGAGAGTTGAGATTCCAACTTCACCAATTTAATTACGGCTCGAATTTGAATGGTTGATCACATTTTGACCCGGCTCTGCCATGGCACCCCTTTGTATTATGCTTTACTTCCGCTATTTGTGTGACCTTTGGTTTTCCACGCTTAGACTTATGACAGGTACAGGGGACTTCCCCGGGGATTCCAACGATCCCTTCGAATTTTGGGTGTGAATTCCCACTTGAAAACGTTAGAGTAGGATTTCAAACCTTCAACCTGTACTCGGGGCGCAAAATCCTAACGAGGGGTTTCATCCCTCGAAACGTAACCCGGGAATCATAATCCCGGGCCATTACAAAGTTGGTATCAGACCCAGGTTTTGCAAACCGAGTATGATAGGTTGAAGTGGTTTTGAAAATGGCCCAAGGTTTTCAAATGGCTTTTCAAAATGTTTTAGAAAGGGCAAAATGAATTTAATGTGGCTAACTCAAATGAACTAAATATGAACTTGGCTCAATAAATCCGATAATCGACAAGGGAAACGTTGGGGTAGTAAAGGCGCTAGGCCATCCCTATTGGATGTAGTTGGGAACGGGTAGGCAAAATGCTAGCTTTCTTTTGCAGACGGGGTTGAAGACTCCAAGGAACCCGAAGGCTGGAGTGACATGGGTTAGGAGGTCGTGAGGTAATTGCCCCTCCGGCCAGCCGTCCCCTGAAGGACGGCATAGATCATTTCTGTAATTGTATGCATTATATCCAACTGGGCCCGAGGGCGATCCTCCCTGAAGAGGATCATATTAATCTCGTTGATTGCTTCCATGCTGAGTGCTATTGTGTTTAGGATAGAGAACTAATCAGTATGCCTTGACTTGAATCATGTATTGAATAACTGTGCAAACGGGATAGCAGGAGAATACCTCATTCTTATGTCATTGGAATTCCTGTCTTGTCGGAATAGCTTTTCCATAATTCAAACCCCTGATGATTTTGACTCCATCAATTGTCCCACTAAAACATTTAGGCATGTTAGCAAGGGTCGAAGAGCATCCACTCTCCCCGTGTCAAGTCGTGTTTGGTAGCCCACCACCTATGCTTCTACCGAGTCTTGTACCGGAGGTTGGTGTCTTCCACGGGAAATTTGGGTTGGTTAACTAATTACCTTCGGAAATCGTGTCGGATGTGAGGGTCACTTGAGTATGTTAATGGGAGTGATGACTGAAGTAGTTTCGAGTTAGGAGTAAGTTGTCTCATGAAGTCACCCATTTGATCCTCGTAATGGTTAGTCATGTCTTCTTTCCACAAAAGTCTAAACACGAGTTCTACCCTCACCTCTCGGGAACATTGTGAATGTCCTTGTGTCATACCAAGCGAGTCATACTAGCGTCTTACGGGGAACGGGATGATGAGTCGGTGATTGCCCTTGGAGAATTCTGTCAGGTTATGATAGGATCCCACCTTGTGATTGCATGACATGATGTGTTAGTATATTCCAGCATGACTTGCCATATATCTTGCAAGATTACACTTACGAATGAGTATATATACCAAATGTACGAATCCCCATGATAGTTACTCTCCATTGAATTAGGTCCATGATAGTGTGGTCAACACTCTTGTATGAGTATCATGTGAAATAAATTCCTAGCATGATAAGTTGATCAAATTGAACCTCGTCGACTATGTACTTTCTTAATGAGTGTTGGTAGTATCATGTAGGATATACATCTCCTAATTATGAACCATCATGCAATTATGTGCCATACTTGTCATACTACACGTACATAGTTGTATTGGATGTGATAGTTGCTATGCCCAAATGACTTAACAATATCCCCTGGCACGATTATTAGAGTGCATCTTAACATGCTTACCTAGAACTCACATTGTTTTGACATGCTTATGTGTACACAAAGTGAGTAATGAATCATACTTGTGATATCTCATAATGCTTGCTATGTCATATATAACTTATGCTGCACATGTCTATTGTCGGTTCGTGCATTCGTGATCTTAATATGTCAAGAATGATTAGTGCATGAGATGATAGGTTTTAGCCTGTTCCGCGTGCATGTAAAGTTGATTATGTGAACATGTTATGGATGCATAGGACGATATTCCTTTTAATAGGTACATGCTAGTGGGGAATGATATGATTGAGATATTTCGTGATTGCCATAATTTTGCTTGCCGCACCTGTAACCTCATAGAATACCCTAAGCGCATTGTTGTAACTCTCGGGTCCGCGTCTTGCCTTGAGTCTCGTCATCTCTAGTTCTTGTCTGTGTCTGAATCCTTAAGGAAGTCGTGTTGTCCTCCCTTGCCCTCCCCTATCTCCGTGTTTTCTAACCCCTCGCGATCCCCCTTGATGCACGTCGACATAGAAGAGAAAACGAACGATCAAATGGCATCAGAGTGGTGCAACGGAAGCGTGGTGGGCCCATGACCCATGGACCCTAGGATTGACGTCACCAAAGGACGGACACCTTTCGAAGATGGTGGTTGCGAACATAATCCTCCTAGATAACTCAAGGAATGATGTTCTTTATCCGAATTGCGACCTCTCCTATGCGAATTGGAATCGGTGCTGTGCGATAGGCTTGGAACTGACTAAATGGATGTGTGATGACGAATGTGTTGGAGTGGTAGTGATAAATTGCCTGACTAACTTGTGTTTGTGATGACGTGCCTTTATGCTTGATTGTCCTAACTTGCTCGTAAATAGGATATGGGATATATATGTGGTGGTGTATTCTTCTTGGGAATGAGTCGAGTGTTTTCTTGGTGGGATGGGTCGGAAAGGTGCAGGTAGATTGGAGCCTTCGAGTTGGGTCATTGATTGTGTGAGATGAGGTGTAGGCAGGATGCACCAGCTTGAGAAGAGCCGAGTGAGTTAGGACTTGTCAGGGATAGCGGTCAGTGAGTATATTTGAGCTTCCAGGTAGGTCTTAGGTGAAGAGTGGAGTTAGCATGGCGAGATTTCGAGGAAGAGGTCCTAGCTATAAGTGTCGGTAGGTAGTGGGTGCAAGTATAGGAGGATTAGTGTAGTTCTAGAGGTGGATGAGTGAGCTAGGAATGGATCGGATGGATTCTCGAGGGGATGTGTTGATAGGCGGGTGAGTGTGCCAGAAGAGTGTCTCGATAGCCTAGGAGCGAATCATGGGCGGCGTCAAGGATGATCGGTTAAGGAAGGTCCAAGGAATCATAGAATTCGGGACTATGATGTATGTGCCGTGATTGAGAGCGATTTTGATAAAGGATGAGGTTGAGGAATTGCTAAGGATGAGTAGTATAAGGTTGCTTGATAAATCATTGATCTTGGGGATTTGATTGTTCATATCAAGACTGTATGTGAGATGAGTATTTGGGGTTGTTTAGGTAGGATTGGCAATGCTTGGTGATCGAAGTTGTGAGTGAAGGATTTTAGCATAGGGAAAGAATCGAGATTGAGGTGTGGAAATCGTTTGGCTATTGAGGTATTTGAGGAGGTGAGATGAATCTTCGAGGAAAGGATGGTGGCTAGGCAAGAGTGTCGTTGAGATTTCTAGTAAGACTGTGTGCTTAAGGTTGAGATAGGGAGATTCCGAGCATGGATTTGGGAACTAGGCAAGGCTGAAGGTATTGGGAACACTGGAGGATGAAGGACTTTATAGGGTTGGCGAAGATGTGGTACTTGGGAAACTCGAGTGATGGCGATTTAGGGATTCCGCGGAAATGATAATCGGTAAAAGAGGGCATTGGATGGTAAGGTGTCATGGTTAAGAAGTAGGACCTTAAGGCAATTTAGGGATATGAAGAGATGAGGAACTAGAGTAGAGCGACTTGAGGATTTCGAATGAATAAGGTTTAATAAGATTTGGAATGAGGAAATTTGGGAATATGCTGAGACGATGATCTAGAATAGGCCGGCTAAGGAGTCGTGGATGTTTAGGTTTCGTGATATTCAGAATGGGACAAGCAGGTAGAATCTATGATCGGTCATTGAGGATAGATGCGGGTGATGAGGAACTCGGTGATTTGTGGTTGGGAGTTAGCACTAGATGGTTCTCTACGTTAGAGCTGTCGAGAGTGGCTTAGGAAGTGAACCCTTGTTGGAATGTTGAGGAGATAGGGATGAGGATGTCGTGCGTGAGATGGTCAATATGAGTTGGGTTCTGATAGGTGGATGGTTAGTGAGAGTGATTAGTGGTGCGGGAGGTATGGTCAGGTTAGCAAGGTGATTTGAGATGTCTCTTTGGGGAATTATGGTCAGACGGAGTCTTGAGAGCCTAGGAAGAGTCAGCGAGATTGTTGAGAAGGATGTAGATTGATCCTTAGATGGCTCGATGGCATATGAGTAGTGATACCTAGTAACTTGGTTTAGGATGTAGGCCTTGAATTGCAGATAAAATGAGATGTGAGAGTTCGTATATGAGTGGGATATTATAGTGTTCAGAACTAGTATCAGATTGAGTGGTAAAACCTAGGTAAGGATGATCTTGATGAGAGAGATAAGGAGTAATAGTCGTGTCTCGTTATGATGGGTAGTTGTAGGCGGATTCTCTTGAGGATGTGATCTGGTGAATGCTTTATTTGGAGCTGCGTGTTGTGCGAGTTCTATGCTTTAGACGATGATGATTCCTTGATGTATTGCCTTAGGCGATAGTGAGCTCTTAGTACTAACAATAGTTATCCCCTGAACTTGATGAAATGCTAGTGAACGTGAGTACTTGGTTGCCTCTAATGTGATGATGCTTGGTAGTTAGCGTAAATATGATGTGCTTATATTATTGATGTGATGCGCAAGTTCTGCGACATGAGATGATGAATCCTACTATGTACGATTGCTATGTTATATGATACCTTGAATTGGAATTGCTAGGATGCTACAACTGAATTGATGAAATTTGACTCCAACTTGGAACCTAGGAAGGAAATAGGGGATTAGCCCTTAGAGGTGGATGACTCCACCTTATGAGATTTGAAACTTGCTTGACTGGCGTCGGGTTTAAGGGATTTTGTATGGTGTTCCAAAAGGACTAACTTGGATTAAAAAAAAAAAAAAAAAAGAACACGATCGAGAACTTTAATGATTTTGAGACTAATCCTTATCAAACTAAGGAACCCCCTTTTTAAAATTTTGACCGAGCTTGCATTAGGACGCTCCACGAAGTGGGTACATGCATTTTATATGAGCTCTTATAGACCGCTTGCTAAGACCTAGTGGAGATGTTGTAATGCTTTTTTAGTATGATAAGACTGAGAAGACGGGGTAAGGGTGTGGTAAGGGCCCATATCACATTCTCGCTACGAACTATCGGGGATATTATGATCAGGACGACAATACTGTGAGAACCTCATAGGGGCACTTATGGGATTGATGGCGTGAACCTTGGACTCACCTATTTCAAACTTCATCCCCTACTGTAGAATGATTTTAGTCTCGGGACGAGACTTGTTTTTAGAGGTGGATGATGTAAAGGCTCAAATTTTTAAATCCTAATTTTTTTCAAAAAAAAAAATGAAATTAAAAGCGGAATTTAACGAAAAATTCTCTAACTCCAATTTTAGATCTCTTAAAGCGGATTCCAACCTAAAATAAAAATTTTGAAAACTAACCTGACATAGCGACATCTTCTTTAGATTTTTAAAAATTTATTTTGAACAAGTCGGGATACGATCAAAAGAACGGATTTTGGGATTTATCTTCCGGGTATTTTGACTTGGGTTTTGGGCATTTCTTTTGGAGTATTCTTTTTTTTTTTTTACCATCAGTGTTGTTTCCCTCTTCCCGTCGCAATTCAGGAGGAAGCTTGTTAACCCCTAATTGATGAAAGCACTCACTTTCTCTTTCGCTTCCTCACATTGCTGACCCTCCATTTTTAGCATGATGTCAAACAATCCTTAGCCCCTGATTTCCTGTAGATCCCACGCTTCCCCATCTCCCTATTTGATTACCAATCCCTCCCTATGTTCGGTTGCAGCAAAATAAAAAGAAAAGAGCTTTAGCTCTCACAAATTACAATCTCACTCTCCTCACCCTCTCTTCACTCTCCTTTCCCTTTCAAGGAGCTCCAGCTCCTTTTCTGTTCCGAGCACCGCCGGCCACCACTACACGCACCCTTCCTTGTTCTTCCCTTGGTCGTGAGCCACCATCGCCAACCACCTTCTCCTCCTCCCGCCTGAGCAACGCCATCACTCAACCTCTTCACCATCTCCACCCCAGCAACGCACCAGCGGCCCCGACACCTCCCGAAGCCGCCAACAGCCGTGGGAGCTCCTCTGTTTCCGGCTTAAACGCCATCCGAGCTCCCGGCGACCACCGACGAGCCTCCGCTTCGTTCGAGAACACCCGGGCCGAGAATCGCATCCCCAAGCCTCCGACAAAGCCCATCAGAACTTCGACGAGCCGCTAGGACCACCGTGGCCGCCGACGCTAGCCCCCGAGCTCCTCGTCTTCCCTGTTTTCCGGTTCAAGTGCGGTAAGGCCCTTCCCTCCTTCCTTTCATTTCGAAACTGCATAAAGCTTCATCCTTTGACCTCCTGCCTCCGTCCTAGGCCGATAACGCACCGGTTCCGAGCCGAATCGTTCCTCCGGCGAGCATTCCGGCGAGTTGAGAACCCCCCCTCCCGGTGAGCTTCTCCTTCCTCATTCTCCCCTTCCTTCTTGCCTTGTGTGTGTTGGTGTCGGAATGGGTGGTCGGAACTCCGCCCTCGCCGGCGAGCTTCCAAGCTTCCTCTCCTCCGTCGTTTTTGTTTTCAAACGCAGGGCCTCTGTCTTCTTCGTTCAACCCACAATGGAAGAAGAAGACTTGTGGGACCCATCCTTACCAAGTCAGCTGGGCCCTCCTCCCTAGTTTAAAAAAAAACATTCTGCATTTTACAGATTGAAATGGACAAATGGCTTTTGGGCCTATTGTTTTTGGGCTTGAAGTGTTGTGTTTTAAAAGAAAGAAATGATTTGGGCCTAATTTATTAAGGGGATCCGATTTGGGAGTTTTGACAAAAAGAGAGGGTCGGTTTTGATATTTAATAAAATAAAAGGGTTGGTTTATAATTTTTATAAAATAAGGGACTGATTTTGTTAAATAACAATGGTTGGGATTTTAAGAGATTTGGAAGTATCTTATGAAAGTGTTTAAAGGGAAATGGTATTTAAAATATTATATCATATGATTTGACATTAAAAATCTAAGACATTATTTTGAGACTAAAGATATAATATTATGGTGATTTAAAACAAATATAATATTATGAGACTTAGAGATTTAAAAGGGTATTGTCGGATTTAAATCGAAAAATGAAGTTGTCGAGCGTTTTCAAAAGGGCAGAAATTCTAACTAGTTGATTCGGATTTTGAAGCGGTTTCGGGACTAACTTGGGGAATTATGTGATTGATGACTAACTAGCATGTTCATATGATTGATTGGCTAATAGCATGATTTGTGTGAATTAATGGCATGAATGAATGACTAATGGCATGATGAGATGTTAGAATTTCGTATCGTTTGACTTATGCCTCATGAGCTATGATTAATATGATGAAATTTGGAGATATACGATCATGCGGATATATGAGTATTATTGCAAATATACGAATGTGGCGAAATGGAATAATGAGAATGATATGGTCTTATGGAATGTGATGAAATGATGAATGGTTGAATTTGATGAGATGATGATTATGATGTAGTTATACTTTATCGAGTGGTGTGTGCTTGCGGGATTGGATGGTTAAATGTAGACTTATATGGACGTTATGATGTGTATCTAGGTGATCTTTAATCTATCGTAATGCTTGTCTTGCTGTTCTGCACCGCCAGGTAAGTCTCTTCGGAGCTTACTCAGATTGAATAGAGCTATTCCCTGCTTTAGGTGCATGATATACTAGGTGCTTGCATTCATGAGCAGCATGCCATGTAGTACCATGCTAGGTTGCATCGACCGTTGAGCATTCTATTTCTTTATGTGTGTGTAAACAGAACGGCCGTTATCTGTGAAGTAACTAGAGTCATTGCTAGGGTTATAGGAAGACCTAGTCTCATCGGGTCCCGTCCTGAGTCAATCGAGTCATGAACTTCCTTATATTATGAGATGCCTGCGGGCTTTATTGTGGAGCGGGTTAGGCATGCGTGCCGCCCGATTATGATGGAATGCATTCACGAGCTGGCCAGTCTCCGCCCTATCGGAAGGGGGTGGAGGTAGGAGAGGGATATACCACTTGGTATTCTGTGCTAAGGCCTTATTATTATTATGTACTTGATCTTAGGAGCATGTTAGTGTGTTAATATCCCGCCATGCATCTAGAAGCATCTTTATTAGGTATAGCGTATATGTGTGCTTAGGGTTGGGATGCAGAGCTAAAGTGGGCATCGATCTGATCCCCCCTATTAATTTTTTTAGGTATCCGTTATACTTACTACTATTGATGCTGATTTGAGTCCATGACCGCTGGTTCTAACATGGCAGAAAGAGAGAGTTGAGATTCCAACTTCACCAATTTAATTACGGCTCGAATTTGAATGGTTGATCACATTTTGACCCGGCTCTGCCATGGCACCCCTTTGTATTATGCTTTACTTCCGCTATTTGTGTGACCTTTGGTTTTCCACGCTTAGACTTATGACAGGTACAGGGGACTTCCCCGGGGATTCCAACGATCCCTTCGAATTTTGGGTGTGAATTCCCACTTGAAAACGTTAGAGTAGGATTTCAAACCTTCAACCTGTACTCGGGGCGCAAAATCCTAACGAGGGGTTTCATCCCTCGAAACGTAACCCGGGAATCATAATCCCGGGCCATTACAAAGTTGGTATCAGACCCAGGTTTTGCAAACCGAGTATGATAGGTTGAAGTGGTTTTGAAAATGGCCCAAGGTTTTCAAATGGCTTTTCAAAATGTTTTAGAAAGGGCAAAATGAATTTAATGTGGCTAACTCAAATGAACTAAATATGAACTTGGCTCAATAAATCCGATAATCGACAAGGGAAACGTTGGGGTAGTAAAGGCGCTAGGCCATCCCTATTGGATGTAGTTGGGAACGGGTAGGCAAAATGCTAGCTTTCTTTTGCAGACGGGGTTGAAGACTCCAAGGAACCCGAAGGCTGGAGTGACATGGGTTAGGAGGTCGTGAGGTAATTGCCCCTCCGGCCAGCCGTCCCCTGAAGGACGGCATAGATCATTTCTGTAATTGTATGCATTATATCCAACTGGGCCCGAGGGCGATCCTCCCTGAAGAGGATCATATTAATCTCGTTGATTGCTTCCATGCTGAGTGCTATTGTGTTTAGGATAGAGAACTAATCAGTATGCCTTGACTTGAATCATGTATTGAATAACTGTGCAAACGGGATAGCAGGAGAATACCTCATTCTTATGTCATTGGAATTCCTGTCTTGTCGGAATAGCTTTTCCATAATTCAAACCCCTGATGATTTTGACTCCATCAATTGTCCCACTAAAACATTTAGGCATGTTAGCAAGGGTCGAAGAGCATCCACTCTCCCCGTGTCAAGTCGTGTTTGGTAGCCCACCACCTATGCTTCTACCGAGTCTTGTACCGGAGGTTGGTGTCTTCCACGGGAAATTTGGGTTGGTTAACTAATTACCTTCGGAAATCGTGTCGGATGTGAGGGTCACTTGAGTATGTTAATGGGAGTGATGACTGAAGTAGTTTCGAGTTAGGAGTAAGTTGTCTCATGAAGTCACCCATTTGATCCTCGTAATGGTTAGTCATGTCTTCTTTCCACAAAAGTCTAAACACGAGTTCTACCCTCACCTCTCGGGAACATTGTGAATGTCCTTGTGTCATACCAAGCGAGTCATACTAGCGTCTTACGGGGAACGGGATGATGAGTCGGTGATTGCCCTTGGAGAATTCTGTCAGGTTATGATAGGATCCCACCTTGTGATTGCATGACATGATGTGTTAGTATATTCCAGCATGACTTGCCATATATCTTGCAAGATTACACTTACGAATGAGTATATATACCAAATGTACGAATCCCCATGATAGTTACTCTCCATTGAATTAGGTCCATGATAGTGTGGTCAACACTCTTGTATGAGTATCATGTGAAATAAATTCCTAGCATGATAAGTTGATCAAATTGAACCTCGTCGACTATGTACTTTCTTAATGAGTGTTGGTAGTATCATGTAGGATATACATCTCCTAATTATGAACCATCATGCAATTATGTGCCATACTTGTCATACTACACGTACATAGTTGTATTGGATGTGATAGTTGCTATGCCCAAATGACTTAACAATATCCCCTGGCACGATTATTAGAGTGCATCTTAACATGCTTACCTAGAACTCACATTGTTTTGACATGCTTATGTGTACACAAAGTGAGTAATGAATCATACTTGTGATATCTCATAATGCTTGCTATGTCATATATAACTTATGCTGCACATGTCTATTGTCGGTTCGTGCATTCGTGATCTTAATATGTCAAGAATGATTAGTGCATGAGATGATAGGTTTTAGCCTGTTCCGCGTGCATGTAAAGTTGATTATGTGAACATGTTATGGATGCATAGGACGATATTCCTTTTAATAGGTACATGCTAGTGGGGAATGATATGATTGAGATATTTCGTGATTGCCATAATTTTGCTTGCCGCACCTGTAACCTCATAGAATACCCTAAGCGCATTGTTGTAACTCTCGGGTCCGCGTCTTGCCTTGAGTCTCGTCATCTCTAGTTCTTGTCTGTGTCTGAATCCTTAAGGAAGTCGTGTTGTCCTCCCTTGCCCTCCCCTATCTCCTTGTTTTCTAACCCCTCGCGATCCCCCTTGATGCACGTCGACATAGAAGAGAAAACGAACGATCAAATGGCATCAGAGTGGTGCAACGGAAGCGTGGTGGGCCCATGACCCATGGACCCTAGGATTGACGTCACCAAAGGACGGACACCTTTCGAAGATGGTGGTTGCGAACATAATCCTCCTAGATAACTCAAGGAATGATGTTCTTTATCCGAATTGCGACCTCTCCTATGCGAATTGGAATCGGTGCTGTGCGATAGGCTTGGAACTGACTAAATGGATGTGTGATGACGAATGTGTTGGAGTGGTAGTGATAAATTGCCTGACTAACTTGTGTTTGTGATGACGTGCCTTTATGCTTGATTGTCCTAACTTGCTCGTAAATAGGATATGGGATATATATGTGGTGGTGTATTCTTCTTGGGAATGAGTCGAGTGTTTTCTTGGTGGGATGGGTCGGAAAGGTGCAGGTAGATTGGAGCCTTCGAGTTGGGTCATTGATTGTGTGAGATGAGGTGTAGGCAGGATGCACCAGCTTGAGAAGAGCCGAGTGAGTTAGGACTTGTCAGGGATAGCGGTCAGTGAGTATATTTGAGCTTCCAGGTAGGTCTTAGGTGAAGAGTGGAGTTAGCATGGCGAGATTTCGAGGAAGAGGTCCTAGCTATAAGTGTCGGTAGGTAGTGGGTGCAAGTATAGGAGGATTAGTGTAGTTCTAGAGGTGGATGAGTGAGCTAGGAATGGATCGGATGGATTCTCGAGGGGATGTGTTGATAGGCGGGTGAGTGTGCCAGAAGAGTGTCTCGATAGCCTAGGAGCGAATCATGGGCGGCGTCAAGGATGATCGGTTAAGGAAGGTCCAAGGAATCATAGAATTCGGGACTATGATGTATGTGCCGTGATTGAGAGCGATTTTGATAAAGGATGAGGTTGAGGAATTGCTAAGGATGAGTAGTATAAGGTTGCTTGATAAATCATTGATCTTGGGGATTTGATTGTTCATATCAAGACTGTATGTGAGATGAGTATTTGGGGTTGTTTAGGTAGGATTGGCAATGCTTGGTGATCGAAGTTGTGAGTGAAGGATTTTAGCATAGGGAAAGAATCGAGATTGAGGTGTGGAAATCGTTTGGCTATTGAGGTATTTGAGGAGGTGAGATGAATCTTCGAGGAAAGGATGGTGGCTAGGCAAGAGTGTCGTTGAGATTTCTAGTAAGACTGTGTGCTTAAGGTTGAGATAGGGAGATTCCGAGCATGGATTTGGGAACTAGGCAAGGCTGAAGGTATTGGGAACACTGGAGGATGAAGGACTTTATAGGGTTGGCGAAGATGTGGTACTTGGGAAACTCGAGTGATGGCGATTTAGGGATTCCGCGGAAATGATAATCGGTAAAAGAGGGCATTGGATGGTAAGGTGTCATGGTTAAGAAGTAGGACCTTAAGGCAATTTAGGGATATGAAGAGATGAGGAACTAGAGTAGAGCGACTTGAGGATTTCGAATGAATAAGGTTTAATAAGATTTGGAATGAGGAAATTTGGGAATATGCTGAGACGATGATCTAGAATAGGCCGGCTAAGGAGTCGTGGATGTTTAGGTTTCGTGATATTCAGAATGGGACAAGCAGGTAGAATCTATGATCGGTCATTGAGGATAGATGCGGGTGATGAGGAACTCGGTGATTTGTGGTTGGGAGTTAGCACTAGATGGTTCTCTACGTTAGAGCTGTCGAGAGTGGCTTAGGAAGTGAACCCTTGTTGGAATGTTGAGGAGATAGGGATGAGGATGTCGTGCGTGAGATGGTCAATATGAGTTGGGTTCTGATAGGTGGATGGTTAGTGAGAGTGATTAGTGGTGCGGGAGGTATGGTCAGGTTAGCAAGGTGATTTGAGATGTCTCTTTGGGGAATTATGGTCAGACGGAGTCTTGAGAGCCTAGGAAGAGTCAGCGAGATTGTTGAGAAGGATGTAGATTGATCCTTAGATGGCTCGATGGCATATGAGTAGTGATACCTAGTAACTTGGTTTAGGATGTAGGCCTTGAATTGCAGATAAAATGAGATGTGAGAGTTCGTATATGAGTGGGATATTATAGTGTTCAGAACTAGTATCAGATTGAGTGGTAAAACCTAGGTAAGGATGATCTTGATGAGAGAGATAAGGAGTAATAGTCGTGTCTCGTTATGATGGGTAGTTGTAGGCGGATTCTCTTGAGGATGTGATCTGGTGAATGCTTTATTTGGAGCTGCGTGTTGTGCGAGTTCTATGCTTTAGACGATGATGATTCCTTGATGTATTGCCTTAGGCGATAGTGAGCTCTTAGTACTAACAATAGTTATCCCCTGAACTTGATGAAATGCTAGTGAACGTGAGTACTTGGTTGCCTCTAATGTGATGATGCTTGGTAGTTAGCGTAAATATGATGTGCTTATATTATTGATGTGATGCGCAAGTTCTGCGACATGAGATGATGAATCCTACTATGTACGATTGCTATGTTATATGATACCTTGAATTGGAATTGCTAGGATGCTACAACTGAATTGATGAAATTTGACTCCAACTTGGAACCTAGGAAGGAAATAGGGGATTAGCCCTTAGAGGTGGATGACTCCACCTTATGAGATTTGAAACTTGCTTGACTGGCGTCGGGTTTAAGGGATTTTGTATGGTGTTCCAAAAGGACTAACTTGGATTAAAAAAAAAAAAAAAAAAGAACACGATCGAGAACTTTAATGATTTTGAGACTAATCCTTATCAAACTAAGGAACCCCCTTTTTAAAATTTTGACCGAGCTTGCATTAGGACGCTCCACGAAGTGGGTACATGCATTTTATATGAGCTCTTATAGACCGCTTGCTAAGACCTAGTGGAGATGTTGTAATGCTTTTTTAGTATGATAAGACTGAGAAGACGGGGTAAGGGTGTGGTAAGGGCCCATATCACATTCTCGCTACGAACTATCGGGGATATTATGATCAGGACGACAATACTGTGAGAACCTCATAGGGGCACTTATGGGATTGATGGCGTGAACCTTGGACTCACCTATTTCAAACTTCATCCCCTACTGTAGAATGATTTTAGTCTCGGGACGAGACTTGTTTTTAGAGGTGGATGATGTAAAGGCTCAAATTTTTAAATCCTAATTTTTTTCAAAAAAAAAAATGAAATTAAAAGCGGAATTTAACGAAAAATTCTCTAACTCCAATTTTAGATCTCTTAAAGCGGATTCCAACCTAAAATAAAAATTTTGAAAACTAACCTGACATAGCGACATCTTCTTTAGATTTTTAAAAATTTATTTTGAACAAGTCGGGATACGATCAAAAGAACGGATTTTGGGATTTATCTTCCGGGTATTTTGACTTGGGTTTTGGGCATTTCTTTTGGAGTATTCTTTTTTTTTTTTTACCATCAGTGTTGTTTCCCTCTTCCCGTCGCAATTCAGGAGGAAGCTTGTTAACCCCTAATTGATGAAAGCACTCACTTTCTCTTTCGCTTCCTCACATTGCTGACCCTCCATTTTTAGCATGATGTCAAACAATCCTTAGCCCCTGATTTCCTGTAGATCCCACGCTTCCCCATCTCCCTATTTGATTACCAATCCCTCCCTATGTTCGGTTGCAGCAAAATAAAAAGAAAAGAGCTTTAGCTCTCACAAATTACAATCTCACTCTCCTCACCCTCTCTTCACTCTCCTTTCCCTTTCAAGGAGCTCCAGCTCCTTTTCTGTTCCGAGCACCGCCGGCCACCACTACACGCACCCTTCCTTGTTCTTCCCTTGGTCGTGAGCCACCATCGCCAACCACCTTCTCCTCCTCCCGCCTGAGCAACGCCATCACTCAACCTCTTCACCATCTCCACCCCAGCAACGCACCAGCGGCCCCGACACCTCCCGAAGCCGCCAACAGCCGTGGGAGCTCCTCTGTTTCCGGCTTAAACGCCATCCGAGCTCCCGGCGACCACCGACGAGCCTCCGCTTCGTTCGAGAACGCCCGGGCCGAGAATCGCATCCCCAAGCCTCCGACAAAGCCCATAAGAACTTCGACGAGCCGCTAGGACCACCGTGGCCGCCGACGCCGGCCCCCGAGCTCCTCGTCTTCCCTGTTTTCCGGTTCAAGTGCGGTAAGGCCCTTCCCTCCTTCCTTTCATTTCGAAACTGCATAAAGCTTCATCCTTTGACCTCCTGCCTCCGTCCTAGGCCGATAACGCACCGGTTCCGAGCCGAATCGTTCCTCCGGCGAGCATTCCGGCGAGTTGAGAACCCCCCCTCCCGGTGAGCTTCTCCTTCCTCATTCTCCCCTTCCTTCTTGCCTTGTGTGTGTTGGTGTCGGAATGGGTGGTCAGAACTCCGCCCTTGCCGGCGAGCTTCCAAGCTTCCTCTCCTCCGTCGTTTTTGTTTTCAAACGCAGGGCCTCTGTCTTCTTCGTTCAACCCACAATGGAAGAAGAAGACTTGTGGGACCCATCCTTGCCAAGTCAGCTGGGCCCTCCTCCCTAGTTTAAAAAAAAACATTCTGCATTTTACAGATTGAAATGGACAAATGGCTTTTGGGCCTATTGTTTTTGGGCTTGAGGTGTTGTGTTTTAAAAGAAAGAAATGATTTGGGCCTAATTTATTAAGGGGATCCGATTTGGGAGTTTTGACAAAAAGAGAGGGTCGGTTTTGATATTTAATAAAATAAAAGGGTTGGTTTATAATTTTTATAAAATAAGGGACTGATTTTGTTAAATAACAATGGTTGGGATTTTAAGAGATTTGGAAGTATCTTATGAAAGTGTTTAAAGGGAAATGGTATTTAAAATATTATATCATATGATTTGACATTAAAAATCTAAGACATTATTTTGAGACTAAAGATATAATATTATGGTGATTTAAAACAAATATAATATTATGAGACTTAGAGATTTAAAAGGGTATTGTCGGATTTAAATCGAAAAATGAAGTTGTCGAGCGTTTTCAAAAGGGCAGAAATTCTAACTAGTTGATTCGGATTTTGAAGCGGTTTCGGGACTAACTTGGGGAATTATGTGATTGATGACTAACTAGCATGTTCATATGATTGATTGGCTAATAGCATGATTTGTGTGAATTAATGGCATGAATGAATGACTAATGGCATGATGAGATGTTAGAATTTCGTATCGTTTGACTTATGCCTCATGAGCTATGATTAATATGATGAAATTTGGAGATATACGATCATGCGGAAATATGAGTATTATTGCAAATATACGAATGTGGCGAAATAGAATGATGAGAATGATATGGTCTTATGGAATGTGATGAAATGATGAATGGTTGAACTTGATGAGATGATGATTATGATGTAGTTATACTTTATCGAGTGGTGTGTGCTTGCGGGATTGGATGGTTAAATGTAGACTTATATGGACGTTATGATGTGTATCTAGGTGATCTTTAATCTATCGTAATGCTTGTCTTGCTGTTCTGCACCGCCAGGTAAGTCTCTTCGGAGCTTACTCAGATTGAATAGAGCTATTCCCTGCTTTAGGTGCATGATATACTAGGTGCTTGCATTCATGAGCAGCATGCCATGTAGTACCATGCTAGGTTGCATCGACCGTTGAGCATTCTATTTCTTTATGTGTGTGTAAACAGAACGGCCGTTATCTGTGAAGTAACTAGAGTCATTGCTAGGGTTATAGGAAGACCTAGTCTCATCGGGTCCCGTCCTGAGTCAATCGAGTCATGAACTTCCTTATATTATGAGATGCCTGCGGGCTTTATTGTGGAGCGGGTTAGGCATGCGTGCCGCCCGATTATGATGGAATGCATTCACGAGCTGGCCAGTCTCCGCCCTATCGGAAGGGGGTGGAGGTAGGAGAGGGATATACCACTTGGTATTCTGTGCTAAGGCCTTATTATTATTATGTACTTGATCTTAGGAGCATGTTAGTGTGTTAATATCCCGCAATGCATCTAGAAGCATCTTTATTAGGTATAGCGTATATGTGTGCTTAGGGTTGGGATGCAGAGCTAAAGTGGGCATCGATCTGATCCCGCCCCCTATCAATTTTTTTAGGTATCCGTTATACTTACTACTATTGATGCTGATTTGAGTCCATGACCGCTGGGTCTAACATGGCGGAAAGAGAGATTTGAGATTCCAACTTCACCAATTAAATTACGGCTCGAATTTGAATGTTTGATCACATTTTGACCCGGCTCTGCCGTGGCACCCCTTTGTATTATGCTTTACTTCCGCTATTTGTGTGACCTTTGGTTTTCCACGCTTAGACTTATGACAGGTACAAGGGACTTCCCCGGGGATTCCAACGATCCATTCGAATTTTGGGTGTGAATTCCCACTTGAAAACGTTAGAGTAGGATTTCAAACCTTCAGCCTGTACTCGGGGCGCAAGATCCTAATGAGGGGTTTCATCCCTCGAAACGTAACCCGGGAATCATAATCACGGGCCGTTACACCTAGGATACCTAATTTTTTAAAATAACCCTTAACTGTCATGAACAAATGTGTATGCACAAGAAAATAAATCATGTCAATCTCTAGTACTAGTTTTTTTTTTTTTTTTTGATAAGGTAAAGATTGAGAAAATAGCATCCAATATACCAAATGTTTGGGCCCTTTGCAAAAATGACACTTCCCTTTAAAATTTGCAAAATTAGCAATTAAGGCCAAAAATTGGCAAAAATAACCGGTTCTCATGACCCCTTTTCACAGGTCACCATTCCTGTTGAACCAAGCACTCACCGCCTCGCCTCCTTCTCTTCGGCCGTTCCCCGCCCTCCACAAGCCACCTCCGGCCACCCAACCACCGGCATTCGAACCCTCTCCCTCCGGCGCACCCACTGAGCCCAGAACCCAACTTGTTCGTGCCCACCCAACCACCACTGAGAATGAAATGTCAGCCCTAGACTCCCTCGAATGGAGGCTATGACGATTCCGGTGAAGATCTTCCAGATCCGATGAAGAGCTTCTCGGCCGGTGTCGTCCTCTCTTCCTCGCCGACCTCCTCCTTGTCTTTCCTTTCCTCTGGCTCTGACGATTCCGGTT
Organism: Persicaria maculosa; assembly: GCA_963922045.1. Classification (NCBI taxonomy): domain Eukaryota; kingdom Viridiplantae; phylum Streptophyta; class Magnoliopsida; order Caryophyllales; family Polygonaceae; genus Persicaria; species Persicaria maculosa. The sequence goes on along the minus strand of OY998258.1, from coordinate 55,787,308 downwards.
CCAACTCTTCCAGCAACTTCTTCTCGTCGGCTGGCGGAATCTCCAGAGGGATCCAGAGGGAGGAGGCGGTGGTGTCGCAGATGCTCATGGAGGCGGCTACGGGCCGAGATCCGGAGGGAGGAGGCGGTGGCACAGTGTATTCGGCGTCTACAAAGCTTAGATCTGCTGAATGAGTGCTATGACCTTCAAATTCGGCTCTTAATTGCAGCTGAAACCATTCACTTCCTGTGTTACTCTGTCAAGTATGATTGCCGGTGACTTTCCGCCCTTGATGCGATTGAAAGAGGTAACCTACTAGCTACTATAAATTTGTGAACTTATAAATTGTAATGAAATGAAATCATGTGCTTCTGCTGACTGCTAGTGCAACTCATTCAAGCTGATTTTCATGTTTATGTTCTTTGTTAAGTGGCATTTGTGTAGTTGTGTCATTTGTGTAATGTTATATGTTTTGACAGACACATTATTTTGACTGGCTAGACATATGTATATATTGGCAAGGATTATTGCTAAAATGGGTATTATTTGACCACATGTATGACAGATTAAGGATAATGAGAAAAATGAAAGGAAAAATTGATGCGGTTGATTGGAAAATGTTGAAGGATAGCAGGCTAAGGGGCATTGCAATGATCGAAACCAATATGCCGTATTGCAGCGCCCTTATCCATTACTTCCTGGAGAGGCAATTGAAGACATTAAAGAGGTGTGAGACATGGTACGAGCTCCAGGGGTGACTCCTCCGGTTCTCCATCAAGGAATTTTGCCTCGTTACCGGCCTCAATGTGCTGGAAGGAATCAGGACTTTGAGGAGGAGAATCACAAAGACGCCATTCAAAGCTTATTTGGAAGGGAACGTTAGTACTTCGTAGTGTTTGGTTTACTTTGTTAAACATTTAATCATTTCCACCTTTTGGATACTTGTATTTGATGATTGATAAGTTGTTGTTGTTGACACTTTTTTTATATTTATTATGGATAGTTGTTGTAAATGTTGCGTTATAATGCATTTCGTTTGGGTTTAATGGTCGATATTCTTAGGTTGGGAAGTTTCTGAGATAGATAAAATATGTCAGGGGTTATTCTTTTATCAGCATAGACTTTGATTTTATTGGCTTGGGAAAATCATATACTGGCTAGTAAACAAAAAATCACATTCATTTGCCTTTTGCATCGTCGGCAAACTAAACGGTCAGTTATGTACAGTAAAAACCACCAAAACCCCAAACTGTCAATAAGTTACAAGCAAACTAACAAAATACTACATTCGGCTACACAAAAGAAGAGTTATCCCACAAGACATCGATTTCTTCACCTTACCGGCCATCACACGCTTGCTTATGTCCTCAAACGCTTCCGGTGAAGGAACTATCCCCGAGACGGGTACCTGCTTGTCTCCTCTACGGGCATTGCCCCCTCCTCTATGTCCACGTCGGCAGCTTTACCTTTCATCTCCGGAGCAACGATTGTCGGTTATGCCTAGGTTTTCTGGTTTATCTTGTTAGTTGTGTGAATTTATATATGTGTCAGCTGAATTGTTGTCTTTTCCATCCAAATGGTTATCCATGTCATACTCCAAATTAAGATCAAGATACGATGTAGACCCAACTTTACTTCGAAATTTTTTTTTATAAACATATATAAAGTGGGTGTCTATAGATAGATAAAATTAAATTAAGTTCAAAAAATATATTTATTTTTTAATTTTAACAAATAAAAATGGCCGAACATTAGTTTAAAACAATTAAAGTGGGTCTCTCTCCTCCTCTCTCTCTCCCTAGCCTTGGTTACCTCCTCCTCCTCCTCCTCCTCCTCCTCCTCTCTCTCTCTCTCTCTCTCTCTCTCTCTCTCTCTCTCTCCCTCCCTAGCCTCAGTGCAAATTGGTCGTAAAGATTTGAGTGGGGTCAGACCCTGCTGGACCACCGCCCAAGGTAAAAATTTGGTACTTTTGGAACAATATTTTTAAAAGGTAAAAATTAATTAATACCGATTAGACAAAGTAAAATAATAGTAATAAAAACAAGAGATATAATTGACTTTTCACGCACTTTAACATTCAATTAACAAAAATTTGGTGACGAGTGTGACTTTGCAAAAAAAAAAATTGGTTTTAATGGATGATTTTCTGCATTTTTAGTTTTAAGGGGTGATTTTCCGCAAAACACCTATTTAAAGGGTTGTTTTCTGCAATTTTGCCTTAAAGGAAATCATGGAGCCTAAAATAGATCCATTTATGACACTTACTGACACAAACCTCCGTTGACAATTGATATATCATATCATATCATATATATACTAACGGTTTTTCTATCTTATACCCCAAAAGCATAGGATAAGCAACCCATATTGGGAAAGATTCCCTATATTTGGATGCATAGACCATAGGAAAGCATTATTAAAATTTAAAAATGGCTAAAATCATTTAAATTTGAAAAATCTTTCTATTTGTAGCCTCTTATCCTATGCTCCAAGGGCATATGATAGAAAAACCAATATACTAAAACCGATGCATAGCGTCCTATATGGCACGTTGTGGTTGATTCTAGGATAAAAATTCCTATGTTGCGGTTTATGGTTGATTCTAAGATAAAAATTAATAAATAATATGTTGTCATAATTTATAGAAAGTTATATAAGTCATAATCTATCTATCTATATATTTTAGTTGATTGAAAAAAATATTTCATAAAAATATTTCATAGTCATACTTCCCAAAAATATTAATAGATAAATATGTAGTATTTGATAAGTGCTATTTCATTTATATCTAGATTATTTTTTGGTGAAAAAATATTTATATAAAAATTAATTATTTGATAATTATTATATATATATATATATATATATATATATATATATATATATATATATAATCATTTTTTAGCCTAAAATGATTTATAAAAATAATATATAGCCACAATCCATCCATGCATAGCGATTTTAGTAAATTAACATAATAAATATATCATATATATATTTAATAAAGAAAATATTAAAATGTTTTAAAAAATCTGTTATTTGTTAAATTACATAAGATTCAATTAATATTAGATTAGAAAAAAAAAACATTTTACCTTATTAATGTGAATTTTGTTTATATTTTGAGAGACTCTAAATAAAAGATATTTAGATCATATATAATCTAGCGAACTAATTTTGTTTATATCTATACTATTTTTTGGTGAAAAAAATTATTTATATTTATACTTATATTATTATTATTTATTGGAACATATCTAAATTAATTATAATATTGTATTAATGTATTCTTTGTCCACGAGACAGGACCTATACTAGTTACTTATAATCTATATGTAATACTCTCTGCATTCACTTTTAATTGTCATTTTACTATTTATGTACGTTTTTTAAGAGGATAAAAATATATAAAATATATTTTCTAATAATATCATACTTATTATTAAAAAGTATGAGATTATTAAAAAAAAATTAATATTTTATGTAGTTTTTATCATCATAAGAAAATGTACGTTAATATTAAACGGCAAATAAAATAAAAGTGAACGGATTACCTTATAATAACCGACAATAGATTTTCAAATTAAGTGGAAAAAGATCTCAGTTGTTAAAAATAATAATTTAATGTTTAAAGATTAAATTTGTCTCTTTTTAGACCATCCACAATGGTGGTGTGCAAATGTGCAAATGTGTATTTTTTAGACATTTTTTAGCTCCATTGGTTGTTTTGGGTGTGTGCAAATGTGCACATTTGAGCATGTGATGTGCAAATTTGAGCACACCATCTCCCCCATGTGCAATTTTTTTTACAAAAAGCAAGACAATTTCATTGATTTATTTTTTTTATGATTTTATTTTCCTTTTTATTTTAAATAAATTGTATTTTAAGGGTGTGTAAAAAATGCACATTTCCCAAATGAAACAAATTGCTAAAAAGTAATGTGTATTTTTACACATCATGTGCAAATGTGTACATTTTGCACAAAACCATTGTGGATGGTCTAAAAGACTCACTGAATAGAATTAATTTTTTTCTTTTTAAAAAAAATTGTAAGGGATATTGAACCGCATAATGCAGTAACTTTATTGGAGCCAATATGTAAATTGTATGGTCTAGAAATTGTGGAGTTAATGAACCCCAATTTTACATCAAAAGAAATTTTTGGAATTTTTTTTTCAAAACCCATTTAATTAAGTACACTTATTTGTGTTTAAAAAAAAACTTTATAAAAATACTTATATTTGGCAATTCAAGTATTTTAAATGTATAATGATGCATGAGTTAAACAAAGCCTAAAGGAATGATCAATCAGATCGAGAATTAACTATAGCTTTGAAACGGGACCTCAATTACGGTGAACTACACAATCCTTGCCGATTCTCAGGATAGAAAGGCTACGGATTCATAAATGGAAGCCTACAAAATTAGGTGTGCCCGGCTGCCAACCATTTTTTTGGGCTACCAACCCCTTCACTATGCTTTCATTACTCATCGCTCTCTTTGTTGTTGTTGTTTTTTGTTTTTAATTAAGCAAAAACTCGGATAAGGGTACCCTTACTCGAGAACATTCTAACGGAAAAGGTCGCAAAGACCAACTTATTGTATAATTCTCTATCCCTGGTAGAATGGAAAAGATCTCCAACATTATCAGTCGCTCTATTACCATCTCAGTGCACATAAGAGAAGGTAACTTCTCTCAAATTGGACTTAAGTATTTTGCTGCCTGATATGATAAGTTCACTTTCTCATGGACAGTTGTTATGGTTCCATAGATGGTTTATTATTATAATTAGTAAGTCGCCTTTGATAAGGATTTTGTTAATGCCTAGAGAAATGACTTCTTGTAAACCATGTTTCAGTACTAATGTACTGGTGTTATCAATATAGGTTAATTTGTCTATATCCAATCAATATAGGTTGGTTTGACCAATCTCGAATAATAAATCTAATTGTACTGGTGTTATCAGGTATCGTTGAACCATCAAAATTTAATTTGAAGGTTTGAAGGTTCCAAGCGGTGTTTTTTTCTCCATTTTGGTTTGATTCTCTCGAGTTTGTGATCTTGCTCGGTTTTCGGTTGAAGCTACCTTCTCGTTATTTACATTGACAAGTTGTAAGGAGCAGGTTTCTCTTTAGTTGTAGTAAGGTGTTTCAATCATGTGATTTATGGATGTTGTAGAAGGTAACACTCTGTTTGGAAAGGCAACGTGATTCCTAATCAACCATGGTTTCCACTAAGTGAACGCTAATTTTTGTTTTTCATCTTTAATTGTGGAGTGATAATGCATATTTTGTATATGCATTCTAGGTAGTTTTAGAGCACTTTAGGTTGCATTAGATAAGAGTTTAGAGTTAAGTCGCTTCTTTATATTTTTTCTATTCAAAGTTTGGAATCTATTCTATGTTAACTATGTAGATTCACGATTCAAGCTCGAAGAGATGGTGATGGAGCCTAAAGATAGCTACGATGGCTTGAAGATGAAGAGAAGAAAACCAAAGAAGAAGCTAAGAGAGAATCCAAGTGAAGAAGAGAAGAAAATACTATAAGGACGCTGAGGCGGTGCCCGCATGAGGAATCTAGGCGCCCGCATAAAGAGATGCAGCACTTTCCAAGGAGTGGCACCAGTCGGACTTCATGCGGCGTCTGCCGAAGTAGGATAAGCACGTTGATTCAGATCCTTATCCGAAGGAGATTCATTCCTATCCTTTGAAGATATTGCTTAGCCTCCAAGGACGTCAACACTAGAGTTTTCTCAACTGATTTGAGGCCTATAAATACCTCATCAGGCCTAGGGTTTTCGATACGACAAATTCACATCACATATCACAATTCCACCGTTTAGTTTATCTTTTATCAGTTTTCCGATGTGAGCCATGCTCGGCTAACCTCTCTGTATAGTTTTGCTTGCATTTCAGTACAATGGTTATGGACATGTGAGGACTATGCTTTATTATGTTTTATGTTATGATTTGATTTATGCGTTATAATTAGTTGAATTCTCTTTATTCTGATATTGCTTAAGTGTTGTTTGTTTATCTGAATTGGCAATTAGGATAGATTTACATCATGCTAGGATTATAGCTTCATTCTGTTATTGCGGGCCTTAATCCATAAGTAACTAGCATGTCATGTAGCGATGAGTAGGTAAAGGTTTTTTCTTTTAGTGGAAGTGATAGTTGGAGATGAGAACCAGGTGACAAGTCGAATAGACGGGAGAAATAATTTTTATTTGCTAGGTGTTAGGGACTTAATGTTATTCGCCTAAATATGCAAGAGTTTAGGGAGTTAGGTGGTGTTATTGGCAAGTTCGACACACCTCAATTTTGTGCTTAAACCGATCATAGGATAATAGCATAACCATTATTGCATGACATCCCAATGATCGTAGAATTACCATTGTTGCGAATGTAAGTAAAGCTATATTATTCATTATATTGTTATTTTCTATTTCAATCATTGCTAGTTTAGATTCTTATTGCTTTATATTTATATTGTTCCTTTGCTTTAGTACTTCGCTTTGCATACGTAATTAAGAGTTGTACGTGTTCTTTGTGGGATTGAACCCTTGCTTTGCCAATATTACCTATTGGTTAGTTAGTGGGCTTGTGTATTCTATTTGGGGATAATTAAACAATGGCATTTAATCGTCCACCATGTAGGTTCCTAGAAAAACTACAATTGGTCTAATGTCTCTTGTTTATGTTATTATCTGTTTTATTTCATTTTTCACAGTTGGATTAATTTCTGTTTTCCCAAAACTCCCTTCACACCCCAAGAAGAGATGGACTTCATCTTCTTCGAGACAGTCACAGAACACACTAGAGGTAGGAATTAGGGATGCCTCATTGTGCTAGTCACGACGTAGTTGGGAGACCCTGGTAAGTCAGTTTCCATAAGAAGTTTTTATTTTATTTTTGGAGGCGCGTTGAATTTCCAAATTAAAGAATTTTTGTCCGTGTCTTCTCTATTCTCAATTCTCATTGGTTACTAGAGAGTATGTACTCTTTGTTGTGAACTATCCATATCTATCAAGCCACATTCCGGGATTATGATCAAGCCTCATTGGTTACTAGAGAGTATGTATTCTCAATTTTCGTCCGTGTCTTTGATTTGATTAGTCGAAAGGGGAATGAATATGTAACAGTCCGGGATTATGATTCTCGAGTTACGTTTCGAGTGATGAAACCCCTCGTTGGGATCTTGCGCCCCGAGTACAGGTTGAAGGTTTGAAACCAAAGATTTGTAGTTTAAAGTGGGATTTCGCACCCTAATCCGGAAGGTCCATTGGAGGCCCCGGGGTAAACCCCTGTACCTGTCCTAATCTACAACGTGGAAAACCGTTTATCATGCAAAGGACATAAGTTCTGAAAATGATACAACCAGTGCCGCGGCAGAGCCGGGTCAAAACAGAGTATAAGTAGGAAGGAATTCTAAAAGCATGAATCTGGTGAAGTCAGGGTTCAAACACTCACTCTCCGCCATATGAATGGACCCCGTCATAACAGCATAGAATCAAGCAGTGGATCGGGTACCTAAAACTATACCACCAAGTCAGGCCAAGAGTCCGCCCGCGGGTCCTCTAACCGCGCTGAGGACATATAATACGCCTATACCTAGAATAAAGGATGCCTTCATGCAGTACTAAAATATTAACCACACTATCATGTTCCTAATTCATATGTGCAGAATATTAAGTAAGGCCTTAACAAAGAATACCAAGTGGTATATCCCTCTTCTACCACCACCCCCTTCCGATAGGGCGGAGACTGACCAACTCGTGAATGCATTCCATAATAATCAAGCGGCACGCGTGCCCAACCCGCCCACACGAAAAAAAATAAAGCCCGCAGGCAGCTTTTGCAATCATGCTCATAATATAAGTAAAGGAAATTTCATGACTCGATTGACTCATGACGGGACCCGATGGGACTGGGCCGTCGTATGATCCTAGCAAAGACTCTAGTTACTTCACAGATAACGACCGTTTTGTATTCAAATGCATACATAATAAGAATGCTCATTTATAAGTGCAATTCCTAAGCATGATACTACATGACATGCTTTTATGCATATGCAACACCTACATACTATATGACACATCAGGCAGGAGGTACTGGTTACTGAGTAAGCACCGGAGGACTTACCTGGAGAAGCACGGAATCCAAACAATGATCAGCAATGGCAAGCAATCCAACAGATCAGAGATCACCTAGTAATCTCATAAATAACATAATAAGTCTAAGTCTAATTTACACAAAGCACACAAGTCACATATGAAACATATAAGATACACACATATGATAATTCAACCATCTCATCATTATTAACCTTATCATCTCATCTGCTCATGACAACCTCCATACCATACTTAGCCAATTTCACATATTACCGTTTCATACTCACACTTGGCATACATACATACATACATACATACATACATACATACATACATACATACATACATACATACATACATACATACATACATACATACATACATACATACATACATACATACATACATACATACATACATACATACATACATACATACATACATACATACATACATACATACATACATACATACATACATACATACATACATACATACATACATACATACATACATACATACATACATACATACATACATACATACATACATACATACATACATACATACATACATACATACATACATACATACATACATACATACATACATACATACATACATACATACATACATACATACATACATACATACATACATACATACATACATACATACATACATACATACATACATACATACATACATACATACATACATACATACATACATACATACATACATACATACATACATACATACATACATACATACATACATACATACATACATACATACATACATACATACATACATACATACATACATACATACATACATACATACATACATATATATCATAATATCTAACATTTAATCTCTTATAGTAAATCACCGCAAGTCATGCTATTAATCACACATATCATGTCTTTAGTCAACCGCTCAGATTATCATGCTAGTTAGTCATCGAATAAGTCTTATTCCCAAGTTAGTTTCAAAACTGTTTCAAATTCAAATTAAACAGTTAAGAATTCCGACCCTTGAAAATACTCGCTAAATTCCTTTTTCAATTTATTATTATAGATATAATATTTTAAAACACCATTTAATAAAACACCCTTAGAGAGTAAATCTAAATCCTTTATGAAATAATTCCAACCCATTTGTATTCGATAAAACCAACCCTTTATAAAACCCCCCGAAATAATATTTTATCTTTTAAATCCTCAAATAATATTATAATGTATTTTAATTGCCGTTAAATAGTTAAATAAATTAACGGATAAACCCGAACCGAACCGAACACATTTAAATCCAACCGAACCGAACCCGCCACATCTAAACCCAATCGGTTAAACAATTAATAAAACAATGGAGGTGGGCCCACATGCCACATCGGCTTCTTCTTCCTCCTTCAAATCGGAGACTCCCGCCTAGGCTCGACGCCGTTCGTGTCCGCGCTTCGCCACGCCGCCGCTGCGCCTCGTCTCAGCCCTGGCTCGTCAGGACTCGCCATAGGTTGGCCCTCGTCGCCTGCTCCTTGCTTGCTCTCCCCGGCTCCCTCACAGCCACTCTCACTTGCATCCACGACCCTCGCTCACGCTCCCGCCCTCGCGTCTCCGTTGCTATCGAGCTCGCCGGAACTCGACAGAGTTCAACCCAGTTTCCCGCACTCGACCCTCACTACCCTCCCAACTAGTCTAAGCGCACAAAGATGCATAAAATTGAACGAGGAAAGAAAGAAAGGCTTGGGGTCTCACTGTAAGATTGTGAATAACTGAGTCCCTTGAGGATCTCAGAGGTCTACTCATGTATATATATCACTAGGGTAAATACACAGGGTTACATTCATAACTATACAATATTTACTTCTAAACTATATAATCTCTAACATCCTCCCTCAGTCGCAGCATGAGGAGAGCGAATGGAAAGATTGGAACGAAAAGAAGTAAATAAAGGAGTAGGTAGACCTTTTGTGAAGATGTCCGCATACTGGTGAGCTGAAGGGACATGTAAGACGTGAACCTGGCCAAGGGCGACCTTCTCTCGAACAAAATGGATGTCGATCTCGATGTGTTTGGTGCGCTGGTGTTGAACCGGGTTCGACGACAGGTAGATAGCGGAGACGTTGTCGCAGTAAACAAGAGTGGCCGACCGAAGGGAGACGCGGAGTTCATACAAGAGATTGCGAAGCCAACACGTCTCAGCCACGGCGTTGGCAACCCCTCTATACTCGGCCTCGGCGCTCGAGCGAGAGATTGTAGCCTGGCGCTTTGAGGACCAGGAGACAAGATTGTCACCAAGGTAGACAGCGTATCCCAAAGTAGAGCGGCGGGTCTCCTAACAGCCGGCCCAATCTGCATCAGAATACGCGGTGAGCCTCTCAAAGTGACATCATCCCAGCTGAAGACCCATATCACTAGTGCCCTTGAGGTAGCGGATGATCCGTTTGAGTGCCTAAAGATGATGCTCACGGGGATCATGCATGTACAAGCAAATCTGCTGAACCGCGAAGGAGATGTCCGGTCTGGTGAAGGTCAAGTATTGCAAGGCGCCCGCAAGACTGCGGTAGGCAGTGGGGTCGGCAACCTTGGGACTAGAAGTGGCATCAAGCTTGACCTTGTAGTCGACGGGGGTAGTGGCAGGCTTACAGGCGGCCATTCGAGCCTTGTCGATGATCTCAAGAGCATACTTCTTCTGATGAAGGAACAACTCATCGGGGGAACGAGAGACAGACACTCCCATGAAGTAGCTGAGAGGGCCAAGATCAATCATGGCAAATTCAGATCGCAGACGGTCCATCAGACTGGAGAGGAGGTCAAGGGAAGAGGCAGTGAGCACGATGTCATCGACATACAGAAGGAGATATGCTGTAGCAGAGCCCTCATGGAACACAAAAAGGGAGTGGTCTGACTGACTGCTCTGAAAACCCAACCTGTGAAGGTAAGTGGCGAATCTGTGATACCAGGCACGACGCCTGTTTCAATCCGTACAGGGATATCTGAAGCAGGCATACGTGCGTAGGACGGGAGCGATCATAGAAGCCTGGGGGCTGATGCATATAAACAGTTTCCTGCAGATCGCTGTGGAGAAACGCATTCTTGACATCGAGCTAATGGATGGGCCAGTCCTTGTTGAAAGCTATGCTTAAGACTGCACGAATGGTGACCGGTTTGACCATAGGGCTGAAGGTCTCATCACAGTCGACACCGACCTCCTGAGATTTGCCGTTCACAACAAGGCGTGCCTTGTGGTGTTCCAGGGAGCCATCAGACCTGTACTTATGCTTGAACAACCACATGCAATTGATTATATTAGAGTCACGAGGCCTAGGAAAAAGGGCCCACATGCCGTTTTCAATTAGAGCACTAAATTCCTCAGTCATGGCGGCATGCCAGTTTGGGTCTTGTAAGCCCTGATGTGGTGATTTAAGTATGGGGGATATGAATGTGGATGGGGTAAGAAGGTTGTACTTGGGATTGGGTTTGAAGATCCCGGGTTGAGACCGGGTCTTCATGGTTGAGGCGGAGGGAGCTGCAGGGGTGTTGTGAGCCTAATTTGCCATGTTTTACACTTACTTTTATAACGATTTCTGCATACATTTCATGCATTTGGGTTAGAATAATACATAATTTGTGTAGTTTATGTTTATTTGCAATATATGGAGGTCTACACGAGTTTTTGTTATATTTCGCAGAAATTGGACGTACTTTGGAGCTTAAAGGAAACCCATGAAGAAGCTAAGGATGATGCAGCTGGAGAAAAGGCCATTTTTCGGTATTCATCATTCTGAATCAAGCTTTGATGTCTTCATGAGAGTTGTAGCCCTCGAAAAGAGCTTTCCAACGCATGGTCATATGCGTCAATTCGACGAACGAGGACTCGGGAAAGTGCGTTTCAAGAACAGAGCAGAAAGCTGAGGCCAAGTGTTACTCGATATCGACCAAAAAGTCCGAGCAGTGCCTGGTCGAGTAGGAGCTGATCGAGGAGCTGAAGACGAAGCCAACCCGAATCCGGAGCCCTACTCGATATCGAGTAGTTTACTCGATATCGACCAGGCCTTGAAGCCGCATCTGGAGTCGAGGAAGCAACACTGAGTCGAGAAGCCGAAGATTGGACATACCGAGCAACCTTTACTCGATATCGAGTACTTTGCTCGATATCGACAACCCAGCACCACATGTCCGAGCCAGTGTCGGGGAGCAGTTACTCGACCAAGATCAGAAGCCGAAGTCGACGACGACGTTACTCGATATCGAGGAGATCTTTCCTGGGCCGCGTTACGCGGTGAGCTATCCGAGTCGAGTTAGGCTTGCTTGGAGCCGAAGTTGTCCGATTCTATCCACATCTATCAAGTTTTATCAAGATCCATCAACTCCATGGAGATTTACCTACTTTAGATATATTTCCTTTTTGGATTTAATTCTTTTATTCTATTTATTTATCTTTAAGTAAGTAGATAAAGAGATATAGATATAGATAGATATTTCCTTCCTAATTAGAGAGGGTTGGAAGCCTATAAATAAAGCCCTAGGGGCTGGATTTTAGTCATTCAATTTCAGAGACAATTAGTTACATAGAGAGAGTAGAGGAGAGAGCTTGTGGCGAGAGAAGTTGGAAAGGCGAAAGCGGATTTGGCTTCAATTGTTTGTAAGCTTTCTTTAGTTTATTTAATGCAAGTTATTTTCCTGAAATCTTTGATGAGTTTCTTGATGATGAAGAGTGAGTAGTCCACCCACTTCTAGGGTCGGGGTGAGCCCGACGGTGGCCATGTGAGGTGATGCGGTAAAGGTTTGATCTTTTTATGCAATTCGTCTTCTATCCCTATGAGCATGATTCTTTTGCGAAAGTTAAAGGTGATCCTTGTTTGTGTTATTGAAGCGAAAGTGATCTTAGTACAACTTGGGTTAATTATGTGAAAAGGGTTAGTAACAATTAGGGTTTATGCGAAAGCCTCTATATTCCTATTTGTTAATAACGAAAGTTATTTGATGAAAAGCATGATCTTTTATGCCTTTATGTGTTATTTTGCATGGTTATCGTTGTGGTGTTGATACCCTGGCCTTGGAAGTCTTTTAGTTTATTGATTTAATTCATCAAAATCTGCGTTCTGTGTTCGAAAGGTTGCACTTTAAGTTTTTGTCTGTTGTCGATTCCGAGGAAGTTTTGTCGATATCGAGTACTGTTTACTCGATATCAAGGAAATCTTGCCGAGATCGAGTTACTTTTACTGAGTCTTGCTTTCTGTTTGTCGATTCTGAGTTTCTGTTGTCGATATCGAGTAGCTTTTAGTCGATATCGAGTAGGTTCTGTGCTTTGTTTTCGTTTTCTGCTTTTATTTGTTATTCTATCTTTCTTTCTGTCTATTATTTCTGTCTGTGAGATTTACAGCTGCCTGAGATCTGCTGACATGCTTCCTCGAGGATCGATCCTGACTTCCCACTGCTGCATCAGGAGGAGGTCTTGTAATTATTTGCGTGGGCACGAATCTGGTTTGATCTATATTTTATATTTTTAAACTCGATTTCCTCCTACAACAAATTGGCGTCGTTGCCGGGGAGATATCAATCGCGCCTAGTTTAATTGTGTTTAAAGGTTCAGAAAAGCCCATCCCTTTTTCTTACCCTATCACATACCCTACCACCACCTACCTCACCGGTACCAACTGGGTGCCAAGCTTTTGCCACTAGTTTGTGTTCTTGATTGTGATTTCAAAGCTTAGGTACAAAGATGGAAGACTTTGTCGAAGGGAATCCTGTATGGGAAGAATGGTATCAAGATTTGAGACGGAGAAATAGGATCGCAGTGGAGGAGTCACGATTAAGGGAAATAGCTCGGTTGGAAGACGAAATCCGAAGGCTTGAGGCTTCCATTCAGTCTAAAGGACCATGCCCTCCTCTCGACGAGCCAATTGACCCACTCGATGTCGACAACCAGGTATTTCCTTCCTCAAATTTCATTCCTACTTTGCTACCTATTGTTGATGAATCATATGAAGGATCCCAAGAAGAAGAAGCACTAGAAGAGAAGAAGTTGGACATTGTTGCCCAGGGCATTCCAAGATCACTTTTACCTTACAAAGTGAAGGCTATCCCCGATGATTTTGAGCAACCGATGTTCATATTCAAGTATGGGGTCCTAGCAAAGTGGCATGAAACTCCACAAGATGAGGTGGAAATATCTCTTCCCACTCCACCGTTTTGCTGTGGTGGAGATGTGCAAACAAATCAACCAATAAAGCGGAAGAGGTATGATGATGAGGTATGTATATTTTCTTTATATCTTCCTTTATGCATGCCAGCTGGAGCCCAGGAAGATGAATGGGTGAAGCCATGGAGCGTTTACTCGGGGAGGTTTAAGCTTCTCCACATGATGCCCCCGGATGACATTCCACGCTTCCCACCACCGGAGGAATCACCAGATCCACCTATACCTCCGGACAAAGATGAGCCAGGCTAATGTTTAATAGAGAAAGTCGGCCTAGCGACTATAAAATCTAGAGCTTGTAAATAGATATTTATTTTTGGGACTTTTTGGACATTGTTGCTTTTGTTTTTAGTTTTGAACTTTTAGTTTTTCTATTGTGGGTATTTCTCTTCTACAATTTTCAGGTCCATGGGGATAGAAGCAAGCTAAAATCGGATTAGGCCCAGCAGCATAGCACTCGATTTTGACATCCTGCACATCTGTCTAGTGAGTTTCTTTCTTTACCCTTATTTTTTATATAGTGAGGACACTGTAATGTTTAAGTATGGGGTGGGGGAAGGGATTACTTTATGCATATTTGACCATATTTGAAATTATGTGTGCATATTTAAGGTTTATTTCTTGGATTGCTTACACATGGCTATTTTGGAATTCATTATTGATTTATGTGCTTATATGCATGTGTTCCAAAGTTTTGAAAAATGACCCCCATTGAATTTTTTTGATAAGTGTCATGGAAGCTTTATTGAACTCGACGATGCAAAATGGGATTCATTAGAGATATAGCATGAAATTGCCTAGTAAAGAGAAGTCACAATAAAGTGCATATTTTCTTGAAAACCATGAAATGAGGTAAAATTTGAAGTTGCTTTTGACATGTTGCATGATAAGAGGATGGAGGACTTTATATTTCCATATAATGCTCATATGTTTATATTCCTAAGCCTATACCTATGTTTATGCATCACAAAAGCCATATTATGCCTTATTTCAATTATTGCTCCACATGATCTAAATATTGTCATTCTTTACCTTATTTCCTATCCGGGGATTATGTTGAGAATGATGTTACATTATGGAGATATTATATGAGTTTGGCAGAATTGTTTGGAATATATGGAAAATTGAATGAGTGAAAGAAAATCTGATCACCTCAGGAGATAAAGGTAGATCGACCCTGTTTACTGAGATAATAGTTCAGTGAGATGGGACACACATGTGAGGAGTCCAAAACACTAAGTATCCGGGGCCATTCATGACACCCATGTTTGCGACTCGCGAGAAGGCAGTGCTGAGGTTAGAGAGGTGAAAGCATTATTGTTGATAAAAGCATTATGAAAGGTGATGAATCTTATGGAGAAGGAATGTGGAAATTCAGTTTGGAAATACTCCATTTCCCCGGACTTTTAGCACCACATTGCCAAAAAATTTCCCACCTTTAGCCTTTTATCAATCTACTCCTTATTGAGCTTAAATTAAAGTCCTCTTGATTATTAATGCTTTGTCACTTATGAATTGTTTTGCATAACCCTCCTTTTGTGAGTAGATGTTGCTTTTTAGTTGCACATGCAGGGATTTGTGACACTAGTACCTTTTCGATGATGGTAATTGAATGCAGGGACATATGAGAATGAATCTATGATGTTGAGAGTTTTGATTTCTTCCCCTGAATGACAAATAAAAGTATTGCTTGAGGACAAGCAAGCTTAAGTATGGGCTATTTGTTGTGAGCCTAATTTGCCATGTTTTACACTTACTTTTATAACGATTTCTGCATACATTTCATGCATTTGGGTTAGAATAATACATAATTTGTGTAGTTTATGTTTATTTGCAATATATGGAGGTCTACACGAGTTTTTGTTATATTTCGCAGAAATCGGACGTACTTTGGAGCTTAAAGGAAACCCATGAAGAAGCTAAGGATGGTGCAGCTGGAGAAAATGCCATTTTTCGGTATTCATCATTCTGAATCAAGCTTTGATGTCTTCATGAGAGTTGTAGCCCTCGAAAAGAGCTTTCCAACGCATGGTCATATGCGTCAATTCGACGAACGAGGACTCAGGAAAGTGCGTTTCAAGAACAGAGCAGAAAGCTGAGGCCAAGTGTTACTCGATATCGAGTACTTTTACTCGATATCGACCAAAAAGTCCGAGCAGTGCCTGGTCGAGTAGGAGCTGATCGAGGAGCTGAAGACGAAGCCAACCCGACTCCGGAGCCCTACTCGATATCGAGTAGTTTACTCGATATCGACCAAGCCTTGAAGCCGCATTTGGAGTCGAGAATGCAACACTGAGTCGAGAAGCCGAAGACTGGACATACCAAGCAACCTTTACTCGATATCGAGTACTCTGCTCGATATCGACAACCCAGCACCACATGTCCGAGCCAGTGTCGGGGAGCAGTTACTCGACCAAGATCTGAAGCCGAAGTCGACGACGACGTTACTCGATATCGAGTAGTTTACTCGATATAGAGGAGATCTTTCCTGGGCCGCGTTACGCGGTGAGCTGTCCGAGTCGAGTTAGGCTTGCTTGGAGCCGAAGTTGTCCGATTCTATCCACATCTATCAAGTTTTATCAAGATCCATCAACTCCATGGAGATTGACCTACTTTAGATATATTTCCTTTTTGGATTTAATTCTTTTATTCCATTTATTTATCTTTAAGTAAGTAGATAAAGAGATATAGATATAGATAGATATTTCCTTCCTAATTAGAGAGGGTTGGAAGCCTATAAATAAAGCCCTATGGGCTGGATTTTAGTCATTCAATTTCAGAGACAATTAGTTACATAGAGAGAGTAGAGGAGAGAGCTTGTGGCGAGAGAAGTTGGAAAGGCGAAAGCGGATTTGGCTTCAATGGTTTGTAAGCTTTCTTTAGTTTATTTAATGCAAGTTATTTTCTTGAAATCTTTGATGAGTTTATTGATGATGAAGAGCGAGTAGTCCACCCACTTCTAGGGTCGGGGTGAGCCCGACGGTGGCCATGTGAGGTGATGCGGTAAAGGTTTGATCTTTTCATGAAATTCGTCTTCTATCCCTATGAGCATGATTCTTTTGCGAAAGTTGAAGGTTATCCTTGTTTGTGTTATTGAAGCGAAAATGATCTTAATACAACTTGGGTTAGTTATGTGAAAAGGGTTAGTAACAATTAGGATTTATGCGAAAGCCTCTATATTCCTATTTGTTAATAACGAAAGTTATTTGATGAAAAGCATGATCTTTTATGCCTTTATGTGTTATTTTGCATGGTTATCGTTGTGGTGTTGATACCCTGGCCTTGGAAGTCTTTTAGTTTATTGGTTTAATTCATCAAAATCTGCGTTCTGTGTTCGAAAGGTTGCACTTTAAGTTTCTGTCTGTTGTCGATTCCGAGGAAGTTTTGTCGATATCGAGTACTGTTTACTCGATATCAAGGAAATCTTGCCGAGATCGAGTTACTTTTACTGAGTCTTGCTTTCTGTTTGTCGATTCTGAGTTTCTGTTGTCGATATCGAGTAGCTTTTAGTCGATATTGAGTAGGTTCTGTGCTTTGTTTTCGTTTTCTCCTTTTATTTGTTATTCTATCTTTCTTTCTGTCTATTATTTCTGTCTGTGAGATTTACAGCTGCCTGAGATCCGCTGACGTGCTTCCTCGAGGATCGATCCTGACTTCCCACTTCTGCATCAGGAGGAGGTCTTGTAATTATTTGCGTGGGCACGAATCTGGTTTGATCTATATTTTATATTTTTAAAATCGATTTCCTCCTACAACAAGGGGCGGCAATGGGAGGAGCGGCGGACGCAGCATGAGGCGGCAGGCGCGGCACGAGGCTAGCGGGCGCAGCAGGATGCGGTGGGTTGGGGTGCTGCAATGGGGCGATGGGTGCAGCGGCCGCGGGCGCAGCCTCATGTCGCGGGCGCGACAAGTGGTGGGGCTGCGGCAGCGGGCACAACCTCACAAGAAAACCAAACGGGTCAAATTAAAAACAGTTTGTACGGAGTATAGGTCTCCTGAGCTATTGCACCGCATTATTGGGGTGCCCGTACGTAAATCCGTCACAAGAAAACCAAACGGGTCAAATTGAATCGCCACGTGATTATCGATGGTGAATTGGCGAACGGAGATAAGGTTTTTTACTATGGCAGAGGCAAGGAGCACATTATTGAGTTTCAAAGGGCAGTCAATGGGTAGGGTACCAGGGCCCGAACCAACAATTGGAATACGATTTCCGTTCCCGACATAAACCGAAGGTAAAGTGCTAGAATTAAAAACAGTTTGTAGGTTACCTGGATTATTCGTCATGTGAGAAGAGGCCCCGGTATCCATATACCAATTTCCGTCCGGCTGCTGAAGACCCAAAGGGGTCGTGTGTTGCGACGACGACGTCGCTGGTTGTGCTGTAGACAACGCCTGCGGTGGAGGGTGGGGAACCGGGTAGCAGTAGGGTTGCTGCAGGTAGGGTAGGGGGTAGCCGGCCCAGGGCTGTGGCCGGTACCGTACGGCGGAGGGCTAGGTCGGGTGTCCTCCCTGGATAGCATGCTGGGAGCGACCAGGAATGTTGGCAGCGGGGAATTGACAGTGTCGGCCATTGTGAGGGGTTAGGGTAAGAGACAGGCGGCGGCGGCTAAGAGCGGCGGCAGCAAGGGTACAGGAGCCAGCGGCGACAGCTAGGGGTAGCGGCGGCTAGGGTTAGCGACGGCAGCTGACTAGGGGTGCGGTGGCTAGGGTTAGCGGCGGCAGACGTGTGGGCGGCGACGACAGGGTGGTGTGGTGGCGGCGGCTAGGTGTGGCGGTGGATCGATTTTGTGAAACGAAAAGTTAGGGTTTCACAAAGAAGGTTGATACCATGTAAGATTTTGAATAACTGAGTCCCTTGAGGATCTAAGAGGTCTACTCATGTATATATATCACTAGGGTAAATACCCAGGGTTACATTCGTAACTATACAATATTTACTTCTAAACTATATAATCTGTAACACTCACCGGGGTAGTTTCGTGGACGTCGGAGCTTCGATTGGAGTTCTGGGCTTCGTCGGTGGCTCGCGATGGCTCGTCGGACCTGCGCCGGACATGGGTGAGGATGATGGTGAAGTCCGAGGGCGATTCCGATAAAAAAAACGAGTAAGAACGGCTTACCAAAACGGAGTTCGCGCTTGAACAGGGGAGGAAGAGGACGGGGCTGCGGTGGCTCTGTAGCGGCTCCGGTGGTCCTTGGGCGAACCTGGGTGCTCGTCGACGTCGGCCTCGGAGGAAGAGGATGGGGATACTGGCTGTTGTGGGTCCTCGACAACTCTTCTTCTAAAAACAGGGGATGGGAGCTTGAGCTTGGGGGCGGAGGTGCTCGGTTTGATGGAGGAGGAAACGAGATGGATGGTGGAGCTGGTGGCACTGTGATGCTGTCGGAACAGAGGGGGGAGAAAGTGAAGGGAGGTGGTGGCGGGGTGACAATGCAGCGGAGATGGTGGAGGTATGGTGATGTCGATGGTGAACGAAGGTGGCGACGATGGAGATGGTAAAGGTATGGTGAGGGTGACGGGGTAAGGTGATGAAATAGGCGGGAGGGAATGGACTGCGGGGTAAGGTGATGTGATGGGAATGGGTGAGGGTGGATTGTGGAAATGGGTAAACAATTACCTGGAAATAAATCCCGAATACGCGAATTTTGAATCCCGCAATTAGTTCTCAAATGTTAGTTTCCCCGACATTCGCTTTCTCGATCAATTAGATTTTTAAAACTTAAAAGAATATCTCCATCCGATAATTATTTTGAATTTTTGAGGTAAAAGGACGGAAATCGTTCATCAAATTTAATATTCTGGTCGGAATCCGCTAAACGAGTTTTAAATTCGACTTAAATTTATTTTTAATCATCTTTTTCCTAAAAATTAGGATTTGAAAATCCGAACCTTTGCAGAATACGATCATATCGACAATATTCACTGACAGTTGTCTCTGAGTTTGATTCGTTGGGGCAATCAGTGAGGTTTGTAATTGATTTAGTAGACAAACAACTATTCGTCTAAAATTTGATTGTTTTATTGTTTTACTATTTCCGATTGACCCCTTTTTGAATGACCCCTTTTTGAATTTTTCTATTAATGGGCACAATTTCGACCACTGTTATATGATGCTGCACCATGTCATTTATACTCTAGAAGTTATTTATCATGAACATATTTATACCTTGTCACTTGCAGCAACATATTTTGTGGCTCTGTCAGAATTTTTCGGAGCAATTTCATTTGTAAAGCTTCACTAATATATTTGGTTTTCCAAATCTCTTGGGGTTACAAACATGTTCTAAGCTATAGGAGGTCTATATCAGAGATCCTTCTTTCAGAAGAATGTTCTATCAATTCTGTCTAATTCGATATGTACGAACATAGGTAACATGAAGCTTTGCAGAGCAAAGAAAACTCTTGGGGTTAAAAACATTATTGCATGACATGTTTTGAGGAAAACTCATATAAGTGTTTAATAAATGTTTAATAAAACATTATATTAAGTAATAAATGTTTAATAAAACATTTATATTAAGTAATAAATTCTTAGACACTTATATGAGTTTTCCTCAAAACATACCCTTATAGTATTCTTATAAGAATTTATCACTTAATATAAGTTATATTCAACACTTATTAGTTACTTATATGAGTTTTCCTCAAAACATACTCTTATAGTATTCTAATAAGAATTTATTAGTTAATATAAGATCTTATTAAACATTTATTATTTACTTATATGAGTTTTCCTCAAAACATACTCTTATAGTTTTTTCATAAGAATTTATTAGTTGCTATATGATTTTGTTCAACACTTATTAGTTACTTATATGAATTTTTCCTCAAAACTTACTTTTATAATATTCTCATAAGAATTTATTAGTTTAATTTAGAAGGCTTTTGATGATGTATCAACAACTCCTTTATTTAAATTTTTTCAGTTAATCACAATTTTCTCTTATTGTTTCTTTTTCTTTTTCTCATCATCTCTTTCATACATTTATATTTTTCCCTTTTATTTTTTTACCCATTTACTAACCATCTGTATCTATATCTATATAATCTATATAATATCTTAATTTAGAAGACTTTTGATGATGTGTCAATACCTCCTTATTTTCAGGTTTATTAAACATTTATTAGTCACTTATATGAGTTTTCCCCAAAACATAAATTTATAATATTATCATAAGAATTTATTAATTATAATATATGTTTTTTTCAACACTTATTAATTTATATATATAAAAAATTCATTGTCATATTTTTGGCCCATCAATGGGCCAATCGGGGATAGCATAGTCATGTTTGGGCCTATAATAAATTAAAGCTCATTTGAGCTCCCGTAAATAGCCACGGATTTAGCCATTGATATGGTCGTAGCTAAAATCGTGGCTACTACGGATGGACTCATTAATACGACGTACGATTGATCTATTGGGCTTGCATTCATTGGCTTTGACTATTTCTAACGGGTTTGACCGCCTAAACATTGATGGACTCATATTTATTTTGATATTTGATTTAAAATTAATATTGGGCCATCTGTGGCTATCCAGTATTTCCATGGACTGATAAATTTTCGATACTGAATAGCCACGAATGGAGCTACGAATAGGGTATTGTGGCCATATCAGCTTCGAATACAGCCACGAATCTCCCATTCGTAGCCATTTTCGTGGCTATTTAAAAGCACCAACCACCTATCAAGCCACGAAATCAACTACGAACATCGGGCTCGTTGCTATTAGCCACGGATTTTATGACGTGATATTTCAGGGTTATTACCAGCCACGAATATAGCCACGGATGATAATAATCGTTGCCAATGTCATTGCTAGTGGCTACAAAAACAAGGTCGGCTAACATTCGTTGCTAAAAATCTGTAGCTATTTCCTTTTTTTTAGCAGTGTTATTGTTTGGGTTATATTGAATTCTTTCACCTAATTAAAAATAATTTAACCTATAGATATTAGTCATTAGACACTGAAAAAAAAGGGAAAATATGAAATTGATCACTGGAGTCTGTTTTAAAAAATTGAAATTTTTTTTCGAAATATTCATAAAATAATAAATATTTACGTAAATATTCAAAGGTTTAAACAAATTACAAAAATATTCATTTTTTGCAGGTTAGTCAGAAAAACGCGTGTTGGGACCGCGGTTTATTAACAAACCTGGAAAGAGAATTGGGCGCCGGGAGGGAAATTGAAATTTACGAAAGAAACGCGGCATGAGGCCGCGTTTCTAATTAAAAATAAAACGAATTTTTGTTTCGAGAGAGAATTGCCTATGTGGCACTAGAAACGCGACCTCATGTCGCGTTTCTAGTCTGGACCTGGGACCCACAACAACTGATGTTGCTGACTGGATGGGACGCAAAGAGAAACGCGGCCTGGTTCTCTGTTATTTTAAAGAAAAAAAATGGTCAAAGGATAATAAATGGGGTGGGTGGGGGTTACACATAAAATGCGAACTAGGGGCGCGTTTTTAGTGCATAAAACCTTAGGCAAACCGTCCTCCTTCTCCAACTTCATCTTCTTCGTTCGTCCGGCGAATGTTGGACGTTTGGTTTTGTTTCAAGCCCGACCACCCATCCTTCATTCTCCCCTCCTCGTGTAATCATCCTTCTTCTTCTAAATCGTTGGACATTTGATTTCTGTTGCTCATTTCTCCACCAGTTCGAGGTGAGTTTTTTTTTTTGGAACGAATATGGATGAGGGGTTGTTGATTGTTGAAATTGTGTGATATTTATCTGTTTTTTTTTATTGTTGATTAGTGATTATTACAAAGCCGAAATTATGTGATAGTTGTAGATCCGAAGGAAATGCTCTGAGATCTGCAAACAGTCAAGACACGTGCGCAAGAGATCTTGAGCAACTTCCAACTAGCACATGTACATGTCCGACGGCGCAAGTTCACTATGTATGACCTCCCACTTTCGCCTACCTTGTGATCCCCGCGGGTTAAAAATAACCTCGAATATTCCATTCTGCAGATCGAATGATGTGACATGTGCATTTCTTGTAGATTCAATAAGTAATCATATCTTGTCATCAATCGCCTGAGTCAATGGGAAACCTTGCGAGATGCGAGTGCCAGCGCCCCCTCTTCTCTTCACGAAGTAACTGTTGACCTTATAAAAGGTTTGGCGAACAAGAGTTGTGATCGGAAGACTCCTCCCACCCTTCAGCACACCATTAAAAACTTTAGATAAGTTTGTAGACATAACACCATACCTCACCCCCCCCCCCCCCCCATCCTTAGACATCGCCCACTTCTCTGGCTCAATACAAGATAAGTACTCCAAGGCATCACTGTTCATCTGCTAGAGGGCGCAACACCCCTTCTCGAACCCGCTTGTGGTAAGCTGGTAAGCTGTCCAGCCTACCATGTCTTTCACCTTATGATCGTGGAACATGGAGTTAATATTGGCTTTCAAGTTTCGAATGCATATCCTATGATGTGCACTCGTCGCACTCCATCTGGGTAGCTCCTCCATGGTTTTCAGTATGCCAGCATGTCTGTCTGAAATAGCACATAATCCAAGTCTCTGAGTGACGTGTCGCCCTATATAATCCATGAACCAAGCCCAACTATCTCTATTTTCACTCTCCACAACTGCAAATGCCAAAGGGAAAATCTGATCATTTGCATCGACACCCATTGCCATTAACACAACATGCTTGTACTTTCCAGACAGATGGGTGTCTTCGATCGATATCAGAGGACGACAATGTGCAAACCCGGCAATGGACGGTGCAAAAGCCCAGAAAACACGACCGAATATCTTATCTTGTGGATTTGGAGAATCCAGATTGCACCATTCCACCACTGTTCCTGGGTTTGTAGCTTGTAGCACAGCCATGAACCTAGGCAATTCCGTGTACGAATCCTCCCAATCACCATAAATCTCTGCAATAGCTTTTTGTTTGGCCTTCCAGGCTTTCATGTATGAGACACAAATCCCATACCTTTTAGTCAGATGCTCGAGTATGGTATTTGACTTCGTGTCTTGATCCTTGCGAAGAAACCCAAGAACCTCACCTCTAATAAAACTTGAGGTGACATTACGATTATCCAACTGCAAAACCTCACCAACACAGTTGGATTCATGAGGCCCATTGTAATTGACGACCATCCACATATCAACAGTTCGATCAATACGACGAGTAGACAGTCGCCAACTGCATCCACAGTTGTTCTTCCTGTCACAAACAATTGTGTACCATTCTGAACTTGCCTTCTTTGTCTCATACGGCTTACTCATACGCACAGAATACTCGGTCAACTCACATTTCAACTCCACCAGAGAGTTGAACATTTGTCCACGAAAAAAACTGTCTTCCATCATCTACTTCTACGTGCGAATTTAGCCCTTGCCATGAAGTTGTTATCATAGGACCAGCTTCAACAATATTCCAATTTGGATTAGAGGCTTCCTCCCTAATCGCCGCCTCCCTAGTGGCATCATCGTCCTCTTCATAATCATCCAGGTCGTCTTCGTGATCAACACCAAGAGCATCAACATAGATCTCATTCACTTGTTCGAACCCTTGCTGAGATGTGTTGTTATACTCATTCATCCTATAATATAATTAACATTAAGTTAGTTTATCATAAATATTAAACTATTTTGTGATTAAGTACAATGAAATTAAAATGCGGAATCCTACAAACGCCCTCATATATTTCAATCTATTTCATCAACAAATATTAACTAAATAATTGTACAAGTTAAACAAGTTATTCATGATAATAAGTACAAGTTCATATAATTCAATAAATATCCTCAATAAATGACAATAATAACACAACTATATATATTCTCAACCAAAAAAATGAAAAGCAATAACACAACTACATAATCCTACATCATAATCATAATAGTAATAACATCATAATTAAAGATTCAAAACACATAATCTTAAGCACACATAGGAGATTATTAAGGATTCCAAACCTCTTACTCATTCAAATAAAAGTGAAAAACTTAAATAAGAGTATAAAACTAACCTTAGCCAAACCTTGATCAACTATGAAACAATATGTAATTTGAAGAGTTGATGCAGTTAACCGCGCTAGGGATTTGAGAGCTTCATATGAGGAAGAAGCAAATGCAAAGGAAAGAGGAATAGGAAATGGTGAACTACTCGGATAGTGTCTCATACACGGCTTCATATTCCCTCAACAGACTAGGGCGAATCTTAACAGAGTAGAATTGAATAAAACGCGGCCTGATGCCGCGTTTTATACGCAACACACTCAAAGAATAAGAATCTTTGATGTTGCTTTTCTGAAACACAGAAAAACGCGGCCTCATGCCGCTTTTCTATTGCCACGTAGGCATTTCTCTCTCTGAACAAAAATTCGATTTATTTTTAATTAGAAACGCGGCATCATGCCGCGTTTCTTTCGTAAATTTCAATTTCCCTCCCAACGCCCAATTCTCTTTCTAGGTTTGTTAATAAAAACGTGGTATATACTAGTACGCGTTTTTCTGACTGATCTGCAAAAAATGAATATTTAAGTAATTTGTTTCAACCTTTTGAATATTTAAGTAAATATTTATTATTTTATGAATATTTTGAAAAAAAAATCAAAAAAAATATCATATGAGATTATAATAATAATAATAATAATTAATATGTCGTGCAAGAGCCCGAAAAACATTTATATACTTGTAAGACTTAAATGGGTTTTGAAAAATACACTTTTTTTACTCTATCGAAACGATATATTTAAAACCAAACTGTTGTGCAAGAGCCCGAAAAACATTTATATACTTGTAACTTGTAAGACTTAAATGGGTTTTGAAAAATATTAATACACACTTCTTTTTACAAGGTGGCGGATGCGTTGGCGAACCACGCTCTTATTATGGTTGAACCGTTTGCTATATTTGATGTACCTCCGGAGTGTCTCCGTGGATCCATGTACTCGACCAGGCAGGTTGAGATCTCAAATTAAGCTATCCTATCTTAAACCTTATAATAGCATGAAGTTGTAAATGAATAGTAACTCCCACTTAAAAATTTTTAATTGTTTTTTATGGTTGAAATGTCTATTTTGCCCTTACAAATTGTATTCCCATCTTTTATATGTTATACCCTTTTAGGTAATTTCCTTATTTGTTTGTAAAATGCCTTTTTTAACCTAAAAAGTTTGAATTTAAAAATATTAATTTTTTTTATTTCAATATCCTTTTATGTCTTTTCAAAATTATAAATTTTCATATTTCATCAATTTCACCCAACTTTATATTTTTTCTTAAAATACCCAAATTACAACTTTAAAATTTTCTCAAATAAATCATACTTTATGTTTTAAATTAAACCACCCAAATTGTAACTTTTAGGTTTTATTAATTATATTTTATCATATTTCATCAATTTCACCCAATTTTATGTTTTTTCTTAAAATACCCAAACTGCAACTTTAAAGTTTTCTTAAATCAACCATATTTTATGGTTTTAATTAAACTACCCAAATTATAACTTTTAGGTTTTCTTAATCAACCCGACTTATATACATTAAATGATAAAAATTTATCCTACCAATTAATTTATAACTCGAAATTAATATATGAAATAATAATATTGAAACGGACATTTTCTAGGAACTATGAATTCTTAAAAAAATATTTAGTACGTTTTGGGTTTCTTTTTTATGTTGGTTAATAAATTTTTTAAAAGACTACCTTTCTTTATATTTTTTTTAATTGAAAGACATCATTCTTATTACCTTAAAAAATTTCAAAATAATATACTTACAGTTTCTTATAATGATGCAATTATTATTTTTACTATATATTATAGAATTGTATAAGGAAAATAACTCAGTTAGAACTATTTGTACATATGAATATTTACACGCATATAAAAAGTAACGTGTACAACATTTGTAAGGAAAACAATCAAGTTACAACTATTTGCATATATAAATATTTACACACATATAAAAAGTAATTTGTACAATCCAAATACGATTAGACCGCGCGTATGCGCGCGGTGCCTGGCCTAGTTATAATAAATAAGGGCTATGCCCACCTTCCTGACCAAAAAAAAAAAACCAAACTGTTGGAAATGGATCCGATCGAGTAGAGTTGATCACCTTGTTAGAAAAATTGAAAGAAGAATTTTATGGCTGTGAAAAATAAAACAAAATAAAATTAGTGCAGTTGAACTTCCAATCCACCCACCACCACACCCCGTAACCACTAGGCAAGAAGCAAGAAGAAACAAAGGCTCTTTATGGAGGTTCCATATGTACGTTGAGGCAGATTACCAAATTCCCACGCACTTCACCAATGCCCGGTGTCGTCTTTGACATATCATGTGACAAAAACAAATCCGTTTCAAATTAATTATGCAAGTATTTTAAAGAGATAAAAATTCTATAAAATGGAGTATTGTTTTTTGATTAAATTTTTTTAATAATTTTATACTTGTTAGTATTAACTATTAAGTATGGAATTAAAAAAAAAATCATTAAAAAATAGTATTTTATAGAGTTTTTACCTCCTTAATATGCGTTCCAAAAAGTAAGATAATTTTTATTATGAATGAGAGGAGCTTTTTGGAGTTGAAAGAGCTAGCGAGTAATCAAGGCTATTTCTAGAGCCGTTCATCGGCCTAAAATCGAGTCGAACAGGGCCAAACTGAACTGAAACGAAAACTGAAATCCCAAAAACATTAAAGCAAACTGAACTGAGCCGAATAAGCTTTCCTGTCTGCCCGATGTCCATCGTCTTCGGCATGCCTGCCGTCATTCATTGTCGTCGCTGGCGTCCGGTTATGTCGTCACCTTCGCCATCGCCACTCCATCATAGTTGCCTTCAACTGTTCTACGGAGGGGGATGGTGATGAAATTCTGAATTTTATAATTTTGATCACAATTTATTATTAATTATATATTGAGTCCAAATGAATTTAGAGTTTGTGAATTTTAGACCATGCATGTATCAATTTTAGTTTAATGTGTTATAGTTTGTATATGAATTTACAGTTTTGAAAGCTGGTATTATTTTTGGTTCACCGTTGATAGTTCGTATTATTTTTGGTCATTTTTCAATAAAATATTATCAAATCTAGCATAAAATAAGAAGAGTGAAGTTGATAATGTAAAAAAATGTACAAAATATATAAAATTAAGGTGGCTTTTGAATTAAGATAATATATACATTGGTTAGTAAATGGGTTACAAATATAAAAAAATGTGACTAGTTTAAATAAATAAAGAGAAAACAATAATAAATGAAAACATTATGACTGGTTGAAAACACTATAATTAATGTGAAAGTTAAAGGGAATGAGCGAGAAAGGAAGCCATATTTCTTGCTCCAAAAAGGTGAAATCGCTCACCCCCTTGGCCCGACGGAGATTGTGAGATGAAGTAAATCATAGTGACTCAACCGGTAATAAGGGTCTAGGACCAGAGCTTAGGCCCGTCCAATGGCATATTCAAAGAGACCAATGGAACAGAGCCTCTAATTTTTTTAAGGCCCCATTTTATAATTTATTACTTATATTTTTTGGTCACCCTTGTATCATAAGATTACTTTGGCCCAATGACATTTTACCTAATTAAATATCAATAGGTTGTGGGTTCGAATCTCCATCATAGCTTAATTTTTCTTATCTATTTTTTTAGCCATTTAAACATTTTCTAATTGTCTTTTTCAAATGAAAAACTATTTTAGTTATGGACCTCCTTTCCTTATTAAATATTAGTTGTTATTTTAATACAAACCCTTGTGTTGGAGTATAATTTATGATATTTTAAGATTTTCCACGTATATATTCAAAATTTTATTTGTAAATTATAACTCCACACAATAAATGAGTTTTTAATGTGAAAATACTATAACACACACACATATATGTATTGATACACAATTAAAGAGTTAAAATACATGACTTAAAATCTAATAGGAAGAAGTCCTGTATTAAATTTATTTGAGCATTTTTTTAATTATCTTATTTAAAGGAATATATTTATTTTCACTAATTTACGTGGTACATGTTTTTGAAAGATCGATAAATGTAATAAGTACTCTATTCTAATCAAAATAGTTGATGCTTAACTCGTTGACACATTTTTTTAATAAGGTAAAAACTATACATAAAATATTTTTATAATAGTTAGCAAGTTGAAAAAAAATATCAAATATTTTAAGATTAGGGCAATATTGAACAGAGCCCCTAAAATTCATTAAACGATCCAGTGCTCACTACGCACAAGGAGTACCCCTCATTTGAGAGGTTGTTCCAACACTATCGCTGGTGAGACTTGAATTGGTTCTTGATCCCTTATTCCAAATGCCACCCCTGTAGCCGATTGAGTTAAGGTCATGCAAATAGGAAGCCATATTTCTTAATTTGGTTGTATTAATTTGATTGTTAATTGATAGTGGATCTTAAGGATATGAAGTTAAAAGAGGGAGGGTTATGGAAGAAGAACAATGTGTTTAGGGTTTGGATAATTTTTTATTTTATTTTGTCTCCGATTAATTCATACTCTCTCTGTTCGATAAAAATATGTCGTTTACTGTTCACGCACACTTCTTTAGAATGATAAAAATTATATAAAATATCCATCTATGCATAATTTTTTTTTAACAAATTCGTACTTATTAATAGTAATTATGAAGTTTTAACAAAAATATAAAAAATAAATATTTTATATAATTTTTATCACCTAAAAAAGTGTGCGTAAATAGTAAAATGACATATTTTGCCGAACGAAGGGAGTAATTATTTTTTAAATTGAAAAGTACTTTGTGTGTCCAGTTTCATATAAATTGTCTTGTCAATAGACATTTACGTATCTTGTCAAATAGTCTTACTCTTAAGCAAATTAAAAATACAAATTAATAATCTAAATAGATAAGTACAATATGTCCCTTTTCGATAGTTCTTCCTTGGATTGTGCTACATGCGCCGTAGACGGTTGTTATATGCATTCTAACAGATGGATTCAAGATCCGTTTCAACTATTGCATGACACCTGTCAGTAATCATTGTAAATTGTAGAGAAAAAAAATACGGACGGATTTATGATCCGTCTGTTTAAAAAAAAAATCGATTTGTCATAAGATATTATAAAGTTAAAAAAAGACAAAAAAAAAAAGCACAATGATCCAACTTTGATGTATATATTTTTTTTTAAAGAAAGGGATAGCTACCATGATGTATATTATAGGACGGATCATGAACTCATCCTATAAAACTCCAAAATTTAGACGAATTTAAGACCCGTCAATGTATTTCTTTTACAACTTATAAGAGCATATTTAATCATAATACTAATATTGAGTATCATAATTTGGTTTTTGTCATTTCTCTTTCATCCACCTCGTTTTAATATTTGGTACACAACAATCATGGTACTTGGCATGAGTATCTTATTTCACTTTTTGCATCAAAATTATTTTTTGAAATTTTTTTTGGTAAGTAAAAATCAAATGAGACCCACTATTAATGTTTAATTGGATAATATTCTATAATATTGTGTCATATTAAGACTAACTCCAATGGTTGTGTGGAAATGTCCAAATGTGTATTTTTTAGACATTTTTAGTTCCATTGGTTGCTTTTGGGGTGTGCAAGAGGTGGCAATCGGGCGGGTCGGGTCGGGTTTGGGTTCGGTTAGTCGGGTTTCGGGTAATGTCTAATAATTTGGTCAATCGATTGGGTCGGGTTTCGGTTGTATCGGGTTTCGGTTGTCTCAGGTTTTCATTATTTCAATATTCATTTTCAAAAATTTACTAGATTGTAGCTTAAAGTTCGGGTTATTTCGGTTTTCGGTTATAACGGGTTCATGTCTTAATGGGTTTCGGGTTAATCGGGTTCGGTTCATTCGGATTTCGGGTCCAAAATGGACGGATTGTGTCGGTGTTCAGAATAATCGGTTTCGAGTCGATCGGGTCGGGTTTTCGGGTTCGGGTCGGGTTTTGCCAGCTCTTGTGCACATTTGAGCATGTAATGTGCAAATTTGAGCAAATCACCTCCCCATGTGCAAAAACTTTTTCAAATATCAAGACAATTTTATTTGTATGTTTTTTATGATTTTTATTTTCTTTTTTATTTTAAATTAATTGTATTTGAATGATGTGTAAAAAATACACATTTCACCATTGAAGCAAAATACAAACAAATTAGATGTATTTTTACACATCGTGTGCAAATGTGTACGTTATAGAGAAGTCTAAGTATCATGCATACATATATAATACTTGAGCTCAAATTTTTTTTTTCTTTCAAAACTATAACTTTTTATTATATTTTCTTTTTTTATTATTGTTATGGTACACAGAGTACACTGTGTTCCTTCCCTCAATAATCAATACGTAGTATTTAAAACCCCAACCCAAGCATCCTTTCCCCAAGCAATCCCACTTCCACATTCTTCCCCCTCTCCTCCACGCGGTAAAACCAAAAAAAAATCATGCCGTCGCCGGCGAACAGTCCACCGGAGAGATTCCCTCCGATCAGCAAATGCCGGCCAGAGGGCAAAAGCTACAATTCCGTAGCCGCCGACCTCGACGGCACGCTCCTCATCTCCAACAGCTCCTTCCCGTACTTCATGCTGGTCGCCGTGGAGGCCGGCAGCTTCCTCCGCGGCTTCATCCTCCTCCTCTCCCTCCCGTTCATCATCGTCTCCTACCTCTTCGTCTCCGAGGCCCTCGCCATCAAGACGATGATCTTCATCTCCTTCGCAGGGCTCCGCGTCCGCGACATCGAGCTAGCCGCGCGCGGCGTTCTGCCCCGGTTCTACGCGCGTGATGTCCGCAAGGAGAGCTGGGAGGTGTTCGACCGCTGCCAGGGGCGGCGCGTGGTCGTCACCGCCAACCCTACAGTGATGGTGGAGCCGTTCATTAAGGATTTCCTCGGAGGGGATAAGGTGTTGGGGACCGAGATCGAGGTGAATCCGAAGACGAAGCGCGCCACCGGGTTCGTGAAGAAGCCCGGGGTTTTGGTCTCCGGCAGGAAGAAGGAGGCGGTCTTGGCTGAGTTCGGCGACGAGTTGCCAGAAATCGGCCTCGGCGATCGGAAGTCCGATCACGACTTCATGGCTCTCTGCAAGGTGCGTTTAATCCCTCTATAGTCTATACTTCAATGGAACTAACGATTAATTAATAATGTTGTGTCAAATACTTGCATTTTCAATCAATACATGCATTAATTAACAAATTAATTGTTTGTTTCTAAAAAATTAAATTTTCTAAAGAGAAGGGATGATGGAAATGTGATGAGAAAAAATCAATTTGATAAAAAGTAATAAATTTTGTATGAAAAATGGAAGAATGTGGTTAATTAATAGGAAAAATAGCGACCAGTTAATCTTAATTTAAATATGAAATGGATTCATGAAAATAAATCATTATCTTTCTTTACTTACAAACAAACACAGGTTTAATGAATTAGTTTGAGATTTTCGATATTTACCACTTAAATATGAAATTAACAATTTCATTATTATCTCTTTATAATGCAACTACAAAGAATGAGATTATAATTAAATCGATCATATGCCTTAACTAAATATGATAATGTAATTTTTTTTTTTTAAAAAAAGTTTATGGACTAGAAGAAATATATTGTTAAATGTGATATTGAAAATATTTGGTATAACAAAGGATATATAAAATGAAAACAAATAATGAGTAACTTGTATATGTAAGAGGTGCAGGTTGGAAACGTACATAAGGAGTAAATACTAAAAAGGATGATGGAATCTTAATTACGTTGCTGTTTTATTTTTTAATATACATAATATGCCCGGCTACTTTATTTTTGCCATATAGTCTTTCTTTATTGGTATATGCAAGGATAACAATTATTCATTACATATAGGCAGGTAAAACATGCAGGTTAGACTATTTATACACGTTTTTTAATGAGGTAAAAATTATATAAAATATTATTTTTTAAAAATAATTCTATACTTATTAGTAAAATGTTGATATTTTATACTCCCTCCGTATCGCAAGGAGTACAAAAATAGGAACAAAAATATATTCTGGAACGAAAGGAGTACAAAAATAGGAACAAAAATATATGTTTTAGCTTCTTACAAAAGGTGTATAAATAGTAAAAGACATATATTCTGGAACGAAATATATATGCAACTGAAATGTCACGTCACATACAGTATCTCATTGATGGATTAATTAAGATAATTAAAGATCGAGGATTCATTTTGTGTTGGATGACATGACACCCAATTAACATAACATCTATTGGAGATAACAAAGAAGAGGCAAGAGAAGTAGGATGGGTTTGATGAAAGTAGTTGGGATAATACTCCATACGGAGTATATGGGGAGATTGGATCGACCAGCAAGTAAATGTGATGGTGAAAAATAGGTGAGAGTTAGTAAAAGCGACGTCGTGGGGTACAACTACAGTCTACAAGCCACGTGCTGCATTTATAGTAGTGATTAATTGACCCCAAATATCACCGTTGTAACTTGTTGCTTTGCCTTCATTTGCTAGCTAGTTCAACTACTTTTGACTGCTTTCCATTTAATGATGTTTCAACCCTTTTTATTAGCCCTATCCATCCACCCACCTTCATTTCTCTCTCTATTGTGGTTCACCAATACAAATTCAACAATAGTACCATTTATGGGGTATTAAAAAATTAACCCGATTAGAATAATTGAGAGATCAGATAAATCTATCATCTATGTAATAAACAAACGAGAACAAATAACATATAACAGATAAATCTATCATCTATGTAATAAACAAACGAGAACAAATAACATATAAGTTCTTATGTGTAAATCATATAGCAACTTATATGTTATTTCACTGTGTCTGTGCCTGTTCTTGTTGTAGGGTTTATTTCTTTTTATTTCATTGTGCTTGTTTCTTATTTATATTGTATTTTTAGACGATTCTCGCTTGACGACTCGTCAACCTCTCGAGAATCAAAATTGTTTGAATAAAATCATAATTCGATATTTTGTAACCTAGGAGGCGTATATGGTACACCGAGACAAATCCGCGAAGCCGGTACCACACGAGCGCCTCCGGTCACGGATAATCTTCCACGACGGGCGGCTAGTGCAGCGACCGGACCCTCTCAACGCGCTTGTGACCTTCCTATGGTTGCCCTTCGGGTTCGCCCTCTCGCTGGTGCGCGTTTACCTCAACATTCCCCTCCCGGAGCGCATCGTGCGCTACACCTACGCAATGCTGGGCATCAAGCTAGTGATCAAGGGTACCCCGCCGCCTCCCCCCTCCCCAGGGTCTCCGGGGAACCTGTACATCTGCAACCACCGCACCGCCCTCGACCCCATCATCATCGCCATCGCCCTTGGCCGCAAGGTCTCTTGCGTCACCTACAGCGTCTCCAAGCTGTCGCGGTTCCAGTCGCCCATCCCTGCCATCGCCCTCACTCGCGACCGCGCCGCGGATGCCGCCATGATCTCCTCCGTCCTCCAGAAGGGCGATTTGGTCATTTGCCCTGAGGGCACCACTTGCCGCGAGCCTTACCTCCTCAGGTGCCTACGTCATATATCTATATATTTCTCCTTTTTAAATTTCAATTAATTAATTAATTAATTAATGGGTACGGGGTGCAGGTTTAGCGCGTTGTTCGCGGAGCTGAGCGACAGGATAGTACCGGTGGCGATCAACTGCAGGCAGAACAGGTTCAACGGAACGACGGTGCGAGGGACCAAGTTCTGGGACGCCTACTTCTTCTTCATGAACCCTCGCCCCACCTACGAGGTGACCTTCCTCGAGAGGCTGCCGTCGGAGATGACCTGCAAGGCCGGCGGGAAGACGTCGATCGAGGTGGCCAACCACGTCCAGAAGGTGCTGTCGGGTGTGCTCGGCTTCGAGTGCACCCAGCTCACCCGGAAGGACAAGTACATGCTCCTCGGCGGCAACGACGGCATGGTTGAGTCCATTCATGCTTCCAAGAAGTCCTCTTAGACACACCTTCCAATCCATTATATACCACTCCTATTTCATTTTTAAGCGGTGCTTCTAATAAAGTACACTTCTTCTTTTTTCGGTCATTTGAATTGGTACTTAATTGTTATTGGAGGACCTAGTATGGTTAATTTCAAAAACTTTTGGTTATGTTGGTTACTCAATATCGAATATTTGAATTTGTGTAATTATTCAAATGGAGTTTATTTATCGCTAAAACAGTTGTTCCAAAATTTATGGCACCGAACTAGACTTGTCAAAGCACAACCCGATTCGGAAAACCAAATCTGTACCCCGGTAAATTCGTTAGGGCTCAGATTTTTTTTACCCGGTAATTTTTTTGACATGAACCCAATTTATCGGGTAATTGGGGGTTGCCTACTTAAGAGGTTGAGGTTGTTCGGGGTTAATTTCCGTCCATAATCCCACCCCGCCCATGAAGATTGTCTAGATTATTGGATCAACAATCCCCACATTGGACACCCATGCCCTTCTTCTTCATTCACCCTCTCGACAGACCTGGCGGGGAGCATGGCCATGGAAGTAGCACAGAGGGACAGAGGGAGATCTAGGCCTTCACCAAGGGAGCTCGAAGGGAGAGAGACGACAGAGGGAGATCTGGGGAGTCTTCTTCTTCTTGGCCATGGTAGCTCAAAGGGCGAGACCAGGAGATCTGGGCGAGAGACGGATGGAGAGCGGGGGCCGCCATGAGCTCGAAGTTGGCGCCATGGGAGCTCGAAGATGGAGGGTGCTTCCATGGGAGCTCGGGCCGGTCTTCTATGGCGGTCGGGAGAGTGAGGGAGAAGGCTGAGAGGTGAATAGGTGCGGCGCAGCGGGTTAAGCTCTCAACCAGGAGAAGGAGAAAGAGGAATGGGAGATTGAAGGGGAACGGGGCAATGTCGTCATTTCATAGTTAACCAAAAAATTAACCTTCTATCCACCAAACACCTGATTGAGTGTGTTCATAGAGCATTGATCGATGAGCTTTTAGAGTTATTGCATACTTGAGTGAGTGTAGTTAATCGAAATTCACAATCTACTTTCCCGATTTGGGGATGCTAGCAGAATCAATGACGAAGGGGTACAATTGTATAAAGCATGTCCTCATTGTTTGAATGATACCTCTGCAACGTTTGAGTTTGGGAGGATGGTATACGAAGGTCACCACATATGGCTCCCATGTGACCACCCTTGACGGTCCGCTGGTCATGCTTTTAATGGGAGGAGCGAATTTAGGCCAAGACCTCGTTCATCGTCTGGGGAGGAGATCCTATCGAGGACTGATAGGTATGAACAACAAACTGTCCTTCTTCTTTTTTTCTATTTCTATGTCTATTTGTGTTTACATATTTACCTTTCAACCACAACCAGATGCATGTTCCATACCCTTAGCTTGCACGAACAATTCAAGACTCCATTCAGTTTAAAGAATCGATTATGCTGGTATAACAAGTGCATGCTTTGGAGATTACCTTACTGCCCATATACGAGAGTGAGGTATTGCGTTGATGTCATGCACATTGAAAAGAATGTTTTGACAACATTATCGGGACTACTCTCTTGATTGAAGGAAAGTCAAAAATGGTGCCCAAGCTCGTGTCGCTTTAAAATGGAGAGGGGTTCGGACCTCACAACATTATATGAGAGTGAGGTATTGCGGTGAGGAAGGAGGATCTTCCAAAGGTGTTCGAATGGTTTGCTGTTGTCAAATACCTACATGGTTATGCTGGGAGTTTGAAACATAAGGTTGATGTTGGGGAAAAGGGCTTTATGGATTAAAGACGCACGATTGCCACGTTATACTGCAATGCTTTCTTCCAATTGTCATTCATGCATATATACTTACCAGTTCACGTTGGCAATCCTTTGATTGCCCTATGTAGATGATTTTAGAAATTATGTGCAAGAAAGGTGAGAAAAGAGATGTTCAACGGATGGAGGATGAGATAGTCGATATTTTGTGCCACCTCGAGATGATTTACCCTCAACACTTTTTCACAATTATGGTTCATCTTATGGTTCACCTATCCCGACCCAATGTTGCTGATTGGACCAATGTATTACACGTGGATGTATCCAATCAATAGGTATGGAAGTTATTTGATATTTTGCAAGTTCATTCCTTACTAAATTAAAATTTACCAAATTCATTTCTATCTCGGCCAACTTGGTGCATATAAAAAAATGTTGCCAACTCCAAATACCCTGAAGGATCCATAACTGAGCGTTATATTTGTGAAGAGGCGGTTACGTACTGTAATTTGTACTTGGAGGATTGAGAAGGTCCCGACAATACACCTACCCCCATCTCCTGCCATTTATGATATTTCTGTTGTCTCGAAGCTCGTTCGTCCTCAAGGTTATATTCCTTGTGCAAGGTTAACTCATATAGAGATTACGGAGGCGCGTTGGCAAGTTTTGCTTGAATGCAACGAAGTTTCACACTACTTGGGCGAACATAAGAAACTATGGCAATAACATTTCCCAGATTCCACTAAAGATGCACGTAAAATTCATTTCCATCTTTACTTCCTTGATTGGGTAAGCATGGGATAAAATATTGTTATCCTATAGAGTATTGTCCTTCCACTAATGTTCTTTCCACTATAGGTTTCTACATTGGAAAGAGACGGAGATCCATACCTTAAGATGGAGGTTCTATCTTTGGCTAGAAAACCAGTTTCACATGGGATTTACACATCTTGTTATGTGAACGCACTACTAGAATTTTGTTATTTAACATCATCGATAAAACAAAACACGTGATGTTAAATAACTTCTTAACATCATTTTTTAAATATGAGATGTCAAAAACAAAATAGACACCATCATATTTTTTTTTGTAGAAAAAAAATTCAAAGGCGCGGAAATGAAATTTCAACTACTTTAAAATTGCCTGCTATAAAAAATTTGAAGACTGCTTATCTCTCCATTTTCAAATTTACTCCTCACTTTTCTCTCTCTCTCGCTTCGTCTCTCTCGTCTCGCTCGAGCCCACTGGAACCCTTTTCTTCTCTGGCATCTCTCTCCCTTTTCTAGTTTGCTTCCCTTCCAAAATCCTAACCACCCTCTTCTCACCAGAGATGTCGTCTATTCCGCCTGCTCTCTCTATCTCTCTCAAAATATACCACCGATGTCCCCACCGCAAAATCTACATCATTGCACTTGTGCTTGTTGGCCTCGTCCGACACCTTGCTGCCAACCTTCTCCTTCCTTCTCTGACTATGCAACTGTTGCATCACCTCCGAGGTAACGCATGTATCCTCCTTCCTCTCTACGGTTCGAAAATTTTGGACTCTAGGGTTTAGCGTCCCACCTCTTGATTTTTATATTCGATCAATTGATTGTTGACTGTCAATTGTCGGCTGAATTTAATTTTTGTTTTATCTATGGTTAGATTTAAGGTCTATAGATATTAAGGGATTCCTTCAATCACAACCTCCTGCAATGTTTTTATTTTATTTAAGATGATTGATTATGTTAAGTGTAACGACCCGAATATAAATATTCAGGTTACGTTTCGAAGGTTGGATATCTTCTTTCGGATCTTGCAATCCAGGTACGAGTCGAGGTTTCAAACCTCAAAAGATTAGTATTTGAAAGCAGGGATTTCGAACCCCAAAATAATCTAAGGGCCGTTGGGAACCCTTAACATGTCCCAAAGACTAAGTCGCTTAAATTCGTTTCAAGTAAATGCGCAAGCGGAAATTAGAGTACAACTTGTCACGGTGGGGCCGGGTCAAAACCAAAAACATGAGATCACGATTCCAAGAAATACTTAAGTCAAAGTTGGCAGAGTTAGTCTCTCAATCGTAAGCGCCCAAACAATTCTCCGTCATAGAAGCATAGATCAAGCATAATCTGCAAACAAACCTAAAAACAATATGCATGACAAGGGATCAGACTGAGGCTCATATGCATTCTGGGTCCCACAAGTAGGCATACACATACGCTATTCCTATAATAAAGATGCTTCTAATGTAGAACGTAACTTAAACACGTAAGTCATGCTTATCAGGATATAATATGCAGAAAGACAATAAATGGCCCAAAGAATGTCAAGTGGCATATCCCTCTCCTACCTCTGCCCCCTTTCCGTTAGGGCAGACACTGGCCAGTTCAGTGCTATAGCATATTTCTAGTAGTGTACGGGGTCAACTTCATCTCATGAAATAGAGATCGGAACTTACAAACCCAAAATTGCAGGGTTATAGTAGAGACGGAGAGTGCCAACTACTATGGTGTCCTTGAATTGGTGGTGGAAATGATATCTATCAACATGATGTTGGTTGTAGTGTTTAAGTGCAAGGGGTTTGACTCTGATCCTGGCAACATTGGTAGCATGCACGTATAAGTTCGACCACATGTTGTTTTCTATTGATACAAACAACAACTGGTACGATGATTCCCCATTCTATCTCGCAAGCACAACAAGACAAGTGTTTTACGTGGATGACCCGAAGGTGGGTGATGGGTGGAAAGTGGTGAATGTGATGACACATAGAAATGTTTACAAGCTCACCATGCTGGAAACACATGCAGATGGAGCATATTAAGAACTCGGCCCAATTTATACTGGAGATTTAATTTTGAAATCGCCGTCGACAGGCATCCATTCCAAAATGAATTAGAGAGTGAAGAAGAAGAAGAAGAAGAAGAAGAAGAAGAAGATGATGATGATGATGATGATGATGATGATGATGATGATGATGATGAGATGATGAAGATGAAGATGAAGACAAAGAAAAAGCATATCACTAGTTGTTTATAAATTGGACATGTATATTTCACTCGCATCATAAATTGGATATGAAGGAACAAAGAGATAATCTGCTAAAAAAAATAAGAGAACTAAACACACTGGTTGTTTGACGGAGGGAAAGTCGTTGATTCACCTCGCCAAAAATAAATACCAAACAAACAAACTAGTATAGTATGCAAGTAAGGGGTCGAACCCTAGAGAATCAAGTATTTCTAAATATTATGTATTTATCAATATAAAAAGATAAGATTTTTATGAATGAAAATAAAAGAAAATAATATTGACAAAAGCAAATAAAGGATAGAAGAAAAGCGTTTCCACCTACAAGTTCTCGACTTTGGTTGGTTTTATTGATCATCGAATCCTTTTCAAGCTATTATCTTTTCCTACGAATTCCTCCCGTCTTGGTTTAAATAGATAAAAAGTCCTACGAGTCCAATTAATCCCTTACACCTCAATGCAACCTTAACACGGTCAAGATTTAACAAAGAGATAGCAAATAGTCCCAAGAACTTGAGCATATAAATAACACCAATTAAACACGGTAAATCAATGTTTAAGATATATGTCAACTCCCTACATAATCATGCTTCAAACACGGAATCCACAATCTTATGCGTGCTACTACGGAAATAACACAAATACGAAAGTATTAAATCCTAGCATGAAATCAATATTATCAAGGTCGCGAATCAAGATAACATCAATAACATAATCAATATCACACAAAGAAGTTGAAAGAATTAAAGAGGAAAAATAACTTGAATTAAAAACTCACAAACCACCAACCAAGTCTCGAAAGTGTAGGCGTAAACTAGAAAATTAGCCAAACATGGCTTACCTAAGCTTTCTTCTCTTCAAATGTGATTTCTCTACTTGAATCCCTAATTAAACTAACCCTAGAACATCCTATTTATAAGCCTAATATCTTCCATAAAAGATAGAAATTTCCTAAACAAACTAGATAAAAGATAGAACTTTCCTAATTTAACTCAGCGTCGGATTCCGCTGGCAGCGAATGGCCTTGATTGAGCTCCTGTTGGATTTTCGCTACCACCTCGCTACTACACTCACTGTCAACGAACTCTCATGCCTTAGAATTTTTTCCATCCTCTTCGAGTCCTTCCTTCCGCTTCCGCGAGACACTGAACCCGCTGCCGCGAGACGCTCCTCCCGCTGCCGCGAGTCTTTCCTCCCGCTTCCGCGAGTAGCCGAGTCCTTTGTAGTCCTGGTGATTCTCGCTGGCAGCGACTTTTTTTCCGCGGAAGCGAATGGCTCGCTGCAGCGAGTCCAGTCGCTGGCAGCGGGTATCGCTTGCTCGCTCTTCCTCTTCGCTGGCTCCTCCTCTCGCAGGCTTGCTCCTCGCTTGCATGCTCGCTGGGTTTCCTGGTTCCACTCGCTGGCAGCGAGCAGCACTCGCTAGCAGCGAAATATGCCCAGAGACTTGATTCTTCATTGTTTTTCCCTCGTTCTTTCTTTCCTCCTTTCTTTCTCTTCTTAGCTTGATTTCTTGACTTTACTTGGACATGTTTAACATCTTTCCCTTGCTTTCCACCATGTCGGATCTACGATTCTGCACAATTCAAACGAAATAGTGTAGATTCCGAACTTTGCCACAAAAAGAGTTTAATCTAAATTAACACTAAAATATGCATATTCTACAATGTAAATGCAACTAAACTATCCTATAATGCCCATTAGAAATGTGCATTATCATTGTTCATAAATTAAATCTTTACCCTTTGAACCCGGAAACTTGTAAACAATTAAAATTTTCATATTAACACAATTAGCCTAGAAACTAGTGATTCTAACAAAAGAAACAACTGAACATAGTAGTCATAGGCTCATGTCTATCTTTTGCACATTATTTCATGCAATACTTAAGCAATTCTAAGCAGGAACATCTTGGGGATATTTTTGTATATGTCACTTTCTTATTTCGATTTTAGGCTATCTGCTTTTTGTTTTTCTTCTTGATAATTCATATTTTATATGGTCATTTATAGGTGGTCTTAGGTACATTAGAGAGTCGTACTGTGTGTTTAATAAGCTTATTCATATTCTTGGTCATTTGGTATTCAAAGTGCGGAATCTACGGTTTCTAGTGTTTATTTGTAGGTTATAAGATCCGGCCTCGAAAGGTAGAGAAAGAATGGAGCAAAATGGACAAAGAAGAGCTAAAGTACAAGAGCAGAAATAGAGAGAATGGAGAAATCTCATCTTTAAGGTTCTTAGAAGTTGGAATTAGCTTCTGAGGTCTTCATGAGAATCGTAGTGCTTGGAAAGAGTTTTCCAACGCATATTCATGTCTGTCAATCAGACAAAGGATGACTCCAGAAAGTGTGTTACAAATTTAGTCTGCCGAAGCTGTCAACATTGTAGGAACGGCGCCCGCTGCCTCGTCGGATCCGGATTTGCGGTACGCGGCCCAGTCCATCTTTATGGGAACTTTTATCTTCACTTATTCTAGGGTTTGGCCGATGAAAGGATGCGTATATTAGGTCGTTTTCAGTTATATTCATTAAGTTCTATCCCTCAGAAACTCATTACAATTAAGTTTAGGGATTCGAGGTTTGTTATGCTTGCCTAGAATTCTTGTGGTTTTGCCATGATTCAAGACTTGGTTGGTTGATTGTGAGACTTGATTTCTATATTATTCATGAGTTTATTTATCATCTTGTTCTTCATTGTTTATATTTGTGATTCTTTCTTTGACCGCGCATCTAATTAGAGTTCACATCTATGCTATGAATTCGTTGTTGGTTTCTCGATAGCAAATGAAGTCATTGATTTAGTGATATTTCTATGCCTTTGTAGTGGATGATAACAATTGATCTATGTTGTGTAGATTCGATTAGGGTTGAGTTCAGTATGCGCCTATCTGTCTTAATTGCATTGAATCAATGTGTCAATTGGTCTAAGTACTTGAGTTCTTAATGCTATTCTTTAGTGATATTGAATAAGGTGATTGTATCTCTGCGGATCCTTCAACTTTATTCAAGTCAACATAGGCTTAGGAATAATATTGCAATCATCTCAAGGATCAATAAATCAACCAATGTTGTGAATAATAGGCAAACCACACTCTTATCTTTTGTCTTCTCTTTGCTCCTATCCATATCTTTGTCTTAATTTATTTGTGTTGTCTTTCCTTATTCGTGTTCCTAGTCCTTTGTTAGTGTCATAATTGATAAACACATATTACATTAAAGTACTTGTTTCTCTGTGGGTTCGACCCCTTACTTATCCGCTATACTAGTTTACTAGTTAAGTTGTTAGTTTGGGTTATTACTTTTGGCGAGGTGAAACACACGACATTCCACCCCACCACTTCTGTCTTGTTAAAATGTGAATGGCAATAACAATAGCATTAGTACTGTTTTTTTAGATTAATTCTAAATGATTTTAGATTAATTTGTACTTCTGAATGTTGTTTTTTAGATCTTAGATTAACAATAATAGTACCTTGGTTCAGTTTTGATTATTGTGCGCATTGTGTTTGTGATTAGGAGAAGGGCCAACCAAGCATCGAACCGTTGTGACCACCAAGACTAATCATATTGTGAAAGCTTTAGGGAAGATCAAAGTTAGTTGGTTAGACTTCCACAACGACCCTACCAACTAGGGACATATACGACATGCTAGTGTGGGACATTAACACCATTATCAAGACCCATGTGCTCACACTTGTTTCAACTTTTGGTAAGCTCGAAGAGAAGCATAAGAACATTCTCTCATCCTATTTGCAGATTACCTTCTCAACCTTTTTTCATATATAGTTTTCCATAATTTTTTAGTATACTAGCATATGTTAACCATTGTTTTTTTTTTTATTTTGTAGAACAAGTATCACATACAACCTAACGATATACTTTTGATTGGGTACATCAAGGAAAAAGTAGCGTTTAGGTAACAGGATTAGAAGTACAGGTGTCTCAGATTTTTCAAGGAGAATGGGATGACTCTCCTGGATGAGTTCAAGCACTGTCTGGACTAGTGGAACTGGCTGCTGCATCATGAATTCCTGCCCGAAGCGAAAGTAGTAATGCTTCCTCTTAAAATTTGCTAATTGTTGTCTAAGTTTTTTAACTCTGATTGTATATAAATTCATTGAATGTTATATTCTCTAAGTTACATGACTATAAATGTTTTAAAATTATGTATAAGACTACATTTTATTACTTTAACTACCAATAAATGTTTTAAAATTACTATAAAGGTTTTTAAGTTACTTGAGTTTAGGTTATATGCATTTATCGAAGCATAAAAAAATTATGTTCCTGTTTCATAATTTACATCATTCTTATAATTTGGAGTGTGTTTAGATTACTGGCCTATAAAAGTAGCATTTGGATCTTGTACACCAACCTTTGTGTGACTATTCTTTACTATCCTTATTGTAAGAGTTATATAACTGTTCTTACTCTTGTCCATATCTTTAGCAGCAAGACGAATTAGATACAGGACTCTACAACCTGTTTTTGTATATACCCTTTTTGAGGGCAAAAAGCACCTCCATAAAATAAAAAAAGACGAGTTAAGGAGTTATCGGTTTCTCCTTAATTCAAAAGAAACTGTAAAATGAAAGTCAACTTTTGGAATTGTAGAGGCTTGGTGAAAAAAACTTTCTGGAATAATATCCATGTGTGGTGTCTAAATGATCATATTCAAATAATGACAGTAGCAAAAACAAAAAAAGGGGGGGGGGTGGGGGGGGAATC
The DNA here is from genome assembly GCA_963922045.1 of Persicaria maculosa. Taxonomy (NCBI): domain Eukaryota; kingdom Viridiplantae; phylum Streptophyta; class Magnoliopsida; order Caryophyllales; family Polygonaceae; genus Persicaria; species Persicaria maculosa. Next base: position 55,742,578 of record OY998258.1, on the reverse strand, counting down.
TCTGAAGAAAAACAATGGAAGATTGCGTGCTTTGACAATGCAGTTTGGTCGCCAACTATTGGCAGATTAGGTGGAATAGGGGTTTTGTGGAAATCCTACCAGATGACACATGAATTAATTAGTTACAGTTGAAATCCACCTTCCCGGGATCATTGCGATCAAATACATGAATTTAAATGATAACTTCTCCTTCATGATCTGATTTGTTTATGCTTGATATTGCATGATTTGTAAATGCATTTTAGGTAGTTCTTAAGTAGTTTAGGTTGTATTTAGACATGTTTTTAGCATAAAGTGCATTCATTGTCTCTTAAGTTGCAAAGTTCAGAATCTACACGTTGTATGCCTATTTATGCAGATTCTTAGAACCAAACATAAAGAGAGGAGCGAAGCTAAACTCTGGAGCTATGGAAGCCTAAGAAGAGTCAAGGATGAAGATAAGAGAAGACGTGGAAGAAGTTAAGACATGAAGAAGTGAAGGAAGAAGAGTTCTGTAGAGGCGGCGCCCGCGGCCTACTAGCGGTGCCCACCGACCCTGTAGCATCCGCGGAAGTTCCCGAGGACCCGCGAAAGTTCCTCAGCCATTTCACAACAACCATCTCACACCACAGCACCTTTCTCATCTCTATTTCCTTTCATCATTTTTAGCTTTTCGGTAAGCCATGCTCGGCTAAACCTTTTCTATAGTTTTGCTTATAATCAATGTATTGGTTTAGGACATGTGAGGGTTGTTTATACACTATTCTATAGTTAATATATGGTTTATACATATTTGGTTATTCATTACTCTTGTTCTTCACATGTTTATGTTGTTTATTCATCTTAACTGGTCATTAGGATATAGAAACAGCGTGTTAGGGGTTATAGTTATTTCCACTATTGCGGGCCTTTTTCCTATAGAGTAGCCAACATATCTTGAGGAACATGTTGGAAATCATGCATATGCGAGAGTAATGACAAGTAATTAAGTGTTATTCTTAGCGGAAGCGATAACTGGGTTGACAACCAGGTGACACGTCAAAATATGCGGGAATTACATGAGTTACATGGTTAGATGATTAGGGACTTATTGCTTCTCAAACCATGTGCAAGAGTTTAGGGAGCTGAATATTGATATAATAGAAAGCCATACAACTTTATGCACAAACCGACACTAAGATAGCCAAGCATAACCAAAACAACTCGATGATCATGAAGTTACCAATGTTTGCGATTATATGTGAAGCTATATTCCCATCATTATTATCTCTTATTACAATCGTTGCTACTATTACTTTCATCTCTTACTTGCTATTGTTATGATTCTCTTGCTTACACACTACGCTTAGCAAAAGTCACATGCACTCTCTGTGGGATTGATCTTTACTTGCTGCTAATACTAGTTGGTTGAAGGTAGAGATATTACTATTTGAGTTGTTAGAACACATGACATTCTAGTCGCGCCAATGCTTCACCAAACCCGAGTAAACAAGAATCGATCCTTTTAGAATCAAATTACTGTTTTGATTCGAGATTTTCACCACCCTTGCATCATTATTGGAGACCTTAACAAGATTAGTTTCTTTGTAGATAAATTAGGACATGCGGCAACCGATCCATCTCGATTTAGACAACTCGGTTGTTTTAGAAATGATTGCTCATTAATTGATATCCCAGCTTTTGGAAAGCCTTTCACATGGCTTAAAAAGGGTGGACGAGCCTCGTAATATCAAAGAAAAGCCGGATAGGGTGCTTGCCCAACACCAAATCTTACAACAATTTACATCGCTGAGTACAATGAATTTTGTGTTTTTGTCATTCAATCATTGTTCTATTTCGATCGATCTATGTAACCAAACCACTTACAAAGCTCCACCTTTCAAATTTGAAAATATTTGGACAAAACAAAAAGACTTTAGGAACATTGTCAAACAGACATGGAGAGCATCGTGCCCGACTTCAGCAATGTTCCAATTGATGTTTTAAAACTAAGTTGTTAAAGAAAAAGTAAATTAAGGATTGGAATATATAAAACCACATTTGGCAATATTTTCAGGCAACTCTAAGAGGTTGTAAATCAACTGCTTCAAATTCAATCTAGTAATTTAGTTCTAGGAATTATTGGTAATGAAAATGCTCATATAGAATCGAACTTAATAATTAATACAAAAAAGGAAGAGCTTCTTCTCTTTCAAAAAAAATTATTGGAATCAAAGATCTAAACAAAACATATCAAACTCATCATAGATACAAATTCTTCCTATTTCCACATACAAGGTGGCAACAGGCAGAAGAAATCGAAAAATCATTTGCTCTATAACCACACCTGAAGATACCTGACGGAGCATTTCCGCGTCATTAATTTCCTCTAAAAATAATCCATAACTCAAATACTGGTATAGCATACAAGTAAGGATATCGATCCCACAGAGAGCATGAGATTTGTGCGTTCTCTTGCTAACAATCATAATAGAGATGAGAGAGAAGAGAATAAGCAAAGACAAATATTTTACAGTAGAGGAGAAAGCTAAAAGCAATCAAAGTAGCAAGTAGAGCAATAGAGAATAGAGATAGATAAATAAGTAGATAGTTACACCCTCTCATCGCAACATGGTTGGTTCCTCGATCATCGGGCTTCTTCTATTTGTGATTATTCCGATTTCGGTTTGTATAGATGTCGAGGCTTCCTACACTATCACTCTAACATCTCTTACACTTTAGCATGGGGAAAAGGGGGGGAGTAGAATAAAGTCTCAAAATGCAACGACATCAAGATTGGATACTCTCGTCTCGTCGACTTTGTCAACTGGGTTGTCAGTCAAGCCATCGCTTCAACTAAAAGTAACTGCTTATTATGTCAATTCATGCAATTAAGGTGTCAATCTCCGTACACGCCTCCTATGTTCCTTATTCACTGCCTTGGTGCCTGATGTCCCTCATAGCGAGCTCCCAACGGATGCTGGATCCGAGCTCCCTTTGTCTTGTTTTCTTCTCCATTCCTTCATTTCTTCTCTCTTCTTCTTTGATTTTTCCTTCTTCAATTGATCTTATCTCATCAGACTTCCTTGATTTGCCTTGCCACCATGTTGGATCCACGAATCTAGATAAATCAATTAAAATAGTGTAGATTCCAATTTCTTTCACAAAAGTGCGAAGTACTAAATTAACTAGAAAGATGGCTATATTGTATGTACAAATTTGCCTAAAACTATCTTATTATGCCTACTAAACTATGCATTATCAAATAACCCTACACTTGACCTTTTACTTGTCCTCAAGTAATGAAAAAAAAAAGATAAAATCAATCACCCACAAATAAGATCTTCATGCCGTAATCTCATCAAAAGTAACATCAAGTAGTAGAAGTCATGAATAAGAGAACAAACATTCTAGCAGGTATACGAACGATCCAAAAGTTAATGCAAATTTAGTTCAACCTCACCGGGCTAACATGTTTTCTCTCTTTCTCTCAATGTGTTTAGGTTTATCAACTAACGTTTAACTCAATCCAATATGCAAAAAGCTTCACAAATATTGACACTTATATCCCTAATTTCTCCACTAGGACCCCTATTTACACGATCTTTTTTTCGCCAAATACATATTCGCGCATCCACAATGCGCGATCACGCTTTTTTTAAAAAAAATCAGCCGTGCGGGGTGAAGCATGGATTCAACCTCTCCGATTACATATCTCCCCTTCTCCCATCGTAAGACGAAGTTCCCCCTTTAAAAATACCGGTTTAGTGGGATCTAGGTGGAACTAGTGGGGTCTTTTATGGTCAACACGGACTTACCTGACCCACGTGACCTATGGTCAAGTGGCCCAATCTGTGCCGTGGAAACGCGGGCCAGGCATGTCCCATGAATTCCTACTGGAGGAACTGTACCCTAGACCTGTTGAGACCAAGAAACATGTAAAGACCGAATATATTTTATATATTATATTATTATTATTTTAATTAAATATATTAATATTTTATTCAATTTGTAAAAGTGGGAGAAAACTCGTCCTCGAGCACAAGTTTCGATTTTAAAATCCTTCCGGCATCATTTGAAAATTTTGGGATTTTAGCGGATTCTAATTCCGCTTTCAAGCTCCGAGTGTTGATAAATTTTATTTAATTCCAGAAATGATTTAAAATTCGAATTAAAATTTCTAGTGTCGGGATTTCGGTTCAGTGAGCAGGATTGGGATGGAGTGTCGGGATTTCAAATTGGTGTTATAGGGGACCATTCCTCAAATTATATTTCTTTTCCTTTTTTCTTTATTCTCTCTCTTAGAAACCGTTTAGATGATTATCACACTCAACTATATCTCTACTTCTCTCTCTCTCTCCCTCCTTCGATCCTTCCAATTTCCAAAAGCCCCTTCTCCTATGTTTTCGCCGCTCTTATATAGTGACTTGGTTGAACGGACACGTCCATGACATGTCTGGAGGGCCATGCCACGTGACAGGTTTACAAAACTCGTGGGTGGTGGGCATGTATGACATGGGGCGGTCATGAAGTGCCTTCCTTGACCATTCGCGGATGAATTGGAGAGGGTTATTTTCGTCCGCCAACATCTCCCTTAATTATTTTCCTGGTTACACCGTTTGATTTTTCTTTGTTAAAAGACTTCCAAGTGACGCATCGAATTCAACCAGTGTTTTTTTTTAGGCTTCATCAACAAGATTCCATATCTCTCCTTCTCTGATTCCATATCTCCCATTCAATTCAAATCTCAAATTGAGCAAGCGTAGCTTGGAGTGAGAGTGTAGCGAGGGTAAGGTAAGGAAAGTGGCCGCCAGAGAGTTGTGGCGAAAACCGGCTTATTAAGCGCAGCTAAGCTAATATGCGCCGGAGAAAGCCAGGTGCCGTAGGTAAGCTCTATTCGGTCCGGAGCATTGATTCCCCATAACGAATAGGCTAGCTCTATCTCTGACTCTTCATTTCTTTACCTGTGCTCGAGAAGGTCCCTCAGTTCCTCGGCCTCGAAGTGCATTTAGTTTTCTTACATGAAACTCGGGATATTTCCCACTCCATAGCATGGCACCTTTCGCTCATCCATTCTGCCCGCTCGTCCAGACGCGGCGCCCTTTCTCATTATCATCGCACTCCCGACATGATTGGAATTCCGACGACGGTGAGATAAGGCGGTGAAAACAAGTTGATATAGCAGATGTTCGACAAAGACGAGATGGAGAAACTGATAAGCGAAAGCAAAAGAAACCCAAAGCAAGAACACAACGATTTTACGAGGTTCGGTCAAATGACCTACGTCCTCGGGGCCTCCAGATCGGACCCTAAATCCACTAACTCAAATGTTCACATGCTTACAGAGTAACACAAACAAAGATAAACATGAAGAACATGCAAACACAAGAAACCACAAAAGACTGAAGAAGAAACGAGAGGAAGACGAAGAAGATCTTCGTCGAAGGTAGATCTGCAGAGGAACAACAGATCGGCCACCAAGACAAGCACCAGAGACGACCACCGGAACCAGGAAGAAGCGATGCTCCCAGAGAGGGATGCGGCGGCGCTAGGGTTTCCTGGCGCTCTCTCTTTCTCTCTCTCTCTTTCTCTTGGTCTTGCCAGATGGAGCTTCAACAGTGACGAGCGAGTAGGAGGTAAGGAGTATGTATAGGAGAGCTCACAGGGGAACCCTAGCTCAAACGCTGCGTTCCACTTAAGCTGAAGGAAGGGAACCAAGCTCAGCTATCTCAAAGGAGTAGTGGGCCGGTTGGGCTCAACAGATTTGGGCGGCCCAGCTCGGTTTGGCAGCTCCAAGAGCTAACACCCAAACACCAAGCTTAGCCTAAGCCCAATTCCACATTTCTATCATAGCCCATATACATATATACATCCAATACACATTATTACATGTAACAAATAATGTACAAAACCTACAAGCTTAATGAAATAACTCTACAATATGCCCATGTATTTCTTTAAGCCGCATATCATGGATCTACAGCGAGTTAGAGCTTCACAGCCAACTGGATTTAAGGGGAACCGATCCTTCTCAAGCCCATCATACCTTGTGACACCAGCTAAGTGGGATCCTCCACATGGAGGAAGTTCCTGCAGAACATAAACTTGTCAGCTGTAACAATTTTAGTCTCAAAATCTGCAAGGTTTTTATCACCACTTATTTTAACAACTTTAATAACATTTTTATCAACATTTTCTCTTATAAAATGGTATCTCACATCTATATGCTTTGTTCTTTCATGATACATAGGGTCACGACGAAGATATAAAGCAGATTGATAATCAATGTTAATAGTTGAAGTCCAATGTTTTCCAGAAATCTCCCTGTATAGGCCCTGTAGCCATATTGCTCCCTTTGCAGCTTCTGTTGCTGCTATATATTCTGCCTCAATTGATGAGAGATCAACAATAGAAGAGGGTGCCAGTTGCAGCTTCAGTAGCCTTCACAGTGTTATCAGGCTGAGTTGCAGGGGTTAGCTTAGACTTGAAGTAGTATTCAGTCTCTTTAAACACAACATTCATGCTCACAATGACTTTATATGCATCAGGTTGAATCAATAAGATTTTATACCCTTTAACTCCCTCAGGATACCCCAAGAAAACACCCTTTTCAGATCTAGCATTTAGTTTTCCATCAGACTTATGAGAAAACACAGTGCACCCAAAAGGTCTCAAGTAGCTCAAGTTAGGTTTTCTTTTAGGGTGAATTCCTTTTTTAGTCCCTAACCTTTCTTACTTGTTTCATTTTGGTCCCTAAACTTTCAAACGTTTTAAAATGGTCCCTAACCTTACCTTTTTGTTCAATATTAGTCCCTCCGTTAATAAGGCCTTAACCATCCGTTAAAGTTGATGACATGGCATGGGGGTGGAAAAGTTAAAACTATTATATTACTTTGTTAAAAAAAATCAAAACAACTTTTACAGGCTAAAGGTTCATATATCAGATGAATCAAATTGAAAGAGGGGAAAATTTAGGGTTTTTGAGAGAAGCACGTTTGGATGGAAAAATGAAGGGAATTTGTCGATTTCATCCTAATATCCAGCCTAGAGGTCACAAATATCCTCATTTTCTTCGAATTTTTGCACTAAAACAGTGCTCAAAATTCACCCTTTTCAAATTTCAAGCAAATTGCTCATTTGTGATGTATCTCGAAAGGTATGTGCAAATCTCTTCAATTCTATACACTTATTGTTTGAAAAGCTTGTAATTGACAAAAAAAATTACCAGGTTCTATATATTTGCTTGATTGTATGTGTTCTAGAAAATAGAAGGTTTAAAATCCTTTTCATCGAGATGCATAGGAGGGATTCAGGGAACTTGCGATTTCTAGTCCATCCTCTGTTATTTTGGGGACTATCATGTAAAAGTAATTGTGGAAGAAATGCAAGGGTGAAAACATCTTGGACAGTTGGACTGACTGAATACATGAGCTGCAAGGCTGAAAAAAATCCAAGATTTATGCTTATTGTTGGTTCAGAATGACTGGAACTATGAATTTTTCGATTGGTACGATCCTCCCATGAATCTTGGGTTGCAAGAGATGCAAGTGGACCTGAATGATGCAAAGAGAATGAGCTGAACTTTTGGTTTATGTATTGGTTCTTATTTTCTCTTGTACATGGTGTTTAGCCTTTCTTAAAAGGGTGACCTGATGTTATAGTAATGTTCGGATATGTATGTTATGGTAGCATGATGTATTTTAGGGTGATAATGTTCAAACTATGGATGTAATCAGATTTTGGTATGCAATAAAAATTTTCACTTGGAATTTATTGCACTAAACTTTAGTACAAGCTGATTTTTTTTAAGCTTCGACAAAATTCAGCTCAAAATTGTAACTAGTTCGAAGGTTAAACTATATGTTGCTCTTATAGTTGAATTCAGCTCTCATGCTGATTTTTTGGTATATATTTTTTAGCTAAAATTCAGCTGTCATGTGCAGATTTTTTTAGCTGATTTTTTAGAATGTTGAATTCAGCTCATATGTGCTGATTTTTTTGAAATGCTGAATTTAGCTCACAGTTTTGACAAAAGCTTACACTTGAAGGTGAATACAAGAGCTGCATTTTCTAATTTCTGGCAAAATCTCAAAGTTTTACAAATGACAACACCATCTTCTTGTAAGCAATAAAAAAAGGTGACTAATCATAAGCAAAATACATGTTACTGCTAGTATCTAGAAATGATATTTATGTTCCATCTTTCCAAAAGCCAAAAGTTGCAGCATGGCAAAATAGATGACAGCTCCCGTGCTTGTATCAGCTACACACCAGTCCTCCTCTTCCCCTTCCTCTTCCTCTTCCTCTTGAAGAAACCGTAGGAAGAATTACACTCTGACTGGTACCCTATTCAAATTACCAAACACATTTACGAAAAGTAAATATTTAAAAAAGTTTAAAACCAAAGTCACTTACATCTGGCATCCATCTTGTTATAGTCTCCGTACTCACTTGTGTTGCCCTTTGTTGTGGCATAGATGTCGAAGCTCTACCAGACCTTGATGCATGAGTAGGATCCTGATGTGGTTTTGGTGGATTTTTACAGGACTTCTTATTGTGTCCACTTCCACCACAATTTGAACAGTGCATTTTCATTCCATACCTTTTCATCTTCCCTGTGGAATGAGATTCATCAGCCTCTTTTCTTTGTTTTTTCTTGGGTCTTCTGGGCTTAGGTGGAGTTATAGTTGGGGGTTAGATTGGATTATGGTGCATCTCATCCCACTGATCCATGCTTTTTGTAGGGTTAATGATGTTTTCATAAACACTCCTGCATGTTTGTGTACTATAGCAACTATCCACAAAGTCCTCAACAATATTGCCATTAGATGCAAGTTTAGAACAAGCATGAATGCAAGGAATGCCAGAGAGTTGCCATTTTCTACATGAACATGTTCTACCCACCACATCCACAACAAACTGACCCACAGGGCTGTTTACTTAGAATTGTGCACCTCCAGAAGGCACTGGCCAACAACATCTTGATTCATCTTTGATTTTATCCAACTTCTTTTTAACTTTTGGGCAAATAAGACCACTCCAAGACATCATTTTTTCCCTCTTATTGGCTATCCTGACCATCAACTTTGTTCTAATAATTTCCAACATTGTCAAGATAGGCTTGTCTCGTGCATCTAGAATGAACTTATTAAAACACTGACAAATTATTCAACAAAATATCACACTTACTATCTTCTCTGAAGTGTGACCTCGACCAACTTTCTGCTGGGATAGCATCCATCCATGCCCAAGCATCATTATTTAGTGATTTCAGCTTCTCCATGTGCTTTCGGAAATCAGCCATGTAAGTACTCCTTGCAGCTGCCCAAATAGTATCTTTCAAGGCCTCACCAGAATGGTGTTTTTTGAAATTTGCAATGAGGTGCCTAACACAAAACCTGTGTTCTGCGTTCGGAAATAAACCTTGTACTGCTTGAAGTAACCCCTAAAATAAAGAATTAAAAAGGATATCAAATACTTTGCTCTTCTAAAAAGAACATATAAAACATAATTTATAATGAATAACATTACCTTTTGCATATCAGACATAAAAGTCCATTTGTGACTATTCCCTATGCCTAGCTCTTCACCAACAAGCTGTAGAAACCATTGCGATGAATCTTTACATTCCACTTCAACAATTGCATACGCAATCGGCCAAATGCAATCATTAGGATCAATGCCCACAGCTGCTAGGAGTTGCCCTCCATATGTTCCTTTGAGAAAACACCCATCGATGCTTATAATTGATCGACATCCAGCTTTAAATCCATTTTTACAGCCAGCTATACTTGCAAACATTCTCTGGAACACCAAATTATTTAAAGACAAAATCACTTCAGATCCATTGTTTGTCTTCCGTAGCTCCCCCCCGTAATCCGCAAGTTTCAAGTATTGTTGTTTCTCATCTCCTTTCAACCTCTTCAAAGCTTCCTTCTTAGCTCTCCATGCCTTTCCTCTTGTCACTGTGATGTTGAAATCAGCCCTAATATATTGCATTAAGGCATCTATTGGAATCTCTGGATTGAATCTTATAGTTTCAAGATATTCTTCAACAATCCATCCATATTTAGCTTGTTTGTTAGTGAAGTCCTTGCTGCAATTATGTTCTCCAATATATGTCTTCACTTGTGCCCTTCCTCCATCATGTGATGATGTGGCATACAAAACCCACGGACATCCCTCTTTGCATTTAGCTCGAACTCTTTTTAGATCGTTTTTCACTATCTTCACTGCACATCTATTCTTAATAGCATACCTTCTAATCGCTTTCTTCAATATCATCAATGATCCAAATAACATGCCCTATAAAAATCAGAGATATCAAATAGATGTTACAAGTGATGCTTATTGAGAGGATTAAACTAAATCACATTATAAGATGTAGTTACCTTCCTAAATATTGGGTTACTCATATAAGTGTTTGGATTAAATCTTGGGTATCTTTCCTCCCCATTTTCACTATTTTCATCCAAGCTATGGAACACATCAGAGTCTTCATATTTTGTATCTACTTCAACAGGATAGCCCATCACCTGAAGTTGTTGTTCTTTCTCAATCACAGGTTCTCTCTCAGTTGGCCTCTTGTTTGGCACTTGTAAATTCTTCCATATAATGCTTACATCAACCTTAAGCTTAAGTTCTCCATCATCTGCTATGTCATTATCAAGATCATCTAATTCAACATTGCAACTTGAAACATCATCATCTGACCCCCCTTCATTTCAGCTAGAAATATTTGACAATATTTCTTCATGTACAACATTCCCAACCAAATCACACTGTTTACCATGTTGGTCTGCAAACAAACAGAGTAAATAATGACAGGAAGAAGACAAACACAAGTGGACATACCATTAATTTATATAAAAAAATATACTTTAAATTGATCACAACCAACCAAAAAAAAACAAGTGGTGCTGAAAGTTTTCACACTTTGCAGTACAAGCCTTAGCCCCAACTAGAAAATAATCACAAAGTATAAACACTTATGCTACACTTACCGTACTTGGTTGCATCACCCAATGGGTCTCTTTCGAACGAATTCTCCATTTCTCCAAGAGCATGAACTTGCTTGAAACTTAAAGGGGGTTTTGAGTCTAGTTTTTAGGGCGGAAATTCGAAGAAAATGAGGAGATTTGTGACTTACGGGCTAGATTTAGAGACGAAATCAAGTCAAAATTTCTTCAGTTTTCCCTCCATGTTTCTCCCAGGAACCCTAAAATTTTCTGTCCTTTTTCCGCTCCATCTTTCAATCGGGTTTGTAGAGATTGTTTTGATTTTGATTTTTTAATTTTGGTTTTGCCTTTTAATTTCTAATTAGGTGATAATGTAATAGTTATAATTCCCCCATGCCACGTCATCAACTTTAACGGATGGTTAACGCCTTATTAACGGAGGGACTAATATTGAACAAAAAGGTAAGGTTAGGGACCATTTTAAAATGTTTGAAAGTTTAAGGACCAAAATGAAACGAGTAAGAAAGGTTAGGGACTAAAAAAGGAATTCACCCTTTTCTTTTATGCAACAGTTCATAAGGGTTTTTATAGCCAACAGCAGAGGATGGAGATCTATTAATCAAATGAGCAGCAGTCATAATAGCATCACCCCAAACAGAATGTTTTAGGGGTGGGCACGGGACGGGACGGGACGGGATTGAGCCGGGACGGGACTCGTCCCGCGAAATTTTTACGGAACGGGATCGGGACGGGATTGACACTTTTTTTTGGGACGGGATGGTGTTTGGACGGGACGGGACGGGCCTTGTCCCGCAAATAAAATTAATAAAATATTATATAAATTTGCAAAGTGAAAATTGCTTTCATAATTCATTAATTTGTATAATATGGTGAATACGGTATTCTTCTCAACTATATTATTCAATAATAATAATATTATTATTATTAATACTAATATTATAATACTATTATTAATTCATACAATGATGGTATAATTAATTATAATGTTCAACATATTTGGCTACATTATCTTACTAGATCGGAACGGAAAGGGATTGAGACGAGATTCACCAGATATTGTCTCATTATCGATTGATAGTTGGGAAGAATACCGTATTTAGCTATTTGCCTCTTGTAGCTCTAAATGGGTATAATAATAATTTGCTCAAAAAAAGGTATAATAATAATAATAATAATAATAATAATAATAATAATATTATTATTATTATTATTATTATTATTACTTATTTTTGTTGTTATTATTATAAAATAATTATACTTTACAAGAAAAAAATATAATATGATTTAATAATAATATAATAATATAATAATAATAATAATTTTATTATAAAGTAATATTATTATTAATTTATATTATAATATTATTTAATAATATTATTATAATCAATTATTATTATAAATTGAAAATTATTATTTTAATTATAAATAATATTATTATTATAAACAAATATTATTATTATTATAAATGGAAGATTATGATTATAATTATAATTATAATATCTCCTCAAAATAATAATACTAATAATATATTATTATTATTCTATAATATTATAATATAATAATAATAATAATAATAATAATTATTATTATTATTATTATTATTATTATAATATGCGGGACGAGACGGGATTTGCGGGATCCCACCGGGATCGTCCCGCGTTTCGTCCCGCATAATTTTTGCGGGACGGGATCGGGACGGGATTCGCTATTTTGTCCTAAATCCCACCGGGATCGGGACGGGATCGGGACGGGACCGGGACATGATCGGGATGGGATCGAGATTTGCGGGATTTGTGCCCACCCCTAGAATGTTTAATGCCAGAAGAAATAAGCATGCATCTAGTTTTTTCAAGAAGAGTTTTATTCATCCTCTCAGCAATGCCATTTTGCTGGGGAGTATCAGGAACAGTCAAGTGTCTCTTAATACCATGTTCTTTACAATATGCATCAAAGTCAGAGTTGCAAAATTCAAGCCCATTATCCGTTCTCAAACACTTAACCACATAGCCAAATTCTTTTTCAACACTGGTTTTCCAGTTCTTAAAGGTAATGAAAGCATCACTTTTAACCTTTAGCAAATAAATCCACACATATCTACTGAAATGATCAATAAGAGACATAAAGTACTTCATGCCAGTAAAAGAATCAACCTGGGTAGGGCCCCATAGATCAGAGTGAATATATTGTAAAGGATGCTCAGCAATGAAACTAGATTTATCAAACTTAGATCTAGTATGCTTACTAAGCAGGCAATCATCACACATATCCAATTCAGCATGTTTAAGCTTAAGAACATTAGTTTTATAAAGCTGTAACAGGCCAATGTTTCCAATATTTCCTAATCTTTTATGCCACAAAGCAGTTTCAGCATTAGACATAGAAACAGAAGCAACATAGGCATGATGGTTCAATGCAAACTTAGCAATAACATGGTAAAAACCTTTCTTTTTCACAGTTTGAATCATAACTTTTCCATTTTTAGAAACTCTTTTATTTCCCATATAAGTGTTAATATGACACCTCATATCATCAAACACACTTTCAGACAACAAATTTCTTCTCAAATCAGGCACATATCTAACATTCTGTATAATCCTAATCTGGTTGTCAAACATAAGCAAAGGCACAGAACCCACCCCTTCAATAGAAACAACATGATGATCACCCAACAACACATCCCCTTCATCAATTAAAGTAAGATGATCAAACCATTTCTTATCAGGTGTAGCATGCATAGTACAACCAGAATCAAGGATCCAGACATCATCACATGCAGAATCATTACAAATAGGCAACAATTCATGTTTAGAACAAGAACCAGCCTCAAACAATGCAGAAACTCCAGACTTTTCTTTCCTAGCCTCATCCTTCTTTTTCTTATAACAATCTTTTTCATAATGTCCAGTTTTATCACAGTAATAACACTTCACATTTTTCTTAGGATTGTTATCCTGCACATTCTCAGACACCTTTTCTTTACCTTTATTGTTATTAGAAGGAGGCTTGTCAGTTTTAGCATTGTCATCCTTTTTCTTAAAGTTCTTGTTCCTTTCTTTTCTAAAATTAGCCCTAGCCATTAAGGCCTCAGACTTAGCTTCCTATTTAGATTTAAACACCTTCATGACATCATTTTTTTGAGCAATAAACTCTATAATTTCCTTCTTATTCAAATCCTTACGACTGAATTGAATGACATCTTTAAAAGTATCAAACTGAGAAGGTAAAGAATTTAACAACAACACAGATTGATGCAAATCAGAAATATCATCACCACATCTAGTTAAATCCCGAGTCATGCCCAAGAACTTGTCAAGGTTATCATTCAGAGAAGCATGCACATCCATCTTGAAATTGAACAACTTACACATCAAATTAATTCGACTAGGAAGAGATTTTACCAGATATAGCCCCTCAAGGGCCTCCCACAACTCTTTGGCTGTTTTCTTGCTCATAACCTGTCGAGCAACCTCATCAGAAAGGCGTATCATGATTTCACTGTGTGCTATCAGGTCCAACTCCTTCTTTTTATCATCATCAACAGTACTTGGATATACTGCATTGATAGGCAACCAACATTTCTCTTTAATGAGAACATCTTTCATGCCACATTGCAAAGTTAGAGATCCCATCATAGGGCTTGATCCTAACAGAAGACTTAGCCATGGCAGATCCTGACAGTAAATGCAAGAAACAATTTAGCTTTTAGAATAACTAAGAAGACCTTAGCTAAAACAAGCAAAACAACTGCAGAGAATAACTCAGCACACAGAAGATCTCAGAAAGTTACTTAAGAGTTTACAGTTCTTCAAGAAACCCTAGATCCAAACAGTTAAGTCCAGATCTGAAAGTTTCGAGAACAAAAAAACTCGAGAATAACCAAGATCCGAAGATTCCAAACTCAAAAGAACAAACATCAAAGCTATATATGCAGGAACTCTAAAGCATGCAAGACACACAAGATTTCACACAAACAAGAACAGGATCTGATGTGTCGTACAGGGGGGAATGCCACCAGGCGATACACCCTATATAGGCCCACCCGCTTCCTGCGCCAATTTCCGCTCTCTGAGATCTATGAAGATTCAGAAAGTTTGGAAAGAGGACACTCAAGCTCTAGCATCAAAACACATGCTCTGATACCAATTTGATATAGCAGATGTTCGACAAAGACGAGATGGAGAAACAGATAAGCGGAAGCAAAAGAAACTCAAAGCAAGAACACATCGATTTTACGAAGTTCGGTCAAATGACCTACGTCCTCGGGGCCTCCAGATCGGACCCTAAATCCACTAACTCAAATGTTCACAGGCTTACAGAGTAACACAAACAAAGATAAACATGAAGAACATGCAAACACAAGAAACCTCAAAAGACTGAAGAAGAAACAAGAGGAAGACGAAGAAGATCTTCGTCGAAGGTAGATCTGCAGAGGAACAGTAGATCGACCACCAAGACAAGCACCGGAGACGACCACCAGAACCAGGAAGAAGCGACGTTCCCGGAGAGGGATGCGGCGGCGCTAGGGTTTCCTGGTGCTCTCTCTTTCTCTCTCTCTTTCTCTTGGTCTTACCAGACGAAGCTTCAAGTGACGAGCGAGTAGGAGGTAAGGAGTATATATAGGAGAGCTCACAAGGGAACCCTAGCTCAAACGATGCGTTCCACTTAAGCTGAAGGAAGGGAACCGAGCTCAGCTATCTCAAAGAAGTAGTGGGCCGGTTGGGCTCAACAGGTTTGGGCGGCCCAGCTCGGTTTGGCAGCTCCAAGAGCTAACACCCAAACACCAAGCTTAGCCTAAGCCCAATTCCACCTTTCTATCATAGCCCATATACATATATACATCCAATACACATTATTACATGTAACAAATAATGTACAAAACCTACAAGCTTAATGAAATAACTCTACACAAGTCCTCCATGAATTGGGATAGCCATTCAAGTTCTTCCTCCTCTACAAAGGAGAGACTTTTGAAAATTTGAACATCCATTCGAATTCTTCCTCCTCTTCCTGTCAAGTCCAAAAGTAAAAAAAACTTTTTATTATCGAGAGCAAGGAAAGGGCAAAAGTCATCTTCCATAGCAGCGGCCAATTAGGGTGGTTGAAGCGGTTGCGGGGTGGAAGAAACACAAAGTCTTTGTTGTTGCTCTCTTAGAGGTCCTCTTGTAATCACCAGCGATTTGCAGCTTAAGGACCTGGTAAAGAGAAACGGGAATTTGGAGATGATGTCAGCTAAGGGGAGAGTCGCGCATGCGTGATGCGCAGTTACAATTCCTCGTACTTGTGATATGCGGTCGAATTTTCCTAATTCCCGTGCAATTGACGAGATATTCACCGTCCAAGGACTGACGTGGTAATTTTCACCACCCACGTGGTAATTAAAAAAAAAGGAAGGGCTAACGTGGTAATTTTCACCACCCACGAGGCGGGGGGGTTACATGGCCGCATCTCACTGTACGCAACCTCCGATACCCCTTTTCCTTAACCATGGTTTACCAGGGTACCAGGGTTAGTTTTCCCCTTCAGCTAAAAGAAAAAAATTAATTAAAATCAAAAAAATAAAAATCAGGAACCAAGAGAAAGCGTCTAGGGTTTGACTGTGAGAGCGAGCGAGGAAGAGAGAGAGAGGACGCAAATTGGCGTGAAATTCAGAGTAAAAAAGCCCAAACAAGGCAGATTCCGACGAGTTCGGGACTGACCGGCCACTCAATTCCACCGAACCACCTCTTCTTCTCTCCGATCCGTCTCACAGATGGTTTTTCGGGCCCACAATTTAGCCCCCAAAAGATTCCCCGTCTTGCACAATCCAAACGTCTTTTTTGCAGCGAAATTGTCGGTTTTTGTACTCTTAGCAGTAAAAAGCAGGAGAGAGAAGCCAGCAATTTTCTATTTTCCGGCCTAATTTTTTGCGCAGCTGGGTGTTGGGAGGAATTGGGCATTTTCCGTTAAGCAAGGGTTTTTGTTCGATTTTGCTTTTGGGGATTGGATTTATGGGTCAATTCTGATAATCTCAGTGTCTTTGGTTGTTGGTTGTGGGCGTTAATTTTAAATGCAAGCTGGTGGTGGTGCACAGAAGGGGCTCGGCTCCGGAGGCCATGGACGCAGTCCAACGTCGGCATCTGGCTCTCCGTCGTCCTCGTCTTCGTCTGTTCCCCATTTGGGGTTTGATTTGATTCAGCAGCAACAAACCCAGCACCAACAGAAGCAGCTCCATCAACAACAACAGCAGCAGCAGCAGCAGCAGCTTGGGGCTAGACAGGTAAATTCTTGTGTAAATAAGCTGACCAATTTGGGCTTTTTTGTTCGCACATTATATTTGGTGAATTATTGAATTTGCTTGTTTGGTGGAAATGTGTTGAGCTGAATGCCTGTCTATAGGTGTTTTTAGGTGATAGGATTCATCTATATTAAGGCGATTTATTGACTTATCACTACTAGTTTAGTCTGATTAATCCAACTTTGGAGTTTTTGTTCATTGGTGTTGGTATTTAGTCAATGCGTTTACACCCTTAATTTTGGAAGATTAATGAGTGATTTTGAGCTTTGGTGTCCTTGACTTTGACTCCCTTGTGAAATCCTTTTATGCTGTTTTTTCCTTCAAAGTTCGGCCTGTACAGCTTTAAATGTTAGGCATTGTGCAATTCAGTTAGATTTCAATTGTGATTCTGCGAAGACGTATTATGAAAACACTCATCATACCCTTCATGGCTTCTTGGGATATTTGGTATATTAACTGCATGAATATCAAGGGGGAGTTCTTTGTTTGTTTCCAATATTGAATGAATTCAAAGCATTATAGTTTTGGGTAATGACATTGGGGTCTTTGTGAAGCATGTTGGGGTGAATGGGTGATTGACTGATTGGTGAGTTATACTCGATATGTTTTCAACATTCCTACACTTGATCCCCAAAGCTATTCAGATTCTCTTTATGAGTAATTTTCAACGTATTCCTTTTCCTAAAACAGTATTCAATGTATTCCCTGTTATGTGATTGTTACTGTCCTGTTAGTGGATTTAGTTGATTTGGTCAACTTTTGTCAGTGTTCTAATATTATATGTCCTCTGGAGAGAGCTAATATAGATTATGTGGAATCTTTGTTGGCAAATCTTCCTGATATCTATCTATACATTTCGTTTCTGTGGGTGTCCCATATCTTGGTCAAATATTTTCATGTTCTTGTCTCTTCTTGATGGTGCATATTCGATAGTAGAAAAATCCCTTGACCATCTTTGCTAAAATCTGTGTTATTTGTAAACTTAGCAGCTACATAGAGCCTTCTTACTTTTGAATTGTCTCTATTTCCTAATATTAGATTCTCTAGGCTCCTTTCATGCAGGCATTTCAACATCAAGTACTTAGAAAGCCGGAAGGAAATGAAGCCTTTTTAGCATTTCAAGCTGGAGGTCCGCAGGGACACATGGGTGGGGAGAATTTCGCTTCATCATCTGGTTCAGCTCAGCCATCTCAGCAACCCAAAATGTTCTTTGATTTGGCGCAGCAACAAGGTCATCCTCAGTTACGTGAAGATGGTCAAAGCAGGGGTCATGGTCCTGGGCAACAAGTTTTGAATCCAGTGCACCAAGCTTATCTGCAGTATGCTTTTCAGGCTGCACAACAGAAGGCAGCTTTGGGCATTCAGTCTCAGCAGCAACCGAAAATGGAAATGGCTCCTGGAAAGGAATATGATGGGAGATCATCCAGTCTAAAGATTCAGGATCCTATTTCAATGCAGGCAGCTGATCAGGCCCAGCCATCACTGTTGAAAAAAACACCTGAAACTAGTTTTCATGGCGAAAAGCAGATGACCCCTACTAACCCCACCTCTGGAAACATCATGAGGCCTATGCAAGGTTCCCAGGGTCAGGAAGGGGGTCATAACATCAACCAAAACCCTATGGCCATGGCAGCACAGCTGCAAGCTTGGGCACTTGAGCGCAACATTGACCTTTCTCAACCTGCCAATGCCAATTTGGTTGCACAGCTTATTCCTCTGATGCAGTCAAGAATGTTTATGGCACAAAAAGCAAATGATAGTAATTCACAGGCCCCTGTTGCCCCTCTTCAACGGCAGCAGGTGGCTTCTCCTGGAGTCAGTGAAAGTTCCCCTCAGGCTCATTCGTCCACTGAGATTCCCGGGCAGCCAGGTTCTTCCAGATCTAGACAGATGTTTTCACCCGGTCCTTTTGGCTCTACTTCCAACACGGCTGCAATGCATCATAGTGGTAATTTGCCAATGCATCAGTTTCCTGGTCAGAGAAGAGACAATCAGGGCCCTTCAAGTCAATTAAGTTCAATGCAGACTCAAAAATCTCAAGTGAACTTGAACCAAGGATTGGACCAAGCATTGCATGGCAAAAATATGATGAGTGGCCAAGAAACACTTCAGATGCCAGACACCAAACCTCTTAATCAATCTTCTCTTCAAGCTAATGGGTCTAGCGATGGGGCTGCCGGAAACCATTTTACATCTCAAGCTGCATCTGCACCCCAGGTTCCACCTCAACGAACTGCTTTTACTAAGCAACAACTGCATGTACTTAAGGCACAGATTCTTGCATTCAGACGTATAAAGGTTTGTAGTAGCATTTGACTTTAGTGAACTCTTGGCCCACTGAATTTACTTTTTTTCCCTTATATGCTGCAAAATCTTGATTGCATTCTCTCTCCACCTTGGCTTTTCCACTGACAGAAAGGAGAAAGCACCCTTCCCCAGGAGTTACTTCATTCTATTACCCCTGTTCCTCTTGAGTCGTACCTTCAGCAGCCTGTTACTGCACCTGCTGGTTCTAATGACGACAGATCTGCCAGAAGGATTCCTGATGAGGATGCAAGGCATGTAGAGTCCAATGATAAAGAATCTCAACCTGTTCCAATTCCAAGTAGGCCAACTTCCTCCAATGAGGAAGCAATTACAGGTGATCAAAAGGTGAATGTGCTGACAACCCATCCATCAGGAGCAACCACCTCGATGAGAGAGCCTCCACCTATGGCATCTTCAGGTAAGGACGCCCAAAAAACTTTGGTGCTTCCTGTCAAGCCCGAGCCGGAGGCTGAACCAGGTGTGCAGAAAATCCTTAGTAGGAACGATTCAGCAGTTGACAGGGGAAAGGCAATTGCCTTGCCTGCTGCTGCTGCTGCACCTGAGGCAGCACAGCTGAACAAACCTTTGCAAACTGCCACAGGGCCTCAGAGTAAAGATGTTGGATATACCAGAAAGTATCATGGTCCATTGTTTGATTTTCCCTTTTTTACAAGAAAGCATGACTCTTTAGGTTCAGCAATGATGGCCAATGGCAGTAGCAATTTGACATTGTCATATGATGTCAAAGATATTCTTCATGATGGAGGTATTGAAGTGATTAATAAGAGAAGGGAAGAAAACATGAAAAAGATAGGTTGTTTATTGGCCGTGAACTTGGAAAGGAGAAGGATCAGGCCAGATCTTGTTTTGCGATTGCAAATTGAAGAAAAGAAGTTAAAGCTTTTAGGCCTCCAGGCACATTTAAGGGAAAAGGTCGATCAGGAGCAGCAGGAGATAATGGGGATGAATGACAGAGAGTATAGGAAATTTGTTAAGCTCTGTGAACGCCAGCGTTTAGAACTCTCCAGACAAGCGCAGGCCTCCCAGAAAGCTGTGAGAGAGAAGCAGCTGAAGTCTATTTTCCAGTGGCGTAAGAAGCTTCTAGAGGCTCATTGGGCTATCCGTGATGCAAGAACTGCTCGGAATCGAGGTGTTGCCAAGTATCATGAGAGAATGTTGAGAGAGTTCTCAAAGAGGAAGGATGATGATCGCAATAAAAGAATGGAGGCTTTGAAGAATAATGACATGGATAGATACAGGGAGATGCTGCTCGAGCAGCAAACTAGCATAACAGGTGATGGGGCTGAAAGATACGCTGTTCTTTCAACATTTTTGACTCAGACAGAAGAATATCTTAATAAATTGGGAAGTAAGATAACAACTACAAAATGTCAGCAAGAAGTTGAGGAGGCCGCAGCTGTTGCTGCTGCCGCTGCTCGTGCACAGGTATGATCGCTTATGAATCCAAGATTTGTACATTTTAGTTAGTAGTGATTATAAGTATTTTCTGCTAGTTGTTTTTTGACTGGACTTATTTTGTGTCGTAGGGTCTGTCTGAAGATGAAATCAAGGCTGCAGCTGCTTGTGCTGGGGAGGAAGTAATGATTAGGAATCAATTCTCGGAAATGAATGCACCCAAGGATGGCTCATCTGCCAGCAAGTATGCTTATCATTTTATTTACATAAAGTTCGAGTATTTTCATGCAATTCTTTGTGTGTATTGAATGATCTGTTATATTATGACACTGACTTCTGAACTGCCATTCCTTAGCCAATTGTGTGTTGCAAAGTTCATTTCTTTAATGGAAATTAATTACTTTATCACGATTATCTGCAGGTATTATAGTCTTGCCCATGCTGTGAATGAAAAGGTTATTAGGCAACCTTCAATGCTGAGAGCTGGCACTTTACGTGATTACCAGCTTGTAGGTCACAACTATGCATAGAAGAAGATTGATTGGCTGTATTTATGCGTGAAGTATTTTGATCTAATCATGACCTGAATCTGCAGGTTGGATTGCAGTGGATGCTTTCTTTATATAACAACAAACTAAATGGCATTTTGGCAGATGAAATGGGCCTTGGAAAGACTGTGCAGGCAAGATTGCTACTGCTTATTCTTTTTGAGCTGCCTAAACCGTAATCATGTCCTGTAATATGATTTGTTTCCCAAGGATCATGCTTTCTTCCTTTACCTTGCACCTTTTTTAAGTGGAGCAACATGGGCTTCGCAAGTGTGGGTTTACAGGGGGTTCATTTATTGTAACCTTTTCACTGTTGTGCTGAATGCTTGTTTGTAATGGGGAAATAGTAGATGTCAGAATTCCCAATGCCAGACTTCGCCTTAAGGTTCCTGAGCCTACAGTTTGATATTAGAGGTCTAGTTGATTATCTGCTTAAACTTGAGATGCATACTTTCCAGATGCATTACTCCAAAAGCTTGTAAGTTGTGGGTGTACTTTCTCATGATCTTTTCCACATGCAGGTTATGGCCTTGATTGCTTACTTAATGGAGTTCAAAGGAAATTATGGTCCACATCTTATTATAGTTCCTAATGCCGTACTTGTTAACTGGAAGGTTAGCTATCTCCTGGTTTCCTTACGCTATTGTGTTTTCTGCTTGAGTTCCTACCCTTGTTTTTATATTAGTTTTCTTGGTGGGGTAGACGTTTCACTCAGCTCTCTTTTCTTCCAGAGTGAGTTGCACACTTGGCTGCCTAGTGTGTCCTGCATCTATTATGTTGGTAACAAGGAACAGCGATATAAATTGTTCTCGCAGGTAATAGCTGTGCATTAGCACACTCTTATGCTTGTTTTAATTTCCGTGTTCTGCTTTCTTATATCACTCTGTCTTTATTGCAGGAAGTTTGTGCAATGAAGTTCAATGTTTTAGTCACCACTTATGAGTTCATTATGTTTGACCGGTCAAAACTTTCTAAGGTTGATTGGAAGTACATTGTAATTGATGAAGCTCAGAGAATGAAGGACAGAGAGTCTGTTCTAGCACGTGATCTTGATAGATACCGCTGTCAAAGGCGTCTTCTTTTAACCGGGACTCCTCTACAGGTTTAGTGATGAATGACACTTCATGAAGTGAAGTACCTATTATTATCAAGATCATGTGCATGTTGGTCTGCTCATTTGCATATAGTAGTGGAGAACTGCATACTTGACTCCTGTTGGCCTATGCTATCATTTTCTAGGCATGATATTGAAATAATAAAAAATGTTCATAATTCATTCATAAAAAATAACAAATTTTTTTAATAAAAATAACAGAAAGTTTGCACATATATGAGCACCTACTTTGTGTTAAAATTATTTTTGCAACATCTATTTGATGTTTTTGAATGGGCATACTTGTAATTATTGTGGGAATGGACTTCTATGTTATTCTCAACTGTTCAACTTTCGAAGTTAATCTACATCAATTTCCTTAATGGCTTTTATTTTCCTTTGCAGAATGATCTGAAAGAACTCTGGTCACTTTTGAATCTACTCCTTCCTGAAGTATTTGACAATCGTAAGGCATTCCATGATTGGTTCTCACAACCCTTTCAGAAGGAATCTACACATAATGCCGAGGATGATTGGCTTGAGACTGAAAAGAAGGTTATTGTTATCCATAGGCTCCATCAGATCTTGGAGCCTTTTATGCTTAGACGTCGAGTAGAAGATGTGGAAGGTTCTCTTCCTCCAAAGGTATATAATATCACTCTCTAGAGTAAGTCGGACATTGTTCCCTTTCGTGACTTGGCTAATTTCTAACGCTCTTGTTTGACTTTAGGTCTCTGTTGTGTTAAGATGTAAGATGTCTCCTATGCAAGGGGCTATTTATGACTGGATCAAAGCCACTGGAACCATTAGAGTTGATCCTGAAGACGAGATGCGTAGGGTGCAAAAGAGTACACTTTATCAGGCTAGAGTATACAAAACACTAAATAATAGGTGCATGGAGCTTCGTAAAGTTTGCAATCATCCATTGCTTAGTTATCCGTATTACAGCAACTTCTCAAAGGACTTTCTTGTTCGGTCATGTGGCAAATTGTGGATTCTTGATAGAATTCTCATAAAACTTCAGAGGACAGGACACCGCGTACTTCTCTTCAGTACCATGACAAAACTTCTGGACATACTGGAGGAGTATCTGCAGTGGAGGCGCCTTGTCTACAGAAGGATTGATGGTACTACACCCTTAGAGGATCGTGAATCGGCCATTGTAGATTTCAACAGTCCTAATTCTGATAGTTTTATCTTTCTACTGAGCATCCGTGCTGCTGGTCGTGGCTTAAACCTTCAGTCTGCTGATACCGTGATCATATATGATCCTGATCCAAACCCTAAGAATGAGGAACAAGCAGTTGCTAGAGCTCATCGTATTGGGCAAACTAGAGAAGTAAGAGTCATTTACATGGAAGCTGTGGTCGATAAAATATCCAGCCATCAAAAAACTGATGAGTTCAAGAGTGGAGATTTGGTCAATTCAGAGGATGATCTTGCAGGGAAGGATCGCTACATTGGTTCAATTGAGAGCCTTATAAGGAATAACATCCAGCAGTATAAGATTGACATGGCTGATGAAGTGATTAATGCTGGGAGGTTTGATCAAAGAACAACACACGAGGAGAGACGGTTGACGTTAGAAACCCTATTGCACGATGAGGAAAGGTATCAGGAAACACTTCATGATGTCCCCTCTTTGCAGGAGGTTAACCGAATGATTGCTCGAGGTGAGGAGGAGCTTGAACTCTTTGATCAAATGGATGATGATTTTGATTGGGCAGAGGATATGGTGAGATATGACGAAGTGCCTAGGTGGCTTCAAGCCACTACTAAAGATGTCAATGCTGCTATAGCTGCTTTATCGAAGAAGCCATCTAAGGATATATTTACCAACAATGTTCCCATGGAGGATAGTCCTGTCATCGAGAGGAGGGGAAGGCGCAAAGGGAAGAAGCCTGTTTACACTGAGGTGGATGATGAAAATGGTGATTTCTCTGATGCTAGCTCTGAAGAGAGGAATGGTTCCCCAGCCCAGGACGAGGAAGGGGAAATGGGGGAGGAGTTCGAAGATGAGGAGGAAGCTAATGCTGCAATTGATAAAGATCAATCAGAAGATGATGGTCCTGTCTGTGACAATGGCTATGAATATCCAAGAGCAAGTGGAAGCAATAGAAGTGCTCGTGCACTTGAGGAACCCGGATCCTCACCTGACAGTCAAAGATTGGCACAAAAGGCCTCCCCATCTTCGTCTTCCCAGAAGTTCACCTCGCTCTCTGCCTTAGATGCCAGGCCAAGTTCTCTTTCAAGGAGACAGGTACTGTTCTTAACTCTCATCTCTGATGGCATTATGAAACTTGTGTTTGTTGTATTCTGATTACTTTTTGTATGTAATGTGTTGCAGCCTGATGACCTGGAGGAAGGAGAAATTGCAGGATCCGGAGATTCTCACATGGATCTCCAGCAGTCAGGAAGTTGGAATCATGACCGTGAAGAGGGTGAAGATGAACAGGTGGTGCAGCGGCCTAAAATCAAACGGAAGCGTAGTATTAGGCTTCGGCCACGACCTGTTGCAGAAAGACAGGAGGATGTACCTATCAATGATAGGCTATCTCTTATTCGAGGTGATCCATCACAGTTTCCTTTCCAAGCAGAGCCATTTAAGCAGGAAAGAAACCAATCATCTGTTAAAAACAGGCGTAGTTTACCTGGTAGAACAGGAAATGTGTCAAAATTACAAGCTTCCATGAAACTCGCTAGAATGAATAGCTTATCTGCTCCTAGTGAGGAACCAGAGGATGATTCTAGAGGAAGTGGGGATGGGAAAGCTACTAGTGCAAGTACAAATTCGAATTATGGTGGAAAGATGTCAGAGATCATCCAAAGAAGGGTATGTGATTCTGTTTGTATTTTGTCATTTCTATTCTCTGAGTTTCATGTATACTTGGGAACTGTTTGTCCAAGGTATGTGATTTTGATAGGATTGTCTCTAGAAATAAAATGCTAACAAGAACTTGCACAATTGCTGTCTCTATAATTTGCATTCCATCAAATACGACCGATAATAATTTCCTGATGCAACTCATGGTATGAATGTGCACATTTTTCTTCATCTCTTGCATGAAACAACTATTCCAAGCTTTTGTACTCTTGCCTTGATGTATAACTTTCAATTTGAAAACTTTCATTCTTCTTAGAAGCACTTCTATCTCCTTGTAAATTCAGCCCTATCACTATGTTCGGTCATGGGTCAGTATGCTTGATTAAATATCTGGCTCTCTAGCTTTGCTGGTACCGTATCAAGCACACTGCTTGCAATCCTCTTATAACTGTATAAAGAATAGCTTGATACATGGACTTCTAGAACCACCACATCTGTGAAATCTAAGTTGGTATCTATTATATTCTTCTGATGTTCACTTTAAATATCTATGAGGGTTGATGGGGGTGTTTTTGAGTGTCAATGCTAGTTCATCAATGTTCTGTCTGTGATCACAGAACAATCTTTATTATACGTTTGATCTTAATGGTGAAATTGGTAATTTTGGATTTGCAGTGCAAGAACGTTCTCAACAAGCTCCAGAAGAAAATCGTAAAGGAAGGCCCCCAAATTGTTCCGATGTTAACAGAACTATGGAAGAGGCTTGAAAGTTCTAACCTAACAAGTGGACCAGGAAACCGTCTATTGGATTTGAGGAAGATTGACCAGCGAGTTGATGGGTTTGAGTACCGTGGAGTGATGGACTTTGTTTCTGACATGCAGGCTATGTTAAAAAGTGGTGTGCAGTACTATGGGTTCTCATACGAGGTATTAACTCTTTCCAAAAGTTCCATATTCTTTCATTGTTTAAAGGATTGCTCTCAACCATGTTTATCTGGTTCCAACTTTTTGTAGGTGAGAACTGAAGCCAGGAAAGTGCATGATCTCTTCTTTGACATATTGAAGATTGCATTCCCTGATACGGATTTCAGAGAAGCAAAAACTGCAGTGTCGTTCTCAGGTCTAACTTCTACTGCTTCTGCATCTGCTTCCTCTGCTGCCCTAAAGCCATCAATCCCAGGGCAGAATAGACGGCATAAACTGGTGAACGAGGTGGAACGGGAGACTAATGCATCCCCCAGGATGTCATCTCGTGGTTCCCTCCTGTTGAATGATGATACGCGGGTGAGAGCCCAAAAGGAATCAAGGCTAGCCGGGGGAATCAACAATGGCAGTAGCCGAGACCAAGACCAAGACCAAGATGACTCTCCCCGGCTAGCCCATCCGGGGGAGCTGGTGATATGCAAGAAAAAGAGGAAAGACCGGGAGAACTCAGCGATCAAGACGAGGCCGGGGCTAGTTGGCCCTGTCTCACCTCCCAGCGCAGCACAAAGCTTGCGGGGCCCACAAGGCTCCATCGGGGCCCAGAGGGAGTTGAGGTCACCTCCCCAACAAGGAGTTGGTAACCAAAAAGGATGGGGAAACCAGCAGGGCAGCGGAGGTGGCAGTGGCAGCGGTGGTGGCCCAAGTGTCGGGTGGGCGAATCCAGTGAAGAGGCTGAGGACAGATACTGGGAAGAGGAGGCCTAGCCATCTGTGAGTCAGTGACCCCATACAAGTACACAACTGGCCAAAGTGTAGCTGCCTGCTTTCTTCTCTATGATGATGATGATGATGATGATGATGATGATGATGATGATGATGGTGATGATGATGAAGGTGAGAAAAGAGAAATAGAAGATGTGATTTTGGAGGAAATGAGGTGAATTTGTGGGGGTAATTGGAGAAATAGATTAGTAGATGGGGAGGATAGTTTGAGACAATTAATGTACAAATTCAATTTAACCTTTTTAGAGGGAGGAGCATATGTTATATATAAGCAGTAGCAGCAGCAGCAGCTTCAGCTTGTGCTCTTTTTATATTGAATCAATGTCAGGCCCTAAGTGGGAACTCCTCCCACAGCTTCAGCTTCTGCTCTTTTTATATTGATCAATGTCAGGCCTAAGTGGGTTCTCCTCCCAAATATTGACTCTTAATTTAGATAAACTAGTCTTGTGCCTCAATTTTTCCCTCCCTCATAAATTCAAGTAGTCAAGTATTCACACTTTGATTTTTAGAATTGCAAGATTAGAGCAGAGCATTTCTATAAATCTTGAGCAACCTTTCGGATGAGATTTCTGTAATCTGGCTGAACAACCTTTCGGATTGGCACATAGTTGCATTTTTATCAGCTGCCAGTGCCACATTGACATCTCAAAAAATATGATTGAAACAGCTATAATTTATGGACGAAGTCAGCAACCTGAATCGAATTCATGACTATTTTCATCATGCAATGCATTAGACCCTGGCCGACCCGACCCGAACACCCGGAAAATTTCCAACCCGAACCGGAAATTTTCCGGGTAATCTGGGTTTCGACCCGGTGACCCGATTAATCCGGTAGTTTTGACCCGATTTACCCGGTTGATTTATAATTATATATAATTAAATATTTTTATATATAAGTAAAATTTATCGTAAAATTATTAAATCATAATTTTTTTAATTTAAAAAAGAAAAAATTGACAAACCCAAAATCGACCCGAAATCCGGAAATACCCGGAACCCATTTTATCCGGGACCCGTTTTACCTGAGACCCTAATGACCCGACCCGAACCCGAATGACCCGTTTGACAGGTCTAAATGCAATGTTCCTTACTACTGTCACTGCGTGTTCTGTCGGGTGATTTTCCCACAATCGGCCACACAGGGTTCAGTTTTGGGGTTTCATACTCAACACCTCTCGTAGTCATAGATCATATCCCAATGTATTAACAAAATGAATCTTCCAAGTATGTCATGACCTCCTACAAGATGCAAGATTTCAACATAACACAAACGAGGTACCATAACAGTGAAATTTATTTACAATGACAATGAGGATGGATGGAAGTGGAGGGCATTCACAGGGGGGGTAAATTTTATCCCATTCAGCCCTCCAAACAAATCCCAGTATTTTACACTAGTTGATTCTTGAACTGCATCGAAAGCATGATGTACAATACAATTACAAACACAACACAGGCCAGTTCTGTTTCACTATGGTAATGGGTATGAAGTGAACCCTTTTTCAAGGGTCTGCTTTCCCAGCCATTTCCTCGTCGCTAGATGCATAGCCATCCTCGCTCAGCTCCTCGTCACTACTCTTCTCTTCGGACGCTCCTGTGTGTTCTGGCCTTGCGTACTTCTCACAGTATTCTGCATTAAAATAGTACATATGGTCTCATAATAGAGGTAGTAGCTGATTGTGCAGTTTGGAATAGTGATGACGAAGGGTATCCCGTTTTTGTTGTTCTCGCTTAGGCACAAAAAAGATCTCTTCTCAAAACGGGTAACAAAGTAGCATTCTCATAGTACGGAGTAGGAATCAAAAAAATAAAATAAAATAAAATGCAGAGTCCAAGTAGATGTGCATTAAAGCCAAGGTCATGTTTGTAGTCTTAGGCTTTAAAGCCAAGGTCGGAAGGTATCTTAGGAATCCAAGACATGATATAATGTATGAG
This sequence comes from Persicaria maculosa, assembly GCA_963922045.1. Taxonomy (NCBI): domain Eukaryota; kingdom Viridiplantae; phylum Streptophyta; class Magnoliopsida; order Caryophyllales; family Polygonaceae; genus Persicaria; species Persicaria maculosa. The sequence goes on along the minus strand of OY998258.1, from coordinate 55,713,535 downwards.
TTAGCTTCAGTTCTTTCTACAATGTAACAAAAACTTATTAGCCAAAATCACAAGAATCAGCATTCAAATAAGATGAAAATCATTTATTAACCTTCCAAAAGGAGCTTATTGTACAATGAAGTGCATAAAGTCATCCACGAATAAAGAGGAACGAAATGCACCTAATGTTGAAGCATCAAAGTACAATCAGTACCTTTAACTCTTTGTTCATACGTAGCTCGATCACGCATCATTAGAGCTGCAGCCTCTCCATTTAGAGGGTCTGAAGGGTTAGGATATAAAAGAAGCTGCGGCAGGAAGACTTCAAAAACATTTACCAGATCTGTATAAGTGTGCAAATGAGAATGTAAAATCAATTGATTTTTAATAAAAACAATAATCCATAATATGATTTTTTTTTTTAAAAAGCATTACCAAACATGGGACTCCAAGTCTGATTAATAACGTCCAAACAAACCGATCCTGACCTGAAAAGTTTTTAACTTTCAAAATGGTGAATAATGCCAGCAATTATACAACAATCAGCCAGACTTCACACAAAAATCCATTGGCAAAAGATGCATTCTGAACAATGACTCACATTTCATCTACATTGGGGTGGTAAATCTTATTAATGAATCCAATTGACGGAGATTTATAGGGATAAGCATCTGGAAGCTCAACCCTTATCCTCCACACACCTCCTTGATAGGGACCTGCCACAGCAAGCTCTTAAGTCAGTGAATTATGAAGCTACAAACACTCTCACAGCTCTGAAACAGACAAAACAACACTTGCAGGATTAATAATACATTGGCCGATTCTCAAATGACAAAAAAGGCCTAAAAGAAATCAATATTCCTTAATCACAGGTGCCCTTTAATCCCTGCCCGGGAGGTGAATCAAGAGATATGCAATAACCAGTCATTAGTTCCATACCAAATTGGGATGTTTGAATGCCCAAAGACCTATTTTTTTTGCTGTATAAATCAAAACTAATTCCAACTTTTGCAATTCTAGAACAGACCATCTCAACAAGGACAAATTTCCAAGAACTTCACTAATAACAAACCTCAAGGCCACCAACCTCAAAGCAAACATCTTTTTCCCTTTTTGGCTGGAAAAATTGCTAAATCCGGAAGAATAAATCAAGAAATAGAAAATTAAAAACAAAAAGCAGCAATAACAAGCAAGGTGGAGCGCTTCAAAACCCCACAGAAAAGGAAGATTAAATTTGGGGAAAGGCTTACTATCATTTGGGCCATGGAATTCCACGTAGAACTCTTGCATTCCATCATTGATCATCTCCACCTTGTAATCACTCATCATCCTAACCCAACAAAGTTCAGAGAACAACAACAGAAACCCATCAATTAAACTTCCAGAAACCCCCAAAATAGGTCAACAGAATAAAAATTGGAAGGGTAATTAGAGGGTTTACAGTTTCATTAAGTCCATCTCTCGGCGCTTGCTTGGGGATGACATGGTTGATTGATTGCTCCTTAAACTGCAGGAATCTCAGAGGATGAAGATTGTATGTTGGCTTCTGCAATTGAAGTTTGAAGGGGGTGCAAATGGGGATAGGGGGGCTGAAAAAGAGGAAGATTAGGAAAAGGGGTCCCTTTTTTGCATTTAATGGAATATTATAATATCGGGGATGGCTTGCACTTTCAAGATTCCTGCCCATTTTACACGTCTTCCTCTTCTCTGCAACAAGATTACAAAATTCTACTGCTGCAAAATCAGTGCTGCATTATGAATCATGATCACCTATGTAATTTTCTACTACCTATCAGTCCGTTCCTAATGTTACCCTGTGACCTATACTTGTACGTTCTACCTATACTTGCTACTTCTCCCCTATCTCAAAATTTAAGTCATTTTAAGACTCTGTAATCAACATTATCATTTTACTAACTTGTCATAAATTTTAGTCCATTGTTTTTTAATATTCACTACATTTTTTAACCAGTCAAAATCTTTAAAGAGGTCAATAAACACAAATCAATACAAATCATTACTATTCCCTACCTAGAAAACCTAAAATGACATATATTTTGATACAACTAAATTAGTCTAAAACAACTTAAATTTTGAGAAGGGGGAGTATCAATTAGGTGGATGTACACACGGGTCTTTTTTTTTTTTGATTAGGTAATGATTCGATTGCCTACAAATAAGTGGGCTTAACCAAAAGCATCCTTTCGGATGAGATCCATAAGATCGGGTTCAGTTATACATGCTCCCTTACTAGAGCGGGAGTGGCTAAGGTGTGCAACCTTATCAGCCACTCTATTACCACTACGGTAAATATGAGAAAAGGAGACAAACTTAAAGTGTCTAAGAAGGCATTTCAGGTCCGAAAGGAGAAATTCAATTTCCCACGGACATGCGATTCCTTTTCTAAAGTAGTTAATTATTACGAGGGAATCTCCTTCGATAATTCTCTATATTAAGATCAATTGCTTTGAGGATACCTTCTCGAAGGGCCAGTCCTTAAGCCATAATTGGGGTTTGAATGTCAGTTTGCTTCCCTCCTATCTCTACAGGATTTCCTTTAGAGTCACGAATAATGAAACATATAGATGATTCTCTGTTGGGCATAGCAGCCCCATCAAAATTTAGTTTATAATATCTATTTAGCAGTTTTCTCCATTTGGTTGTTCTTTTTACTTGTTTTTCCCGTAGAGTTTCCTAATTGATTGGGTTAAAAACTTTCCTTCGATTGAGATCCCTATTCTTTTGATTGGATGATTCCCAATTGGATTTGTGCCTATAGACTTGCATGTTAAAACCATCCATAGATGGCAATCTCTCATTTCTGAAAATAAATCTATTGCGTGTATTCCACACCGTCCACCAGACAATGCTTATCTGGGCCATGTGTCGTGGATGTAGGTTATGGGCAAACTGACAGAATCTGCACTCAAGAAATAAGTGAATCGCATCTTCATTGTGGTGAACTGGTGATTGCATATTGAACAATATGGGGGAATCGCTACTCCTCTAGCAGCAAGCCTTCCGGCGGTTGGAAGCGCATTATGGCGAAGTTTCCATTAAAAATTATTTATTTTTGGAGGGGCGACAAGTGTCAACCCTCTATACCCAAGCACAATCGTCTTTATAGTCATAGAGGATTGCGTACAATGGTTACAAGCACTAGATGTGGTGAATCATCCCTTTTTTGCTGGCTCCCAATACAGCCGGTCCTCAATTGGGTAAATTGGAAGGGGAATTGCTATAATATGCTCGGTAGTGTCTTGATCCAAGACTGATCGCAACTTGTTATAATCCCACTTATTACTGGTGATGTAATCACCGACTTTCTCATTAATGTCAATTCTATCTAGGCAAGTGCAGTTATGCATTAGCTTAGTATCCTTTACCCAGTTGTCCTTCCAAAAACATATCGTCCTTCCATTTCCCACTACCCATACCAGCCCCCGCTTAAATTTTGGAATAAGAGAACTTAATTTGGCCCATTGCTAGGACGAGTTACCTAATTTTTTTTTAGTTTAGCAGATTTTCAGTTTTAAGATACTTGTAGTGAATAATTTTTACCCATGTATTATCTGGTTCTGCCAATACTTTTCAAAGGAGCTTTAATTGAAGTGCGTCGTTCATGTGTTTTGACTTTTGCATGCCCATTCCACCCTGGTGTTTTTGTTTACAAATTTTGTCCCATCTAATAAGCGGTTTGTAACTTAAATCCTTATTCCAAAAGAATGACCTATTGATCTGATCTAATTTGTTATGAATGTGAGATGGGAGCATGAAGGGTTGCATAGTATAAAGGGGTTTTGATGATAGGTTAGATGCAATAAGTGTCGCTCGTCCTTGCTGTGATAGAGAATCTACTCTCCATTTTGTTAATTGGTTTGCGGATTTGATGACTATTTCTTCAAACGTAGACTTATTCACTATACTGTTTATGATGGGACACCCCAAATATTTGTCCAGATTTATTTCTTTGGAAATATTCAAGAATCCTTCTATTAGCGGGATTCTGGTTCTGGGTACCCCCGAGGTGACTTGGAAAGCCGACTTGTGATAATTTACTTTTTGTCCTGACATTGTACAATATAAATCGATAGTGTCTTTAACCTTTTGGCAAGCAGTTAAATTACCTTTGGAGAAGACAATGATGTCATATGCGAAGGTGAGGAATGGAATACGGGAGACTTGTTGCCCAAAGGGAAAACCAATCAATTCTTCTCTAATGAATTCGCTTCCATTTGAAGTTTTCTTGCCAAGACTTCTGCTCCGAGGATAAACAAAAATGGAGAAAGGGGGTCGCCTTGGCGAATACTTCTGGATGGCTTGAAAATTGATGTTGGTTCGTTGTTGACCAAAACAGAGAAAGATACAATAGTTACACACTCCATGACAAGGTCCACGAACTTCTGATGGAATCCAAACTTCAACAGGACTGATCGAGTGAAGTTCCAATCAACCCTGTCATAGGCTTTTTCCATGTCTAGTTTAATTGCTAACCATCCATCTTTTCCTTTTCTATTCCTAAAAGAGTGGAATATTTCATGCCCTATGAGCATATTATCTTGGATTGATCTATCAGCTACAAATGCATCTTGAAGCGGATGAATGAGTTTACCCATGACTAGCTTTAGTCTTTCCGTTAAAATCTTTGAGATAATTTTATATAACGTAGAGCATAAGCTAATAGGTTTATAGTCCGTACTTTTGCAAGGATTTTCACATTTCGGCAGAAGAGTGATACAAGTGTGGTTTATTTGTCGTAGTAGTTTTCTAAAGTGGAAAAAACCTTTTACAGCACAGATTATGTCATTGCCAACTATTTCCCAGTAATTTTTATAAAATTCTGTTGTATGTCATCCGGTCCCGGAGATTTATTTGATCCTAGATTAAATACAACCCTTTTAATTTCGCTGTTGGATGGTGACGCAATAAGGGGCTCATTTTCTTCATGATTGATTTCCCTACTAATGACATCAAGATATGGTATTAGGCTAGTAGTGTTGGCCATATTTCTGTAAATCGTTGCTCAAAATCTCTTTGAAGTTCCTCCCTAATATTAGTACTGCCAGTAATGTGTGTCCCATCTGCCGATGTAAGGCTTTTGATTATTTTTCTATTTCTTCTCCCCGTTGCCACCCAGTGATAATACGCAGTGTTAGAATCAGCAAGCACGAGATACTTTGCCTTGGTTCGTTGGCTCCAGAAGACTTTTTGATACTGCAGTAAACTCTCCTTCTTTTTAATGAGCATTTTTTCTTTTTGAGTTGCGTTTCTCGTTTGGGATGCATTGTTCGTACTTTGAATTTCAATAAGATTTTTTTCCACTTCTGCTAATTGGAGGAATATATTCCCAAATGTGGTCTTATTCTAATCTTTTGCCTTCTTTTTTAGAACACAAGGGTCTAAATATGTTGTACTCCATCCGATTTAAAATATTTAATATTTTAGACCCGGTCACAAAAATTACGAAACATTTCATTTACATTAAAATACTCTATAAAAACAATTTTATCTCTCCAGTCACATTTAAAATGCACAAATTTAATTAGTTAAAATAAATCAAAATTACATTTTAGGTTGAAAATAGTAAAAAAGTAAATAAAATTTAATTATTACTTTTAAAACATCAAACATTGTTGATAAAAAAAATTCACCCAAAACATCAAATATTTGAGATCGATGAGAGTATTGGTTAAGAGGAAACATGATACTCCTCCCGTCTTACAAATCTTGTAGTTTGATTTTTTTGACACATTTTTTTAAGAAGTTAAAAACTCTATCAAATATCAATTTTTTAAATATTTTTTTAATAATTTCATAGATAATTGTATTGAATATGAATTTTTTTTTGATATGTTTACCAAAAAAATCATTGATATTTTATATAGTTTTTATTGTTCTTAAAAAAATATGTCAAAAGTAAAACAATAACTATTTTAAGACGGCGGGAGTATATCGGATTTATCAAATCAACCAATTTTTAGTCAAAATTATTATATTTATACACTTATACAAAAAATTATTTAAATAGTGAAAACTTATACTTCAAAATTTTCAAATAAATTTGAGAAAATAAGGTTTACATCGCTAAATATTGTCGGTGACCATTTTTTATGCATTGAATAATATATTTTAACCGATATGCTCTTATCGTATCGAATTCTAAATATCGTCGATATATCATTGATATATCGGTCGAATATCTGATATTTATAACGGTCATCTACACTTGATTTTAATACTACAAGGAAGTTCACACACCTTGGGTTAAATTTGTTTTGCATTAAGTTTTTCTCCACTATAATAATTAGAGGACTATAAAAAAAAACCATTTGGTTTTTTTTTTTTGGATAAGGTAAAGATTTAAATAAAATTCATCTCTATAAGAACACCATTCAAGAGCATTATTTTGGATGTGCACGCACAAACTCATGTTAATGAGGAAATCTTGAGGTTGGATCAAATGGAGAAGGAAAGCAATCTTATTAGTAGCTCGATTGATGTCGCGGAAAATGTGGTAGAATTCGACTCTATCTACCCATTTAAGGAGGTGGATGGTATTAGAAATCAATATTTTGATCTTCCATGGATACTCCCATTATATGGAAATGTTGTTGATGGATGTAAGGCTATTGCCTCCAATGACAGTGTTACGGATTGTGTTAGAAGTCAGCATTTCAATCTCCCATGGACACTTGTGTTGTCGGCAAATGCCGTCGATGGATGAGTTGAGGAGTACTCAGCACTTTCCCCCCGAATGTGATATTGATGTGATTAGTAAAGTTGGTTATGTTAGTTAATCCTAGTTTTATCTTAATCCGTTTATGCCTTTTTCTTGGGGAATAAGTCTCACTCTTTTCCTTTTTCTTTCCCTTGTAATAATTGGGTATAAATACCCTTCCTGGACTTTGTTGCTCTTTGAGGAAATTGCAAGAGACCACCTTTAGGGTAAAAGCATGACAGCTTTCCCAATCACTCTCCTGTCTCTATCAATTTCATTTTCATTCTAATTGCTGATGAATTGATGCTCGGTTACTGTTCCATTGAAACCGAATCATCATCAGCTCATCATGGTATCAGAGCATAGGACGATCGGTTGTTGAGTTGCTCATCGTCATCATCTCGTCAGTTGATAATCTCATACTCTAGCTCTTCTCGTCTTCTATTACCTGTCGCTTACTATGTGTCATGAACGAATCCGGATCTCACACTCCTGGCTCTGGAGCTGGGACTGAACGTCGTCGTGGAGACCAGATCACCATGACCGACCTGCAAAACCCTTTGTTCATCCATCCCTCGGATAACTCAGGTATGATTCTCTCTACCATTCAGTTAACTGGGGAAAATTACAGAAGATGGAGAAAATCCTTCATGAAAGCACTGTCTGTGAAGAACAAGCTCTGGGTTATTGAAGGCAATGTTTCTAGATCTGCTGAGAATGCATTACAATGGGATCGTTGTAATGATATGGTTTGCTCTTGGAGGCTAAACACTATCTCTAAAGACATCTATACCACCATTGATGAATATGACACTGCTCTTGAGATGTGGAATGATCTTAAGGAGAGCTATGGGCAAAAGAATGGCCCTCTAATCTTTCATATCAGACGTGAGATTCAGGAGTGTAGCCAGGATGGTCTTGAGCTCACTGAATACTTTACTAAGATGAAAGGGCTTTGGCAAAAGCTATCTGTAGTTGTCCCTCCCATCAATTGCAATTTTGGGAAGTGTGAGTGCAATCTGCAAAAACAGGCTGAAGATGCTAATCAAGAGAATCGCCTAATGCAGTTTCTAATGGGCTTGAGTGACAAATATGAGAGTGCTCAGCGTCAGATCTTAATGAATGTCCCTCTTCCCACTGCTAGTGGTGCTCACTCAATGCTTCTCCAGGATGACTTGGGGAGTAAAGTATCAGCAAGGAGGCGTGTTCTCTCTAAATCTCCTGTTACATTTTTGATGGCTAAGCAAGAGGAGGAAAAACCCAAGCGGGAGAAATGTGTTCATTGCTCGGGCAATCACAAGTCAGACAGGTGCTGGGAAGCTTTTGGGTATCCAATCTGGCACCCAAAGAGCAAGTTCAAACCTCAAATGCAGAAGCCAAGATCATTCGAAACCCCAAGGAAGCCAGAGCAAAGACAATGGAGTTCTCCCAAGTCCAATGCTTCTAACTCCAATGCCTCTGTCAACACTTCTCAGGAGTCCCAAGGGGCTGGAGCTCTCTCTGCTGAACATCACAAGCTGATTGGTTCACTAATTTCTCTTCTAAAGCAGGCTGACAATTCCTCTCATGGCTCACACTTTGCAGGTAAACTCTGTCTTAATGCACAAAAAGCCTCCACAAAACTATGGATCATGGACAGTGGTGCCACTGATCACACATGACTCCTGACTTATCCATCCTACAAGACCCTAGACCTACACCTAAACATGCTGCCATTTTCTTTCCTGATGGAGACTCTTGTCCTATAACTCGTATTGGCACTGTTATATTACCTAACTTGACTCTAAAAAATGTTCTATGTGCTCCATCATTTCAGTACAACCTCCTGTCCCTGACCAAGCTTGTTAGAGAACACAGATTTCATATCAACCTTACCTATGATTTTTGTGTCATTCAGGACCCAGCAAGGATGAAGATGATTGCTCATGGTAGATACTTGGATGGCCTGTTCTACTTGGATCCTGCAACCTCTGGATGTCTCCTAAATGCTTCCTCATTGTCAGTTGTTTCTCCTCACTATTCCTCTGCTCTCACTTTACCTTTGTTCTTACCTAAAAACACAGAAAGTGTTCCAAACAATACTGCCTTATGGCACTTGCGTCTAGGGCATGCCCCTCTTGTCAAGCTCAAACATATTGACTCTATTAAAGATAATAATATTTTGTCTGTTTTTTATCATGACTGCACTATATGCCATTTAGCCAAACAAACAAGATGCTCATTTCCTCTCAGTTTATCGACTGCTAATAATATTTTTGAGACTATACATTGTGATGTTTGGGGACCTTATGATGTTGCCACCTCTTCTGGTCACAAGTTTTTTCTTACTATTGTGGATGATAGAAGTAGAAGTGTGTGGGCATTAACCGGGTTCTGTATCTTTCTAGGACCCTCTTTGATCTCATGGAGGACCAAAAAGAAATCATTTGTAGCCATGTCCACTGCTAAATCTGAATATAGAGCAATGGTTGTGACCTGTTGTGAGATAACATGGCTTGTCAGGTTGTTGGCTGATATGAATGCAAGCAATGAAGGTGTTGTGGAACTCTACTGTGACAATCAGGCAGCACTTCACATTGCAAAAAATCCCGTCTTCCACGAGAGAACAAAACACATTGAAGTTGACTGTCATCTCGTCAGAGATAAGATTCTAAGCAAAGAGATTGAAGCAAAGTACATCAGCACCAGAGACCAACCAGCTGATGTATTCACCAAAGTGCTAAGTCTTGATCAAGCCAGCAAACTTCTATCCAAGCTTGGAGTGATAAATCAATTCTGTAACTCCAAGCTTGAGGGGGAGTGATGTGATTAGTAAAGTTGGTTATGTTAGTTAATCCTAGTTTTATCTTAATCCGTTTATGCCTTTTTTCTTGGGGAATAAGTCTCACTCTTTTCCTTTTTCTTTCCCTTGTAATAATTGGGTATAAATACCCTTCCTGGACTTTGTTGCTCTTTGAGGAAATTGCAAGAGACCACCTTTAGGGTAAAAGCATGACTGCTTTTCCAATCACTCTCTTGTCTCTATCAATTTCATTTTCATTCTAATTGCTGATGAATTGATGATCGGTTACTGTTCCATTGAAACCGAATCATCATCAGCTCATCAGATATGCACTATGCAACCCTTGTGTGAAGAGCCCTCCCCCAAAGGGCCACAATTTTGATGATCTTCCCCCTCTCTCCATAGACTCCGACTTCATCCAGCCAGCCTCACACTCCTCTCTCCCGAGTCGGGAGTCCCGACATCAGTCTCTGAGAATCCGAAGCCGTTAATCGACCATCCCTTGGCTCCCACAACAACCGTAACTCGAACCATCTCGATGAACCATCCCAAGGAGAATGCAAGTTTGTTTAATTCGTTGGATTAATTAATTTAGAGTTGCCACCTCTTGGTAGAGCTGGCAATACCCGACCCGACCCGAGAAAACTGATCCGATTGATCCGACCCGAAGCCGTCCGGCACCTGAATAATTAAAAAAAAAGTTTGGATCTGAGAGACTCGATTCGAGTTAAGTCAGAATCTGAAAGCAATCCGAACCCGGTAAGAACCCGAATCCGATTATATCCGATTTGGACCGACCCGAAATCAACCCGAAACCCGAAATTGCTCGACCCGAGCATATCCGAAACCCGAAATTACCCGAACCCGATTATACCCGACACCCAAAATAACCCAAACCCTATTATATCCGAAATCAACAAAAATCTTAGCATTTTCCCTAAAATACTCAAAACAACCTAAGTATTTGATTACTTAATAATAGATGGTAATGTTATCATGTATATAGTATAATTAAATATAATTTTGTACTCCCTCCATTAAAAAAAAATAACTTTCTAGCATTTTTGTAAGACGCCCAAACTATATAAATATTAATTTTTTGTTATTTTTATAATTTCGTAGTTATGAGTAATAAGTATGAAATTAATATTAAAAAAAATATTTTATATGATTTTGACTTTTTTAAAAAATATTATAAAAAGTCAGAAGACTTATATTTTTTTAACGAATGTAGTATTGATTAAGAATTGATAAACATTAGCTTAATCTATATAGAAGGATAAATATCTCGTAGGGTCATAGGTAAAAAAAATTGATTTGTTTTATCATTATGATTCTTGCGGGTTTGATTTGACTGAACTCAATTCAACCAAAACCGCTGTGGCCAAAACCCGATTCACCCGAACCCACTTAGACCGAAACCCGATTCATCCAAACCCGTTTAGACCGACACCCGATTCACCCAAACTCGTTTAGACCGAAAACCCGATTCATCCGAACCGAATAGGACCCAAAAACCCGATTGTATCCGATAAACTAATGCCCGAATATACCCGACCCGAACCCGATCAGACCCGAATTGTCATCACACCCGATATCAACTCGAGTCCGATATGATCCGAAACCGAATAACTCGACCCGAACCCGACCCGACTCGCCCGATTGCCACCTCTACCTCTTGGTACAAAATTTTTACTAGTGTTCATGTGTCCATAACTACTACTCCCACTATTTTTGTTTGTTAGCGAAATTAACAACTTTCATAGCAGCATGCTCATTGTCTGAAGACGCATCGCAACTTATTACGGTGGGTTTAATTGTAACCCCAATTAATTTTCATGCGTGATTAAATTTGATCCACCGCTGAATACCGCACCATACAATGATGGATTCGGATATTCGTTATTAACTCACCGTAACATGTTGCAGTAGTTAGCGGTGTAGATAGTAAAAATTAGTGGTGAAAATATCAACCCCCAATAAATATATACTACATATTTAATAAAAAAAAATAGTAAAATATTTTTAAAAATCAGCTATATATATATATATTAAATTACATGAGATTTAATTAACGATAGATTAGAAAAAAAAATTCACCTTATAAATGTGAATTTTATTTATATTTTGAGATAATCTAAATAAAAGATATTTAGATTATATATGGTCTGTCGAACTAAATTTATTTATATCTATATTATTTTTTGGTGAAAAAAATGATTTATATTAAGATATTATTATTTATTTATTGGAATCTATTTGGATTATTTATAATATTGTATTAACGTATTCCAGGATAAACAATAGTACAGAAGATGTTATAGGAGTGAATATCATGAATTCTAGACCTAGAATTCTTTTCCTTTCGTTCACAAGTGACATGATGATATTTAGCTAGACGTTTGCACTCTCAGTTAAAAAAGCCACTGATAAATATTGTGCAACATCAGGACACCAAGTCAATTAACATAAATCAGTTTTCCACGACACCCATCGTGACAAACTTACAAAAGCAGATCATCTAGAACATAATCAACATTAGAAACTAGATTAGACTTGATAAGTATCTAGGATGCCCTATCATCAATAGTAGAGTTAATAAGATAGTATTTGAAGAAACGATATTTAAAACTAGAAACCAACTTAGTAAATGGCAAGCAAATACACTATCACAAGAAGGAAGACCGACACTCATCAAATCGAACTTGGCAGCAAAATCAAATTTCATAATGCAAAACTTTATACTACCAATTAAGATACACAAAGAGCTAAACCAGATGAACATATCCTTCTTTTGGAACAAGAACGCTTCGAAAAACCACTTACCAGATGGGATAAGAAACATAGAAGGAAAGAAGATGTTGGAGTTGGAATCCGCAAAACTAAAGATATGAACAAGGCCTTACAAATGAAATTAATATGGAAAATCTTTGTAGAATTGCATAACCCCTGAGCCATGACAATAAGCGACAAATATTTAAAAGAAACCACATCCTTACAAATCAAAGATGAATTCTGCGCAGGACTAATCTAGCAAATTGGGAATGGGAAAACCATTAATTGTTGGAAGGATAGATGGCTAGATGGAGAACGTCTAGATGGAAGACAACTACAAAACATTCAAATATATGAAACACCGAAGTCAAAATCTTCATAGATGAAAACCATAAATGAAAAATTGATTAACTGATTCAAATATTGCCCATCTTTAGTTGTTCAAAAATCAAAAACATCTTCATCCTGGATAACCCAATCGAGGATAGATCATACTGGAGAATAGATAATAATGGGTGGTTCACTACCACAAGTGGCCAAAGATATATCATGAAACATAACATCAACGAGCATAACAACATGACATGAATCTGAAAATTGGATGTACAACCAAAGATTAAAAACTTTCTATGGAAAATCTAACTTAGCATAATCCTAATCGAGACTAGACTAGCAAATAAAGGAGTTAGCATCTCAACACCATGTACTATATGCAAATAGGTTGAAGAAACCTCCACACATTTATTCATTAAGTGGCTACAAGTCTCATTCGATGTTTAGACCTAAAAATTGAACAATTTCTACACGATATTAGCATGGGTGATGGAAACATAAATAGAATCACTACAAAAATCTTTTGACAAATTGGGCCACAAACAACAGATGACTCTTGCTGCAACATGGTGGTGTTTGTGGACAAATCGAAACAGGGAAGTATTAAGCAAACTAACCGGGCGACAATACAAAACATGGAATATACTACCTATCAAATATTAAAGAACTGGGAAGATATAAAAAAAAATATGGATAATAAGAACCAAAAATCAACAACCAGAGTCAGCTCGCCTAGGAAATGAAAAAACCTAAGATGGGAAAAACCATAGGAAGGAACCTATAAAATAGATTCAGATAGTAGCAATCGCAACCTCGTCCCTATGACAGTTGGCTTCATCATTCATGATCATCTTGGAGACAAGGTTGCTTGTGGAGGGGATCAGCTTGGACAATGATCGACCATCATGGCAAAAGAGATGGCGCTCAAGCTCGGGGTCTTGTAGGCTAAAGAACTTGGTCTACCCAAAATCATCATGGAAGGGGACAACCTTGCGATGATCAATGCTTTGAAGGGATGTTGGTCGTGCCCATGCCTCGGCAAATCTCTGGACATACAAAGAACTCAGCACCCTCATCCGTGGGATGCACATGGATGGTGGACTAGCAAGGCTAGCCCCGTGTGTGTGTCTTCTCTATGGTGGTTACAGAATTCACATTGACTATAAACTACAAATATTCGTTCTTCTAATTTTCTTTTTGCTGTCATTCCTATTAGGAGGCCTTCCATATGAAGTGCTTAATTTTGGGAGTGCAATCTAAATCCCAAATCTAGTTAAGGTCTAATTTAGAGTGAACTTATCTTTTGTGAAGAAGGTTGACATATGATGTTGTAGAAAATCAACCATTTGGACTCGATCTCTAGTAGATTCTTTCAGTTATATTATAACTTGATGTTGGAATATTTGTTATTTTGTTTAGTGTATCTTGGTTTAGATGGTTTCTTAGCTCCCTAATTATCTTGCCATTGTCCCATTTTTTCTCATTGGTAATGAAATCATTAGCTCTGGACATTTCTTTTTTATCAAGTTTTAATTTTTGGCTATTTCAGTAAGAGGTGTGTATACGACCCAGTTATCGAGCAAAAAATTGATTGCTACTGTCCCCTACTTGACACTTTAACCCCTGCAAAGAGCTCCCGTAGAGACATGAGTTTAGCCCATTGTCAAAATGTAAAATACATTTTTTTTTATGTATTACATAAGGTTACAATCTTTTAGGTACCTTTATTGCACAATTTTCACAGGCGTATTACCTAATTCTGCAATAATTTTTCAAAGTAACTTAAATTGTAGTGTTTTGTTGATTCTTTACTCCAATAGAAGATTTTGTTGACTTTATCTAGTTTTGAAAATATATTATTTGATAGGCTTTGGGTTGTGTTAGGGTTAGTTTTTATCAATAGAATCTATTCTTTTTGGGACATAGAGTTCGTTTTCCATATTTGTAGCAGTTTTTTTCGAATTATTCACAATCTCCTTGAAGGTTTATTGGTTAAAATATGAGGAAAACACCACTTAATTCGATTTTTAAAAAATCTTAACCTAATAACTCGACCCAAAATTTGAAAAACTTAAAAGATAAAATAATAAGGATATAACCTAGGGGAAAGAAATATATACTACATCTATTCTAAAAAAATATTTCATTTATTATTAGGTTGGATTATTTTATGATGATAAAAACTATAAAACAATATCAACTTTTTAATTAATTTTTTATATATATAATTCCATGCTTGCAGTAATAAGTATGAAATCCTAAAAGAAAAAGTTTATATTATATATAGCTTTTAGTTTCGTGTATACCTAGTAAAGTAACAGCATAGAACAATTCAACAACTTGTAGAAAAAAAAACTGGATCGACAAACTCGGATTGCAATTGAAATTAGGTACGGACGCCAAGTGTTGTAGATTGAAGAAGCGTGTGGGGATAGGCAAATTGGATGAGGTAACAATTAATTAACACATGTATTATGTATACAAAGAATCCGGACCACCAAAACCATTTTGACATGTAAATAAATGGCTTGACAAAGAAGAGGCGAGCATATAAAATTATAAACTTGTCAAGTTGTGAAGTTCCTTTCAAGTTAATGATGGATTTGCCAAGTTGGCCTTCCAATTTCAGAGGGGGGATTTTTGTTTTTTGTTGAACTATCAAAAGGAGCCCTAAATGTAGTTCCTATTTACAAATATGGACCAACAATGAGGCTCAAATGGGCAAGAAACCAGCCCTTCAATCAAGAGTCTAGACCATCAAACAATAACTTCTTATGATCCTCGGCTCAGCTCGAACTCCTTATCAGATCCTGCATTGTCATTCTGTGGCAAGCATCAGCCTTATTTGTGACAGCCCCCCTTAACTGTTTTGCCAAAACCTGGCTACAATCCCTCTCGGACGAGCTTTACTAGACCGAAATCCGAAACCTTAGCAACGCTTTACAACACTTGGAAAAGATACAATCTCCAAAATACATATGATAACATTTGCTACACCAGACAACCCATTCTAGACTCTTTGCTAACCTGGAACAAGAACCTTATGGATTCCAAGACAGGTCTAGCTAGACTACTATGATAAATATTTTTACTTGAAACCTTTTCTTTTTAAAAAGGGTACCGACATTATAATAGATCTACTTGCGAAAATACGAATACTTCCAAGAATAAACAGTTGACATATTATTGAAAAGCTACCAGGAGTGTAGTAGGAGATGGCCTCCATAGGTCCATAACAACATAAGCTGCTTGTCCATGGGGGCCTCCCTTGAAAGGTACTTGTCACCAAACACTAAAAGATTCCTTTACAAGATGGAGAAAACCTCACACAAGAAAGGGATCCAGTTTTACAAATCAACTAAAGGCAAAACAAAAGTGCACAAGTTAGGATGCCAACAGAGGAAGGTCTCTTCCAGTGATTTGACAAAAGCCGCCACTCATCACTTTCAAGGGAGAACAACGTTCCCACCAGGATGATTAATCTAATAGACATTTCCGTAAACAACTTGAATAACAAAAATCAACTCAACCATCAGAAGATGCTAGACCTATCCTTTACTTGATCATAAGGGCTTTCTAATCAAGTGATGCAAACAATAATAGTTATCCTCCGGATTTTTCTTATAAATATAGTATGCGACAAATTAGCAAGATGGCTTTTTCTACAGCTTGTGCAGAAGATTTAGAAATAATCATTCATGTGATTGCTACAGCAGCAGAAGATTTATAAACACATTGACAAAATAATATCTGCAAA
Source organism: Persicaria maculosa (assembly GCA_963922045.1). NCBI lineage: Eukaryota > Viridiplantae > Streptophyta > Magnoliopsida > Caryophyllales > Polygonaceae > Persicaria > Persicaria maculosa. The sequence continues at coordinate 55,697,191 of OY998258.1, read as the reverse complement.
ACAGTTACTGCAGTAACTGAAAGATGTGTATATACTATATATATAAACCAACTCATAGTTCAAGTAAATCTGACCAGCAAGCTTTGGCCACCAGTATCCTGACTTTGGCCTGTACTAAACATCTCTAGTGTCAGATAAGAGGACCCGTATTGAGGGTCGTTTGCTCCCATATCTAGAAACACCAAAAGAAGGATATAGTTTATAAAACTAAAAGAACAAAATAGCGAGACAGCCAACCATTCACCAAATCAAGAACACCGTTGTCTAGATGTATTACAACATGTTTTCTAATCAAGCATGTTGAGACAACCAACCATGCACCAAAATCAAAAATAGAAAGACGCATTCTTTTAATTGGAACATTCGATTGAAAATGTAATGTTTAAGGAAGATAAGAGGAAGAAAGAAGGTTATGTACAAGACACAGAATGTGCAATATGAATATGACAGAAACAGCAATCACTAACCATTCATTTTCTTTTGTGTGGTTTTCTTTCACTTTTAACAAAATGATCCTTACTTGTGGTTTACAGGAACTTCACCCCTTTGTAACTTCTAATCAGCATCAAGCTTTAAACCAATTTCTGCAATCTTGATCCTGATATACTATACAAGCTGGCTGCAAGAGCTTCAGTAATGACAAATTTGAGTCAGGAGACTTCTATTTATCTCCTGCAGAAGTAGATCTTATCAGGACTACAGCATCTGAAGCAGGCATAAATCCACCGGTAGAGTACTATGAACAAATTAAAGAGCTTGTTGATCTAGAAGTTGACAGCTTTTGGACTGTGAGCAACAATGAAACAATATTCAGGTGAATTGCTAGAGTTGTTGAGTGGTGTCATCAAATATCATTTCCTGCAACATACAAAGAAGAAAGAAGTGCACTGGCTTTAGAAATGACATAATCAAAGAGGAATTCCATCATGATTAAATGAATCGGTATGGCAGAATCAAGTGCAGCTCCAGCAGTTGAAACATTCCACAAGAGTAAAAATAACCGCCATGCTGAATGGAATGCATTTGAGTAGAGGGGTGTTTTGGGTGCAAACCTTGTCACAGACAGGACAGGAACCACTTCTTTCCATCCACTCAAGAATGCATGAGAGGTGAAATTCATGCTCACATTTTGTGACCATTTTAGGATTTTCGGTATCATACACTGTCAAAAAATAGTTGAACAAGTTTTAAGCCTCTTGACAAGTAGGAGAATGCATAAGAAAGACAGAAACTACTAGAAGATAATGATCAAGAATCAGAGGAAATAAGAATTCCAGGATGAAGTCTTCAAAAGTTAATTGGAATGAACTCGAACCTTCAAAACAGATGGGACAGCAATCCTCCTCTTCGCTCGCTAGCTCCTTCTCCTCATTCAACTTTAAATATTCAGTTTCAGACTTTGTTGGTGAGGCGAGTAAAATGTCTGCAAGAGTCTTCCTGCCTGATTTATTGAAATCATCTTGTGAAGCGGACATGCCAAAGCCATCAGCTCCTGCACAAAGTGATTTATTGTATCCAGGTGATTGCTCAGCTGTGCTAACTATAGCTGCTTGGCTTCCCAGGGAGCTGAGAGGAGATTGGGGACGCCCAAAAAGTACATTGAATGGGATTGGCGCAGGAGGTGGTCGGTAAGTGTCAGGGCTTGATGTATCCAAATTCAATCTCACAAGGAGACCAGCAGGCAGCCCATGTGCTGAACGATTATAAGAACGCAAAGTCCCCTGCTCTTCCAAATCTGGTGGGCACTGCACGAATTTCCAGAGGTTAAAAATGTAATCCTTGAATAAAAAATTTGACAACGAAGAGTTTCCAGATAAAAAGAAAAGGTAAGACTTCTTAATTCTGCAATTGATGCTTTACTTATGAGAAGAAAACAACAGCACACCAATAGCTGCCATGCTTTTATTAACTCGATCTGCATCTAAGAACTACCACGAGAAAATGACGAATGCTACAGCGCACAGGTACTCTTCTTCTTCTTAGTTTTCTTTTCCTATTAATTTTTAAGGGAGTACTTTACAGATATAATTATAAAAATGGACACAGCTATTACAGTAAATACGTGTGCATGCTTGAGTGATTACATATGCATGTGCAAGCATTAGCTTGCTTGAGTGATTACATATGCATGTGCAAGCATATGTTCAAAATCTAAAGAGAAGCTAAAATAGCTAGCTTCTAGCACCATCGATAGGATTGCCATTGAATTGACATCTCCGGGACTGATATCATATGTTAAAAGTAATATGTTCATAATATTATTATAATATTTGTCCCATGACAGTTTTCACATTTTGAAGCCTATTTTTGAGAATTAACAGATCCCAATGTATTAACAGATCCCAAGCAACATTCAAAAGCTATAAAAGCATCAGCAAACACCTCCCGCGTATATAACACGACAGGAGCCTTGCCCTAGAACAAATAAAGGAAATTTTCATTTCACATATAACAGAAGAAAATGACAGCTAACTAAGACAAACGTCACATCGACTTTAAGTTATAGGTGAAGGTTACGCAGGAGAATAAATCTATACATTAATATACGAAAAGGAAAGTGTGAATTACATAGTAATACAGAGGAGTTCCCTCCATCTGAGCTTTCCTGGAAGAGCAGCAGCAACCTCCCATTTCAGCAATATATCATCAATCAAATTATTACCACGTCATGTCATGCCATCCCTGTCATTCAGCATTGCACAAGATGACCAAAGAGTAAGAAACAACATATAACAATATGACCTATATAGTACATACTGAATGAGGGAAAAGATTGTTCAACAAAATAAAAAGGGAGTTTAGAGGCTTAAGAACGAATCAAAAAATCATTTTTTCATAGAAATAAGAAGCTGGTTAAGAGGTCTAAGAAAGAATCACTAAATCACAATCATTTTCACAAGAAAAAACAAATAAAGAAAAATTTTTACGTGAGGGTAAAAACAGACACAAACAACTGGACATTCTCCTCAAGTCTACAAGAAGGATTCTAAGATAATACCATCTAAGGTATACAAAACAACGTTAATGTTACAAATCATCAAAGAAATTTATCTGCGACTGTTTTTCACCACCTTTCAAACAGTCAATCAACAATTAGCGTGAAGAACAAGATATAAAAGCATTGTTAAGATTTATAACAAACGATGTTGTAAAGCACACATAAAGATCCAAAAGGTGGACACACTGTCAAAAGCCTCCAACTACGTAATAACACTATAGCCATAGAAACACCATTCTCCCCTCTGACCATTGGACTCTTTAGAATTTAGACAGCACTAACGATGATGGGCAGTTTTACAGTGCACAAGCAACAAGGACTATTTGAGTATTTGACCATCTTGTGTATAAAGGGTAGCCCAGCAACTAGACTTCATTCATCACGCTGAAACTAAATATTGCTTTATTACATTTTAAGGAAAAAAAGAAGATAAAAGCAGGACCGAGCTCACCATAGGAGATCCAAAACTAGAACCAACAGTAGTAGACCTAAACTAATTCTAAGCAACCTTAACTTTATTCCAGAGTTGAATAAAACTTTAACCAAGGAGAACTTAGATTAAAAGGCCAGTGATCAAAACTCTCACATTTTTAATATCTCACATGGGATCCAATCTTCTCATACATACATCATGGTTAAGTCAGACTCATTCCCTTTCCAAGTGCTTTTCCTCAATCAATCCTATCTTTCAATTTGAACAACAATGAACAACTCCACATAACATCATTTCTTTTCACAACTGAACAAGGTGCAACCAGACAAACTCAATAACTCATAATATCCCATGTTTCATACTTTCTTATCCACAATCCATGTTAGTTATTTATTTATTTCTCTACACGCAGCCCCCAAATCTTGAAGCAGCCATAAGCTGCCAAACCCTCCCACCAACCCACAGATTGCAATTAATAAAGCACACATGACGCATCCAAACTAAAGTTCTGATTCAACTCATGCAATATTTAAAACAATCCAGTGAGTGACAAACTCCAACAAGTTCAAAATAAATTAATCCATCACCGCCAAACGCGAAGCAACTGAAATCATACACCGTCTAGGTGATGAAATCAAACACGTAAACAACTGAAACTACCTCAAGCATAATTCACCAAAAAAATCCAGTGAAACTGAAACAAACATAAAAATAACAAAATCAGCCAAAACGAAATGACGTGAAAACGAAATTCCTCTCACATCCATCACATGCGACGGGAAATTTCACAATCAAGAAGCGCAAACAACCTGAAAAACCGAATTAGAACAGAAAGCGAAAAAAGAAGTGTAAAACCACCTCATAAGATGAGCTGGAACAAAATCAAAATTGCAAAGACGCAATCGAAATTCAGTCGGTAATTAAACCAGAGCAAGAGCGATGAACTGAAAACAGCTGCAGTTACCTGGGGGAGGAGAGAGAATGAGAGAGAGAGGTGAGGAGAGGAAGAGAGTGCAGGGATTGATGAACTGCGAGAATTTCAGGATTTTGGGGAAAGGGATTTTTTTTTTAAATTATTATTTTATTAGATTTTTCGAATTTCTCATATTTGTATAATATCAAGGTAGGGCTGGGGAAAAATTACCCGAAAACCAAACCAACGTGTATCAACCGAGTTAACGTAATTGATAACCAATAAATTGGTTACCAATATAATTGATTCGGTATACCGAACTAAATTCCAAAACTTGGTACGGTAACGGTAATGAGAATGAAAAAGTTGATATTACCATTACCAATCAATTTGAGAATGAAAATTGGTTGGTACGGTAATACCAACTAATTCCTACCAAACCAATTATATTTAGTTTTATTTTTATTTTTTTAATTTATTTTTTAATTGTTTTAATTTTTTAACTTTTGTTTTTATTTTTTTAACTTTTTTTCTTCAAAAAATGTTTTTAATCAAGGCGAAAACCTATTGCTAGGTTGCTTTTGCTTAAGTGCTTAAACACTAACTCGACCTCGATTAAGACGAAAACCTATAGCGTTAGTCGGAATAATACATTCCTATTGCTATGTTGCTTTTGCTTTAGTGCTTAAACACTTTGTAATAACTTTAAAATTTTATGTTGCTTTCGATCAAATATAGTCGATTCGGACGAAACCTAAGCGTTGGAATAATTTATACGTTTTAATTAAGTTGTAGTATTATATTTGCATGATTTTTTCTCAACACTCGAGAGTTGGTAAATTGTCATTACCAACACGTACCAACCAACTTAATTGGTAACCAATTAATTTGGTACAACCCCTTCGGTGGTTGATAATTGTAGAGATTTTACGATTACCAATTCAAATTGATTGGTACATGGTAAACGGAAAATGAATTGGTAATGTACCAATTCCACCCCTAATCAAGGGTGATGAATTGATAATATTTGCACCTTGAAATTTTACTATATGAGTTGTGTGCGTTTCTAGAGGAACAGAGTTATGGCATAAAAGTAGCTGACCTATGACTTCTGAGAAGCTTTCTTTGACGGATGAGGAGTAAGTCTATAACTCCTAAAGAGTATAAACTTTACAGTAGACAAGTTACTTTTACCTTTTTTTTATTAGGTAAAAATTTGAGGTCAGACATAGCTGAACCACAAAGGGCAACAAGTCGACAGACGGATAACCGTCTAAACAAACATAAAAAACACCATAAAAACAAAAATGGTGTAAAGTACAGGCAAGATCACTCAATAAAAGCGAAACTAAACACATCTAAACCAAAAGAGATGAGGAGGTAAACGACGGACGAAGCCAAGCACTACCCGATAGCACCATAGGCCACCGGTACATCAGGAGTCACTTGTGGGCAGTGAAGACGAACCTCCAAGGAAACAATCTTTTGGAAAAAAGAAGACGTCTCGATACACACTTCCACGACCCCAGCCTGTCCCGACTCCGACTGCTAGAACCCAATCAGTCGGAGAAGAAAATCTAGTCACACCAATCGCAAAGCCTCACACCGCCGGAACAGAAAACATCAGAAACTCTAGCCGAATTTTAGTCAAACCTACCGAGATTTAATACACCCTCTTACGAGCGGGATTTAAAAAAAATATATGCAACAAATTGTTAGTTTATTTCTCGTTATTTATTATTATTATTATATTTTAAATTTTATTTATTTTCTTTTTCTTTGGGTTTACCTTGGGCCCAAAGAACAATCCACAGGCCCAAGGAAATCACTAGACAGAGTTGCAGACCACTGCCAATCCAGCAACATCAAGCAAGGGGCGATCCGCATCTCCGGCAGCCACCAGCCACCACCAGGGAAAGGGGGGAAGGATCGGGACACTGGAGAGAGGCGGGGTTCAAAGCAATGTCGGAGTCGGGCCAAACGCTAGTGGTAGAAGGGACTAAGAGAGGAGTAGTGAATAAATGAGTAAATGTCGACCGAAGAGAGAGATGCCGACCGAGAGAGATGCCAGACTCGATGTGACCAGGAGGGCCTGATTGAAGAGAGAGAAGCAAAAGGGAAATCGAAATCGATACAAACCCCAACAAGATAACCGATTGAACCCAATTCCATAGGGAACGAAATTGCAAAGAGGTAAGAGGAAGAGGATGGAGAGGAGAGGGGAAATGGGAACCCCAACACCACCAAACTCAAGCCCCACCAAAATACACCTAAGAGAGAAACAACACTCCCAATTTGAAGAGGATTTGGGGAGGCCGAATAGAGGAAATCCGAGGTCGACGGTCGACACATAAAGGGAAGGTTCAACACCCTAAACGATAGGGGATTCAGGGCGGCCGGACGGAGGAGGCCCGAGGCCGACAGTGGACTAAGCAGCAGATGGAACAAGACCGAACTCAAGTGAAGGAAGGAGCGGAGAAACCCCAACCCACGAAGAATCTGGAAGCATTCAAGTTGCTTTGGTGGCGAGTTGGTAGTTACAAGTGCTAAGGAAGCAAGGTGGTGGCTCCCGGATGAGGTTTGAGCTCTAGGAAGAGGTAGGGTTGGGCTCTTGGAGGAGAAGGAAGGGGTTCTCCAAAAGAGAGCTTTTTTCATTAGTTGCTAGACATATCAAACAAACAAGTTACTTTTACCCTTTACTAATGAAATCAAATCAATAATTTCCCTTTTAAATTAATAATAACAATATTTTTTATATTATATAATTTTTTTTTATATTATTTCAAAAAAATTATTTGATTAGGTAAAAATTCGATGCCTGACATACCTGCACCTCGAAGGCCGACAAGTCGGCAGATGGAAAACCGTCAAAACAAACAAAAAACAAAGATGGTTCAACATACAGACAAAAGCGCTCTACAAAACGAAACAAAACACAACTAAACCGAACAAAACGAGGACGTAGACAAAGGATGAAGCCAAGCACTACCCTAGAACATCACCGTAGGTCAGCGGCACAACAAGAGTCACCTGTGGGCAGTGAAGACGAACCTCCAAGGAACCATTCTTCCAGAGAAAGGAGACGCCTCGATTAGAGATGGCAACGGGGCGGGTTCGAGGCGGGGAGTACCCTCCCCGTCCCCGTTCGGAGATAAAAAATACCCCCCGTCCCCATCCCCGTCGGGTCCCCGTCCCCATCGGAAAATCTCCGTCCCCGCTTAATTTTCCCCGTTTGGATTCCTCGTCGGGTTCCCCATTTAAAACTCATGGTTTCCCCCCATTTAATAGAAAACTATAAGATATTATTAAAGTTATGTACAAAAATATAATATAAATAATACTTATAATATCTCATAAATGTAAATTATAAGGTAAAAGTTTAAAAATAAAAGAAAAACTATTTAAACTTAGGTAAGATATAAACAACATTGGAGATTTCATACTCCCTATCGGGGATCCCCGCGGGGGTCCCCAACGGGGACGGGGCAGGGCAGGGATCGGGGTGGGGACTACTATCCCCGTCCCCATCCCCGTCCCCGCGCGGGGAATCACTTTGCCCCCCATCCCCGTCCCCATCCCTGTTTAAAATCCCCATCCCCGTCAACATCGCAGGGATTCCCCGCGGGGAACGGGGAGTCCCCACCCCATTGTCATCCCTAGCCTCGATACACAATACCACGACCCCAGCCTATCCTGACTCCGACTGCCAGAACCCCATCAAACGGAAAAGAAAGTTCAGTCACGCCAAACACAGAGCCACCCGAAGTCTGAATCGAAAGCACCAGAAACCCAATCGGGATTTATGCAAACCTCATAGGAAATTATTTATTTATAATTATTTATTATAATTTACCACATTTAATTTTATTAAATTATTCTTTAATCCAATGGGCCAGCTTTGGGCCCAAGGCTTGAAAAAGAAGTGGACGGAGATTGGCTCTCGAGTGCAAAGGCAGAAGGGACCTTGCCTTGCGCTCAAAGAACATCGTACATGCCCAAAGAGAACACAGAACAGAACACTGCCAAACGTGAACCCTTTAGGAGAAAGTAGTACAACCGACCACCGTAAGTGGTGGCGATGGTGGCACCGCGAATAAATTTCAAGCGAGATTGCAACTTATATTTTGGCAAAAACTTAGAGTTGGTGTTAATTTGGCGTTGAATATTTTGATTTACCAAAATATAAGATGGAATGAAGATATGTGGGGAATTAATGATTTGGGGTTGTCAAAAAGTCAACCCCCGTTCCCTACGAAACAACAGGTAGAGACACCCGCCCGCGAATCCGATGAACGGAGACCGGCAAGACCCTCAGCGAGCAAGAACCAAACCTGAGTCACAAGGACACGGGAAAGAGGCGCCAAGGGACCCAGCCAGAGGCCAACAAGAAGCAGATTCGTCGGAGAAAGACCAAAAACAGAACGAACCAAGCCCGGAAAGCCCGGATCGAAGATGAAACTCGACCAAAAACGAAGGATGAAGAGGAATCGGGCGAAGGACGACAACATCGATCACCAAGGAAGAGCCGAGATCCCAAAATTGGATGGTGGAGACGACGTAACGGCTGATAGAGAGCCCAAAAAAGCATGAAAACCATGCTAATTGCGAAGAACAGAGAAGATTGGGGCTGGGTTATACGAAGATTGGGGCCGGGTTGGAGATTGGGATTTCTTCCGCACGTGAACAACGCGTTCTTTAGGGCCCCATGAGGGGGTTTTTCCCAATTTCAAATTTGTCGTTTCAAATTATTTTCTTTTAATTATTATTTAGAAGGGAGACTAGTAAAGTACATGTACGTGATGTACGAGATTGGTAAACTATTTTGTTGCGATCAAATTTATAATTATATATAAATTTATGTTTTCATATTTTAATAGTTTTATCAAATATTTTAAAAGAAGCAAATTATTATAAATGCTATATATTATCAATCAATATAAAATATATTAAAATATTACTTTTGGGGAAAAAGCAAAAGTATGAATTGATATAAAATTACAACCGTTATATCTTTTATGTTGATAAAATAAAATGTTGGAAAACACAAAAGAAGCAAAATTCGTGAGGTGAAAAAGAAGAATCATTAGAGAAACTAGTACAATCCCCGCTCCTTGGCGCGTTTGCAAGGATAAAAAGGAAAATAAAATATAAAATATTTATTATAAGATGAACAAAAAATAATGAAAAAAATTACAAATAGTGAATTATATTAACAAATCTATTATCTATTATAAAGATTTAAATACAATATTGGTTGAAACAACTAAAAATGTGTTTTAGAAATGAAGGTAGGAGGGAAAAAAAAAAGAAATTCGCTATTGGTTAAAATAGCTAAAATAAAGGTAAAGAGGACACGTAAGCAAAAGTGTTCAAAACTGAACATGAGCTCTGACTTCTCTCTAAGATTTTAGATAGAGGAACGAATACTCCAACTCCTTCTAGGCAATCCCCCTTACAATCAGTGGGCAACCCCCAAGAAAATAGCACTCTACCGCTCTACCAGCAATACCACACAAACAACACATGATTTAGGGAAATATCAAGAGTTAAACTCTCAACCCTAAACCTGCAAATAATCAACAACAACATTTACAGGGCAAATCTCCATCCTTTTTAATATCAAAACCCACCACCACTGGGGGCATGGTATCCTTGTTCATCCAACTTCTCACCATTGCTTAGCAAGCTCAAACCTTATGACCACCTTGCTACTCCAAAAAATATCACCTTGTTTGCACAAACGGTGATTAATCCAACCCTGCACCAAACCACCATCACGCCCACATATGAGACTCACACGGATCAAATATCACAAAAATAAACTTGAAAATGGCCCCCATTTATTGTCAATTCAAGTTTGATTTCTTTCAAATATACATCCAATGCATTAATTTACAAGTTGGATGTCCTTCACATGCCAGGCTAATCTAAATTTGGGATCCCAATTTTAGATTTAGAAATAAAACCTCAAATATGAGAGAGGGAAAAGGCATAAGAAAATGAAAAAGAAACATTAATTAGGCAAATTTCCCTTGTCTACTGATGTTTATCAGCATATCCCACCAAATTCACCTTGTTTGCTCGATGGTGAAACAATTTTTTTCGTTTCCCACCCTGAATCCCCAACTCACCTTCGTAGCGCCACCAAGTTCTCCCCCATAGTCTTGGGCCCTCGCCGGCGGCCGGCTTGTGCTCTAGATTCCAATCGGGGTTGATTTCGGAACTAAGATCTTTCTCCTAGTTTCGGAATCGATCGAAATCACCGCCATAAATTATGTGTTGCTCCTCCGTGGTTGTTCGTCGTCATTAGCTTCTTCTTCGGGGTTTCAGCTCTGCAACATCAGCCTTCACCGTCGTGGCCTCTCCGCACTCTTCTCTATCATCGAGGGCGGACTCCGGTTGCCGCCGGCTATGCACCATACTCCCCCACCCCAATCGCCTCCAGCCTATCTTACTCTATGAACGATGATTTGATTCGGTCGGCGTACTGCCTTTCATCGGCTTATTTTTTCTCTACCCACCCACCCACTGCTTGTTCCTTGGGCCCGAATACTCATCCTTAGGCAGTGGCGGACCTAGGATTTTTTGCGAGGGGGGGCTGATCGAAAACTATAAGGTAATATTCCTCAATAGGTTTTCGTAGTTCGGGATCACTAATAATCACTCATTGTCCAATCGAGTTTTTTTCACTCTTTTCATTATCTCTACGAATACTAGTAACATCATCTCCACTTCCAACCAGTTCAACATTCCGAGATGGATTAGGAATATGATTGATTCAAGGAATATCCAATAGTAGGAATAGTAGACTTAGAGCGAATAATAGTTTTGTTGATCCATATTATATATTCCTATTAAAAATAAACAATCCCTAATCACAAACCCAAATTTAATTCACAAATTCACAAAATCGATTCTCAAAATCACAAACCTAAAAAAACGGTTCTGTTATCCACACGGCCAATTTCTCGCCAGACGCACGGTGCGACTCCGGAAGCTCGAGACGGCATGGAAAACATCGATGCCGAATGCCCAGGTCGGCATACCTGGTGCCGATGCCGAATCTCTAGGTCGGCAGACCCGGACTGACGAAAGGGAAGCCCGAATGGACGGTCAACCTGACACAGTCCCATCCTTCAGCGCGTCCCGTCTCTGATGCCGATGTTGAATCTCCAGGTCGGCATGTCCCATCGGACTGTGGCGTCAGACATCTGGCAGCGAACCATGGCAGGAATCTTACAGCTTTACGTCCCGTCTCTGATGCCGACTTCGGCACTCGAGTTCGGCATCCTTTGGTGCCGACTTGGGCACTCGGGTTCGGCAAAACGTGTGCCGACTTGGGTACTCGGCATCGGCACCGTGCCGATGGCGAGATGAAGCCATGCCGATAACAAAACGGTAAAAAAAAATTCACAAAATTGGTTGTCAAAATCGCAAACCCTGATTTTATAAAATTGGTTTCCAAAATCAAAACCTTAAATTCTCATATTCTACATGACAAAGTACAATAAATAAGGGCAAAAATTGACAAAGTACAAATTATATGTATAAAACACTAACCATTTCAATTCATTTTATATATTCCTATACGGAAAAAGAAAGTTTCGCATCACTTCCCATTTTTCACTATAAATTGCATGTGTGTTGTACAGAAAAAAGGTAGGCGTTTGAGGGGAATCGAACCCGCGTCCTTTATATAGCCCTCCCCTATATGCCTTTCCAGCCCTTCCGTATAACCAACTGAGTCAAGTGGAAATTGTGATACTATACTGCCTCTAATTATATTTATTATTACAAAAACACAAAATACTTATATATATTTTTTTTCCAAAATTCAAGGGGGGCTACAGCCACCCCGAGCCCCCTGGGTCCGCCACTGTCCTTGGGGGCCAAGTTCGGGCTCCTTTGGGCCCAAGGGTGGTAGTTTCTTACAAGTGAATCCCATTTTACTAATATTTTATAACAATTAGATTAATCTTGGACCGAAATTTATATATATATATATATATATATATATTATTTCTTACCAACTTAAGTCTTTTCTAATGTCTCACTTGCTTCTAAACTTTTTACCCGTTTTCTTTGATCTTGGTTTTACTTGTCCATCTGAGTGGAGTCGTTTTTTGGTTGCGATTATGTTTAGTTCCAGATGAATTTACGGTCTCAGACGCCCTCCTATTCGTATTGATCGTGTCAGTGTTCGTGATTCTCAAAGATCTCTCATCTAGGTGGGGGGAACGTTATTGATCCACATTTCCCTAGGAGGAGCCTTTTTCCCTAATGGGTTTCTGTCTCTGTCTCCACGGCGTCGAGACGTCATGTCAGTTTCTTGACTTTCCCATGTTCTCGGCATTTGCAGTCTTCACTTGGTGTCCTTCTACTGTCTCTCCGTTGGTCTTCTTTGCTGAGTTCGTTTGTATTTGGGTTTTTTCTTTTTTGTTTTTGTCTTTCTGATTGTATCATGACGGTTAGCCCGTCTACCGATTTCCCTCGACCTCTTGCTTTTCCTAGATTGCCGCTGCCGTTTAGGAATTCGAATTTTTTTCTTGTTAAAAAAAAAAGCAAAGAGAAGTCACATGCTCAAGAAAAGAGAAGTCACAATTAACGGTTGTTCTTTCACAATTATTCATCTCTCAAAACGGCTGAAAACAATAGTCTTATAACCTAAAAGTGAAGACTCAAAACCCTAGAGAATAAAATAATAATAAACTAATTAAAATAGGTTTGGACGAAATCGGGTTTGCCGAAGACTGCGTAATTAACCGGCGGGCTTCGGTTTAATAGTGGCGGGCGCCGCTACTCTGGCTCTGCGATTCTTCTTTGTCTTAGACTTTGAACTTCTTAGCTCCCTTGATGATCTTTCCTTAACCTCTTTTATACTCCAAAACCAGCTCTTCCAGGTCTCTCAAGCCTCCCTTTAAGTTCGGATTGTAAAACTGCAGAATAAACACAAAATAGCGCAAATTCCGAACTCGAATACTCAAATGCAAAACAATGTAAATTAGACAAAATACATGCAATATGAACACTTTAATGCAACTAAAACTAGCTATAATGCATATCTAAAATATGCATTATCACCGAGGCTGAGGTTTGGTTTCGCTACGGTAAAATGGCCGCTCTCCGCGGAGAAAGGGCTCCCGTTGTTGCGAGAGGCTCCTTTCGCCATGTCGAACAAAGCTTTTGCTGTGGTGAAAGACCTTCTTCTTCTTCTTCCTCGTCCCATTTCTAACTCGCCGCGATGAATTACGAGTTTCTGGCTCGCTTTTACCTTGAACCTAGTCCATTCCATCCCGAACCTTTCCTAGAGTCAAGTACTACCCTCCACGACCTCAACCGGTAAGAAATGACACAAACTCTGACCAGAGGGGGAGAGCGGAAGAGGGATTACCGATTGTCTTGAAAATCGTCTCCAGGGAGGCTCGAGGGCAATTCTGACTGTGAGAGTGATCGAGAAGCTCCGTTAGAGGACGGGGAAATAAATAAAGGTGGACCTTTACGTGATTTGGATCGAAAATGAAACAAAAGTTTGAAGACCGACCTTGAACAGAAAAACTGGAAGGATGGCTGAGTTTGGGGCTCCGACTTGGTGGCTTGGGTCTTCTTTTCCTTCTTCAGGCTTCTAGGAGCATGGAGGAACCCAAGGACAGGCTTTTGGTGGCTCGACTTGGATGGAGGCTTCCTCTTCTTCTTCTTCCTCCATGGGAAAATAGGGAAGAGGCTGGGTTCTCCCTCGCGGCGGCGAACATGCTCCTCATAGCGGCGGAATAGTGTTTGCAACTGCTGTTTGTTGTGGAGATGGCTTCAACGACGGGGCTTGGTTGCTTCTCTTCACTTGGACATGAAAGGAGGAAGATGAATGGTGTTTTGTGGTGTTTTGGTCTGGATAACAACAAGAACAAGGTAGATTGAGGTGTGTTTAAAGTTTTGAGGATGGAGGATAGGAGGAAGGTTTTTGGGAGTGTCTTTGGGTTACAAAAGAGAGAGTGAAGGTTAGGTTTTTTTTTATGGGATTAGGGTTTAGGGGAGTCTGCCATATATATAAGGGAGGCAATTGGAGGCAATTGGTGGCTTGTGGTGTCATTGGAGAAAGAGGAAGCAACAAGACAAAAGAGAGGAGAGGAGGTGGCAAGAGAGAGAGAGAGATGTGGTCCCACAAAATCCGACTATCGATTCCCGACAATTCCAACCTGAAACCCGCTCGCTAATCCTGAATTCTGACTCTAGAAAATCTTACATCGAGTTTTCAAATCATTTTTTTAAAACGATCGAATCGAATTTCAAATTCTCAACTTGGAGCTCGAAATCAGAACTAAAATTCATCAAAACCTCTAATTTCAAATGATGCCGGAATTTGTTTTGAAAAAATTCTTAAAATAGTAAGTTGCTCAAGGACAAAAATATATTTATCTTTGATTGAAATACTATTTAAATATTTTCGGTCTTTACACTGATACAAACTAGCTCATGAGATAGGAAAAAATGAATAGAGTTTTGAAAAACTTGGGACGAGTAGCTGTTGAAAATCCAATTTTAAAAGCTAATTAAACTAAAATCTTATATTTAACTTATTTAAAACTATAGAATATTAAAACCAAAAGCTCCGAAAAGCTACATGCGTTGTCAAACAGGAATCCGAATCATCTCTTTATATTAGGAGTCCTAATAAATCAATCTCCACCATCCAAACAATTTAATGGTTAAGATTATCTCTTTGATTAAAAAAAAATCTACCTACAGGATACACCCACCATCTTCTTCCCCATCCGCATATTCCCAGCCAACCACCACCATTGTCGTCGCCACCGCTCTCCCGTTCACCTCCTTGCTACACCGCCCTCGCCGCCGCCTGCAATCCAAAATTCGTTGCCCCCCCCCCCCCTCTATCACTCCTCCAAGCTTCACTCCCATGACGATTCGAGCTTTACACTTTGGAATGTGATTCCCTGATACCAGTAATCTCTCTCTTCTTACTGGATTTCGCTTTCGAGATTCAATGTTCCTATTTTTCTCGTGTATCTTGATTTGATTTCCTTGGATCTGGTTCCGAGATCTCCTCTTATCTCATCGCTTCGTTGATCGCACTATCTAGCTACAAATTATAGTCATAATCTTTATATCTAATGGTTTTCTCCTTTACCGATTTGCTTTATCTTTTTTGTTTGGTGGTCATCCACTAGACACTATGGTGATTTCCGCAAAGTTCCGTCTCGTTTTTTCTTTGATTTTAAAATTTCGAGCTTTCTTTATCCATTGAAGTGCTGGATTTTGGAGTGTGTAGGTCCATTATTGGTATTGGGATGTCGATTGTTGGCTGAGAATCAGACGGGGGAAGATGGTGGCGGTAGAAGTTGAGGGGAGGAGAAGAGAGGAGGATTTTTTTTTTGTAAAAATCAAAGTGATAATCTTGACCATTAAATTATTTGGATGGTGGAAATTGACTCATTAGGACTCCGAATATAAGGAGAGGATCCGGATTCGTCAAACAGACCTTTAGTGGTATAAGAGTGATTGAGGCCATATATGAAATATGCATTTTTGATATCAACTTATTCAAGTCTCCATTGAAGTTGTCCATGTTTAGAAAATCCAAAGAATCGTTGGAAATTATAATTATTCTCGGTTTGTGTTGTTCCTCTCGTTTGCCTTATTTTTTGCCATTATTTATTGCTTGCTTGTGCATCTTTTCTTCTTAGCCACTACCAAACCACCCTATCACCACCCTATCACCACCCTTGATCTATCATTAACCTGCCATATTATGGAAGAGTTTTTTATCTTGAGCAAACAAATCAAGAAAAAAAAACACCCAAAACCACCTAAAAATCACCAAGTAACCACCTACAACCACCTATTCCTCTCATCCACTTTCCCCACTTTCCACTTCCATTTCCACATTTTTTAGCCAATGTTATTTCATAGGGGTTTTAGGCAAGATTCAAAAACGACTATTGTCAAGACGATTTCAGTTTAATTGTGCGTAAGTCCTTTTTATTTTTTTTCAAACAAATTGTAAATGAGGACGAATTCTCCAAGTTAGGGAAACCGATTAGGGTTTTGACGGAATTCAATCCAATTCAATCCGGGATTTGATGGAGGAAGAGGATTCAATCGATCAATCCACCTTAGATACCTCAGTACTCCACCTCCAATGGCGGATGGATACTAGCTCCTCATCCCACTCTTCCCCATCTCTCTTCGTCCTCCTTTACTTCATCGTCCGCCCTCGTCCCGCGCGTCAAGATCCCCATCAAGAGCCACCACATCTTCATCACCGGCGGATCCAACGTCATCGGCCTCGCCCTCGCCACCGCGCCGCCTCTGAGGGCAGTAGAGTCTCCATCCTCGCCCCGCAAACAGTCCAAGCTCAACGAGGCCAAGGAGGTCATCCGCCTCGCCATCGGCGTCAACGTTTTGCAGCCTTCAGCAACGGTGGATCCAGCGACATCGGCCTCGCCCTCGCCCACCGCGCCGCCTCTGAGGGTGCCAGAGTCTCCATCTCGCTCGCATCCAGTCCAAGCGCGCTCGAGGAGGGCCAAGGAGGCCACCGGCGTCAATGAACAATGAATCAACTTAACAAAGGGTTCCGTCGATGCCCTGTGTACATATGTGCTTACATTCTCAAATCACCTTAACAAAGGGTTCTACGCGGTGGCGAGGCTGATTAACAGAAAATTGATTTTGTTAAGTTGATTTTGAAAAGTCAATTAACAGCAAATTGTTCACTTTCTTAACGAATTGATTTAAGGATTTGATGAACAAAGAATTGATTGAAGGGCAAATTGATTGAAGGGTTCGATTAACAACAAATTGATTGAAATTTGTTGACGGATTCAGTAGTGTATGAATTTAGGGTAAATTGATTAGCAGTGTAGATGAAGAGTTTTAAGCCTATTTGCAATTTGTTTGGAAAAAATGAGAAGGACATGTTTGCAATTTAGTTGAAATTGTCTTGACAATAGTCATTCTGAAATCTTGTCTAAAGCCCCACTCATGTTATTTACACCACAAAATTTACTATTTACACCACATATCCCACTTTTTATATATTTTTTTTTAAATACACCCTGCTCCTCTTGAGTCACACACACCTGCCTCTCAAGAGGCGCATGATATTTTACATAAAAATACCCTGCGCCTCTTGAGGGGCAGGTGTGTGACTCAAGAGGAGTAGGGGTGTGATTCAAGAGGCGTATATGTGGTGCATATAGTAAAATTTATGGGTGTAAATATTATCACCCTATTTTTTTAGTAAGCGTTTGATCTATTCTTCTTTAAGCCATCCACGTGGCGGTAAAACAAAAATCAAAAAAAAGAAAAGAAAAAAGATGGGGTATGACATGTGGCCAGTTTTTTTTATACATAAACAATCCTTTTGTTTAAAGTATTTTATATAGATATGATTGTTCTAAAAAATAATTAAAATACGATCAAAAAGATTAATTAAAATATGATTATTCTCAAATAAAAATTAAAATACAATCAAAAAAATAAAAATGAGATTAACAGTGAATCTAATTAAATTAATAATTGATTGAATGGAATTAGTTATTGCGTGTTTTCATAGCTAACACACATTCCCGCTCAGTTTGCAAAACTATCCCTGAACCGACGGAAATTGCAACTATTTCATGGGGGGCTATTTTTTCAAATACAAAAGCTAACCAACTGGGGCGGTAGCTGGTCTGCAGGTAAGAGGGAAAGACTTATCAAATTTGGGGGGGATTTGGGAGGGGAGAGGGCAATCAATTGCTTCCTCAACTTACAAAATCTCACAAAATAAGGATGGAGAAGAGTGCCACCATGGAAGAGGAGCCGAACTTTTAGAGTTCTAGTTGCAGAACACATGTCACCCTGATTTAGTGCCTTTGTCACTCAATAGAACCCCCCTCCCCCGGTGTCACTTAGGTTTCTGGGAAACCTTTCTTCGCATACGCAATAGGTAAGTGTAGTTCCTGTATTCGTCCTCATCTATGGCGAAAACTACAACCCCAACATGTGGTTTTCATCCCTCATTTCACTTTCAGGTGGCAGGGGTTGGACGTGATATCCATCAACAGTGAGATAGAGCTTGTGGAAAAAGAAGGCAAAGTGGCAAAGGGGAAGAACAAGGTTTGATTTCTGCGATTCTTTCTTTGTTTTTTCCATATTCTTCTCATATCTCATAGATTGTCCCCCCTACCCTCCCTCTTCTTGTTAAATATGAGAACATGAGATTTTTTTCCATATTCTTCTCATATCTCATTGTTTGTTCCTCGTTTCATTTTCAGGTGGAAAAGGATTAGTCTACGTCACTCTCATATACGATTGCCACCATGGAAGAGAAGTCGTAGTTCTGAAGGTCCAGTTGCAGAATGCCTGTCACCCTGTTTCATTGTCGTTGTCATTCAGCGCAATCCCCCGTGTCACTTACGTTTCTGGGAAACCTTTCTTTGTATACACAATGGGTAAGTCTGGTTGCCATAGTCGTGCTCATCTACGACGAAAACTACAATTCCAAGACGCGAAGGAGGATTGAAGACGACGATAGCGGAGCCCTCGAAAAGTTTAGTCGAGCTTCTGCCTAGTCAGAACCCTCATAAGAAGGGCGAATCATGAATTGGAAGAAGCTATAAAGGATATATAATGATGGAAGTGCAAGATCAATTAGGAATCGGGTTAAGGTGGAGGTTAATTCCAATTGCAAGTTCCACTTTGAAGATTAGGCATTTCTCCTTTGATTCTGAAACTTGGTTATGTCTGAATAATGGGTCAACCTCTTTGTTCTTGTAAAG
The DNA here is from genome assembly GCA_963922045.1 of Persicaria maculosa. Classification (NCBI taxonomy): domain Eukaryota; kingdom Viridiplantae; phylum Streptophyta; class Magnoliopsida; order Caryophyllales; family Polygonaceae; genus Persicaria; species Persicaria maculosa. Next base: position 55,678,073 of record OY998258.1, on the reverse strand, counting down.
ATCGGATTTTAGATTTTATAAAAGAGGAAAGCTTTCAGAAAAACCCGTCCTCAAGCAATTTCTATTTTTGGAAAGTCCTTGGAAAATATCCCGACACGCTTTTAAATTTCAATATGAGGGATTCTAAGCCTTATCTATCAGATTTCGATTTTGATGATTTCGAGAGTCGTTTGAAATAAATTTGAATTCCATGTCAGATTTTTGAAATGTCGGATTTCGGGATGGGACGTCGGGATTCAAAGTCAGAAGAGCAGAATATTCCCTCACTCTCTCTCTCTCTCCTCCTCCTCACGCCTCTCTCTCTCTCTCTCTCTCTCTCTCTCTCTCTCTCTCTCTCTCTCTCTCTCCCTTCCTTCCTTAAGTATTTTGTCCTCTCATCCACAAAAATCTGAGCCTCCAAAGGAAACCCTAGCCCCAAAGTTGAAGATCAAAAATCCTAACTCAAAACCCTCACATTTCCTTCCCTTGATCCAAACCTCTCCTCTCTCACTTTCTATTTTGTGTTTCTCAGACCACAAATAGCCTAAAAGCACCCCCAAGAAGACCTCCTCTCACAAAAATAACCCAAAAATCAAGATCGGACGGTCATTTTCCCTCGAAAACCATCTTCTGCTCTAGCTCATGGTCGCGAATCCCTCCTTTCGCCGCCGTGAAGAAGAACCCAGATGTGGGTGTTCATCCTCGCCGCTGTGAGACTCATACTCGCGGCCGCGACTCCGAGCCCAAAAGCGACGTTTGCTCGGTAAATCTTTCCGTTCTCTCTCGATTCTCAACCTTTCTCGATTACGTTTATTTTCTCTTATTTCTCACTTTCTCCTCTATATTCTAAGGCCAAGAAGGATCACATCTAGCGTTGTTTGGCGTGGATTCGAGCCCTTTTTCTCCCTTTCTCCCATTTTGAGCAAGATAAGCTCTTCCCTCACTTCGAATCTCTCGCTTTGAGGTTAGATCTCCGTAAAGGTCCTCTTTTAACATGTATCCATCCTTCCTAGGCCCCGTCGTAGCAGAAGTTTGCCGAATCAAAGCCCAAAGATCTCTTTCTCTCAAGATTTTCGAAGAGCCTCCAAGAGGTTGGGTAATCCCTCTTCCGCTCTCCCCTCTAGTCCTGATTTAGAGTCGTTTATGGGTTATTTGATTTGGGTTTTGAGCTAGAAGCATTTGAAAACAATTTTGAACAAAAATGAGTTTAAAACGAGCAAAAACGAACAAGGTCTGAAGATGACCTTTTGTGGCCGTGAAAGGTCATCTTCAACCTTGGTATGAATAAAATACACACAGTTATACATTCGTACATGGTATCTAGATCTTATGATTTCTCCATTTTTTTCGACTTCCCCTTCCTTTCGCCGACTACCCAACACCCTCGCTCCTTCTAGCCGATCACCGTGCATGGATACTTCTCAATCCAACAACTTAACATTCTCACCTCCACTGGTAGCACCACAAATATGTAGTTTCCCTACCTTTCGTTCAAACATGATCGTACCAACTTTTACTCCGACCATAGGGTCGTCCTCTCGACACTTGAAGCCTATGAACTTGAATCCTATGTCCTCCAGAAGCCCAAACCCGCTCGAAAAGATAGAGTTGAATCCTCTACCGAGTACATCGCTTGGCATAAAGTAGGGCTGATATATACGAGCAAATGAGCTCGAGTAGTTGGTGTTCAAGCTCGGCTCGTTTGTAAATGAGTCGAGCTCGAGCTCCATATAGAAACGATCCCAAGCTCGGCGCTCGAGCTCGGCTCGTGAGTTGGTAACGGTGCTCGAGCTCGAGCTCATTTAGCTCATTTTTTTTACGAGCTCGTTTGCACATTTTCTCGTTTTGAGCTGGAGCACAAGTACATACTTGTTTGCTTGTTTGCTCGTTTTAAGCTTGTTTGTGTTCAAATTAAGAATTACATGAAAAAAGTTCAAATACGAACCAACACAAATTTAGGGCTTGTTTTCTAACCTCTTTTTTAAGAGGTGGAGTGGTGTGGATGTGGGTGAAATGGGGTGGAGATAGGGGAAAATTCCCTACCTTGGGGAGGGGATATGGAGGAGGTGGACCTCCTTAATGAAGGTGGAGGTGGTGCTGGAGAGGAGGGGAGAAAACACGCCCTTATAGATTCGAAACAAAACACACATGTTACAAACAAATACATAGATTCGAAACAAAACACAAGTTCAATTACATACCAGAACAAATTTGAAAATAGAATGAAGAATCAGCAAAAATTTGAAACTTGGAAGCAAACTCCAGCAAGCCAAACAAAAACATCCAGCGAGAACCTATAAATAGAACAAAAGCAAGCCAATTTTTAGCAGATTTGAAAAAATGGGAGCAAACTTTGAAAGAAGAAAATTGAGGCAAACTTGGAAGTAGATTCGATGGCACTCATAACATCAAGGGATGGCCAACCAGACAAATGATGAGGACGAAGGACGCGACTGGGCGAACAAGGAATGGCAGACGAGGGACAACGAGGTAAGGCGAAGAGAAAAGACTGAAATCACCAGATCTAGATCTTACGAACACAGCAACAACCGAAGGTAGGACGAGCAAGAGAACGAAGAGCGACAAAGTGTGATGCTGATGGTGAGACGAGCAAGAGAACGAAGAGGGGCGCCAAATCTGGTGGACGTGGAGTCGCTTTGCTTTCAATTTGGGGAAGGAGGGAGCCAAGCTTGGTAGGGAGAGCGACAAGGGGCGACATCACCGGCTAGCAGATCTTCAGTAGCAGGGGGTGACGGCGAGACCAACGGGAGCAAAGGGATTGAGGGAGGAGAATGGAGATCAAGAGTGAGAGAAATGTGGAGGCGAACTGAAGAATTGACCAAGGGTTGGGAGAGGGTAGGGTAAAAATAAAATATAGGGGTAAAAATGTAATTACATTTTAAGGAACAAGCTTGAGCTCGGCTCGAGCTCGACTCGGGCTCGTGACGAGCTCTACTTCAAGCTCGAACTCATCTCGTTTTTAAATTCGAACAAGCTCGAGCCGAGCTCGAGCTACTCAGCTTGAATATCAGCCCTAGTGGAAAGTTGACCGCTTTGTCTTGGTTTGGCTCCGTTCCTCTCTCTTTAACAAGATCCTCTTCTATGTTGACAAGGCGTCTACGTCCTATATGATGTCTAGACAATGATTGATCGCCTCTATGTTTCAATCTCAGACTCGTGCTCGCTTGATGAATCTGAAGGGTCAACTTCAGACATTTGTAACACCCCCGTCCCACATCGGATATCATAAGGATGTTGGGAGTGATTTATAAGTGATTAAAGCCTTATCTATGTCACAAGAGCTCTTCCTTTTCAGGCTCCAAATGAGGACAACGGACCTGAGAGGGCTATGTGGCATGGGCTGATGCCTCTTAAGACCCCGGGTCTTATAGATGGTATCAGAGCCGACTCCGGGCTCGGAGGTGCGCTGACAGTATGCTCGGGTACCCTCTTCCCAGAGGGGAGTACCTTGGGCCTGACGGGTGCTTTAAGTGGAGGAGATTATAACACCCCTGTGATTAAAGTCTTACCTAGCTCACAAGAGCTCTTCCTTTTCAGGCTCCAAATGAGGACAACGAGTCGAAATTCGAGAGCCTAAGTGAAGGACGAGCCAACAGAAGTTATTGCCTGAAAAGCCGAACTTGTTTCACACTTTCTGGAGGCCTTGTTGGTCCAATTGGCTATTATAAATATGCGTTTGAAAGCTCTTTTCGAGTGATACAACTTTTGTCTTGTTGTCGAGACCAATTCGGAAAAAAAAAATGCAGTGTAGGCTGGTAATGTCGTGCCCCGCGGCTTTAGAGCTGCACCCCGCGGCCTCTTGGGTTAATTTGGAATAACCTACTAGAAAAGCCACACTTCGCGCACTATGCACAGCGGTTGGGCCATCTGTGATATGGAAGTCCTGAACGCTGTTTTAATAGGGTTTTATATTTTTATTATTTTTGCCGACTTTGGATGCTTATATGAGGACATATTAAGGTTAATTTGAGAGGATCTTTTGTAGTTGAGAATTTTGATCTTAAGCTTTTGAGTTTTAATAAGAGAGAGAACCCTAGAGGGGAGCCTCCATGAACATGGAGTGCTAAACTCTTTTGTTTCACTTATGATTTGATACTACTTTTGGTTGTTTTGTGAGTTTCTATTTCTCGTTCTTAATTCCTATTGAATTGTGTTGATCGATTTTGTGTTTAAATATCATCGTGTTAGATTCCTCTTAGTTGAATTAACATATCGCAAGCGTTGTCTATTCCCCGTGTGCGAACTTCAATCTATAGTAGCAAGCGCGTCCCTTTAGTCGTCGTTGAAATAATTGGATTCGTAGGAAGTCCACTACAACCGTCACCCGTGTGTTCATAACTTGCATATCAATTATATATCTCTACGCTTATTGATACTTTTTAGGTATTTCCTAGTTGTGTCATAGGTTTGCCGGAGTAAAGGTTTAGTTAGGACATGTTTGGCCTAGCACTCTACTAAAGATAAAGATAGAGCAATTCAATAGGGAAATATAAGAACATGAAGAGGGAACGTACAAGGATCGATTTATCAAATAAAGTTGATAATTGTAGGTGAAACTATTTCTTAATTGTTATTTCTCACTAACCTTATTAAATTCATCTTCTCTTACAATTGATAAATATACATTACTTAAAAATATTTGATTATCTGTGAGATCGACCTCTTACTTACTTGCTAAACTAGTTTGTAGGTTTGAGTTTTATTTTTGATAGGAATAACGACAAATTTCTCCTTTCAAATTTTGGCGTTGTTGCGGGGGAGTCAAAGTTTATTTCTTTGTTTTGTATATTTATCGATTTTTGTAAATAACTAACCCGTTGTGGGCCTATCTTATAGTTCACGACACTCGTGCTATAACCAATGTTAAAGGTGAGGTTATTGTAGTTACATGGAGAGAATTTTCATCAATACTTTGCAAGACTGCAGAAGTACATTAACAATCATGGTTCATGGGGTTATATGTCAAGCTAGCGTGCGGGAAGAGTGTTTATGCATCGTTTGTTGGAGTAAATGCTTGAATGTTTATGGAAGGTGAAAGGTTTTTGTCCCACATTGATTTCTAGGGATATAAGGGTTTGTTTTAAAAGGGTCTCGTATCCACCCATGGTTTGAGTGATGGAATAGGAATCTCACACGCACGCACCAACACCACCACCGGTCCATGACACGTGCGCAGTGTGGTCTGGGGATGGTTTGATAGACTTTCCCGATCTTAACTTTTTTTAATCTTCTGAATTTATTTTTTTCAAACTTATCTCTTTGTTAAAACGGTTTCTGGATTTTTCGCCCTCTCTGATTTGCACGATCTGAGGAGTGCTCTTCTTCTTCTTTTTAAACCGATGTCCTCTTCTCCAGTTTTATTCATTCGCAGAAAACTATCTTTTCTCTCTTTCACCTTCGTTCTAAGCAAAGCTTTCGTAATTCCAAACCTTTGTTTTCGAGTCGCGATTACGAGGGTGTGTTGTGTAACCTTGGGGGGCGAAGCCAGTAGCCGACTTGCACCTACGGTCGGGGCGAATTTGCTTCTAAGGCAGTGGGTTCGGCATATACCACGCCACAGCCTTTTCTGGTTTTCTAAACTCTGTTTTCGACGGGTTTTCCATCTCGGTTTTCATCGACGGCCCTACATTTGCACTAACATCGTTGCCGGTATGACTGTTGAGACACGGAGCCTTGCTGAACATGTAAGTGATAGAGGTTTATTGAATATGGGACTCTTGGAGATGTGAGATTTTTTCTACTACATGGATTATCGATATGCACCGAGCGATTCACATCCCCCAATATCTTTTGTTGCACATCTTGAGATCATTGGAGAATCATACTGAGAAGATGGAGAAGGATGATACTCCATTTGAAGAGATCGTTTCTAGCTCACCCATTGATGAATCAGGTCCTGAGCCGATTACTACATTAGAGAGAGTTTTGGTGAATATGTCAATTTATCTGACTGTTACTTTGAAAAGCCATCAAAGTAGGTGGTAGTGTGGAACTATATAGTATATACCCTCTTCTGAGTGTCGTGCTCGGAAGTTTGATAAGCTGGAATGGTTTTAAAATTTTATATTATTTGATTTGGGTGTATTATTTATGTTGTACATGCTTGTTTGGTTTGTGTGCACGAATCTCTTGCTGTATTATATTTATATTGGTGCTGATCAAATATGTTTGTCTACTTTAAATTGAGTGATGCAAGAATTCCATCCACACAACAGAAGGGTAACAAAAGATAGCAACCAATGTTACGTGTCGTAGGACATTAAACACCTTTGGGGATTAGACTCCACCATACATAAATACAACACTAGAGTATCAAAATAAACCAAACAAATAGAAATCGTGAACACGACCATAATGAAAACACGAACAAAACCCGACAGAAAATTTCATGACAGACACTAATCTTTGGCACAAGACAGCCCTTGCCATGTATCTTAAGCGAAAAACGGCTTCACACCTCCCGCCCAGGTAGTTCGACTTTCCTCTGGCAACAATCTGCTCATTTTGTCCACCAGTTCATCCTTTGGTATGTCAACTGTCAACTGCTATTGGATTCAAATCCGTGGAGGTGTTGATTCACCAATTCATCCAGAAACTCGAAAACTTTCAAGGCCATCAACAAAAGAAACCATGAGAATTTCAGCAGCAAATTAAGCACAATATCCTCTGATCATACAGAAAAACTCAAGGCACCACCAGACCAGACCCAAGTGGGGAATCAAAAGCATACTTACAGCTCAGCCATCGCCTTTTGAGGCGTCCTTTCTCTTGCCTGTTGCGCACAGCGACACCCATTCTAATCGTTGTAGAAAGGGGTTCTTAACTTCCTTCTATCTGAAAGTATACAAGTCCATCATCACTGACGCAAACCAAATAACGATCACTGCAAGGATCGAGTGGATCTGAATATCTCTGGGTTCTGATTATGATCCTTGCCATGGCCAAGTCTAACTAGAGCCGTGCAGGAGACCCGACCCATCAACTTAAGAACACTTCTCTCCTTCCTTCTCATTTCACTGCTCCTCCATGCGTCCCTAGGCATTCCTTCGAAATCTCATATCATTACTGGTGCAGTTGGTAATGATGTGAGACTGGGCAGAAACCCGGCAGGGAAGATAAAGGATGCAGTGATTCAATCTTGGCAGGATCGTGGTCTTCAACTAACCATTGGAATAGCCTAACTGAAGGCTATCGAGCTCTTTATGTAGTTCGAAATCATACTTCTCAGTACATGTAGTTGAAAATTGAGTACAGGATTTGATTATTACTTCATTCCTTCTCAAAATACTGTGTTTGCCACAAACTTTAATCATTAGCAATTATATCAAGTTTCAAGTTATGAAACAGATTTCAGTGCACAACTTATTTGGGTCCAGGAAAAAAAGCAGCTCAACTCATCATCTGACATTCGATCACATTTCAATCTTGATAAATCATTTTCTCCCTATAATTTGACTAAACATTGTTGCCTCTTTCCATTTCTCCTTCAAATGGGTGCAAAATTGTAATATATCAACTATTGAAACTATTTGACAGCAGAGAGATTACCCTTTATGTAGTTTGTTAGAAATGATGCTTCTAGTCCTAATAGTAATATAGGCTCAATTATTGTTATCTTTTTTTACAGAGTTATAATCTCTCTTATTGAATTTTATTTTTTCTTCCTTGGAAAAATTTACCAGGACTTTTCAATCTAACAATTATATAAATGAGACATTACATGGAAAAGGCCATTTTCATAACTTGTTCATGGTTACAACTTACAAAAACGTAGGTGGTATCACATCCAAGGCACTCAACTAGAACCATACACATATCACATTACATTTTGCTCACAGGCATAATACGATTACTAATCAAGCCCACATTTACAGATGAAGTGATAAAGATTCTCAATAGTTACCTCATCTGCAACTCTTTTTTGTTGTCTCCAATGAAGGTGTCTGTTCTCAGATTGCAAAGCAAAGCATCGCGGCCACCGAGAACGATCTGGAAGAACCCATCCACCTCCTTCGCCAAAACATCCAGCCCTCCTGTAAGAATCTCTGTTCTCTTATTGAGTTCAGAGATGGAATCCATCATTTCTTTAGATTCCACAGCCTTGTCAGCTTCCTTGAACAAGGAAAGCAATGCTTTCGCACTCTCATCGGTTGCTCCTAACTCTCTAATTACAATGTTTGATGGCTTAAGATAACTAATTTCCTTATTAACTGAGGACTGAAGTAACGTATACGCCTGAGCCCATGAGTGTGTCTGAGGAACTTCCAAGTCTATCACCTTTTCAGCCGAACCCCTAAAGGAAGCAATAAGAACGCTGCACAACAAGATGGTCTGCACTCGGACTCCATACATGGCTAGCATCAAAACTTTTCCTTTTGCCGAGTCCTTAATCTTCGGCAAACCAAGAGATTGCACGAGCTGATCCACAATGGAAAAGCAGTTCTCAACTCTAGGGTTCCTTGAGCCTATGTGCTGCCACCAGCTATCAAGCGAAAATTGAGCCTTTACGAAATCCTTCGGGGAATCAGAATCCAGATTATGCAGTAGACACTGTAGGAGGAGCTGACCTTGGCTTAAGCGTGAGATCTCGGAACTGATGGCTATGCAGATGTCCAACAACTTCACACTATTTCCCAAATACACATCTATCCATTTATCGTCCCAGTTGCATACTGGGAGCTCTAGATCAGTGATAAGAGATTTGATGTCATTGTGGGTCTCAGAGAGTAACTGCATAGCCAATATCATCCACGAAAGACTGAAAATGGATTCATTCTCCTTTGGTGCAAGCTTTGCAAGTCGACCAGTTAAATCCTCTTCAAACTTGTTGATCAAAGCAAGGAGTTTGGGTGACATAAATGACCCTTTAGGATGCCTCATACGGAATAGATTTCCGAATGGAGAGGGTGGCCTCTGGGGTTCTTGTGCACTGCTCATTTCTTTGAACTACAAGTATTACATCATGACAGCAATCAACTCAGAAAAAAAAAGACGAAATCGTAAGCGATTAAACTAAATATCTAATAGGTGGAATCAAGAGGAAAACAGTCACAAATAAACTCACTAAAAAGATGCCACTGTCAGTTTATAACTATATGAGCATGAAAATTTTAAATCAATAGAAGCTTTTCAACACTATAAACTAAGACACAGAAATAATCTATAAATGAAGCAGTGATACACCAAATGAACAATTCGAAAGTTCACGAAATCAGTATCTTAGGAAGAGATCAGAAGAACCCAAAAAATTAAAGCTCAATCGAGCTCTCACCAACAAAGCCACAAAAAAATCAAATCAAAAACAAGATTTTTCTTTACAAAAATATGCAACGAAGCATTTGAAATCTTAGGAGAAGCACCTAGATAATTGAATGATAACAAATTAACAATCAGAAATAAATAGTGAACAAAAACATATTATAACAACAACCTATCTTTGTCGAATGACAAAGCTTTCAAATTGTGAAAAACAAACCAAAGCTCTAGAGTCTAAACTGTAATCTCTTCCTGTTCCCATCAACTTTCGAGAAGTATTGTAAAGAAACCCAGAATCAAAGCCCTCAACCCCTGTTAAATTTGAATCATGTCGATCTATCAACCATGTTATTAGCCAAATAAATAACGACTTCTTTACTGTCTCGAAGTTATTAGCCAAATAAACAAATTCACAGGAATTTCTTTACAGCAAAAACGAATCAAACTTATAACCCTTAAAGATTTAGCCTTGGAAAACCCCCAAAATGACCTACCACCACAAAAATCGTCCGATCTGCACAATCACAAGCTAAACTAACAAAATGAATCATGAAACCAGCAAATTAACAACAAACACTCATCAAATTCAAAAAACAAATCCCACAACGAATCAATTTGACTTCCAAATCAGAAAGATAGGCTTGAATCTGCTAAACGTTCAATCGACTACAAGTCAACGCAAACCTCAAAATACCAGAACCCCAAAAATCAAAGAACTAGGAAGCCGGAGAGGATCTAGAGAGATCTATACCGTTGCTCGAGATTCACAATCGGCGCGGAGGGGGGAGAGAGAGAGAGATTGGAAATTTTGGGGCTTCTCAGAGTCGTTGAAGGCAGCTAGGTATGGGGTGGAAATTGGATTGTTGATAAGGGGTACGGTACGGGTGACTTTCCGCCGTGTAGTCTTGCTTTTTCAGAGCGCCTTTAGGATGGTGACACGTTTTCAACGTCTACATAATAGAGGGTGGAGATTGCTTTTTAATTATGATGAACAAAGAGAGTAGTAATCCTCTGTTGAAGTACGCTGCAACCCTAGATCAAAATGTGTTGCTTGATTGGTTGGTTCATTGGATAGCATCTTTACTAATGTTAAGTCATCCGCTAACGAGTAACTCGTCCTCCTTTTTAGTCAACCGTCTTTTTGTTCCTCCGTCATTGACAACAGCAACCTCCCCCAAATCTACATCAGCAGCAATCTCCTCGACATTTTCACCACCAACAACATCCTCGACATCTTCACCAACAGCTACCTAATCGACATCTTCATCATCACCTTCTTCGTCCATGCTTGCATGTGTACCAAATGTTGGTCGGGTAATAGGAGGAGACGTTGGATTGACATTCACATTTGGATCATGGTAAATGTGTGGAATGGGTTGAGCAGTTGGATGCATGTGATAAGGAGGTACGAAAGGAAAGGTTGCGTACTGATATGAAAGAGGGTGTTGAGAAAGATGGTTTGGGTAGTTTGGATCTTGTGAAACTAGGCTTTGAATGAAGCTTTGAGAAAGATCGAAAGAATTTGGGAGTGGGTTTCCATTTGGATCCATTTTGATGGCTGGATGGTTTGAGTAATTTGCTTGCTTGTTTGCAACATTGAAGGAGCAACTCGTTTATATAGGGGAAAGCTTGGAGGAACAATCTCATATTTACCCTATTCTGAAGCTCTGAATAACTAAAGCTGGGAGGAATCTCAGCTTTACCCTATTCCAAAGCACTAAATGGCTAAAGCTTGGAGGAATCTCAGCTTTACCCTATTCCGAAGCTCTGAATGACTAAAGCTTGGAGGAATCTCAGCTTTACCCTATTCCGAAGCTCTGACTTTGACTAAACCCATTATTGAAGTTATTCAAATTTGAATTCAAATTCAAATGTGGAATGTCGGTTTGAAATTTAAATTTGAATTTGAAACCGCAGTTGATGCAACGGTCGGCCATGAAACATCCATAAATAGCTCATTAGTTCATCAAATGAGTCGTACCCACATCTTCATCTGCCTAGCTCTCAATCTCTTCTTGCAAAATGTCCAAAAAACCTATGAACTTTGGCTTCACATCTTCATCTAGCTCTTCAACTACTTCTTCATCTCAAGAAATCTCTGATATCCTTACCTACTTTCCAACTAAGGATACTGAACTCAATGACAATCTCGAGGAGTATGTGGTCAATATGAGCCTCCGAAGTAGCAGTTCTTCACGTCCACGTCGAAGCAAAATTTACATCGAGAGAGATCGAGAAACCGGACATGCTTGGTTGTTCGAAAATTATTTTTCTCCAACACCAACCTACAATGATTCTCAATTCCGACGAAGATATCGGATGAGGCGACACGTATTTGTACGTGTGGTGGACGCTTTGTCTAGTTCTTTTCAGTTCTTTCAGCAACGTCCGGATGCAACTGGTCGCCTAGGCCTATCCTCGTTGCAGAAATGTACGGCCGCCATACACATGCTAGCGTACGGGGTTAGCGCTGATGTCGTTGATGATTACATTTGTGTTGGTGGCTCAACAACAAGGCCTTGCTTGTCGCACTTTGTTGATGGCATCATCACCCTATTTGGGGACGAGTACTTACGTACAGAGGGCGAATGCAACGGACATGCAACGTCTTTTGCTCGTTGGAGATGCTCGTGGTTGGCACGGAATGAACAGAAGTATTGATTGCATGCATTGGCCGGAATGGAAAAATTGTCCCACTGCATGGCAAGGTCAATACGCAAGGGGTGATAAAAAGCCAATCGTTGTCCTGGAAGCAGTTGCATCCTATAACTTATGGATTTGGCATGCATATTTTGGAACTCCAGGTACATATAATGATATTAACGTTCTTGATCGTTCTCCGGTATTTGATGATGTCCTAAACGTTGAATCTCCTACGGCAATTTTTTTTGTAAATGGTAATCATTACAACATGACATATTACCTCGCCGATGGCATTTATCCCAAATGGGCTTCGTTCATTCCATCCATTCGACACCCTTTTGGTGCGAAGGATACATTATTTTCCAATTGTCAAGAGTCAACACGTAAAGATGTGGAGCGAGCGTTCGGTGTCTTACAAGCTCGGTTTGCTATTATACGCCATCCGGCACTTTCTTGGGACATTAATGTGATGGGAAAAATAATGAGGGCATGCATTATTTTGCATAATATGATCGTTGAAGATGAACGTGTTACATATCAACACTACTATGATCCATCCGACTTCGATCAAGTTCATGTAGTTGAACCTATCATCCCAAATTATCCAGCTGAAATGCGTGAAGTGATACAAAATAGGGCTAAACTCTGAGACACGAGTATGCATAATCGACTCAAGGCTGACTTGATTGAACATATATGGCAGAAATTTGGCACTCCCGGAGATGACGTTTAATTTTATTGTACGAGTGTGTTTTGTTTCAAATTTAATATGTTGTTTGCAAGTTTAAGTTGTGTAATTTTTTTGGGTGTTTTTCAGTGTATCAAGTTAATAAAATATTTCTAAATTTAATTGTATGCCTTTTTATTTTAATGATACGTATTAATGTTAATATTAATATTAATAATATCATTAACCAAAATTTTTAAGTAAAATAAATCAACATTTAGCTTAATAAATATAAAAAAAGTGTAAAGTGAGTTTTAATTCGCGCGACTCTTTGTTGTGGATGAAAAATGTAAAAAACTGAAAAGTTAGTGGAAAGCTGACGTGGCAGGAATAGTTGCTAATATGGCTTAAATGAGTTTTAATTCGTGTGATTCTCTGTTGCACATGGTCTAAGTTACTTTTGGAGTAATTATCTTTTCAATTATTCAATTATTATTATTGTAAACTGAACAAATTTAAAAAAAATAGCATTGTTACTATTTATTATTATTTAATAAATTATTCCATTATTATTATTTATTTTTGTATTTATTTAATAATAAAAGGGGCATTTGCAAAACTAACCCAAAAACCCGCTTGAGTTGCACCCTCTATCCCCTATCCACTATTAATTGCAAAAAGTAACCTCTAACCCCTTAAAAAATTGCACCCAGCCGGTTACAATAAAGGGATGAGACCGGTTGCATTTATGGAGGAGAGAGAATGAGACATGTGGATGGAAGGGGAATTGATAGTTTTTTAAAAAACCTGTCATGCTAAGGGGAAGGGGAAGGCCAAAGGGTTGCTATTTCCCTCTCCCTCTCCCTCTCTCTCTCTCTCTCTCTCTCTCTCTCTCTCTCTCTCTCTCTCTCTCTCTTAAATTTGAAAACGGAAGGAAGAAGAGGAAGGAGTTCGAAGAAGAACAAGAGCAAGTCTGCAGATTTGAAAACGGAAGGAAGAAGAAGCGGACATCAAACAAGCAACATACACCACATACAAGTGACGATATCAAGTAAAACCTTAATAATTTGTATTGGGTAAATTTGGGGATGGCTGGGGTGAAATGGAGGAAAATAAATATATTGGTTGTAGTTAGATGGGGAAATTGGCAAAACTGGAGGAATTGGGGATTTTGGGGGAATTGGGGAAATTGGGGAACGACTATGTGGAATACGAAATACCACGAGTAGAGCGACTTGAATATGTTTAATCTTGAGATACCTTTGAACATTTAATGGATTTGCCGGCACTTTGATTTATGTCATGTTTGTAGTAGTCAGATGTCATGTTTATAACTCTTCATGTCATGTGAAATTCAAAACTTATAAAAGCTTACAAAGTTTACTCTGAATGCGGAGAGGTTTGATGCCTTCGTCCTTCACCTTTGTTCTGATGGCTTTTCTAAGTCAATTCGAGGCGAGTGGAGGCTGGATTTGGAGTAGAGAAGGTGGAATCGAAGTGGAGGAGCCCTCGCAGAGGCTTGGTGAACCACTTTGTTTTTTTTATTGATGAATAAACAATATAACAACTTTACACTCAATGTTTCCCTGGTTCTAGTGTCTCCCTCCCCCCTAAGCCCAGACAGTAAAAAAAGAGAGGACAGAGGGGATAAGACAGAGACAGAGATAGAGGGGGGAAGAGTGACGGTAAGGGGACATTAATATAATTTAAATTAAATCTTAAGTTTAAGAGAAAAACCATCGAAGAAGAAGCAAATGGACTGGGATTTATTTGCAGTTTGACGTGTAAGCAGTTAGTTTTAACTGGACACCAAAAGTAAAACGACATGCCACCAATTGGAACCGACTGGACAAGAGTTATCGGAGAAATAGATTTACCATCGACTTCGGATAGAAAATGGGTAAGTTTGCTTTCGATAAAAAAAATCAGAGAGAGAGAGAAAGTATGCAGAGGAGAGAGAGAGGACATGAGAGAGAGAGATGAGTGAAAAGGAAAAGTAAAGTTGTAGATGAGAGAGAGAGAGAGATTAGTGAGGATAAGACAGAGAGAGAAAAGTAAAAGAAAGTCTGCAGTGGAGAGAGAAAGCTTGCAGAGGAGAGAGAGAGAGAGAGTGTGTGTGTGTGTGTGTATGTGAAAAAAGAAAAGTAAAGTTGCAGAGGAGAGAGAGAGATCAGTGGGGATAGGACAGAGAGAGATGGAAGGGTCCTCTCTCCTCTGCAACTTTACTGTTGTTGTTTCACTTCGAAGAAGAAGCAATTGGGTGGGGGTTTATTTGCAGGTTGACATGTAAGCAATTAGTTTTAACTGGACACCCAAAGCAAAATGACATGACACATATTGGAATCGACTGGACATGAGTTATCAGAGAAACAGATTCACCATCGACTTCAGATAGAAAATGGGTAAATTTGCTTCAGATTTGAGGGAGACACCTCTAGCATAACCTTTATCGAAAGCAAACTTGCCCATTTTCTATCCGAAGTCGATGGAGAATCTGTTTCTCCGATAAATCTTGTCAAGTCGATTCCAATATGTGTCATGCCATTTTGCTTTGGGTGTCCAGTTAAAACTAACTGCTGACACGTCAACCTGCAAATAAACCCCCGCCCAATTGCTTCTTCGAAGTGAAAGAGTAACAGTATCTTTTTATGCCCCCTCACTGACACTCTACTGATCTCTCTCCTCTGTCATACTTCACTTTTCTTTTTCACCTCTCTCTCTCTCCCTCCTGTCCTCTCTCAATTGCTTTTTTCTCTCTCTCCGCCTCTCTCCTCTGCAGATGGGACTTGCTTTCCCCCCCCCCCCCTCTCTCTCTCTCGCTGTCATTTTTCGCCTCCCAATCTGACGCTGCCAGGTGTCACACATTAGAAGGTTGCACCCCCCCCCCTCCCTTACCTGCTACCGGCTCCAAGGGTTTCTCAATTATCCGGTTTCACCCAATTATAAACCGGGTTCGGCTTGCAATACTTTCGGTTTTTTGGGTTACTTTGTGCATTTCCCTCTTAATAAAATGTGAGTCAAAAAATAATTGTTTAATATTCCATAAATAACATATGGCTATTATTTATTCAATTTGTTTTACTCCTAAACATATGCAATATGGGTGTATATTGATAGATAAATTTAAGTTACGTTCAAATATAATTTTTATTATTTTTTAACGGAAATTTCGCGAGGTACCCCTGAGGTATTGCAATTTTTACGAGGTATATAACTCTTTTGCATATTTCGCGTGGTACCCCTAGAGTTTCTAATCTTTTCGCCTTGCGCCCTTCCTGGTTAAATCTAACGGATCTTTGGATGCTCCGTTAGTTATCAATTTTGAAATTAAAAGAAAAAAATATAGAAACAACGGACAAAGAGAATCGAAGAGAAAGCCCAGATCTAGCCCCGACGAGGATGACGAGGAGGAGGGAGATGAAGGTGAGTCGGGAAGGGGAGGGTTGGTGATGGAAGGCGGTGTCAGCGAGGGCTAGCTACGAGGAGAGGGGTACAGAAGCGAAAGACGATGACGGTGTCTAGCGGCGGGGAGGAAGCGCCTGGCGGTGGAGGAGGAGGAGTCGTGGTGAAGGAGGCCGATTTTGTCGAGGAGAAGGATGCTGGCGAAGGAGGTGAGTATTGAAGAGCAGTAGGAGGCCAGAGAAGGGGAATTTGGTGACGGAGGTGAGGTATTGAACTATTGAAGTGTTGCTTCTCTTTCCCTTTTTTCTTTTTTTTTTTCTGAATTTTTGAAGCACCAATGCACCATCTTCTTAATCTAGTAGTTTGGTTTTTCCCCTTCATCATTGATGGATCCGAGATTTTGGGGTTCGGTTGTTGTTCAGATTTTGTGGATTTGACTCCAGTTTTGTTTGGATTGAGATTTTATTTACTATTTTGTTTGGGGCTGCTTGGATCTGGTTTTGACTTTTGATTGGATTAGGGCGGTTTGGCTTTTTCTTTAG
The DNA here is from genome assembly GCA_963922045.1 of Persicaria maculosa. Classification (NCBI taxonomy): domain Eukaryota; kingdom Viridiplantae; phylum Streptophyta; class Magnoliopsida; order Caryophyllales; family Polygonaceae; genus Persicaria; species Persicaria maculosa. The sequence goes on along the minus strand of OY998258.1, from coordinate 55,661,564 downwards.
GGTACTTTGTTTGCTGGTTTGAGAGGCTCGTTTCGACTGGTGAGCGGCGACGTTCGAGGCTCCAATCAGGGGTGGATGGACGAGATCGGTGGTGGCGACGACGGTTGGGTGTCTTGGGTTCCTCCTCTGGCAGTTCCTCCGACGGTAGGTGGCGACTTTCTCTCTCTGTTTAGCGTTTTTTGGGTGCACTCTCTGTCTATTCTTTCTTTCTTTTATTTTCTTTTTATTTCAAAATTGAAAAGTAACGGAGCATCTAAAGATCTGTTAGAATTAAAAAAGAAGGGCACGAGGCGAAAAGATAGAAACCCTAGGGACACCACGAGAAATATGCAAAAGAGTTGTATACCTCGCGAAAATTGCAATATCTTAGGGGCACCTCACGAAATTTTCGTTTTTTTAATTTCAGAAAATGCAAAAAAATAATTTTTTTTATAAAATATATACACGTGTTGTCACGTGGCGCTCAGTCATAGGTCCACGTCGCAATGCGCGTAAGTTTGCAAAAGCTCTACTAGAAGGATTCAAAGTGTCGCATTTAGTCTTCCTTATATGCGAAACGACGTCCTTTCATTTGAATTCAAACAGTAAGCACGTACACCCCCCGCACGTGTCCTCGGTTATAGCTTTATGGTCCTGCTTCTTCCGAGCTCGTCTGCAAGAGCCCCCCTGGGCTCATGCCCTTTTCCTTCTTTTTTTTTTTTTTTTGCCTGAGCTGAAATTTCTAAGGGCTTAAAGGCCCACCAATAGATGTGCTTTAAGAGTAAACTCATTCGTGAGTCTTGACCTTGGCTCTTAACTTACTTTTCCCCTATCACATCAACTTAAGGGTCCTATTCCAGCTCTTTATTATTTGCACCCTCATTCGTGAGCCCGACTCTTGGGTCTTTAAATTACTTTTTATATGGGTATTATTTGAATTATTTTAAAAAAACATATGCAAAATGGGTGTCTATAGGTAGATAAAATTAAATTACATTCAAATATTTTTTTTTAATATCATATTATGCCGAAATTTCATTTTTAAGGAATTAATATGCTAGTTTTGCGAGACGCCACCCTGCTATTGAAAGAGACTGTCATGAATCCCATTTTCCCCGGCTCTTATATAAGGGACCAAGGCAAATAGCTCATATACTTTTGTTTTTTTTAAAAAATATATCCTATATGGCATGTATAAGAGTTTTTGGGCTCACCATTGCACATGTTCTAACAACCAAAGTAGCTATTGTTAAATTTATAGAGCAACTACTATTTTTACTTTGCATTGGATGTGAAAACCACAAGACAAATTCCATAAAACCACCTCATAAATACACCTAAGGATGGAGCCAGAAAGTTTCAAGGGGGTACAATCCAACATAAGGATGCGACTTAAACTAGACGGTGAATCTGTAAGTTCTTTCCAATAGCGACAAAAAACTCCACTAAACATTTTGCATCTATATTCATGCCTATCTCCAATCGAACCGCATCTATTCATAGAAACACGCCACATTTTCAGCTCTAAAGTCTCAACTAATAAGGGTACCCACGTCAAAATTCACAATGCAGTAATCAATTTCAATTTGGGTTGAGGATAATCAATTTGACAAAATAGTAAGAACACTACCTTTTCAATTTGACAAAACAGTAAACACTCTTATGCATGTCTTGAAGTATCAATAATCACATACGGAGTATCAATTAAAACAGTTGATAATCAATAATCACATCAATTAAAACAGTTGATAATCACTCACCAATGGTCCAACAAGTGTTACAAACTTCTTGTACGAGTTTGGCAATTCACTCATTCTAAAATTTGCAAGGGTGTACTCTTAGAGATGTTGTTCTCAACTTTTTTTCATTATGATGGAAATGATCCAATCTGTAAATAAAAAGCCACATGAGCAACTACTTATTACTGATACACACATTTTCAATTGATGGCTATGTCATTGTTGGTAAATAATACTACCTCCGTCCAAAAATACATGGGCTTTTACTATTCAATTGATGGGCTTTTTAGGAGCTAAAAACTATATAAAATATTAACTTTTTTATTAATTTTTTTTTAATAATTACAATAAGTTTGTAATTATTAAAAAAAATTAATAAAAAAGTTAATATTTTATATAGTTTTTAGCTCCTAAAAAAGCGTGCATGAATAGTAAAAGCCCATGTATTTTTGGACGGCGGGAGTATGTGTCCACTAACGGACCAAAAAATCATCCACCACTTTGGTGAATTTGCATTTATCTTGGCTTCTGTGACGACCGCATGATTTTCTAGGAAAGGGGGTGAAATTTTTGTTTTGAAAAAAAAATTCTCGTTATATATAATAACAATTTTTAAAAAAATATTGAAAGAAAACCATAAATTTTGGTATAAAGAATAAAGATGATGTTTTATTACAAAATTTCATACAATAAAATTTAATAACTTTTTTTCATATATATATACATATGGTTTAAATGACATTGATATTAAAAAAAATTCATATGAATGAAAATTAGAAGAATTTTTTAAAATATATGTGTAACATAATGAATAACCTTATGAAAATATTAAAAGAAAACTATAAAATTTGATTTAAATATAACATTTATAATAGTAAAAATTTGGTAGAAATAAAAAAAATATTGTAAAAAAATAAATATTGAGATTTGAACTCATGACCTCTTGCATTACTTATTTTGGTAATAAAATAAAAATATAAAATTTGATTTAAATATGGTATTTATAATAGTAAAAATTTGATAGAAATAAAAAAATATTGCAAAAACTTAAATATTGAGATTTGAGCTCATAACCTCTTGTATTACTTATGTTCCCTTCTCTTTCTTTACCAATTAAGGTAGACAACACTTGTGTACCTTATTATATTTTGGGTGTTGTTAGATACACCACAAATCTTTCATCAGAAATGCATGTCCTTTTCAACGTGCAACCCTTTCCCACTAATTAGCACTTTTAAAAATTTAATTAAGCCATTTTAACCCTGCACATCAGAATTGATGTGCATGGTTTGGGGTGTATATAACGAAACCGTTATATTTTTTATTATTTTTTTAAAATAATATACGTTTTGTCGTCGCAGGAAGGAGCGGTCGCCCCTTGCGCACCCCTGTGGGTGCCACTGTTGGGCTTCGTTTTGTGCGCTCCTTCCGTATAAGAAAGGAGTAAAGATCTTCTACACCCTCAAGTGTGCCCCATGGTACACCCTAAAATTATTTTTGTTATAAAACAATGTTAAAAAAAAATTAAAAATTATATTTAACTTGTATACACTCATATTCATATTTATCATAAAAAGTTATGTTTAAAAAATTATAAACAATGAAAATTTGAGTTATTTTAGAAAATAATTTTTCTATTTTTCCACAACATAAATTTTACTATATGCACCACACCTACACCTTTTGAATCACACCTCTGCTCCTCTTGAGTCACACATATGCGCCTCTTGAGGGGCAGGTGTGTGACTCAAGATGAGCAGGGTATATTTAAAAATATATATATATATATATATATATATATATATATATATATATATATATATATATATATATATATATATATATATATATATATATATATATATATATATATATATATATATATATATATATATATATATATATATAAAGTGGGATATGTGGTGTAAATAGTAAATTTTATGGTGTAATTAACATTGACTTTGTTTTATAACAAAAATAATTTTAGGGTGTACCATGGGACACACTTGGGGGTGTAGAAGATCTTTACTCATAAGAAAGGCACACTAACTCCATGTAAAGTACACAAGTTGGTGCAACAACATTGGAATAATTACCACTATTTAAACAATAGTACTATGTTTTATTCAACATACCACAAAACCACACAATTCATAACATGGCAACAAGCCAACAACTCTACGTCTCTACGTATGGTTTATTCTTAGAATGAAAGACATCACATAGCGACGGAAACAAAGGTAATTTATTTTTGTAATGTAAATATAACCGACAAAAAAAAAATCAAGAGTAATTTGATAAGAGAGAGTACATTATTCTCTCCGCTCGGCAATAATTACTATATGACATATTTAAAAAAAAACAAAATATTATATAAAATATTTTTTTAATTAATTTCATATTTATTACTCCCTCCGTTCAACAAAACTTGTCGTTTACTATTCACGCAGGCTTTTTTAGAATGATAAAAACTATATAAAATATTCATTTTTTAAAAAAAATTTTTAACAAGTTTGTACTTATTAATAATAACTACGAAATTGTTAAAAAAAATTATTTAAAAAGTCAATATTTTATATAGTTTTTAGCTCCTAAAAAAGCATGCATGAATAGTAAAACGTCAAGTTTTGTTGAACGGAGGGAGTATTAAATATGAAATTGTATAAAAAAACATTGATATTTTATATAAATTTTAACTTTTTAAAAATCATATCAAATAATAAAGAATCATCTATTAGTCTATCAACGAACAACCACTTTCACCCTACATGTTCTTCATATTGTCTGAAATCCTTGTTCGGGGACTTCAACAGGAATCCTCACAACCACACATAGTCACTTAGGCATCTCTCACCCGATATGGTACTAAAATTACATTCCTTACTTTTGCGGATGATATTGTGATATTTGTCTCCTCAACTAAAACAATGTGCGATCAAATTAATAGGATTCTACAAGAGTTCTCCTCTCTATGAGGGCAAAGAGTTAATAAACAAAAATCTCAATTTCAAAAAACCCAAAGCGCAACAACACATCAAAAAACAATGATCCAGAATGAACTTCAAATATCCCACACAACTAATCTAGGACATTACCTGGGTTGTCCCATTCTTTCTGGCCGAACCACAAAAGAAACATTCGTAGACTTACTGACAACAAGTAAAGGCCTACTAAATAAATGGAAAGTGAATACTCTATCTCAAGCTGGTCACTGCACTCTCATCAAAACTACACTATCTGCAAAACTGTTACATATAATGCAGTGCTTTCTGCTCCCAAAATCGATACATACAGATCTAGAGAGAATCAATCACGACTTCTTCTGGAACAAAAGGCCTAAACACAAACCTCTTATTGGCTGGTATGAAGTTTGTAAGTCAAAATCAAATGATGGGCTTGACATACGCAACTCGGAAGACATGAACATTGCATTGCAACTAAAACTCATATGGAAGATCTTAGCAGAACCAAAAAATCATTGGGTCATGTTAATTTCTGAAAAGTACCTTAAAAAACCATCACATACTACAGTATAAGTGAACAGGTTGCTCATCGTGGCAATGGACCAAGCTAACACAACTCATACCTATATTCTAGCAAGGAATTAGGTGGTCAATTGGAAATGGAGAGCACATCAATTTTTGGAATGACCTCTGGGTGGGGGAGTCTCCGCTCTTGGACCTGACGTCCAATTCTCACCTAATTGACACCCAAATAAAAATAAACCATTTTATCTCTCAGAATAAACCTTAGGATGTCTTGAAAGTTCAAAATTACACCCATAACTAGGGGTGGGCACGGGACGGGACGGAACGGGATTGAGCCGGGACGGAACTCGTCCCGCGAAATTATTACGGGACAAGATCGGGACGGGATTGACACTTTTTTTTCGGGACGGGATCGGGACGGGATGGTGTCTGGACGGGACGGGATCGGGACAGGACGGGCCTTGTCTCGCAAATAAAAATAATAAAATATTATATAAATTTGCAAAGTGAAAAATGCTTTCATAATTCATTAATTTGTATAATATGTTGAATACGGTATTCTTCTCAACTATATTATTCAATAATAATATTATTATTAATATTATAATACTATTATTAATTCATACAATGATTATATAATTAATTATAACGTTCAACATATTTGGCTACATTATCTTACTAGATTAGGACGGAAAGGGATTGAGACGAGATTCACCAGATACTGTCTCATTATCGATTGATAGTTGGGAAGAATACCGTATTTAGCTATTTGCCTCTTGTAGGTATTTTCTCATTGACTCCGCGACAGGTGGCATTATGGAAGTCTCAGCAGGGTGCTCACTCATCCGATTGGTTGCGTGCAGTTCCTATTTCTGGGTTAGGGCAGACTATGAATGGAATGACCTATCGTAGTGTTCTTAGCTATCGATTGGGAGTTCCATTGTTCGCAGTGTCCAGACCATGTTCTGCTTGTTCTCGGGTCTTTGATGGTGATGTATACGGTGACCATCATGTGTCTTGCACTGGTTCCGTGGGCATTAAACATCGACATAACCTCGTTCGCGACACCTTATTGAATATCTGCTACAGGTCTGGGATTTCTGCCGGTAAGGAGGTTGACATAACCTCGTTCTCGGGTCTTTTATTATAAAGTAATATTATTATTAAATTATATTATAATATTATATAATAATAATAATAATATTATTATTATAATAAATTATTATTATAAATTGAAAATTATTATTATAATTATAAATAATATTTTCTCAAATAATAATAATATTATTATTATAAACAAATATTATTGTTATTATAAATGGAAGATTATGATTATAATTATAATTATAATATTTGCTCAAAATAATAATACTAATAATATATTATTATTCTATAATACTATAATATTATTATTATTATAAAAATTATTATTATTATTATAAAAATTATTATTATTATATGCGGGACGGGACGGGATTTGCGGGATCCCATCGGGATCGGGACGGGATTCGCTATTTTGTCCTAAATCCCACCGGGATCGGGACGGGACCGGGACGGGATCGGAATTTGCGGGATTTGTGCCCACCTCTACCCATAACCATTTACCAGAATACATAATTAAAACCATTCTAGCAACAACCATTCCTAAAAACATATATCAGGATAGATTATATTGAAAATGGAATAAAAATGGATGGTTTTCAACATCTTCTGGCATAGAAATGCTCAATACTGCAAAGAACCATACTAAGTCTGACATGAGATGGATCTGGAATATGGACAACCCCCACCCCCCCCCCCCCAAAGTTAAAAATTTCCTCTGGAAAATCACCAAAAATGGTGTTCCAACATCGACTGTATTGGCTTCTCGTGGTGTGGGTATTCCGACTATCTGTCCACTTTGTGGTTCAAATCACGAGGACATCCCTCATCTTCTTTGGGATTGCCCAATAACCAAAAATACTATCCACAATTTTGACTCCACCCTGGTGCCCATTTTGAATCAAAACTTCGCTCTAAATCTACCCTTAAATACCATTGAAAGAAACATAAAAGACAAAATAGGTACTTCTTGCTTCAGCAAGCTCACACTGGCCTGGTGGAGTGTTTGGTACTTTCGTAACAAAACTCTGTTTGACAATCTGAAACCAGATCCGAGTATTGTGTCTTTTATTCACGACCAAAGTTTTATATGGACTGACTTGAAACATAATGACGACAACTAACCTGCCAAACAAGAAACCAAAACATGGAGGTAAACTTAAGTGGCACAAGGCTACATAAGACTTTTTCAAACTTAACTTCGATGGGGCCTTCTCCGCTTCGTTCAAGGGCTCCTACGACTTCATCATAAGGGACTTTCAAGGATCACCTCTCTACATGGATGCGGGTCTCTCTCCTTTGCCTTCTGTCACGGGCTCTGAGGGGTTTGCCCTCTGGAAATGAATCAATGCAACAATAGATCTAGGGATTACCAGACTCATTATTGAAGGTGACAATCTCACCATTATTAATAGCCTAAGGGGCATTTGGAAACCTACGGGAGACACGGAAATGATTGTCTCTGACAGTCTACTCTCCCTTGACCATTTCCAAACCACTCAGATGCGTCATGTTTATAGGGAAGCCAACCGAGCTACTGATCGTCTCTCGCATCTTAGCTTTGACTTCTCCAGTACTGCGTCTCCTAACGATTCGATGCTTCTTGATTTCGTCCATTTGGATGCTCTTCTTTGTCCTCCGATATCAAATTATTTCCGGTTCAAAAAAAAGAAAATAAACACGGAGATAATACTACTTAATTGAAACTAGCTATATTTTTGTGTCCCACCAAAAATGAGATTTAAAGTTATCGTGAATGGAATCATTGTTTTACTATGTTGCAAGTGAAATGAGTACATAAATGCTCAATAGAATTATAGAAGTAGGTTTTACAGTAGGCATCAAGTGCTACTCCAATATCCAATGTGGTCCATATTGTACAAAACTTAGGTCTAAAGTTGCTTCAAACTTTAATTACAACCCATTCAATGTGTACCCAAAACAGGGCAAAGTAACAAGCTAAGGTAGATGGTAACTTAAGACAAAAAGAAAATTTGAGTTGAAAGCAACACACCAACACTATATATATGTGTAGTACATTTTATTACACTTGATCTTTATGTTAATCATTATTTATTATAGGCTTAATGATAGGTCACTCCAAATCGGCTACCTAACATGTTAACTATAGATCATTACATATTTTTGTACTTGTCAAAATCAACATGGTCTTAGATTGACCCTGGATGCCCATATCATCAAACTTGAATTAGGTAGGTGGCCATTAGAGGTCCCTGTCAACACTAGCTAGCCACAACTAGAAGCCCCACAAACACAAATACATTACACTTGTACATATGAGCTGTTTGTTTGGATAGGTACCGTACCTGCCGATAACTCCATCAAAAACCATGAGCACTGGCAACTGATGTTGATGCCGGTAGGCATCCCTCCATCCCTACTGTCTGTGTTTAGCTGGATTCGCGATGGCGTTCCACCTGTTTCCGAAAACTACACACTACATTCAAAGGACAAAGAACAAGCCAAGTGTGAATCGCTCGTCTTTCAATTTTCGCTTATGAATGTAATGTCGATCCAGCAATGTACAAGGGCGTGCTGATGAATGTCAGATCAAGCCTATACAATGGAACAGCTAGTGAAGTATGTATGATATTAATAGGGATTCTTATTCACATTCTATGGGAACAAACTTACACAAAGGAACCAAAAAATCCCAGGGGAAATAAATTAATTTAATGCCAGATCGATATCAAGACCTAGATTTGTACAACATCTTCATCTTCATCTCCAACGCCCCGCCTGGCGATGGTCCCTACCGCTTTCGCCTTCGCTTCTGTCTACGTCCTCCAACACGGGTGCAGCTTCAGTGTCGTGTGGATGTTCAGGGTTAGGACTAGAAAAATCCCGTTTAATCTTGCGTTCCTATACGAAACAAGAGTGCAAGTATAAACAGAGTTCACAGTTGAAACTCGGGAAAGCCTAAGAAAGGAATCGGATTCATACACTACGAGACAGCAAATCATCCGCCTCGAGCATGTGGACCACATGCCCCATCTTGGGCCTTTTCTGGGCATCTGGATCAACGCATCGTAGAGCCACTAAGAGGACTCGCTTGAGTGCTTTAGAGACTGGCTTCTCGGGCAACTTGGGATCGACTACTTCCTCAGATCTTCTATTGCTCACCATTGTTTTTAGCCAGTCTACCAAGTTCACCTAAATAAAACCATCCATTCCCAATTTCGGATCATAACAAAGAGGGGAAATATAACAGAAACCAAACAAAGGGAGTATAGCTCGAAGAAGATATGTAATTTACCTCTCCGGGTGCACGGCAGTAATCGACAGGCGTTCTACCAGATATAAGCTCCATGATTAGTATTCCGAAGCTATAAACATCACTCTTCTCGGTCAGCATGCCAGTACAAGCATATTCCGGTGCCACGTAACTGCAAAAATGGTCCGATTTTATCAAATCATCTAAAAAAGCTGAACCGAGGCTTAAAGCAAAGGAGACTCACTCACCCAAAGGTTCCCATTACACGAGTTGTCACGTAACTCCTCTCGGAGCATAGCAACTTGGCGAGTCCAAAATCAGACACCTTAGCGTTCCACTGACGATCAAGGAGAATATTGCTAGATTTGATGTCCCGGTGAACAACTTTTGGCTCAAGCCCCTCATGGAGGTATGCCAACCTACAATATAAATCATAACAACCAATGTAGTCGCAGCAAGTTAGTTACCATTCCAAATTACAATCAACGATAAGACGACAGTAGTTCATGGCAGTTCATTATTACCCCTTTGCAGTCCCAAGAACAATGTTCATCCTGATCTCCCACGAAAGAGGACTGACTTCTCCGACATCACCATGAAGCCATTGATCCAGATTACCATTGTCAACATACTCGTAGACAAGCATCCTATATGCCCCTTCGACACAATATCCTAACAGCCTAACAAGATTCTTATGTCGGACACGCCCTATTGCTTCCACCTCAACTTTAAATTCCTTCTCAGCTTGACCCCTGTGAATTGAGCACTTCAATAAGCTAGACAACGCTAATCGTAACATAACAATACAACGGCATAAACTATACACAGACCAATCCAGTAATCGTAAATTCATACATTAAAGCTTTCAGTTAGTTTGCCGAGTAAGAACGATTCACAAAAGACAGTAAGAATAACTGAAAATCAACCCCACCCCCATCAACCAACTACAAAATCATGGAAGTAATGAATAAACATGATTGCAAAACACCTCATGCTCCATTATCAATCACTATATAGCTGAATACAAATTTTCCTATTTATCAGATTTCATGAACAGCGAATCAGCACACAACCACTGCTTCATTGAGTTCAAATTGCTCAATCAAAACCCATCAAAATTGGTCCGTTTGATTAAAGAAAACAAGCAAATAAACAAATAAACTCAAAATCCACAACAAATCAAGCAAATTATATCATCAATCTCAATTTGTATGATCAAAGTTCCATCTTTGCATAATGGGAACCAGAAACCTGTGTGTTGTTCTTCTTTACCTTTTCTTGATCCATCTCAATCTCAAAGCAAACAGATTAAGCAGAAACCAATCAAATCAAACAGAAACTGAAATTAACAAACAGAAACTGAAATTGAAAGGAAATGAAGAAGAAATTAGACCTGTTATTCAAGAGATTCTTGACAGCAACCCTAGTCTTATCCTCCAAAACCCCGTTGTAAACAATCCCATACCCACCTTCACCGATCACATTCTCATCCGACAATCCATTGGTCGCCACCTCCAGCTCTCTCAGAGTGTACCACCGACCCCACCCCAAGTGCGACACCTCCGGCCCGCCATACGCCGACGCCGCCGGCGCTCCCGTCTCGCCACCTCCTCCGGGCGCGTGGAACCCGGACCTTAAGCTCTCGCCGCTTGAAGCCTTATCGGAGAACACGACCCTGTGCTCCACCTTCCCCATGTCGATCTGGATCTCCGGCAGGTTGATCGGGCGGTGGCTGTGGTTGTTGTAGTGGTGGTGGTTGGAGGAGGTGGGGACCACGATCTCCTGAATCTCCTTCGTAACGACCGGTGTCGGGTCTTCGCCGGCGACGGAAAACTTGTTCGGGCGGCGGTTGCGCCAGCGGGAGGTGAGGCAAAGGGAGAAGAAGAATAAAAGAAGGACGATGACCGAACCTAGGAAGATTCCGATGACGACCCACAGTTTGAGGCCGAAGATCGAAGTGGGCCTTGAGAGCTCCGAATTGATGAACGATCCGTCGTAGAATGACATCTTGTGTCCCGAATAACGCGTGAATCGTGCGAATTTTAATTTTGGTGTTTGGAGATTTCTTGGAATTCGGGTTCCGCCGGGGAATGCAGCGGCGGATGTCGCGGCGGAGAGACGGTGGTTTTGGAGTGTATTTTCTTTTTTCTTTTTGGGTGTTTTAAATTTTTCTTTTTGAGCGGAGAATGAATTATGAAGACACTCTTTTCATACGTAGTGACTTGTGAGTGAGAAAGTGAGGAACTGTATTAACTAAAGTAAAAGCTAAAACAATTCTACTTTTTAAAAAGAAAATACTTTTTCTTTAGTATATTTAACTAGTCCTATACCATTATCCTATACTATGCGAAAAAATTAACTTAAAACTCAATGGGTTTGAAAACATACTTATTAACAAAAAAAATAGTTCTCGGATCAAAAAAAAAAACAAAAAAATAGTTCAATATCCATTCAATAAATTTAATTTTTTATTTTGTTGTTATAAAGCGTGTGAACATTTAATTTGATTAGTGAAATAATTTGTTTCGCTAAAAATATTATGTTATTAAAAATTAAAAAATCATTTATAAAAATCATTTAAATTATAAAAACAACACGTACTTATCTATATCAATCAATCAATCAATATCAATATATTATTATAATACTAAAACAGAGGCGTGGAAATCCTATGTGGCGGGCTTTGGTGCGATTCGCTCACGTGTCGTTTTATGGTGCATTCTGACCGGGTTTTTCGCCATGTCAATTAATGATGATCCAATCAATCTAAGTCATGTTAAACGATAACCTCATCTATTTATACACGTGTCATCCTATGTGTCTATTTAAATTAATGATTAAATTATTTTTTATTATAAATATTCAACCTCATATCTTACAAAACTTATCATTTTACCTTGAGTTATTTTATAAATATTTTACCTAGAAAAATCTACATAATCTTAAAAGATTAGATTAATTTATATAATCTATTAGTACTATTTAACATAATCTAATAAGGAGTATATTGAATTAAATCCTATCTTTTCTATCACGGTATTTTACCTAGAAAAATCTACATAATCTTAAAAGATTAGATTAATTTAAGAAAAATATACATAATCCTAAAAGATTAGATTAATTTATATAATCTATTAGTACTATTTAACATAATCTAATACGGAGTATATTGAATTAAATCCTATCTTATTACGGTAATAATATATTAAATCAAATCTTAAACAGCCGGAGTGGTTTTTGAAAAATTGATTCAAAAAAGAAATATATACACTTATCTTTATATATGAAGTCTGGATATATTTTTACTAAATCATATTGCATATGAATTTCATATAAAATAATAAACAATTATTCTCTATATCTTATTATATAATACTCCAACAACTAAGGATTTATTTCATATAAAGGATATACGTGTACAAACATGTATACATAATTATATAATTCATTTAGATAATATATGCTTATCATATGTTGGTTATGAGATTAAAAGGTCCAAAATAATATTTATATACTTTTTATGATCTTATACAATTTGTGCAAGAATAATAAAAGTCATATAAAAAAACCGCGAAGATCGCGGGTAATACAACTAGTAATACTTTAATTTAGAAGACTTTTGATGATGTGTCAACTCCTCCTTAATTTAAAGGTTTTCAACTAATCATAATTTTCTCTTATTTTTTCTTTTTCTTTTTTTTTTCTCTTCATCTCTTTTATACATTTATATTTTTTCCTTTTATTTTTTACCCATTTACTACCCATCTATATCTATATAATACCGTAGAATTTTGATGATGTGTCAACTTATCCTTAATTTAGGGTTTTTCAACTAATCATAATTTTCTCTTATTTTTTCTTTTTCTTTTTTCTCTTCATCTTTTTCATACATTTATATTTTTCCTTTTATTTTTTACCCATGTACTACCCATTGGGTTTAATTCAAACATTCAATTAAATCTAATGTATACTATTAATCTATATTTAAATCTTTATATATTATAATAATCTATATCAATATAATATCTTAATTTAATAACCTTTTTTATGATGCCTAACTTTATGGTAAATATTTTTACCATTTTCTTAAAGATTTCAAGTCTACCTTCATTATTTTATCTTTTATTTTTATTAATATTTTATAATATTATTATTCACTATATTTATTAAAATTCTATTTATTAAAAATCGCATCATGGTGCGGGAATTATACTAGTTATTCTTTAAAACTTCATTTTCAAATTCTTGTAAGAGAACTTCGTTAAGAAATAAAGGTGAAAAAAATATTTTTTTACTATTCTATTTTTTCTCATGAATGTAAACCAGTATGGTTAAACACTTAAAAAACACATTTTTACTTTGCAAATTTATCCAAATAAAATACTATAATCACTTAAATAAATTTATTAAAGTAGCATAAGTTGTTACTAAAAAATCACACGTTTTTGCATTTATAACAAAATTGAAAGACAGAGACCTTCTTACACTGTTTGTCGTTGACTCGAAATATTCAATTAATAAATAATTCATATCACAAATAAGTTTTTCGGAAATTTCGCCAGGTACCCCTGGGTTATTGCAAATTTCGCGGGATATACAACTTTTTTACATAATTCACGTGGTACCCCTGAGGTTTTAACCTATTTCGCCTCGTGCCCTTCTCGGTTAACTTTAACCTTTTCGAGTTAATTCCGTTAGTTTGCTCAAAAAAAAAAAAAAAAAGGCGAGACCAGACAGAGAGCGACGCGAAGGAGAATGATCTCAATTCGCTATGAAATTGGAGGTTTATTGAATCTGTTGGTGGATCTAGAAACCTTTCTTCTGTTAAACTTGTTTCTTCTCCTTGTCATCATTGTTCAAACAGATTAGTAAAAAGGTTTATTGTGAATGAAAATTGGAGAAATGGTTTATTGCTGAATTTAAGATCATTATGCAGGATGAAAATTGGGGAAATGGTTTATTGCAGAATTTGAGATCATTGTTTGCCGACTGGAGTCTAGAGGTGAAATCCGACACTGTAATATGGTACTTGATGAACTTACTCAAATTCTATTGCTTTCATTGTTTGCCGACTGTGATTCGATCAAAGATTGAATCATTGTTGACGGGATGGTGTTCTGTGTTCTTAAAATCCAAAGACTTTACTTTTTTTTTTGTTGATGTTCTTGGCTTACCTTAATTCATAATATTTTGCTTTGCATCAACTTTCTTTATTGGTTTCATGGTACTAATTAAACTGTACAATTGATGCTAGTTTATTTACCCCAAAATCCACCCTTTCTTACTTGTGAGCTTATTTAAGTTTTGTGTCTTTTCTTACTTAACTGTACAATTGATGCTAGTTTGTTTTCGTAGTATTGTATAAACAAAGCCCCATGTTTTATACTCTGTACATTTTAATAATTCAAGGTTTAACTAAATCTGTGTAGATGTTATAAAAATCTACCAGCATAAAAAAGTTTGACTAAAAAAATCCAGCAGCAAAAAAAAGTATGATTAAAAAGAATCCAACAGCAAAGGACTAAACTGTATAAAACATGACCTTGCTGTCATAAGACTAATCAAGATGCAAATCTGTATAGTCTATTAGCTCAATTGGGAGAGCAATGTGATTGGCACAAAGATGTGGGTTCGAATCCCACATAGACTATTTTGTAACGTAGCTTTAGCTACAAAAATTTAAGGTTCGAACTATTTTATAACATAGCTTTAGCTACAAAAATTGCCTGAATCAAATTGATAGAGTTATATGTAGTTCCTCACTAATTTAGAGCTCCTAAATCATAAATTGATAGAGCTTTGCGGTATAGGTTTGTAAAAAAATCCAAATCACTGTATTTGTCTATGTAGGAATCGAACCCACATCTTGTGCATAAGCACATGCTCTACTGTTTGAGCTAATAGACTTTTTAACAAGTTTCAAATCCGTAATTGAATGGCAGATACAAACTATCTTAATATCATATATATTCCCTTCATCATAGATAATCAATAACCATGAAATGTACAATCAATCCTTAATCCTTATAAACAGAAATTTCTTCATTTGACAGAAATCCCAGAAGGCAAAACTAGGGAGGCGATGGCTAATATTAGAAACAATACATGTTACTCTAATTAGTGAGTGTTCCTCTCTCAAAGTACCAATGAAAAGAACAAGATGACATCCAACAAAAAGGTGCAGTTGTCAATTCAACTCAATGATTTTAAATCAACTACATGACAATCTGAACTTTATGCAGTGCCAAATTATACATCCCTCCAGACCCTAAGCTCTCACAAACACACTACACAAACTAAACATATAGCAAACTGTATGATCAGTGGTTTGTTTACAGGGTATGTAATTTCTACTATAGAGTAGGAAGAAAGTGAAATCTCTTATGGAAAAGTTCATCAGAAATTGAACTCTGTAGTGGTTTTTGTTTCACTTCAATACAAATTTCTTTTATACTTCAATTACTTCTTTTAATGAAATAAATTCATGTACTTGAAGGGTTTACTATGTAAATGGAATAAAACATGTATATAACGAGAGAATATATATAGTTATATAAAAAATCACGAGAATGTACAAAATGAATGAATTTAGATAGAACAGCAATTTTCAATTTTTGTAAATATGCTTATTATTAATGTTAATTCAAATAAACTAACAAACCCTTGAATTTGAATTGTTGAAAATTTGAAATGCCAAAGAGTTTGATTATGTCAAGTAGACATGGTCCATTTCCTACTTTAGCTTTACTGCAAAACAAAGGATGAACACACAAAAAAAACGGAAATAGCTTGGATTAGCCATCATCTGGCCACACAAATTACGTCAAGTAGAAATGCCAAAGAATTTGAATTGTTTTACTAATCTGTAATGACAGGTTCAAGAAAGGTTCAAGAAGAAACAACATCAACAAAAGAAACAACATCAACACCAAGCTATGACAGGTTCAAGAAAGGTTTCTAGATCCACCAAACTATGACAGATTCAATAAACCTATCAATGCACTAATCTGTAAAAAGATTCAATAAACCTATCAATGCACTAATCCACCAAGCTATGACTGATTTAACAGAAGAAAGGTTTCGAATTCGAATTCGGCTCATAGCAAAAATCCTAAATCTGCACCAGTTGAACCTCTACAAAAACCCTAAATCTTAATTTTGAATTCGAAATCTATCAATTTCAACCCAAATGCATCTAAAAACAAGAACACCTAAACCCTAAAAACAAGAACACCAAACCCTAGTTATAAGAACACCAAAAATCTAACCTTTCTCGTGGGTTTTCAGCAGGTCTGAGTCCGAGCGCGGAGAGGGTGCAACAGGTCCGAGTCCGAGCGCTCTTGGCGTCGCAGCAGAAGGTCCGAGCCGCTGCTGCTGGTCTCCTCGCTCTCTCTTCGCCTGGTCTGCTGGTCCGAGCTCTCTTCGCCTAGTCCGAGCTCTCTTCGCGTCGCTCTCTCTTCGCTCGATGTAGACCTCGCTCTCCCTTCAGACCTCGCTCTCGCTGTAGACCTTCTTTTTTTTTTTTTTAGCAAACTAACGGAGTTAACCCAAAAAGGTTAAAGATAACCGAGAAGGGCACGAGGCGAAATGGATTAAAACCTCAGGGGTACCACGCGAAATATGTAAAAAAGTTGTATACCTCGCGAAATTTGCAATACCCCAGGGGTACCTGGCAAAATTTTCGTAAGTTTTTTACACATAAATTTTAGTAAATATTTCATTACATGTAAATATAATAATACATAATATCTTAATTATATATTGTATAACATAATTTTTTTTTCGAGGTCTTACTCGATAGAGGGCCCTAGGCACTGCCCCTTGGGCGTACCCCAAGGGTCGATCCTATCATTGAGCCCATTTGAATAGCTCTCACAGTCATTATCACCAAAACAGTAGTCCTATACCCGTGCCTAAGTTGAAAGAATAAGTTGTTACTAAAAAATCACACGTTTTTGCATTAATAACAAAAATTGAAAGACATAGACCTTCTTACATTGTTTGTCGTTGACTCGAAATATTCAATAAATAAATAATTCATATCACAAATGAGTTTTTTCACATATAAATTTTAGTAAATATATTTATTACATGTAAATATAATAATACATAATATCTTAATTATATATAACATAATTTTTTTTTTCAAGATCCTACTCGATAGAGGGCCCTAGGCGCTGCCCCTTGAGCGTACCCTAAGGGTCGACCCTATCATTGAGCCCATTTGAATAGCTCTCACAATCATTATCGCCAATACACGCTTAACTCTCTTAATCTAAAACAATAATTTTAGTATCATGCTCATTGTGGCATCACAATTGAATTTTATGAATCTTTTCATGGGTTTACGCCATTTCATCGCTTTCACCCGACATTCAATGACAAATATGTATGATGTGTGATCTATTTTGGATGATTAAAGTTTTTTATATAGTTAATAAGCATTATGCTTGCATGGCCCATTATGGCCCGCGCATGGTTCACCCCTTCAAAGAGACAATAGCTGCGAACCTATCAAAACCATGTACCAAGTTGTCCAAACATGTTGCAACCTTATTAACAATATAATGTATCCAATTGTCTACCCTACTATATCAGACTAAGAAAATCTCGACTCAATATCCCAAATCGTCCAAGATTCCAAATTCTCTTAGCCAAAAAACACTTTAATTAAACCTCTATTTTAATTTGATATTTTCAAGATAAAAAATGATAGTTGGTTCTTATAGAAACAAATGCACTACAATACTCATTTCAAGATTAAAATTAATTCTAGATTGTTTCACTACTCTATATATAAAATATTAGAACAATAAAACTTATAATGTTGATGGTATATTTATTCCTAAATTTAGTAAATTGAACAAATAAAGCATCAAAATATTTTTAAAATAATTTGCAATGAACTAAAATGATTAAAATATTGTCAAATAAAAAACTTATCTATTTGAAAGATATTTTATATTAAAAATTTGATTAAAACATACAATTAAATTTGATTAAGCCTACTTAGACGTTCTTGATTTGTTAAAAAAAATTAGCATGATATATACCAAACCATTAGAATTAATTGATTAGAGAAAGTATGTAGGCAATATAATAATATAATATAATACTACGTATCTTTTATACACATGTATACATATATATAGAAAGTGTATGTAATCTAATCTTTACCTAATATAATAGGTAAGTGTATATATATATACAGGCCATAGTGCCATAGGGATTGAAATGATTTAAAAACTAAGTGAATAAGTATTGTACATATTACCATAAATAATAAAATGTAATAATTTATTTATGAAAAGAAATAAAATAAAATATTCTTTTTTACACGTGGCACGATTATATAAGGGAAAAAAAGGCGGGAAATTTTTTGCCGAGAGCGCGACACGTGTCCTAAACAGCTTTAGTATTGTTTAGGATTAGGATACTAATAAGATTTGTTGTCATTTACAATGATGGTACCTCTAAGTAATGCATAAATTCCAAAAGGGTTTCATAAAAAATTTGAAATGATCTGAATAAATATGTTTAATGATCCCGAAAGGGTTTGAAAAAATTCATTTTGGAGTTTCATCAAAACCCCAAACAGTTAAATAAATTCTTGTAATGGTTTGAAGAAAGCTCCTTCATATACTAAAACCAGTTAGGGCTTGAGTAAACAATAATGAGTGTTAGATTGGTGTATCTTGGTGATCTATTGCTTCGTTGTGGTTCTGGTATTTGGAGTCGGGATTGGTTGGGATCGTGATAGTGTGTACGACTTCGTGTACGGAAAGATTCCTTGGAGGTTCATCTTCACCGCTCACAGGGATGTATGAAATATCGCTGTCCAAAAGTGCTATTTCATGATGGTGTTTGACTTCATCCATAGTCTACGTCCCTAACCTGTTAGTTTTAGATCTATTTTGATTCATCTTTCGTTTGTGCTACTTGTTTTTTTTTTTGCATCTTTTTCTGTATATAAGATTGCATGTTTGACGGTCCGTCGTCTGCCAACTTGTCGGCCTCTCGAGCTTTAGGCTTGTCTGAACTCAAATTTTTACTTAATAAAATAAAATAAACAAAGATGATACCTTTGTGTTTTTAAGATGGGGTTGGCTTCAATTTGCCATATTTTAAGAACAAAAGTCCCAAAGAGAAGTTAAAGCCTCCTCCCCTATAGGCGATAATCAATAGGGTCCTTCACTTTGCTAATAATTGTTGTGGCGCCGTTTTCATAAATCGATGCCGATGGTTTACAAAATTTGTAATTGAAAGAGCTCTTCTTGGTGCTTCATTGCGTGGATCAATTGGCAAGTGAGAGGTTTTTACTTGAAACCTAAATTTTACAACAGGCTTAATAAGAATTATTATTGTGAACACTTTAATTTCAGGAACAATTGAAATGGGTATGTTATGATTAGTTCATTGTGTTCTATATGTTGATGTGTGGACTACTTGCATTGTGCATTTGTGCAAAGGTTGTTTGTGAAATAGAACCTTTTATCCATGAATTCAGATGAATGATGACACCAAAAGGTAAGGGTACACCTATTACATTATTTGTTACTCAAAACATAAGATTGTTTAATCGATTAGTTCATTACTTGCAAGGGTCGTGAGAAAATCTGTAAAACAGTGCAAGGGATTAGACAGAGTAAGGAATATATTAGTGTCATAGTGTGAGTTGGATAGCAAAAGAAACCTTGCAATTTTGAGCCAGCCTTATATTCTCACCAACCAATTTCCCAATATTTATGACAAAAGAGTAGATATTGATTCCCCTACAGCTAGCCTAAGAGGACTGGACCACTTAAAATACAAATTCCCAATTTTGATATTTGATTGAGCACTCGTGATTTCTAGTTACTAATCTCAAGTAATCACCTAAACTTGATGAATGACATAAACCCAAATACCTAAACTTGATGCCTAGGAAGGACAATTGGTGGAAAGTTGCTGTCAATGCGTTTCCTAGCTGCTGCTGCTGCTGCTTAATTTGGAGTTCCCTCCACGCATCTATAAAAGCACAAAACAAGCATACAGCTACGAGCTCAGCTTTAGCCGAGAGATAACAACCTGTATTCGGAAGCCATAGAAATAGCGTACACATAATGAGTTCTTTTGCCCAGGTCTTCTATGAGCTTCTTTGATGTAGAGAATGACGTGTATCATACACATCATTAGTCAACAAAAACGCATTACACAACCTTTCACTCTTCAAAAAACCATACAATTGCTCGAGCTCTGAATTCAAGACTGGACCTCTTTTGGTTCTTGCAGTATATCATCCCTTTTAGTGTTAAGCTCTGTTTGATTCGTTACAACCCTAATCTTGGCGGTGTCAGCTGTAAGAATCATGACTTGAAGATAACGGTGTCATGCACGTTTAGTCCTCTTTCTTGCTGCTAGGATCATCGATAGCTGCCAATCTTTCGACAAGTGGAGGATGAGAGTAGTGATAAGCTGAGTAGAGGGGATCCGTGTTCATTGCTGACAGGTTTTCCTCCTGATAACAACATTTCAAGTAAATATAGTGATCTTAAAGGAAGTGGAGATCGGATATAATCATATAAATCAGTTGAGGAATGTCTGATGAGATTTACCTGCAACTTCACTAGAGCAGCTCGAAGCTCTTTAGCATAGCCTAGTTTTTTGGCGAAAGCATCAGCCTGTATTCAATTGCCCAAATATTCATATCAGGACTAAAAAAGTAGAATGAAAAGGCAAGAGGAGAGGGGAACAAAGGACTCAAGGATTTTACCTGAAACTCAAATGATCTGCTCACAAGATTTAACGCAAGGTTTACAATGTGCTGTAGAGGTAATATGGTGTGCTGCATTTAACAACAAAAGCTTTTGTAAATGACATGTATGGTGCAATGGCAGTTGAAAACATACACGACAACAACAACAACAACAACACCCTAGTATACAGTTGTGAGAATTAATAATGCTTCAAACCTGGAAAATGATTAGCCCGATCACAACCGGCTGTGCGTCGAACCCAAAACTTTGAAACAAGTCCTTTGAATTCCTCACAAGAGTGTATCCTCCAAATTGCAAGAATGTGAGGACCTGTTTTGAATAACATAATTTAAGAAAGGCACAATACGAACCACTTTATTTCAGCAGAGACGGCCCAAACAACATATGTATTAACAGAAATCTCCAGACGGGCCCAAAGGGCACGGATTCCCTTCGTACAAATACATGGCAGAGATTAAGTAGCAGCAAAGAAGTTTTGAATTAAGTCAAAATAATATTACCAATGTCAATGTGGAAAACACATTTTAGAACACTAAGGAACGACTAACGAGAATAAAATCACCAAGAACTCTATGCATTTGTTATCTACCATTCTACCATAAGTTCACTCCTAGCATTTTTCTGAAGAGATCTTTAAAGGGTTTCATAAAGAGAACTAAAATTGGATTGAAATTTTGAGAAAAAGCCTCTAGACAAATTAGACATAGAAGCTATGCTGTGTGAACCACTCGCTAAGCATATGTATCTTACTTGGCTTTCCCAGATTACAAAGGTGTAAACCAGGGTAGTTGGCTAAGGTTTTCGGTGACTTCCTCAAGTTGTTTACAAGGTTGGGAGTTTGAATCTTATGGAAGGAGGATTAGGTTCAAACTATTCATGGGTATTTCAGGCCTCACTCTCTTGTGGACCTACCACTTCCATCAGTAATATCAGTTCACAATGGTAACCCAGTGATCCCGAAAAGCTTCCCAAATCAGGGAAAAGGCAAAAGGAAGAACCTTATGAAGAATACCTGCATGAGAATAAAATGGTACATCGTATGATTGAGTTTCCAGTGGCCAAGTTCATGAGCAATGACTGCGACAACTTCATCCACATTCTTGCAACACTGCCAAACCATTAGAAAGTGGAAGAGAGGATAAGAGAGAGATTCCATTATGAAGTTATACTCTTCATTAACTAAGCCTTATATTGAAGGCAGAGACATTCCAGTATACATAAGAGATATAGAGATTCATCCAAAATAACAAACAGGGGGATACATTATACATATACACTATATTGAAACTATGATACCTGTTGAATCAATGTATCATAAAGAACTATTCGCTTGTTCTTGAAAAATCCATACATATAGGCCTGCAAATTACAAACATAATAGGCCAATGCAATATCACCCCAAAAATAACATTGAACAAAACCTCGCATTATGAGCACGAGATTGCAAATGAAAAGTTAAAACAAAAAATATCTCAATTAGCAAAATCCTAGCCTCCTAGGGCAGAGCAAGAATATTGACCGTATCGATGGGGGATTACAGGGACTGAAACTGACTATTTAAAGGCACGCTTTTCAATATGGCGTCATCTAAAGGTGCCTATTTATGCAGATTGACTGTTCTTAAATATTTGGCTGCTGGATTACCATTACAGCCATAGCTCATAACCAACATTGTTCCTTTGAGGAGAATTTCCCATCACGTTACAAAGTCAAGCAGACAAATGCAAAAATGACACAACTCACAATTCGAACCATTTTTGGCAAGATGAAATCCTTACATTGCTATGACTTGACCTAGTGGACCCATCAACCACAAACAATTTCTTAAGTGGAAACTTCAGCGAAGAAGCAAGATTCTCAATTTTCTCCCTCAGCTCTCCTTCAGGGAGCTGCAATTGCAAGAAAGCAAAGTAAAAGTGAGAATGATTACATCAAATAGCATTTCCCCCCTCTTTTTTTGGTTGGAGTGGGGAGTGGGGGGTAATATTTGCATTCTTAAGAAAACTTACTGGAGTGAACTTGTTGAAAAGGGGTGCAATCAAGATAGGATAGAGCGTCATCATGACAATGGATAGAGCGAACATGAATCCCCAGAGGTAAATGGCAGAGTATGGACCTGATTTCTGTAACCAAGTTGACAAGTTGATATTGGTAAGGCAAACATCAAATGAAAATAGTCTCATTATGTGCAAATTTATTGACCTTTCAAGTATGGTAAATTAATTCAGTATAATCAATCGCCAACCATTATGAAATAGGTATATCTTATGCAACATAGTATTACAATACCTGTACAATCACAATAATAGCAGCTACAATGGGAGGTCCAATCAACGCAGCGATGACAATGCTCTTAAACATGTCTTTAATGAACAACCAAATTGTTTGCTGTAGCAGAGTTGCTGAAATGTTAAGCAGGTCTCCAAGTAATATAGAGAATGATATGAAAATACAATATTAAAGATTCCCCACGACCCATGAAACTAGTAAGTAGTTATTAGGACCAAAGGTGCCAACTAATATTTGCCCAAACTGACGTCGGAATGGTATCAAAGAGGTGCCAACCTTATTGAAACCATGACGAGCCTCGATAACAAATGTTGAATATAGAGAGAAGGGTAGATCAGTGATCTGCATAAGAATATGGGTGAAGATGTTAAACTAGTATGTTATATTAGACATATCTAGCCATCGAGATGGACAACATATGCTAATATAAAGACAATTAGAACTTAAAATGAAGGAAAATATATTTGATCAGGAGAAAGGCAGGTCAGAAGAATGATTAATGCCCTTAAAAAAGGGTGAATGTTTAAGCACAAAGAAAAATGAAAAGTCCAAAATAGAAATAAGTTATGTCCACAGAGAGGACTCAAACGAATGCAACATTCTTAAGAATACAGAATACCAATAATACAGGAAGAGATGTTTAGGCAGTCACTTCAGAACTCAGAAGTATTGAAACAGATGATTTCACAGTGTAGCCATTAGATACCAATGTACATAGCAAGTTTAAAGTGGCCTTACAGAAGATATGCAATGGTGTTATCACAAAGAGCCTTCAGTTAATTAGGGGGTACAAGCATCAGACCAGAGTTCAAACTCTAATTTATAAACCACTGATGATGATTAAATGAAAACTTCTTAGATCACAATAAATGCTTTAAACCTGTGACCATATGAAAACACCAGCTAAGAACGCCAGGGTATGTAGTATTTCATTATCTGCATTAAAGCCCCAAAGAACAAGGTAATCTGCACAAATCTGCATATTGAAACACCAAATGAGAAACTAATCATAATCAAAGGAAACAATAAAATGCCATGGTGTTAACAACTCACCTTCCAAAACCAAGGCAATACTTTGTAGTATAGAATTGCAGAATCCATCACTATAGTTACACACTCATGAATGAAATGGAAGTTGCTGTGATGCAACAGAAAACAAAATGAAGAAAGATATGTTTAAGTTTGAGGTAAATATTGATATTGATATTAAAGTTGTATCACAGAGAACCAAAAAAAATCAAAAAGGGTCCTTGAAAGAAAACATGTTAAGGTTACAGGAAAATAAAATAAAATAAAAGCTTCTAAAGAATAAACCTTTTGTCAAGGCTGTATGCCCGTGATTTCTCAAACTTTTCTTGGCTGATTACCCCTATGAGTGGCTTAGGAAGAGTGGGTAGCTTAAGAGCTTTGTGCTGCCGTAAATCCAAATACGTTTCAAACAGGTAAACCAGTACCATAAACCCTGGCATTCAGCAAGAGAACAACACAAAAAAAGATAGCCATCAGGACCCAAAAGAAAAAAGTTCACTCCCGAGGAAAGAAAAAGTTACACTGCAATAAATAGAGACCAGAACACAAACAAGCACAGCTCCACGAGCAGAATAGAGAATCAATGTCAAGCAATCACATTTTCCAAACGTCTTCGTACAAGATCAAGATCAAGATCCACTCACACTACACTACATCTATGGAGCACATCTACCCAATAGGACACAGTAGAACTACATCAATGTGTGGACACAATACAACTGCAACATATGTTGTTACCAAACCTATTTTGAATAAAAATGAGCGTAAAGCTCATTCTTTTTTCATTTTAAAGTAATATAATGAAACACTTAACCCGCAGTTCATCAAAACCAGTAATATAACACGTATATAGAAATAACAGACAATTCATTAACCAAAATGAAAAAATGGAATATATTTGACCATTAATTCATCAAAACCAGTAGATTCCAGTAGTATAACACATATAAAGAAATAACTGACACAATTTACTACCCAATATGAAAAGACAGAATACTTAAACCAACACTTCATCCAAATCTAGTAAAGTTAAAGTTTAAACTTCTAGGTTGACAACAAAAACAGAAAATTAGAAGTTCGTCTTCTCACTTCGCGCTTCAGTTCAAGAGTGAATGAGAGATCATATATGCATAACCCAATACTTTTCCAATGTCAACAACAACCCAATGTACTTCCAGTCCCATCAGCAACCCTAAAACCCTAATTCTTCTGTAATCCTCTTTTACTTTCTCAAGTAAAAAATAGTCTTACTTCAAACAGCAGAATCCAAATCCTTTTCAATTGAGCACAAAGAAAAGGAAACTTTCCAAATTTTCAGTCAAAAAGAACCATAATCCAAAAACCTAAAAACAGCCCACATAAGCAATCCAAACACTAGAGTAGCAAATTCCCCCAACAACAAGACCCGAACAAAGAAAAAGAATCTGAAAGATCGCATCATTATTATCATCAAACTATAATATACCGCGATTATAGACATCCAATATGCGGAAAAGAGAGACAAAAAACACATGACGGCGAAAATGTTGCGAGATAAATCGAAACGAGCCTCAGTCTAAGAGGAGAATCAGAAGCGATGATTGCAGCGTCGTGAAAGGCCATGGAAAGAAATTTAAAAAAAGGAGAGAGAGGTTTAGAGAGTTACCGACGACGGCTTCGAGATAGGGAAACGCCATGGTGAAGCGGAGAGAAGCTCGGCTTGAGAGAGAGAGAGGGCTTTGTTTTCTGATTTGTTTTGGGGTGTTGAAATGGGAATGATGAAAGGGCCGAAGAGGAGTCAATTTAACCATTCCGGAATGGCTCACCGGAAAGGACTTCTGAATAGTACCCATAGGTTCCCGGTTCGAACCCCGGAATGACCGCTCTTTATTTACCAATTCAACCATAGGTTCCCGGTTCGAATCCCGGAATGGCCGCTCTTTATTTACCAATTCAAGAAGAGGAGTCAATAAATTGAAATTGCTTAACCCACCCCAAAATCAAAATTAAAATATCGGAAATTTCAGAAGGTACCCTGAGGTATCGTGAAATTCACGCGATGATCAATTCTTTTACCTCTTTCACGTGGTACTCCTAAGGTTTGAAATTCTTTCACCTCGTGCCCTTCTCTCTTCATTTTAACAGACCTCCGTAGTCCGTACCCTTCTCCTTCTATTTTAACAACTCCGTTAAGTTCAAAATAAATAAAAAATTAAAATCAATTTACATCAAACAACCGGGGGGAAAGAAGAGAAGACATGACCGTCCCCTCGAGCAGATGGAAGATCACAGAGGCTTGTCGCCGGCATTGGGGCTTGGAGCCAGCAGAACCTGTTGGCAACGAACTAGTCCGTGAGCAGGGAGGAAGACGCCAACAAGGAGCCCCCACCGCTAATACAACCTTCAAGCTTCTTCCCTGTGCCGAGCCGCCGCATGAGACGCCATAGCTAAGCCCAAACTCGCTGCCAAAGACGCCACCGCCGAACCAACTCCCCACTGGTGGATTCTCGCTATCTTCTTTTTCTGAAATTTTGCTTGAAACCCTCGAATTCAACATCTCTTTTACTCCAGTTTTCCTTTCTCGACTGCTCTTTCTTTCTTCTCCCCTCAATCCCACCCTTTTCGTTTTTTTTTTTTTTTTTTGCAGATCTGGGATTTTCAGTGGTTGAATTTTGAGGGTACGCCTTTGAGGAAGACAATGGAAGTGACGGCGACTTCCAGGAAGTCTAGAAGACCACGATGGTGGTGGCGGACTCGAGCGTCGGTGGTGGTGGCTGCTGCACAGTCAGACCTTGGCGAACCGCTGCTGGCCTAGTGAAGAGGGCGAGATTCTAAAACCCCAAAAACCCGACCTCGGTGGTGGTGGTGGCGGCTGCACAGATCTACTTAGGCTCCTTCATCCTCCTCAATAACCCGACCAGCCTACTCCTCCTGGCGGAATCCACTTTCCATGGCCGGCCTAACACCAAAATCACAACACCAAGAAATCAATCAATCGACCAATTGGCCATGGCAGAGCACAGAACAGTGCCAGAGTTGTTTGAGGACTTCCACCCCGGTGATGGCGGCTCGGATGGGCGGAAAAGCCCTAATTGGAGAGCTATGCAAGGGCGTTCGAACCGACGCCGGAGTCCGTCACCACCACCGACGCCGGAGACGCCCTCCGCCTTCGTTGTGCCGGCCTCATTCACCTTCCTCGAGCTGTTCGCCCTGCGCGCTGTTTGCGTTTCCTCCCGTGCAACGTTCTGTTCTTTCTTTCTCCCGATAGTTTCAATTGAAGGCATTTTTTTTAAGTAACGGAGGTCTGTTAAAGTTAAGAGAAAAGGGCACGAGGTGAAAGAATTTCAAACCTCAGGGGTACGGGGTACCACGTGAAAGAGGTAAAAGAATTGGTCATTGCGTGAATTTCGCGATACTTCGGGGGTACCTCGTGAAATTTCCCTTAAAATATTTTAGATTCGAACCAACAAACACAAAATTCATTTTTGTGGTGTTCTCTTAATCATACTAAAAGGCAGTATAAACCAAACAGCGGAGTTTTATCAACGATATTGGGATATTGTGAGTAGGGATGACAATGGAGCGGGGACTCCCGATCCTCACGGGGAATCCCCGTCGTGGGGATGGGATGGGGAAATTAAATGGGGACGGGGATGGGGGCCAAAATGATTCCCCACCCCGATCCCCGCCCCACCTTGCCCCCGTTGGGGAACCCCGCGGGGATCCCCGATGAGGAGTATAAAATCTCCATTTTTGCTTAGAACTTACATACGTTTAAATAATTTTTCTTTTATTTTTTAACATCTATCGTACAATTTACATTTATAAGATATTATATATAATATTCATATCATATTTTCTTACATAACTTTAATAATATCTTATAGTTTTTTTATTAAATGGAGGGAAACCATGAGTTTTAAATGGGGAAACCCGCGGGGAATGCAAATGGGGAAAATTAAGCGGGGAAGGGGACCCGACGGGGATGGGGACATGGGACATTTTTTATCTCCGAACGGGTACGGGGACAGGGACGGGGGGACTTTTTAAAAACAGGCCGCTCCGAACCCACCCCGTTGCCATCCCTAATTATGGGTCCCTCTATTGTCAAAGCTATTAGGGGGTTCTTTCATTCGGGAAGAATGTTAAAGCAAATAAGCCAAACATTTATCACACTGATCCCTAAATGTGACAACCCAAGAACAACGAACAATTATAGACCGATCAACCTCTACTCAACCCTCTACAAGGCTATTGCAAAAATCATTGCAGACAGATTAAAATATGTTTTGGGGAAATTAATTCACTCTTTGCAAGGGGCTTTTATAACTGATAGAGTGATTCAAGATAACGTACTCATTGCACACGAAGTATTTCACTCCTTCCGATCTAAGAAAGGTCGTGATGGATGGATCGCTATCAAACTAGATATGGAGAAAGCATATGACATAGTGAAATGAGATTTTTTTTTATGGGCATTCTAACAAAATTCGGTTTCTGTCAGCGGTTTTGTGGCTGGATTAAAGAATGCATCCAAACGGTTTCATTCTCTGTTTTGGTTAACGACGAACCAACTGACACGTTCAGCCCTCATAAGGGGGCTTAGACAAGGAGACCCCATCTCTCCATACCTTTTCATTATAGGCGCTGAGATTCTTGCAAGAAAACTACAACGACAAAGCGAAATATCCAGAAACACAATTGGTTTCAAGATCTCGAGAAGCGGCTCCTCGATCCCATTTCTCTCTTTCGCATATGACATTATGATTTTCTCCAAAGCGACCCCAGAGGCATGTCGATCGGTGAAAACTATACTTGATGAATACTGTGCGATTTCCGGCCAAAAGGTTAACTTCCAAAAATCAGCATTCCAAGCTACAAAAGGAATAACGAACGACCAACGACAACGAATCCAATCCAGCTTACAGATCACGAACCAAATTGCTTTAGAGAAATATCTCGGTTGTCCGATCATTAATGGTAGAGTGAACCAACACACTTTTGAAGAAATCCTCAAAAAATCTAAGAACCAATTATCAAAATGGAGAGCAAATGAATTAACCCAACAAGGTAGAGCGATCTTAATTAAAACAAATCTAGCAGCGAAACCTAGCTACATTATGCAAAATTTCATGCTCCCAGTAAATATCCACAATGACCTTGATCGGATCAGTAGATGTTTTTTCTGGAACAAAGACCCCAAATACAAACCCCTCATGGGTTGGTATAAAATTTGTAGACCAAAGTGTGAAGGTGGCTTAGAGCCTTAGACCTCCATAAAACAAAAGATATGAACAAGGCTCTGCAAATGAAATTACTTTAGAAAATCCTTGCAGAACCCCAAAACGAATGGGTAAAAATTATTAGAGAAAAGTACATGAAAGAGGAGAACATATGGGACTACAAAAAGAAAATGAACACATCGTTGCAATGGACGAAATTGATAGAGATCAAAGAAGAGTTCTGCTCTGGCCTATTTTGACAAGTCGGAAATGGAAAAACCATTCAATTCTGAAAGGACAAATGGTTGGATATTGAAGGAATGCGTAGGGATAAATGCATCCTTGACTAAATTGACGAACAAGAAACGGTAAGCAACTTTATAAAACCAAATAGAATGTGGAACAAAGAAAGACTAGCAGTTGTGCTCCTTATGGATATGGTTGACAAAATTCTCGAAGTTCATATTCCTTCAACTAATTTTGATGATAGACTATACTGGTACCCTAGTAAACATGGGTGGTTCTCTACTGCTAGTGCCTTAGACCACATTACGAAGACCAGAAGGAGAAATTCAAACCACATTGATTGGATTCGGAAAATTGATTGTCCACCAAAGATAAAAAAAAAAATTCTCTGGAAGAATCTCCTAAACGGAACCCCAACGAAAACCAGACTACAAAGTAAAGGAGTCCATATAATGTGGAGGATGTCATTCACATCTTCACTGAATGTCAGACAACACTATCATTTGTTGGAAGGATGGATAGACAAATCTAACAGACAATTAGAAATACTCACAAAAATAACAAATTTTACAAGAATATCATCACGGAGATCTTCTCTAAGCTATCGTCAGAGCATAAATCGATCTTGGCTTTCTCCCTTTGGGGAGTTTGGACAATGAGAAACAAAATACTTTTTGATAACAACGACATTGGGAAGGTGGATGACTGGTTAAGATATATTAAACAATACAGAATAACATGGAGGAAAGCACAAATAGAGGAACAAGAAACTGACATGGATAACACGAGACCAAGCTCTATTCAAAAGAGAACGAAAAATCAGAAAATAGTTAATGGAAAAAACCTCTGAGTGGTGTTGTGAAACTCAACTTTGACGGTGCGAAGGTCGGTTCGGGCCATGCTGCAGCCGGATTTGTCATCCGAGATTGTCGAGGAGAGGTCCTTCTGTATAGGGCTCGCGACCACGGGAAAGTACCCGTCGATCGTGCTGAATGTTTTGGTCTTCTGGTAGGCCTCCAGGAAGCTGCAAAGCGGGGCTTCTCACGCCTTGAGGTAGAAGGCGACTCCTTGAAGGTGATTAACGCATTGAAGGGGATTTGGCGGTGTCCTTGGGAGATCAAGATGGCGATTTCTGATGCTATTGGTCTCTGTCGGGCTTTCGATTACGTCTCCTTCTCTCACACCTTCTGCGAAGGGAATCATGTGGCGGACAAGCTCGCTCATATTGGTCTTTCCTCGCAGTTCGTCGACATTTGTGTTCCTGATAAGTGTGTCGACGCCGTCCGACAGGACGCTCTTGGGCGGTGGTTTAACCGCGGTTGACCACCCCCCAAATTATCGCCTTGTATCAAAAAAAATTTACAAGGTACTCCCTCCGTATCAAAATATTTGTAGTTTTATTTTTTGGTACGTATTTTAAGAAGCAAAAAACTCTATAAAATATTAATTTTTTAAATATTTTTTTAATAATTTCATAGATAATTGTATTAAGTATGAAATTATTAAAAAAATTTTTTTTACAGAATTTTCGCTTCTTAAAAAACGTGCCAAAAGGTTAAACTGCAAATATTTTAAAACGGAGGGAGTAGTATATAGTTTCATTTTTTATGTGTTAATGCAAATTTTAACATAAAATCAATATCTTGCAGGATCTAACATAAATCTTATATAATATTCCCTCCCTTCACCAAAACATGTCACCTTAGAGTTTTTGATTTTGTTCGAAAAAACATGTCATTTTAAAAATTATACCCATTTATTTTCCAAATTACCCTTATTTATTTGGATCTGATATAATTGAGGTTTAGCATTTGAATTTATCTTAGGTAATTTCAATTTTGACTCCAATTTTAATCTTGTAATTGTACTTTATTTTGGAATAATTAAGAAGGTAAAGAGTCATATAGAGTACATACCATGGAGTAGTTTGCAATCATTTGAAACCAAGTATGTACTCACAATTGTAGCAATAGAAGAGTTAATTAGGGGTAAATTAGGTAATTTGAATATTCCTTAAAAATTGTACACGAAGCTAAAACAACATATTTTCGTGAGTGGAGGGATTACTAAAATAACATCTTTTTTACTACATGTCATATTTTTGGTTAAAAATTTCCTCTCCAAAAGAATTGTGATATGAATTGCTATCATATTATAACTCAACTATCATTATAACTCAGTTATCATCAATTCATCATCATCGGATTAATACTACTCATTATCGGAAAATAGTATATTTTAATAATGTAATTATATATAAAATTAATAAAAAAATATTTATCTACTCTTTTTTAGTTGACATGTTTATATATTTCCACATATTACTATTTTGTTATTTAAAATAGGTTAAATGATAGATTATATAAATTTGTAGTATTCTACACTAAATTTATAATTGATATGTCACATGTCATCTTTTGATGAAAATATTTTCGATTCAAAAGTTTAATAAACTAATTTTTCACGATTTTTTTTGAAA
Organism: Persicaria maculosa; assembly: GCA_963922045.1. Classification (NCBI taxonomy): domain Eukaryota; kingdom Viridiplantae; phylum Streptophyta; class Magnoliopsida; order Caryophyllales; family Polygonaceae; genus Persicaria; species Persicaria maculosa. The sequence continues at coordinate 55,629,022 of OY998258.1, read as the reverse complement.
TATTCATAGAAAATATTTAATTACGCAAATATTCACGGCATGAAAATATTTACTCAAATATTTATTCTTTGCAGGGGAAACCGTTCTTATGTAATATTAAAAAAAATGGCGCATGGGGATGCCGAGCAGAAAACTAGACGTTGGATCTCGTCAAAGAAATAATCCTAAACTCAAATACTAGTATAGCAAATAAGTTCAGGTATCGTCCCACATAGAGTGTGAGATTTGTGATTCTCTTGCTAACAATTCAGACAGAAAGACAAAAAGAGAAGAGAAATAGAGTAGATGCAACCAAAGTACGTAACACAACAATAGAAATAGTGATTCAAATAGATGTGAATATGTGGATATATAGTTTCATCCTGCTCATCTCAACATGGTTGGTTTCTCGATCCTTGGGCTTCTTCTTCTTATTCCCGTTTCGGTTTATATACAGAATTGGGTAGGTCCACGTCTTCGATCACCACCTAACTCTCTAAACTCTTGCATGGGTGTGAGTAGCACTAGGTCTTGGAATACATATGATTGGATATCCCCGTCTCAATGGCTTGCTACCTAGTTATCAACCCAACCACCGCTTCTACTAATAATACCTTGAATCAAGATGGTAATATCCACACACAATCCAGATTCCCTATATGTTCCTGCAAGATGTGTTTGTCATTATAATGGATTCGACCTGCGATAACGGAGGTAGTCTAAATCCTAGCTTTATGCAACTTAGTCAAGGTAGCTGATCACGATAAAGAAACAAAATAATAATATAAAGAAAATGAGATTGAAATAACCATAGATATATAAAACCTAAATTCAGCCCTCACGATATACCAAACCAATTTTGAATTGCGTGTAAAACTAAAAGAGATCAACCTAGCATGACTGACTTTGAACTAAATATGAAAAGAAAGTAAAAAAGTGTTGAATGGTCCGTCCCAAGTGGGAGGCAAAATTGTTTCTAAGCGGTGATTAAAAACCAAGGCTAGATGTCTTTATATAGTGATCATAGGTTGAGAAAGCCCTAGAGAAGTCGTGGCTTAATGGGTAAGAAAGAATCTTTAGAAGATAGAAACAAATCTCCGTCAAATAAGGATTGGAAGATTCGAGTTTATCTACAGCGGCAAGCGGCTCTTCAATCCAGGGGCTAGGCATCAACGGGAGTCTCTCTCTCTCTCTCTCTCTCTCTCTCTCTCTCTCTCAAGTGTATGACAACATAGAGCCCATTTAGAACTTTCTAACACATGTCAATAATAGGCGATCGGACATCTGAGACCCTAGGAAATTGTGTTTTAAGTTCAGTTTGCAGTGCGAACAACTTTTGCGGCTTGTTGTCGTTTCAGCTCTTAGACCTTGATTCCTTACTCCTTTGCTCCTTGGCTCGCTCCTCGCTCTTGGGAACCCCTTTCTCAAGCTCTCCTTATCTCCATTGTTTCATGTTTTCTCCACCATTCTAGCTCGGATCTATAATATGCAAATAAGGACTAAAAACACTTAGATTCTTACTCGAATACCAAAATGATATATTATGGAATTAATACCAAAACATGTAATATCCATACCTAAACTAAGCTAATATGACTTAGAATTCCTATACAAAATACGCGTTATCAATTATCAAACGAGACATAAAGAAAAACTATTATTGCATAAAAAGGATAAATTGCTTGAATATCAAAAGATCTACCGAAACCAAAGAGTGAAAACTAAACATCTAAAGTTGATGGGCACGAACTATGAGTACTTCTATAGAGTGACTACAGGAAAAAGGAATAGAAAAACAATAAGAAAAATAAGAACAATAGAAGGAATTGTTAAAAAAAAGTCGTTGATGAATCGATAATGCTTTTAGAAATCAAGAGGGTAACCATCAAAACATAGAGATTTGTCCTCAACCATTGCAAGAATAATAACTTTAATTTCATTATCTTTATGAGGCATAATAAGACGTTTGTTTCCTTCGCTGGTAATTTACATACCTATATGATCTAGATGGTTCGGATTTATAGGAGATTTATTGGTTGTTTCTTTGAATCAATAAGCTAGTTCGTTTGTAATTTTGTTAGACATTAAATCTTTGTCTCCGAAGATAAGACCATCTTTCTTTTGAAATTTAATGGTTCTATTCATAATTTTTTTTAATCTGTCAATACTTTGGTAATACCTAGTATTCCTATCACCTAACTGGAGGTGCGTTATTATTGTTTGTTGTTTCCATAATCTATGATTATAAGTCAACATCTGATTCCTCTCGAATCCACAAATGATGTGGAATAAAAGCCATATCAAATTTCTATCTACCAACTAAATCGGTAATTAAAATCTCTGATAATCGAATTAATTATAATCAAATTACTTACTATTTTTAGGGGGAGGGGATTTTTATTCTTAAGATAGTATTTAAATATGAGAAAACATGTATGGGTAGTGTAGTTGGTTAGCATTAGTCTCACACACTAAAAACTCTCTCCTCTATCTAACATTCTAGAGAGAGAGAGATCCAAATCCCTCAATGAACGTCTACCACCCGTCGGGTCCGACTACCTCCTCCGTTGAGCTGTACTCGTTGAGTCCGGTTCCGGAGTAGATCACCCACCTTTGATCAGCCCGTCTCCGGCGTCCGTCTTGGCGGCGCCGTTGACCTCTCAAACCGAGATAGTGAATCTCTAGTCCCGGTTTTCCGGCGTTGGATTTTAATATTTCCTTAAAATTGTTTGGGGGTTGTGATTTGTCTCCTCTTCCAAGTCTTAGCAGTAGCCTGGATTGTTCAGATTCAACGTCTTCCCTCCGTTTCGGTTTTTTTACCGTCCGGTCCCCTTCATCTCCTTTCTTCCTTCCTCTGTTGGGGTTAGGTTCTTTCCCGATCTGGTCTGTACATACCCTGGTTTCGCCTGATCTGGAGCCATCCAATCATCCCCGATGCGTCGCCTGCTCCTCCGGGCTTCTTCCACCTCTCTCGCTCACCTTCCCTAGCCAGCTCGGCTTCTCCGGCCTCCAGGGTCCCGCGTTGCGGGCTGAGTAGCTTCCGTTTGCTCTGCCGCCGCGGCGAAAAAGGATTATGTGGTGCTCTCCTGTCTCTTGGCCTAGGGTTTCGTTGGGCCCGAGGGAGACCCATAGTTCGGGCCCATTTGGTGTTCTTTGGGCCCAAGGTTTAGCCTTGGGCCCAAAGCAACCCGAATTTAATTAAAAACATATTTATAAAAAAGATTGGAAACATTGTCGGTTTCTTATAATTATATTAATTTAAATCCCGAAAGGGTTCGATAAAAAATCCCGAAAGGGTTGGATTAAAATCCCGAAAGGGCCTGGAAAAGAATGTGTGTACTAAATGTTTAAATAATTTCTTCCCGAATTCTCTATTTGATTTCGGGAGTTCGCACGCATTTTCTCGGCCGATGTTTAGTTCTTCCCTTTTTGGCCTATATTTGTTCCCCTTTTGGCGTCGGGTCGCTGCTTTGGCGTGTGTGCGTTTAGTTCCGAGTAGGGTTGCAGTATCAGGCGTCCTGTATGATCGAGAGGATCGTGGTGCTGTTCGTGGTCTTCGAAGATCCCTCATCTAGGTGGGGGCAACGTCGGTGGTCCGCACTTCCCCAGGTTTTGCCTTTTCCGGTGGTGGGTTACTGTTCTCCGCCTTCTCGGCGTCGAGACGCCGTGTGAGTCGTCGCACTCTCCCGTGTTCTCGGCATTCGTGGCTCGCCTTGGATCTACCTTGACTCATCCGTTGGCTGGTGATTTATATGGGTTTCTAGGGTTGTTTCTTTCATCTGTTTATTTTGCGTGTTTGTATGTTGTATGTTGACGGCTAGTCCGTTTGCCGATTCGTCGGCCTCTCGAGTTTCAGGTTTGTCTGAGCTCGAATTTTTACCTAATCAAAAAAAAAAAAATAGTCTCAGACACTAATAGGAGATTATTGCCAATTTTATGAAACCGAACAAGACACGAGAGAAAGATAAGTTGAGTCTATATCTCTCGTCGGAAATTGTTAACAAATTCTATATGTATATATACCCTCCAATGAATTTGAAGATAGAATATACTGCAAAGCTAGCAAAAATGGTTGATTTTCTACTGCTAGTGCTTTAGATTACGTCACTCGAACTAAAAGATCCAACTCTAACCCTTTGGATTGGATATGGTAGATTGATTGCCTGCCAAAAATTAAAAAAAAATTCTATAGAAAAACCTACTAAATGGAACCCCAACAAAAGTTAGGTTACAAGGTAAAGGGATTCATATGCCACTACAGTGCCCCCTGTGCTCTCACCATGACGAAGATAACACTCACCTCTTTTTCGAATGCCAGATTTTCCTATCCTTTGTTGGGAGTCTCGATAGGCAGATTGAACACATGATCTGGAACACTGACAAAAGAAACAAGTCATACAATGACATAATTTCCAAAATATTCCATCAATTATCCTCGGAACAAAAGTCTATCCTTACTTTTGCTCTTTGAGGCATATGGTCAATGAGAAATCGAATAACCTTTCACAGCAGTGATATACGATCGATGAAAGATTGGATAAAAAATATAAAATATTCTAGGAAAAAGTTGAAAAAAGCACAAACGGACGAACAAATAGATGAAATTGACACTCAAAGAACTGCATGACTAAAAAAGAGAAAGACAAAACCGGAAAGCAGTAAGATGGAAAAAGCCTGCTGATGATTATGACAAACTAAATTTCGATGGGGTTCGGACTGGATCGGACCACGCCGCTTCCGAATTTGTAATCCGTGATAGTTTGGGTAGGGTTCTCTCCTGTGGTGCCCGTAGCCGTGGGTCGATGTCTCCTACTCAGGCAGTGTTAGGGCCTTATTGATGGCCTCCTAGAAGCTTCCAAGAGGGGGTTCGTGCGCCTGGAGATTGAAGGTGACTGCCTCACCATCATCAACATTTTGCTGGTCCGTTGGTAGTGACCGTGGAAGATAGAGATGTCGATCTCGGATATCCTGGGTCTGTGTCATTCATTCGAGCGGGTCACCTTCGCGCACATCTTCTGGAAGGGTAACTAGGTGGCAGATCAGTTGACACATATGGGGTTCTCTTCGCATTTCATTGCTGACTGCGTTCCAGTTGAGGTCATTGATCTTGTTCGTTGGGACGCCATCAGTCGGTGTGTTAATCGTCATTAACCTTCCCCGAATCATTGCCTTGTATAAAAAAAAATCATTAGTCTCACACACTAAGTGTGTTTGTTAACGGGGTGGAAGGGATGAAGATTATTTTAGAGGTGGACGGGATGGAGATTATTTGTAGAAAATAGTCCTGTATGTGTTTGAATGAATGGAGATTAATTTTTTTGATGAAAGAGAGTAAAAAGACAAAAATGTCCTTAATCAAACACCCTCGTTCCACAATTCTTCCTCAATTCCAAAGTTCACCACCTTCTCAAATCAAGGTCATCGGAGTTTACCTTTCCGTTAGGGCCTTATTGATGGCCTCCTAGAAGCTTCCAAGAGGGGGTTCGTGCGCTTGGAGATTGAAGGTGACTGCCTCACCATCATCAACATTTTGCTGGTCCGTTGGTAGTGACCGTGGAAGATAGAGATGTCGATCTCGGATATCCTGGGTCTGTGTCATTCATTCGAGCGGGTCACCTTCGCGCACATCTTCTGGAAGGGTAACTAGGTGGCGGATCAGTTGGCACATCTGGGGTTCTCTTCGCATTTCATTGCTGACTGCGTTCTAGCTGAGGTCATTGATCTTGTTCGTTGGGACGCCATCAGTCGGTGTGTTAATCGTCATTAACCTTCCCCGAATCATTGCCTTGTATAAAAAAAAATCATTAGTCTCACACACTAAGGGCCCGTTTGGTTCGAGCTAGGGAAAGGAAAGAGATTCATTACCTTTATGGGAAGGGAAAGGAAAGGATTAGTGTTTAATTGTCTTTTTGTTTGGTTGATTTAGAAGATCAATCATTGAATTCCCTATTGCCCCTTTGTAAATGTTTGGTTGAATTAATTTAGAAAAGGGATATGTTTAATCATCTCATAAATCCTAATGTTTGTCGTTTTTAATTTGTAACAAGTAATGATCATCAATACTAACTTGGAGATCTATAAAAGCTCAGTTTTGATTTTTTTTTTGCTATAAATTAGAATTGGATACATTCTGGATTTCTTCAGAATTGCCACAAAACAAAAATATAGCACCCTATAAATTTAATGGCGCACCACAAAAGTTAAGACAATACACACCAGAAGTTAACAGAAGTTAAGACAATACACACCAGAAGTTAACAGAAGTTAAGACAATACACGTCAAAAGTTAACAGAAGTTAAGACAATACACACCAGAAGTTAACAGAAGTTAAAACAACACAAACCAGAAGTTTTGATCATTACACATCAACAAAAAACACCAAGGGTTATGTACATTGCCCCCACTACACAACAAAAAACCTATAAAAACATATAGAATTACCCATGAAAACATATCCATCCCAATCCACATTTCCTCCATGATTAAACACACCCAACTTCAATTTCTCCCTCTTTCTCTATACAAAAATGGACTTTGACCTTTGATCTTGGCATGAAGGGCAATATGGTAATATATGATCAGCTAATAGTACTTTGTTGTAGAGAGACTTTAACTAATTGCCCAGTTACAGCCTTTGAGCTAGTAGTACTCCAATGTTGATGCAATAAGAGGAGCTCTGTGGGGAATGCCCTTTCTCCTCTTGGGAGCCCTGAAGTTAACAGCGGCAGGGGGCGTCGACAAGCGGAAGCTCCGAGGCTTGTGCTTCAGCTGATTCTTCTCATTGCTGTTGTTGCTGCTGCTATAGTACGAATCCTCGGATTCAGCTGATGCAGAATGCAGGCACCTCTTGGGCTTCTTCCGAAAATCCTTCGATGTCCCGGTGCTCTACAAAAGATATTCAACAATGAATCAGCAATGATCAGATGAAAACTGAGAGACCCCATTTAAGCAACTCAAGAAACCCAATTCAGATTTTGCATTTAACAAGTACTTGGGCAGTGAAAACCAAGTTTTTACATTTCACACTCCAAGAAGAGAATCAAAACTAATATGAACAACTGAATATACAAACCCATATCACATTTTGACTTCTTCAACCCATGAAGCCAAAATTTTGACAAAAATCAAACCAAGAGAACCCATAAAGAAAAAGGACCAACTCACATTGCATCTTACTTGCAATCTTCAAGAATTAATCTAACAAGTGATTGGCCACTGAAGACCAAGTTCTTACATTTTACATTAAAATTTTAAGGCGAAAATGCATAAAACCACCCTTTATTCACCTTTGTTTGCAATTAACCACCCCTTATTAAAAAATTTTCACATAACCACCCTTTATTCACCTTTGTTTGCAATTAACCACCCCTTATTAAAAAATTTTCACTTAACCACCCCTTATAACAAATTGTTTGCAAGTAACCACCCATCCTCCCATTTTTCTATAAATTCAACTTAAAAGTAAAAGACGAAAATGCCCCCAAATTTGGTCATTTCGGGTTTCACGTAAAACGGGTCCCGTGTAGATCCGAGTTGACTTAAACTCGAGTTTGGCCCGATTTCGGGTCAAATTGGGTCGATTTCGGGTTTGTCAATTTCTATTTTTTAAATTAAAAAAAATCACGATTTGGTAATTTTGTGATAATTTTAAAATCCTAAAATTAAAGACGTGGTTCCTAAGTTCTAGCTCTTGTAATTATATACTATATTTCATCTAAAATATTTGATTTTTACTATTTCTTGTAATTTTTAATAAAATTTATAAAATATCAAATTTTTAAATAATTTTTTAAAAATAAATAATTTAATGCAATTAGTATTAATCATAGAATTGTTTTAATATTTTAATGTTTTTATCTTCTTAAAAATCAAATATTATCGATCGGAGAGAGTATTATACAATACAAATAAATATAAAAGTTGATTTGAAAATGAAAGATCAAGTGATTGTAATTATAAAATATAATAAATTGGAATCTCCATAAAAAAATTAATCATATATAATTATAAATCAATCGGATTAATCGGTTTACTGGATCAATTGGGTCAATCGGGTCATCGGGTCTAAACCCAAATGACCCGAAAAATTACCCGGTTTTGGGGTTCGGGTAGGAAAAAAATTTTGGGTCAAAATTTTCGGCTCTTGACCAAAAAAATTTGGGTCGTTCGGGTCGGGTCGACTGGTTTGGATCGTGTCCTGACAGGTCTACTATCAAGCATTGTCAGGTGAGGGTGCAAATAAAGCGTCAATGACCGAAAGAGGTATGACTACATCTGACCTACTAGCAGAGGTGGGCATAACTTGCATACATTAATGATAATTTTGTATAAATAATACTCCATCCGTCCTAAAATACATGGCCTTTTAGCACTTTGCACAAGTTTTAATAAAACACTTTACTTTAAAAAAAACATCATCATTACACTAACTTTTACATAAATTTTATTATTTTTTAACACCCACTACACATTTTAACCAATCAAATTATTTTAAAAAGTCAACAACACACAAACCAATACAAATCATTATAACTTCCTACCTAAAAAACATAAAAGACCATCTATTGTTGGACAAAATTTTACCTCTAAAAACCCATGTATTGTTGGACGGAGGGAGTAATAAATAAAAACTGTAAAACCAAATTTGGGTGCATTTTAGTCTTTTACTTTTAAGTTGAATTTAATAGAAGTTTAATTTAAAGAAAAATGGGAGGATGGGTGGTTACTTGCAAACAATTTGTTATAAGGGGTGGTTAAGTGAAAATTTTTGAATAAGAGATGGTTAATTGCAAACAAAGGTGAATAAAGGGTGGTTAAGTGAAATTTTTTGAATAAAGGGTGGTTAATTGCAAACAAAGGTGAATAAAGGGTGGTTAAGTGAAATTTTTTGAATAAAGGGTGGTTAATTGCAAACAAAGGTGTATAAAGGGTGGTTTTATGCATTTTCGCCAAATTTTAAAGCAAAAAAAGAAAAGAAAACAAATAATCTACTGTTGCATTTTTTTAATCAATTCAATTACCAAATCAAGAGTGAATCAAATCGTTTATATAGTCAAAGCAATGACACTCAAATCTACCATCTGAAGTAAGATGTAGATGAGCACATTGTATGACTAAAGAGCAGAGAATATTAGGTAAGCTAGGTAAGTAAAATTTTTTTTTTATTAGGAAATAATTCGAGACCGGACAGGCCCGGACCTCGAGAGGCCGACAAAGTCGGCAGACGGCAAGCCGTCTAAACATACAACATAGAACTAGAAATTACAACATAGAAAACAGGAAAAAAAGAAAAAAGGTGCAGCACAATCGGAGGGAGGCACGCAGATGCAGTCGAACAAGCGAACTAGGCCCACCAGGCTGGAGACAACGTAGACTAGAGCCGACGCCAAGCACCACCAAGAGATGACACCGCTGGCCAGCGGTACATCAGGAGTCCTGTGGGCAGTGAAGACGAACCTCCAAGGAAATTCCGTAATGCGGAGTCGCCTCGATACACACTGCCTCGACCCCAGCCAGACCCGACATCGGTCGTCAGAGCTCCAACTCAGACGAAGAACGCCACGAACAACCAGATCCGCAGCCGAAAACCACCAAAGAAACACGCCCTTTCGAGTGGGATTCGGAACCCATAAGGATTTTTTATTATTATTGTTTTTATATTTATTTATTTATATTAATTTTCCCCTTAATTTTCCCCTTATTTATATTAAAGAAGCACTAGCCCAGAAGCCCGAAATAGGAGAGATGCAATCCCCCGTAACTCAGAGAGCGCTTCCTGTCGGGCAACCTCAAACGGGAGAAACAATCCCGCCGGCAAGGAGCCCCACCACAATCCAACACCCGCCGCTGAAGCCAGCCAGAGAGGCCAACCAAGGGCGGAAACCCGACCGGACAGCCGCGAAGGACAAGCAACAGCGGAGGAAGCAGCGGCCGATTGCAGGCCGAAGCCTAGCCGGCGCCAGATCCGATCGAAAGGGGTAAAAATCAGTCCAACCACGGGGAAGCAACAGTAGCAGTGAAGACGACAGGGAGCCAGGGGAGGGCCGAAGCAGGCCCCGCCGTCACCACCGAACAAGCCGACTCACCGGGAGACTGAAAACGCAGAAGGACAGAGGAGGGAGGAGATGGAGGCGGATTCGAGAACCCGCAACCCAAATCGACCCACCGCCCCCGGATTAGGTCTGAATCGAGTCCAGCCAAAGAAAAAGTGGAACCTAGGGCGAACGATCTACATATCGACGTTTTTGGGTTTCTGTTCGACCAAAAACGTCAATACGCCACAGGTTGGACAAGTACGGTACACCCGAAACAAGGAGGAGAAGGGATGGCCGAGCAAGGAGGGGAAGGGGCGGCCGAAGCCGAAGTTCGTCGCGCCGAGGAGGCGGATTTTGGCTCCCGGAGGAGAGTTGAGGCACCCGGAGAGGGTGGATTGGTGCTCCCGAAGGAGGGTTGAGACTCCCGAAGGAGGTTTATCACTTACCGCATAAATTTCCGGCCACCCTGGAGGTGGTTGTTTTGGTCGCCGCCCGTCGGAGGAAAACCCCTGCGGGGTTTGTGCGTTTCCTCCAGAAAGAGAGCGTTTTTAGATCCACAGCTAGGTAAGTAAATGAATACTATTAATTCCCCCCCCCCCCCCCCCATTTTCATTTCTTTCTTTCTTTATTTTTTTAAATAAATAATATATAATACACATATCCAGAATAGTAAATGAATACTAGTATTTTTGAGATAGATAGGGGGGCAGGCAGCTAGGTAAGCTAGATGTAAGTGAATACTATTAATTCCCCCCATTTTCATTTCTTTCTTCTTGCATGCTGCAAGGCTGAATGTTTGATTAGGGTACATGAGCACTGAAGGTAGGTTTATTGCTTTGTTTTTGACTTCTCTTTGAATTGAGATTTTTCACTGTAGTCTCTCTTTAGTTCATGGATTGTTGTTTTGACGTTTACATTTCAGTAGCAAGAATGAAGCAGCAATTACATGTGCCATAAGTGCACTAGATATTAACACCATATTCATTCTCTTCTAAAAAACAAGAAACGATTCTCAATATTTCTTGTCAAGAGGATCGAAAGAGAACAATGCCTTTGGATCAAAAAAAAAAGAGAAGAACGCCTTGTGACTGAAATTTGAGAAAAGTTTTTCTAGCTAGGGTGCACTTACTGGTCACATTTTTCTTTCCATCTTAACAGTTAGAATAGAAACCCAAGGAACCATAATATTAACCAATTCAACCTGCATGTGAAATTGAAAAGAAATAAAATTTGTAATCCGAACCCCTAATATCCTGTTTCTTTTTATAAGATCACTTATAAGCTGAACAAAATGCATTATAAGCCTCTTTTTTGTTTTGACAAAGGGCAAAGGCAAACGGAAAAGTTAAGCACAACCAATTTAAAACCCACAATCTGTTCAAAACCAAACCTGATCAATCAAAATAGTATATTCAATTACATCTCAACAACAACAACAAAAAACAGGACTTACGACTTATGAGCCAAATGAAACCAACAATTTAGAAACAGAATCATACATATACTTTACTATGAGCTAATATACTTTACTGCAGTCAAGCCAATTGAAACCACAAACATGTATATGATTTTCAGGTACGCAACAGAGAGCATTAACATAGCTTGCAAATGGGGTTACAAGGGCGTGAGCTCTGGTGAGACACTATCAGGTAACTGATCTAATCGAATATCAAGGGCAATGAAACTTCAAATTCGAAGGAAAGCACAAGAAACTTCATATTCGAAAGGAAAATCGAAGGAAAAGGACAAGGAAGAGCACAAAAAACTTTGGATTCGAAGGAAAGCACAGGTTCCCCTCGGATCGACGACCACAACAATGTCGATTGAAGATGAAAACATAAAAACAGTGCAAAGTTAGGGTTCATGACTCACCAAAAGCGATTGAAGATCGACTGCCGAAGCCAAGGAAGGGAAGAGGAGATCGGAAGAAGAGATCGATCAGAAGCTACAATCCACGGTAAGTTCCGGTGACGGGGAGATCAAACTCATCGGAAGCATAGGAACGAGACTACGAGAGTGCTGCCGCTTGTCGGGGAGAGAGATGGCTCAGAATAGACCCTGGAAAGTTAGGGGTAATAAAATGGGCCGAATCATTAGAGGCCCCAAACACATTCATTCCTTTGAAGATG